>JAMJFZ010001131.1:9395000-10640000 GCA_026225945.1 Cricetomys ansorgei
GGTTCTCAGGTTCTCTTGGTTCTCAGCACCTCAGCTGAATAGGCTTTAAACATTAATGTTGTCAATTATATAAAAGGCTGTTCATTCCCATTGCATATTCTGTTTGCTTGTGTCAAACAATGTACCTCCAACTGGAAACAATGCTCTCTGCTCAGGAGATCTGAGTGGCAGCACACCGAGGGTCACCATTTTGTTTGAGCATGCTTGTCTTGTTTGAACAGTGACAACACAGCTACTGAGGGACACAAGCTCTAACTCAGATTACAAAAAGAACTGTAACGTGGAATTCCGCCATTTTGGAATAATTCCCAATTCAAAAGGAGCCTATGAAAAGGAGCCTGAAATAGATGTTCATAGGGCTGGAAGCTCACTACCATCTTATACCACAGAAATGCTACATAGTGCCTGTTTCCTTACAATTGATTTACTTGATTTATTTGATTTACTGCTGGTCTTCTTGGTTTCCTTTAAGATTTTCCTGGTAGAAGCTATAAAAATCTTTTAATTGCACCAAACTAAGTACCATCCTTTGCTGTAAAGAGGGTAGCTTATGTCTTAGGGAATTTTCTAACTAAATGTGTGGATGAGAGTACAGCAGCATGTTGTACACATCGAGTTGGGGAAAAAAAAAAAAACCAACTAGCACCGAGATGTTCTTTTCTTCCTCATCACATGCTTCTTGGCAGCATTTTAAATTTATTTATAATACTGCTGTCATTAATATTATGTTCACTTGGTTGGAATTATTTTGTTTCTGCCTTTGGAAATGGAGCTGCTCAAAGCTGATAAATAATAACAATTATATAAGTACTGTGGATTATTTAACATTCTGATTAATGAGATATTTTCTAACCCAAAATGACAATCTTTAGAGCTATGCAGATGTAAGCTTGTCAATCTCAGATCATGAATAGTGTTTATGTTTGAAAGATGAATCTGAAACATTGGTAAAGTGGTTCATTTTGCCTTCAAACATTTTTCATATAATAACTGGTGGAATAATCAGGATAAAAGGTTCTCATTAGAAATTGACCTTGTCTGTGTGGCACTGAGCCAGACCAGATGAAACAAACGCTTCTGAAATTTCAAAGAGTTATTTTAGAAAATAAAATCAGATTCTGCTTAGGTTCTTTCTACTTTGGTTGACTATTAAACAAGCAGAGCAAAAACTGATTAGCGAGTGGAGGGTGCGAGTGGGTGGAGTATAAAGTAGAGAGAGTGAAGAACAGCGCTCCATCCCCACCATAGCCTCTGTTGTTCTTCCCTTTTACGGGAATGCATCTGCTGAGAAGACATGGAAGCAAGGCTCGCTTCCTCTTCATGCTTTTCAGCTGGAGGATGGAGGATAACAGCACTCCAGCCTCTTTGCTCTTGGCATGTGAAAAGACTTTCACTCTGCCCAGCTACAGATGCCTGACTCCATCAGCCTTCCCTATCAAGGCACTCTCTGGCCCAGGACCCAGTGCAGGGGCTCTGCCTCCAAATGTGCTGCACTTAGAGCCACATGTTCTCTGTCCTCATTAGGCTCTCTGCTTTGTCAAGCATTCTTGCACAGGCAGTAATCTTACCAAGCTTTATCATTGCTTTAAGAGAAAAGTATGTCCTCAAGCATGTTTCAAAAGTCAGACTCTCAGCCTTTCTGTCTAATTTTACTAAAAAATAGAAAGTTATTGGGAAGAAAAGTAAGATGTAGGCAAAAGGATAGCAGCCGGGTAATCTGAAAATCAGTTCAAACCCTGACTGTTTCTAGGCTTTTTTTTTTTTTTTTTTTACAGACATGATTTTAAATATTTTATGTCATCCCAGAGTGGTGGAATATACACAAATAAAAGATATATCCAAATAAAAAAAACTTAAAATATTGTTTTAGAACAAAATGCCTCTTTCTAGGCTCTAAACGTTTCTGTGCCTCTGGGTTCTTGGTCCTTCAGTCACTTCAGAGTTACAAGAAGTAAAAAAACAATTCTGAATAACATATTTCATTCAACCAGATTGAACAGAATAAAATTATTTGTATGAATGGTATTTTTCATAGTGTCAGGAACATTTCTACTCCTTCAGTGAGTGATTTTTCTCAGTATGGAAGGTGCTTTCTAACATGTAATCCACCTGCCTCCGTCTCTTCAGCATATCCTATTGTCAGATTCTACCATAACTCATAAGAACTGCCTTCTAAACACATATTCAATGTGGTCAAACATCCTGGTCTTTACAGTCCTCATAGTAATGTAGCAAGCCGTGTTTTTTTTCAACCCTCAGCACCTCAAATGGAAGATGAAAACTGAGGGCAGAACCAAGTGCTATTGCTGTTTGGAAAACTTAGAGAGTACATGAAAAGGAGGAGTGCCTGGTACGGATGGAACCCTGGAGAACTTAACCATGAGAGAGGGAAAAGGGCAGCAGTGAAGAAAGGCTTAAGGGATCAGCTCCATGTGGAACATACTCTTAAAGACAGTGCTTTTTGGAACCTAGAGACAGAACTATTTGAAGGGAAAAGAAAAACCAGGAATGTCACCAATTAACTTATTTCCATTTCCAATGGCCAAAACCACTATGTCAGTTCTAGCACTGGACACGTTAGAAACATGAGTACTTCCATTGCACAGAAAGTTACATGGAGAGCCCATTTGTTACTTTCCACACCACAAGGTAACTTGGGAGTAGATAAAGAAGATCCTGGAAAAAGGAAACAAACACCGACACCCTATAACTAACAAAAATGAGGTAGTTTATGGGGCATCAACCATACAAATAGAAAATATGTGTGTGAGTTTTTTGTTGTCTGGAGCTCATGGTCCTAAGGAACAAAGCTGGCAGTGCACTGCCCAGGCCCCTTATAACAAGACTTATACCCATTGACTCACCTGATGGGATGGGTTTAGGCCAGGTGGTTGCTGACTCCACCATCACACATTCAATTTGCATTTGCCACTAAAGGCATGGGACACTACCTAGTACAGACCACAGTTCCCACAGCATGTGAGTTGGAGTCAAGGGCTAAACTGACCAGAGTGAAACTCAGGACCAGTAGAAACTGAAGGTCCTGTACATAGGTCAGATCCTTTAAGTACCTGGGCACCCAGTCAAGATCCATGCCCCGCACCTGTGACAAGACACACATTTGGCAGCAGGATTTCCACCATTGGTGTGGACTAGGGGAATGTTATCCTTCTGCTAAAGACAGCAGCTCAGAGTGGGGACTTCTTTCGTGTCTGCCCAGCTTAGCTCTAGCCTTGGTCCCAAGGAATGGCTTTCTCAGAGGAAATGCTGTTTGAAATCTGTTCTTTGGAGGCTTTGTTTTAGTAACATTGATTGTTCTAAACAGTGTGTTCAGCATTGTGCAACTCTGATTCTGCACAATATACTGGGCTCATAATGGTGCCAAAGAAGCCTACCTGAAACCAACAATTTTTAGAGCAATAAAAATTAAACTGAAACTAAATCTAATTATGTCAGCTAAAAGTATGAGGCTAAAATAGGTAGTACATACACACACGGAAGGTCCTAACTTCTTGGTAGTAAAGAAATTGACTAAATTCAAACTTGAAAGCACTATGTTTTTCAGATAAGGCAGTAAAAATGCAAGGAAAGTGCCATGGTTCTATTCTTATTCATAGAAAAATGTTGTAGTAATTTGTTCAGTTCAATATGAAAATTGTCCCCAGGGTCCACTGTTTCAGAGGAAAGCATACACTGTTAACTTCTGTGTCAGCATTTCTTAGATAATGGGTCAGAAGAATATATTACTGCTGTTTAGATGGTTTGTCACTTTAAAATTATGCCCATGTCACTGAGCTAAGGAAGGGAGAATTCCTGACTTCTTTCTGAACCTGACTGGTCAGCACAAGTGTGTGCAGGGGCCTTTCTCAAGCCTTTCATAAGTGTCAGTGTCTTATCTCTGGAATTAACATATCTTTCACTACCAAGCTACTAGCAAGAATAAAAACATGAAATATTGCAGTCATTTTCTTTATGTACTTTGATATATTTCATATTTAGCATGTGTTCTTCTCTCTAGTTCTTCAGATGTTCTGGGAGCTGGGAAGTTCTATATAATCCACAGAGAACTTTTTATTCTGTTTTCTGTCAGTATTCTATAAGTAAGCTGAACTTCCTGGCTCCCCATGTCCAAGGAAGAACAATAAGAGGTTAGAAAAGGAAAGTATACTGCTTGAATTTGTGCTAGAACCAGGAGAATAAGGGTAAGTCCCATGGAAAACCTGAAGATTAAATAGCCATAGGGAAAATGGGTCTTGTGTTCGAAACAGAACACAGGAAGAGATAGCTAAAGGGAACTCCAACTTCATATAAAATTTTTCATATGTGGAAAACTTAAGGTCATTCCTCCCAGCATTCATCTTTTTCATTATTGTGCTCTGAAGTCTTCCACCAAATCTGTTGGTGGAAAGGAAAAACAAACACACACACAGACAGAGACACACACACCAACTTTTAGAACAACAGAAATGGGTATCTGTGAGGATCCATGTGTGTTTTGGGGAGTTGTTCCTGATTTGCTGGTGTTCACATCACCACTGTCCATGAGGTCATTCCAGAGCTCTTGGATCTAAGGAGATTGTTGTAACCATCAGAACCAACAATCGTTTTATAAGATGAAACTAAACTACAGATGTTACAAAATATCTCATTCCTATTTTGACAGAGGAAGTCCACCAGGAAAAATAATTTAAAATGGGGCAAATACAATCACATCTACCTGGAAAGCTTCCACTGTCCATACCATCATCTCCAGTTACACACCTGCAGTTACAGCTCTCCACCTGTCTCCTTCAACATATTTTTTGGGAAAATTTTCTTGCCTTGCTGCAAGGACTTTCTCATGCTCTATTAAAAGAGAAACTATCTTTCCCAGCTTGTTTTCTGTAGCATTCTGATACAGAGAAAGGCTTTCCTAGACTTCTTAGCTTGCCAGCTCCAACTGGATTTATATGCTATTCATGGTTCTCTGAATCTCTTTCTCTGGGATTCAGGATCTTGGTTTTTCTAGTTTGCCTTTACCCCTAATACATCCATGCAGTTAAATCAGACTTTGTGTAGAAATGATCTATTTGAAGTTGCTTGATTTCAGAAAAGCTGTGGCTTTGTTATTTAGAAATTTAATAGTGATATTAATAATACATTTTTTAAGGGAAAATCAGAAAAGGACTTCAAAGCATCAACCTCAGTATCTCTACTTTTCTGAGGACACAGCTTGTAATTTATGATCTGCTGTTAAGTGCGGATAAAAATGCTAGCTTACCTGAAGCAGCTGCCGCCACCTCATTTTGTGTTCATGATAATGAAGTGAGAATTTTGGCAAGTGAAAACCGTTGTTTAAAACCTAAGAGGCTGGAAGCATCTGTCAAACAGTGTATTCAGGCCCCAGCAGAACGGTTTACAAAGCAGATGATAAGTGTGTACATGTTGTGAATTGCGGATGTATGTTGCTTTCCTAAGTTTTGTATACAAAGTGGTGAAAGTTTTCATTCTCTTAATGTGACTCATCAATACAGCAGATGAAGTGTTTGATAGAAACATTGCTGTCATTTCTAATGCATTCATAAGCTATTGTTCAACTCCTTTTTACGCCACAAGCCCAGCTGAGAGCTCAGGAGTTCGTGTTCAATCAGCACAGTGTGTGCCTGCCATCCTCAGAATATTGGGATAATGACCAAAATCTCGTGTGTGTTGTGTGTGTGTGTGTGTGTGTGTGTGTGTGTGTGTGTGTGTGTGCGCGCGCGCGCGCGCTCAAAAACAAATACAAATTTGTCAAATTTGATTTAAGAAGACCCAGAGTTTAACTTCTCAAGGGCGCATTTTATATAAAAGCTTTTAAATCTCCAACGTATTTTGGAGTATAAATTGACTTCCCTTTTAGAAAAAACAAAAATACCTTTTTGCAACCTCAAGGACTGCAAGTTGATAGCAGGAATCAAAGCAGGAGGTCTGGATATAGAAAATCAAGTGCTTGAATCCCAGCACTTGAGACTCAAAGAAAAGATTTAGGGAACAAATGCCAGTGTCTATGGCCTCCAAGCAAAGCAACTTCAAACTCATATCTAAGTGCCCATGAAGGCGAGACTCACTAGCAGGCAACAAAAAGATACAATCACATCCTGCCATCACCATGCCAATAGGAACTGCTAGGATTTCCTCACAAATGTCTGCAAAGTCCTCCTCTGCCTCTTCCTCACCACTGTACTCTCTCTTTGTCTCCTCATTTTCCAGTGTCACGTCACTCAACTGTACACACATTCTTGGCTTAATTACCTGTTGAGTGCGTAGAGGTTGCCACTGGTATCAAATAGCTTCTGCAGAAGAGTGGCTATTTGGAAAAGAGTTGCTATTTAAGTTAGAAACTTCTATATTTCTATGAAATATCCCACTAGAATTAGCTTTATAAGAACAACATAGAGAGGAGAACAAACAATATGGAATTTGGAGCCTAACACAACTGGAAACTTCAAGGTTGGAACTTATCTCAGGGAAGGCATGGGAATGGAAGATTTAGAGGAGAATCAGAATTCCCTCTATGCATTTTCTCTGATTGCATCTTAAACTTATCTTCAACTCTCATAGGCTTTTATTCTCATGACAGGGAGCCCAGCCACTGGTTATAATGAGCTCAAAAACTTTCAGACTCCAACTCCGCGGAGTTTCCTGTCAGTTTGAAGAAATCCCAAGAGAGAATTTTAACAAGTTGGGACTTTGTGTCTAGACCAGCCATTTCAGCCTCAATGACTGCATGGTATGATGAGTTTAGTGAGGAAAGGGGAACACTTTGATTAGCAGTGCCTATCAGAGAGACCTAGCATAGGAGAAGAACACTTGCATCAAAGGGAAGAGAAAGGTCACAGGGAATAATGATGATTGACATCAGGAGTTGGTCCTAAAGAGCCATCAAAGTAAATAAAACTCAATTAAACAGAATAACACTAAGAAAAATTATCATGAAAGCAGAGGAAAATGTTAATATACCTGTAGTTCATGTGGTCTGCAAAGATAATCCAACCAAGATATAACCTTGTTGATTGCATTATGTTAAATTGAAATTACTTTAAAATACACAACACTAGCTAACTGTGTGTGTGTGTGTGTAGCCTATTATAATAATTCATTTTGTTTTGACAGTAGCCTCATTAATCATAATATTATTATTTCCATTTCACAGATGAGTGAAGTTAAGTATAGTGGTTAAACAACTTACCATGAATTACAAAGTCAGCGATAGAGCCGGGTAGTAATATACAGACTGCTGTGCTGTGCCTCAAAGTTAAGAGACACCTATTTTATTAATAGATATTCATAGACAAGAACAAAGGGGCACTTAAAATCAGGGATTTTGGCTTTGCAGTCACCAACCAATGTCTTTGTGGGAATCAAAGAGAGTGGGAATCAAAGCCATTGTAAATGTTCTGTTGTAAAGTGATCTTTACATGGTCTTCTGTTGTAGGTGTGAACATTAAACATTTATTTGCAGCCAGGTGGTGAGGGCACATGCCTTGAATCCCAGCACTTAGGAGGCAGAGACACGTGGATCTCTGTGAGTTTGAGGCTATCCTAGTCTACAGAGTTCCAGGACAGCCAGAGATAAATCAGAGAAACCCTGTCTCAAAAAAGCCAAAGCCAAAACAAACAAAGCAAAAAACCCCACATTTATTTGCTTTTTCAGAATACATAATTTCATTTTCAAAATATTTTGAAATGTTTGTTGTTGTTGTTAGAGTGCAAATACATTAAGCTTAACTTTCTAGAATCCAACACTAGAAAGGAAGCAAAACTACGAAACGAGGTGTTAGGGCCTCAGACTGTATCCCCATGGCAGTATCTGCTGGAAAATGATAACCATGAATACCAGAAGTAATTGGGATTCATGGTAACTACTGCAATTGAAGTGACCCAGAAGAAAAGCAACAGGTCTATGCAGCATATTTAAAAATTCACAGAATAGAAATACATAGCGGTATTTATTTATATTGCAGTACATAAATTAAAATATATACTCAATTATCTTCACAACAGTATTCTTAGAAGAGTGAAACCTCTTTGTTTTGGGTGAATGTCTTCATGAGCACGACTTCACATCAATAGAAGATATATATATATATATATATCTCCCAAGAAGACAAGCTTCAATGTGTAAAAGCACAGTCAGGATCAGATAGCAGACTAATGAATTATTTTTGTAACACGCATCGGGATCAACATGTTGATTTCATTATTAAAGAGATCTTGCTAACACAAAGAAAAAATTAGCAACACAAAACAACAGTAGCTAAACCACTTAAGTAAACAACTCGCAGGACAAATAAATAAGAGATGAAATGATGCTTCATCAAATAATACCAAAAGAGAAAAAAATTTTAAAAAACCCAGAGCTATAAGGGATCAAATAAAAATAAGTCAACTGCAAAATTAACCAGGCCCCAAAATTGGTGCAGCTAAATGAACTTCTGTGTAGTTCAGGTTAGATTTCATACTTTTACTGTCCTATAACTTTTTTAATTTGTTATTTCATTAAAACCTTCAGGTAAAGGTTTAGTTTATTTAAATTTTAAAAAAACTATGAGAAATCAATGTTTAAAGAAACAAGTTGAGAAAAAGTTAACAGACAACTACTAGCATTCAGGGAAAATGTGGGAAAGCTAGTCCTCTATATTAGTATACATTGATATAAAACGGCCCAACTCCTCTGATACACATTACGTAATGCTCAATGTAATTTAATATGCATACTATGATTCCACAATTCAAACTGTAGAAATGTATTATACTAATTTAAAAATATAGCTGGGTGGTGGTGGCATAGACCTTTAATCCCAGCACTTGGGAGGCAGAAGCAGGTGGATCTCTGTGAGTTTGAGGCCAACCTGGTCTACAGAATGAGTTCCTGGACAGCCAGAGTTATAACAGAGAAACTCTGTCTGAAAAAACAAACAAATGAACAAACAAACATCATTATTTAGCAAGAGTAAAATTTTGGAAGAGCTTAATTGTCTTTCAATAGGCTTGGTTATGTAAACACAAAATGCGTGACCTTTGAGTTTCATATATATGGAAAAGTATAAAGAGCCAATATTGCCCATTGGATAATATTACGAATAAATGGTAGTTGGGTTACAGCCATTCACTCACTCATTTGCTATGGCCACTTTTGAACTCAAAGGTTGTATACACAAAACCTATAATCTGTAGTATTTGATCCTTCACAGAAAGTCTGACAATCCCTGTTCTATCAATACACGATACATTATTGCTTATGACAACAATAAAAACCAAGCTGTTTCTATACAAATATATATACATACATATATATGAATGTGTAGAATTCTTTAATAAAAAAATCATGCATACACTTATGTAAGTCTATCTTGGATGAACAAATTTACTTTAATATGGTTGGATCATGTATCATAAATATATAAATACTCAAAAAGAAGATGTCTAGTCATAAAGAATATAAAGGATCAGTGCAGAGGAAGATTGTATAGATGACTGCGTTGAGTCTGAACTTAAGAAATGAGGAATAACACTCTACGGTCAAGTGTCACATAATAACCAGGATATTTCGTATAAGAAACGTGTCCTTAAATTGATTGTTCTGCAAATGTCATAAAGTATAGCTACACACACCTGGAGAATATACACTATTATACATCTAGCCTATGTGGAAACCTATTGGTTCAAAACCTCAAGTCCATACAGCATGTTACAGTACTGAATACTATAGTCAATTGTATTAATACATGAAACCATATCTAAGCCTAGAAAAATGTGTAATCAAAATACTAGCCAAGAGGAGTTTTTCACTCCATTCTGCATTTATGGGATCATCATGGATGCAATATGGACCAAAGCACCAGTATGGAGACTGTCTTAGTCAAAGTTCTATTGTTATGAAGAGACACCATGACCATGGCAACTCTTATAAAGGAAAACAGTTAATTGGAGCTGGCTTACAGATTCAGAAGTTTAGTCCATTAGCATCATGGCAGGAAACATGGAGGCAAGCAGGCAGACATGATGCCGGAGAGGTAGTTGAGAGTTCTACATCTGGATTACCAGGCAGCAGAAAGAGAGTGAGGCACTGGTCCTGGATTGAGCTTCTGAAACCCCAAAGCCCACCTCCAGTGACACATTTCCTCCAACAAGTCCACAGCTGCCCCAACAAGTCCAAACTTCCTAATGTCACTCCCTAAGCATTCAAATGTATGAGCCTATGGGGGCCATTCTTATTCACATCACATCTTATTCACATCACCACACAGACCATGACTGTACATCACTGCATATACTCTATTGAGCAATTTTGCGTAGTTATCACATATTTCCCCCCTCTCTTAAAAGTTAAACTGAAGAAAAATAAATGTTTTGGGATTAATATATTAAGGACATGTTGTTAAATATGTATGCCAGAATGTACAATAGAACATTGAATCAGAAAATGGACATATTCTTGTAGTTAATTTTTTATTCAAACTGTTTTATTAAAATGATTGTTCCTTTTATAATGTAGTAAAATCTTCAAGAGAAATTTCAAGGAAACCTAGATGTGTGCGACTGAATTATCTCCTAATTGAATGCAATAACTTTTGATTATCACTGATAAAGTTGGAAGTAGTGCAATTTATTATAATACACTTTTATTGTAATCCTTTCTGTTACAGCCAACACACTTCTGGAATGGTAGAGTTCAAAAATTAAAAAAAAAAAAAATTCAACTTCATGTTTGAAATCACTCAAGAGCACCTTATTTACTCCCGTATAGACCCTCTTGTACATTTACCTCTTCCAGCACTTAGAAGGAAATATTTGACATTTCCTTCAACAAAGTTCTTTCTCAGTGGACTATTGCAAATGTCAACAAAAACAGCAGGAGAGTCCACGATTTTGAAAGAGCAATTGAACAGGCACAAATGACCCCTGTTTGCTTAGAATAAAATGCAGTGTTTACCTCCATGTTTGACAGCTTTAAAGAATTATGCTTTAAATCAGAGTACTCTTCAAATTCTGTCCCTTAGCACTTCTTAGGACTTCTGTGGTGGTGCTTCATGAACTAAAATTTAAATTTCTTTAAAAAAATATGCTTCGACTATTTTTAAATTTATACTGAAAAGCAAGCATATGTTATTAAGTTTACTCTCAAAGGCTGAATCATAGATGTCCATCAAAACTATTTCTTTGGATAACTCATTGCTTAGGCAATATTGTATGGTCCCATTTGCTGATATAGGGCAGACTAATCCACACAAGTTTTTGCCATGGAATGTATGGGTGGGATCATAAGCAAAACAGTGAACAGATCCAGTGGGTCCCATCCCAGGGCTTGCTTGTGGACAGAGCTTCTGGCGTAGCCCAAAAGAAGATATGCGGCCCAGGTCTATTGGAATTCTGCTCCAGCTAGTGTCACCTGCGGCTAGTTGCAACAGTCTTAAGTGCATGATATCATTTTATTTGTTTTCTCGTAGCAGTGTAGGCCTTGCCTCTATCTCCATGTGGTACTGTGGGCTCAGGGAGTGACATCACTTGGTGGTATCAGTGGTCATAGACATAACACAGAAGGTCTAGGGCTGGTCCATTGAGTGCTGCGTAGTATCCCACAATGTCTTACCATATGCTAGTAACTGATCATGCATCTGAAACTAGACTATGTCTGAAGAGAGGCCTTGGGGGATAGATTACTCATTCTAGTGCTCTTCTGGTTCTTTTTGAACAACACACCACTAGTGTATAGGACTTGGATTGTCCTCTGGTACTGAAACAGCAACAGTTCACCATCAGCAGACTCCTATTCATCTGACTATGCTCTAGTGCTACAGTAGTAGAAGTGGCTACTAGCTCGTAGAAAATAGCCTGCTTAGAATTTCCGGAAAGGCAACGATTAATAAAGTCAGGCTAAAAAGACTATAACAAATATCTAATAAATGGCCCAAAGATATTGCATAGTAACAAACATAATGGTTTCACTTAGTTCTCAAAGTATAAAATAGTCTTGAGTATAGGACAATTCACAGAAGTTTTAAGAGGAATCTCAGTGAGTTTAAAGAGATTATGAAAATATTCCAGAACTCTATAAAGAAACTTCACAAAGAGATGGAATTTTAAAAAATAAAATAAAATTGAGTTAAAATAAAATATCCAGTAGTCTTGACCCTAGTCACATTATCCTATGCATCAGTCCAGTTCAGTCAGTCCCTGTGCCTTCCCTAGTTTCCATGTTTTGTCCTTGTCTCACATCCTGTGTGCTGGTCCAGTCTAGTCAGCTCATCAGACCCTAGCCCAGATACCACAATCAACATTCCTGTCTTGCCCAAATGTTACAGACCTTTGCTAAAGTTCAGTCTAGTGAGTTCCTGGAATCCTAGGCCACCTGCTCCCTTTCCAATCCCCAGAAACAGCCCAGATCACACATCCTGTGTACCATCTGGGTGTGGTCAGTACCACCTGGTGAGTCCACCTGGATCCTAGTATATCTGTACCATATTCATCTCCATGCATTGTTCAGGACACACATATAAATACCAATTCAGTTTAGTGAGACAGTGGAACCTTACCTTCCCACGACATCCCCAACCTCCAGGTCTTACCTCAGTTGCACATTCTATGTGTCAGCCTAGTCTAGTGAATACCTATGACCCTGTCCCATACATGCTATCCTCACACTCCCTGGCACAATCTGAATAGCATAGCTTGCACAACAGCCCAAGCAGATCCAGCTTCCATTCTCACATTTTCTGGCATATCAAAAAAGGGGATTACCTGAATCCTTCAATCTAAAATATACACTGAGCAACTGAAGGACTGACCTACCAGTTTCTCATATGTGACCTTAAATCAGCCCAACTCAAAATTCAAGTCAACAAGGATAGCCTAGATAAAAGTACACGTGTCTAGTCTACTTGCAAAAGCACAAACACTATGAAAGGTCAATACAAAACATCTCCTCCCAAATCCACCAGTCATATAAAAATGTTCTTAAGTAATAATTACCAAGATGAACCCCAGAACACAGAACTTAAAATGAATTCAAGTACTTTAATGAAGATGTTAACAAATAGCTCCATGAACTTAATGAGAATTTCATTAATGCCTGAGTGAAAAAAAATTAGAAAACTCAGGGGAAAGCCTTACAAGTAGAATGGACCAAATATAAAATAGAATATCTGGACCTGAAGACAAAGGAGAAAAATTAGATCACACAAGGAAAGAATTTTTTAAAAAATCCTGAGCATGGTGGCACACACTTTTAATCCTAGCACTAGGGAAACAGAAGCAGGTGGATCTCTTGTGAGTTTGAGGCCACCCTGGTCTACATAGAAAGTTCTAGGCCCATCAGAGTAACATACTAGGACCTTATTAGAAAAAATAAACTAAATTAAAATAAAAAACACAAAGGGAATATGAAGAATCTGTGGGAATCCATGAAAAAACCAAATTCTCTAATTTTAACCATGTATGAAGGAGAAGAATGTATCAGGTAGAAGGCATACATCAGATCAACAAGATAATAAAAGAAAGTTCCCCAAATTAAGGAAAGATATACACATACGGAAATAAGAAGCACCAAATAGATAGGACCAGAAATTAGACTTTGTGGCATATTGTAATTAAATTATATAACAACAAAGAAGTATTTATAGCTGTAGGAAAAACAGCAAACAAACAAAAAACAACAAAAGTCACATATTTAAAAAAAACATAATAATAGCTTATTTCTCAATGGAAATCAGAAGTACCTGGAACAATGTACTCCAAGTTCTAAAAGACTATAGAAGGATACCAACTTATATAACTATGCTATGCCTGCCATAGTTGGAGGAGAAAGAAAACTTTCCAATGATAAAGACGGCTAAAAGAACTAATGTCCACCAAACCAATACTGGAAACGATACTTCAAATTACAGAGAAGAATAAGAATAGCCAAGAGGCTGCAGAAAGAAAACAAATGAAGCTCTAATTACCGAAAAAACTAAGACCACAAACAGCATAAACAACAAAATGATTGTAAACAACACACAAGTTTTAATATGAATTTTAAATAGTAATGGCTTTAGCTCCCTAATCATAAAACAGGTTAGCAGAATGAATTAAGAAACAAATTTTTTCTGTTATCTACAGGAAGCATCCTAGCTTTAAAGATAGGCATTACCTTAAAATGAAAAGGTGGAAAAATGTATTCCAAGCAAATGAGTCCAGGAGGCAAACAGGTGTTGCTATTCTAAAATCTGATTAAATAGACTTCAAATTAAAGCAAATCTGAAGACTCCATTCTAATCAAGTATCTAAGAAGACATTACAACCCTAAATAAGTATATGCCAAACTCTGATGTACCAAATTTTATTAAAAAGCTGAAATTAAAGACACAGATTAACATCAATCCATGAATAGTAGGTGATTTTAATACCCCACTTCTCATCTGGACAAAAAGAAGGCAAAGTAACACTAGTATTAAATTATACAATAGATCAAATATACTTAACAGATATCTACAGAATATTTGAGCCAAACACCAAAGGATAACATTACTCAGCAGCAATGGAAGTTTCTCTAAAACTGATAACATCTTTGAACACAAAATAAATTTTAACAAATTCAGAAAAAAATGAAAGTTGGTGCATCTTATCTGACCACAATGCTACAATGCTTAAAATGAATGTCAAAGGCATCTCTAATAATTTCACACACTCATTGAAATAAAACAAAACATTAATTAATGAATGGATCAAAAATTAAATCAAGAAACCTTTTAAAATTCCTGGAGTTAAAAGAAAATAAAAACACAAGAAATCCTCTGGGACACTTTAAAAGCAGTCATATAAAGAAAATGTGCAGTTCTAAGTGCCTGCATTTCTTTAAAACATCAGAAAAGAGGAGAGTCCAATATGGCAGTAGGGCAGTAGACAGAATCCATTAGGACTCTGGTTGCTGCCCTACTGCCCCACAAATACACTCGCCTCTGACCCATCACTTCATGGACATGGAGAAGCTATTCTGTCATTGACTCCACTGGGGAAATTTTTGAGAATTAAAGTGTTTGTAAAGGCAACAGACCTGGAAAACCAATTGCCCATGAGTAGAAAGATGAAAGATGATGGAATATAGTAGGGTATTTAGTGAAGACATAGAGCTAGAGTCATGGTGGAGACAGATCTAGAAATGTCCCTGGGAGGCTGGGGCCACTGCTGCTGCCTCCCTCCCACTGAAGGCAGAGAGAATCTGAACTGGAATCACAGTCACAGCAGTGGTGTGACCAAGATGTTTGACAAAGAACTCAGGGCAAAGAGCCACAGAGCTAAGATTCTACAGCCAGGGGAACAATGACAAGCACTGCTAAGAAGCATAAAACTGGAGACAGTGAGCAATGCCCACAGAGTAGGCACAAAACCCAAGATAACAAGACAGATAGTGCTGAAGGCAGGGCGGTGCCTGGCAGCCTTGAATTTGAATGGGCCCTGCCCTTGGAACATGATGCCAAACCACAGGATCACCCTGATCCTGAGCAGCAGCAGAAAGTCCAGCTGAAAAACATTTCACCTTCTGGGCTGGGTCTTCATATAAGAGATGGGCCTTTGGCTACCACCAGACCCACTTGGCTATTTCACTGCCTGCCAGACCAGAGCTGCTCCTCCCTTGATGTGGCTGCTCCACTTAGTGCCCTTCCTGCTGGGCTGCAGGCACAAAGGCCAAGTAGCAAGACAGATGGTGCTAAAGATATGGCAGGGCCCAGCAGCCTAGAGTTCCAGTGTGTCCTGCCCCCAAACACACTGCCAAACCTCAGGAGTACCCTATTCCTGAGCAACAGCAAGATGCCCCAGACAAAGAATATTCCATATATGGGGTTGAGTCTCCTCTGTTTAGGAAGGGTTTTAAAAACCTCAAGATGCTCATGTGTCCAGGATAATTACAATTCCATTTGCAATGCTGACACTTCTGAAGTCTACCCAGTGCTTTATGTCTTCATGAGACACTAATTCTGGAAGTCCAGGGCCCTGGATGATGTCTGCCTACCTGAAGTACATGAGTCAGTATGATGTTTGGGAGCCTGCAGGATGCCCAAGTGCTTGTGTTGCAGGATGAACAGGGTGGATGCAAGATAGACAGGAGCTTTCAGGATGTCCGAGTGCCTGCTTGAATTCCAAGTGCCTTCCTGGTGTTTGCTTCCTTGATGTCTCAGCTTCAGTGCAATGCCCTGGTACTTTCAGGATGCCCTGATGCCTGCAGGGTGTCCAGGTGCCTGTGTGATGACTGGGTACCTGTGTGATGCCTGAGTGTCTTTGTGATGACCAGGTGCCTGTGTAGTATCCAGATGCCTGTGTGATGACTGGGTATTAGTGTAGTGTCTCAGTGACTATATGAGGTACAGGTGCCTATGTGGTACCTGAGATATGACTAGGTACTTGTGGAATGTCCAGGTACCCTCAGGATGTCCTCTTGACTGTGGGATGTCACTGTACCTGTGGGATGCCCTGTTGCCTGCAGGATGTCCTGGTGCCTGCAAAATGTCCAGGTACTTTCTAGTTCCCTGATGCTTGCAGGAAACCTGGGTACATGTATGATGTCTGTGTGCCAGGGTGATAACAGAATGCCTGGGTGATATCTGAGTGACTGCAGGATATCCAAAAATGTATGGGATGTCCCCGTGCCTATGTGATGTCTGGGTGCCTGCCTGATGTCTGGGGGCCCTCAGGATGTCCAGGCACCTGCAGAAAGCCTTGATTCCCTGATGTCAGGGTGCCTGCATGACAACTGTGATCCTATGTGATGTCTAGGTATATGTGGGATAGCCATCCTGTGCCATCCATGTACCTGAGGGATGGCCTGGTGCCTGCATGAGAACTGAGTGCCTGTGGAATATCTGGGTGCCTGTGGGATGTCTTGGTACCTACAAGATTTCTGGATGCCTACAGGAAGTCCAGGTCTATACACAGTGTCCCGGTGCCTGTGTGTTTTGTCAGTGGGGCTCAATTTCTGGTTAAATTTGGTCATACTTGATCTCAAGCTAATGTGGACCAGGTGAATGTCCTTGATAGGAGTGGCCTGCTGCTCAAGAAACTATGGTGATGCCTGTTATTCATGCCACACAGACCAGGCTTAATTTTACTATTGTTGTTATTTTATTATTTTTGAGGGCATGGGGTGGGAAGGTGGACCAGGGAGGAATAGGAAGAGGGTTTACCTGAGCTATATTGTATGAAACTCAAGTAATTAATAAGAGTATGATGAAGAAACCCTAAGATATACTTATCTTAAAGTATATTCCTAAAGTTAACTTATATAATATTTTATTTATAATACTTTTAAATATAAATAGCATATAATTTGTAGAATACAAGAACCATATCAAGATACAATATATTTGGTGACATTTGTTGGACAAATCTTTGATATTAAAAAGAAATTACATTATCTAAATCTTTAAATGCAGATTTTGTTTCACTAAATTAAAAATGCTCATAAGCCTTGATTCTTAATGCTTTTTCATTTTTTAACTGTTTGGAGTGAATTAGAGTTGAACAGATCCCTGATAGACAGAAATACAGGGAAATGGGCTACAGATAGTTAATAAAAAGTGCAAACTTTCAGCTCGTTTCTCATTCTCATGACCCAAGACAAAGGCCTGACTGGATTTTTTCACACTATCAGGGCCCCTTTCTGGTTGAGAAGTTAACGTTTATCTGACATGATCAAGGCTATTCATGAACATGTTTACTGGAAGTTGTGGGTCTATCAGTTTCTTATTATTTAAGTTGATCAACACAAAACTAGGATAAAAGCACTATCTTAGGTCATCAAAAACACTTAAAAACCTTCGATGGAAAAAAACTGATTTCTGTTCCTCTGCTTGCCCCATCTCTGCTCTAAAGTCTTTCCTTCAGTATGCCTTGCCGTATGTGTGCTTCTTCACTTTTAATTAATGTTGCATTAAAATATTAAATAATGCATTAAATAATGTTGCAAAAAAAGAAAAAAATCAGAAAAAAGCACAAATAAATAACCTAATGATGCAACTAAAGACTTGAAAAACAATAACAACTCAAACCCAAATCCAATAGGTAAGGAGAAATAATACAATTCAGAGCAGAAATTAATGAAATGAAAATAAAGTAAACAATATAAAGAATCATGAAATCTAAAAATCGATTCATTAAGAAGATAACCAAGATCCATATAACATTGACCCTACTAACAAGCAAACAAGTGAGCAATAAATAGATAATACAAATTTATAAGATCCAAAATGAGCCGTGAAACATTATAATAGACATCAAAGAAATTCAGAACATTAGAGTGGAATAATTAAAAAATCTTCACTCCATTTTGTTAAAAAAAAAAGCCAAAAGAAATAAATGAATGTCTAGATTCATCCAAACCACCAGGAAGAAATCAGCAACCTAAACAAACCCATAATAAATAAGGAGATTGAAACAAAAAAGTCTTACAACCCAAGAACCCTAGACTCAGATTCATAGCAGAATGCTACCAGATTGTTTCAAAGCAGTTCCACAACTAATACTTATTAAAATATTTTTATAAAAAGAAACAGAAGAAACACTTCCAAACTTTGATGCTTCTTTTACTTTATCATCCAAACCAAGTAATCACACACACACACACACACACACACACACACACACACACTAAATAATACATAGATAAATAATTGAATACATAAATAAATAGAATTATAGGCAAATACCCCTAGTGAACATGGATTCAAAAATATTCTATAAAATATCCACAAGCCCAGTCCAGGCATATATCAGAAAAGATCATTTACCATAATCAAATTGGCTCTATACTGGAGGTGCAGAAATGATTCAACCTAAACAAGTTAAATGTAATAAACCATATAAACAGACTTAAAGACAAAATAATATAATCATCTCAATAGATGTAAAAAAAAAAGTCTTTGACAAAATTCCACATGTCTTCATGATAAATTCCCAGAAATAATTTGAATGGGGGTGGGGAGGTTGAATGAAAATGGTTCCCATAGGTTCCCATAACCTATTATGGCAGTATTAGGAAGTGTGGCCTTTTTAGAGTAGATGTGGCCTTGTTGGAGAAAGTGTGTCACTGAGGGCAGGCTTTGAGGTTTCAAATGCTCAAGCCAAGACCAGTCTCACACTTTATTCCTGCTGCCTGATGATCTGGTTATAGAACTCTCAACTACCTCTCCAGCACCATGCCTGCCTGCATGCTGCCATGCTTCCTACCATACTGATAATGGACTAAACCACTGACCTCTAAACCAGCCGCAATTAACTGTCTTCCTTTATAAGAGTTGCCATGGTTGTGGTGTCTCTTCACAGCCATAGAACACTGACTAAAACAGGGAGAATATATCTCAACATAACAGAAGCTCTCTATAATAAACCTACAGCCAATATTATCCTAAGTGGAGAAAAAAATCACAATCTCATTAAAATTAGAAATGAGACAGAGCTGTCCATTATCCCCACATTTTCAAAATAATGCTTGAAGCACTAGCAATCATAGGAGTAAAACAAGAGAGGTAATTAAATAGATTCAATTAGGGAAAGGATTTAAATCAACCCTATTTGCAGGTGAGATGATATTATAGATGAGAGACCCCAAAAATTTTACCAGAAAACTTCTACAATTTCAACCACTTGGCAGGCTACAAAAGCAACTTACAAAAATTAGTTGCCTTTCAATATACCAAATATAAGTATGCTAAGAGGAAGATTATGAACTGACCACAGCCTCAAAGAAAATAAATTATCTAGGCACAAACTCAACACAGGATTAAAAAAATAACAACTTTACAATGAAAACTTTAAATCTCTGAAGAAAGGGATTAAGGGAGACACTAGAAAATGAAAAGGCATCCCATATTCATAGGTTGGTAGAATGGATATAGTAAAAATGAGCATTGTACCAAAAAGCAATTTTAGAATTCAGTGCAATCAGAATCAAAATTCCCCACAACATTTTTCACATAATAAAATCTGAAAGCTCATATGGAATGATTCGAGATAGGTACAGCACTCTTGAACAAAAGGAACAATACTTGTGGGGTTGCCATCCTAGATTTCTAGTTATGTTATAGAGCTATAGTGATAAAAAACATGTGACACTGACACAAAAATTCACATATACTCCAATAAAAACTAAAACAAAAATGTGAGTACACAATACCACCACAATCTGATATTTGGCAAGGATGTCAAAAACACACATGGATGGAAAAAGACATCATCTTCAACTAATGGTGCTAAGACAATTAGATGTCCTCATTCAGAAGAATAAAATTTGACCCATTTCTATTACCTTGTACAAAAATAAGTACAGATGGATCAAAGATCCTAGTGTGGAACCTAAAGCTCTGAAACCTCTGAAGAAAACATAGGCAGCATTTTACAAGATAAAGGTGTAAAATAGGACTTTCTGAACAGAACTGCATGTGCCCTGGAATGAAGGCTAACAAGTGGGGCCTCAGAAAACTAAAAAGCTTCTGTACAGCTAAGAAAACAACCAAACAAATGGGAAACCCACAGAATAGAAGAGAAAGTTCACCAGATATGTATTTGACAGAGGATTAGTATGGAGAATATACAAAGAATTTTAAAAAAATAAACTCATGCAAAGAAACTACTCGATGCTATAGATCTGAACAGAAATAAAGATAGCTAAGAAATACTTCAAAAAGCGTTCAACACTCTCAGCAATTAGAGAAGTGCAAGTTAAAACTAATTTGAGATTTCTCTTTACCCCAGTCAGAATAAATATTACCAAGAAAATACTGGTGAAGATATGGAAAATGGGGGACCCTCATTTACCGTTTCAGTGACTGTTGACAGATGCAGCCACTCTGGAAATCAGAAAGGAGGATTCTCAAATAACTAAAAGTAGATTTCCTATATAAACCAGCTATACCACATTTTGTCATATGCTCAAAGGACTAAGACTCCAACTCCATGGACAGTTGCTCAGCCATGTTCATTACTGCTCTATTCACAATAGCTAGGAAATGGAGACAATCTAAATGTTCTTCAGAACTTAAACGGATTATGAAAATGTGGCGCTTTTATATATAATGGGATTATTTTCAGATGTAAAAAAAAATGAAATTTTCAGGTAAATGATGCTGGCCAAGTTAACCCAGTCCCAGAAAGATGAATGATATATGTTCCTTCTTATTTGTTGTTCCTAGCTTTAAATCTTTAGATGTAAGTGTATAACTTGGACTATCCCTAGAAACCAGGAAAGTAGAAAGGAGTCATGATGAGAGAGGATGGAAATAGCTTTAAAGAAGGAAATAGTGGGACACAGGTGCTATGAAGGAAGAAATGGGAAATGCAGGTATCTTTAACGGGACAGGAGAAAGAAAGAGCAGCACAGAGGAAGAGGAAAAATAAAACTAAGGTTATTTGAAAAAGTCATAGAGAATCATATTATTTTATGCCCAACTAAATTATATATATATATATATATGTGTGTGTGTGTGTGTGTGTGTGTATGTGTGTGTGTGTATGTGTGTGTGTGTAAAATATATATTCTACATTTATATACATGTATATAAAATAAAATTATGACATTTTGGGGTGATAATATAATGTGTTTTCCCAAAGACTCATATCATGTACTTGAAATCTCCTTTTGAGTTTTTGGTTAAATGAGTCCAAGATATATATATATATATATATATATATATATATATATATATATATATATATATATATATATATATATAATCTCCTATATACAATTATATAGGCTATTGACATTGACCCTTGTTGCCTCTCAGAATTTGAAGGCAAGTCCTACCACACACTGCAGACATAGGACTTAAAGGAATCAAGCCAGGTTTGGCTTGGAAATGTCCTCCTCAAGGGCTAATCTTCATCATAATGGAAGGTATGATGCAAGCTGTCAACAGAGAAAAACAACCAATATAACGGTATTTATACAATCTTGTGTGTAACCAAAAACTTCTACTTGGGCCTAATGTCTACTCTATAGGAGGGAAGCCATCCTGGCACGTAAGCCTAGCCAACAACTTATGGCTAGTGAGATCATAGAACCTAGATTTGAAACTTTTAAGGCCATTTTCCTAAACCAGTGTAATTTCTAACTAAATTCTAAATATTTACCGTTGTATTAAAATATAAATGTAACTCTCACTCCTTATAAAAAAATCATATTTTTACAGAAGACAAAGACTGTTACAGAAAGCCACAACTAGTTAAAATGCAGAGGCCCAGTTCCAATGAATACATCTACAGCACAACCCCTATGCCTAAAGTTCAGAAAGCATTGTGGAAGAGAAGGATAGAAAGGATGTAAGACCCAGAGGACCAGGATGCCTATTTAAAGATTGTGTCCTCTTATAGTGACAGACAAGCTGTCAGGTTGAAATATCAACAATATGGTTCCCTAAAGAAGACCTGGATAATTACAACACAGGTTGACACAGCAATGTGGATGGAGGAGCTACCACAAGGTCTCACCCCTACGTAGAGAACCACAGTCAATTAATGACTACTGAGAAGAAAGAGTGTTTCCCAGGGATGAGTCCTGTAACTGGTTATCCAATACCAAGTAGTCAGCCCTACAAGCATATACATAAGGTAAGCACTGAATCGTTCCAACTTCTAGTGTGTGTATGTGTGTGTGTGTGTGTGTGTGTGTGTGTATTATATTTAAAAATAGTCCATAAATTTGAGGTGGAAGGATTTGGAAGGAGAAGAGGGTGGAGGAAATGGTGCAAATAATGTACACATATATGTAATTCTAAAAACCAAAATACACTCAGAAAAAATAGACATGACAGGAGACGTCAACAGTGGGATAGGTCAAACAGAAGAGAGAATTAGTGAGTTACGTGATTAAGCTCTCTCAAGTACACTACAGGAGGAAAATGAAAATATAAGAAAGCATGTGGAAAATTGGAGAAACTGTGGATCAGTATTAAAAGCAAATATTTGAATTTTAAGGTTTGAGTAGGATATCAGAATAAAAACTACAAAAGCTTATTCAAAGGAATGGCAACAGAAAACTTCTCAAGCATAAAGGATACAAATGTCCAGTTACAGGAAAGTCAAAGCACAGTAGTCAACTGAAGTCCAGCCAAGAACTTTTTATACTCAAGCTTTCAGAGGGGAAAGACAAAGAGAAGATTCCCAAGACTGGAAGAGTAAAGAAACAACACAAAGGGGTGTATGAACTGGACAACAGAATTATCAGCAGAAACCTTAAGTGCAATGAGGCAGGGGCATGAGATTTTCATGGTACTGAAGGGAAACTAACTGTAGACCACAAGTAAGCAAAGATACATTTTAAATTAAAGAGAAAAAAAGGATGATCCTAGACCAACAAAATAAAAAGAACAGATCTTTACCAGACCTGTTTTACAAAAAAAAAATGCCAAAGGAGATTATCACAGTGAAAGGGCTATTACTGAATAAGAAAAATAAAAAACATAAAAAGTGTAAAACTCACTGTTAGAGTTCACAGAGTTAATTACACAAACTAATTTAGAATGTTTTAAAAACTGTGTCTAAGTTTCAGTTACTATTCCTATGAGAAAACACCATGACAAAAAAGCAACTTCAGGAGGAAAAGGATCTATTTTACTTATGACTGCTTTCATATCAGTATTTATAATGGGAAGAAGTCAGGACAAGAATCCAAACAGGGCAGGAGCCTAGAGCAAGAGCTGATACAGGGGCTATGGAGGAGTGCTGCTTACTGATTTGCTCATCATGGCTTTCTCAGCTTACTTTCTTATAGAACCCAGGACCATCATCTCAAAGATGATACCACCCACAATGTGCTGGGCCCTCCCCTATCAATCAGTAATTAAGAAAGTGCCCTACAAGCTTGTCTACAGCCCAAGCTTACGGAAGCATTTTTTCAAAATGCTTGTCTCCTCATATCAGATGATTCTAACTTGTGTCAAGTTGACATAAAACTAGTCAGAACATACTGTAACTATGGCATATAAACAATTTATACCTTTCTTATGAAGACCCCAAAAGAAAACAAATAAAAATGATAATTACTACTTTAAATGGATTAAATTATCCAATCATAGGTCACAAAGTGACTATGTGGATAAAACACTAGACACAATTTTTATTATTTACAAGAAACTCACCAATTCTGTGGACCATATATAAACTGAAAGTGAAGAAGATTAGAATATAATTTTACATTTAAATGGAATTTAAAAGAAATCATGAGTAGCTATACTTCTTTCAGATAAAAGAGACATTAAACCAAAATTAGAGAGGAAAGAAGAAGATCATATATTTCTAATGGCAATTAGCAAGAGGAATAGCAATTTAGATATACTACATGCCATATCAGGGTACTCAAGTAGAAGACTTAACTGGATAGACTCCAACACACTACTCGTTGTAAGTGTTAACATCACAGCTTTAGCAATAGACAGATCGTTCCATTTCTGTCATCCTAGACAGAAAAGCAACAAAGAAATGTCAAAATTAAATTGCATTATTGAGAAAAGCAAGTCAAGGAACATAGACGCTAAATCTATATTTTCTCATCAGTACATGAAAGATCATCTAGAATGGAGTATTCTTATCAGTATTTTTATAGGTGTTAGGAATCGAAGTAATTTCCACAACATTGCAAAAACTGAAAGTCGCCAACATTTTCTGAGCACAAAGTAAGAAGACCAGCTATTAATATCAAGAAAGCCTTGAGAAGTAATTAAACAACAACTTTTGAACAACCATTGGGTCAAGGAAGGTATCGAGAAGGAAATTTCAAACATTTCTCACAGTGAATAGAAATGGAGACAGAAGATTCTTACACCCCTGATACAGAGCAAAAGCAGCACTGAGATGAAAGCTGGCAGCAATCAATGTCTAAATGCAAAAGAAGAAACATATCAAACAAAGAAGCAATTACTGTGTCTCAAAAAGTCAAAGGACCTCAAGTTAGCACACAGAAATAATAGCTACAATTGGAGCTGTAATAGGGAAATGGAGACCAAAAAATACTACAAAAGACAAACAAACTGCTTTATTTTCAAAAGATAAAAAGATTGACACACTCTTAGAACAGAGGAAACTTAGAACACAGAAAACTCAAACAAAATCAGAGATAAAAAGATAGACATTACAACAATGCTGCAGAAACAGATCATTAGAAATTGTTATATGCAGGTATATGCCACAGACTTCATAACCCTGAAAAAACATACATACTAACAAGAGATCATGAAAAAATAGAAAATCCAAACAGGCCACAGGAAGCAATAAGACTGAGTTAGCAAGAAGGAGCCTCCAAAGAAAGAAAAACCTAGGATCAGATGTGTTCATTATTTATGCCAAGTATTCAAAGAAAACCTAAAATTTTCTGTTATTTTTTAAAAAGTAGAATAAAAAAGAATCATTAAAAATGTATTATATGAAGCAAGCATTACTCCAGTACAAAACTAGGAAAAGACAAGACAAAAAGTCAACTATACACTAATAGCTTTGATGAATATGCTAAAATCCTGAACAAAACATTAACAAAGCCCAAACGCATGTTAAACAAAATTATTAATCTTGGTAAAGTAGGGTACATCTCATAGGTGCAAATATGAATTAATGTCTTTGTAACAATTAATTTTAGTATACCATATAAGCAAAATTCAAAGACAAAAACCATAGGATCATCTCAGTAGATAAATAAAAGGCATTTTGTTCTACACAAAGAATAACAGGCAGATAAGAAATGCTGAGAGCAGGAGAAAGAGTCTTCTCCAGGGAAGAGCACACCAGTTGGTCATCCAACACCAAATGATCAGTCCTGAAAACACATACAACTATCATTCTATTACTTGCTGAGAAGGTTGTATTTAGTAATATATGTATTTATGTATGTAGACATGTATGAATGAATGTATATAACAACAATCAGTGAAGATGGTCATGAATTTGAAAGAGAACAAGGAGAGGTATATGGGAGGGCTTAGAGAAAAGAAAAGTAGAGGAAACTAATGTAATCATATTATAACCTCAGAAAATAAAAATAATAATTTTAAAAGACATTTGATAAAACTCCACATCCCTTCATAATAAAACCACCAAAGAACAAACTAAGCATATAGAAACCATAATAAAATAAGATAAAAGACAATTCTAATAAGTCAAGAGCTAATATCAGACTGAAGGAAAGTTGAAAAATTTCTAAGACCCAAAACATGACAAGGATGTTGACTGTGCAGATTGCTCTTGATTGTCAACTTGACAAGAGTTAGAAGTTAAGGACATTTTCAAAGAGGATTGACTAAGTGGAGAAGACCCATGTTCAAAGTGGTGACACCTTTCAGTGAGTGGTTCATATAAAAAGAAACCTTAGGGAAAATGGTGTAGGTGTGTGCCTGCCTGCCAATCTGCCTTCATTTCCTCTCTCTGAGAAATTGTGTCTATCAGTACTGTTATTGTCATTCACTGTTGACATCAGACTGCACCTTATTCAGCTTTCCAATATTAGCAACTCTCCATGGAACTTTCAGATTTTCAACACCAGAATTAGATTGGTATGCATGCAGCATCTTGGACTGAGGAGCTTGGACTGAGGACCCAAGACTCTTGGGAATACATCCAAAGGAAAGTAGTATACCAAAGAGACATCTGTGCTCCCAGGTACTCTGGCTCTCCAGCATGCATGGCTTATTCTGATCCCTAGAGAACTCTGCCTAACACAAATTATTGTGCCAGGAATTGGTATAGAGAAATAGAATTGTAAAGATAAATTTCTCTAATGAACTTAGTGGTTTCTCGAATTATCTGTAATCTGACATCACCTAAAAGTGCTAAAGGGTATTCCTGATACAATGGAGCAATGTACAGAATGGAAGAAAATATTTGTAAGTGGGTAATATTGAGCATATATAAAGTACTCAAAACTCAGTAGTGAAAAAAAAATGAGAAATGGTTCTAAAGTTTAGAATCCATATAACATTTCTCCTAAGGAGACATCTAAATGGCTAATAGATACGCAGAACAATGCCTGACATCACTAATCATACTAGAAAAATAAAATTAAAGCAACAATGTGAAGCCTTGTCCCATTTAATGGATCTTATCAAGAAGAGTAAGAAACAAGCACAGGTCAGGATTTGGAGTAAAGATAATCCTTTCACGCTGCAGGTGAGAATGTACTACAGATGCTACAGAAAACATTATAGAGGTTCCTCATTAAATTAAAGGTGGAATTACTCTATGACCCAAGACTCTTGGGAATACATCCAAAGGAAAGTAGTATACCAAAGAGACATCTGTGCTCCCAGTTATTTCAACAAAGGAGGGGGAGGCAAAAAAACTAAATGCTTGTCAACTAATGAAGGGGCACAGAAAATGTACACGCACACAGGAAAACACTACTCAGCTACAAAACAGAGTAAATCTTTATCATTTGCAGCATCATGCATGGGACTGGAGACTGTGTAAGAGATCACATAGAAACTGGAGATAACACTAAGTGTTATGGGATACCACATGATCCCATCACACAGAAAGTCAAAAAGTTGATCTCATAGCAGTTGAGAGTAGAATGATGCTTACCAGAGACTTGAGAGAGTAGATAGAAGCCATGTAAGAAGTTAGGGAAAGGTCCAAGTCAGAATCACCTAGGAGTAGAAGGTTTTAATGTGCTACCACACAGAAAATTAACATAGATAGCAATAATGGACTCTACATTTTTAAAAGTAAGAAGCAGGCCATGGTAATACATACATTTAATTCTAGCACTGGAAGGGTGGGGTGAAACAGGAGATACGAGTTCATGGCCACCATGGCTTATATAGCAAACCTGAAGTCAGCCCCAATTATGTAGTGAGACCCTGTTTCAAACAAATAAGCAAAACAAAAACAGAAAGCTAGAAGAAAAGGTTTTGACAATTTTCATCATAATGAAAAAAATGATCCATATTTGAGGGACATGGGTATGGAGGTGCAGCTAGGCAACAGGTATCCTAGAGAGAACAGAAGAGGAAGGTAGGAAGGACACTTGTAGCATAGGTGAGAGGTGGGAGATATGGGTTGGCAGGGAGTCACAAAAGAATGGAGCTGGCATAAGATAAGTGACTATGGAGGGCAGTGAGGAAGAACTGGAGGGCACCCTGAATTCTCAGCAGGAGGCTGATTCTCAAAGGTTGGAGGTGGTCTGGGAGAAGAGCAAACATCACGTGTCTTGATTGATCGATATTCTGTTGAAATGATCTGCATCTGATAGCCACTAGCCATTAGTCTACAGTTGTCTCAATGCTTACATAGAATGTAAATTATTAAGAAGAAGCAAGACATGATAATGCTAAACACTCTGAGTATACATCTGTATACCTGAGCCAGCAATAGAGGAAAAAGCAGCACTTAAAACATCCTCCTGCCCTCCAGAAATTTATGTGCTTTCCATCATTAAAAGCTTCATATCAAATTAGTCCATCAATAACCCTTTCATTTCCTTTCAATTAAACTGCAAATCATAATCATTTAGAAGAGATGTGCATCGTAGACAGCATTGGAAATGAGAAACAATGAACAGCTGAACAGGAGTGGGTTGGAAACAAACTAAAAATAAGACATGACAGTGTTAGATTATAGATTTTGCTAGTAATTCTGTTGGAACAACTCCAAAGAGATTGGTGGGAGCCCACAGTGGTGGGCTATCTTTAAGAGCGAGCATTTTCCTCATTTTCTACGTTCAAAATGCCTTAGACTAGTTTGTATGTAGTATGTGGTGGATGTTAAACAGCAAACGGTTATTGTGTCTCTATATAAATAATATATTGCAAGGTAAATCCAGGAAAAAGGCCAAAATGACCATGGTTTATTTTTTCCTACAAACTAGTTTATGGTTAGATATGGTGTGTTTAGCATTTTTTAGTAAAAGTGAAGAAATCAAACACAGATAATTGTAAAAAGGAACGTATGCACATATCTACATGAATTCATCAATTTATCCTACATACATCACTGTGCATATCCACACATACACTTCTATAACATTGTATCACACACGTCTTGATCCATCATTTTCATTGTTTTGATCAGGGGTATATAAAAAGAAATGAAACAGAAAAGAAAGAGAAGTGAAGCACTCTGTAAATAAATGGAGTCATGTTTATAGCAATTCCTTAACATTTGTTTTACAACAGTTATTTTCATATTCAGCCCACACCAGCTGTTCCATCAACAGAGTTTCTAAAACTAATATACTTTGCTCCAGCATAATCCTCTTTAAACTGTGTGGCACATCATGATTTTTGTCTTCTTAATGTGACACTCATTCAAACTTCATGCAGCCCATCCCAAATCACAAAAGAATTTTGGGGAAAGTAGCCCTGTGTGGAAGAGGAAGCACAGCTTATAAGTTTCAAACAAAACAGCATCAGGTGTCTGAAGAACATGGCTCACTCCTAAAAATGTTTCCTGCACCAGCGTTATGTTTGGCCTTTAAATACAATTGTGAATGTGGAGCCAGATGCATTATTAATAAATGTCATCATTTTGAGTGAGTTCAGTATTAATATTGACACAAACTTTCTTCCTGCTCTTAATTTGGCATCTCAAAAAAGATATGAATGTTGGCAAGCGCTACTATTTGACAATTGATAAAATTATGCAAACACAATGTTTTTGCAGCTTTTGAGTAAATATTGCGTGCTAATGAATTCAAAGTGTTTGCTGTGCTCCTGCAGGAGCTGAGTTTGTGTAGGTGGACCGCACCACTGATGTGCTTTCTAAGTCTATTGCACCTACCTCAGCAGAGCTGTTGCTTGCCTCCCAATCAGCAATTTGATGGTTTTATCATGAGCTCTGAGGCCCTCCAAAGATCATTTATATAATAGCATCTGTAGAAGCAAAGCTTTTCGGAAAAACTCTGTGAAGCTAATAATTATTTTATATATTTGTGCTGCAGCAATGGGATCTTCAGAAGTACCCTCCCCCAGTAATTTCCACTCTAAATTTGATGTTACAAGTTTATTCTTCAGCTGTAAAAAGATGCCTATGGCCATAAGGGAACAGACACTATGAATTAAAATTTTAAGATATCCAATTTGCAAAGGAAAACATTTACCTAGCTAATGATTCTTTTGCATTCCCTTCTTTGTGCTTTTAGCAAATAGTTCAAGGAATTAATATGTCAACACGCTGAAGAAAATCTGAACAAAGGGGAAATAAGAGTAATTAGGAGTAGTTTACAAATACCCAAACGAGGTCTTTCTACACCTACACATTGAAAGCATCAATATGTAATGCAATATTCATAGAGCAGTGATAATTTTGACCTTCTAAGGGACTTTGTGGAATAAGAAGAAATAAGCGTTGGGTGAATTTAGCAGTCGTAACAATTGCTATACTCTAAAAAACACCTTGCTCATATTCTGATAAATTTGTTTCATATAATATATAATTTTCTACATATAAAAAGCCTTTATGAAAATAACCAATTAAAATTATATTTTGAAACAAAATTATAACACCAAATCAGTGGTTTCCCAAAGTTTATGGTGGAAAACAAAAGTCGATACCTCCAGAATACATATGTGTGCAATATTTATAAAATATTATATAGATTACAAATTCATAAATATTAGATGCATTAGAAGACATGAAGCAGGGGCTGTGGAAATAGCTCAGTGACTAAAGTATTTGTCTTACAGGTTGCAGATCTGTTCTCCAACATCCATGTAATAAGAAAAAAAGATCAACATGGTAGTGCATTTGTAATTTTAGTGTTAGGGAGGTGGATGCAGGCAAACTTCACATGTCTGAGGCTCACTGGCCAGCCAGCCTAGGCTGCAGCTGAGTACCAGGCTAAAGAGAGACCCTGTCTCCGAGAGAAAGGCAAATGTCATCTAGGAATAACAGAAAAGGCAGATGTCTAGCCTTTATATGAGTGTGTGTGTGTGTGTGTGTGTGTGTGAGAGAGAGAGAGAGAGAGAGAGAGAGAGAGAGAGAGAGAGAGAGAAAGGCATGCACAAGCACACAGGGAACACAGTAGGAAGCTGAAGATGCTATAATTAAAAAATACAAAAACGTTGGGCCTCTTAGTCTCTGAAGAGTGCAATCTACCCTGGAGAGCAGTGCTGCATAACACCTGTTGGGTCAACTCCCATGCTGAGAGTTCGAGGCTATTAACCTGCCCAATGCTCCCCACAGACCTACAGTGAGGGCTACTAGTATCTCCTAAATGAAGGATCAGAAGCTTGGAGGTCTTAAGTGATACTTAATGTTACACAATAGGACTTGGCAGGACTGGAAGTTTTTAGCTCACCAGGAAGTCTGGCTTAACATAACCAGTTTGCTTACAGTTAACTACACTATTGGGAACATCAATGAAGTGTCCCTTTAAAATAAGTAATAAATTACAAAAGAAAGAAAGCAAAAGGTCCTTTCCATAAGAGCATATCTTTTTAAAAATATAGAATTTTTTATTAGTTCATATTAATTAAATAAAACACCGGGCTTCATTGCAAAAGAAACGCTTATTGCCATTCGCGAGAACGTAAACTAGTACAGTCACTATGAAAGTTTTTCAAAAAAAGTAAAAATATAGGTACTACACAATCCAGCTATATTTTTCCAGGTTAAACATACATAGAAGAATCCAAGTCACTATACCACAAAGATACCTGAACATCAGTGCATGTATGGCAACACAAAATAGCCAAGTTATAGAGCAAGCATAGATGTCTGCCCATGGATAAATGAAAAAAATACAATTGCATAAAGATTGTTCAGCCATAGAAAGTGTATACGTTTTTTCTATCTCCCACATAATATTTCCCATATTTGTCCTTCAATAATTGTTTGGAGCAGGTATCCATAATGCCACACATTACCTCCTAATGAAAAGAAAAGAATATATGACCCAGGTAATGTTTTTTTTCCATACATTAATTATGGCATCCCATTGATTTAATCTCTATTGTTAAAATGGTAGAGACAGCAGTGTAATTATTTTCCTTGAACTGTGGTTCATGATCTAGTTTAAATCTTTAGTTTCATTTAAAGAATAAAGAGATCTTTTAATTGTTTATAGTTAACATTAGAAAGCACAGATTCTGAGGAAAAAAAAGCCTCTGTTGAATACGTGGTCTCCTTCAAGCCAACATGAGTCTAAATATTTGTTTTTATTAGTGACTATCATTTCACAAGGATGTATGTTGAACTGGCCCCATTTATTCGTGATGTGTGTACAAAAGAAGCTGTTTAAGGAAATCAAGAATCCATAGCAAAAGTTATAGCCAAATGGACCAATCACAAGTCATGTTCTCACAGAGACTTGTGGATTTATTTTTTGTTTGTTTGTTTTGTTTTATTTATCCTCAGATTTACTTTTGTTCTTCTGGGTAAAGCCCATATATTCAATTCTAGTTTGATTAGAGTAAAATTTTCATCAATGTCTTCTTTCCTATTTCCTATATAAGTTTTCTTTCCCCTCATATTTGGTTACCAAATGTTTCCTTTATTGAATATTTCTGAGAGTCTTGCAGGGTGTATCCAAACCTGAAAATCTACCTGTCTCTTACTTCTGGTATTGTCATTTACAAGAAACACCACATTTATCCCTCCCCTTGCCTCCTTCTCTAACTTCAAGACAGGAAGTAAATATTTGCTGATTTCACATAACAAAAATGAATCCTTACTGATAGCAAGTCCTTTGGCCACTGCTGCTACAGTTTGTACAATGCGTAGTCACAAAAGTGTGCATATGCGCGCTCTCTCTCTCTCTCTCTCTCTCTCTCTCACACACACACACACACACACACACACACACACACATACCCCTCTTGTGATATAAAAGCACCAGCTAAAATCAGATTGTCTTAGAAAAACATCGCCTTTCCACTGAGGCCATGTTCTTACTCCCTTTAAAACAGAATTCTTCTTCTAATATAAGGATGGCAAAGGAAAAATTGAAGTTTCTCTTTAAAACTTGGCCCTCCTCAAAAATTTTTACACTGAAGTTTAATTGTATTTGAGTTTGAAAATTAAGGGAGAACTTGCTCTAGTCTTTGAAATTCAGAAGTCAAGTCCGCAGATGATCAAACTGCTCTGAAGGTCCCCTCTTTTTTGTAGCCTGCTGATCTGTGTGTTCATATTGCTTCCTTAACTGTGCCTTATGCTATCTCATCAGCTCCATTTCCTTCAAATTTCAAATTGCATAAATAAAACAACCAGAATATATCTCGTTGCCTTGATCTACAGGGCACTCAAAGAGCATCAGGTATAGACAGGCATTTAATACATACTGCCCAAAACCGCTAAGCAAGTCTTGTTATTTCAAAAAATCTTCTATAAAAAAAATCACTTGTTTCTGTGAACTAATCTCTTTTAATCACTATGCTAAAATCAGAATAGAGTTGCTAGACAATCAGCAATAATTTTTAAAACACTAAATTACAGTTTGCTTTTGTTTTTACTAATAAAAATCTAAAGTATTCTCAGGAATTATGGCTAACTTTCATCTTTTTACCAAAAACCTTGAGAAGACACCACTGGTGAGCTAATTAGCTCAAAGTACATTGAATTTGCCATTGAGTTGGGTGCCCAACATGCTGAATTCTATCTCTAGTCAGACCACAAAGAAGTTGGGTGATTTTAGATGAGTTTTCTCATCATGGTGGATCTTAATCTCAATGTTCTTGTATCTAGGAGACAAAGTATGAATGAAGTGATTGTGAACACCAAGTGAATCAAAGACTCTGCTCTCAGTGGGCAATGTAGAGAGTGAATATCAACAACATTATACCGGCTTTACACCCAGAAATAATCCTTTCCAGGGAAGATGGGGAAACAAAGAAATAAGGAGGAAGGTAAAGGGGAGGAGGAAGAGCTTCAGATTTTCCAAGATTATTTGAATAAACAGTTTAAATCTTGATTTATAACATCAAGAATCCCCAGTTTCGGTGTTGCAGCCTCTTGGAACAGCCTTGATCATTCTCATTGGTTTTAGCACAATCTTGAACACTTATCTAAGTGAACTAAATTTTCAATCTTTCTGTAAAAGTCAAGGCATGTAGTGACTTAAGGAGAAGGATTTTTGCATGCTGAAATAAAGGGTGCTGGAGATTTAAATGCCATGGGATGGCTGTGATTAGACAACTCCTGTAAAAGCAGAGAATGGTGTTACAGTTCTGAAGGCAGTCCCCGGTGACACGCTACTTGACTCATCCAAAATCATGCCCTTCCCACTCCAGTTAAAATGTTATCTCCCATCAAAATATGACATCCAAAAAAACAACATGCCAGTAACTGTAGGCTTTAGGGAACTGCAATGAATATCATTCAAATGAATTCTGACTGACATTTTGGTAAATCACCTCTGGAAGTCAGTATGGGAACATTTCTAAAGCACTCAAGCAGTGCCAAAATAGTAAAGAGAAAAATCACATTCAATACTCAGGAGGTGAAGTGCCAGGTGAGTCAGAAGCCAGAAAAACATCAGCCATATCAACTAAACTGGAACATGAGTGATGGGTTTTCATCAACAGGTCTGTATCGATTTATCGACTCCTGTAATATACCAAGTGACACATAATGTGGAAAGAGAAATATTTGCTTACACATGTATCTTATAAAAGCAGTTCAGTAGGTAAAAGCAAAGCCTCAAGAACAGCAAAAACCAGTTTTCACATGGGCTCCGCTGTTTACCAATGGCTGAACTTTAAGAAAGTTATATTTCTAAAGCTTTTGTTTTCTGTGTGGCAAGATGAAGATGATGAAACCACATCTTTCATGTGGTTGTCAGGACTCCACGAAAGGATGCATGTGACAGGCCCAGCGGTGCCAAATTAACCAACAAACGATCATTAGTTACTGTTTCTATCCCATATATACAGATTCACATAAACATGATAAATTCATAGTATGTTGACAATAGACTAAATATAAATACAGTTAATATGCCTAAAATACCCAACGTCACAACTTAGCAACGTGGGACAGTAACTTCCCATATATTTTAACTAGTACACAAAAAGTCATCACCAATGTCTTTTTCACAGTCCTCATAAATCTCTTTTTTCTCTAATGATTGACATGGCTACAGATAGCTAAAGCTTCAAAGTAGTGATACATGCTTGACATCTCTTATCTCACATTTTAGTCCAGACACTATGTTAAATAGTATCCGTACATCAAAGTCTAAGAACATCCCGATGAGATAAGTTGTAGAGTGCCACAAACTTTAAAAGAGGTAGGAAAAACACAAAAATAATAAATGCAGGTAAAGATGTGATGAAAGGGGAACTCTCCTACACTGTTAGTGAGGTTGTAAATTAGTATAGCCAGCATAGAAAACAGTGTTGAGGACCCTCAAAAACTAAAAGCAGAGCATCCATATGACTCAGCCGCCCCACTCCTACTTGAGCTCTATGTTTAAAGCAATTGATCTGTTCTTCAGTGCTTATTGTAGTACCATTCCCAGTAGTCAAGAATTCAAAACATGAATGGATAACAATATAATATATATGTGTGTGTGTGTGTGTGTGTGTGTGTGTAATATAAAGCAGTACTATGTAAACACACAGATACAAGAGAATGCTACTAAGCCCTAAAAAGAATGAATTATGTAACTTATGGCAAATTGGATGGAAGTGGAAGACATCATGTTAAGTAAAATAAGTCAGGAACGGAAAGACAAATATCAAACTTCCATACTAATATGAGAAGACTGAAATGTTGATCTTATGTAAGTAAAGCAGAATAGTAAAATAGTGGCTACCAGACTAACATTGTGTGTGTGTGTGTGTGTGTGTGTGTGTGTGTGTGTATATATATATATATGGCTTTAAATGTATACAACTTTTTGTGCCAGTTTAAGAAGCATTTCTGATTAAAGTTTAGCATTTCATCTGCGATGGACTATGAGTCACATAAAATTTTTTTTTGACTTTAACAGAATCACAGGTAGTTTAGGCTGACTTCAAAGCCACTGTGTAACTCAAACTGGCCTTGAGCTTGTGGCAATCCTCCAGTCTCAGCCTTCTGAATGCTGGGATTGCAAATATGAGCTCAAGACACATGGTGTTTTGAAGGCAGAGTATATAAATAGAATGAAAACTAATCTCATTAGCAATTTTGTATAGCTGATTACTTGTTGAAATCATAGTGTTTAGGACATACTGGGTTAAATAAAATGTCATTGAATTTGTAAAGAGAGGAAACAGAAATACCAAGGAAATGAAAATGTTACACCTATCTAGAAAGAAATATGTATAAAGCCAAGCCCAGGAGTGATGAGTGTCTCACTCAAGGGTACATAGCTGGTAAAAGACAATGCTGTTACATTAATGTCAGTCTCAAGTGGCCTTGGTCTTGGCCATTACAGGAACACTCAGACAGTGATCCTGCTCGGCCTCCTGATTTCCACAGCTGACAGGACAGGCATTTTCTCAAATCAACAAAATTATTAAAATCTCTGAGCTCTTCCTCTGTCCACTGGAAGCTGTTTTTTTTTTTTTTTTTTTTTGTCTATTATGTAGCTCAGTTTTTCTCTTATGCATGTTCTTCTATTTAAGGGGAAGAAAAGGTTATGTATTTAAAAAAAGGTGAGGAAGCCATCAGAAGATGCCATAAATTTATTCTGTCAGCAGGCCGAGTTGTGTGACAGTCAGAGAGATGGCTTGATGCAGAGATGAGAAGTGCGACTTTCTTTGACTGTCACACTGGATGAGATGGATGGATTTTGGAACACATCCCAGGAAGCTGAGACATTCATGTGGTCAAGTGTTGGTCTCTCTGATCAAATCTGACTTGCTGTCTCCAAGTTGTAGGATGCTGCCAGCCTTGCAGATGCTGTACTGTGTAGCTGCAAATGCAATTGATTTGGTACCATCTGCAAGACCCTGCAAACGTCCTCATACAGCCAGCCACTGCTTCCTGAGGAATTAATGGACCTTCTCACATTCTACCTGCGTTAATTGAGTTATTTTCACACATGCTAATGTGTTGGTGACTCAGGGTCGGGTTCTCATACACTCTGTACTGGGGATGCATGTAAATGGGAGATAATCCTAGACAATTGCTCCAAAACCCAGATAGCCCACAATTTAGTGAACAAGAATAGATAGTATTTGCATTATAATTCTAAATGTGAGTGTGCCAGAGACATGTTTTGAGGAGTGAACCAGTATGAAGTTACCTGGACACCTGCTATATAGTAAGCTGATCTTGAATAACTATCTCAGTTTACTCATAATTCAGTTTCTTACTGTGGATCACACTTGCACAATGATATCATTCCATTATATAAAGTTATTTCAAGCTAACGTCACCAGAAAGCAAAATAGAGGAAAATAAATGTGAGTCTGGTCTCCCATCCGAAGAGTCTAGTTAATGAATTACACAAAGGACTTGGGTATAAGGACAGTCCACTTACCTGCTGCAGTAGATGCTGTGTGATCTGAAGCAAAGGGGAATAATATTGATTCATTCCCCACAACTTGGCTAAAGGTAAATACATATACAAGAATACTCATCATATGCAATACGCATTTACTTTAACTTAAAATGAATGATACTGCATCATTTTACCAATATTTTGATGGTAAACAAAATGGCTTTCTCTCCTAGCAGGCCTTCTCATTGAACATGAATCAGTCTGTTGACAATCATTTTCCTTCATCTTTATTGTACAAATAACACTCATAATACATTGTCTATAAATTCTAGTTTGAGTTGATCCAATTATAGAGATTAACACAGGAATCTACATATGTTTTTGGAATCCATGTTTCTCCAAAGCATTCAATTTAGTTGTAACAGAAACATGATCTTTTTTTTTCAGCATAGTTCATAGATGCAAATTATAATTAAAATTGTAAATAATTAATGTTGTTAAGATAACAAATAAACAGGACACATTCCAGGCGATGGAGGTGCATGCCTTTAATTCCAGCCCTCAGGAGGCAGAGGCATGTGGATCTCTGTGAGTTTGAGGCCAGCCTGGTCCACAGCGTGAGTTCCAGGACAGCCAGAGTTACAACAGAGAAACCCTGTCTTGAAAAAACAAAAACAAAACAAACAAACAAACAAAACATGACACATCCATGGACTTAAGGACAAACAGAATTTACTAGTGATATACATGCAATTCATATTTGGTCAGGAATATTTGGAGTCCCTAGCAAGGAGCCCACTGGCTATCAGAATTTCATATATGTGTCAGCATGTTTTACTAAAGGAAAAGAGGAAAACTAACTCAGCAGCTTGGCTGTGTCTCATGTCATGCTCATATGCACCTTGACTGCACATCATCTATTATGAAGTCCTCTATTGTGTATGTCTGCTTGTCTGGTTCTTACAATGACAAGTGCCTGCTTTACCAACTTCAAAGACTCAAAACACATTTAGATACTTCTAAATGTTACTGTTAATTTGAGTTTTTATGTATAATACACAGTAGAGGAGTCGTTTTAGAGTCTAGAGAGATTCTAATCACCCGAAACACATGTTAGAAATAATGTACAAGAGTTTCATCATGTGTTCTAGTACTAACACAATTAGCATTTATTTCTATCCTTTCCAAAGGCCAGAATATAGAACAGTTTCTAATTTCATTTTTTACCCTGATGGGGTGAAGGTGGCAAAGTCTTTGTAAGATGCCTCACTCACTAGTGTTCATTTCTACCACAGTGTTTGTGCAGGAACATTTGGAATGTTTCAGAAACTCAAACACCTCACCCATCCAATATTAACTACTAGGTAGTTTCTGTCCTCATAAAAGCACCCTGGAATTCCAGAGCATATTCTTTTTTATATTACTTAAATCAGAATTGGATGGGCCCGTGCATACAGGCAGAAAGATTAAACCATCAGCAGATATTTATTGAAGACTTGGCAAGTACTGATAGAAGAGCATAGTGATTGATTGGGAGGAGAAATGATCAGTCCATGCCACACATTGCCTGCAGACGGGTAAGGAGCTGCCCATCGTATTGTTGACAAAGTACTGTGTTTGAAAACTGTGAAGCTGGGATCATGAGATGACCATTCTGAATGTTTTTCTTAGATGACAAAAGAACAATTCCATAATCTTCTAGTGATCACTAATGATTGTGAAATGGTTAAATTTGCTTGGATGACCAATTATCACAAGGTTTCTGTATTTCATTCTCCACGTTCTTGTGATAAGAGAACTATTTTATGAGACTAATATAGGATGTAAGTTGATGGAAAGTTCAACAAAAGATATAAGGAAATATAACGTAACATTGCCTTTAACATGACATGCTATTTGTCTGTTTGACACCTCTCACTGTGCACAACATAAAATCAGTTTGTCAGACTCTTAAAGCATTCTTTTCTGGTTCTAAAGCTCCAGAACAAACTGCCATTCTTTTACTTTCTCAAGCACAAAACGAAAACAGAATGTTTTCCTTTTTTTCTTGGAAAAGATGAATTACCCTAGCTTGACAGAGGGTAATTAGCACACCCAATGCAAGTTAAGAGAATGGGTTGACAAGCACAAAGAAGCTAAGAAAAACATAGGCACATTTTGCATGTGTTTTAATACATAAATGATTAAAAACATAACTATATATGTTAATTGCCACCAACTACAACACAACCCTATTGGAAGACAATATTAAGTCATGGAAAACAGTACATCTTTAATTATTCGTCTGTTCTACAAACAAATTTAATTGGAATCTAAAAATGGCCAGGGACAAAAGCTCAGTTCATTAGGGACCAACTAACTGTAAAGGGCAGATGAAAACCTTTTGTCTGATGTAGATGTACCTCCTGATCACCGAGAGAGAGCACCAGGCAGGGCACTAATCAGTAATAAGAGGTGTTCTCATTATTAAGCTTATAAGGCATAAAACAGGTCACCACAAGCTTTGAAGGTACTGATCATCAATTATTTTGCTAATTGTTTGTTCTGTTTGCATGTCTCAGGGTAAAAGGAAAAACCACCGAAGCAAAAAAGAGACACTGATAATTGCTACCTCGGTGACAGTTGGTTTTTAGTATCTCATTATTTATGATTTGTTTGGTTGTGCATATGTGACTTTAAGTCTTTGGTATTAATGTATACCCAGAAGCCTATTGTGTAACACTTACAAAAAGAATTGCACAAAGTAACCAGCAACTCAGGCACAGAACCTGTCCTCAGAGCCCTGCAAGTCTGTACTGTGCGAGTGCATGTATGGGCATGAGCGTGTTTGAGTGTGTATCTGTGTACATGAGTGCATGAGCATGTGAGTGACTGTGTGTGGATGGGTGTGCGGTGAGGAGTGAACGTGGAACATCTGCGAGTGTGAGAATGTGTGTAAATGTATAACTGTGTGAGTGTGTATGAATGAGTGTATGTGTGAGTTTTGTAAGTCCAGGAGCATTCACTTAGGATTTCTTGCTGTTGAGAAAACAGCATATAGAAAAATAGCATTTTGCTGATTGAAATGCCAGCCTCTCTGTTTACCAGAGTCTCCAAGTTTACAGATATCGCTAGAAGTTGTGTCAACCTTCTTTAAAGAACACCTTTAACAGAGACATCAAGTCTAAATTAAAAGGAAGCAAAAACACAAAATACCCCTGAATTATGTAACAGAATTTAACTTTTCAAGCCTCCTCATTCAATGAGGTGCCTTAGGATGAGCACTTCGCTTGCTCGGAGGAGTGGGCATCATCATTCACTCAGCAGCCATTTCTAGACATTCATAAGCTATCGGGCAACCTTTATATTCGTCTTTTGAGCCTTTCCCATTCATTAATGTTCAGTCAACAGACTAAATATTCCCTAAAATGAAAAGCCGCAATAGTAGCTAAAGTGAAAACAGCACGAATTTATTTATAATGTTTCAAAATGTATCCAGAACTGAAAGCATTTACTTTGCAAAGGTTTGGGATGATGACAAGATACGTGTTATAATTATGAAGATGCTATCTTTTGTGCACATTTGACTTTGAAAAAAACCTAAGAAGGGTTTACTTTGTGGAAAAATCTTCAAGGCCCTCTTGTTTCCACTTTACTGTGATTTGGTTCCACAAAGAATACAAAAATGACTAAGAGTTGCTTTTGCCTGGTTAGTTCTGTTATGGTATCATATTTAAGTTCTTAAATATTGCCAGGCAGTGGTGGCATATGCTTTTAATTCCAGCACTCAGTGGCAGGCAGATCTCTGTGATCCTGGTCTACAGCCTGGTCTACAGAGTGGGTTCCAGGACAGCCAGATTTGCAACAGAGAAACCCTGTCTCAAAAATACCAAACAAATGTGCTTATATATTAAGTAACAAGCACTAATTTAGGGCTTGTCCAGAAACAATAAAAGTCAAAAATTATTATGGAATTAAATGCCAGTCCTAGAAACTAGACAAAGCCATTGCCCTTCTCCATGAAATCAACTTCTTTGATGAGATTAAGCAGATAAGGACCCTTTTTTATTCAACAGGAAATAAAGCACAATTATCCTACTAAGTAGGCAAAGGGGAAGAGGTTACTAAAAGATGCCTAGTTTCCTTGTAAATTAACAGAAGGAAAGAAGTGTTTAAGTACTTCATGGGAGAATACATTTCAGGTAACTGCACCTGTACTGTAGAAAATTACTCTTCAATTGCACATAGTAATTAGAGTTGTTGTTTAACTGTTATGAACAACCTGCAGTGTGCTAGAAAGTGCAAACAACTCCTGTAAAGATTCTGTCATTGAGGTAGGTGAGAGAAAATGTAAAGAAACCTGCTGGAGAGCAGTACTCACTCACACACAGTGAGAACTACCCAAAGCACGCTTAGCCAGCCTGCACATGTTCCCAGCAAGGTTACTGGAGTAACTAAACTCATGCCATTAAATTCTTTCATAAGATGGATGCCATGCGCTGAATGGTTCCACATAATGGTTACCATATATAACAGTTGATGTGTTATTTTCAACTTGGGTTTTTGGACTCTGATCTGACTGATCTTAAAATTCACTTTTTACGAGACACTGATAAAGGACTTCAAGGCATTTTGTGGTCACAGAGTGGACATAGCAAATATTATCCCAGAAACAATAGGCTATTAATTGTGGCAAAGTCTTTACTCGAGACACTTACGTTTAGTTGACAGTTAATAACTAGTCATACAGAAATGCCTTCATTCTACCCCAGTTGTCTCCCACAGCCCTGTCCTGTCAGGTGTATCACCACAGTTCTGAACCACCTAGTGTTTGAAGGAACACCATTGTCCTTGATGATACAGATGCTACTGGAGCTACAATCATGGTTAAAATGAAACAAAAGGAAAGACTCAGTAAAATATAATTAATCATTGAATTCCAATGACCACAGACCATGAAATCCAAGAGAAGGGACCTGGTCTTGGTGCTGCCTCCTGCCTTATTCTCCCTTTATGTATTTCTAGCACTGTGTGTATTCTGTCATTATTGTCATCATCCATCTCAACAACAATAAAATTGATAACTGCTGTAGAAAAATTGAACCAAGCACCGTTAAAGTTTGGTTCAATGTTGTTAGTTCAAAGAGCTAAAACCACCACCAAATCATAACTGTTAATAGCAGTAGGCTCCATGTGCTCCAGCCTCTCTCTTTCAATTACACTTCCAATGGATTATAAACTAAGTATTTGTTTCTGAGATCTGTTACTTTCTCTTTTCCCTTCATAATATCAGTGACTGAGCATCACAAGCTCCCATCTGAAAACAGCAGTTTCCGTGTTATTGATAACAGTGTGAAACCCACACTGCATGCTTTATTTTATGTGGGGGCTTATAATTGAATTGTCCATGTTTTCTGCCTTCATTTACTAGCTGTTCGGTTGGGGTGGGTGGGTGGGAAGCTTGATTTAAAACCATCACCTCCCTCAGGACTGATTGTGCCTGAGTCCCACTGAAGTCAATAGGAGCTTTGTGTATACTCAGACTGGACTCATAATGAGCAGAGTTGATGAGAATCCAGCTTCCCAACGATGACTAGTGCTGAGTCTTCAAGGTCATTCATCATTTTCATCTGAGAAGGGAGACCCTTTATTTGCAATCTCTTCTTAAATAGGTACACAATTAAAAGAGAAATTATTCCCCTCTGTGGCAATCACTTTATTTACAAAGGGCATGTTGAGCCCCCGTCTCCTCTCAATGCCAGATGGTCTGTGTGCCCAAGCAACTGAAGGCCGCCTCAATGAATATCTTACATTTTCTTTCAGAACTGCTGGCTCTATTACTTGTCGACTAGCAAAAGTGAAAGAAAATCCTTCTTGTAGGCTTGCACTGCACCATTTAATTTCTCTCAAATGCTGAGTTAACAAAACCAAAAGTGGTGCCTTTTTAAGTTGTCTGCCCAATAATTAAGTTCAGATGACCATATTTTTATTACAAAAAAAATCTCAGATTTTGAGCTCATATTTAGAATTGTCTGCTATAACTCAAACAGAGTATCTGTTCTATCATAGTAGGGAAAAAACTTCCATCCCAAATAATCTGCTCCTTCAAGCAGATCCAAATAACACAATGCTTATTTGAAGCAATTGTGAGATGAATTCAATAGGATTTTGGACTTCTGACAATGATATCAAACCTTATGTGAATGAAAGGCTGAGCGCTGACCATAAGAGAACTGAGAGATGTCTGAACAGTTCCTCTAAGTGATAGTGTTCCATCCCTGAATGTACACAACTTCCACACAGCTATGTATAAAAGATGAGGATGGGCTGGTGAGATGTATCAAAGGTACAGATGCTTGTGTGGAGACCTAGCTGCCTTAGTTCAATCCTGAATTTCACAAGATGTCAGGAGAGAACCAAATGCTAAGAGCTGTACTTTGGCTTCCACATATTCACTACGGAACATGCATGCCTGCACACACATGTACATATACACACACACCACCACCATCACCACACTAAAATAACTTATAAAGGGGTATTGAATAATATGAATCAAATATGTGTGTGCTGTGTGTTCAAGAGTGTGTGGGTATGTGCAAATGTATGTATGTGTGTGTGTGTGTGTGTTTGTGTGTGTGTGTGCGTGGGTTGGCAAGTACAGGATAGTAATAAACAGATATCCAAGTTTTGGGGACATAACAGAGTACAAACTTCTACTTACACTTTATGTCAAGGTTACATTACCTTCCCGTGATGCTGTTCTCCTAGCAAAGACTGAGATGCCTGAACACCTCCTATCTCAGAGCTTTGTCATCTTTCCCTACTGGCAATAATGTGTATCTTCCACTCAGCCCTGAGTAACTGGTAACTGAGTTACTGGTAACAACTATTCACAAGTTCCCTTTCATATGAAAGATGGTTGGAAAATGTAAGGGGAGCATGACTATTCAGTGATCATAAACAACACATACTACAGTGATTCTCAACCTGTGTGTCATGACCTCCTTGGGGGTTTTAATGACCCTTTCATAGGGGTTACCTAAGACCAGATGCACATCAGAAATTTACATTATGATTCTTTAAATAGCAAAATTACAGTTATGAAGCAGCAACAAAAATAATTTTATGGTTGGGGGTCACCATATCATGAGGATATGTATTAAAGGGTTGCAGCATTAGGAAGGTTGAGAACCACTGCACTTCTGAATTTTATAAATAACAAAAAAAGAGCAATATTTTGATAAACACATAGTGATATTTATGCCAATGTGCTTCCTAATTTACTCTTCTTGGCTGAGGTTTGTACCAACAAAATCTATGAATATGGACCTAACCTTTGGGGCTTCCTAGCCAATTTCCTTGGCGATACCCTTAGCTTTCCTAGACCGTGCTACCTCTCATAGTATAAAAATAATAGTAGATTTTCTGGAAAGTATCATCAGAGACACAAAAATAAATTTGGCAATAATTAAATGAGAATATATATCAAGTACCTGAATAACTCATGTATTTAAAATGGTTTATTCTCTGTCCTAATAAAGAGCTACATAAATATTATTTACATCTAATATTACTTTCACTTGAAAGAATTACAGGCTAATAATTAGGAGAATAGACTCTTGAATCCAAGTCTTGGTTTAATGCGAGATGAATCATTTAATCAGTGACTTTCTGTTCATTTTCTCAATACAAATTAAACAGCAGGAACACCGTGGCTTATTCCTTCCTGAGTTTTGTTATTGACACAAATCCAATGCTTAACCACAAAGAAGTATAGCTCAGAGAACATGAAGCATATAGACTCTGAAGCCAGTCCCATTTTTTTCACCCCCTAGTACTTGGACTTCTGGTGGCTTCTTTAATGCTTACTGTGATGATCTTGTCTGGTCTATCTCAGTTCCACCTTTGATATGAGTAGCATATGCTCTTCTTAAATCCCAGGACCCAAAACACTTAACGTTGATCTCTGTCAATGTTGGCTCCCAAAGATAACTCCTAGTAGTACCTTACTATATTTTTGAGCATTCCCCATCACTCCCAAGAGCTCCCAAAGCAAATTTCCAGAAATAGAGGAGAAAGTATGTATAGCTAACACCTATTCAATGTCTATTTGAAGCAAATGCAAGATTTAGTAGGATAGTCTGGCCCTGGTTAAATTTAAGATGTAAGTTTCATATAAACAAAGATAAGATCAAATGTAAGATGGGGAGTTTGACAGGACATTGATCTGATTGAAGGAAACAAAAAGTAAGGCATATTATGGTGAGATAATCAAGTTTCTGTTCTACTACTTTTATCTTTACCTGCATATGTTTTTCAAAACAAGGAAAACAGAATTCAATTGTATCTGTGTAATAATTTGGGAAAATAATTAGTGAGGTATCTTGTGACTTCATACTTCTTTTCAGCTTTCACTTTCTCTATTATTTAAGTTCTTATGTCTGGTTTTCCCTCAGATATGGAGGGTCTCCTCATTCTCAGCACAATAAGTAAAGGAATGGGTGTGTTTTCAACAGGTAAGTTGGGCTTATCATAACTCACTATGAAAAGTATGCCATATGCTAATTAATTACTTAACTGCCCCAATTCTTTGGGCAATACTACTATACTGCACTGTAATATTATTTGGGGAGGGGGAAATCAATGAAGAATGAGATATAATCTTCAAGATGCAGCCCTGGACCCAGCAGGCTTCAGCCTCTAAGGACAAACTATTCTAAGTCACTCTGAACTGAACTCTGACTAGCTGCCTTCTCAACTGCCTCTTCTCCACACGCCTGCTTCTTCAATCTCATGCTTACTCTCTGAATTCTGCCTTCTCTCTCTGCTTACTCTCTGCCTTTCCTCTCTGCTTCCTGTCTGCTTCCACCTCTGCTTCTATCTTGCTTCTCTTCTGCTTCCTCTATCGGTATCCTTCTGACTGCTCCTTTTATATCTCGAGAGTTGGGTATAAAGGCATGTGTACCGCTGCCTACTAAATTGGCTTATAGGCACTATGTTGGGTTTAAAGATGTGTGCTACCGTTGGCTTAAAGGCCTGCGCTATATTGCCTTCAGATACAAAATCATATTTTTCATTAATGAAGAGAATCCTATAATTCACTTCCCAAAGACCAGGCCAGTCAACTTTGCTACCACTAGGTGAAGGTCAGATTGAGAGACACATTGTTCCTCATATCTTCATGTTAGTCACTGGGGAAGAACCATAGAATTTCCTTTCCTTTAGCATTATCACAGAGGACAGGATTAGCCTAACTAACATTCTTTCTATCCCAGAGCAGACATGCTGCCAGGTCAGAGATCAAATGTCTATCTCACTGGCCCTTGAAGGTAATCCTTTCCCAGATCAGCCATGGTGCTGGATCAAGGCTCAAGTGTTCCTCTACACACTACGTTAATGTATCCCAAAGATTCACAGCACACCTTCCTTCAGAAAGTGACCTTATTTGGAAATCAGGTCATTTCTTGTCAAGATCAAGTCATATGGAATATGATGGGCCCTGAGCCCAACTTGGAGAAGGCTCTTATAAGAAGAGATAAGGAAACAAAGGAACGTAATAACATAAGGAAACAAACATAAGGAAAAAAATAGAGGGAAGGCCACCATGTGACAACAAAGACAGACAGGGGTCTGTCTACTACTACTGTGGCTACTAGCCAGGGAAAGCCAAGGATTGTCCAAAATCACCAAAAATTAGCAGAGAGACAGAAACATATTCCCTCCAGTCCCACAGCAATCAAATGTCAGCACATCTAGACTTGGGCTTTTGTTCAAAATTGTGCAAGTTCACATTTTCATTGTGTTAAGCAGTCTGCAGTAATTTATTATAGTAGCTGTAGGAAAGTCCATAAAATAGCTATGCATTGTACTGAAAAACAAGTGTATGGCGAGTGTTTACTGTGGTGCCTAGTACATGAGACTAATCGTTTAGCTCTTAAATATTTACTAAGTGAATTAGAGTCCATACTGGCTATCTGCACCATCCACTTCATTCAGACATTTCACTAAATAGACAGCACAGCAATTAGAATCCTCCTCTCTAAATTTCAAGAGTAAAATGAAGCATGTAATTAGAGGGAAAAAAATTACTAGAGTTGGGGTGCTCTTTATGAGCCAGAATAAGGCCATTTACAGAATAGGGCCTACATGACCTGGCCAAACTGACAAAAAGAGGTGGATTTGAAAAGTCCCTCAATCAGACAGCAAAACCAGGAAGCACGAGCCATATAAAGACTGGAGGCAGGAAATACATAGCTATAGACCTATTGTTGACAAATCAGAAAGTGAAATGAAATCTGAGGGGTTGAAGGAATATTTACAATGTGACTAGGATCAGGAGGGCAGACTAGCTCACAGAACATTCTAGATAAGCTCCCTCCATCCCACTGTCATTTCTTAAAATGCAGGCTTATTTACTTTTGAGTCTGGATTCTTGCTTTCAGAAAGAAAGGATCCCTGATGTTATAAAGAAACACAGAAAATGAAATGTTCTCATAGTGTTCATAAGCAGGACCCTATTATAGCCCATCAAATTGAGTTATTTGAAAAAGGAACATATACATCCTGTTGAAGTCCCCTTTCTTTGTAAGCAGAAAGTATGGAAGTAATAAATGTTTGCTAAAAATGACAAAGAAGATTGTTTAGCATATTCCTTCATGTTTTTTTCTAAATGTATATACCTCTAAATTGACAACCTCTGCTGTTATACTATGAACTCAAGATCGTGTTTCACAGTTTATCTATTTTTATCTATTTCCACATGCCACTCAGGATGATCTTTCCATGCATGCAAAAGCTGTAACAATAGTTTGATGGATATTTGTGACCAGACCCACTAAAATTGTAAGGTTTCTTTTTACTTTGTCTGTGTGTCTACCATACATGTAAAGATGCCCACAGAGGCCAGAAGAAGGCATCAGATCCCTGGAATTGGAGTTACAAACAGTTGTGAGCTGCCCTATGGGGATGCTATGAACCAAACTCAAGTCCTCTGGAAGAGTCCAAGTGCTCTTAGCTACTGATTCAACTCTCTAGCCCATACACTTAAGGTTTTCCTGTCTGTTCTGAGGCATAGACAAATTTCTTTTAATGATAAACAATGGCTTAAGTTTCCATCCAATTTTCTTCTTCTCTTGCTGACATCTGTGATTTATTCCATGTAACAGTTGGCAAAACCATTTAGCCCACTGTAGTGTAGTACATGTTTATTATGTCTTGTTTATACTTTAAGATGAGCAACTTCATCCATTGAAATCAAGGGGGAAATTCTATTTGCTCAGATAAGTTCAGTTATCCTGAAAGACACACAAATTCACAGCTGAAAAACTGGTAGGAAGCCACCAAAGGTCGGTATATGAACCAAAGCCTTAGAGTGATTTTTCTAGCTTATATTTCATAAATGCACCCCGATACTCAGAGAGGAAAAATCCCCGAGACTGCAAAAAGTCAGTGCTGTTCATAAAATGCTATCGGTATTTCTCATGAGAATAAAAACAAGGAAGCAAATCAGGAAGGAAATTCTCCCGAGAAAGGAACCATGTGCCCCAGACACTAAAGGAGAAAAGTCAGAAGCTAGATTCAACATCAGTTTCCAACATAATTTGATTTGTTTTTGTTTTTGTTTTTGTTTTTGAAATTGTATCTCCTGTAGGCCATGATACTCCTGTCCAAAGTTTAGAACAGAACACTGAAACTTTCTGAAAAAAGTTTCTTGGAGATATTTCTAACATGAACAAAATCAGAGACTGTCTCTGAAAATTACACCCTTTCAGGATGAAGCCACCACAGCAAGCTGGGTTATGTACTGAACTAAATGAAAGCAAATGCTTGGGTTCCACCCACTGTTTTTCCTAAGAAGAGAATTTCATTTCATATAACTCAGACAGGTGGGATTTGACAGAATAATACACTGCCATGGGGTTCTTGTTCTGTTGCAAACTTCTTGTCATTTTAGAATGTTTATACATTCCATGAAGGATTAATATCCTAAATAAGTATGGAAATAGATTTAGCCCTTGACATGAAAACTTTTGAATATTTTTTATGAAGCGAGTAGTCGAAAGTATTACCTCAGTCACTCTGTTGGAGTAACTAAATAATAGAAAAATTAAGATGAAGGTGGTTTCTACTATTACTATTAAGTTTTCTTTTCAATCAAAACAAATTACAGAATTAATTCACAATCACTGTATTTTAGAACTAGAAGAAAATGTTAAAATAAATCCCATCACCTAGGGAACGACACCATGATGCTCTCATATCTTTCCACTTGAATAAATACACATATACATGTAAACCATTTAAATAAAAAATTGAACGTATCTATTGAATACTTTTCAGTAACTTGAATTTTTAGTCAAAATTTAAAAATATATTGTGAGTGCCTTTCCATGACAAAATTAAACACCTACTTTCACAATACTGTGATATTTCTAAAATGTATGCAGCATATGGTAGCCAACAACATGGACAGTGGTAGATACAGACATTGCAAATAACACTGTGGATAAATGTCATTATAAATCTTCATGTACCTGTACAATTTTCATCTCTTAAAGGTGCTAACCTGATTATTTTAGAGCATTTTGAAATCACCACCAAGCTGCGTTAACAAGGATGTGCCCATTCCCACCTCTACCAAAGTGTATAAGAACATTGTCTCACATTTCCATCCATTCAGATTCCTTCATTTTGGTTTTTGTTTTGTTTTGTTTTTTAGTCTGAAAGCTGAAAACAACATGTGAATTACAGTAGGCCACAATTATAGTGTGGATGCTCTAGAAACAAGCTTCAATCAGCCATTCATTAAAAGAAGAAAATGGGACTGAATCTTGCCATCCACCCTCCCCCGCAGATCCGACAGGACCCCTTCTCACCCTTCTCACCGGGTCACAGGCAGAGCCACATTGAATTGGAGGTGGCACAGGCAAGAAAATGAACAAAGGAACTCAGCGTTGCCCAGTGGGGTGAGTGCTTGAACTGCTCGGAGGCCAGGGCCACAGTCAGGCCTGCCTCACGCTGTAGCTGCCTGCCAGGCTGCGGCTATCACTCAGAGGACTGAGTGGCAGACAAGGTGGTGGAGAGACATGGAGTTAGGGACTCGGAAGGGGAGCGAGACACACGTAACTGTAAGCAGTGACAGGTATGGGAGTGCACCCAAGGTGGACAAGGAACACCGGGCCACCACCAGACCTGATTCTCCACTTCACCAGCCGCCAGATTGGTGCTGCAGCTTCTGAGGCTGCTTGGGTTGGGTAGATCACGGATAGACTGCCCTACTTGCCAGTGGGCAGGAAGCATAGTGGTCAAGACAGCAGGGCAGACGGTGCTGAAACAGCATGTGCAGCAGTCTGGAGCTAGAGCAGGTCCTGTCTCGAAAACACTGTCAAACTACAGGATCACCTTGATTCTGAGCAACAACAAGGTATCCCAGCTGAAGAATGTTTCATTTTCTGGGACTTCCCTTGAACCATGCTACCACTGGAGACCATGTCTATGTTGGTGGTCTATGTTGCCTCTGGAATCCATGTTGATATCCATGATCCATGCCATAGTCAGAGGCCATGTTGATGTCTGTGATGCCTGCTGCTGCCAGGAACCATGATGTCCCATGATCCAGGCTCCTGACAGAGTCCGAGTTGATGTTTGTGATCTCGGTTGTCCCCCAAAACCATGTTGATGTTCTAGGTCCATTCTACTGCCATCAGCTATGGGCAGCAGAGTTTCTGTAGCAGTGGTATCAATGACTACAGATTTATGGCTGAAAATAAGACGCATTGAGAGCTTATGTGCCAACCCTCCCCACCAAAAAGGAAAACTGTGATAGAGATGCTGAAGTACAGCTCTTCTCCTTGTTGTGGTAGAAGGGGAAATAAGAGTGAGTTTTCTTTAAGGGTCTGCTCAAGGAGAGTCTGAAAATGCTCCAACAAGGACAGAGCTACACAGAATGGACTTGTTTTTTGTTTTTAATTTGTCTTTTGTTTTTGAGGGTATAGAGCTAAGATGGTGGACTTGGGAGGGATAGGAAGTGGGCATTCGGGATACATTGTGTAAAATTCTCAAACAATTAATAAAAATGCTATGAAACCTTAAACAAGAAGAAAACAAATAAGCCATTGATGGATATAAAATGGAAAGACAACTATATTAATCATAATGAAAGCAAGAAAAAAAGAATGAAATCTAGTAGTAAACTACTGCCTTTTATCCTCAATTTAGGGGAAGAGAAAGGAAGGATAGAAAGAAATTTTCACTGCTTTTGCAAGTGGCCTTGATAGAGAATGAGAAAAAGATAGAAATCTTCACAGCCTCTTTAAGGCTGTCCTACGCTTGGAGAGGACTAGCTGACAGTGAGTCAGACCAGCGTCTCAGCTCACAGTCTATAAATTCAATCTCTCCAAACTTTGTTCTTTTAGGAATCAACACACTAACAACAACCCAGCCAATGAACCACCAACCAACACCCACCCCTACTCTCCGGGCTTCAGACTTTTTATAACGTAAGCCAAAAATTCCCATAAACTCAAGCACCACACAATCCCAAGAACAAGCTACACGTGCCAGAACGACTGCACCTAACCAAATTATAGTCACCTCATCAAGAATTCCAAACCCAATTCATAAACATCTGCCACACCCGGGGTGGGAACGCAAACCCAATCCAAATGCCATTTTGAGTGTTTAAAGAAACTAAGTTAACAAAAATTTCCTCTATGTGTTGTTCCACTACAGAAATCTACCAAAGAACAAAGTTTAATCAGTAGCCAATGATAGATTTAAACATATGGATAGCAATAATTAAATATGAATGATTAAATACTCTGTTCAAAAGAAAGCAATTGCTAGATCGCATGTGTTCTTTATCAGAATGACAACTTTACCACGTACAGCAGCCATATTAAGCATGTTCTCTGCTTTAGTTGACTACTGTTTGAGTCCTTAACAGAACATTTTCTGGAAAATCCTTCAAAAGGTGGAAATAAAACAATGAACTATGTTCGTTGTTTATTGTAATTAAGCAATAAATTGCAATAAAATTTACTGTAATTAAACAGTAAACTATGGATCAAATGAGATAATAGGGCAACTTAAAATGATTGAAAAGAATGAAATTGAAAACATGGCATCGAAAACAGTGGGATTATGCTAATACCATGCTTAGGGAAAAGTTTCTAGTAGAAAATATTTAAAGAAGACAAAAAGATGAGGAACAAGAAGAATAAATAACACCCAAAATAAACAGAAGGGAAATTAAAAGACCAAACTTGGCATGCTTGGTCACACTTTTAATCTCAATATTCTTGGAAGCTGAGACAGAAGAATTACCATTAGTTTGAGTCAAGTCTGGGCTATATAGTGCGTTCCAGTTAGAATAGCCTGGGCTGTAGTATGTGATCTTGTATAACAAGTAAGTAAACTACAGAAATATTGAGATATTTGAAAAATTTCTGCCAGGAAATAGAATAATTTAGATGAAATGGATAAAATTTCTGTAAGATAGTTTTGTAAGAATTTTGTAATATAGTTTTGTAGTTTACAAACTACAAAAACGCAATGAGAAAAAACTGTGAATAACCCTATAATATATTTATTTGAAATTAAAAGTTTCCCATAAAGTTCAGAACTAGGCTTCACAAAATAAGGAATAAATGGTCATGTGATCAATTGGGTTTATTACAGAAATTCATGATATTTTAACATATAGAATAAATTGTCACAATTAATCAAACTAATAAACTAAAAAGAATCATCAAGCTATGACCTAAAATAGAAGTTTAGCAAACATTTGAGAAGGTATATTACTCATGGTGTCAAATGCTCAGTAAAGCAGGTAGATTAGATATTGTCCATTTGATAAAAGCACACACACAAAACTATTGTTAACCTGCTGGAAATGCTTGCACAAGACCAAGCCAGCCAAAATCCCATCATGAATGGGGGAGGGGCTCATGGAGTCCCATTGATAGCTAAGGAGTTAATTGACTAGTAATGGCTGCCTGAGGAGGGAGACTCAGTTTTCTCTGGCCCTGTGAGACTGCCCACTATCCCCATGTGCATACATACAACACTAAGTGGACTTAGTGAATCTAAAAACAGGGCCCACAAGGTTGAAAAGGAAAGGTGCTGGGCTGGGGGAGGGGATATGTGAGGAATTGGAAGAAAGGAAATGGGGTGGTGGATTTGACCAAAACAGTTTATATGCATATATGAAAGAGGAGGTGAGTTTGATCAAAACATGCTATATGCATGAATAAAATTCATGAACAATTTTTTTTAAGTTGCCACCTAAAAAGCCCTACCATTAGCATTGTATTTATACTAAAAAAAAAATCTAGTGTTCTTCTTTAATATCAGGAAGGAGATAAAAGCATCTGATCCCATGACTTCTCATCAATGTGGCCCTGGGGATCTTACTAAGTATGCAACAGATACTCAACAAATTAATAAATTCTCACAGCTTGGAAAGAAATATGTAACATTATGACTGTTTTGGTAATATTATTATAAATGTAGAAAACTCTAACAAATATGCAAAGAAAATTTAGAAATTCAGCGTGCAAAATTAGTAAGTGTTGCTTAAGATGTACCTGTTGCTGAACCCAGATCTGTGATTCTTGAGGGTAAGGGTGAGCTGGCACAGAGTCAACAACACAGACGCCTGGAGTCAGGTAAGTGGCCAAAGCAGATTTGTTTATTCCAGGAAGAGGGACCCCTTTTAAACCCTCTCCCAGCATCCTATTGGCTCCTGGATTGCAGGCTGCTGTTGTGGCTCTTTCTCATTGGCTTTCGTCTCACCAGGTCATCTGTCTCTAGGCCCTTTAGCAGGTTTTCAGGTTGGCTCGAACAGGGAGGCTTAACTGCGCATGAGTCAACAGTGGGCTTATCCCCGGGCATGCCCTCCCTAAGTGGGAGCCCAGCTGTGCATGCACGCCATGTGTAGGCGCTGTCTAGCAAGTTGGGTATGCACGCTGTTTGTTTAGCCGAGCATGCACACCGTTTAGCGGCAGGCGTTGTTCTTGCTACAAATAAGAAAAGCATGGTTCTATATATTTGAAAAAATTTGAAAATTAAAATTAGGTCAGTCTAAATATGCCATTTACAATGTCATCAAAAAGAAATAGCTATTAGAGATATATTTGACTAAAGACAGAAAATTGTACATTGAGAAGTAGAAATTCAAGAAGCTCTAAATACAAAGACAATATGTTCTTGGCTCAAAAGATTCAATTATGTCAACAATTTCCATCTTCCCAAAACTAATCTCCAGATTCAACCCAGTTCTACTAAACATTCTTGTAGGCTTTAATTTTTCTTGTTTACAAGAAAAATTAAGTTGATTGAAAGATTTATGTAGAAGTGCATAAAGGTCATAGAATATTCTGAAGTAGTTTGTATCAGAAAGCATTACTGAAGAACCTACACAAAAGAAAACCACAGTAAGGACTAGAGAGATGGTTCGGCTGGAAAAATACCCATCACACAAGTGGGAGGGCTTGAGTTTGGGTGACCAGAACACAAGTAAAAGCTTGGCATGACCAAGTGTGTCTGTAACCCTAGCACTGCAGATGGCACAGACAGGAGGATCCCTAGATCTCACTAGCCAACCAGTCTAGACAATCAGTGAACTCTGGATCCCATGAGAGACCCTGTCTCAAAAGATAAGTTGGAGAGCAATAGGTTAAGATGTCCAACATCAACTTTTGGCTTCTACATGCACGTGCATATATGTATGCATATTTGTATGAATATTTGCACACACACACACATGCACACATTTACTACACACAAAAACACAGTGAAATCTTGTTTGCAAAACAACTGTAACAGCTAAAATGAAAAAAAAAGAAAATATAAGAACTCTTAGAATGAAAATGATCATATGAAGTATTAACATGGGTGTGGAGCAGACAGACTCTAATAACTTGATGCAAAGTTTCTCTTTGGAATGCAGTGTGTCAGTATCTTAAAAAATATGAAATACATGCCTGTAGTACAACCTGTTCATTCCACTAACCCGAAGAAATGAAAATATATTTCCACATAAAGATGTGTACCCTTATGTGCAGCCTATAGCTGTCTCTCAAAACAAAACAAAAACCCAAAATCCTGACCCTCCAAATGTCCCCCATTATGTAGTAAACAAAATATGGTACGGCCACAAAATCAAACTGAGAAAGAATGAACTACCCTACACACAACACAGATGAATCTTAGATAATTATACTGAGTGACAGAAGTGAGACAATAAACATGTGCATACTCTGTGATTTATTTATGTAGGTTCCAGAAAATGCTACCTAATTTACAGTGACAGAAAGCACACCACTAATTGCCTGAAGAGGAGTACAGTAGATCCATTACAAAGGGGCACAAGGAACCTCAAGGGTGATGGATATGTTCATTATCTTGATATGGCAATGGCTTCACAGGTATGACAGGTATGTCAAAACTCATCAAGTTGTGTACTTTAAATATATGCACTTTATTTTGCATCAATTACACCGTAATGAAGCTGCAAAAATAAGTCTTAAAATGCCCGCCTCTGTGCACACGCACATGTCAGAGCATGTGCACATATTCATTTTTAGTTTTTGCCTAATTCCATCACTATGAGATTGCATCTCACTTTTAAAATTCCTCTGATAAAATCACAGACAATTATTTTTATATTGCATTCCAGTAACTCTATTTTCTTACTACTCCTCATAGAAACTCATTGATATGTAGTCACTACTATTTAGAAAATACCTACTTGAGATGATAAAGAGCAGCCTAGTCATGTGAACTTTCCCTAATTTTGTCCTCATGTTTAATGAGCTTACTATATCCCCTTATCTTGTAAATTCATTTGATTTTCCCAGACCCCGTAACTATGTTTACTGTGTTTAACATGTGTGCCTCTGTGTACCATTTCCTTAAGAGGCCACACACATGTAAGGCCACACAGAGGCCTTACATGTCTTAGAAGAGTTACGCAGAGAAAAATAATTTTACCATACACAAACACAAAATTGAGAATGTCCAAAGAGAGTTAGCTGGAGATGCTCAGACACTATATTTAATTTCAGTTAAGTAACTATCTTGAAGATAACAGAAATTATCATAGACTGAAGGAATAAATCTCTCTACTGTCAAAGTTTTGCTGTGCCTATTTAACAATTAGTGAGTAATCTGAGCACCAGGATCTTGATATAATATTTTCCAGGTAATCATCAAAATAATGAGGGAAATATGCAGCAAATAAGAGAAGCCCAGGGACAAACATATACAGATGACAGGTGAAACTTACCTTCTACATGCTTTTAAAAAGACTAGTGTGAAGTTTAAAACCGCTAACTAAACTGTCAGTAAAAACCATGGAAGCAAAGGGGGAAATGCTGAGAAGTTAGTGTAGTAGAAAATTTGCTTAGACATTTCCATCACTATCCTTATGAGCTGTAGAAGGCCTTTCAGGTGTGAATCCCATTTCTCCTTACTTAAAGACCTTCAATTAATGTGTCCAACAGTGTACCCTATGTCCAAATGCATTTTGTTAAAGAATTCATTTCAGAGAGCATTTAATAACTCTCAAATGAGTATCACAGTCAAGAGTATTCTGAGCTGGCTTTTTCAGAATAACTAGTCTTTGTAATAATTTAGACTCATAGTAAAAGTCATAATGACAGGAGGTGCTACTTTTAGTGAATCGGGCACTGTATATTCAATCTTTTCTAGTGACTCACATTAGCTATTTCCATTTTTCAGACAAGGAAAATGACTGTTCACAGCACAATATCTTTTTTGCTTGAAGTTTAGGGTATCCTTTGAAGATATTCCAGGTCTTTCTTAACCTGTTTAATCTCAAGACATCATTCCTCTCTTTTTTCCCTCTGAAAGAACATAAATGTGAGGTGTAAAGAGTCATTTAATCTTTTAATCCAGCAGCATGGCTGCTCTAGCAAGGGATGACATTGGAAGGCCTGTGTGATAGACATTTGATCTCTGATCTGGCAGCATGACTGTTCTAGAGGTGGAAAGAATGTTAGACACACCTTTAATCCTAACAGAGCACACACACCTTTAAACCCAAGTCAGAAGGCAGTGGGGGCGCATGCCTTTAAGCCAACTCAGAAGGTTATGGTAGTACACATCTTTAATCCCAATGTAGCACACACCACTAATCCCAGCTCAGAAGGAAGTGGTGGTACATGCCTTTAATCCCAACACTCAGGATATAAAAGGAGGCTCTCACGAGTGGGAGTCAGTTCAGAGGGAAGCAGAACTCGGAGGGTAAAGGCAAGGCTAAGAGAGAAAGCAAGGTGGAGCAGAAACTGGAAGCAGACCAGAACCAGAGAGGAGATGTGGAGAGTTAGTTTAGTTGAACAGTTTGAGTGCAGTCTGCTCACAGACAGTTCAGTTCAGAGGGAGATGCCAAGAAGAACAGAGCCAGTCCAGAATAAGCTAAGAGAGAAAGCAAAGAATCAGAAGCAGATGGTTTATGATTTATAGTTCAGAGTTCAGGAGACAGCTAATCAGAGTGAACTCAATCAGCAGTATGTCTTGGAGGCTGAAACATTGTATGTTTATGTTCCTATATTAGATCGCAGGAAGCTGAAGACTTCCAGTTCCAGGCTGAAGATTAGATTGTATGAAGATTGAAACACGTTAGGACTGGGGATTGAACTAGCATAGAATAATCTGTCCTCTGCCACGAACCCATGAGAATAATATAAAATCAAAACAGACATTTACATTTACAGTGTGGCTTCCTGAATAAACCCAGTGGAACAAAGGAAAGGTAAAAGACAAAAATCACCTTTGTTAACACTCAGATGCCATTAACTTGTCCAAACTAGCACGGTTCCCTAAAAGGATGGCTTGATGGATTCTCATCATCATTATCAACAACAACAACAGATGTTGATGGCTGGGCTAGTTGGACAGTCAGAGATGGAGCACTTGCTTGCATGCATGAGGTCCTAAATTCAATCTCCAGCCACACAAAAGAAAATAAAAAGTGTTCTGGACTTTTGAGTTTTGGACTGTACTTAACCTGTTATTTCTTATAGAACTTCCATAATCATCTTGGCCTAAACTGATTCTTACTAAGCACTTACTAAAGACAGTGGTCTCTGTCTTGCAGAATGTGGTGACGTAATGGCTTTCTTTTGTTGTTCCTTTCCTAACACAGGTAATGCAAGCAGCAAAGTAGAGAGAATATTAAGAGAAAACGACTGTAAGAGCAGAAGAGCAGTGCAAGTGAAAGTGATTTCATTGGCCAGCATAACACTAAGAAAAAACAATCCACATTGGAGGGGCAGGGGTCCAGTTGTTACTCCTTACCCCCACCTGTACCCAATGTGGACATAAGAATTGGTACTTTCTTACATATATTCTAGGCCCACGGCTCTTCTTTAAATGATGTTTACTAATTTCAAATAAGTTCAGAAGCCCATTGCTTATAAGTTTCATAAATACCAGTCCAGATGCGGGCAGAAACATAAGCCACACGTACATCAAACAGAGAGAAAGCATGGTGCCATTTTTAAAGATGTTCTCATCTCACGTATGGTCACATACAGCTCTGTGTAACTGTATTGTTCAGCAAGTTATATATGAAAGATTTGCTTGCATATAACTGAAAACGCTGCCATTAGAACAGTATTCAAAGATGGCCCGAGAGATTGCATTCTGTTTTCTTCTTCCAGAATGTTCATCATGCGCCTTTACCTGGGTTTCTCTTCAGGAACAACTGTTACTCTAGCTGCTACAGCATCAGTGAGCTTAGCAGGCCAGGCAGCAACATTTAACTGGACACATTAACAAGCTATTTGTACCAACATTAGAATAAAAATAAATTAGAAGAGTTATCTAGAGAAAAATTAAGATTTTTGAAGAGAAGTGACAGAGGGCACATGGGCTGATCATTCAAGGTGATTCAGTTCATAACTCCAGAAGCATAATTCCAGAAGCATTGTCATCTCGGATAGTTTTCTCTTGTACACCGAGTATTTTCCAAATTGATGTGTTCTTCCAATCTCCCACCATAGGTCCACAGTGCTTTCCTTCCAGTAGAGAAAGCCTCCTGGCTGAAGTCCTCTTGGGATGGATGGAGAATCCAGCCTCTGTAGCAGAGCAAGCACTGCACCCTGGCTAGCCCAAACTCTACTCTCAGGAGCCCTAGTCGTATCACTTTACCACAGAAGAGGGAAAACCATTTCCAAGCGAGAGGTGGAAGGGAAGAAGCGAAGCACATGGAGAAACAGAAAACCTGAAGACTGCTCGCACTCGCGCTGCTCTCTGCTGACGCTGTGGGTGTTGATAGCATTATTGTTTAATCTCTCTGAAGAATATGTGGGAGCAGAAAGCACAACATCCCCAAGTTGTTACTTTGTCACAACTTTACAGAATACATAAGCACTTCAGTAAATACACAGATTTTTTTTTCTTTTTTTTTTTTTTTGCAAACTGTAAATCATCTGTGAGCCACCACTGTTCGACTAATTACAGCAAGAAGCTGTGCTCATTAGCTGTTCTCATCTGGCTCACTGCACGACCTAAATAGTCCGTAAATGAGCCGGCAATTATTGCTGTATTACCACTACCAGCTCCGCTCACATCAAAATATCTCCACCAAATGTTACGCCTGTTGGTATTATCAGGTTAGAAATTTCATAAACATATTGAAGCAGTTAATTGGGAGATTATTAAAAAAATGTGAAAATAGAATCATCAGTGAAAGAGTTTTCATCAAAGCCCAGATAGGCGGCTCCACCTATAGACAAGAGCCTCAGAATGCAAGCTCTAGAAGGCTATGTAGTCTGCCTTTTAACCTCTTGGAAATGAGGAAAGCAACAGAAATCTACACCCTCAGCAACATGAAGGCAACCACTCATTCTTCCTCCACCTAGAGACTGTCTCAACATGGTCAAAATTAAACAGATGCATATACCAAGAGGCCTGAGGCAGGAAAAAAACGTAGCAAGATATCTCATCAGACACATACATTGAAGGAGATGAGAATTCAATTCGTTATTGTTTGTTGATACAGTTTACTTTAAGAAATGTTTGCATACTTATTAACTGTGGAAAGAAATGAAGTAAAATAGTTTGAAGAACGATTTCCCAACACCCTCAAATACTTTAGAAACATCTATTTATAATATCAAATGAATAGCTAATTAGTTGCATTCTTATTTATTCATTAGAATGTCCTCTTAGAGATTCATTTCAGTTTTGTGGATATGCAAAAGTAATACATTTAAAAAATTTGCCATAATTCATATTTTTCAAATTTATCCAACTTTAATTAACCCAATTTAATGAAATCCTGTTGTGAACATTTTCTTCACTAAAATAGGGGCCCTCAATATTGGAATACTTTATCTTGTTTTTCATCATTACCATATCAGATTAATCATTTATTATGATCCTAAAAATTACAGAAGAAATAAAAAACACTGAAAGCTAATGAGTGCTATGGTTTTGTTGGCATCTCCTGCCTATTATCAGAGAAAGTAATAGTTAAAAAATAAGCATTTGATTTGACTTTTGTACTAGTTACATTTATACAAAGAGAAAATGGTCTATATTGGGTCAAATATTGTCATTTACCAGGGCCTATGCTGGCACAGACTGACAGACATCAGACAGGATATAGAATGGAATTAGTCACTGACCATTCCTCTAACAATCACCATGGCAACAAACTTATAAACAACAAAGTAACATCAAAGTGGACAAAGAAACATGTACCACCTCTGTTCAACTCTTTCCAACTGCTAGTTTTACTGGAATCCTTATTCTGATCAGTCACTATCTTTTCCATAGATGTCATAATCTTCTGTAATATTTGGCCATAGCTTTCCTTGAATTGTGTGCATTAAGTTAAAAAGTGCAGAAAAAAATGTTTTTCCTAAGCAAAATTCACCAATGCTAATGTTATGTTCTGTAGATTTATAAGATTTATTTCCCTATTTTCTTTCTTCTTTAATATCCTTAGAAAGACAGCTTTCACTTCCCTTCCCTACCTTTCTCCTTAATGGTCTTTGTGTTGGCTAGTTTTGTGGCAACTTGACACAAGCTAAGTTACCTGAGAACAGGGATCTGCAATTGAGAAAATGCCTCCCATAAGATTGGCTTATAGGCAACCTATGAAGTCATTTTCTTAATTAATGATTGATGTGGGTGATGTCACCCTCTAGTCATGGAGTCCTGGGGTGTACATTAAAGCAGGTTGAACAAACCAGGAGAAACAAGCCACTAAGCAGTATTCCTCCTTGCTCTTTGTAGCAGTTCCTGTCTCCAGGTGCCTGCTTTGAGTTTGTGCCCTAAATTCCATGGATGATGACTACAAGCTGCAAAATAAAGATGAACCCTTTCTTTCACAAGTTGCTTTTGGTCATGATGTTTTATCACAGCAACATACAGCAAAGTAAGACAGACTTGCCTTGGTACAGAAAGTGACAGCTTCAGAACAATTTCAGCAGCACCTGGGAGAGTTCTAGAAGTATAATGTCTATAGCTTTAACCCTAACCCATAGAACCAGAACTTGTATCTTAGTAGCCTGAGAAATACTGTGCTAGGTGAGGGACTATTATGTCCCACATAGTTCTTTTCCCTTCATAAAAGAAAAGCCAAATCAATATCCAGCCACGTAGAACTGAAGGGCAAACAAAGCAGACACATGGTCCTGACTGTTCAAATTCACTATCAGTGTTCTCTATGAGTTTCATTCAAAGATCATTCTTTTGTGTTCAGGAAGGAATATTGAATCCTGTGGAAAGCTGATTATAAAAATAATCCGTTAATTTGCAACGTGATATCATACCGACAGGTATTTAAAAGTGCCTGCTTTGTGCTTACTGCTACACATAATACAATGAACTTATACACACACTCCCCTATTGCTATTGTCAAGGACCTTAGCTTTTTATGTCTATAGTTACACTGAAGCTCAGGTGCCAAGTATTCATGAAATACACTCAACTCTTCAATGATTTTATAGCTGTAGTGCTATTTTAACACACTATATTCAATAACATACTATATTTAACATACTATACTCAACATACTATATACATAGAATATTCATACTAATATACTATACTCAACATACTAATATACTGTATTCAACATGATCTATTTCAAAAATTACATGGAGAAATTAAAAGCCTAGCATTATCTAGTAACTGTTCAAAACCACCACCAGACTAAGAGGTCAGTTTAGATGAGGTCTTCTAAATCTTGGCTTTGTATAGCTGTGATACCAATGGAGTTTAATATTTTTGAGAACATATTAAATTTGCTAATATTCTGACTTCTGGCTCTTCATCGGATGTAAGCATCAAACATCGCTGTGCATGTTATTCAGTCGTGGAAATACACAGATGATATTAAGGCTTTACTAGATGGTGCCAAGTGATGAAATAAGACTCAAATAAAAAGGTAGAGAACTTCACTGAAATAACTCTAGAGGGAGATACTTTTTGAGTCCTTAGGGAAATTAGATCCCAGGAGGAATAGATCCAAGTTGACATACATCCTGCATTTTATAAACAAAATCTCTACTTGAGACAACATATTTGGAAGTTTGTTCATGAGGCTCCGAGTATTACTTTATCCTAGTTTTTGGCTTAAATAAGGAAAAGAGGGTGGGAACTAAAGTAACTCATAAGCCTGGTACTATGGAGATGTGTGCATCTGTTTATGAAGGGAAGTGGGCCAAGTGAGGAGGAACTCATACTGGTAAGATCATGTCAACACTGACATAGGAACCAGTCTCCTGCATGAAGCACTGTTCAAGAATCCACAGTACACATATTCACAAAAGACTCAGAGGATTTTAAATCCCACAGGTCAAGAAATAGTATCATCCTGATAAGGACTGGAAGTTTGAGTTGTTTTCTGTAAAAATCCATTTCCTTTTAAGAAAAAGTAAGAAAAGAGGGCATGTAGCTACCAGCTAGTATTTAGATATATATCAACTTGTTTTATAATGATGATGATGATGGTGAGAAATATGTTCTAACATAATTATATCTTTGAAGATCTCCCAATTCCTTAATTTCTTTGGGGAGAAAATGCTAAGCTCTGCTCTGCTCAGCTGACTTACAAGGGAAAGGAAATTGCATTCTCTCCAGTCCAGATACATTTAGTACCTCCAGAGCTAGCTCCAGCAGTGCAACAGCCCCCGAGTAAGCCCTCAGAGTAAAGTTCACCCCTTCTCAGAAACCTGGAGTGCCTCTGGATGGGAGAACCGAGAGCCAACATCCATGGGCAGCTTCAGTGACAGTGGGTTTCTATTAGCTACCTCCATGATCCTTTCCTAAAGGAACAGGAAGGAGATTGCATACTGAATACTTGCCTTGCCTTCTGAATTCCAGTCCACTAACAGACAACTAAAGAGTGGGTAGCGGAAACCATCAACAGTGTGATCAGTTCTTGGAGTTATACAGACAGTGATGAACATCCCTAGACTTTTCCTGTGAGAGTCTATCACGCTGGGAACAGAGATCTTCAGACTCCAACCTGAGCTTCCCATGGGTAGATTATTCAAAAGGCAAGGAAGGGGCAACGCTGATACTGAGACTGTCTTTTCTTTTCTGTTAAATCACTGATGTGATTCAGTCAAAGAAAGGAAGTACAGCAAAAGGAGCCAGGAGCTTTTCACCAGTCTGTTCCCTTCACGCTAAAGAGAATATGAGAAAAGGACAGTCAGTTTCTGTCACTCACCATCTCTTAACCCATCGGGATAACTGCCAAGCCAGTGACAAACTGAAAACAGTACTGCCGGCTAGAGTAGGACACTGTGCACTGCCCATACTAGTGTTCAGGAGGCTTAGGCAGTTGGGTCACAAGTTTGAGGTTAGCCTGGTCTACTTATATACACCTTGTCTCCAGAAAAAATAAAAAGTATAGATAACCCCAAAAAGGATATCTACAGCATACTATGCGGTTAGACCTGATGCAGAAGTTTGTTTTTACTTGTGTTTAAAATGGTTGTTTTGTGCACTGTTGGGAAAAAGGCTGCCTAGGCCTTTGTATTTGTACTGTCTGCAAGTGTTGCCCTTATACGGGGGATGTTTAATTGCTCATGATCTGTACGTGCTATCAATAGAACACCTGAGCTTAGGTATAAATAAAAACCCCCAATATGAGAAGTTCAGGGTTCCACTCTCCAATATGGTGCTTGTCATGATAGTGGTTCCCTCTGCTGAGGTCTGGCAGGGTTCACATCTACGAAAATACTTCCATGTCTTCTCTGGTGAGCCACCAGAGTAGGTGGAATACTACCAATGGTGCCTGCAATGTGGGGCCTGAAATCACACCAGCTATATACAACGTGGGGCTAAGGAAGAAAAAGAAACTCCGCACCTCACAGAATCTGGTAAAATATGCTCAGGAAGGTTCCAAGAGAACAGATACATATATGCAAAAAAATAATGAGTAGAATCTCAGGAAGGAAGAGGAGAGTAAGGAAGGAAATAAGCCTCTATGAAGAGAGAAGGCTGTGAAAATTAACTGAAAAGGGGGACTCAAAAATGAGAGCTACAGAGAGAAGCCCCTAGAGAAAGAAATTTTCATGGTAAAAACAAAGAATTCAGCTGGGCGCAGGGAAAAGCAAGCTACCAACTGCTTTTCCTGATCGTAGAACTGACCCCAGCACAAGGAAACAGCTTGGTTATGAGCAGGATGCTCCCACAGCTAGCCACACAGGACAAGGGAAGCACGAACCAGAGCATACTATTCTACAAGCTCAGTTTTCTGATGGCTTTGGGTGGGGACAAACAGGTCTTCTGTTTGAGGTCTATGAAGAAGGTGGTATGTTTCCCCATAATGGTGGTAGAAAAGAAAAAAACCACCAGGGTATTTTGGCCTGAAATTCTTTCCACTGGTCCAGGAACCTGTGTTGTGGAAGCCATGGCTTGGATCCAAGAAGCCTCTGATTTAAACTGAATTTTTGTTTGTACATTTGTTTTGTTAGTTAGTTAGTTAGTTAGTTGGTGTGCTTGTTTTCTGCACACGTGACTATAAGCTGTCCAGACACTGGTAAGGCAGTCCTGACAAGACACATCTGCTATGGTAATGAGAATTCCATCCCACAAAGGAACTCTTCCTGCAGACAAGGATCACCTGTGATGATGCTGAGGAAAACACTAAAAGAATCAGGACTAACAGTTGCTGTATTGTGAAGAAGTCTTTGGAACATTCTACCAAACTTTGAACTCAAACACGAACTGACCAGGATTTTTTTTCTGCAGACCAGACTCTATCTTAAAATTGGAAAAATGTCTCCTCAGGGTCAGCACACAGAAGCTGTCTTCCAGAACTGGCTGAGGTTGTAATTCATGCTGGCAGCCAGACTTGGTTAGATCACCCAGGTGGTACTAGTTTTGAAGGCATGAAGGGGTCATTGGAGAGCAGCTGAGGCTTGGCATTAAGAGAGGCCAGGAGAATCCATTGGTGAAGGTACAGCTTCAGTGGCAGTTGAAGGCCCAGATTGATGGGTTCATGTAAAGAAGTTGAGGCTCAGTACCAGGAAGAGAGCCCAGGAGAGACTATTGATGAAAGTGCAGCCCAGTTACAGCAAAACAAAAAACCCAGCAGTTTTTAAGATGTCAATACCATGGGATGACCACCAAGAACAGCAGCAACAGTGAAGGGAAGGCAGCAACAACCTGGAAGACAAGCTGTGTGTGCTGCAGAGGGCAGAGCTGAGAAGCGACTTGAGCCCTATGGAGGAACACAGAAGATTGTGAGTGAATTCCAGATAATTGGACATAATGTTTTTTTTCTGCTGTCTAATTGTGAAAAGCTTGATAGATATTTGGTATCATTTGGTCCTGTGAATTAGCAAGCCTCATAATTGTTCCTCTTGTAGTTTTCCTGGTATAGTGTTAAATTGTGTTGTAGAAATAAATCATTTTTTTTATTATCTTATACAGAAAGGGGGAAATGTAGAAGTTTATTTTTTAGTTATATTTAAAATGGTTGTTTTGTGCATCGTTTGGTGAGGAATTGCCTAGGTCTTGGCATTCTGTATTGTCTTCAGGTGTTTGGTTTATATGGGGGATGTTTATTGCTAATGATCTGCATGTGCTATCAGTAAAACACCTGAGGATTTCAGGCATCCCAGGGTCAAAACAAATCCTTCCTCCTTAAAATCATGTCTTAAGTGCCAGCCACAGCAACAAAAAGCCTAACACAAGTGGTCTTAGAAATTTGAATCTGTTTCATGGCTCTGATCCATTTCATAGCATTCTGGAGGCATGATTTGTGCTTAATTAACTTAAGAAAGTCCAAAATGGAAAGGTAGTTGCTGTTGGACAATGACGTATTGAAAATCTGATTGGTCTATATAGTTGTACACTCACTGTGTCACTCAGCAAATAAGACATGGAGACATACTCATAGATGTAAACCCTGCCAGATCTCAGAAGAGGGAACCATTATCATGGAAAATGCCGTACTGGACAGTGGAACCCTAAGCGCCTCATCTCAGGGATTTTATTGACACCTAAGCTGCTCAGGTGTTCTACTGATAGCACATGCTGATCATGAATAACCAAACATCCCTGAATACATTGCTTTTAGAACCAGAAATAGCATGAAAGCTGATGTAGCAGAAAAAAAAATCTGTTCTCCTATGCCATCCAGAAAGCAGGAAAGATAAGCCCCAAGGACATGCCTCTGGACATGGATATGCTTCAATAATGCCATTGTATTAAAAATCCATCAAGGGATTAATCCATTGGGTAGATAAGAGATATCAAGAGCCAATCATTTTCTCAGATGACAACCAACACAGCAACAGATGAACACATGGGAGATATTTCAAATCTAACCCAGAACATTAATATCTAAAACTTAACCTTCATAGCTATTCTATTTCTAATTCCAAAAAACTAACATGACTATCAGAGATTCTGCAATGAAATCAAATGCACTCCAGTAACAACATAGCAGTTAAGAGTTCTCAGATTTGAGTATTGACTCTTTCCAATGATCTATTCTTAGGATATTTGTTTTTAAAAAACTCTATGTGCTACACTTTAAACTATCCAAAATTAATTGCAGTAAATTTGGAGTAGAATAAAAATATTTTTACCATTGAGTATTAAATTACAAATATTTTAGGAAACTTGAGTCCAGGCTTCTTTTTCTGCTCAGTCTCTGCCATAGATTCTGCATTTAAAAACTAGATGGAATTCTTGAGAAATTTCTCTGGGCAGGTATGAAAGTCTGTCTTCTATAGATGTGGCTTAGTCCCTACAGTGCCTAGGGTCTGAAATTATCTATTTCAAATTCTCTGATGAGTTTCCCTCTCAAGATTCCAAAGGGTTACTAAGACATCTATCAAAAGCACTGACCCATCCTCAATGAAATTTGAAATATAAAATACTTAAGCAGTTATTCCAGAAAAAAATTAAAAACTTATATACTTCCAAAGACCACAGCAGAGGTGGTAGAAACAAGCAAATGAGGATGATCTTAATCTCCATTTAGCTAAAAGTTCAGTCGTCCACAGAAGGTTCTACGACCAATAGTTTTAAAATTCAAGACAGTGTGTGAACTGTCGGTATTGTCATCTATTTTTCATCTCCATGGAATAGGGAGGGAATTGTCCAACATGTTTGCATGTTCTCACTTTCCATGGAAAGATTCGTGAGTTACCTGCTAACACTCACAGTGTCTTTTGTATAGGTATCTTAATAGGCATCTTGTAGGTTGTGCTAGCTTCTTCCACACCTGTTTCTGTGGAATTGCTTTGGTCAGTGGTTCTTGTCTAAGAATGACTTTTATCCCCGGGAGACATATGACATTATCTGGAGACAGGTTTGTTTTTCACAATTGAGGGCAGGGAATAAATAGTCTCATAGGGCACAGAGACCAGACATGTTTATTAAATTACTCAGAATGCTCAGGATAGAGTCATACACAAAAAAGCATTGAGTCCCAAATGTCAATAGTGCCAAAAATTGCAAAATCTTGGACTAGTTACGCAATTGGTTTCACAGAAAATCTCTATGGTAGGTTCAGTTGGAGAGAAATCCTGAGGCCAGTCCTGAACTGTAGCTGGTATGGATGTCTTAGGGCTCTGTTCCCTAGGTTTCCGAGCAGACCAGAGCCCATGCACTAGGCTTCCTGTGTTCCTAGTGATTTTACCTTCTCAGGATTCTGACTTTTCCAGTTTCCCTTTCTCCATCATTTGTGTTGGTTGGATACATCACACGGATTTGACTTAACAATTCCTTTCCAAGAATTCGGATTGAGTTTCCAATATTTTAAAATTCCATTTTTGATCATTTTTTAAACTGAGTGCATGCAGCAGGGGAAAATGGTTTGCTAGGATTGAAAACCAAAGATTTTTCTCTCTGTGCTTTGTGGGCTATACACATTTTTGCTCTAACATATTCACTGAAGCTTTATATGAGAGATCATTCCCTAAAGAGAAAAATTAAACCACAAGCTTCTTGTCTTCAAAAATCATTTGTGGACTGAGGAACCCACCTTTGTTTATGCAACTATCACATGTATCTTTTCTGGCATTTTGTTCTTTGCCCTGCCCATATTTTTTGGACCCTATAGCAGAGCTAGGGCTTCCTTTCAGTAGTTACCCACCTGCTCCCACTGTGGACTGTAAGTGGCAGTGAATGAAATTATTATAGCTTCCTGGAGTTTGGCTACCTTTGGATGATTTCCAGTCTTCTCTCTAATATCTTGTCTGACTTATTCTCATTCTTGATCCAAGGGTAACTGCTTTCTACTAAAATATATTCCCCTTTGATAACTCAGGTTTTACAGGAAGGTGGGCATAGTTACTCACCTATAGTCAGTATTGACCTCCAGTATTTGTTTTTCTCCTTCATATCTGTCCTTGTCTAGTTGAGCTTGTCTACCTTGTTGCTGCTGCTGCCATTCTTCACTGACATCAGAATCCAACTTCTTCAGCCTTCCAACACGAACTGAAGGCTAGTGCTGCTACAGGAATCCCCTTGGCCATCAACATCAGACAGGGACTGCCGAAGCATCCAGCCTTGGGGTGCTCAGTCTCTCCAGTGTGAAAACAGCCATCATACTATACAGACCATATTATGTAAGGCAGTCTAATAAATACATTTAAATAGATTCATTCTACTTGTTCTCTTCCTCTAGAGAACCCCAAGTAGCAGACCAATCTCTCAATATTCTCAGCCAACAAACAAGGCCCTATTATTTTCCTGATTGAAGTTACATCCCAGACTTTTACAACAGGCAAAGTGAGTCAAACATGAGTACTAAGAGAAGGACCAAAGGGAGGGAATGAGCTAACATGCCCATTTTTGTGATCAAACATGTCAAGGGATAAGTGAAGGGACAGAGAGAGGCCAGTTTTGTTATTCAAGCCTTTCTATATGAAGGAATCATCAGGAAGAGAGGGAAATTTTCCCATAAAACAGAAAAAAAATGATAGCATTAAATTTATATTTTGAAGCGTGGTCAGTGTTAGTAACCAAAGATGTGTTTGATTTGTGGTTTCTCGTTGTTAGCAATATTTAAATCTTGTTTCCAATAGGACAGAGGCTTCCTTTCTTGGATGTCTGATATTCTTAGAATACACTGGAAAACTGGGAGGAAATTACAAGAGTATTAAGGAACTGTGATACTGTGGAAAGAGGAGAGAAGAGGATGAGAGCTCAGAGAGAAGAAAGACTCCTGGAATCCGAAGACTGACCCTCTGAGGATGGAATAGGAGCTGAATGGACTGTTGTCCTAGCCATTCAGTGAGCATTAAGTTCTATAGCAGGCCTTGGCTCAAAAAATAAAGTACAGGAACTAAAAAGAAAGACAACCAACATTGACCTCTGAGCTCCCTCCACATGAGCACTAGCATACACAGGCACACAAACAAGCATAAAATTGTTATGTTTGTTTCATGTTTAGCTTCAAAAGATCACCTGAAAGAGTTTAAGTGAAGGCTATGAAAACAGAAGTAAGACAGGAGGAAGACACTGTCACATGGGAAGTAGGCGGTGATGACTCTCGGCTGCCTGTCACAAAATGCTGGAGCACGTATAGCTACGAGTTGCCATGTATAGTGTTTTATTGAATGTTCTAGAAAGACTTTAATAAGTCAAACATACACCTCCAAAAGCTGTTAATTAACTTCTGGGAGCCTTTAGGGTGTGAGCCAGTAACAACAGGGCTCCTACACAGTATGATACTGCTGAGAAACAGGAAAATATAGGATGCTTCCAACAGCGATTAACAAATTTAGAGTCATTTAGAACTCTCACAAGTGAACTGAAATATCACCTTTCGATACTGTACCAGTTTCTTCTTTTTGTATTCAGATGCATTAAATCCGATTGATGCTGCAGCATTTATAGTTAGAGGTCTTCTTGTATCTAGGTGTCCACAGGATAGATGGTGTTATCTTTCCATTGCCATAAATATTCAAGATAAATTAGTTTATTAAAAAAGAAATTTTATTTTGGCTCCAGTTTTGGTCCTTGCTCACTTGTTTCTGGTGCTTTTGTCTGCTAGTGGGACAGCGCATTGAGGTAAGAATGAACCCCAGAGAAGGCTCTCTATCTATTGTAGATGAAAAACAGAAAGACAACAGGGGCAGGGTCTCAATATCCCCTGCTAATACAACTTCCTTTAACTAGACATCATTTCCGAAAGGTTCTACCACCTCTTAGGCTAGAGACTGAAACTTGAACACACGGGGAGGTAGGATAGGACTTCATGATAGAGGGCTTCACATATCTGAAGCCCTGGATTCAGTTTCTGAAAAGAACTGAAAGAAACATAAGCCTTTGCGAAACATTCAACATCCGAACTCCAGCAAAAACCAAAGAAACATTTTCAGTCCAGACTTAGAGAACACTCAAGCTGAAGGCGCCCATCAACTATATCTAAGGATGTGTTTTTAACTGACATGACTGACTTGTCAAACATGTTTTTCCCAGCACACAAAGTACTATTAGGGCTTCCATTCCCCTTTCTTCAGGGAAAGAACAGTGGTTTATTCTAACAAGGATAAATTATGGAGACGAATACAGCACTATGGATACATAGGGACACTCCCTGTGTGAATGTCCCCAGTTCTGCAGCATGATCTAGGATGTTTTTACCAATACCCTGAGACCTGCCTATTGAATCAATATTCCCTCAGCCTATTAAATCAAATACTTTCATTGTGCACTGTGCACTGTGGTTGGAACAAAAAACAAAAGCTTAGATTTTGAAATTTCCAATTTTTATAAAATTAGTAGCAGAAACAATCTATTATATATCCTAGATATATATCCCATGTATCTCCTACTAGTCTGAAAAATTAGAGAGGTCAATTAAGGAGGAAAGAGAGAACCAGTCCGAGTGATCCAGCAGGAAGTGAGAGGGATGTTGGGGACGAGGCTCAGGTAAGACACTGAACTGCTTCATTTTATCCTTGATTTGCTTTTTTGCTTGGTGTTATTTTTTTATTCCGTCCCACATTTTTATATCTGCAATTTGTTCCCCGAATGAAAGTATGTGAAAGGTCAAGAACTTTAACACTCCCGCTTAATTAACAACTTGGTCAAGGGTCAAAATTCAGGAAGAGAGCTTCTCAGAATTTGGGAATATCTGACTTCCTCTTGTTTGATCATTAAATATTTATGCTGTGAAATAATTCATGTCTTTAATGACATTAAATGTGAGTGTTGTGTTTTGAGTACTTATATCTATTCTACTTTTTTCCTGAAAATTTTTCAGCTCTTTGTTCTTCTTGCCTTTTTGTATTAGAAAATTTCCACAGAAGCCAAGTGTCTTTGACTGTACTTTTGTTTTTTATATTTTTTATTTTATTGAAAATAGATTTTTTTTTCACATAATAAAACCTAATCACAGTTTCCCCTTCCCTCTTCTCCTCCCAATTTCCTCCCCCCATGTCTCCTCCCACCTGGATCCATTCTCTGTCTGTCTCCCATTAAAGAAACAGTCACCAGACAGGGGTGACACGCCTTTAATCCCAGAACTCAGGAGGCAGAGGCAGGCAGATTTCCATGAGTTTAAGGCCAGCCTGGTCTACAGAGTGAGTTTCAGGACAGTCAGAGTTACAACAGAGAAACCCTAACTTGTGAGAAAAAAAAAAAGAAAGAAACAGTCTTCTAGGGAATAATAATATAGTATAATATGTAAGATAAAACAAAAACTAACACATCAAATTGGATAAAACAAAAAGATAAGAATTCAAGTGAAGGCACAAGAATCAAAGACTCTCTTGTTCTAATACCCAGGAATCCCCTTAAAACATGAGACTAGAAGCCATGATTTACACAAAGTTCTTGGTACTGACAACTGCAGGATTCTACCCCGCTCTCTGTGAGTTATATGAGCTTTGACCATGTTGATTTAGAGTATCTTGTTTTCTTGGTGTCCTCTATCCCTGGTGGCTCTTACAATCTTTCTGCCTTCGTTTCTACAGGATTCCCTACATCCTGGGTTGGGGGCTTTGATGAAGACATCCCCCTTAGGGCTGAATGTCCCAAGGTCTTTCATTCTGTATAATGTCTAGTTGAGGGTCCCTGTATTTTTTCACATTTGCTTCAGGAGGAAGCTTCTCTGATGATGGATGAGCAAGTCACTGATCTTTTAGTACAGCAGAATGTCATCAGAAGTCATTTTATTGCTACTTTTTTTTTCAGGACAGTAGTAATAGCTTTTACCTTAGGTCCCTTGCATATCTGGTCTTGGGTTCTTGGTCACTCAAGCAGTTGTTGGGTATATGTTCCATTTTATGGAATGGGCCTTAAGTCAAATTAATCGGTTATTCCCATAAGCTTTATGCCACCATTGCCCTAGCAAATCTTGAAGGCAGAACAGCATTGATTTGTGGCTGGGTTAGTGTATTTTGGTAGTGAGCAGAATACCTTCCTGTACCAAAGAAACTAGAATATAGGGGTGAAGGCTCTCTATAGGTACTAGCTTGACATCTTCATGTTCAATGAGTTGTGTGGGTGTTGTCATCCGCAATGGGGCCTTCTGTCAGTTTTCGGAGAACGACTTATAATCTTGGCAACGGCTGGGTTGTTTGGGGATTCCCCTGGGACCTTTATGGCCAACAACTCAATCAGATGTAACCCAATCTTAGTGCTAGAAGCTTCTTTGATGATGAGAAATTAACAGTTGGGTCTCTCTATCCCCCACTATTTGGAAATTTCATATTGATCCCCTTCCTACATGTATATATTTCAGGAATTTCTACTGTATTAGGTTTCCATACTACCCATCAAACAGCCTTAATTTAACTATCCCTCCTGGTCTTCCCTCCACCATCCCCATCTTCCCTTCCTCTTCACTTGATTCTCCCATTCCAGTGTCCTCCATCCATTCTTTTTTTATAATAACTTTTATTAATAATCTGAGTTTCATACAATGGATCTTGGTAACACTCTTTCCCATTCCTCACTGCTCCACCCATTTGCCCCTGTATCCCTTCCCCTCAGAAAAAGAAAGAAAGAAAGAAAGAAAGAAAGAAAGAAAGAAAGAAAGAAAGAAAGAAAGAAAGAAAGAAAGAAATAAAGAAAGAAAAAGAAAGAAAGGAAGAAAGAAAAAATAAATAAAGAACAGAAAATTAAGTTCATGTCGCGCGCTACCTTCGCCGATAAAGGAGACGCGGCAAAACAGAATTCTTCTGACAACAGTTTATTGAACAGCTCTTTTAGACAACAGATGGAGAAGGGACCCCGAGCCTAGAAAACCCCCGGCTAATATAGAGCTCTGGGGAATGTTTTTCCCTGCCAATTGGTGCTCTTGTAGAACCTAATTAGTATACTGCCTTCAATCGGCAGCTTTTACGATCCCAATTAGCATGTGGTTACCTTGAGCAGATTACACAGCCAGTGTATGCGCAAAAGCAAACAACGCTCCCATGAAGAACCAGGAAGCAGGAAGCCGGCGCCATCTTCTAATGGCGAATAATATCGGCTCCCAACATCTCCCCCTTTTACTTTAATTAATATGTCAAACTGCAACCATGTATTTACCGATCTAGCCCGCTGATCCAACAGCTTTGAGTGATCAAGGAGGTTACATGGAGGAGGACCCTGTGTACCTTTATCCCGTGCAATGGGAACACGAGCCCTGGGAGGTAACACAGGTCTGCCTTGTGGTATCCTGGTGCAATGGGATCCTGAGCCCTCAGGAGTACCAGTATTCAAGACAGTGTCTCATTGTTTGAGCATATTCAACCAAGCTTGAGGGGATGCTCCCTGTTCCACAGCAAGCAATGCCTGTGCAATCACCACTTTGTCTCTTTTTTGTTGTTGAATGAATTTGCAGAGCAACCAAAGACAAAGAAACAGTCCCCCAGCAAATAGGATGCCAAAAATCCCAACTCCCACCCATTCCTTGAAATAGGAGAAAGCAGAAGAAAGCCAAGTGGAGAGCCCCTGAGTGAGGGAAAGGTCAAGTCGAGTGGAGTTGATCTGTATAATGGCCATCCGTAATCTTCTCATTGTTGCATCAAATTCAGCAGACCAATTGTACTGTAGCTGTTGAGACAATTCTTTAGACAAATTAGCCGCTCGGGTAAGATTTTCATATTGTATGGATGTCACACATAACCCAGGCATTTTTACCTCGCAGCCCAATTGAGCCATCTGCCACAAAATATCAATCTGTTCTTGAACCAAATCTATACGTTGGTTCACAATCATGAGTCCACCTCTAATCTGAGTGTTCACAGAGGTTTGGACATCAATGGCTTGGCTGACCGAGGCTGAGAGATTGCTTAAAGTAGCGGCAGTTTCTACCTGACCAGACAAGGCCAGTGCCGAAGTAGTGAGAGAGGCAGTTACTGCCGCGGTTGCTACAATGCTAACTATAGCTGCAGTTATACCAAAATCCCGCTTCTGCCTGAATAAAGTCAATGTGTTGGCGGTTCTCACAGGAATTGGGACAAATCGAGGCATGTGAGCCACGGTGGCTGTTTGATGTGAGCTCGCGTTCCAGCATAAGGCATATGAACAGCTATTATAATTACAAACAACCCAAATAAATGGCGGCCACACACAAACTGGGGTGGTTCCAACTTCTTTTTTATCACTACTGATCTTTCCTGTTGTTTCATCAGATATTATATTACTTGACAACTCCGCCTGAACTATACCTCCTCCTAAAATCATTGACATAGGTGTTATATCTGTACAACTTCCTCCTGAGCTGCAAAGCAGCCATGTATCAAATGGATTGATATCATATCTAAATGGATCCATTTCGGTGAAATTACCATAGCCTTCTAATGGTGAAAATGTAAAAAATTTTCCTTGGAGACTGTGAGCCCTGCGACTCTGGCATCCAGTCCATGGGAGGAGAGTTGCTCTATCTGCCATCCTGCCTGTGCAAAAAGGGGCATATTGTGGTTGTGTTTTTCTATTGGAGCGTTCCTCATCACTAGTTTTTTGCCTAGGCCACCAGCCGTAAAGGACAGTGGCATTTGATTTAACAACTCTGTTTATTGTTACTATTTCTCCCATATGTGCATAGGAGAAATTTCTTAGCACAATGCATGGCTGATCATTAGTATTATTAGATAAGATTGTAAAGCATAGGCTACCATTCACCCTCCAAGTCTCATTAGTACTTACAGCTGCTAAATTCTGGTCCATGGGCAAAAAGGGCAAGCCCAAGGATTCGTTAGTTGCAAAAAACCGGGGGAATACCTGTGTATCATGCATCACCGGCATGGGTTTTGGGAGTGTTGACATTATACCCCAACGAAGTTCTTCAGCTTGTGTCTGTTGGTTCAGGAGTAGCCCTATCATGATCCATAGTTCTGGGTTCCACATCTTTTTTTTTGATAATTCTGGTTAGCCTTGCAGGTACCCAGATTGGGTTTTCTTGGTCCTGTGGAAAAACACAAACAGCTCCCCTGGATCTTATTAATATTGGATCCGGGCCTTTCCATTGATTATTGATCACATCTTTCCATTTGACTTGTTCTTTCGGAACAGTATGAGAAGCATGTCTGTCCGCAGCAGACCGTCCTTCTGAGTCCAAATTTAAAAAATTTAGAGTAAATAGGGATAGGGAGATAGATGTCTTAGGTCCCATGGTGGGGCCTATTCCTCCCCTTTGTTTTTGTAGGTAGACTTTTAAAGTGCCGTTAGCACGTTCCACAATGCCTTGAGCTTGTGGATTATAGGGTAGCCCAGTCACGTGATGAACTCCCATTCTCTGACAGAATTGTTGAAATGGCTTAGATGTATACGCCGGACCATTGTCAGTTTTAGTTGTAATGGTTTGCCCCAGGCTGCCCATGCCTCTAGGCAATGAGTGATTACATGAATCACCTTCTCTCCCGCCAAGGGGGTTGCATGGATAATGCCAGAACAGGTATCCACAGATACATGAATATATTTCATTTTTCCAAAGCCATTATAATGAGTCACGTCCATTTGCCAAATATGTAATGGCTGTAACCCTCTAGGGTTAACACCAAAGGATGGTACAGAGCGAAACTCTGCACAGTTGTTACACTTAAGTACAATATCTCGAGCTTCAGCACGAGATATATGAAATTTTTGTCTTAATGTATTAGCTGGGACATGATATAGGGTATGGAATTCAGAAGCCAATTGAATAGGAGAGGTAGCCAAATAAATCCCTTTTGTAGCTTTATCCGCCATGGCATTAGCAGTAGCCATGGGGCCAGGTAACAGAGTATGAGCTCTAATATGTTGAATGAAGAAAGGATTAGTTCTGTTTCTTATTGATGTCTGTATATCCGAAAATACAGTAGCCACTGTGATTTTAGAGTTTATTAAATCAACCACTTCTAAAATTTGAACAGCTCTCACTACATAATGAGAATCAGAAATGATATTAACAGGTTCGTGAAATTTTCTTAAGACTGTAGCTACAACAGCACATTCCACAAGTTGTGGAGAGTTAAAATCATATTTGATTTGTGTAGGCTGATTATTTACAACATAACTTCCGATGCCAGTTTTAGAGCCATCAGTATAGATGTCTGTGGCGTTAAGGATCGGGTCTTTTTTAGTGACTTTAGGAAATATAAAAGCATTTGTACGAGCAAAATGTAAGAGTGGATGTTTAGGAAAATGATTGTCAATTTGTCCTGAGAAAATACATCTCAAGACAGCCCAATTATCAATAGTGGCACAAAGTGTTTGCACCTGAAATTTAGTATATGGGCTGATAATTTTCTCTGGTTCTTTGCCAAAGTGTGTCAACGCTAGTTGAATGCCTCTCATAGCCAAATCAGCCACCAAGGTAGGATAGTGTCCTAATACATGTCCTGGTGAGGTATGAGAATGAACCCATAACAAAGGCCCCTGTTGCCATAGCACTGCTGTTGGTTGTTTAGGCGATGGGATGATGCATAATAGAAATGACAAGGAGGGATCAACACGTGTCAATAATGCTTCCTTCAAGCATTCTTCCACCTTCTCAAGTGCCTGAGAAGCTTCAAGTGTTAATTCTCTATGAGAGGTTATTGTCGAATCTCCTTCCAGAATTTTAAATAAGGGTTGTAGTTCAGCAGTTGTTAACTTCAGGTAAGGTCTTATCCAGTTAATATCTCCTAACAATTTTTGAAAGTCATTCAAAGTCTTTAATGAATCTCTCCTTATTGTCACCTTCTGTGGCTTAATCGTAGCAGAGGTTATTATAGATCCTAGAAATTTATTCACGTCTCCTTCTTGTATTTTTTCTGGTGCTACAAACAACCCCTTATCTTTTAGATTTTTCATCAGCATAGCAAATGCTTGATGCAATACTTCTAGATTATTAAAGCAAAGCAAGATATCATCCATGTAATGACAAATTCTAATCTTTTTATACTTATCTCTAACAGGTTGAATTGCCGCTGCCACATAGATTTGACACATGGTAGGACTATTAGCCATACCTTGTGGCAGTACTTTTCACTGATATCTATTATCAGGTTTTTCATGATTAACACTGGGCAAAGTAAAAGCAAATCTAACTTTATCTTTATTATGTAAAGGAATTGAGAAAAAACAATCTTTAATATCAATAATGATCACATCCCAGTGCCTTGGCAATGTAGAAAGGAGAGGCAGCCCTCTCTGTATAGGGCCCATGATTTGCATTTGTCTATTGATGGCTCTTAAATCATGGAGAAGCCTCCATTTTCCTGACTTCTTTTTTATTACAAATATTGGAGTATTCCACGGGGAATGGGAGATCTCTAAGTGTCCCAATGTTACTTGTTCTTGGACTAATTCTTTTGCTGCTTGTAATTTTTCAGAGGTAAGTGGCCATTGAGGAACCCACACCGGTTCCTCTGACTGCCAAGGTATAGGAATTGCCTCCTCAATGGCCTCTAGGAAAAACCCAGTCCTGTCTTGTCTTGTTTATTTTTTATAGGTATTGGACTGGTATGCCCCTGTAAAGCCTTCCCTAAACCTCTTCCTGGCACACATCCCATCTTTTTCATCATGTTTTGACTTTGGGGGGAATAATCATTTGTAAGTCTAAAGTCCATTTGCTTAAGAACATCTCTTCCCCATAAGTTAATAGGAAGTGGCAGGACGTATGGGATAACAATGCCTTTTCTTCCTTCTGGATCTTCCCAATGCAGCGTTTTAGCACTGACATTGGGAGCAGCTTCATACCCTAAACCCTGTAGAGACTGCTCTGACTGATTTACAGGCCATTCCGGAGGCCACCAAGTAGTTGAAATAATGGTGGTATCTGCTCCAGTATCTAACAACCCTGTGAACATTTTTCCTTCAATTGTTAGCTCCAGAGTTGGCCTCCTATCTAGCTCTAATGATAAAAAGGTATGGCCTCCTCCTGAGGACCCAAATCCCCGGTTTCCTCTGACCTGATCTTTGCTTGGAAACATGTTATGTAGACTGGGGAGAACAAGAAGCTGAGCTATTCTATCCCCAGGAGAGATAGAACTTATTCCTCGGGGGGAAGAGCACATGATCTTTATGCATCCTTCATAGCCCTGATCAATGACTCCTGGATGCACTACTAATCCTCTCAAGGTAGTGGATGATCTGCCAATAACCAATCCTACGGTGTCAGGAGGTAACGGACCGTGCAGATCCGAGGGGATAGGCTGACACCCCATGGTAGGAGTTAGTACTGCTCTGGTGGTGGAGTGCAAGTCCAATCCTGCTGATCTGGAGGTGACCCTCCTGATGATGTCGCTTTCACAGACCCACGGAGTGGTGTCTCCTCTACTGCCCCATACATTTGAGGGCCCTGGGGACGGGGGCCCCTCTGCCCGTTTTTTGACTGTTCAGTAAAAGGTCTCCCTTTGACGTCTTTGACTGATCTGCATTTATTTGCCCAATGTTTTCCTTTATTACATCTAGGGCACATTCCTGGCTGTTTTCTTCCTTCATTTTGATTGTCTTTGACATTACCTCGACATTGTCTCTGGACATGACCAGCTTTACTGCACTTGTAGCACTTTATAGTATTACCCTTTTGTGCAGATAAAATTGTAGCAGCTAATCCTGAGTTTGTTAAGGGTCCCCCTATCTCTCTACATGTTTTCATCCAAGCACTCAATCCTTTTCCTTTCCATGGGGTAATTGCCTGTCTACATTCCTTTGTACATTGCTCAAAAATCAGCTGTTTTATCAGAGGCATAGCCGTATCAGGGTCTCCAAAAATCCTTCCTGCTGTTTCCATCATTCTAGCAACGAAGTCTGAAAACGGCTCATTAGGTCCCTGAATAATTTTTGTTAAATTGCCTGCTACTTGTCCTTTGTTTGGCAAACTCTTCCAAGCTTTTACTGCTGTTTTATTAATTTGCTCATAAACCTCAGGCGGATAAACTGTTTGATTAGTAGCCCACTGGCCTTGTCCCGTAAGCATGTCATAAGTCCAGTGCGGGTGTTGATTAGCCGCATTCTGTCTTGTCTGCCCTGCACATAAATCTTGAAAAATAGATTTCCAATCCAAATATTGTCCCATAGTAAGACATGTCTTAACAGTGTTATACCAATCCTCAGGAGTCAGGGCCATGGACGTTAAGCGTTCCACTAGCGCCTGAGTAAAAGAGGCATTAATGCCGTATGTTTGTACTGACTCTGCTAGGGCCTTTAACTGTTTAATATCCAAAGGAGAATACCGTCTCTCTTGATTATCCTCCCACACTGGAAAAGCTGCCCTAATCTTCTTTCTTTCCTTTTCTGGGATCATAGAGCTAGATACTTTTTTCTTTTTTGGTGCAGTTTTAGTCTTTCGCCGGACTACTACCACTTCCTCCTCTAAAGGGGGAGCGGAAGGGTTAAATCCAGGCGCATAAGGAGGATCAGGCTCATATCTTGCAGCTTCCTCCTCCAGTTCGACCTGCTCCTCAGGGTCTAGCTCTTTCTGTTTTTGTTTTGAGCTAAATGAGTCATCTTGTTCTTCTCCCTCCGAGGACGTCTCCTCTGAGGAAGAGGCACTAACCTTGAGTTTTTGAAACTCTTTTAACACTGGGTATAAACTTTTTCCCTTTTCTCTTGGATTTTCTTTTTTTTTTTCCTTACTCACTAGAGTCTTAATTAGAGGCTTCTTTTTTGTATTTATGCCTCTCCTCTCCTCTGCTTCTGATAGACTATCTTGGTGGTCGGCTAATGTTCGCTGTCCTTCCTTTACTTGTTCTTTACATTTCTCATCTTCTAGACAGGCCCTAATTAATTTAAAAACAGGCCATGTCCCCGGTCTCAACCTAGATTTCTCCTTTTCGTTAGCTAGATCTACTCCGAGTTTGTCCCAGGAGCCCTTAGTTAGGGACCCTGTACTAACAAACCACGGTGCTACGCGATCTATTTCTTTTAAAAAATTTTTCAGCACCCTTTCTGATATCTTTAAGCCTCTCTGCTTAAGCAACGCCTGCATTGCATCCAGAATCGGCTTTATCTGTTGATTTCCCATGCTTCCTTTACCTACAGGAGCGGGAGCGCTTGCTCAGTTATTTACCTGAGACTGACAGCGAATTATGTGGTGATACAGAAAGGATACGTGCACTTTTTACCACTTTTCCCACAGTTGAGACACAGACAGCACACCAATACAAAAAAGAAAGCAACAAGCACGAACACCACGAGAGCAAGATAGATCATACCTTGCAGAAGAGCGCCTAGGCTCCACGCGCCGTCAGTTCTGAATTCCTTTCCGACGAGCAGTCGGGGTCCCTCGTATAGTTCCTCTGCCCAGGAGTCGGCAGCTTCCCGGGTTTCGGCACCAATTTGTCGTGCGCTACCTTCGCCGATAAAGGAGACGCGGCAAAACAGAATTCTTCTGACAACAGTCTATTGAACAGCTCTTTTAGACAACAGATGGAGAAGGGACCCCGAGCCTAGAAAACCCCCGGCTAATATAGAGCTCTGGGGAATGTTTTTCCCTGCCAATTGGTGCTCTTGTAGAACCTAATTAGTATACTGCCTTCAATCGGCAGCTTTTACGATCCCAATTAGCATGTGGTTACCTTGAGCAGATTACACAGCCAGTGTATGCGCAAAAGCAAACAACGCTCCCATGAAGAACCAGGAAGCAGGAAGCCGGCGCCATCTTCTAATGGCGAATAATATCGGCTCCCAACAAGTTCAGCTAGTGTAGCAGCAGCATGGATCATGGACATCACCATGGTTCCTGGAATCAGCAGGATGCTCTGAAGATGGATAATCTCCTGGCCCATAGTAGCCCAAGATCAAGCACCATGAAGTTCAAACCAAAGTTGGGCCTCACTGCCCAAGCCAGCAGGCACCCAGACATCTCCCAGGTATCTAGACACTGAGCAGGCACCCCAATATCCTGCAAGCACCAAGGAATCCCACAGGCTCCCAGACATCTTGCAGGTATTCGGACAGCCTGTAGACACTAGGACATCCCACAGGCACCAGGGCATCCCCAGATGTCCAGGCATCATGCAGGTACTGGGCCAACCTGCAGACACCTGGATATTAAGCAGGCACCAGGGTGTCACACAGGCACATGGATATCACACATGTACTTGAACATCCCTCAAGTACCTGGACATCCCACAGGCACTAGGGCATCCTGCAGGCACCAGAGTGTCTCACAGGTACCCCAATCTCTCACAGGCATTAAGATGTCCTGCAGGCACCAGGATATTTCACAAATATCAGGGCATCCCACAGACTCCCAAATATCCCCCAGGCTCCAGGGCATCTCACAGATACCCAGGTATCACACAGGCATTGGACCATTCCTCACACACCCGGACATCATGCAGGCACCCTAATACCACACAGCACCTGGACATCCTACAAGCACCAGGGCCTCCCGCAGGTACCAGGACATGCTGAAGGCACTTGGATATCCCTCAGGCACTCCAGCATCCTGCATGCACCAGGCCCTCCAGCAGGCACCAGCACTTCCCATTGGCATTAGGGTCCCCCACAGGCACCCAGACATCCCGTAGGCACCAGGGCCTTCCACATGTGCCAGGCCATCCCACAGGGACAGACATAATGCAGTCAGTCACCTAGACACCAAGCAGGCACCAGGGCCTCACACAGGTACCCAGAACTCCCACATGTATCTGGCCTTCTCACAGGGACCCAGCTATTTCACAGGAATCTGGTCCTCACACAGACACCTGGGCATCTCACAGGTACCTGGATATCCCATAGGTCCCCTGACTTCATGCAGGGCCCCAGACTCCAGGCAGGCACCCAAATTCCATGTAAGCACTTAGTAGCCCACCAGAATCAGTGCCCCAGGGAGCCAGGCTCAAGCACCTGGTGAACTATGAAGGTATCAGCAATACACACAGATCTCTAATTGTCCTGGTCCACATGGGCATGTTTAGATTTCTAAGATCCCTCTCAAAAGGATCTCAACCTCTAGTATGGGATTATTCCTCAGCTGTGACATCTTGTTGTTGCTCAGGATCAGAGTGATTCTGAGGTTTGGCAGAGCATTTGAGGGCAGGACTTGCTCAAGTTCCGATGGTTGCCCACACACCCCCTTATCTTACTATCGCTGTCCATTCTGCTACCTTGGCCTTTGTGCTTGCAGCTCTTGGGTAGTGCCACAGTCCATGCTCTCCCCAACCCTATCAGTGAGAGCAATACAAATAGAGACCATGGGAGCTGAAGAATTGGCCTACGTGGTGAAAAAGAGGCCAGGAGGGTCTGCTGGTAACCAGAGGAGAGGTCTCTTGTGTAGATACTCAGTCCAGGAGAGGAGACACCTGCCAGCTGGGTTATCCTGTCAGTGCTTAGTAGCAGCATGATCCTGTGGTTTGGCAGCTTGTTTCGGGGCAAGACTTGGTCCAGCTCCAGACTGCTGCATCCCACTCTGCCCTCATCACCTGGTCTTTGTGCCTGCAGCAAGTGGTGGTGCTACAGGGCATGCTTACCCGCAACCATAAGGGAGAGCAATATGAGTGGCAGCCAGGACCTGGGAAGTGGCAATCATGCCTGTTCCTGTCTCCAGCCATGTGTCTCCTAGTGTGTTCCCCAGTCTGCCCAGTTCCTGGGGTCTGCCTCACTTCACAGTGTGCATGCTCAACATTCTTGGAGTGGCAGCTCCACCCTTGGGGTTGCAATAGGACGGCCAGATTGTGGCCTCAGCCTAGTGATATCCCAAGCACCCTTTCCTCTCAGGGACACCTATATCCCTTGTTCTCTATCCTATTCACCACTCTGTTTCCATTTCAGTGCGGGCTGAGCCTGAGGGCTCGCTCCACTATTCCTCCCCTCCACTCAGAGCCTTTCAGGTATGTCACTGTCCCAGCATCTTTGCAACCACTTTTAATTCACAACATTCCTTCTGCCTGATCAGGCACCAGTGTAGTTCTCCTGGTCCACAAATACACGAGAAGCTAGGGGACAACCTGATAAGTGGCTATAGGCAGTGGCCAGAGCCTTGCCAGATTTTGTTTAGTGCTCCACTGCCATCATGAAGTCTGTCTGAAGCTCTGATCCTCCAACCCAGACGTCCCCCGCAGCCTGCCTCCACCATGTCTCCAGTGCCTATGGGCTGAGTGGGACCCTCCAGCCTGTCAGGCAGCTATGGTGCCCAGCAGACCCTGCATCTCTCTGTCATAGTTTCCACCCGACTCCTCCATTCCTGACTCTCCTCCCTGCTCATCCCTATATGCTTCAGGAGGAACCTGCTGACCAAGTGGAAGACCCCACCTTGCTGCTAGCGATGGGGGACCACAGGTCTGCTCCGCAGAAGTGTTGCTCTCCATATCTTGCTTGCTTCTTTCACACCGCACATCACAAACACCTTGCCATTAGGCCATGGTTCCTCTCTCAACTCGTGGTACAAGGTTCTTTAACGTCAGTCACTACAAATGTGTCTTTCCAATCACTCCCGATTCTCATGGCTCTACTTGCCAGATCCTGCATCTCCTGTGCCACTCACAAACATGTGAGGGGCTGTGGGTGTCTTGAGTGGGGGCAGCAGGGCAGCTACTGGAGCCCTGAGGGACTCTGCACACTGCCCTGCCACCATCTTGAATACCCCCCAATCCATTCTTAGCTATGTGTTCTATTTTTCTTTCCTAATAAGATCTATCTGCTCTCCTCACCCCAGTCTCTTACTCTATAACTAATTTCTGTGCTTCTGTGAATTGTAGTTTTATTGTCATAGTCTTAACAGCTAATATCTACATAGAAGCAAATATATACCATATTAGTCTTTCTGGGTCTGGAATACCTCACTCAGAATTTTTTTCTTTTCCGTGTTCCTTCCGTCTGCTTGTAAATTCCATGATGTAACTTTTTTAACAACTGAATGATATTTCATTGTGTAAAGGTACCACATTTTCTTTATCCATTCTTCTGTTAAGGGACATCTAGGTTGTTTCCAAATTTTGGCTATTATAAATAAACTAGCAATGAACATGGTTGTGGTAAGAAGCGTGGTTTAGGTACATTTCCAACAGTTATATAGCTGGATCTTGAGGTGGATTGGGACCACCACACTGATTTCCATAGTGGTTGTACAAGTTTGCACTACCACCAGCAATGCATGTGTATTCCCATTACTCCATACCTCTGCAGCATGAGCTGTCACTTGTTTTGTTGATCTTAGCCATTCTAAGGTAATAAAATATCAAAGTAGCTTTGATTTGCGTTTCCCTGATAGGTAAGGAAGGGTGTTGAACGTTTCTGTGAGCTACTGAGAATAAGGTATATTCTCTTATGTTTGGATGAATGTTCTGTAAGTATCTTTTAGGTCCATTTGGTTTATAATCTCAGTTAGCTCCAACATTTCTGTTTAGTTTTTGTTTGGATAACCTGTCTCTTGGAGAGAATGGATTTTGAAGTCTTCCACTACTGGTGTGTGAGGGTCAATGTGTGATTAAGTTGTGCTGTGCTTCTTTTACAAACTTGAGTGTCCTTCAGTTTTAAGCATAGATCTTAAGAACCATAATGTGCTCTTGGTAGATTTTTCATTTGATGAGTACCTTTTCTGCTTAGTGTTGGGTTCAAGTCTATTTTGTCAGATATTAAAATGGCTACCCTTGCTTGTCTCCTAGGTCTGTTTTCTTGGAATATCTTTTTCCATCCTTTTCTTCTGAGGTAATTTCTATCCTTGATGTTAATTTGTGTTTCTTGGATGCAGAAGATGTTAGCTTGTGTTTTCTTCCTGGGGAATTGAGATAATTGAAATTGAGAGATAGCAATAAGCTGTGATTGTTGATTCCTATTATTTTGTTCTTGTGGTGGTGGTGGTGGTGCTGGTGCTGCTGGTGGTACTGGTGCTGGTACTGGTAGAACTGATCTGGGATAATTTATTCCCTGAGGTTTTTTTCAGTGTAATTAACCTCTTTAAGCTAGAGTTTCCCTTCTAGGACATTCTGCAGGGCTGAATTTGTAGATAGGTATTGCTTAAATTTGGCTTTATCATGGAATGTCTTATTTTCTTCGTACATGGTGATTGAAAGTTTTGCAGGGTTTAGTAGTCTGGGTTAGTATATGTGGTCTCTTAGAGTTCGTAGAACATCTGCTAGGCCCTTCTGACATTTAAACTCTCCATTGAGATGTCAGGTATTACTCTAATAGGTCTGCCTTTGTGTGTTGCTTGGTTATTTCCTTTGCAGCTTTTAATATTCTTTCTTTGATCTGTACATTTAGTGTCTTCATTATTATGTACTGAGGGAACTTTCTTTTCTGGTATATTCTATTTTGTGTTCTGCATGCTTCTTGTAACTTTATAGGAATCTCCTTTCAGTTGGGGAAATTTTCTTCTACAATTTTATTGAAAATAGCTTCTGTGCCCTTGACTGAAGTTTCTCCTCCTCCTCCTCCTCCTCCTCCTCCTTCTCTTTCTCCTCCTATTTCTATTATCCTTAGATTTGGTCTTTTCATAGTGTTCCAGATTTCCTGGATGCTTTGTGTCAGGAAATATTAGATTTAACATTTTTTTTGAATGAGGTGTTCATTTAGTCTACTATGTCTACAATCTCTAAGATTCTATCTTCCATTTCTTATAATCTGTTAGTGAGGCTTGCCTTTGAGGTTCCTGTTTTGAGTTCCTAAATTTTTCATTTTCAAATTTCCTTCAGTTTGGGTTTTCTTTATTAATTCTTTTTCCACTTTCAGATTTTGACCTGTTTTATTCTTTTTCTTTTACTGTGTGTTTTCATAGATTTCTCTAAGAGTTTTATTAATTTCCTCCTTAAGGACCTGAAGCATATGTTTCAGCTATCTTGCAAAATGTGCAAGGCCTACTCAGGTAGGGTTACTGGATTCCAGTGGAGAAATATTTTCCTGGCTATTACTTATTGTGCTTTCACATTGGAGTCTAGACATCTTGGTTTGGGAAGATTGTAATTCTAGGTGCTTATATTTGGCCTTGTCTTTGTTAAGTGGGTGTTTTGTTTCTTGTTTTCTGTTGCCCTCTCTGAATTTTAGGAAAATGTGTTGCCTGATAGGAAATTCTTCTGGGATTCTGATAGTTGTGGCCACTGGGGGTTCCAGGTAAAATGTGTTTCTAGGTTTTGGGAGCTGATACTTGGAAATGAGGATGGGCTAGGAAAGGGGTGGGCTGGGGGAAGTCCACAGGAGGGAGAAAAGCTGGTATTCCAGGAGGATCAACACTCCCCTGGCAATGAGTAACAGAGTACAGAGAGACAAAACAGGTGCTCTTCCACAGAGCTGGGGATGAGGATGAGGGATTGGATGAAGACCTGCGGTTGCCTACCTGCTTCCATAGATATAGTGACCTCAGTGTTCCCAGGGAGTGCCAGCTGAAGTTGGAGATTGGGATAAAGCAATGAGTGAGGAAAGGAAGGTTAATAGAAGATCTGTGTGATTCTCTGGAGGTAGGGGTCAGCACATGGTCTGCTGTAGAGCTAGGGATGAGGCTGAGGGATTGTATTTTCAAAAGATAAGGGATATGTGAAGATCTGTAGTTAGCTTACCTGCATCCCTAGTCAAAGGGGATTTTTTTTCAATTTTTTTAAAACATTTTTTTAATGAGAATGAGACAATTTCTAACAGTTTGAAACTCTTTTTGCCTAGAAAGTGTTATTGATCAGTGGGTATTGCCATATGTAGACAGGAACTGTTAATTTGGGGAGATTTATACACGTCAATATCTACAACATGGTTCTTTGTCCTGAATTGTTTCCCTAGAGAGATGTTGACCCTCCTTTGGCTTGAGGCACATGCTTGTGGCCACTGTGTCAGCAGTCAGCAGAGAAGGATTTTAGTCATTTTTATTAAGATACAAGCTGTTTGGTTTGTTGAACTATCCAAACTTTAACCATCTGAATGATGGAAATCAGCTATCCTCTTTCTTCATGATTCAGGGAGAAGACTGTGACTTAGGAGTGAAGGCTGGAGCTTGAAGCAGAAACCAACAGAGGAATAGTGTTTACTGGTTTGTTCCCTCTAGCGTGTGCTCAGCCAGCTTTCTAATATAGACTAGACTAACTTGCCTAATGGTGTTAAGGCCACAGTTGGATGACCCCCCCTCCTTGTATCAGTCAATACAATGCCCCACAGACATGCCCACAGACCAATCAGATGAAGGTATATTGTCAATTGCTATTCCCTCTTCCCAGATGTCTCAAGCTGACAACCAAGATTGGTCATCACACACATGCAACATGAAAAGTGAGGATAAGCATCTCCCAGAATGCACTCTGTCTCAGTGTATCCTGAAATCATGGCCTCTTCAGTCCAGCCTTTCACAAAAGGTGTCTTCTCCTGGAATGAGTGACCTTGAAAACCCAAATATTCATTGTATCGACTTTAAAATGATCCTCCCATTGTCAACCATCCCCTGGGCCAGGTTATTGGATATTTTATATCCGGTTTTTAAATTCTCTCTTACAAATTTCAACTCCCTCAGTTGTTTAACACCAACCCTTCTGTTTCTTCTGCTGTCATCCTCTATCCCATCTACATAGCTTTGAATTTTTATATATTTAAATTTTTGTTTGCTGGCATGTTGCACAATTTATTTTCATGGAAAATGGAGTTTTCTATCTATCTTGCATCGTTTCAGTTCCTTTTGTGCTTGTCTGTATCTTAAAAATTCACATAACGAATATATAACCTCTCTATAGAGAGCAATACATGTTATATTTAAAGATTCAGAAGACTGAGCTCTAGTAAGGAACATCTTTAAAATAAATAGTTACAATAAAATGTCTTTCACTCATTCTAACTTATTTTATTTACTTTTGATCATGTTTTATAAAACAATAATTTCAAGCGTATCTCACCTATTTAAGCAATCTAATTATCCATTTGCTAATTTTTCCAAGCAATCCTTATTTTTAAAAGGCAAATACGTTTTGCAAAGGTGTTAAATTATTGGCACTCAATATGTAACATATTGCACAAAGCATAGTTTACAGATTTAGAAACTGTGGCAACTGAGTGAATCATACAGTGGTAAGTGGTAAGCTAATGTGTGTTGAGTACAAACATATACAGGTGCTGTTTGTATTCCGCGCAGGAGCTGATAGAAGGTTTCAAAGCTTACATAACTTACTGAAGCCCAAGCAGATCATACCTTACCTCTTACTTCTGCACACAAGGGCCTCATTCATTTCTCTGCACTTAAGAAGACAAGATGAATTTGATTATCTAGAATAACTGTAAACTACAGAATCAGAATAAAATAGAAAAGTTTATTCAACCAGAATAAAGTACACAAAACTATGGCTTCTTTTATGCCACAGTCTATTTCTATGGAGCCGTTATATGGAGCCTATGTGAAGTTCTGTCTTCTGGAACAGGCCAACTTGACAGCTTGAGGTTGGCCATCACACACATGCAACATGAGAAGTGGGGGTAAACATCTCCCAGGACCTGCACTGCCTCAGTGTATCCTGGAATCATGGAGATTCTTTGGTCCATCCTTTCACAAACTTTCATAAACAGTGTCTTCTGCTGGAATTAAGGAACCTGTAAATTAATAGTTTTCTTTTGTATCTTGGTATTTTTCATCAATAAAGTGAGAAAATGAGACACCAATTTTTTTCTCTTGTCTTTCAGAATCAATATGACACTAATAATAAAGACATAAAAAATCAAAAGGAGCTTTAAAATAACAGTTTAGCATCATACACTAGAAAGAATTGTTCCTAGGGTGGGGTGCATCATGGGTAGGGCCTGGCGCAAAGAGGGGAACCAGCAGATCCCTCTGCTGATGAAAGAGCCTCTCTATTTTCCTGTACACTTCAGGATTCAGCTGCTTCAGTCTTGCCTCAGCCCCTGTTATTATCAATGCTTAATTTTAATGGATGAAGGGAGGATTTTGGTGTGGGTGGCTTACTTCTTCTTTTTGTTGTTGTTAAATGTAGCAACAAACAATCAAATCAGAGGAAGAAGAATACAAAGAAAATGGTTCGTGAATATAGAAAAAGGTCACGGCTCTAGTATTTAGTGCAGTGTCTGGGGAATTATTAACTACATGGTGATTGGCAGTTTTAACAGTACCTTCTGCTCTCTTTTTGCCAGCAACTATGCAATTATTCCAGGTGTTGTAGTGGAATGACTCTACCAAGTTTTATAGGATTAATCAGCATGTAAATGTTGGCAGGCTTCAGGCTCAGATCCCAAATTCAGGTGCAGAACTCGGAACAGATGGAGACAAACACTTCTTGGGTTTGTTTTGAAAAGGGATTTATAAATTGGCATTGCTGCCTTCACGCCAGCTCCAGTTTACTTCATGACATTTTGCTCACAACAGTCTCTCTTTTGAGATTATACAAAAAGATCATCTGTGTGCTAGGCGGTAAGATCAGTGGATCCCGTGCATCTGAATTATAACTGCACACTTCCTCTGTGAACTTTTGAGATGTTTAAGTTTTTCATCTGTTGTTTATAACTCCATCACGTGTCATAACAGTAAGTGAAAAAGACAAACAAGGTCTCTATTACCTCCATCTGTCAGCTCCTCCTTTGGTGGCATCAAAGGAAGACTTAAGAAGGATTTGGAACACTGTGTGAGGCTCATTGTCTATTATGTAACTATTTGGAATAAATCCGTCTACTCATGGGCTTCCAGGGTCTCCTAATTGCCTACAGCAGTAGCTTTGGATTATTTGTTCTTGCCAAAAGCCACTTAGTCTCTGCCTGAGTAGCAGTGCCTTCCCCCAGCAGATCCACACAGTGCACCTTGGCCATGACTCGGGGAAGTAGAACAGGGCCATGATGCCTCACAGGGCCTTTCTAAAAGTTAGCACCCCTTTCTCACGTCTCATATCAGCTGTAAGAACTAGTCCTGCATACATAGATCAAACATCTGTTTCCTGTTCGAGTCTGCTAAGCCCTGGTTTAACAATCTGTTCTAACGTTCTTCAGTCTTATTCTATAACAAAATAAATTACAAAGAAATACACTTATTGACCACACGTTTTTGCTGCACCTAGTATTTCCCTTTGGACTTCCTTTCGATTTCCTTTCCAAATGGAGGAACAGCTCTGCCTCACCTATTTTAGGTTTCCTTGCTTTTTATAAACAACTCATTCTTTGTATAAACTACTTCTTTGGGCTACTGTTGGTCCATAACATAGGCAGATTTGAGACTCTTTGAGAATGGATGTTATAGGCTCCTTAAATGCTTGGTCCTAGTGTGGAACCGAAACAGAAATGATATAACTTAAAATCCCCTAAGCAAGCTTGATTAATCCAATGACACCAGAAGTACTTGATCTCATGTAGGCTGGAGGTAAGCAGGCAGGAAGTCAGTATATATGCTTGCCCCTGATTGGTTGTGATAGAAAGTAAATAGCCTTATGGATTTTGCCTTTATAAGCCTTTGCCAAATGTGACTCATGGCCATTTTGTGGAATAGATCTGGCCAGAGTCCACCATTACTGGCCAGTATTAAAGCTTGCTTCAAGTTTGGCTAAAAAATTGTGGTAATTGTTTTATTCTCAACTGGCAGGATTAACACTGGGGACCCATGTGCTCTAAGTGGGTGCTTAAACAATGCCACTATATTTACGTGGAAATCCTTTTGCATTGTCTGATTTTTTTGTTTTGTTTTCCTCAATGTTCTTAATCCAGTAGTGATTGAAGGACCACCAGTAGTTAATAGGGAAGGTTTCCAACCCTAAGTGGAGTTAGAAATAAATTTAGATATCACTGAATTCCTTACTCTGTGGGAATAAAAAAAAAACAATGCCTTTCTGTGTGAAAATGTAAAGAAGTATAAGTGACCTGAATTTAGCAAAGTTTTGTGCTTTAACAGCATAGTTAAGAGGAAAGTGTCCTAGGATGACAAATGTCTTCCTACAGAACATGATGGTGACAAAAAGCACGAATACTAACATTAAAGAGTAAGGGGAAATGAGGCCAGAAAGCAAGACTAACAGAGAGATGTTAAAATTTTATCAAAATATGGAATTCTAGTTTCTGAGGTTTTTTTTTTTCTTTCCCAGTCTTTATGATCTTATTTAAACACAAATAAAACATGCATGTGAGAAGCCACAGAGAGACTACGAGGAGCCCACTCTGGGTCTTCTTTATCAGGTGAGACCCAGAGAGAGACACTGAGACACGAATCGTTGCAGGAGCATGAGGTTTATTGTACCTTCCTATGTGTAGGGGTGGACCTCCATAGGGTCCCCACGCGTGGAGGGGAGGAGGCCACTCCGAGGGGATTTTCAGACTTGTTTATATACTCTTTTCTTAGCAACCACATAACCTTTAAGCTGGTTGGGTGCAATGACACAGATTGGTATATTCCAGGTGTATTGTTCTGTAGCTAGGGAGTACTGAGCTGAAACTTATTCATATGTGAATATTACTAGACCTTTTCCTTTTCTGGGTGCCAAGGTTCCGGGCAAGTTCAGGCAAAGTTCAGGCCTACTTGTACATTCTCAAGCCTTACTAAAGTTTGGTCAAGTCTAGCCTTGGCTTTACATCTCAAGCCTTACTAAAGTTTGGTCAAGTCCAGCCTTGGCCTTACACATGCATGTCATGTTTTTTCACAGTTGTTGAGACTGGTGTTGAGACTGGTGGCCAGCTGTACTATGGTTAGCTGTGTTCTGTAGCTATGATGGCTCTCTGACTGTGATGGCTCTGTGGTGCTTGAAGGAAACGTGACTGATGTCAGCAGTGGGATTTGCTGCTCAGCAGCAGCACTTCAGATCCTTGACAGAGTGGACTGGGCCATTTGGAAAGCTACTGGGCAGCATGAGCGTTGTTCGCTTCTTGCCCTCATAACCAATGTTGGGCATCAGGTTCTGGCCCTCAAATCTTCTCCTTACCCTGTGGTAAGTACCTCTGGGTTTTCACCAGCTGCAGTTAATTTTGACATATGAATCAGGTGCTGGAAACTCTTGGCCTTCTGTTTGAGGATCTTAAGCTTCACCAGAGGTCTGAGGCCAGCCACGATGCCCAACCAGATTTGGTAGCTACCTGGAAATACCAAGGAATAAGCAGATCTCCATTTCTTGCCTTCATTTGGCAAACTACATCTGAGTTACAAAAGAAATAGATAGGAACATGGAGTATGGAGTGGAACCTAAAACGCCAAGGGCGGAGGTTGACAGAGCTTGAACTAGGCATGAATAGCACAGTGGGAGAGAGGGAGGGAGGAGTGAGAGAACAGCTTTGGAGCAGACACAGCAAATCTTGGCCATGCTTGGGCTAGGACTGAAGGCAAAAATGCCCCACAGTGCACGCATATGACTGGCATGGCAGTGCTTTCCTGAACAGAACAGAGACACACTGGTGCCTGGGACTTGCCTAGAGTAATACATTGCCACAAAGGAGTTATTCAAGTATTTAAAATTACAGTTTGAAGGGTGGCTTTAAATCTGCTAATATACTTGGAACTGGCCATCTAGTTCTATGCCAAGCAACACATGACATTTGCTGTTATTATCTAAGATGTCTTCAGCATCTGTCATGTTGAGACTATTGACAATGTCTAATTCTTTTACTAGAGGAGCTCATTGATGCTGAATGCAGCTGTTTATTAGCCCACAATCAAGAAAGAAGCTCAAGAAAGGCCTTTGGAACACTATCATAGATGATAAGTACAAAGAGCATTAGACAATTTCGTAGTTACTCAACATTCATTTCTTTTACTGAGAGCAAGGAGACTTCACAGAAGCATTTATGATGGATATTTGTATCAACCAGGGATAGATAAGGTTATACTGCCTACACATACTCCCTCCCTCTCTCTCTCTCTCTCTCTCTCTCTCTCTCTCTCTCTCTCTCTCTCACACACACACACACACACACACACACACATCTCCGTGGCTCAAGTCAACTAAAATGTACTCCTCACATTTACAACATGTCTGTTACAGCTTGACAGGGAGTCTGTGCCTCTCATATTGCAGTTGAAGACATTCCACACGGGGAGAAAAGCAATGACCTGTGCACATGCTTCTAAGGCATCTACCTGCAGGGTTACTCACATTTCTGTAGGTACTAAGTGAGTCTTGAACCACAGTTTAATAGGTTAGGAAATTATAATCCTACAATCTGGAAAAGAGGGGATTAGGAAAATCTAGGTGATAGCATTCAGTTGGTATGAGGTCATGCTTGTCAACAGGTCATTAAGCTAGACATGCTACAAACATGTAAGGTGTTAATATTATCACACTACAAAGCAAATTAGCTATGCACACTTGCAGTAACTGACAGCTGTTTTGTATTTTAGAGAATCATATTACATATCTATTGCAGGGAAAGATAATCATTTCCTAAGGAGCTCCGGCTGGATGACTAAGGAGTTGTAACAATTCATTAAGTTTACTTCTGTGCCACATCTCCAGGCTGCTTTATCACTAACACCTCAAGAACAAGAGCTTAATCAAAGACTGCTTCCATTATTGGCCAGTTCTCAGTAACCTTTTTGATCCTACCATGTGCTGTTCAGAAGCTTTTTTCACCTTCAAAGATGGCAGCTTAGCCTTTGTGGCCCATGGAGTTCTAACCCTTGGAGTGTGAAGCAAAATGTATGCTAAAATTTTAAAACTTTGCTACTGAAACCAACGACAAAGACATGATTTCCTGTTTGCTTACACAATGTTTTAAGACTAGGAATAGCATTGTTAAATGACTCTAGATAAAACAGTGAAGTTGCTTACACTCCTGTTGTATCCATTTGTATGTGTGTTTGCATCTGTGTGTGTGTTCTCTGAGATTTATATGTGCAGATAAATGACAGAATTTCAATGCTTATGGGCCATGTTTATTTTAAGAACAGATCTTAAAATTATATTAATGTGCTTACATACCAATTTACAGTTCTTGGAATAATTATAATTATACTGCAATACATCCTATATCAGCCATATATAATTTATATACATCTATGATGGTTTTTCAAGATAGGGTTTCTCTGTTGTAACTCTTGCTATCCTGAAACTCCTCTTTAGACCAGGCTGGCCTTGGACTCACAGAGATATGCCTGCCTCTGACTCCTGAGTGCTGGGATTCAAGGCATCTACCAACCACCACTTGGCATGGCCATCAGCCATATTTTAAAGGCATTGACTCTACACTTAAAAAAAGAAAATCATGATGAGTTTTGTACAGGTAATAACGCCAATAATATTGCTTTATTGGCATAGCATTCACATGTTTTGCCAGTGACTAGTCTAGGCATGGCAGCAAAGCCAGGACTGGACCCTGTTTGAATAGACATCAAAATCCCAGAAGATACAAGAAAAATCCAAAAAGCTTTTCTAATTTCCATAGTAATTAAATTATTCATTTCCTGCCCTTGAGGTTTGTCTATCTTTGGACTGCAAAGCCCCTGTTAATTCTTAGAAAGTAATTCCCAGTTAATTGGTTAACTAACTATAGCCCACAGGTAAAGTCCCTCATTAACAAACATGAAAACCAAAGGTTGGACATGGCAGAGAGTCCTAAATACAGTAATTTGTTAATCTTTCACCAGAAATAGTACTAAAAGTACACTATTTTCTGATTTCCTAAGTCTAAGTTATTGTGAAATGCCTCATGGTAAATGCCTCATGGTATCCATTCCGTACCCTAGGAGGGGAAGGTGAGAAGTGATCCTAGTCATCAGAATTCACACCACACCAAGAATAGCCTTGCCCTCTCCTTTAGGATTTTATACCCCTTCGCCTGTCTATAGACCAGTCAGTTCCCCAAAAAGAAATACAAAGATTTGCTTACTTGCTTAGGAAAGGAGGAAATGTATGCCTTCTGTTACTTTGGTCTCCAGGTCTGAAACCAAGGCAAAAACATTCCAGGAGGAACATGGCTTCTAGCCACTTTCCCCTTCTCACTCGATAAAATACGAGCATAGGAAAAAAGCTTCAAGACTATAACCCTGACCTCCATAAATGCACTTGATTCAGTTATCCTGCATCAAGTTGCCTTCACAACTATCAGAGGATCAGGCTTCAGTATTCTGTCAGTATTGTTTCCCGGAGACAACCCAACTTTATAATTAATGTTTCCTTACTAACTCCACCAAATCTCTGTTGAAATTCTCCTTAACTATGAACAATTATGTGTACATAACAAAGCAATGAAATGGCCTGTGCTTCACGGAGGGGCTGTCTTAGTCAAGCTTCTATTGCTACGCTAAACACCGTGACCAAAAGCAACCTGGGGAAGAAAGGGTTTATTTGGCTTATATATTCTGATCACAGCCTGTCACTGAAGGAAGCAAAGGCAGGAACTCAAGCTAAACAGGAACCTGGAGGCAGGAACCTGGCTATGGGAGAACACTGCTTACTGGCTTGCTTAGTTTGCTATCTTCCATAGCCTAAGACTGGCTGCCCAGGAGTGGCACTGACCACTGTGGAAGACTAAGAAGCTGTGGCAATGCATTATGCTCACTTCTCTGCGCTCTTTGCAGGTGCTTTGTCATTAACATCTCGGCACAAGGAACAGGTCAAAGGCTTCTTCAGTCATTGCCCAGTTCTCAACAGCCACAACACAGTCATTAATTCCACATCAACAATTAATCAAGACAATGCCCCACAGACTTGCCTATTGGCCAGTCTGATAGATGCATTTTCTTCATTGACGTTCTCTCTTCCCAGATGGACCTGGCTTGTGTCAAGTTGACAAAAAACTGGCCAGCATAAGGATCATACTCCTTGAAGGAAGCAGCCAGTGTTTGAGACCTGATAACTACTTCCCTGGAAGCAACTGAGATATTTCTGTTTCCCCAGGCTGGTAACTATGGGATTTAACCAGGTGATTTTTCTCTCTCATCTGTTTAGCTGAACCACTCACTCAGAATGCACCTTTTGTGTACCTGTGCGGGAATATGCATGTGTTAAGTTGTCTATGTGTGTTTGTGTGTATACGCATACACATGTGTGTGCTTAAATGCGGAGATCAGAAGTCAACCTCGGTTGACTTCGGGAGCTTAGCCACCCATTTTCCGAGGCAGGATCTCTTACTGGAACGTGATGTTCATCAGTTAGGCTAGGATGGCTGGCCAGTGAACCCCAGGGATCAGCATGTACCTGCCTTTCTAAGGGTGGGATTATAAACAAACACCACCATATCTAGCTTATTACATGGATTCTGGCATGAATCAGGACCTCATGCTTGCGGAGTCAGCCCTGAGTGAGCAACCTTCATAGTCCCTACCCTTTCCTGTTTGTTTGGTTCTGGTACTTACTCATCTTCCAACCCTCAGTGTAAGATCATCAAGAAGTCTTTTCTGAACTACCGTTCAAAGCCAGGGACAGTTCCTTTTATTCATCCTTAGAAACCAACCTTCACTAGAATAACACCATTTAGTGTATGCAGAGGTACCTAGACTCAGTGTTTCATATCCAACAGGGAAGGGAAATGGGGAGCAACAGAGAGAAACTTGAATATTTCTATGACAGACTTTTTAGAAAGACCATATAGTGTGCATTTTAAGTATAAATCTTTGGTAATTTTCTCTATGTCTGAGCTCCCATTAATATCTAAAAAGTCCTTTACTCTCCAGCTTTGTTTCAGAGGCAAAATATCTTCTGAAATCATTAATATACTTTTTAAAAAAATGAATCTGTGATTATTTTAAACAAAACTAGACCAGTAACCCTGCCAGAAAAGTATAACACTAACTTGATACTGATCATACATCTCTTACACTTGCTGCTCTGTCCTCTTATGTCCTGGGACTCCATACTGCTAAAATTTTTAAACATTTTTTTTCAACAGTAAAGGTGATGTACCTTACCAATGGAACGTGTATAACAGAAACTTATTTTGCAAGTCTTTCCTACAAAGTTCTTCATGCAAAAACTAGCTAATTTTTTTTTCTTCGAAGCTCTGGAATATTAATAAATTTTTTCTATGAAAAAGAATACCATAACAATGGAAGTTTTGGAAAAGTGAAATGAAGTCAAATAAACAATTCAACGGTCGATGGGACATATATATTGATACACGCCCCATCCCAGGCTCAGAGAACATTGCAGAAGAGAGGCAGAAAAAATATCAGAGTGAGAGGGCAGGGCAGAGTGCTGTGAAATGCTGGGTGTGACATGACTGCTGCACACGTGGACTCACAGAAGCTTGGTTACCTGTACAAGGCCAAGCCCGACCACACTGCAGGATAGAGGGTGGGGCTCATGAGGCCTCACTCCTAGGTAAAGAGCGATTGGTAGCTGATGCCTGTTGAAGGATGGAGAGTCACTTTTCTTCGAGGGGTAGCCGCTGGTGGGTTGCCCACTCTCCCATGAATGACTCTACTATATAATTTAGGCAGCACCAAGTGGTTTCAGTGGATTATAAAAATAAAAAATAAAAATAAATGACTTGAAGCTGGAAAGGAGGTATTTTGGGGAGAGATCCAAGGGGTTTGGAGGGAAAGAATGGGGTCGGAGTAAAATATATTGCATACACCTATGAAATGTTCAAAGAATACATAAGTTTTAAGACAGGCAAATAGAGCAGAGTAATCGCAGAACAATATGAATCACTAAGAAGAGGGAGTAAACTACAATATCCCCCAGCACCTCAGTGCTATGCAAGGACCAGCATTGGGGGTTTTAAAAATGAAGTTATAGGTACTACAATGTCTCTTTGCACCCTAGGAGAGCTGATAAAGTCATAAATCAGTTTCACTGTGTGCCAAAGAATGCACTACAAAAGATGTATAGCCTGAAGGAATTTTCCAGTCTCCTTAGATAATGTGTATGTTTTAACCTTAAAATGTTTATTGCAAATTAATAATAAACCTTAACTGAATAGCATGATAGTTCAGACACAGGTGGGGAAAAGTTCTTGGTAAATAGAGTACTCAAGACTTTCTTCTTCAGAAGGACAAGGTTAATGTCTAGAGTTACTGCCTTTGCAGTTAACAATGGAGAAGAGAACAAGCCTTGAAAATGTACCCTGTGTCGTATTCACAAAGGTGAATGTGGAGAAAGAATCAGAGGTTGGGCATTGCAGGAGACGATACTCATTCCAGGTCCTGAAGTCCTAAGACTTTATGTGAGAATTGAAATTTGTATATTTCAAATATTCTGCCTTTTTCAGTTTTTTACTCTTTCTTTTCCAGAGAAATCATATTTTTTTAAAAAAATACGTATCAGGTATTAATATCGACTTTTTATTTTCCTTCCAATGGGTAGACAGTACCTAATGAGTTTCAACATTTTTAAGAAGGAAAAATAGAATAAAAGAGGCTCCTTTCTTGGAGTCTAAGAAGGCTGTGAAATATGTATGGCTTTGTAAAGGGCTTTTCATCATCATATCATTACAAACAAAGAGGGCAACAAGGCAAGATGAGAGGAACATGCCTCAGACTTTCATGCCACAACACCCTGAAATAATGCATCAAAAGCCTATTGGAGACAAAAGTTTGGATTTAGAGTGGTGTGTGGATACCTGTTTTTCTCAGCAAAATAATTCAACCATTGTAATTATTTCTAACAGAATTGGGCTCCACACTGTGGAATAATGAGCTGGAAAATGTATTTGTTTTAAATAAAGGCATTTTCACACTACAAGAACACACAAACATCTCTGAAACCCAAATGCGCACGTCCAGCATGCCTGGTAAAAGAGCCAATTTGATGTTATTTCCAACTGTGTGGAAATAATTTGCTACAAATTCTGGCTACAATGCAAACAGGTGCTTCTTGAAAGAAACCCCATGTATCTGGAGTTGCCAAGAGCTGGGACAGCTGGGAGACATGAAGATGTTCTCTTCAACGGCACCCAAGCCTATTAAATCCCATCTCTAAGCAGCACCTTTCAGTTGGTCATTTGTCACCACAAGACCAGGCTGACTCTTCCAATGACCCTGTAGATGTGACCGAGCTGTGCATTTACAGTAGCAACACTAAGAAATCCTAATTTTAACTGAGATGGGAAAGAAGTTCCTATCAAACCCCAGGGAGACAGACAGTAAGAAAAGTCAGATGCAATAACCCTGGGAAAAACTCCAACAACTTTGCTCTTTGAATCAAAGAGACCAAGTTGAAACCAGCAAATAGCAGGGTGAAATGGTCAGCTGGAAAAATATAGGTGGAACAGTTTTGGAACAACAAGAGAAAAGTGGAAAGTCATCATGTTATATGTAGCCCAAAGAAAGGAGTTGAAAATCATATCTGGGTTTAAGGCAAACTTCCAGGAGTCCAAAATTAGTGTAAGCAGAGGATGTTTGCATTGATGTTATATGCAACAGAGTGCTAATGAGGTACTGCTCATAGTCACGATGCTTGCTTTCTGGGAGTTAGGATGTTAGGATTGCCAGTACTTACTCACAGCTCCACCTAGCATTTGTTGTTGACTTACTAAGCTGTCAACGAGCAAGGATTTCAAGTTATCTTCTTACAGATTTGATAGCTTCTCACCCTTTAAGTCACTCCTTTGCTCAACAGAGATCTATTCTGAACTTAAGAAGGAATTCATCACTTGCTGTACGACAGTATTCCTGGGGAGATGTGAACAAATGTCTATTCATGCCAGATTGGGAACCAGTGACAGACCAAACCAAAGATACCACCAAAGTCCAATTCGATCAAACAGTGAGTTTTATTTGAGGTTACTTACAAGAGCAGAAATGACTCAGGGAGAGCTGCATCACCAAAACCCAGGGCAGTATGGGTGATGGCACACAGAAGCTGGGAACCTGGAGCTTGCTGCACAACCTGCAGGTAGCTTACCTGGTTGGAGAGTGTCTTTTCCAGGTGGCTCAGTTGCTCTGAGCCTATTCCCAGCTGCTCAGCAGGTCTCTGCATCATCCCAGCAGCTTGGCTGATCTGTTTCTTCCAAACAGCTCAGCTGAATTCTATTTCCAGGGGACTCAGCTGGTCAGAGACTCTTCTAGTGGCTTGGCTTCCCTGAGCATGTCTCACTGTCCTCACTGCTTATATGCACTTGGGAAGGGTGTTACTGCATTGGTTAGTTTCAGGGAGTTTCTGGAGCCTTTGAGATGTTCACTTCCTGAGATTAAAGAGTTCTTTCTGTAGGGTGAACTGTCTCACCTTTCCCTTAAACATCCTGTTGTTTTATCTCCTTTCTAACATGCTGTGTCTTAATGAGCTGCTCAAAGGTTTTAACCTTAGAGGAAACTGCTACACAGCATCACTAAAAATAGAATAATATATCCAGAATGGCCCCAGTGTACCTGAACTGATACCTCATTCAAAACTTCCCAGGTAATAATGAAAAATCCCAAGAATGCTCTTGAAAATATCCTAGACTTCCAAAAGCAAAGACAGTCTTTTGTGAGGCATAGCTGCACAGGCTGAATCCTATTTTCAGCTTCATCGTTACATGACTAATTTATGTACAGCCCAAGTATTGAAACAAATGTAATTAAGGGAGCTTTAAATGTCATATACAGTGAGAACTTTCCCTTTTATTTTACATTGTGTCATACACATGAAAATAGCTTGGTTGTATAAAACTGACTATTACTAAATTAGTTTAGTTATTACTAAATTAGTTTAGTAAGTCCTGATGGCTCACACATGAAGCAAATATTTTCCTGTAGAATTGAGATTGCTGCTTTCCCTGGAGTTTTTTTTGTTGCCTTGAGTAAGGACTGTTGCAAAAAACTTAGCAAAGAAGAATTTGGAGACAAAAAAACATAGCATTTGACTTTGGTCAAACAAAGAGTTCCCAGGATCTTCCTATTAACTTGTACTTGAGGAAGGTGCATTACTTTGGCAGGGGTGGGGTGGGGCAGCAGAAAAAAAATGTTCTCAACTACCATGATCTACATAGTTTAGATTTTCAACTCTTCAAGAAGACTGAGGCTTATTATATGGAAAGTTTTTTTTGTTTTACTGAGTCCATGTAGTCCCCAAACCACAAATAATCTTAGAAAAATGGAGGTAGTAAACTCATAAGAGATGAATCCTCTCTGTAGAGTTGAATGGAAAGAAATCCAAGAATCCTGAGAGGAAGTCAAGGAATGAGAGAGGGATGGAGATTCTGGTTTTTGCAGATCTCTATGCAATTAAAAAGGAACATGAGAAGAAATAAAGTGACTGGTGAGTGTCTAGGACAGGCACGATTTCCCTCCTACCGAGTGGGTCTTGATTCCAAATAGAGAGCTTTTTACCACTGAGATATGAGAGCCACTATTGCACCTGTAGGGATACCTTGCCAAGTTGATCATTGTTGTGGTTCAGAGTATCAGGGCTAGATAGATTACTGTTTGATTGTCTTCCTTAGCAGCTTGCATAGCACCTTCTGGAACTATGAAAGCTAGCCCTCAGGAAGGAGGCTTTCAGGCCACAGATTTTAAGTAAGAACCTACTACTGCCACTTTACCAGACAAGCGTAAATTCTAACTGCATTCTAAAACTTATCCTATGCCCACAGATAAGTGTAGTTCTCACTTTTTATCAAGGAATGTTCTCTTTGCAGCAGATGGAGAGCATTACAGAAAACCACAACTGTTAAAATGCAGGGATCAGTAGATTGTAGGGTGCCCAGCCTTAATGGATAGATTTACAACACAATGTCTGCACCTAAAGTACAGGGGACATTAAAGAAAAGGGGTGTAGGGCTGGAAAGATGGCTCAGGGGTTATGTGTACTGCTTACTCTTCCAGAGGTTCTGAGTTCAATTTCCAGCAACCACAGGGTGTTTCATAACCATCTGTAATGGGATCTGATACCCTCTTCTAGCATGTAGGCATACATGCAGACAGACTTCAATAAATACATAAATAAATAAGAAATCTTTTAAAAAAGAAAGACAAAGGGAAGAAAAGAAAAGGGATGTGAGTATTTTTAAGCATCAGAGGATCAGGAAGTTTGCTGAGAGATTGTGTCTCCTAGAAGACATGAATAATGACAACACAAAATAGACATGCAAGCATGGAAGGAAGAAATCTCATGGGCTTCAACCATATGCAAAGAACTACAGGAAATTAAGGAATGATGAGAGAGGGAGAATTAGTCCTTCCAGGAAAATGTCCCCTAATTGGTTACCCCAAAACAAGTGATCTTTCCTGAAATCATATACACAGCAACACTAAATTAACTCAGCAGGTTATATTTATATTTATATTTATTTTATATATATGCATATGTGCATATATATATGCACCTATATATAGTATGTGTGTATATAAATATATATGTGTATATGTGCTTATATGTATATATATATATATATGTATATATGTGTGTATGTATATATACACATAAGTGTGTGTGTATACATATATATATGGTGACTTGAATGAGACCTTCTCCATATTTGCAAGCATTTGGATACTCGCTCCCCATCTGATGATACTGTTTGAAGAAATTCAGAAGGTATGTCCTTACTAGAGGAGGTGTCACTAGGGTGGGCTTTGAGGTTGTAAGCCCCACTCCTCACCATCCCCAGTTCATTCTGTCTGCTTCCTGTTCGGGTTTTGAGATGTGAGTTCTCACCTGCTGTTCCAGCAACCATCTTTGCCTACTGCTACATTTTCCCACTGTGATGTTGATGGATTCATCCCTCTGAAACTTGCAAACCCAAAATATACCCTTCCTCCTATAAATTACCTTAGTCATGGTATTTTATTGAAGCAAATAGAAAAGTAACACACACACACACACACACACACACACACACACACACACACACACATCAATAATATAGGAGAAAAGGCCATAAAATTGAAAAGGAGTAGAGAGAAGTACATGAGAGGGGTTGGAAGTTGGGCTCATGGGAAGGAAGGGAAAAAGTGAAATGATATAACCATACTTAAATATTAAAAGTTTAAAGTATTTTTTTAAACTGCTAGATTTTTCCTAATAAGTTGAGAAGAATTTGAATTCTGAATTAATTCCCTGTGAAGCTGTGTAATTTTATTTGAATAGGAAAGGGAGGCTCTTATTACTTTGTATATCCTCTTACTTAAGTAAAAACATTTTAGGTGTTCTTTAGTATTTAGTTTTTTGGTTTTAGGAGGTTCCTCTTTTTCTTTTTTGGTCAAGGTAAGGGTTTACAAAGTTTTCCAAACACAGAAATGTCTCTTTCCTTCCAAGAAATGAAGGACCTTGTACCTCACAGTAAATATCATCTTCTTGCATTCATCTTTCAGAAAAGGCACACAGTGAACTCCACTGCTTTGTTCAGAAGTTAGAGTTTGTCCTTGGCAAACAGAAAAGGAAATGCTGGGAAAATGAAGTTCACAGAATTAGGTTACATTCTTAGTAGGAAAAAGTTTAAAAACATTATTTTGTCTCTATAGCATGGTTCTGACTTACATGCATAAGCAAATGGATATGGTCGTGTGTGTGTTTTAGACACAGTGTTTAGAGGGAAGATAGATGCAAAATCCCATAAACAGCAATGAGTTGGTTCACCACATAATCTATTAACCAGATTTTAGCTCTACCTCACTTCCTCATGGTATCAGGCTGGAATAATCTACATCTATAATACTCACGAGACTATTATCAAAATACGTGACAAAATTTCAGCTTCTGCTCACTCTCTGAAGCTATATGTTGCTAATTGCTTTTGTTTTCATACACTTTTATTTTTTATCATGGTGTAGCATTATAAACCCTCATTAGAAAGGTATATACTTTTGAAAAAGGAAATCTTGTCTTACCTTCCACTTACACACTACCAAAATTCTACTCCCCTCTTCAGAAGAATTATCTCCAATTATTAAAACCTTTAACCTGTCTAATTTTATTGCATGATGATCATAACTTGTTGTTTGAATGTTCCTTGATTATTCGTTTGATTCCCTTGCCTCTACCACTTTACTGAAGTTGTTTGACCAATCACAAGCCTGGATAAATCCAGTGTTCTGCTATTCCGAACCTTTGCTGTTGTACCTGCATGTGTCTGAATGATGACATCTTAAATTTCACTGGGTTCTTAACACACAGCACTCACACTCGAATCCCCTAGTTTATCTGAATTTCTACTCACAGGTAACTATCTTGCTCTTTCCAAATATTTCAACACATCTCCCACTCAAACTCAGCCTCAAGCAATGACTTACTTATTTCATCTTTAATGGAAGCTCTAATCTTACGAGAAGTGCCATGCAATCTCTTCCCACCACATCTCTACCGTGAGACCTTCCCAGTTGTGCTGTGTACTCCCTTCTCCTATTGAAATTCCTATTTAAAGCCATGCATCTTCTTCTACAGTAGATCTGGCCTTTGGGGAATATAATTATAGAACTCTTTCTTTCCTATATCACCAATTTTTACTCTCTACTATCTTTCTCATAAACATACACACGTATTCATCATTTAGCTTTCAAAACAAAATACCATTCTTCACAAATTTATGACATAGCAGTGTACAGGTAATACCAAGTCCTATTCTAAAATTATTACGGCAAATATTAATTTTTATATATTTAATGAATTACTTGTGAATTTTGGAAAGATGGAAAAAAATTCAAGCACAAAGTATTTAATTTGGAAAGACCTAAAATTGGGAAATATATGAACACCAAAAGATGGCTCTGGACTCAGTGCTCCTGAAACAGCTAGTCTTGTGGATACAAATCAAGATAGTGGCAAACTGGTCCATATTGTGAAGGCCAAAATTCAAATAGCAAAAAGTCTACATTAAAATCTCAGATGTCAGTCACAGTGGAATAGAAGCCTTCCTGAACTTTCATAAATGGCAATGACCAAAGGGCTTGAAAGGGAAAGTAACGCCTAGTTCAAGCGGGACACGTGTTACTGATTTTAGAGCTTAAAAGAGGGGAACAACTAAGAGCTCTGTGACTGCAACAGGAACAAAACAGAGAAGTGCAAACTTGTGGAAGGAGAAAAAATGAGTGCATCCTATCTGAGACTTTTGGGATATGTCTAATCCACAGACTTGACTAGTTCAGTTCACCCTCTCATTTCCAGGGGTCTTTCCACAATACTCCTTCAGAATTTATGGAAAGTTGGAAAATCCTCCATTCTTAGTAGAGTCACCTGAGGTTCTCAACTCCTTTCTCCACTTAGCAGACTTAATTACCATCATTCCTTCTCTTTAAGTTCTCTGCTTAAACCACAATGGAATGGATAGAGGTTAAACCTCTCTCTGCATGTCTTGCTCCCTTATATCTAGCTTTTGAGTAGATTTTATAGCAGGCTTTACTAAACTTTTGGGGAAAGGTAGCAATAATTTGTCTCCCAAACAGCATAACATTAATCTTTGTTTGTTACAAAGCTCCTCAACTAATGTTGCTTGCTTGGGTTCCAGGCTTTTGCTGAATTAGCCTGCTTCTTTTTCTCTCCTGTCTTTCTTCTCCACTCTCTACACTTCAATCCTAAACAGTTTGTCAAGGTAGTTGACTAAGCAAAGATTGATCTTTCCCTCAGAGGAATTTTGGTGGCAGCTGCTAAGATGATTGGATTTACCTTGCCACTGTTGATTGATGGTATAAGACATCAGTCATAGACTTGTGTTGAAGATCTTTACACAGTTCCTTGATGTTAAAATGATAACGAAAATCAAAGCATTTCCTTCACTAGAATTGACAATAGGATATTCTATCATAAAGTACTTTGTTGTACTAAGTAACAGGAATTAATCTAAAAGCAACATGTACAATGCATATCACTAAGAATGACTATGGTAAAAATCTCTGGATTCTGAAAGGTGGCAATAAACATTAGATATTATGCTGCCTTTCTTGTGTAGACTGTATTTAAAGATAGATAAATAAATAGCTATAATTGGTGTATAGCAGTTTTATTTACATTTAACAAAAATACAAAATAGTTAAGTCTTTTAAAATCACAAATCTTTAATTTCTAACAAAGTAATTGAATCAGGCAACAATCACCAATATATAAAACTATCAGAAGAAAAAGTTTGATGGGAACTTATAATAGAAAGTTTAGGTTATTGCTACCATAACCATCTGATAGAGCTATGTGTCAATGAAAGTAGGGCTCACAGCCATTATATATATTTTCTCTGTGATTGAGAAAAGAGGAATAATTTGAAATCCTGTACTCATTATTATAAGACCCTAAATGTGCTGCTTTAAATTTACTTTACTTTTCATATGAATTCCAAACCATTATTTCTGTTCAGAGAATAAATGTTGAGTCCTTACATTATGGGCACTATAGTAGGGTTTGTGGCTTAAAAATGCAAAGATCCAAACTCTACCCTTAAGAAGTTTATGGTCTAATGGATGAAACTATTTTCCTGACCAATTTCAGAGGAGAAAAAATATGCACAATCAGATGCTACTCAGCTTGGCACTTAATTCTCCTGGTGCCGGCACAGCCATCTGCAGAGACGAGGTGATAGGGGAGAAGGAAATGAAGAGCACCTCTCCAAGCTGACAGTGCAGAACAGTAAGAAAATGGGGCATACTCAGATGTCTGTGCTGGTTAAACACAAGCTGTGCGGTGTGGTGAGGATGCGGTGGAGTATCCTGGAAATAATAACTGAAAAATTAAACAGGGCTTCATTACGAAGGACCTTTAAGATTCTGTTGAAGATCTAAATTTTATATGATGTACATTCTTGCTGCCTTTATAAGCTGAAAAGAGTGATAGCTTCTTGTCTTTTACCATGACCAACCCAGAAGTCTTGAGAATGAAGAACAAGTTGAGGCAAGGGGAGAGCTGAATGACTGCCTCATTGTGTAATGGCCAGAATGAGGTCAAATGAGAAAGAATGGATGGGAGGGAGGGAGGGAGAGACAGAGAGAGACAGACAGAGAGAGAGAGAGAGAGAGAGAGAGAGGACAACAGAGGGGATGAAGTGTGCTGACTTAATGGGTATCAGCTCAAAACATGTATAGAAAAAACCTCTCCCAGAGCAGCAACCCCTCACCTGTTTGTATGTCCCAATGAAGAATACCAAAACCAGCTTAGGGTCATAGCTTATGGGTGTCATTATTTTACAATAAAATGGAGAATCAGAGTCTAGTAGATACTTCTATGGTCCAGAATCAACTCTGTTTCAGAGTGTATTAACAATGACAATTGGAATGAATTAAGTTTCTGACTGTCATTTCACACAAGGAAAGAAGAGAAGGGAGCCTATGGGAGACTGTGGTGTGTGTTACTGGGGATAAGCCCTGCATTCTAAGAGCGTCTCACAGCCCTGCTTTCTCACAGCAGCTGCAGAGTGGTTTTACTTACATCCACTTCAGCCTGCGCATTTAGCTGCCATGTGCCATTGGGTTTACTATCTTTAGAACATTATTCAGGGCTGTAAGTCATACAATATTCCAGAAGACTTATCTGCAGCATGAAGGGCAAACACCAAATGGATGGAAACTATTTCTTGAATCTGGTGGTTTAGTATCCACCTGGCTTTTGAATTTCTGTCTGGCACTTAAGTTTGAATATAAGAACACCATGCTTAATTCTGATACATCTATGTGCCTCAGAAAGACAATCAAATAAAAGTACGATACTCATTCCTGCATTTCCTATAGGTCATTGGGTAATAATCATGGATGTGTTATACCACCAATTTCTCACCAATTCTTTCTCCTAATCACTTGAATTTTCCCCATTTTATTCTTCCTTCTTAGTATATCCATTTATAGCCATATAAAACTGAAAGATAAAGAGTAAGGAGAGTGGTAGGCAGGAAAATCTCATAGCAAAAGTGCTGGAGACAGAAGTTGTAAATTCAACAACAAAAGATTCAACTTATACAAGGAAAGAGTTCCAAGAGGAAACTACAAAATATATGCAGAGGCAGACAGAAGAGATAAAATTGCTAATACCATAAAAAGAGGGCAAATGAAATTAATGTCCAAGTACTCACTCTGCAGAGTAAGAGTCCAGTACAGAGAGTTGGACAAAAGCTTTGGGGCCACTGAGGCCTGTGTGTCAAACTCTGTCACTTACCAGCAGAGTGACTGTATAGGTCTTTAAGCCCTGGCTATTTTGTCTTTTACTTGGGTATAAAGACTTCGAAGTGTGGAGGGAATTGTCTGTAAAGCATTCTGTGTGACTCCAGTGTGGTCCCTGGCTGGAAGCTGCTGCACTGTAGGCACTAATAGTCACTTTTCCTTGCTATCCTAGAGTCCTGCACAGGACTGTCTGAAGAAGCTGCACAAGCCCAGAGAAGGCACGCATTTATGGTAGAATTAGAACATGAAAACAGGAAATTTATGCTTAAGGAATGAAGGGGAGTATAACATCTGGTTAGTAAAAGCAAAGCTACTATTGTTTTGTGTAGACAAACAATCCCCATTCCTCTAGGACTGTAGCTAAAAAGGCTTTTTGCTCACTATTTTTTTCAGTATGTCGGATGTTAATGTCTTGATATGACCACTAACGTAAGCCATTTTCACATATCTGTACCTTTTCTCATTTTTCAATAAATAGGTAGGGTAGATGAATGTACCAATCAATCAACTGTTCAATTTCTAGCTTAGAAACCCAAAGTAGCACCCACCTTAATGCATGAAATAGTATTATTCTATCAGAATGGCTGCACAATGGAAGTCATGGCTATCAGAGCTAGCATTTCCCAGCAAGCTAACCTGAATTAAGTGGGTTCTATTTTACTCTGGCCTGTTATTTAAATATGCCATAAACACAAGCTGCAAAAGTGTCCAAAAGCTGAGTAACTTTCACTCTGAGTCTAATGTTACCATTCATCATCTAAAACTATTCCAGCAACAGTGATAATGGCCTAGCCCTGTGTGACCTGGAAGCCCTCCAGAAATCAATTTGCATTAGCAAAGCTTTGCCTCACAAGGCCTGGCCTGCTCCTTCACAGATCTTCCCTTATGCTGTGGGGTGAAGACACTGCCCTCTTTAACCATGGAGTTCCCCATTTCTTTTGGTGTGAATCCAATCCCAACGTTCAAACCTCCTGCAATCCCACCAATAACACACAGAAGTATCTAAAATATAATACGTTATTAGAAGGCTCTTCACAGTGCCAAGTTCAGTTGTCATATCATGGTATGTCAGAACAAGACAGGTATGACTAGGACACCATCCTGCCCTGTCTACCTGTGCCTTAAGGAAGGTTCCTATGGTCTGAATGATTGAGTCCCATATGGATTTGCATTGTGAAACCTAACACCCGCGGTGATGGCTTTAAGAGGTGGGGGTCTGTAGGTGGTCACTGTGTCACAGGAGTAGACCTCCCAACAAGAAAACTAGTGTCTTTGTGAATGAAGCATGGGTTAACTCGTTGGTTCCTTTTGCTCTCGCACCACAAGCTCTCACCAGAAAATGAACGTGCTTGTGCCTTGACTTTTGACTTCTCCCCTTCCAAAACTGTAAGAAAAAACTTTCTACTGCTTATAAATTACCTAATCAAGCTTATTTTGTTAAAGCACCCCCAAAGGTCTAAAACATGCTAACAACACACTGGATCTCAGAGTGGCTCCTTCTTGTCCAGAGTTGATCAAGACACTGTGTGACTTCATAGGCACATGGCCTGCATGTGCTGCATCATCTCACAACTATCTACAACTCTAGTTCCAGGGGATCCAACACCCTCTTCTGGCCTCAACTGGTACCAGGCAAGAAAGTGGTGCACAGACATACATGGCAGCAAAACACCTATACACATAAAATAAAGTGAATAAAATTCAAAATTCAATTTAATTAAAAATAAAGTAAAATAAAATTTAAAGGCTATGACCTTAAAAAAAAAAAAAAAAAAAAGAAGAGCGCTGTCAATCCCAAGAAGAATATATGAGTATCTCTTACAGAAAGTTGTGATCCACTGTAGGCTCTGATTCTCTTTCTCTTCACTAGCATTTGATGGAGCCCTTCTAAAATCTCAGGCCATCTCGTCTTTTTGGATCGCTTCCATAGCCTTTCAGTATCCATTCCTAATGCTTCCCACACACTGAGATGGGGATGTTTTGCTGAGTTTGCTGGAGTACAGGTGTTAAGCCCCACCTCCGAACACTCTCATTCATAAAGTCTTGATAGGAGCTGGGGGACCTGGCAATTCCCACACACACTTGTTTCAGGATTGCCTTATTCTTATGGAAGAAGAAATAGCCACATTTATTGGAGACATTTAGTTTCTATATCACACCATCTAGTTTTTGAATAGTCCATCCTCCTCCCAAGGTGCTACATATCCAAACTCATCACTGCCGATTAACAAGAAGTTTGGAAATCTTTCAGATCTTGATTGAATTTCCTGCATCCATTTCCTTCTTCTTTCTAATCCTATGGTCACCGATTTGGCCAAGATGAATCCACCTCTTGTTTCTATAGAAATTCATATCCTCCACTCTCTGATAAAGGTACCTTCTCTGTCTCACCAAAAATGAACAATCAAGCAACAAGCACTAACCTAAAGAATTCACAGAGACCTGGAACTATGAGGGAGGCAAGGTTCAGAATGAAGACCATATTGTGGAAAATCAAACACAGTGATAGAAAACACTTGTGTCTCCATGGAAGCTTGCCTTACCGTTGAACAATTCTGATATGCAAGCCAAAATATTTCCAACATTTTTGAGGCTGGTTTGAGTTGCATTTCTAGTCTTCAAAGCCTAACACTCATTTATTAACTTTAGCTTACAGATAACTTCAAATCTTCATGATCTTTCTCTCAATGCCACAAAGTCCTTGTGAAGAACACTAACCATCCTGTTCTGATGGTTCATACTGGGGGTGGATGCACTAGTCTTCTCAAGTCTTTAGGTCTGTCTCGAGGATTGCTCAAGACCCCCAGTTCAGTTAGTTTCCTTCTTGTTTTACTTGTGATTCCTTGTGAGGCTTCTCTGTCAGCCCTTCATCTTCTCTGAGGGTAGCATTCAGGCTCAGACCACTTCTTTCGATGTTCTCACTCACTCATCGGGGATCCCGCTCAGACACATGTATGGGTGATATCTCCCCGACATAACTTGAAACAGATCACTTTCCAGATCACCACACTCAGATATCAAACTACTTACGTGACATTCAAAGAGCGAATCCCTCCACCCAATCTTCCTAATGTTTATAGAATCTAGCCACTGCCTCGCCACCTCACCTCCACTCTAGAACGAGCAAGTAAGTTGCCATTGAGTGGAGTCATGTATCTTCTGGAAATAAACCTTAGTAACACCGATAAATTCTTGCTCTAAATAGTTTTTGTGACACAGCTAGAACTATCTGAAAAGAGAGAATCACAAATGAGAAAATGCTTCCACAAAATTAGCACGTAGGCAAGTTTCTGGGCATTTTCTTTCTGATGTTGGAGGGTCCAGCCCATTGTTGGCAGTGCCACCCCATGACACATGAACCTGGGGTGTTTAAGAAAGCAGGCTGAGCATGCCATAGAAAGCAAACCAGTAAGGAACACTCCTCAATGGCCTCTGCATCAGCTCCTGCCTCTAGGTACCTGCTCTCAGTTCTTGACCTGACTTCCCTAGATGATGGGCTATAAACAGTAAGATTAAATAAACCCTTTCTTCCCAAATTGATCTCAGTCATGGTATTTTATCATAGTAATAGAAACCTTAACTAAGACATCTCTTATTGCCTGAACACATATTATCTAAAAGGCATTTTTGGGACAAATTCAATGATGAGTCTATATAGTGTAGCAACTGCAGTGGTTACCTATGGTTCCTTCAGCCAGAGACCTGAAGGGTACTGTATAATGGTCATATCACAATTTTCATTTGTCCTAGAATTATACATTTATATTCGTCTGTGTTACTTACCTAATTTATTACCTCCATCATCCAACATTAGTCTCAGAGAACTATGAACTTTGAGGATAACCTCCATCTTCAGAGCCCAACCCAATCTTCATTTTGATCCAGGAAAGACAGCTGAAGTTAATAACATCAAGGCCTAGCATGAGGCGAGAAGAGCTCATTGTATTGGGAAGAACTCTGAACTAGGTAGGTTTCAGGAAGTCTGCAGCATCTCTCACCTAACTGACTTAGTCCAGAAAAATAGCTACCTACATTAGTTTCCTCACCTGTAAAATAAAGGTAATAATATCAATATTTATATAATATGAATAATAAAAAATAGTATTTACCTAAAACAAATGGATTGCTACCGGGATGGAAATTGCTATTGATATACGTAGAAAAGTTTAATGACACTGTAAGAAAAATGCTATTCAAAAATGTAAAATTCAAACAAACAAGATGGCTCAGTGGATAAACGCAGGTGTCTCCAAGCCTGACAAGCTGAGCTTGATCTCTAGAACCACATGCAAATAACAGACTCCCTCAAGCTGTCCGTTGACTGTCACGTGTTCACCGTGACACAGAGGCATGTGCTTTAGCCACAAATAAAGAAATAATAAATATAATTTAAAAACAAACACACTAAGAAAGGTAGAGTAATAGACAAAAGGGACTATATTGGCTCATTTTATGTCAACCTGACACAGGATTGAGTCATTATAACCTCAATTGAGAAAATGCCTGCAAAGGAGCAGGCTTTAGACAGGCCTGTAGGGCATTTTCTTAATTAGTAATTGATGGGGCCATCCATTGCAGATGGGATCACCCTGGGCTGGTGGTCCTGGGTTCTATAAAAAAACAGGGTCAAGCCACAAGGAACAAGCCAGTATGGCACCCCTCCATGGCTTCTATATCAGCTCTTGACTCTATATTCCCACCCAGTCTGAATTCTTGCCTTGGCTTCCCTCAGTGGACCGTCACTCAAGATGTGAAATACTTTCCTCCCCAAGTTGGTTTCCATCATGGTGTTGCATTATAACAATAGTAACCCTAACTAGGATAGGGACTATTGTTCTCCTGGGATTTAAAGGTCATACTTTCATGAGTTCATACTTTTATTCTTAAATTTTCTCAAATTGTTGAACAGCTTACATTTTATTTAAAGAAGTAGAAGGTTTGTACAGCAGTGGAGGAAGCTCCGAGTTTTTGAAAGCATGAGTTGCTGTGTGTTGCTGATATGAGTCAAGTGTGTCTAGGAACAAAGACAGTCCAACGAGAAAAGCGCAAATCCTTCCCCAGGACAGGCTCAGGGAAATGTAAAGCCTTCTTCTCCGGTCCAAGTGTAAACCTTGATAGTGTGTTCAGAAAATCCCCACCATAACTTTCTCCCCCAAATGCTTATAGCTTAAGACTTCTTTCCTACAGAGACTGCTCCTACTGAAATTGACTAAAACTATATCCTTGTTCAGATGTATGCAATAACCCTGACTCTGTTCAGAAGTGCATAACTAAGCTTCCTGGATCCTGCAGCTTCTCCATCAGAGAGCTCAGTACAGCCAATCCTAGCCTTTCTGTGTAACCTGTGTTCATCTTTTCTTTATTCCCTCACTGCTCCAGGCAGGTCCATCCCTGGAGCTGTGCCAGAGATTCCATATATTCATGTTTATGTATTTCCCGTTGGAGAATTCCATGTTCTTCTCTGCTTCATGTCAGTGGAAATACATACCACATGATTAACCTAAATTCGAACAAAAGAAGTGCACCTGTACATTTGTGTGAAATCCAGGCTCTCCAGCAGGTTTTATGGAAAAATTAGCCAAAACTCTGGCTTTTGAGATGAACCAGAGAGAACTTATCTTTTGTAATTTTAATTTTAACATAGATTATGACTAATCATACTCAGTGTTGTGTGTGTGTGTGTATATATATATATATATATATATATATATATATGTAAGTTTTGAACTTTGATACAACACTGAGCATATTCTTAATGAGTGGTCAAATAATTAGATATTGACAGAATTCCTACTTCCCACATGTCTATAGCTCATCTTCTGATTTTGTGGAATTAAATCACCCATTAGGAAATACAAGACATAATTTTTAGAAAACCGTGTGTGTGTGTGTGTGTGTGTGTGTGTGTTTGTTTGTTTTGTTTCTTCTTGCTCTGAAAAGTAGTAGTCAGCAAATCAAAGAGATAACATCATTGGGGCGTGCATTTCAATTAGTTTATCTGCTACAGTGTCAAAACCCATGCTAAAGACATTTTAAGACAAGATGGAATAGTTTTGTTGTGTTGTGAGTTATACTCATTTGTGTGTGTGCATGTGTGAATATGGGAGCACACACTCATATGTTCACCTGTGGAGGCCATTCTCAATCACTCTCTACTTTATTTTCTGAGACAGGGTCTCAGTTTTTAAAGTAAGATTTATTTTATTATCTTAAGTTATGCATATGTGTGTGGCTGCGTGTATGCCATTAAAGGTGACCTCAGCAAAAAGAGGAGGGAGTTGGATCCCCTGGAGCAGTTCACCAATTTTAAGCCACCCACTGTGGGTACTGGAAATTGAACTCAGGTCCCCTGGAAGTACAGTGTGTATATGTGTTCTTAACCACTGAGCCATCTCTCCAACCTAAGACAGCCTTTTCACTGAACCAGGAACTCACATTTTTGGCTAGGCTAGTGGCCAGTGAAATCTAGAGATCTACCTCTGCCCCTGCCCTACAATTAGTAGATGCCTGTGGCCAAACTTGACTTTTTATGTGGATTCTAGGAATCAGAACTCAGGTCTTCATGCTTGCATAACAATCTCTTTACAAATGGAACCATCTCCCCATCACCCTGAAAAATAATTTAATTATATTATGGGCTATAGAGACAGTACAGCAGTGCTTGCTGTTCTTGAAAAAACATAACGTCCAGTTCTCAGATCCCACATGGCAGTTCACAACTGTCTGTAACTACAGTTCCAGGGTATCAGATGCCCTCGTCTGGACTCCATGGACACTAGGCACACATGCGGTGCACATATGTTCATGTACACAAACAGTCATACACAAATAGATGTTTAAAAATTGTATTAAAATAGCTTGTCTCAAACAAATTGGAATGTGTACTATATTTTAAATCCCCTTCTAATTGTTTAGAAATATAATTGTTCAGAAATTGTTAAGTGCTGAGTTAGAAATCCATTTTGAGAATGTGTATTTATTAATCTAGGTTTCACTAAGAAAAATGAAGCCACCCAAGTATTTTGACTAGGTAGAAATTCAAGAGAGAATTATATGCCTACACAACCATGGAAAAGTCTGGACAATCAGGGTGAGAGGGTTCACTTTCAGTAATCTCAGAAATGGAGCGATTGCAAGGAAGCTGTAGCCCATGACTTAGGTCATAACTTTAAGGACCCTAAATGTAAAATCTCTCAGGAGCCCCAAAGTAAAAGAAAGCCATTACTCATCATCCCGGTTATCTGCTCATAACTCTTTACTGAGTCAAGCACAAACCAACACGGAAGACAATAGGAAGTGTTTAGGAGAACCTTTGTTTCATTAGGAAAACAAAGAGCAATACTGATAGAATCCTGTCAAACAGAGGAAACTGTTTGACACATATCCAAGGATTGTAACCCCACTTTCCCTGATGGTTTCTGGAAATTCTTCATCCTGTGAAAAATTGTCCAATCTGGTGTGAAGGTGTAAACCTGGCAAGAAATGAGCTGGTATTGCCTTCAACAAAAATCTCAGGTCTTACATCAGTCAGACGATAGTGTCTCATCAAGATCATTTAGATTCAATTTATTTGGCTCCTGTCAACACACATTTAATAGTTCCAAATGCAGTTCATGCCTCACCCCTCACTTCAGGACCCATGCTCAATGTGTTCTTCCCGTACAACTCATAGCTGCTCTGATATCTCCACACCTGGACCTTTCTGCCATGGTGCAGGCTTGACTTAGTTCTATGTTTGAAAGCACATAGGTATAAAGAGAAATGCTGAGGGCTCAATATTTTGTGTATGCCGTGCAAATTTATGTGTAACAAACCCATCAGGGACTTTGGGCAAGGGATGTGATAAAAATTCTCATTCCTTGAATGTACTAAAGCGGAAAAAATACCAGAATGTGGCAAATAAGAGAAGCGGCAATAGTTAATTATCATGACACACAGCTCATCTGTAATTAATCCTTTTCTTCAGCAGGATTCTGCAACTGTAGCATAAAAAAAAAAGCAGGTCAGATGATGCTTTAATTAAGGCTGTGCAGTGTTGCTGCTTCTACAGCAACAAGAACTGTTTTTTGTCTATAGGTGTGTGTGAAGCACTACAAATATTTTCTTAACATCTTTACAGAGTGCTGTTTAAGCATCTTTGCTAGCATTATGTCTGCAGACAGACTGATTACAATTCAAAAGAGTTTTCAGTGCTCCTCACACCCATCATAGGAGCCACTAAAACAATCTAAATGCCATGCCAGTGGGAGGAGACACTCTCACCAAGGAGCTATCAGGGAAACATGAGGTGCTGTTGCAATCGAGAACGGCATGCCTTGAAAATTTACAACTAGCTTACACTGTTACCCAGACTCAGGGCAAGGACCTGCAGTGTATGCTCACTTGACAAGATCTGATTGTGGTGAATCTCCTACTGTCCTTAGGAAATCTTGATCCACAGTGATGATAGTCAGTGTTGCAATGTATGTGGAGCAGTGGTGACACAGGAGGAATTCTTATTTACAGTCACTCTCCTGTGTGTGCTGCTCCTTTACAGATTATTACATGGTGTAGGACTGGTGGAATGTCTGACCTAGGTACCACAATTTATATATATATGTATATGTATGTATGTATGTATGTGTATATATAGATGTATGTATATATATGTGTATATATGTATGTATATGTATACCATACTACACTGTGATAGAGAGTGGGACTTAACCATTATCTGTGCTCCTGTCTTCTCTAGTGCACAGTTAGTTCAATTCCCAGGACCCCTGTGGTTCAATAGGTTTAGATATCCTTTTCTCATGGTTGAACCTGAGAAGAAACTACACATGTCACCTTGATGTTAAAACATTTTCAGTGGTTGTGCCGCCTCCATAGTCTCTTCCCTCTTTATCAGTTAGTTGGATTCAAAAGAGTGGATGCCATAGTTTGAAATTCCTTAAGACATAAGGAATTTGTAGAGAAATACTCATTTACTCCACCAACGTATGAGGCTTTGTCATTGCGCTTGACCTATGCTGACTGAAGTATGCACTGTGCCGCCTGGCTATTCTTCCAGCTGCTGGGATTTACGATATAAATTTATAAGGTACCTGGATAAATAACAGGATCAGTGAGAGGTCTGTGTGAGAGTCTGCATTGTCTTTATCTCTGTACAGGGGTGAATTAATCCCACTGATCTCACAAGCCTTTGTGTTCCCCTTGCCCATGGTCATCAATTTCAAACTAACCTACAAAGTGCCCAAGACCTGTTGTTAAGCAACCCATTTCTAAATTCTGGAAAGAATGCTCAGGATGCTAGCTTTAATACATTTGTGTGTTATATGTGCTGCTTCATCCGCAGTTGTAAAGTAGTATTTACTTGGAGGGCTCAGGAGATGTCTGGCAGTGGCCTTTTGCTCTACACCGCCTATCAACAGCTGTCAGTCATTCATTATTCTAGAATAGCCTGTGCTATTTGGTGGGGAAGTGTATTCATAACTAGTAAGCACTTGACAAATCATGGGAGAAAGATCTTTTATAATTCTGCTGAGTATATATGAGGAGCAGAGAAATTTGCCTGCTATTTGCCCCCAAGAATAAAATTCTGTTCTCTTCTGTGCTCTCCTCTATGGTGTTAATAATTACTCTCCAAGACTATGTGTCTGAGGTCCTCAATATGACTCAGTGTTCCTGACTATAAAAGACCTTAGCTTTCTGGGGACATGGTGGTAGCATACGAGGTACTGGAAAAAAGATAAGGGTGAGGATTTGATGTTAAAGTCTTGGGTTTTTGTTGGTTTTTGTTGTTGTTGTTTTCCATTTTATCTCCAAAAAACTGAAACTCATTGAAAGTAACTCTAGGCAGATTATTTCCTTCTTTTCACTTCTTAACAGTGCATAGTGGTAGCCACTTCAATTCTCCTGCTTTCCTTTAGTGGCAATTAGAACTATGGAATGTAGAACTAATATCCAGGCCCTTTCTGTCATTTGTCTTAGTCTTTGTCATAAACAGGGAGCACATTCTGGCTAATCAGAGATCAGTGGAAATGCAGCCAGAATCTTTCTCTCTACTCATCACTTCCAACTCTATCCCTCATCAGACTCTGGTAGAAGCTGACATAGGTTTATATAGAAGCTGAATTTACTATGGAGGAAAGGCAGCAAAGGTATGTTTCTAAGACTCAGTTCCTTCTCTTAGAAAATTAGCCATTTAGCATCCATCTCATAGTTTGTGTGCTTACTACGCATAGATCACCCAGACTCTGTGATTTTTTTTTCCCGAACCCTAGACCCCACCTTAATAGACTTAAAAAGAGTAATATTCTTGAGGTGGAAGAGTCAGAGGAGAAAGCTCTGCTATTGGCGTTACAATTGTTTTAGACCCTGGAAATTATCATTATTTGATCTTTCTTGTATGAGAACACTAACAATGTTTTGGAAACCCACATTTCTGCCATGCCATAACATATGCAAAATATGCCCACAGTGCTCAGGCTGTCTGTTGATAAATGCAAATGACATTACAGCAGTTTTTATAGCACATGGATTAGCTCATGGAGATCCATTGTTCAGATAGTGTGATGATAGTGTCACTCTGAAAGGAAATGTCAGAAATACCTTCTTGGTTCTCATTATGGCACAGGCCAGATGAGCAGCGATTGCCTGTCTCTAACACACTTCTCTTCCTAGCATCTCTTCTCATGCCTCTCCCAGTTCTCCTATTATAGGAGGGAAAGAAGAAAGAAAGTAAAAGGAGACAGGATGGAGGAAAAAAGAAAGAAACAAATAAACAAACAAACAAAGAAAAGAAAAGAAAAAAGAAGGAATAAGGGAAGGAGGGAGGGAGGGAGATGAGCGTATAAGCGGGTACGGGTGTAATAGTCTATGAAGCTGAGCAGCAACAACACTCATAATTTATGTTTTGTTCCTAACTCTACCCACATTGGCTTTTATGTACATAAGTCATGAGGTTCTCTTTGGTAACCCTTGTTGATAGTAGTACAGAACATATCTGTCATTAAATAATTTAAAAAATGATTTTAGCAAATGCTTTCTCTAATTCTCCAAGAGTTAACCATAGACCAGGTTTTTCTTTTCTATATCCTGTACATAGTCTAGCGTGAGAGCCTGGAGCTGTAGAGTAGAACAGGAAAGAGAATCAAATGTAGTCATCTAAATTACTCTTGTAGACCAGAATCACTCTTTAGATAAAAATCACCAATTCATCCATAAACCAAAAAACTTTTCATTGGAGAAAATACCAAAGAAAAAGTTATACCCTGAACCCTGTGCAATGGGAACTGACTGTGTTTGAAGAGACAGTATTGACATAAAATAAAAATTTCCTTTAAAAAACCTTTCAATTCTAATGGCAATCAAAACTCAGAAAAGGGAGAGAAGACTGTGACCCAAACAGACATTTATCTGACACCTTTAAAAGATAAGTTCTTTGTTCATGTAAAGAACTGACTAACTTTGACTTTCCCTCAAGCCTTGCTCAATGCCATGTGACTGCATAATGGAACCAGAAATCTAGAGCCCAGATATTTAAGTGGAATTACGTTTAAATAAGGAAATATTTTCTTGCATTAGGAATATGTGTTATTATGGAGCATCTTGTTTCTGTGTCTTAGCTTTATTGGAAAGTAAAGCGTTCAGGTAGAGAACGGCATCAAGGGGCTCATGGTGTGGCTTCTAGAGTAAGAAGGATTTTCTGACTATGCTAGGCAGAAAGTCCATTTGTTGGACAGCCGTTCAATGATAAGATACACACTGAACACATCCTTGGGAGCCCTGCTTTTTTTCTTACAAGAAATATCAGGTGTCATGCAGCTAATAGGTGTGTGATAATCAGAATCTGAGTCTGTAAAGCCTGAACCTTTTCTAGGGTCACATGCTGTCTTATATGTACCACATAATTTTCTATCCACATTTGGGTTGCCAGGTAGAATTAGACAGAAGAGCAAACTATCTGAAGACATATATTTCCAGCTTTCCTTTGTCCCAGCTACAGACACTTGGGAACAGCAACAGCATAAGTTAATAACTTGCCTATATCCATACAACAATATGATTCTCATTGACTCTCCTAAGCTATGAAGTGTAAGAGTCTCCATCGCACCTGCATGCACATATACTCAGACACTACATTCACACTTCTTTTCTGTCACCACCCCTACCTCATGCCACATACCACATACACACAAACACACTCCGTCCTTTGAGTTTCATTCCTCTCCCTAAAACAGCTTAACATCAGAGATATTGTCAAACACAGAGCTGGCAATTGAGAGAGTTAAGCTGAGTTACTTCAACTAGTTCTAGTACTTTAAATACAGTCTTTGTAATAGTATCTATCCAAAAGCCTATTTTGTGGTTGTGTTGTATGTAAAGAAAATTTCAAGGAGCCCAAACACAAAACGATACAACACAGGTAAGCAACCTTAAGAGCCTAGCACCTGGGAGCCAGGCTGCAAGACCTATACTAGCTCCCACTCAGTTACTGTGTTCCCTCAGAGGCTTGGACCTGTGAAATGCCATATTTCATTGAGTCTCGGCAGGCAAGCTGTGAGTCAATGTGTGAATAAAGACTGTCCTAGAAGGTAGGAGCCCCCAAAGCCATGGAATACTCATACTGGCTGACCCTGTGCCTCAAACCACTGGCCTATTTGCTGGGACAAATATTGAGACTGGAATAGGGAATTGAGAATTGGGGCCTTGCCTTCTCCTTTCTATCACCCGACAGAAACTTTGAAAATAATAACACTGTGATCTTGCTTTCTTTGGACTTCTGGAAGCTGGAAATGAGCTCCCAGGGGCAGAAGCCAGAGTGTGTTCTTGTCCCTGCCCTCAGGAGAGGGAAAGGAAGTCTTTCACAGAACAAGTGAGATCAAGCCTGACAGTGCCAGTTAATTACACTGCGAGAAGACTATGCCTGCAGCGCACACTTCCTTTAGTGTCTGTTTTTATAAATGAAGGAAAACTGTTGAAACAAGAAGTCAAAGGATCAGAAGTCCAAAGAAAGCAACCTGTTGCGACATGAGACTTAAGTGGTCCTTGATATTGGAGGAGGACTTCTGGAAGCTGGAAAAAGACAACCTGTTCACAGTCTGTTCTAGGTAGGCTGTGGATGGTGGCATTCCAGCAGGAAGCTCAAACCTGTTTCTGGATCTCTCATATATTAAGGTCAAATACATGGAAGTATTTCCATATTCTTAAGGCACAGGTAAAGACTTAAGAGGAATTTTGATTCATTCCTTTGAGTATTATAATGCTAATAGAGGAAGTGAGATTTAATATTTAAAATTTTCTCAAAATATGATCAGATTCTTTTTCCTTCCTTTAGTAAGAAGTTCTCAATTTTTATAGTCTAGAACTTGAGTTATGAATTGAAAAATGCTTTTATAATTTGCTACTCCCTAGTGAGGAGTCTTCCCATTCTGCCTTCCTGTTTATTCTCTATAATATTTAGTGGTAGGAGCACAACACTGGGTCAAAGTCAAGCAACCTAATGAATTACTCTTTACTATTCATTCTGATGCCCCTTCCAGGTATTAACCACTTCTGAGGACTTTCCTAGAGACAATGCGTTATTTGGAAAAGAGAGAGAGAGAGGAGGTAGGGAGAGGCTTCCCAGGATGACAGGCTAGTGCTTGGAAGCTAAGTGTGAGCTTACAGACACAGGAGGCAGGAGAAGACCCTAATCAATCTCTGTGTTGAATGTTTGTTTTTGAAAGCACTACGTATGTAAATTATTCTCACTGGGTGCTAAGTTGGATGAAATCAACCTCTTGTTCTATTGTCTTTGTGTCTAACTATACCAAGGCTGTGTGTTCAGCATTCCAGATTCTATGAAGATGATACCTGGAATATTCTCCTGTAGCAATATGATCCAATTTGGACAGCAGTTGTCTCCAACTGGCCCTTTCTGGCCAGCTAAAGAAGAGATGGACCTATATCTCTAAAATGGGCAACCTTCTGAAAATAAAGCAACACAGCTTTTTTGTTGCCTTTGAATAGCCAGTAGATTGCATCTCCACTCCACTGCTCATGCCCAGGTGCCTGCAGACAGACCTGAACTAGAACGTGCCGCCCAAGAAGGCACAGCTGCTCAGAACGTATAGATTGAGATGCATGTGTTGTGAGACCCCAGCAACCAGGTATGAGATATCTTCACCACCTTCCCAGATGTGATACTCTGCCTGGAAACTTGCTTATATTAAATAACAAGCTAACACCTAAACACGTGAGTTGGGTTGTGTGACAATGGACTGTAAGGCTACACTGTGAGAGCAAATTAGGAACAACTTTGTGCAACTTGATTTGAGGAAAGTTCTGATTTGAAAGCTTAAAGAACTCAGGAATGAGCAAAAGATGGACCAAATGAAGCCAATAGATGGGAAGGATGCTCTTATTCATGTCCTTCACTCAACAAATAAGTGAGATATCTTTAACCTTCTAGGAGGAGTCTACCAAGCGATGGGGATTCTGCGTGAAGCAAAACATGGAAAAGCAAGAGAGTCAACAAAAGAACGGAGGGTTATTTATGTGAAGTCAATAAATGAAATACTTTCCTTCCAAAAAACTGTAAGAAAAAAAAGAATGCTGTTAAAAGAAAAAAACAAAACAGTTGTCTTATTTGTAAACAAGCAATTAAGCAAAAACAAACCAAGAAAGATTTTTTTTTCTTTCTTAGCACTTTTCTTATTCCAAAGTTAGTGGAGTGCTAGATTTTTAAAGTTTATTTACTAAATAATCACACAGTACTTGAATTCAAATGTTTTTAACCTAGATTTTTCAGACTTAGATGTCTTCAGATACGAGCCAAGAACAGAATATAATATATAGCCTTTTCTTTACTATATTTATTGATTAATGGGGGAGAGAGTGTGCCACTACACAGGTTGGGAATCAGAGCACAGCTCTCAGGAATAGGTCTCTCAGGAGCAGGACCATATGGATCCCGGGGATCGAACTCAGGACACAAGGCTTGGCAGCAAATGCCTTTATGCTCTGAGTCATCTCATCTGCTCAGTATTTTATTGATAGTTGTATAACATTGTGGAAAGAGTTTAAAATTTGGAGCCAAGGACTTGTTCACATCCCATCGGTATCCTGGCTTTAATCTTAAGCACATTACTAATTATTTGCCAACATCAGTTCCTAGGCTGTGGAAAACCATGAAAATGCAGTTCTTGTGAGAACCAGATAGTGACAGCATCTCATGTACCATACGACAATGGGCCCACCTGTAACTATCATTGCTGTCTTTGTAATAGAGGAGATGTGTGGTATTTGAGTATTTGTTTTGCTTTTAATTTTTATCTTTTTCACTATTCACTATTATGCGCGTGGCAAATAGTAAAAGATAAAAGTTAATTGATTGAAAGAATGACTAAAAGATTTTTGCCACGTCCAGCACGATAGGATTTTGAGTTTGAACTGCTTTGCTAAGGATAATGAAGAAGAGTTGCTGTGGCTAAGTAAGGTCTGCCGTGCATGGCTTTCTAGTTGTTTTATTTTTGTGTCTTGGTAGCATATCAAATGACCCTTGCTGGAGCAAGCTTTGTGTCTCAGACAGCAGCTTTATCTGATAAAGAAAATGCGAGGCCAGCCTACAGACAAATATGTCAAGCACGCATTGAGCCTGGCCCTATAGACTAGGTTGGACTAGGTTGTACGCCCACTTCCTAAACAGTAGGTAATCGTGTGCAGATGATGTGTTTCTCTAAGGAAAACAAATGGTGACATGCTCACACTTTCACCTTCCCAGAAAAACATGAGCAGGGAAGCACAGAGCACTTCCTAGAATCACTGCATCCAGACGTTCAGACATATCCTACCCATCGCTTTCCTAAATTTTCACCTCTGTGTAACGCACACAGACATATGGACAGATCAACAACAGCCCCGAAAGGAAGCTGCAACCACCCAGCATGTACATTTTGCAGCTCCTTCCACCTGTTTCCCATCCTGCCCATCCCCTACACAGATCAGGTTTGAATGCCCAAGCTTGTCACCCGGTATACAAAAATGCAGTCTAACACTGTATTTATTAGCAAACCCTTTCCCTTATGTTTAATTTATTGTTACAGTTTTTAAATGTACAAACAGTTATACCAGTTTTATACACAAAACCACAGGTACCGTTTTGTATCTGTCAAAATTCCAGCAGCCTGTGGCGAGAGACAGTTGAATAGATGTCCTGTGCTGCCATCTAGTGCTCTTGTTAAGACATGGCCCCGTTCACGCCTCTGGAAACTAGGAAACAAAGGCGGCTCGAGGCACACAAATTCTGGAAGAGCTCTTCCAAAGCATTATCAAACAGATGCATTTGTGATACTTGGACCATATTCCCTGCAACCACACAACCTTGCTTGTTTTCACACAATGGCAGCTTACATCCTTGCTCTTCACTGGCAAAACTCCGGCCTTCTACCCTGGGGGCACCTGGTTTCAATCCAAACTGACTGGGCAAGCAAAATGCTCTCAGTTCTGAGCCTCTTCCTACAGCTCCCATCTGGCCGAGGTTTCCTTGGCAAGTCTCTTCCTCCTGGAGGGACAGTTTGATCTGAATGTCTGGCCTATTACTTCAATTTGGGTAGAAGGTAGGAAGGAGACAGACAGCTTTAAAAAAAAAAATCATTATCTTTAAAATTGACTAAAACAGCAGCCATTTTCTTTGCAGCAGCCAAAAAGTGAAGCTGCTGAATTTTCTTTCTCCTCAGCATACCGGGTTTGTATCACTAGTGAGACACTAGGTCTGCCTCTGAGTCTCCCCCCCCTTTATTTCTTCTCAAATCTCCAAAGCCCCGTTCTTCTCCTCAATTAATAAATTAGCATGTTGCTGCTACACAAACAGTACTCTTAAAAGCGCTATGTTAGGCACTGGTTAGTGGATGGAAAAAGGAAAGAAAATAGCCTTTCAGTGTGTCTGTGGATCATTACCTCTTGTCTCTTGTCCTACACAGTCTCTCCTCTCCTTCCAAACCTTCTAGAACCTCTCAGACCATATAACTCTTTCCTTTAATCCCTTCTCTTTTTCTACCTATGCATGTGCCTCTTGTAGAATGTAAGTACGTCACTTTATTCTTTCGACATCCCTCCTACCAGCAAATTTCTCTGTTTCCATATTTTACCCCAAAGCAATGAATTCACCAAGCCCTTATGCTGTTGTCTGAATATGCAAATTACAGCTAGCCCTTCAACTGCGGCCCAGGGACTGTGTGCCAAGGCTGGGTGCAACTTCGGAGCTGGATTTCTGAAAGGAAAGTTCACTAGATTTCTAAGCTTCTTCCAAGCTCAGCTGTGTCCTTCTCAAACAGCATCATGGCAATCCACATCTCCAGGCACTCACCACTCAGCCTGTCAGGAAGTCCAGCCTCTCCACTCTGGCAAGTCCTCTTTCCCCTTCTGGAATTCATTACTTCATATGGCTCCCTTACTGAATCTCTTTCTACTTGCTTATTCTATTTGTCAAATCCCCTGTTGTTTTCCCCCTTTCGTTTTTCACTTTTTTTCTTTTAATGTGACCTTCATCTAAATTTGGATTTTGTCCATCCATATGTTTAACTTTAAAAATGCTTTCACCCACCCCTCTGTGGAACTAATACAGGCTTCCTGACAGTGATGATGGTGACAGCAATGGGTTTATATGCTGCCCCTTCTTCAAAAACATCCTAAAGCATCCATTTCTACTGTGATTCTCTAACCTCTTTCCAGGTCCATACCACAACCGTCTTCTCAACAAAATGGTTGTAGTTATACCACCAAGGTTACAGTAGCAAATCCTGTATTCATGCTTCTCACCCCCAAATGACACCCTTGCCAAGTCTGTCCACTCCTATGGGAAGCAACAGCAGCAATTGCAATGATGCTCAGCTCTTTGGTCTCTTTAGATTTACACTTCATTAACCACCACCCCCAATCTTTTTTCTACATCTTCAGCCAGTGAAAAATATGTTTAAGACCTTATTACCTTACACCTGGATTGAAAAGTTATTCCCAGGGCAGAACCTTTGGCTTCTAATTCAACTCTTACGCTGTTCATCTCAAATAGAAACTTAGTCTTTCCACCACTTTGCTCTCACGTAACTCACCTGTTAAAAGCCACAAACACAGCCATTGATTTCCTTGATTCTCATTATCTTATTGATATTATTTCTATGTGTATACGGTTATAGTTTCTACACAAGACCCGACTCCAACTCTACCCACTCTCTTCTTGGTCTCTGAACATGTTGCATGTTCCAGTCAAGTCCATCGTTCTGGCATTCAGCATTTCTTGTCCCCCAAATTCTCATTCATTCTTACTAAAATCTAAAAACATTCTTTCTAAAAAAAAAAAAAAAAAAAAAAAAAAATTTCACAAAATACAGTGCAGGGGCGGAAGACAAGACTCGTCTGACAGTGCTTCCTATGTACCAATGAGGGCCTGAGTTCAAATCCCTATACTCACAGAAAAAGCCAGGTACTATGGCATCCTCCTGTTACTCCAGTGATGGGAAGGTGGAAACAGGAGAGAACATTAGTCAGAAAGTCTAGCCAATGGGTGAGCTCCAGGTTCGGGGAAGACCCTGCTCAAAAATTAAGGTAGAGAATCTACTGAGGAAAGCACCTGATGTTAACCTCTGGCCTCCACATGCACCTACACGCACCACATGAACATACACACACACACACACACACGAACAAAACCAGAAACCTTACATATCTGATAGCAATTTAAGATGGAACACATCTGAGCCTGCTGTCCTTCTCCCCTGAGACCCATCCACACCCTCTCATTTGCCAGGCAACAGCTGTTCATTAGGAGATTTCCAACAGGCCATCATGTGATGGCCTTACTCCAGGAGCTGCTCCTTGCCTCCTGGCACAGGTGCATGGTGTTATGCCTTACCAGGGCAGCCAAGTGATGTCTGATTAGCATGTCTTGGTGCTGAGGATGCCCATATCATTGCAGCTTGGGTAGTGTCCAGGGACAGGGTTCCTCCAACATGTCCTAGTGAGCAACGATGATGTAAGAGGGTACTCTGAGAAGACCTTTTAAACATTATGATTTGATGTATCAATTTACATAATCATTTTAATGGTGTTTATTTTATGCCAAACAGGTACTTTGGATGTATAGAATCACTGTTTTCTTTGTTAAATCATTACCAATTAACAGAAAGTCAGTATCTCTGAGTGCACCCTTAGCTCTCATTACGATGCATGTTTTTAAGCCCTAGATGCCAACTGAAAATCGAGAGGCTAAAATATTGAGAATAAAGTCAAAGTCATGTTTCCATCTTTCAATTTCTGGTCAGCAAAGCAACTATGCTAAAGTAGCCAGGTCTAAATGTCATGGCACAGCTGCCACGTTGAGGTGAGCTGGTGAGGGTGATAGAGAAGCTGTCAGTGGACTTCTGTGAGGACAGCACCTGGTCCATTCACCTGTCTTAAGCTGTTAATACCCAAGAGGAATCACAGTGAGTAAATGGTGTCCACAATGAAGACATCTTCAGACACAGGTATATAAGAAACTGGTCCCTCTAGCAAGATCTGTTGTCCACAGATAGATGCTTAGCCCACTAAACAATATCTAGAGTTGCCTGATCCTCCTGCATCTAACATGAACCAAATTTCAGTATCTCTCTGTCCCCCAAATTTGGAAGCAATGAGAAAGAACACGGGTAAGAGAGCTCCAATGGTATGGCCTTGAGTTTTAAGACTCTGTTACCTAGTCCATCTATGGAAAGCTCCTAGCATTCAGCTTGCTTATTTTTCACGATGTGCTATCCTATCATGTCTAGATCTGATGATGTGGTAGTCTGTGTCCCATCCTTGCTCAATGTTAATTAATGAAAGTGATTTTGTCCCAAAAATTCAAAAGCAGCAGTTGCAGCTTGAAAAGATAGATCACACAGGGAGAAATGGAAAAAATGCAGGGGGTTTAGGGAGGAAACTTTGTGTGTCACAAGAACTGCTCTTCTCATTCATTGTTAACATATTGCCCAGCTTCCCACACCACACCACACCTCACTAGAATATCAGCTCTAAGAGCCAGGGTCGCACGTCAGCAGTATACTTTAAATGCTTGGACATAAAGATCTGGTAAAAGATTATTTAACAGATAATGATTTTCCACTTGGAAAATCAGCTCTTAGAAATACATGCAATCCAAAAAGGGAACGATTTGGTCCATTCCAAAACAGCTTTGTGATTTGCTATGTTTTTCTCTGGCCTTTTACTGCTCAGAATCCATGCCAGCGAAGAAATGCTAAAGCTCCCATCTTTTAAATATGTAGATCCCTGACATTTGGTTGCTTCATGAATTTTGCATTGCATAATGACAAGTGTTTAATTTTATAAACTGCTCCTGTAATAGATCATTTTCAAGGAGAGGCCTAATCTGGAAATGCAGTGCAAAGTGCTGTTGCTGAATTAGACAAATGTCTTCCCTGAGCCAGCGATCCTTTTTGTAGTAAATGTTTTCAAGCATTGACGGATTGGAAGCCATGGAAATATTCTCAACACCCAGCTGGCTGACTGAGTCAGAAATGAGATGTCCCGTGGATGCCCGGTCTTCCAAGCTAGTGCATAACAACCCTCAGTAAAATCTCAGGGTGGGATAAACACAAACAATTGATTTGTTTTCTGAGTTCCAAGTGACCATATTTAGTCTGATTGCTAATTCATTTTTATCACCACAAAAACTAAAAGCAGAGAGATAAGGGACAGAAACATTATTTCTGAGCTCTAAAAAAAGGGTTAGTGCTTTAAAGTAAACTCCAAACAAACAAGCCTTACATCAGACCAAACTTAACTCCTAGACAGGCTCATGCTCAGCTGACCCTTGTTTTCTTTACTACAAAGTACCTCTATGAGTTTTACCTTTTTAACAGAATTCTGATTCAGAAAAAAATAGGATTAATCTTCAAAATGAGATGTCTAAAATATGGATAGAATTAAGAAGTAGAATTGGCTTCATGAATTATATGCAAAGATTGTTCATACAAATGTTACAGTCAAGATTATCCTTACTGTGAATATACTGTGTAAGTTTAATACAACCAATGAAAATAAAATATGGTGTGTCAACAGTTAAATATGTAGATTCATAAGAAACATTTAATCAGAGATATCTTAATTACCCACAGCCACTCTCCAGGAAAATCAGTCAGTCAAGAGATACCATGTAGCAGAAAGAACTGTGGACAAGACTCGGGAGAGCTGGGGCTCTCTAGCCATCTCTCTAGATGGCTCAGCAGTTAAGAGCACCTGCTGCTCTTACAGAGGACCTTGGTTGCATTCCTAGCACCCATGTGGGGTAGCTCACAACTACCTGTAACTCTAGTTCCAAGAGATCGAATGTCCTCTTTGGGCCTCCTTAGGTACCTGCACACACATGTGTGCATGTATGTGCGCATGTGCTTGCACACATACACAATTAAGAAAAATAAATCTTAAAAAAGAAAAAACTGGTACCTGAGGCAAAAATCTATGAAGTAGTTACCATGCTTTGGACATTAGTCTAAGCACGCTACAAAGAGTACTTTATTTAATCCCTATAAGGATATTATAATCATTATTATTATCTGTATATTATCAATAACAAGAATAACTTTTACACAAGCTAGAAAACTTGATCAGGGTCACAGAGTGGGGATTTGGAAAGCTGAGATTCAAACTTCAACAATCAGATGCCAGAATGATGCTCAGAAGCATTACAGCACTCCGGATCCTAATAAAAACCACTGCTAGTCATAAGAGCTGTATATGAAATTTTGGGGGAATATATCAGACTCATGCTTTTAGACATCTTTCTGTGTCAGTACCAAGCTTCTTCAATGACCTTACCTACCTGTCAGAGTTACTCTCCCCTATGTTGACTATCCCCTAGCTTATTACCTATAACAAATGTTTCTAAGGTAATCTTTCTTTCAAATTCTCTGAGACAGGGGTTCCTTGAACCTTCTGTAATGTTTTCTGTTTCTTTTTCTCCACGTTGTCCATTTAAAGAGGAATAACACTTGTCTTTGTTTTCAAAGTCATGTCCTCCGTCTGTTCTGTCTGGAAACATATTCCATTATTTCTTTTCCCTCTTACACGCTCTGTCCCCTAACCTTCGCTTTTGTATAGGAACATCTTTGGCAGGCCTGGACATGTCACCTCAGTTCACGACTAACATTGCTGAAGATCTCCTGTGTGCCAGATATTAGACAATTTTCAAATAACATTTCATTCAGTTTTCACAGAAACCTCAAAAGGTAGGTTTTTATTACTGGCATGTTATGTATGAGAAAATCCTGTGTAAACACGCAAGTTCGTTGGCTAAGGTTATGTAGAAAATAACTGGGTAATGCCAGGATTTAAACCAAGTTTGATTCCAACCTACATATTCTTTCCACTGTGTCTTACTTGTTTCTTAAAATAAAGAAATCAACCCTCTGCTGCAACCCTGCTGTGTGAAGCTCTCATTTTGTCTTTCACTGCCAAACTTCAGTTAAATACTGCAAGTGTTTATTAAACATTAGTTCTGTGCAAGTGACCGAGTTGTATGCTTCCCCCTGAGGGAAGCCGGAGATGAACAGAATCAACTTGATCTGCTAGAAGCTTGCAACCTAATGACTGTATCAGATATGTAACTAACAATAAAACTACAGGAAGACGTGCTAAATAAAGTCAGTGGAATCGTCTGAGAATTCATATGAAAAGCAACAAACTCTGAGGGAGAGTAGAATTTTATAAATTAAGCTGTTGAAGTCTCCCTGAAACCAGCCAGCCATTCCCGATTGACCTGTTACTTCACCTTCCTGATATTTCCTTCCTCTCCTCTGCCATCAGACCCTCAGAATTGCCCTTTCAAATTCCAGACCTTTCCATTTTTCACCTCCTACAAGTATTCCTTTCTGTTGAGATGCTTCATTATGTCCAGCTGAGAGCCATCACTGCCTGGAGAAATACTTTCTGTGGCTCTCTGCTTCCCAAAAGACAAGAACACACTTTTTAATTTCATTCTAAATAATTGTAGCCTTACTTTACAGGGTTGTTATAGAGATCCAATGTGATAATATATGGGTAAAAGATGTGAAAACCATAGTCATTCTACAAGTAAGCTGTTATTAACATTATTATATATTCAACACTTGGGTCAGCATCTGTTCCAGAACTGCCCTTGGCCATAGCCCACTTCACTCTTGAAACTGTAATTGAGACCACCCTCTCCATTTCTAAGTCTAAAACTTTATTTTATATCTGTCTCAAGGCTACCCATCAAAACCAGAGTCTTGAGAAAACATTCTCCAAGGATTCAGTGAATGTCTTCGGGCTTCCCAGATCATCATTACATTACCTGTAACTTTTACAGTGTACGTGACACAGCAAGCCACGTCCACACAGTTGTGTATGTCATACCTTTATTGATTTCCTATAAATTATTCTAAGGCTAAGTCCAATCTATTTATTTTGGTAAGACTGTACATACCTAGCACAGAGTTCAGATTATATACTCTAATATTGTTTTGTGGAAGACAAAATTGGGATGTTATGCTGCTCTGCGGTAAAATAATTTCAGCAGAAACCAAGGGAGAAATTTTTCATCCATCTCTTACTGGGATTTAATTCAGATTGTATACATCTACACAAAATAGCCCCATTGTAACAATCATCACAGAGAGAGGAAAACCTCAAATCAACCAGCCCTGTCTTGTGGCTGCTCTTCCATGATTTTCCAGTACCATGAGCTGCTGGGAAAGCCTAAATGACAATCATTAGCTTTGCCATCTTTTTCTCAGAAATTCAGGATTCATAAATGGAAGCTATTTTGAAAATCAAAATGAGTTGCAGTAAGTCTCAGCAAAAAGCACACATTTTATACATCTCTCTCTCTTTCCCTCTCCCCCACCCCTGTGTGTGTGTGTTGTTTATATTAAGTAACTAGGAGGGGTACTTTAAGTGAAATCTTGTCATAAACATAAACAAATGATGCTGCTAGGAAAAGGTTGGACCCAGAGAAATTCAGGATTAGGGTCAAAGCCAAGGGCTTCCTTTGTCTGGTGTAGCTGGGAGAGCTCAGTTCAGTTTTTCCAACTGGCTATGACTCAAAGACCAGGCAGGAAGCCAAAGGATATCTGAGCTCCGACTCAAGTGAACAGTGGACAATGCCAAAAGCCTACAGTCAGCCCCCAGGTGTGAAGATAGTAGATGAGTGTTGGCCTTTCACTGGGGCAAAGGTCACCAGAGCATCATCTACTGATTCTACCTCATGACTGTCTCTACTGCCCTGTTTGGAAACAGATGCCTCCTTCCTGCCTTCACTTGCCATTCACAGCAGGGCTGAAAAGCAGCCCGTTGCAGAGGGTGAGTGAGGTCTTCTGTTGGAGCAGACTTTGCACATCGACTGTGTTTTTCCCTGATCTTAACCCCAGTGCCTCCGTTCCATGAGTAACCTCTAGTAGCTGCAACACAAATGTGCTGTCTTCTACATCTGAAGACACTGGTGGCATGGATGGGGTGCTTTGAATGTTTGGTTTTTTTTTTTTTTTTTTGTCTGTCCAGGTGTTTTAACACAAAATTATTTTTAAGAGTTGCATAACACATCACACTTCGAAACAGGGTCACCATAAGGAAACAAAACTTTTGTCTAAGTGTCTGCGCTGCCACATTCCAGAAAAAAAAAAATTGAGGAATCTCAATCAACTTCTTGCCAAAGGAGCAGGAATTAGACTATGGACAGCAGAGCAACTTTCTGAGACCATAATTGCAAACTGGCCACATGGCTTCTGTCTCCTCAGCAGGAGTCGATCGCACAGCCTTGTGTTGTGCAAACTTAAGAGTTTTCCGGGCATGCAAGGAAGGAAATGCAATCATTGAGATCTAGGTCAATGATCTTAAAATTGATGGCTTTTCCAGCTTCTAAGGACGCAAGCCACTTGCCACTTCGAGGCTGCTGACCTAGACTGCTGCCCTCTGGGTTTTACTTCTTAGGACCTCTGACACTTCTGAGGACCTTAGTGGCAACTGGCTTGCCTAACTATTTCATGAGCCTCCTTCGAGCCATTCTCTGTGATGCTGTCTCTGAGCTGAGCAGTCCAGCAGGGCTTGGTCAATAGAAAGTCATACTTTCATCTAGAACCAGAGAACAGTTGTTAATTAAAAAGAGTCTCAAACTTCAGCTATCACGCAAGTGGAGGGAAGAAACAGGTCATCTTATTTAAAAAAACTTTTAAGTCTGTTTGTAGATTATGTGCAGCCTGGATGGGCTGTAAAGAGGCGAACCAAGCAAGAGTATGGAGAACACAACTACCAATTAGATCTTTCTGTCTTCTTAGTCATAATGACCGCTTTTGGATTCAAAATCCTTGATAATCCTAGCTCCAGTCAAGGAGGTAACAATTTTTATTTCCCATGACTATATTTTAAGAATGACAGTATTTTAATTTAAAACAAGACAATATTTCAGGACATTGAGCAAGATATCTACAGCTCCTACATTTATTCAGAGAAACTTCAAAGTATTTTAAGTCCTTTTATCATGAAAGTATTAAAGAAGTTATATAAATGTAGGTTATGATTACAATCCATTGACATTCCCCTCAAACAAACAAAAAAAAAAAACTGTTAAAATCCACAGGCTGCACAGTGAAGTACACACAAATCCTATTGATTAATTAATTAATAAACACATAAACAAGTTACTTAATCACAGGAATATACACTAATCATAATAAACACATGGTACCGAAGATTCAATTACAGTAGCTGTTTAACCTAACACAATTCGGGAAAGAAAATACTGATCTTATTTCCTTCCTATTCTTCCTTCTACTTCTATATCCATCGCTGCACACACATACAGAGAGAGAGAGAGAGAGAGAGAGATGAAACTGAATCGCAGACTCTTCTTTAGGGCTTGACACTTCCCATTGACTTAGGACACTCATGAACAGTCTGCATTGAACTAGGAACTCACCCGACCACAAGGTATCTTGAGAATCTGCAGAACCCAAACCGTATTTGCAACTCTCTATCAGTCCTCCTAATGATGCAAGAGGAGATCAGACAATAAATATAAACTACTACAAAGCCTTGTTTTTAATGTAATAACTTGCATTTGACTTTAGAATGTGGGAGATTTAGCTTAGAATTGCTTCATCCCAGGCAAAGCATGTAATCAGGGGAAAGAGACTAGAATTACAGTAAACAGAACAAATAGCTCAGCTTTCCATACAGCACTTGCCAAAATTCATGTTGCTGGAACATGGACAGCCTCTTCTGTCTCACAACCCATGCAAGTTGTATAAACACCTGCAATCTTATGGGTATAAATGGAAGACAGGAACACACAGCTCCATGTGAGCTTACCTCTGAAAGCCTGATGTCTTCCTCCAGATCCCATTTTCTGAATGTGTTCAGAGGATAACTTTTCCTCTCTTTATTTTGAATATGTGTGTAATAAATGGAACTGTTTTGTGGTCACCATATTACTCCAGGAATAAGAAATGGAAAAAAATCTATTTCCTATTCTATAATTTTAAATACGAATTAACAGCAAAACAAAGAAGCCCTCTAAATCTCTCTTATGGATTCCAGTGTTTCAGAAATATGCAGAGCACTTGAAAGCAATAAAAGAAATAACCTAAGAAAATTAAGCAAAATGAATTTGCAATTAGTTTGTGAAATTGCGATAAATGCATTTTGAAAGCAAAGAGTAAAATGTAACTTTCTTCTGTATAATTTGAAATTGCCTTTTGTGCTTAATATAGTTCACTTATAATTAGATGAGGATTTTGTTCTGGTTTGAAACATTCAAAGTTCCATCTTGAGATTGCTATGTACTATGTACACAGGACTTTTCAGCATGAAAGTCTGCTGCTGCCACCGCGTTTGCTTTGACAGCCTTTATCCTAGTTTTATAGAAATGAAAGAGTGAAAGAACACAGCTGGTTTGGACAATGGAGCATGTTCAACATTAGGCCAAACACTTCAGATATCGCAAAATATTGCAGGCTATATTTATAGCTCTTAGCAGGTTTTTGAAATTCATGCTGATATTGCCTTACTCCTTCTTATTGGACCAAATTGCCATTTAATGATTAAATTATCTTTGGATTAAAAGAAAGAAAATTGATACTCACGCTAACCTCTTGGCAATATCCAAACAACAGTTACTTGAAATCCCTTCAAAAGTAGTTCAAGATGCCTTTAAGAATTCAAGAACATTCTAGTTACCTAGGATTTAAGTTTTTATGTTGATCTGATTTTTTCCATAAAGGAAAGGAATACCGTCTTTCTGATGACCTTCTCCCAGCTGGGAAGTTGTACACTGACTCATACGCTAGCACCTTCCAGAAAAACACCCAAGGGAAATATCAGCGCAGAACTGCCATACTTAGCTTAAATGTTCTCCTTCCATGACATTTGTTTTTAATAGAAATCTGCTGGATTTTCCAACAGATTTTATGACTCTGAGGAGACCAGGAAGGTCTAATATTCTTTCACGTTACTAACACAAGAAGCCATAAAAGTGGGCCATACTTATAAATTTAATGACAAGAAACTGAGTTGGACAGTACAGGATATTGGGATTTCTGCAAATTTAATCAATGACCCTTGTGCTTGGAGGAATGCTCTAGGGCTACTCTGGTCCTACCCACCCAGAACACCTGCTTTGCCGTGTATCACTGCCTTAGAATATGTGCACTTTGCCTCCTTATCCAATACCAATTACAATGACTACTCAAGGCAGACCTCCTAGCCACACACCAAGCAATGATTGTGAACCTCATGCATACTTTTTAGAAAAGTGATTTTTTTTTAAAGTCCTTTAGCTTCTGTTTCCAATTGTGTATCGATGCATACTATTCCCAAAGTCAGCAGGTATTATTTCTTACAACACTGAGTTTTGGGTGAGTGACTCATATGCTGACCTAATGGAGGATCATCCAGATGTCTGGCATCATCTGAAAATGTGACTAGGGCCAAAGAGTTCAAAATAGCCTCATTCACATGTTGGAAACTGGACTGGCTGTGAGCTGGGAAATTTCTGATCTGAAGCTGGCACTCTTTCTACCATACTAGGTATGACTTCTTATTAGCAGAAGAAAGGTTTCCTCCTGGTTATATCTGGTCACCGTGGGCTGTGGTACAAGCTATTCAAGACATATTGGTCAATTGATAGATTAAGGGAACCAAACTAAGTGATGTTGGCTATTAAGGAAAATATTTACAAAAATTTTGGTGGACCACAAAATATGCTAGCTTTTTCTCCCTAGGGCAGTTTGGTTTATTAAGCCATGCTCCCTAACTTAGAGGAGTCACCCTTTGAGAAGCAAAGTAAAAGGCTCTCAAAACACAGATGCCTCCAAGGAGTAGTCACTCTGTGCTTCTCAGACCTTATTACATGTAATATTCACACAGGCACATTAAATAATCTTTTGCTTGCTTTTTTAAGTATGAATCTCCTAGTGTGAGTCTAGGTATCTTAGGGCCTTAAACTTCCTTCAGGAGTCCTCAAGGCTGATCTGCTCTTATTAGATCCAAGGAAACTTTGGAATAAAAAGCCAGTTCTACAAAGTTTATGATCTAGTCACACATCCAAAGCAAGAAAAAAAAAATATGTTGTCTCTTCATTTGGGAACCACAAAGAACTGTAAATCTCAGTGTCAAATCAAGCTAGAAATGACCCCACCATAGTACTCTAGTAAGCATCATCACCATCAGAAAGAGAAGAAAACTATCAACTTACCCCATACCTCAATATTGAATTTCAGACAAGAAGAGCAAGTTCCCTAGGTCCTAGGCTCAGATAGGGGGTTGAATACAATACTAAAATCAAGCTCACCACTGGTCTCATTGGGTCTTTCAAACTCAGGCAAAACTAAGTGCTTTCTAACAGAAAATTCAAAGTCTATTTGACTGATTCAAACTAAAAATTAGTAGATTTCATTTTTTTTTGCTATTTTATTCATGGGGAATCTTTTGGGATAGTCATGATGTCTGTCCTTTTATTTCCTGTAATAACAGATACATAAAAGATTCTCATGACATTGTTGGTACTTTGAAACAGGATTTTTTAAGCCATCATCTTTTGATTCCTTCATGACCTTCACTCTACCCAGAACAGTCATTTGAGGATCTATCTAAATACCAACCTTCTCCCTCCCCAGCTCATTCCCCAGTAGCATTCCGTGAGCAGGGGCAGGAACTGACTGGTCTTCATCTCAGAATCCTCCCGATAAGTGATGGTGGCATAGGATCTGTGGATTTGTGGATTTCAATTCAATCCGTCTGAAAGTGTTCATAAACGCAAAGCTAGTGCTGAGGGGACAGGGTGGGGATAAACCTTGGAGTATATGTGAAGATCTGAGAGTAAAAAGTTAGGAAAACTTCCCTTTCTCAGATTTGCCTGTGAGTATAATGGGAGACTAGTTACCAATAGGCAACAAGACAGGTAGCTGAATGCACTTCCTTCTGTAAGAATCCGCCTGTGCATGAGTAGTCAAAATAAATCCTTGATTGGATGAATCTTGTCTCTCTTCCTATTAATACACCTTAAGGCACAAAGTGTTTCTCATGATACAGGATCCTGTACTCAGGACGTAGTAAAAATGTCTTATGTAACAAGGGGCCCTGTGCGACAAATAGGCTAGGGAATATTACCTGTCTTAATTTTTACAAACAAAGTTGCGAAGATATCAGAACACTGAAACCTTAGGGTAGTGCTCTGGGATAGAGTCTGGAGGCTGAGAGGAGGAGGTGAAAACATGCATATTTATGGAAGATGAACTGTATGGCATATTCAAAAATTAATAATAGCTTTAAGAACTTTATTTATTCCACTCCTTCATTTCAAAACTTGGGTCTTTAAATATTATCAGCATTTACTCATCAGGGTCGATGCTGTCGTCCACACCTGAGCATCACTACCTCATTCACCTGCTGATTGAAGGAATAACTTAGTTGAATTATTTCCCATTTGATTTAAGTGGGGAACGTGGTGTGCACCAGTTCTACTTATCTTATGCACAAACATCATAATATATTAATCTTGAAAACCATGAAGTTGAAGCATATCTTCAAGAATGAATATCTTTTAAAAACTAAACAAACTCAGTACGTGATGATCCATATAAAAATGAGCTCACCAGTATCTGAAAATGACATGACTCTCCCTCAAGGGGCCAAAGAAAAGGACATATTCACGAGGGTGTGAAATGTGTCTTGTGATGTCACTCCTTCCTCAGTCATTTATGTCTTTTGGACAAAGATGAAATGCTTCCTTCCTGTAAAACATCCATTTTCCCCTTACTCAAAGCAATAGTCTGTTGTTTTCCCACCCATACCATGTCAAATTCTTTTGTGCTTTTATTCTAGAACGTCAGCGCTGAACATTGACTGACCATTTGTCAGGCATTCTGTGTGGCACAGAAATGTAGGGAAAGCATGACTCTGGCTAATCTCGTGGTTCTATAAGCTAAGTTTCTCCCACTCCCTAAGCTCACAAGGAATGAAGACTTCTCTGCTCAGTCAGCTGAGCAACTCAGGATAGCAGGTAGGGAAAGGCACAAGGCCCCCAACCCTATGTACAAGGCTTCGCCTCTTTTACTCAGTTCCTCTTCTTCTCTATTCAAAGTCAACATAAGCCAGTATACCTCATCAGATCCCATTTTCAACATACCTTCATTCACACTCAAGGAAATTTTGTGTTGTTTTCTCTACATAAATGTCTGCCCCCTCCTCAATATCCCAGTATAGAAAGTTGAAGGAGATTTTTCTCTCAAAAACTTTACAGACCCAAACACTGGTAGGTCTCAACAGAAGGCACTGAAATGTTCATCCCCATCTTTTGACCTCTACTGGTCCTGCCTCAGTGTAGAGGAACACTTGCAAGAAGTTTTTGTTATTTTGGTTCCTTTAAAAACACAAAATGGCATTTGGATTAGGTTTGTGTTCCCACCTCAGCTGTAGAAGATGTTTATGAGTTGGAATTGTAATGCTTGATGCAGGTGGCTATAGTTTGGTTCAGTGCAGCCCTTCTGGCACCTGTAGCTTGTCTTTGGGATTTCGTGATGCATAGGTTTATGGAAACTTTTGGCTTAGGGCATAAAATGTCTGAAGCCACTTTTACCTGTCCTCTGAAGTTTTTGATACCTTCATAGTAAGATGCCAAAAGGTCCAAGCCACTCCCATAATTGACAGCTCATGGGCTGGCCTTGCCTTTGGCTGAACTTTCTAAACTTTAGTGTGACTCATTCCAAGTAAGATGTTAAAGGTGACTAGGGCTGTCTTCAGAGCTTGATTTGGATGTATATAAATCATCATAGAGGTCATTTATCACACTGCTTCAGGAACATTACCAGGTTTTGTGCTGGAGAGAGTGATTCCACGTCACAGATATGAATATTTCCATCACTGTCGCAGAAGAAGAGAAACAAGCAGCACAAACTGAGAGGCGCATCTTCTGAGAAACTCCCTCCCTCCCAAGGCTCTTGTCTCTTATGTACAATATTTATATTCATTGGACATTATCGTGGAACTTGAAAACTAGACGAAATATTAAAATAATTTAATCTAATCTCTTCATTTCATGGACAAGAAAACTGAAACCCGGAACAATGAACAGCCTGTACTAACTCCCAACTAGTAAATATTTCTTCCCTTCCCACAGCCCCAACAAACATAAAAGAAATAGGTAGGTTTTATAACATTGAACAATAGCTTCATTTGTGCTTTTTTTTTCCAGAGGAGCAAACTCATTTGTATGCCAGGGTTTCTGTTCCAATGGAGCTTCATTGCTAAAACCCACTTCTTATTTTGCATTTTCAATTAGACACAAGGTGAAATGTCTCTTTATGGAAATCTTGACTCACTTTTACCTGTCGCTGTGGGTGTATTAAAGTATATGAAGTTATAAAAAGATATGAAATATGAATATAATCTAGTTTAATTATTTCCATCCTCCAAGATGATGATTGCAGTTGGATGTCAGTGAAATCTCCAGCGCTTGAACTCCATGCTTAGGAAAATAGTGAGCAGAATAAAAGGCTAGAGAGCGGGGTAAGGAGTGGGGACTACCAAAAATGAACATTTATTTCACCAAAAAGAGCATGTTCCTATCATGGAAGAATTGCAGCTTTGGATAATATCAGTGAGTCAAAGATGATAACATTTGGCAAAATTTAACCCAATCCAAGCGCACTCAATGTCTATAGATAGATCATTGAGCTACTTTTTAAGTAGAAAAGCACTTAAAACATTATTTGATGACTTACTTAGACTTCTTGTCTGTTCTTTTTGGTTAGCAGAGGACAAATCTCTTGCCAAATGAAGCTCAGATGCACCTGAACACACCTGCTGTCAGCAGACTAGCATCACCAGTTCCTCTCACTTTAGGGCTGATCTCCATCATTAAATAAGATGCATCTGAGTTCTTAAACATCCCTATCTGTGTTCACCATCTGTATCTCAGTGGCATATTTTGATTCCCCAGATTTCACAGCCTAGGAATCTAGAAACCAACGTTTTCCAAAGAAATTCATTCTACGGGCAGCACCTTCTGTAGCTCTCACGCTAGGGGAGCAATTTCAACATAGAAAATTTTCAGTTTCATGAGGTCTCATTTATAAATTGTTGATCTTAGTGTCTATGCTAAGGATGTTCTCTTCAGAAAGTCTTTTTTTGTGACAATGAGTTCACGGGTCTTCTCCACTTTCTCTTCTTTCTGGTTCAATATATCTAGTTTTATGTTGAGGTCTTTGAGAGAGTGAGGGTGAGGGAGAGGGAGAGCAAGAGCACAAGATAATAATTTCAAAGAGCCAGACCTATTTGCAATCCCATAAACACGTGAGCTGAGAAGTGATGGTATGACCGGTGTTTGATTCTTCAATGGTCACTAGCACCTAAATATCAGCTGGACTCAACTCTAGATATTGCCGCCACTACAAGGGAGTAGAAAGCGGGTCAATGTGGGCTCATCATTCAACTAGTTTGGAATAAGTGGTCCTCTTAGGGTGAATATATTTAGTACCACATTAACTCACTGAAAATGAAAAATTGGGTCAAACACCTAGTTATTTTCATACTGAATGCAAAGTATTCAACATGTCCATTCTGAGTTTTAAGCACAAACCACCAAAATCATTATTCGTGGTATATATAAATAATAAATATTTCTAAGATCCCTGATCCAATAATAATATCACATTAATCAGTATCTTTCCATGTCACACATAATGATATATTCTAGAACTTTACATATATGATGCTGTTTAAACTCTATAATAGCCCTAGAAAGAAAACAACTTTATCTACGTCAGAAATGAACACTTGGAAGCATATTTATCTTTCTTTTTGTTAACGTGTGATTATATACTCAACAAAATGAACATTTTTATGTCATGCAAGGAGTGTGAGAAAATAGACCAATTAATTAGGTCTCATCATATGCTGCTGTTGCTTTGATTTTTAAAATTCTAGAGTAAAAATGAATCTAGGAAAATAGCTTATATATCTAGGAAACTGAGGCCACTCGGGAAAATCAAGTCTCACTCTCTCCCCCTCTACCTCTTCCTTTCTTCAATCCCCCCTCATTCCCTATCTCCCTTTTCCTCTTCATGTCCTTCTCCCCTTTCCTCATATTCTTGCTCCCTGCCTTCTCCACTGTCAAATCAGAGCTGAATGGCAGATTGCCTCCACCTTGCTGACCAACTCTCATGAATGGAGATTTTTTTACCCCTTGGAGGCGTAAATGGGAATGAATTCAAATGTGTAAACATTCATCAGAAAAGGGTATTTCGATGGATTGGTGATGTTTGCTATAGGAGAAGAACTTGGAGATATTCTAAAGTCCATTCACTTATTCTGGACTGTAAAAATTCTAAATTATTTTTAATTAAAAAAATTCTTAAATGATCTTACTAAGAGACATTCTAATAAAGAAGTACTGGATTCCATCATACTTACAAAAGTACTGTAAATTAGATGCATAAAAAGCCTTTGACAAAACCCAATACCCCTTCATGATGAAAGTCCTGGAGAGATTAGGGACATAACCTCAGCATAACAAATGCAGTTTTAAACAAGCCCATAGCCAACATCAATTTAAGTTGAGAGAAACGCAAAGCAATTCCACTAAAATGAGGATCGAGACAAGGTTGCTCATCCTCTCCATATCTATTCACTATAGTACTAGAATTGTTAGCTAGAGCAATAAAACAACTGAAGGTGATCCATGGGATACAATTTGAAAGGAAGAAGTCAAAGTATCGTTATTTGCAGATGATAAGATAGTATGTATAAGTGACCCCAAAAGTTCTACCGGTACATTCCTGTAGCTGATAAACACTTTCAGCAAAGTAGCTGGATACAAAATTAACTCACAAAAACTGGTAGTCCTCTCATATACAAATGACAAATGAACTGAGAAAGAAATCAAGGAAACAACACCTTTTACAATAGCCTTAAATAATATAAAATATCATGCAGTAACTCTAGCTAAGCAAGTAAAAAGCTTGCATGAGAAAACCTTTAAGACATTGAAGAAAGAAATGAAGAAGATATCAGAATATAGAAAGATCTCCCATGATCATAAATCAGTAAGATTAATATAGTAAAACTGGTCGTCCTACCAAAAGCAATCTACAGATTCAATATATATACTATCAAAATTCCAACACAATTCTACACAGATCTTGAAAAGATAGCTTTGTATGGAACACATAAAACCCAGGATACCTAAAATATTCCTGAATAATAAAAGAGCCGCTGGAGATATCGCCATTGCTGATCTCAAATTGTACTACAGAACTTAGTAATACAAAGAGCATAGCATTGACACCAAAATAGACTTGTTGATCAATGGAATTGAATTGAAAACCTAGACATAAATCTACACAATCATGGACATCTGATTTTTGAGAAAGAAGCCAGAAGTACACAGTGGAAAAAAGACAGCAACTTCATCAATTGTACTGGTCAAACTGAATGGCTGCATGCAGAAGGATCCAAATAGATCCATTCTTATTACCCTGCACAAAACTCAACTCCAAAAGCATCAAAGACCTCAACATAAAACCAGATATATTGAACCAGAAAGAGGAGAAAGTGGAGAAGACCCGTGAACTCATTGGCACAAAAAAGACTTTCTGAAGAGAACATCATTAGCATAGACATTAAGATCAACAATTTACAAATGAGACCTCACGAAACTGAAAATTTTCTATGTCGCAAAGGATACCGTGGTTCAGACAAAGTGGTAGGCTATAAAATGAGAAAAGATTTTTTGCCAATTACAGACCTGATAAAGGACTAATATACAAAGTATAAAAAGAACTCACAAAATTAGGTATCAAAAAAATCAAACAACCCAATTTAAAAATGGGGTACAGTTATAAACAGAGAATTCTCAAAAGAAGAAATTCAAATGGCTAAGAAACACTTAAATAAATGTCCAACATCCTAACTCATCAGAGAAATGCAATCAAAACCGCTTTGAGATTCCACCTTATACCTTGTCAGAATGACTAAGATCAATGAAAACAAGAGACAGTTCATGCTAGCGAGGATGTGGAGTAAGGGGAGCACTCCTCCATTGCTGGTGGGCGTGCAAATTTGCACCCCCACTTTGGAACTCACTGAGTTGTTTCCTCAGGATTATGGGAAGCAATCTCCCTCAGTATCAAGCTATACCACTCTTGGATATACACCAAAGGATGCTTCATCTTACCACAAAGACACTTGCTCAACCATCTTCATTGCTGCTCTATTTGTCATAAGCCACAAATTAGAAACAACCTAGATGTCTTCAGCAGAAAAAGGAATAAGGAAAATGTGGCACATCTAAATAATGGATCATTATGCAACCATTACAAAAAATAAAATTCACAAGTATATGTATGGAAATAGAAAAATAAATCATTCTGAGTGGGTATCCCACTCAGTATCCCTGACCCAGAAAGACCAATATGGTACATATTCATTTATAGATGGATATTAACTGGTAAGTCAATGATATCCAAGATACAATCCATAGGACAACAGAGGTTAGGTATAGACTGAGGAACTGGGTTGGGGGGGCAGATAGATCTCATCAGGAAAGGGAAATAGAATAGATAGTTAAAATGGATAGGGGGCTGTAACTGGAGGATAAGTGGAAATGATGTTTAACATCTTTAAGGATAGTTTGTGTTTCAAGAGTTGAAAGGAGAGAGTTGCCTGCCTTTGGGGGAATAGACAATAGTAACAGAGGGATGGATGGGCATTTCAGGCTCTTAGTGGGAGGAACACCTAGATTATCTCCGTTGCAATGTGCCTGGAGGCAGCTGTTGTGGATTATGGGGTTGTAAGAGTTGAGCTGACCCCACAACTCATGATTCTGGCACCACTGAATATGAGCCGGGCATCTGGAGTTAAAGTTAACTATTCTCATTCCATTCTTCCTCCAAGATGGCCATGACAGACTTGCACAGAAAGGACCAGAGTATCTCCATCTTGACAGAGCTAGTTAATAACCACCATGAATGGCAGTGAGAATCAAAGCACTACAGGAACCTAACACCTCTGTAGGATTAAAGTAACTCTTAATATTCCTAATCACATCTGGCTGGCATCCTATCTCCAAATCCCTGTATATATCACTGTAATCTTGAACCAATCTTCAGGTCAAGAGTCAATGAATTTTTTCCCAGACCTAACTACTTCAGTCATCCCATCACCTAATTTCCCTATCACCTACACATTATCTTATGGCTCTATCTGTATCAGTCAAAATCCTACCCGTAAACGTGGGATGCTAAGATCAGAACTGCTTTGTGCTATGGAAATAAAGAGGAAAGTGTATAGCTAGCTGCAAGAAATGGTTACATTTTTATCAGATGTAAAATTCTTACAGGAAACACTAAGTCTGAAAAGCATGTGGAGACCAGAGGAGATGGGACCCCATGTGATACATTAAGATACAGCTCATAACTAGAAACTAGAGATAACAGTAAGGCTTTGCCAAGAGGAGAGACTGACACCTGAAGGGCAAAACCCTTTGCTTTCCATCCATGTGCAGTAGAAGTCTCTGAATCTGCTCATTGAGGTGATGGTATTATCTGAAGAGTCTGACAAAACAATGCATACCATTGTCTCAACTTTAATTCAATTCAGTATTTACTAAATCTCCGTGCATTGTGGGCACTACTGAAAGTGTCACTGGAAAAGGGGAGAGCGTAAAACAAAGACACCCAACCCTCTCCAAACAAAAGTATTGATTTCTGCCTGAACTGCCAACCAGAATGATACAGAATGACATGAAGCTTCCTCTCCCATGTCTGCTCCACCTAACCCATCCTCTCCTTTCTGCCCAGTGTTTCTATTGAAAACACATCAAAACTGTGCCTTATCAGCCTCTCACTTTCTGGCCCTGGACTCCAAATCCCTTTCCTCCCGATTCTTTCTGCCTGCCTCCTTCTGCTACAATTCTTGAGTTTTAATGGCCTTTGAGAATAATGGGAGGTATTCGCAGCAAACCCAGCCTCTCTCGATTCCATCATGTCCTTGTGTTTACACTCTTGTCAGAATGTTAGAAGGAGTCCACTCAGATTTGTTCTCCAAAGATTTACTTAAGTCATAAGACTTACTATGCCAACTCTCCTAAGGGATCTTACAGGTGACAAAATCTTAAGCAAAAAGAATAAAGTGTTAATGGTAACTTTTAGGGTATTGGAAAACAAGGGCTGGAACCCCCTGTGATGTCATAGTTTTCCAGAAGCTCCCTCCCCAAACATATGGAGCTCTAGTTCCATTATTCAAAGCACTTCTCACTCATCAATCAGGTACCTGCTGAATTGTGTGTCACTAACTTGGGTCCTAGCCTGTGCTTTCTCTAGGTGGTTCTCTCAGCACAACCAGAGGTGCTTCTCTGTGGGATGCTCTAAACAGAACCCAGAAATCAGGAACGCTTGGAAGCCTCTCTAATGCCTTGAAGGATTGGGAATGAAGGGGTTAATATTTCTAAGTGCCCATCAGGGCAAAACTAATGGTCTAAACAGAAACCTGAGTAGGAGACCAACCACCTGCATTCAGGCCAACCACTTTTCTATGGAATCCTGGGTGGTCTGCCTAAGCAGGTTTCCCCATGCCCTGGAAGGCTGAGACACTGAGAAGAATTGGGTTCAATAAAGGGCAAAAGAATGATTAATAGTGCTTCCTGCCCTCAGGTAGAAGCAGTATGCAGTAGGGTGCTGGAAGAAAAGCAAACAGCTGGCTATTGGGTTGCAGCATGGACAAAAAGCACTTACAACTTAGATTTGATATCACTCTGGTGATTGAGGAATGGAACCCAAGCCCACTCAAAGACTAGCAGAGCAAAGAGTAAGTTCCTGCTCCAATTCATTAGATTTCGGTTATTTTGTTCACTTGATAAGAGAACTTTTTCACACTCAGTAGCAATATCTTCCTTATTATCTGAAAAGGTATAGTAACTACTTCATAGTGCATTATACTTCAAGGGAAATAGATTACATATATGGCCCTTCTTAGTGGATGTCTATTCTGTAAATATTCAGAATGCATGTTTGTGTTTATGTATTGAGTGAGTCCATACTGTCAAACGAAATGAATCTGAAAAGCATGAGTCTCATGTCAGGAGTTTAGAATGAGAAATAGAGACCCTAATGAGTGAGACCAAGTCATTTCTCCAGCTCTTTCTTCCTCCTGTGCCTCCTATAAATCAGGGTGCAGTGTGCCATTACAGTTGACAGTTTAAATAATCACAAAAGAAATCAGATGAAAAACAATGCTGGTGACCCAGAAGTCAAATTTGTTCTGGAAATCAAACCTAAAACACAGAGAAGTCTCAGTATGTACTAGGGAATACATTTATATCATGAGAGCTTGTGCTGGTTATCTACACACACACACACACACACACACACACACACACACACACATACACACGGAGAGGGGGCAGAGAGAGAGAGAAGGAAACAGTTTATTCAGGAGTACATGCTTGTGCACTGTTCCTGGATTCAAACCTTTCAACCCCAAGTCTGCTGTTAACTTGCTAATTCAGTAATTAAGCTTTATATCAACTCTTAGTCCCTATTTACTCATCAATAAAATGAAAGAGTTAGATAACCTCATGGTCCCTTACCACTTTAAAAGCCTAAACATCACTTAGCAGTGACCATTATTAAGCAATTGTGAGGCTGTCCATCTTTAACCCTATCCCAACCCCGTTCCTGGATGCCCAGCTGCAGATGAACATCAAAAACTTTGAGGTTCTTTGTTAATGTAGCTATGAAATGGAACTTGTTTAGTAGAAAGCTGTCATCCACATGGAGAGTTGAAGCCACTCATGACTACCGTGGAAGCAGACAGGCTTTGCTGCATGGGAGAGTTCTCTCTGGAGTACATGATAGGAGCAGACACAGGTTTGAAGTCTGATGGATTCATGGCCAAGGCCCAGCAGTACCACTTGCCAGCGATGGATCCCTCGGTCTCTTTGTACATTGCTGTCATTCTGCTTTTCTCACCTGGACAGAGTTGATCCTGATGCCCAGTCTCAGTGAGGGTTTTTGAAGCTCACAGGAAATGTAGGTGACACTTTCAGAAGGTTTCTAGCACAAAGCAAGTACTCAAAAAGATAGTATATGCATTGCATTTCACAAACATACATGTAGATACATACATTCACACAAATACACATGTGACCTTTGATAAGGCTGACTCACTGAATTTTGTGAAAAAAAATAGCATTATGGTTTGCCAATGGGAAATGGAAATGAACCATTCATGAGGGATAATAGTTTCATTTTCTACAGAAAGGGGGGATTTATAAATTAGGAGAAGATACAATGAGAAAGAATAGATTGATAACTGGATGCTATATTTTTGACACATCGTCAAACCCTGAGAATTGCTCCATGCAACCTCCTTATCTGTGTTGTAATGAGTGCTAATAACATGGATGACTGAAACTCCCCATCTCCTCCCTAGCCATGTAGTCTCAGAAATGAAATACTTTATACATCCATGTATTTGCTAAATACTTCTTCCCAATTCCTGCAGGAGAAAAGCTCCCAGAGTGTCCATGTGCCATGTTGTCCAGGGAGCAAAGCCTAGAAAATTGGCTGGTCTGTGGTAAGTGCTCTAAGAACGCAACTATACAGACTTTTAATGTACTGTTCCGTGGTTCCTTGTCCATCTCCTGCTAAGCAGTGGGACCCACAGTCGGTGAGCCCTGCTTTGGTCACCCATGTACCCCATGTGCCTAGGGTGGTACCTGGCACATGATGGGCACTTCAGAAATGCGTTAGGATGAGGACTTTGGGAATGAAGGGATTTCTAAATTCCTGCAATTTAAAAACATTAAAGTCTCAATCATCCTGCCTGCTCAAGGAGTTTCTTAACCTTTAGTTTCAAATGGATGTTTCAAGGAAAATGACTTCCACTGCCCCTTAAATGCAGAGCATTCAGCTAAATAACTAAACCTTTCAGAGGTTTCTGAGAAGATGAAGACAAGGGGAAAAATTCAGCTCCATATCCACAGTTGCAAAGGCTGAGCCGTACTCATCCAGACTCACGTTCTCCTACACTGGTTTGTCAAATCCTTTATTTAAATATCTCATTATCTAAGACAATTTTGTACTTACTGTCATGAAGGCTTATGAAACCTGCAAACTTGTCTTGCTGGAACAGGTACAATTTAAGCCAGTGATTGTTCTAGAGAGAAAGGAAAGGTGAAGCATGGCACCATTGTAAAGATTAGAGCAGGAAGGTAGACAGCCCTCACAGCTAACCTCTGTTCTCTGGGGTGTTTGTTTAGGCTCCTCAGACAATGCACGTAGCCTAAAGAAAGAGGGAGAAAAATTGTAAGTCTTCATGTATAATTTTTGTTGTTATATCTAAACTGATAGTTGAGGGCTAGGATCTGAAACAATATTTTATAGAAGTATCATGTTGAAGTTTTTGCAGGTTTCAAAATATTTAAATATGTAAATTTCAATGGAGAGATGTTCAGATTTTTTGATAGTCTAATGATTTTAAGCATCTCATTTCTAGTCACACACTGACAAAAGATGTTCAGATTGCAGTGTGAGTAGGTTTCTATGGTTACAGTTGTTTCCTAGCATTTTAGTGACATCTTTTGTGAGCATTGGCTGCTTCACTTATTTGTCACTAATGTATGTGTAGAACTATAGTTAATAGCCTTGGGCGGACAAAATTTTTTTTCTGAATGGCTGTATTGTTTTTTTAGCAGCATTTTTCAATAAGGTGACAATGCCTTAGAATACTAATGGTATGTATGGTATTTTAAGATGTCAAGTTTTCAATAAAATGATAATGAAAATTTTGCATTTCATTTAATAGTTAAATATTCATGAATTTTCACAGCATGATGAACTGAGTGAAAAATAAAGAAACTGTATAATGTATAATACTAAACATCATAAATTAAGTTTCTTTTCATAGAAGCTATTCAAGAGTGTTTAATATATGGTTCTTCATGAATTTAGACCAATGTGAGCTAAATTAAAGGCATCTAAAAAGGAAACTTGTTTAAACCAATTTAACATATTTTAACACAGCATGTTTACAATGTAACAATATAAAGGAAAATGACACATTACAAACAATATGTACATTATATAAAAATTATGATGACTAAGTGGGGATGTAATCACTAGGCAGGAGCATTTTGAAAAAAGTAATTATGAAACAGGAGATGGAGGGATTCACAAGGTTGGGGCTGATGACACAGCCGTGAGTAATGGGATGAAAACAGGCAGAATTTAAAGGTTCTATGCACTGATTCATTCATCAACTAGGCTAACCTAGGGGTGAGCACTGTGGTGTCCTCTGGCCCCAAATTAGTCCACTCCTGAGTGGTGGTTGGAGCAAGGCAAAAGTGGTTTCCCAGTACTGGAGGCTAAAAGACCCTCTCATTCAAAATGTATAGCAATTTCTTATAAACAGACCCCACTGATTCTCCTCTGCATAATGTGCATCAGGGATATCATTAAATATGGGGATTTTATTTCATTACTTACATATGTATACAAAATAAATACTTGTTTCTGACTACGATGTACAGATAAGAAAGTGCAGATAATTATCAATAAATCAAATAGGGCTTGTTTCTTTTTAATGAGATCTGTACTAAATAGGAAGCATTGTTCAGTAGCAGTAATCAAATATCCTAAGCAGAAAGAAGTGTCCTAGGGCTGGGCACAGTGGCGCATGTCTGTAATCCCAGAACTTGGGAAGTAGAAGTGGGATCAGACCTTCAAGATCATCTTCCTCTATGTTGTAAGTTTGAGGCTGACCTAAACTACATGGGATCCCATCTCAGAAAAACAAAACAAAACCACCACAACAAAAATAAATTAAAAAAAAGTGTCCCCCAAACACAGATGTATGTGTACTCAAATTCTTATATCTTAGGGCTTAAAATCTCTACTTTGCCAAGGTATAGTAAAACACTAATATAACAATGTAATATTGATAATTTCTTCCCTTACAGTAGGTCCAACTCCTACTACCTGCTATAAGAATGCACCTATGCTAAGTATTGGAGACATTGTATGGGGAGTCCTGCTGTGAGAAAAGTGAAAAATGGAATTCTACTGGGTGATTTATATGATATGGAGGAAGCCATCACTTAAATTCTTATCAGACACAGCTTTTCAATCACTATTTAACCTGTCTGCCAACCTCCTGGCTGAAGAGTATTCAAGCTGTTCCCTACTGGCTGATAAAGTGTCCCACTGATCCATCCATCAAGACTCATATGGAATTGAGAAAGACCTTGGACTGACACAGAGAACACAGTCATGGCTCTTGCTCACAGGAAAATCAAGAATACAAAGTAGATAGAAATCTATATCCTGGCAGATACTGCTAGTCTGCCAAGAAATGTAAACCTAAGAGACAAAATGTTATATTCTATGGCACCATTACAACATTACTGAGCTCAGGTTGCCAAATTTGCTCACTATTATTCTTTTCCCCAGAGGTGTTATGGTGGTTAATTCCTTATGGTTGGTTGGTTTGTTTGCTTGTTTGTTTGTTTGTTTGTTTGTTTGTTTGTTTTGGACAAGGGCTCACTATGTAGATCAGAATAACCTCCAACTTGAGTTCCTCTTTCCTCTGTCTCCATGATGCTCACATATAGATGTGCACCATCATGCCCTGCTACTGAGTTCTTTAATGTCTAACATAGATGTGTAAGAACATAGATTGATAAACATAGGCAAAAATCAAAAATGATCCTTTAAATATTGTATACATTTGATGCTACTTTAACCTTATTATTGGCAATTCATTTAGCAGCAGCTAAACTTGGGCCAGTAGTTGAGTGGTAGATAAGAAATGTTAGAGATTTTCTGAACCTTAATTTTATTAATACTAATATAGGCTGTCTTACTTATTGTTCTGGTGCTGTGAAGAGACACCATGACTAAAGCAACTCTTTTTAATAGAAAACCACTGTGGCCTTGCTTACAGTTTCAGAGATTTAGTCCATTATTATCATGGTAGGGAGCATGGCATCATGCTGGCAGACACTTGGAGCAGTAGCTTCGACTATACCCTGATCTATAGGCAGAGAGAGGTGCGGGGAGAGACTAGGCCTGGTATTGGTTTTTGAAACCTCAAAGCCTAGCACCAGTGATTCACTTCCTTTAAAAAGGCCACACCTCCCAATCTTTCTACTCCTTGCAAAGAGTTCCACTTTCTGGTGACTAAATATTCAAATATATGAACCTGTGAGGGACATTCTTATGCAAATCACCACATAGGGGTCATTGGTGATTTATATCTGATGGAGTAAATTCCATTTTGAACTAGAAACCAGCAGAACAAATGAGTTAACTTTCTAGTTAACAATTCTCTTCTTCATGAAAGTAGGCCGGCATCATTAATCTCTTTCTGCTCTAACTTGGCATGAGTGCAGGAGGATAAACAAGACCAAAAAATTTAGTATGATGCTCCTTGCATGAGGTATCTAAAGTAGCCAAATTCATAAAATTTAAAATAAAGCTTATAGGGAATGTGGTAGCATGGAGTTATTATTTACTAAAATTTTAGCCTGAGAAGATAAAATAATTGTAAAATCTGCAGTAATGAAGGGTATGCAATATGAGTATATTAATACTTGATGATGCAAACTATATACTTAAAAGTGACTAAACATAAATTTGGTACGTATATGTTGTCACAATAAATGCCATATAAATTGTTTAGAGGAAAGTGAATGTGTGTGTGTTTATTATACTTAGGTGAAAATTGATTTATTCACAATATTAGACATGTAGTTAAATAACCAGTGTATATTTTAGTCTATTAGCTTGGTATCCATGACTCAAAGTCTTTGATTTTCACTATAGTTTTATCAAAAAGTCCCTCATTAATTGTAGATAAACATGTTTGGCTTTGGAACTGTGGGATAAAACAATTACAACAGGCACAATCAAAACTGTCCATTCTGGAGCCTTAGGGAGTGTAATGAAGCCACTACGATTGGTGCTTCTAGCAAGGCAGTCTCTTTAGAATACATCTGTGTCTGTAACAGAATGAGCAAAGAGAACAGTATCAACACAGATTGTGGCTAATGCATTTTTATGCATTTCTGGGCTGAGAACCAATCCCACTAAATATCACCCCAAATGGTTAGGACTGTTAGTTACTGAACTGGAAAAAAGGAGACATCTTCCTCCCACACAAACGTCATCCAATGTGAGTGTTATGCTGGTGTTTTCCTGCTTTATTCTGGGGTGATTCTGGTAGACATCAAGAGAAAAGAGACTACTGTCCTGTCTACAGAGACTCCACAAAAGCGAACTCACTCTTTGTTGTCAGCTAGGATTAGCTAACAGTAAATGCCATCTTTGGTTTTGGAGCCTCGTCCCTTTACCCCAAGGTTGCCCTGATTGCAAAATGCCCACTTCTCTGTTTTATCAAGCAGCAGCAGTCTGCCACCTCCACTGCTATTACAGCATTTCCGGCAACTAGTTTCATTGCAGTTGGAGAAAACACGTTGTTGAAGCTCAAAGGAAAATCTTCCACGTTTCCATTCAGACATATGGCAAGCAAAAAAAAAGCTTAATAACCAGTAATCAGAGTCTGCCTTCTCTGGGTGGAAATCTACTGCAGACAAAACGATTCACGGTGCACTGGACGAAAATAGTTCATCGATGTTGTTCTTCAAGAGATAGTAAAATAACTCCTGCTCATGTGATATCCCAAAACCAGGGGAAAGAGTTCAGATAATGTTGAGATCGATAGAGTCACAAAAGCAGAGTCAGGTAGGAAATACATCTTGAAATTACTGTCTCTCTCCCTTAGCACAGAGGCAGCCAAAGGGCCATTATGAAGGGCAGTATTACAACAAGTTTTAGTTCAGAGAATCACTGAAATTAAAGACAACAAAGCTATAATATGTATCCTAGAGCAGTGATTGCAATGATCAACAATCTGAAGTGTTTTTCCCTTTCAGAAAATAGACCTCTGATTATTGCTCGCAGCTGAAGTAATTCAGAAGACTGAATCATCAAAATTTACCTTTTAATATATTTCCAACTGACATTTGAATACGAATGTATATTTCATACAAAACTAATTTAAACAAATTAAAGAGGCCTTATTGAAGTCCAAACTTGGGCATAATGAGGAAATACTTTCTCATTATGTGTGAGACCCTTTAGCTTCACCCCAAAGTATTCCATTCTCAGAGTATTCACCTTTTCTGCCCATGCCTTGTGACTCCTTTAGGCAAAAATGCACACTTCCTAGAAATACACAGGCCATGTGGCCCTGTGGCAAAGGTTTTCCTGGGTATACAGTGAACAGTGGGGTTCTCTTGGTAATAAAAGAAAAAGTGTCTGATTCTTATTTTTACTAGCAATGCAGGATATCTGAGTGTTTTAAAGAACGTGCTCAGGTCAACCCCGTATCAATTAAATGAAAATATCTGTGAGTAGAAGCCAAATCATACTGGTTTTTTTTTAATCTCTATATAATTTCAGAATGCAGTGAAGTGTGAGAAATATCAAACTATTATTAATTATTTACTGATAAACCATCTCTTCACACCAGTAATCAACATCTAGCATAGTTTGCTTTCCTAGCATTATTCAATCTTTACTAATGCCAGTTCCACGTAAAGTTGAGCACTTGGGATAAAATAATAAAAAGCACCCCCTTTTATTTTTAACTCAGTGTCATGCTGTGGCTCACAAGATACTTATTAGCTTGCTTTTATGTTTTACTACCCCTTTTCTAATAAGACAGCGTGGGCTTTGACATTTACCCCTACTCGGGCAGAGTTTTATCTAGGAAGCCTGCACTTTGTCAATGTGCTTTAGTTTCCAGTGTGGTTTAAATTCTGTTCTGGTAAAAGACAAAAAGAGCCAATTGCGCCCTCTGGAATCTATCTTTTCTGTCCTAAGACTCCAGTCACTTATCTCCACCCAGAAGCATTATGTAGGCCCTAACCTTCCACCTCCCATGCCAGAAAGTAGTGTAAAGATCTTTCATCTTCTTGTTTGCCACATTTCTGCTAATAATTAGCTCAATAGAACAATACTGATTTTCATTAAACGCTAACTCCTCTATTAAAATTTATTTCTTATATTTTGGTTGAAAATCTTAAATTGGTAGATACTTGTGTTTACTGCATTCATTAAAAAGCCACTGAGCTAGAATTAGGGAGATGGCTCAGTAGACAAAGTCCCAGCTGAGCAAGCATGGTGACCTGAGCTCAGATCTCAGAACACACTTAAAAGCTAGGCACAGCAGCTTAGGACTGGAATAGTGGAGACATCCCTGGAACAAATTAGACAGCCAGTTCAGCTGAATCACTGTGCTCCAAGTTCATCAAAAGACCCCATCTTGAAATATAAGACAAAGACCAACAAAGTAAGACACCTAATATCAACCTGTGGCCTCCACATGCAACTGCACGTGTGAATACACAGGGAGGGGGGGAGAGGGAGGGAGAGAGGGAGAGAGGGAGGGAGAGGGAGACATGAGAGGGGGGTGCAGGAGGAAGCAGGAGGAAGGAAGGATAGACAGAAGGAGGAAGGGGGAAGGGGAAAAGGGAAAGAGGAAGGGAAGGAGGGAGAGGGAGAGAGAGGGGGAATCAGAAAGAGAGAGAATTATACAGTTTACTTTTCATAAAAGCAATTGTGCCTTTCAACATCTGTACCTGTGACCTAGCCTATCCTGTAAAGCTGGTTGAGGCCTTTTGGAAATAGTCAACCTTATTAAAACACTTTAACTGTGCTAAATCTGATCATTTTATTTCTTTACAATCTCCACTTTTCACTTTTTGCATAATTAAAATATGCAAAACTAAGAATTTGAGAAGAAAAATTATAGAGCCCCCTTCAAAAATTTATTGGACATCATAGAACTAGTTAACAATAGACACTAATTTTTAAAATACTGTCGACTGAGTTAATTTCATTTCCTGGCATGTTCTTAAGAAATTTTGGAAGCCTATGTGAACTCAGGATATTTTACTTTCTATGTCTTCACGCAATACTCTTTTATTCTCAAGTCTGAGAGGCTTATGTTTACCTAGTCCACTCATGCCAAAGAAAAATGTGGTCCTGAATGCATCTGAGGAAGATCCAGGAATGAGCAGCATAGCGGAGAACATCATGCAGAGTCATGCGTGACATTTTTTCCCAGAAGGTTAAATTAGTGATGTTGCATGGCCTACCAGGAGTCTATGAGTCTAACAGGGGTTAGACTCATGTCAAGTGCTTACTAAAGACTGAAGAGTGCTACACAAGGCATTAAAAAGTATGTAGAAGAAAAGGCAGACGAGAATTGTCCCCTGGAGTTGTGATCAGGCCAAGGACAGAGGCCACTGTTGATTATAAGCGTAGTTTTCTAACCGTAAGGAAAACGTGCAATTGATTGACATGTGCCATGCCATCAAGAGGCATTGATACTATAAACTGCTTACTGACTTCAGATGTTAAAATGCAAACAATGCCACAGCAAAAGTAAGTCTTGGGATTAATGATGTAACACACAAACTTAAAGCGATGGAAAATGATACATGACTGGATGGATCCAACGGAGTGTTGCTATAGAAGTCACTGCAGCAGAGGCCAGTGCAACTACTCCATTGTGAGTCAAAAAGCACAGACTTCAAAGAAGTGAGGAAGGTGTGCATATTCCCTAGGCAAAGTCCTTCCTGTTCCCTGATTATAAGAGCATCAAATGCCACATCTGCATCTGACATCCTTCTCATCCTGACTCAAGACATCTCCCATATCCACCTGCTCTTCTGTCTTCACACTATGTGTGACCGTACTCCTTCCATGCTCTCTACCAAATCGCTCTCAGCACTAAAAAGATGTGTCTTCCATCTCCATGGCTGTTAGCACAATGATCTCAACATTGTAGGTAGGCAAGATTACTGGTGGTGAACTACATAGCTTGGTATTCGGGATCTTATAAGATCTGACCTTTTAAACGGATCTTCTTTCTCTTTTTCTTATGGAAGCAGCAATTCTCTCAACATGTTTCTATTTAACGGACTCATCAGGTCAATGATCTCCATTCCTTTTGCAAAACATAGCCTCTGTAAGCCTGGCTGATTAAGCACACTGGACTAGCAACTCGTGCTGCACGTCTGCGTTGTTGGGTCTTTGGGGGTTTTTTTCTCTCTTTTCTCTGACCCATTAGTTGTATCCTTGTTCAGGCTTATTTATGCCAGTTTGACTTGTTCTTGCGATTATGTGATTTAATTAAAGATGAAATCTGATAAAAACACGAATGCAGAAAGAAAATTGCTTCTGTAAAACTAAGCTGTGCAATTTATTTCAGAACGACGATAAGAGATGATGCCAAAGTTGACGGACAGGGAGGCTGCGATGAATTGAGATCAGGCCTAGACGTCCCACAGGAAGTCAATTTCAGATTGTTCTCTTGATTCCATGAGTAAAGGCCAGTTGCAGATTCACACTCAAGAAATTGATTTGGCCAGGTGTGGTGGCACACACCTGTAGTTCCAGCTCTGGAAGGCAGAGGCAGGAGGATCTCTGAATTCAAGACAAGCCTTGACTACAGAGTGAGTTCCGGGCCAGCCAAGACCACAGAGTAAGACCTGGTCTCCAACAAACACCACACCATAAATGAGGAAAATGAAGAAAGTGTTTTGACCCTTCAATGAAAGTTTGCTAAGTAAATGTGTGCTTATACATTTATGCTAAAATACAGGATTTACAGCTGATACTTCCTAATGACTTCACTACTTTTCCAAGCTTTTAATTTAGGAAGTAGCCATTGGTGCCAACTAAAATGACAAATGAACCCAGCTCCTGCTTTGAGCAGCCCTCAGGCCCTCACCGCTTCTTCCCCATAAAATGAACTTTCCCTGCACTGCATACTTATCCATCATCCAGAACCTGGACAAAGTCCCATCTCTTTGGAATATTCCCTAAAGCCTTCCTCCTGGAATTGAACACAGTCATCTGAATCTTCTAATGTCAGCCTTGTAGGACCCTAATCCAATGCCATAGCCTCAGTTTCTTCACCTGTAAATGGGGATAATATTTACCTCATAAGTCACGGAAAGATTTAACGTATGATACAGTAAGCACATTTGCTCATGACTTGGAGAAAACAACAGATCTCTGCCTCCATCCATGTCCCCTTTTGGGAGTCTACGGAGTTTTGCTATTGTTCATGTTTTCTCATTCTTTCTTCTGTATTCTCACAGTTTCGGCACATCTTTAACCCCTTTATTGCACAACATAATCTAATTTGCTCAATAGCCAGAAAAAAAAAAAAAAGTATATCTCATATGATCTACATTTGACTTCCTACGAAACACTATTCAATGAAGCAAAGACGCTCAGTTGCAGCTGTTTAAAAGTGCATGCTCCTCTCTCTCCATCATCTGTTTTCATGTTCATTCTGCTTCCTCCTAAAAATGTCCATGGCTTAGATTACACCTGACAGCAGTCTTGGCAGCTCCTGGAGAATTCCATCTTTGCAAAGCAACATGCTCTGGGAAAAGGAAAAGAAATGTACCCGTTCTTCCCCTAAAGGATTGAAATTCTGCATTCTCTTTAGTTGACAATTGACTGCAACATGTTGCAAATAAGTGCCAGGCCTCGATGAGGTGTAAAATCCTGACTGTATTAGCTAGTTATTTAGAGAGATGTGAAGATGCTCTTGCCAACATACATTCAATTTAGGCTTCGGATGCTTCGCATGATCTCCCAGGCAGCACTTGTTTGAAAATGTTGGAATTTAATTTAAAAGTTTCCTATTTGTTTTTCATCCTGATTTTAAAAGCTGCAACAAGTCTTTAGTTCTTCGAATCAAAGACTCCAGAGTTAATTTTGATTTTTCTTTGTAGGTCTACATATTGGTATGTAAAATGTGGATTTTATCACATTTTACATTCATCCTCCTATGATTTTTACATTTTCACTGTCTTTTAATATTTGTCATTGACCTTAAATTCTCACCATCTCAGAATGCTAAAGACAGTTGTTTTTGTAGAAATGATCTCTTCTAGTCCTTACCTTTCTGTTAGCTACATGAACTCATGAGTTATTGTATATTGACAGGCTACAAGATTGCTGGAGGACACTGAAATGTCTTCTTAACCATTCACCACAGGTGGCATATGACATGATCCACCAAAGTCACATATGACCAAGATTCTCCTTCAAACAGTAAACAAGCATCTGTGTTTCTTAATAAAGCCATTTCATATTATCAGAAATTAATATTGAGGATAGTGGCAATCCATGTTGGTTTGCATATGTAGAAGAGATTCATTACATCGACTGTCACAGTGGAAGGGCCATCCTCTGGGCATGTTTGTACAGTTGGTTGTTGAGTTGGGTTTATTCAGGGTTCATATGCTGGACAAATCCTAAGAATATGTTACACAGCTCTGGGGGAGCCAGTCACATAGCCTATTCCATGATAACTTTTTCTGGCTGATGATTACAAGTACTCTTGGGTGCTAAGATTCAAGTATATTTAGAAAATTTGTGAGATAGTCCAACAAAATCATTATTTGGACATACAGGGAGAAAGATGTCATTCTGGAATGAAAGCAGCTGAAAAGTGAAGCAACAGTCAAGCTTCCATTCTAGTGACTTCAGAAGAAGTCCTTATGTATGAAACTAGCTCAGAGCTGTGTCATATATTCAAGAACTCTCTGAGAAAGTCAAATCACATCACAGGTAGCCTCCCCTTTCCTTGAGAAGAAAGATACACTGCTATCTTACTTCACTCAAGACTTCTGATTTATTATGGCCTCATGAGAACTCAGTGTGAATAGTTAGGCCATTCAGGAGGAAGCCTTTATTAGGGGAACAGGAGCCCTGTAGAGTGAAACACCAGCAGAATGGGTGGCAGTTTGAATAGGGTCAACAATAGCTCAAGATGTCCTAGATGGGAATCCCAGCTCTACTTTGTAACCTTTGGATCATGATGGAGCCTCTCTTCCTCCAAGGAAGACAGAGGGTAAAGTAAAATATGGAAAGGAAGAGTAAGGAATGAGCTGCATTTTCATGGTTTTAGGGGAAATGCCACAGCTTAGAAGAAAAAAATAGGGTCTATGCTGATTCACAAGCAAATAAGATGTCCCCTGGAGACTTTGAGTTCTGCTACAGTGACAAACAACAATGATTTCTACATTAGAAGGAAATGACAGATACACAAATTAGGATTAGAAGTCATTGAGAATATCATAGTCATACATGACCTCAGATATGCCATATAATAGATGGTATTTCGTGCATTCAGTAGAAACCTGAAAGAGAGAGTCACCTCTGAGAGTATGCTATAATGTTATCAGCATTATTTTTTAGAACTAGTTTGAGAATTACTTCATAGACACATGTGTTTTAAAACATCTGCAAATAGGAAAAAAATACAAACATACATTCTGTCCTTATAAAATTATCCCACTAAGAGATTTTCTCCTCTATAGCTATGACTAAAACCTGCCAACATGGTCCATGACTCATCTACCCTGTATAAAATTCAGTGGTCTAAAGAACATTGAAAAAAGTTTTGGAACTATTTTTAGTCTTCCCCATTTCACCTTGCTGGAATGACTAATGACTGAAATTAAGGAGACTATTTGAAAGTTCTTTACTTGAATATTGGTTTATATGCTTCTACTGTTCATGTGCAATTTCATGGGCTTTGGAACCAACAGACCTGGATTGGAATTCCAGCCCTATTATGTGACATTTGGATCATAATGGAGCCTCTCTTCCTCCAAGGTAGACAGAGGGTAAAGTAAGATATGGAAAGGAAGAATAAGGGATGAGATACTTGTTAGTGATTTTAGGGAAATACTACAGCTTAGAAGAAAGGACTGGCCTGCCCCTCAGCGAGAGCTCAGCTGTAATCTCTTGTATTTGCAAGGCTTTGGGAGATGACTTCTGTTTTTCCATCTGCAACTGATGGTAGGAAAGTAAACGATTTGCAGCTCCTTCCACCTCACTTTTAATGGTAGTTTCCACAAAATTATCTTTACTTTCTCTGTGCTTCCAGATGGAGAAGGCACTGAATAGCATTCTCTTATAAGCCAGCCCTACTGTTAATTCTATTTGGCAGGATTAGTTCTCCTAATATCTATGGGTCCTGACAAGCAAAGAAGGGATTGAAAAATGTACTTTAAAAACTGAGTGTGATATACATTAACATCTCAAATAGGAAAATTTCTGTTTACAATTTGCGTGCAATGTGCAGGATATAAATGCCAAAGCAAAAGCTTGGCAAAGTTGGCATGCATGTAATTGGGTTAAACTGAGAACTCACACAAACCTGGCCACCAAGAATCAATGGACTACACACTCAAACTGAACTCTCTGCCTTATAAATGACTGATAGAAATCTCATAATCCAGAGATAGTATTGGAGGCCAGTGCCTAGCTCTGAACACCAACTAAGTGTCTGTAATGACCTACCCTACCCCCAAACACTTTAAAAGTTGCAGTTCCCTGACCCAAGCCAAGTTCCCCCTTCTAAAGTTTGCAAGGATGGCATGTTCAGATTTCTTGTAAATAGTTCAAATGCTGAGATGTCAAATAACTTTTCCTTTTGTCACAGCCATTGGCCAAGCACTAAACTGTTGTATAAGATATCATACTGTTAGCCTGGGGGCTATATTGCATAGCATTTTGAAATACCATTCCATGTAATTTTTCTTTCTTGTCAGTAATCTTTCTTGCTCCTTTTTGTTGAGTTTGGAAGCACATCAAAGTCCTAGAGTTTAAAGAGCACTTGACTAGTTTTCCTGTCTGCCCACCTTAACTCCCACACACATTTTACAGGAAGAAATCTTGAAATATCTCCCAATAGCTTCCTCTGAGATCTGATCATTTTTTGTACCTGGAAATACTAGAAATGCTTTGTATTTATTCTGACTGTCTTGCCAAGAAAGAGAACCTCTTGGTTCTCAATATCCTAAGTCCCTTAAAAGCAAAGAGTCTGTCTTAGCTACCCATCAGATTACAATACCACCCTAGGGCGCAGACAATGTTAATAGACAAAAACCATGAACAAAGTAAAAAGGCACGGACAAATATAAAGAAACAAGTGTATAGCTCAGCGGTAGATTGGTTGCCAAGCCTGTAGGAGGCCCTAGGTCCAATTCCCAAGAACAGAGAGAGAGGGAGAGACAGAGAGAGAGAGTGACAGAGAGAGAGAGAGAGGGAGAGAGAGAGAGAGAAAGAGAGAGAGAGAGAGAGAGACGGCGTTTCCACAGTCTTTACTTGATGCTAACTACAGCACTCTGTATTTGCTGGAGTACTGAATAAGCCTTATTCCTCCTTTAACCACTTTGAAGATAAAAACATATTAGTCATGCCTGTATCTCTGTTATGTAGCATGATTTGTGACCTACAGACAATAGTCAAGAAATACTTAGTAAATGAATAAATGCATCTAGCCCAGCCACTGGTCCTTCCTCTTCCACTACTTTTCTGAAGTGATCTTTTTGCTTTCTTCCATTTTAAATTACAAACATTTCACAAGCTTTTGATGAGGACTTGGAAGGCTCACTAGGACCTCTCAGACAACATTTCTTTTGTGTTTCAGAATGTGTCTGCTTTGCATGACAGTCCAGATGTCAGCCTTTCCACATTTCCCTAGAATTACCTTGAGTGGAATATGTCCCTCCTGTGTAGTTCCAAACCCTCTATTGGGCAGGCAGCTCTGTTGTTTCACTAACTGTCGGTGTTACACTGCTGTATTCATAAAGGGTTGTCAGCACGGTGCAGTGTTATTATGCAAGATCATTTGCTCGTGTAAAGACTCATTCAACCTAGCAGTTGCTTTGTCTCTTGTCAAGGGAACTGTATGCTGCTACATTCGAGATGAGAGTTTGTAACATCAACCTGCTGCTGCTGTTTCTGCTACGCAATTTGAAAGAATCAACAATTTATGCTGGTTTCCTTGTTTCTCTTCTCTGGTAAAAACTTATCCACTATCCAAACAGGATATTTTTTCAGTGTCAGGGAGATAATATCCCCTGGGTAAGGGTCATTCATGCAAGGCTATCTTCGGAGGGCTTGTGGTTGGGGCTTTATCCTCAGTCCACTGCCTAGGCACAGCCACTTCCCACCAAGGCTCCCCTCCACCTTTCCGGCTGCTTCCAAGCCAGCATTTAGGACTTCCCTTTGTCTCATGTCTAGCTTTCCTTCAGGCATTGTACCAGATATCGTCTCCAACATCAACTTCTAGTTGGAAACATTAGCTACCTGTGCTCAAACTTTTAGAAACCGGCTCTGCTGCCAGACAGAAGTATTTCCTATCCACATAGCACAAAGTCCGTCTGCCACACTGCACAGCCCCACAGGCAGTCTAATTGGTCATCCAGCCAGACCTGTGGTGTCCTGGAACACAGTACACACTGGACAAAGGATAATCCCATTAATGAGGATAAAACCACTGAGAGAAGAACAAAATTCAATTTGCTACCTCTGTTTCCCTAAGGTTTTCCTCCCCTCACCAATCCTGACTTACTTCCCTAACCCTACCTGAAAATGCAAGGCTCACACTAGGAAAAATAATGAGAACAGATTTAAAGAACCAGAGGGCCTTAGGGGAACTTTGAGTCCGCAAATTGGAGAAGGTGTTAATGCTAGCATAATCATAGGCCAGGCCCTCTGCTCTTGCCTGGCATTGGGGTATTTGTTATTCTTAAGAAGCGGACATGTTGAAAAGAATATTTTCCTTCAGCAAGCCCCTTCAACAATATATTATGGTCTGTTGCAGAATAGCTAGATTGCATTAATCTGTTTCTTCAAGATGTAGCTTGTGGCGGAAAATATATACTTTTAAATTTTGCTCAGGTGCAAATTTTTTGACAAAAAAAGGAGGAGGAGGAGGAGAAAGAGAAAAAGCAGAAGAAGAAGAAGGAGGAGGAGGAGGAGGAGGAGGAGGAGGAGGAGGAGGAGGAGGAGGAAAAGAAGGAGAAGAAGAAGGAGAAGAAGAAGAAGACTATAAAAAAAAAAGCTATCCCTTCCTGCTCTAGGCCCAGTCACAACTCCGTTTCAGCAAGACTTCAGTTCCTGCTCTGAACTCAAAAGTCTCTCTAGCTTTTCAATTTTGTTCTTGTCTCAGATTCCATAAAGATTTAGCAAGAATAACACCTAAGTTGCCTAGTGAGTCCTCTTTCTGTCTGCATATTTCATGTATCCAATAGACAGTGTGATATGACTATCTAATCTTTTTCTTTGCTTTTCTTTCTTTTTTTTTTTTTTTTTTTGTTCCAGTTCATGGAAAGCCAGAACTTTACAGATAAGAAAACTTTGCCTCCACAAATACAGAAGAGCAGGTGGCTTTCAAAAGGAATAAATATGAAGTATGAGTCTTTTAGGTGAAGAAGGAAAAGGGGAGGCGGAGAGGTGGCTAAGCACTTTAGAGCAGGCACTGCTCTTACAGAGGACCTAGTTCAGTGCCCAGCACCCAAGCCAGGAGGCTCACAACTGCCTGCGACTCCAGCTCTAGAACATCCAGTGTCCTCTTCTGCCTCCAGAGAGCACTGCACTCACCTGTACACCCTACATGCATATGCTTCCAAAAACAAAACAGAATCCTTTATAAAAGGAGTCGTATCCATAGCCTAGGCACCACGCCTCCAGCTCAGTTCAGCTAGAGAAACCTTGTGCAGTGTGTGCTCATTCCCAGATGTTCAAGGGGGTTCCGTGGGCCGCTATGCACATCTTCATGGAATACTAATGCATTCTCATTTCTGATATCCATATCCATATGCCATGTTAGCTCTAGGTACAAATTTATATTTTATGCAGGATTTTAAAGGTATTTTGTGGAACCAAACTACTCTGAGCACCTCTTTTTAAACTATTGCTATTTCCTTGAACTCCCTGATTTCTTTTCAAATACCATGTTGCTGTTATTGTTTTAATTTGTTGCTCAACTTTTCTATTATCCCAGAATGTCCATGATTTTCAATGAGGAAAAGTCAGTTTTAAGTAGTCCATTCCTACCCTTCTAGTGTTGTGGGGTTTGTTGCTGTTGTTGTTTGTTTTTTAGTCAGAGTACTACAATCTGTAACTTGCTAGGGAATGGTATCTGGGTTTATTTAACACAAAAGGGAATCCCAAACACTCTAGAGATAGAAACACAGCGCAGAGTATGGATATGTGTTACGCTGATTCTAGTGGTGTATTTAAATAAAACCAAAACATTCAACTAAGAAGTTAATGCAGCCTCCCTAAAACAGAAAGACGATAAAACTATTATTACCAGCAACTAATTGTAAAGATGTTGTCAGTGAAATGGGAGAAAATAACACTTTACAAGAATGTCCAAAATATAGAGTAATGAATACGCCTATCTTTTTACAACGTGGAATGCTACTTAACAAAAGAATTCAAAACTTTCTGTGAAATTTCAAAATGGACGTATTGGGGCTGGAGAGATAGCTCAGTCCTCCCAAGGGATCTACGTTCAATTCCCAGCACCTACATGGCAGCTCACAATTGTCTGTAACTTCAGTTTCAGGTGATCTGATGCCTCCTGTGCCTTCTTCTGGCCTCCATTGGCATCAGATATGCATGCGGTGTACAAACATACATGCAAGCAGACACCCATACACATGAAAATGCTTTTTAAAAGTTAAAAGCAAAATCACATGGCTAAATAAACCATATCCCATGGCCCAGAAACGTTGAGTATGCTCTATGTATAAATTAACACAAGTATAAAAATGTGTGTTCAAAAATATTTGCTGAGTGTGTATTGACATCAGCCCAAGAATCACAAGGCTGAGACTGAGGTGCCAGCTCTGCTGTGCTCTAGATGCACAACTTCCAGCCCTTTACATAACTAGTTGAGCTCAGGGCCTCTCCATGAAATAGCGTCTATGAAGTGTGCCTGGCACCTCATATAGACTTAATGAATATGAATTGCTCCTTGAAATGATGAAAATATTATTTAAGAATACTACCCTATATTATTTATGATAGCAAAATATATGATAAAATTCAATTATCTACCAATCAAGAAATTGGTTAAATAAAATTATGTCTATTCAAAAGAAGTATAATAGTTATTAAAATAAGCAAATCAATATATATGGGGAATCAAGATATACTTAAAAAAAGTCAAGTTTGTTCAACATTAATTTTATTATGGATGTTATGCATGCTGCAATTTTTATTTGCATGCTGAATGTGTCCCCACCCAAAGACCCATAGGTACACAGGAGACTTTGTTCTTAGGGTGGGGCCATTGCAAGATGGAGGGACATTTAAGAGATGAGGCTTAGGTACACAGAAGGAGACTGAGAGACCCAGTCCTCCTCACTCTTTTTATAATTTTTACCCCTGCTCCACCTGACCGTGAAGAACATAGTTTCACTCTGCTGTGTATTCCTACCACACTGCGCTGTTTCCCATGAGCCCAAAGCAACAGCACCAACCAGTTATGAGTTATGGGCTAGAACAGCCCATAACTGTGATCCCAAGCAAACTTTTCTGCTTTATAAGTCGATTATCTCAGGAACTTGCTATTGTGGCAGCAGGCTGACTGACTAACAAAATTGTATTATTCTCTGTGAGAAGAACAAAATAATATACTTATATAAAAAAAGGTGAGAAAAACATAAACCAAAATATTGGTGGCAAGTATCTATTGGAAGTGGAATAAATAAAAACTTTAATTTTTTTCCTATTATGAATTTCTGTGACATTTAACTTCTGAGAGCGACCATGCAATTGTTTTTTTTTTTTAATTAATAAAAATGCTATTTTTGAAAGAGTAAAATTAAATTGAATACGTGATGTAATATACACAATGAACCATCTAGTCAAATAAAGGAAAGTAACACCCAAGTTCTTGTCGATGCCTAAGGAAAGAACTGTTCTAGTTCTTTGAAATGTTCTAGTACAGAAGAGAATGGACTGTCTGCCCTCTGCCTCAGGGCAAGTCCGCTTTCTCTTTCACCGCACTGGCGATGCAGTGCACGGGAAGGAGAAGCTCAGGATAACAAAACTATTTACAATACATGTGAACACTCTCAAATAACTCGATAGAAGAGATTTAATTTATTGGTCTAGCTACTATTCCTATGCTCATATTCATAATTTTCAGTTACGTATACGAAGGACTGACTACTTAGATCTCTTCATTCTCAAGTTCTCAGACCTGGTTTATAAATCAGACAATAAATCTCTACTGAATGGATGAGTGAAGCTAGCTGTCACTCACATACACTCCCTCTACTTCTGAGTAGCTAACCTTATACATCCTCCATTGCCAAAGCTGGGAACAGGGGTGGGCATGGTGAGAAGAGGTGAAACCGGAAGGACCTCCTGGCAATGTGAGAAGCATCAGGTCACCGGGCAGGGGGGACCCTAAGGATAGAAGACATCACACTAGTGTGAATCGTGATGCTATGAAGAAACTGAGACCCGGAGAAAGCCAGTCGCTGTGCGTGATCAGAGTCAGGATTTAAAACCACATCTTCCACTTGAGCCTCAGTTTCCCTTCATGGCCAGGCTGTCATTCCCCAGAGGAGTGCCATTACTTAGAGAAATCGATATATAATTTCCCTGTAGCGAAGGAGCCGCACAAAGGCTTATTCTAGTGGAGCCATGTTCCTTTATGAGCGTATTTCTTCTTCATTCATGTTGTCATTTCCTCCCAGTGTCTTCAGCATAAATCGCAGACAGTTGGAGTCTCTCAATGAGGCCTTTTAAGAATCTTTCTGCCTTTCTTTCCTCTGATCATATGATCAAAAATGAATACACATCATATAGATGTTATTTTCTTACTTCTTCCTTAGGGGGGAAAAAAATAGGAGACAGTAATACAGAACATTTTCTTTTCTTGAAGTATAAACTTGATGAGAATGCCATGGCGGAGCTGGAAGCCCGATCGTCCTAAAACACCTTCTTCAAGAATCCTCTGCCCATGTGAACACATTCCTTCCTAGTCATTATTTAATAGCGCTCCTCCTGCCTCCGCTGTAACAGCACTTCTCATGTTAGAGAAGACGTGTCAAAGCAAAATAAAGGTAAATGACTGGAAATGAAAGATACAAGCTGAGCCTGGCATACAGGCAATGCCAGCCAAGGAGGAAGAAGAGGAAGCAGTGGTAGGAAATTTACTTAATGTGGTGGCAAATGTGAATCTGTCATAATACGTTAGATTTCGTCAAACCCATATTAAACAGCTGATGCTTTTGGAGACCTGCCATTTCCCGCCACCCCGATCGAGACTCTGATCCATCGGAATCAGGCAAACGAAAGATTGAGTGAACTGTGCAATCTTTCAGTTAATCCAACACAGTGAAGTTTCTCCCTGTTACCATGTTCCACAAGGGCAAACCCACACTGGCAGTTTGTTGTTAATTACATTTGATGTGCAGTAACACAAGAGAGCTAATTAACTTGCATCATAAAAGCTTTATTTACTGTGACAAATTAAACAAACTCATAAAGTGTTCAGCCACAATGGATCTCAATTATCATGCAGTCCAAGGAATGTGCTACAAACATATTCTCAGGCCTCTCTCAGGTATCACTTCAGCCTTACAATCCTATGAACATTGCGATTAAAAGTGGGTCTTTTAATGAATAGAGCTAAAGTCAACTGCCATTTGCTTTGTTTTCTTTGGTGTGTGTAAACGGGTGTGTATGTGTTCTCTAAGGTACAGGGGCTGGATATGTTTGTCAAAATGACCTTCCTTCTTTCCTTCCTTCGTTCCTTCCTTCCTTCCTTCCTTTCTTCTATGTTGATATCAAAACCTAGGTCTTCCACATGTTAAGCACATGCTGATTGACTGAGCCCTACCTCCAACCCACGTTTAATTCCTTAGCCTTGCTTACTTTACAGATCAATGGCATAGTTTTAGATGTCAATTAAAGAGTCTCATAGATCCAAAGAAGAAAAAGCATATCCTAAAGTCTGCATTCTGTGCTAAACATGGCTGTCTAAAACCAGTCGTGTCAAATTCTTCTAGACAGTGTGGATTCCTTACAAATATGTTATAGCTCTGTGAAGACTCAATGACAAGAAACATAACTCAGTGCATTTCTTTTACAGTAGAATAAGAAAATTTGCCTATCAGTAGAATGTAACAAGACTGAATGTCCTTGGAGTAAAATCTTTTGTTGTTGTTCTGGGAAAGGGAACCACTCTTTCCAGAATAGGTCCTAGGATTAATTTACCTGTGTAAAGTATTTAGAATTTTTGGAGTTACCGAAGCCTCGTTTCCTACTCTTCAAAATGCAAATAGTGTTTAAGACAGTGTTTAAAAATAATAGCCATAGTGGAATGGAGTGAAGTGGTATGTTGTTGCTGTCTTAATGAATATTTGTTGATACATTCAGTACCAGAACACTGTGCTTTCATGCCAAGAAATGACTAAGGAGAAGAACTTTGTAGATAACTTTCCTTATCTCCATGACAGCTGGGCATATTTGTATCTCAGGAAGAGATTTATGGAAAAGAGAAACACTGAGAATTAGGGAGGGAAACCAGGGGACTCTTCTTATTTTTTTATAATCTCACTGGTATTTCTGAAATTTAGCCATGCTTGTAGAATCCTCCAAAAAGAAATAAAGGCTAAAAAGTTGTCTATACGTTTACCTTTAAAAAAACAAAAAAACCTGAGCTGGGAGAGGGAGGGTCACTACAAAATTAACCCAGGGATCACATTTGCTCATTTTCTGTTTAAGCTTCCCAGAAATGTCTGGCATATCACCTTCAAGACTGGGTGTCCCTGTGGCTCACCTCTTGCCAGGTGACATGATGAATCATCTAAGGTCTGTAGCCGAGATCCAGAGTCGATGTGTCCCTAAAAGACTTTGTCCTCTTCCTACCTAACAGTTGTTTTTGTCTTCTGGACAGACATTGGGCTCCCATGAAAAAGGAGCTCACCATTAATGCCTTGTATTTGACAATAGGTCACAGCAGGGGCTGGGAAAGAAATCACAGGAAAAGCAGCTGAGTGTGGACATAATAAGATGTCCTTTATTTACAGGAGCACAACCTATAATATGCAATTTCAACACTAAGCAACACCAGAGCAAGTTGAAGAGACTGCTGGTTCTCTAATGAAAACTTTGAATGATTCCAAAGGTCTAGGGTCTTTTGCACTGAGTGACTATTATGTACTAACAAGGCAGTGTGATTACTCCACCTCAGAATATTCATACAAACCAACAGCACACTTCCCCCTCTGCCCACATTTCCAGTCCAGGACATTAGAGCTCACAGCTATTACATCCGTCTCCTGATAGAACGAATGACATAAGATGGAACAATTTTGTTTTCATTTACTGACTTCCTCATAAACTACATCTCACTTAAACATCTCCCAAAGACCTATCATTCATGGGCAAAGCTCATTTGCCTCTCTCATCCCCAGGACAATTATGAGATAACATGAAAACAAAGACTCAAAACAGAAATAAAATCTTAAATAAATTACTTACACAAATGAAGAGATACAACTAGTTATACTGAAAATCTTCCTGCCTAGTTTACATGGAATAATCTTATCATTCACTATCCCATCAGGAAAGATAGGTACATAAGAGGCTGACCAATTTATTATAAACAGGCCTTTTTATGCCAGACTGATTGCAGAGATGTTACTATAACTGAGAATTCTGAAGAGGACATTAAAATACAGCTACAATGCCAAATGGAGTGGTTGGATTTTTAGAGCTTTATTCAGCCTGAGCATGACACTCTTCCTCCTGTGGAAGTCCATGGGTGGCCATTAAATCAAACTGAGCCTCTTACAAACCTATTCATATTGACCAGAGTATGGTGGCTCATTTAGCCAATCTGCAAGTGCATATTGCAGAGAGAGAGAGGGGGATGTAAAGACCCTTCTAACACTGCTTAAAGCTTGCCTTGATTACAGTGATCCCTGTGGGACTCAGGTGTTACTCACCCCACCCCCATTGTGAATGTTAAGAAATTCCAAGCCAAGCAAATGACAGCACATTTCTTTCTGCTCACATCTCTCCACTTAGAGTCAAAGTCAATCAAATCGATATCAGTTGGTCATTTCCCCTGAATTTTTGGAGGGCAAAAACTTCCAGAACACCCCAGATCCCTCTGATTCAGTCTTGCTTCTTAGCACAAGACTTGCTGTGACTCTCTTGTGGAGATGTGCCTTGCTGACTTCCAGGAAACTGAAAGGAAGTGCACAATGCTGAGTCTTGCCCATGAGTTTGTAAGGCTTTCCATCCTGAGTGAGGACGGGTCCATCAAAGTTTCTTCAAAAATTCAAAGCTAGGTGGTTCTGTCTCCCCGAAACTTCCTTGTGGGTCAGAACTGAGACTTCCCTCTCTGGTTTTCCAATCCCACCAAAGTTATATTGCTCTACAACTCCAACTGAAATGTACTCCTGATGAAGTCTTGAGGAAGAACTGGAAACGTTCTACTGGAGAACCCCAACAAAGGACAGCAGAGAGAAAATGCATGCTGCTTGCTTGATTGCTGCCATTTGGAACTTCTCTGGGGAGGTACCTTTACATTTTGTCAACGAGTTCAAGATTAGCCCAAAACACCTTGAAATATGAATTGGATATGGGATTCACCATCCCAGAGAATGTTACTTATATTTGACAAAAAAAAAAGAAAAAAGAAAAAAAAAAGATATCTGAGGTGGGACTGTAACACTATAACAATAATTTTCTTGAGATTCTGGAACTGATTCTAAAAGCAGACAGAAAGCCCGCTTAAGGGGAAAAAAAAAATGTTCTGCACCCACACATACGTCTGCTTCTTTGAAAAAATACTTATTTAATTTCATATATGCTTATTAAAAGTTGGCCAGTGACCAAATTGCAAAATATTTTACAACAAATAACCCCACTGGTTCATACAAGGCATTGATTCCACATTTACTCATGATAGCCAAGCCTTCTGAGGCTGCACTACGGTAAGGAGAAAAGCAGGTGGCCTCTGTGTCACACTGGGATCGATATGAGAGACAGGGTACCGTGTGTACAGACAGCACAGTACAGAGGTGCTTAATTATCATGGCAAACGCATGCCACTGTAAGTTAGGTCACTTCCCTGTACAGTGTTATGAAATTAGCTGCAGGATCTCTAAGCACGCGCATTTTGTTTGGTACCTAATCAGACAAATGCTTTCTCCATCCCAGCTCCCAAGAGCTGAGCACAGGGGAGCATTCCATCCGCCGACGTCAGGAATAGCAGGCTACTACTGAGTTCCTACTTCAGATCCTTGGGAAAGCTCTCCTGGCTCCATCCTGCTTTAAGCCTGTGCAGCTCGGTCAGCCAGGTGTTCGCGAGCGCCTCCTTGTGGCGAGGCCAGCTCCGCGGCTTACAGCTGCGCTGACTCCCACCCCGAGCGGCTGGCGGCTGCCCAGGCCTGCCCGGAGGGCGGAGGAGAAGGCCCTCCGACCCGGTGCTGTCCAGAAGAGCATGATTACTATCTGGTGTCTTGGCTCTCCTGGAAATCCAAGACAGTCCGGTCTCCTGAGAGGGGTGGGCGGTGCGGTCTTTAACTCAGTCTCTATTCTCCACTGAGTCCACGGCTCATTCCAATCCAAACTACAGCTTGTTTGCACCATGACACTAATAAATGCTTGAATCTGGTTCCGACTTCCTAGGCGTCGGTGTTGCTCAAATACAAAGTAATTAAAGGGATTCCTAGCTAGAGATTTTTTTTTAAATCTCCTATAACATTTAAATTAGACTAAATTCAGCTGTTTGAGTGCCCTCTGACAATATATTTTCCCTCAGCTCGACGACTGTTTTATCGCTCCTTACGCACTTGACCTAATCGGCAACATCCTGCACTCTGAAATGTTTATACTGTTAAATGAATTTTTAATCTAACTTTTACAGCATTCAATTTCAGTTTCATCAGCCATCCACAGTGCAATATCTAATGTTTTAAAATAATCTAGACAGTTACAAGGAAGGAGGGGGAGGGGGAAGAATCGCCGTGTTATGAAGCAAATGATTAATTAAAGCAAATTAGATTCTGGCAGCTCTTGCTATAATGGTGCATTTCCCGACCAGACTAATAAATCTGCGTTGCGAACGTGTGCTTCCATGGGGTTCAAGAGTCACCTGGGAAAGGACATTGTTGACTAATCCAGGCGTATCGCTGTTACTTTTATTTTCTCTTGCCCTATGGAATAACAACTAATATTGTCCCAACATTCAGAGTGCACCCATGAGTCCACTTTTGCTCAGGCTGTAAGGGTGGGTTCCGGGGAGGCTGGAGAGCTGAGAAAGTTCCTTCTATGCGACTGAAGCCAGTTGTGGTAAGGGATACAGCTAAGATGCCGCTAAACAGCAGCCAGTCCGAGGACCGAGGACCCGCGCACCGCGCCAGCCTGCGGCAGCACAGTGGCTGGCAGGTCCGGGGCTGCAGCTCGGTGGGAGCCGCTCCCTCTCCCTCCCCTCCGCTCCCCTCTCCTGTGTGAGAGGTTCGTCTTCTTCCCTGTCCTAATAGCTGGCACCTCCTCTTTGAGGCGAGTAACAGCTTTCTAAATCCAGCCAAATGCCGCTGCCATGCACACCGCAGTCTTTGCAGTTTCTCTAGGCACAGAAGGGAGAAATTGACAGCCATTTCAAGAAAGGGACCGCAGACTTGCCTTAATTTAGACTATTCAGAGTGTTGCCACTTAAATCAACCTTTAATAATTTCTAATATCAACTGTTGCTGTCTTTTTTTTTCAAATTCATATTTGTGATTGCCTAATTCGTATGTTTTAAAGTGTCTTTTTTCCCCCCAGATCCCAGCAAATGCCTGTGTGAACCCTACATGCAGTTCTCCAAGGCCTTCAGTCACGGCATGTCACGTCGTCTCAAACTTATCCAGACAAGGCACAGATGTATTTGAAGTCTGTGGTGTTGTGACAAGGAGAAAACAGTTTTAAAACAATAGTATACATACCCGGAATAAATTTATCTTGGGATTTATTAAATGGGGGGAGGGGAGGCAGGCCATAAATCTCCAGAGTAAAATTCCAGATTGCAATAAATAATCACACCGCATGAAATGTTTGTGCTGGCTTTTAAACAGCGTGCCTCATGAAACCCCAAGACACAGTGGAGTGCATTAATGTGCCCAAGACCCTTCAGGCTTCTCTGTGTATTGAACCCCAACCTCCTGCCATCGCTCTGTTAATTTTGATTACTAAAGTGAATTGGCTAAGGAAGAAAAAAAACACTAACTACAAATTTAAATATATACAAATAAGTATTCCACTTTGTTCCTTTTAATGGCAGATTGTGAAGTGAGCTCCGATTACCCATCACAGTGATTTCCTGGGCCCACTACCTCATCGCTCCCCCATCCTCCGCCTCTGAGCCTGCCTCTCTTTTCCTTGGGCTCCTTTTCAGCTCTCTGCAGCACAGATTCCTGGTGCTATGCAGAATGGAAAGCAGCCTGTGGTGCTGCTCAGCATGGCAGCACATCCCCTGGCCGCAGGGTTTTTGCAGACGATTTAAAAACGATCCGGGATTGCATGAGTTAAAAAAAATTCCCCCTGGAAAAGCTAATTATTGCATGCAGATACTTCTTTGTGTGATCAAGGAGGGGACAATTTAATAGGCTCTGTAATACAACCAAGAACAAAATTGCTTTAAAGGAAGTCTCTTGTTGAGTGACAACTCTGTTGCCTGAGCCAATTAGGTCCCAATAAAGAGTGTTGAATTGGCTCCTGCTTTCTCATTAATTATGTTCTGTCACAGACATGGGGCTTGATTTAGCAATTTTGTATTACATTAAGATACTGAAAGGCTGGGAACAAATGGCTCACTCTGATAATAGGCATTCTCTACACGGTGTGACATTTACTATCCAGCTGTCCGTAAGGCAGCCTAGCACTTCAGTTCAGGGGTTTATTTGTCATTGCTTCAAAGGGACACTCAGCTTTTCACAAAAAAAGAAACAGAGAGGCTAATAGATAGGACAAAATGTACTGCTGATATGCTTTATTAGAGATGGGATGCTAGGGTTTTGCTAACAAGCTCATCCGTTGGGACTCAGCCGAGTTTGCTGCCAATCATCCTGCACACAAAGGCGCACTAGTTAACAAGGAGAAATGAATTACAGACGCTTATTCTGCCGGTGGGATCACAAATACACCAATCTGTGAAAGAGGCACAAACTCCAGAGACAAACTACATATTTGTCAATAACCTCCTAGAAAGAGCCCTAGTAATTCTTTGAAGACCTTTGATTTCGCATCCCTCTAAAATACATGTATAGGAAATGTTTTCGTTACCATGACATTCTTTGTTATTTGTACAAATTTTCATCACATTAAAAACACAAAACCAAGGAGGTCTGCAAATGTTTTAGTGGGTCTCCAGACACTACTTTTCATATCCCCACACGGGGAGCTGATGCTTTGGTTATTTCATTAAGATCGACAGAAAATTAAATCTTTAAGCTTTAGGCTTGAGTGAAATCCAGCAATACATTAAAGAATCTATAACTCTGAATGCATTGTGTATACAGATTAAAGGGATAGGCTTGGGGACCAAGTGGAAACGGAGTGCCTTTGGTCAAACAATCAGATGACATTTTATGTTGGAAATACGCACATACACACACACATACCACACACACACACTAATATATAAATATAAAATATACACATATAAAATTTGCAATCTATAAATATGAACCGGAATCAATGCCTCTAAACAGTAAATATAGCAAAGCATTTATACACTGAATGTGGGAGCCTAAGCCAATTCTCTGGCCTTGGCATGGTCATCATTTTTGCTACTTCTGTTATTTTTTTAAATTTTCCTAAAAAATAAGGCGCAAAGCAAAGTCTTTGTTGATTTTTTTTTAAGCCAGTAACCTTTCAACTTGAGCTTATCTACTGACCACATGAGGTTAATCAAATCTGAATATGTCATGTTCAGATTAATCACAAAACAGCTCCCCAACACAGTTCCTGGAAGCAGCACAGTGTTTGCCTGACTGCAAGCTGCATCAGTTCAGGCTCAGCGGAGGAAGAGATAAACGACAGGAGGGGTAGAGAGGTCTTGTAAGACTTTCTTTCTCCAACAGAAGTTGAAGAAGGTATATGAAGATCTGCTGTCGGTTCCAACTTCAGAGAGATCCACCATCTCTCTTCACTCCCGCTTTTCCTCTGCCAATGATAAAAGCGCCACAAGGAGTCCCAGGATACCTCAGCGGGAAGCCTCTTTTCCTAAACAAGCCTCCCTCTTGGTTGTTCTGCCTCCCCTACTTACCTGTGTTCTCTGTACTTTCTCTGACTCTGGAATTATCCTCTCCTCTTTAGGGACTGATTATCACTCCCAGGAAAGGAGGCCATGAGGCAGCAATGGAGGGTGTCACTAGTTCTAGTAGTCTATGTGACATATGCTTTTTTGGTTTTAGCCTTCATCCTCACAAAGGGCTAAGCAAAAACAACTTATTTAAAAAAAAAAAAAAAAAAAAAAAGCAAACCACAACTTCTACCCACACACTCTCTCAACCTTACCCTGATTTCTGAGTATTAAAAAAGCTTGATAAAGCACACTCCAGATACCATCTTCATTTTGAAATGAGACCACAAGCTAGAAAGATGGTTCGGCCAGTCGTGCTCTTGCTATGCAGGTGTGAGGACCTTCATTCAGACCCCAGCACCCATATTAAGCCGGATGCAGTGGCACAGGTCTGTAACCCCAGTGCTGGGGGTTAAGGCGCTTTAGAAATAGATCTCTGGAGTTGGCTTGCCCACCCATCTAGTCAACCAGGCAGCTCCAAGTTCAGGGACAGACTCTTGTCTCAAAAAATAAAGTGGAGAATGACTAAAGAGATACCCTATGTCAATCTCTGGTCTCTAGACATGCATGCACAAGTGTGTGCGTAAACACACACACCACACACACACACACACACACACACATGAAAAACATGAAACAATGCCCTAAAAATAGAAAAAGAGAAGTAAACAGAACTCACCAAAAAAAAAAAAAAAATACAGGTTGCTATTTAGCCCATCCCTTTATTCCCTACAAGGAAGCACTGTGTGGAGTTCCTTCACACCTATAATGCTTGAGAATTACATACTTTTTAAAAGGACACATTGAGCACAGATCTGATTGAAAGAGCTTACACTCTGAAGAAACCATGAAATCTTTTATGCTCTAAAATTTACTATGTTTCTATTTTAGAAAAGCCTTCACAACAATAATATACGTAATAGAGGCAAGAATCACTTTATCCTCACTTAGCAGGGGCTTTATCTTTGCAATTCAGGTGCTCTATAAGGTTGAAATTGTTCAAAAGCCGGGCCACCCTCAGGCAGACGCGAAGGTATTTACTTTAAGTATTTACGCAGCAATTTACACTTTCGGAGCCTCTGTAACCGTTCATTAGTTTATCCAAATAACTTCCTTCTGAGGTAGGTGAGTGCTTTGTTTCCCAGACACAGAGAGCCAGGTTCAGGGAGGTAACTGACACACAATGTGGAGGCCTCAGGTCAGACATAAAGAATTGTCTCTGGAAGAAGGTTTCCTGAGGGGTTTTGTGGAACCTTCTCTTCTTCAAGATTTTAAAAACAGATTGACCCCCCCCCCACAGAAATGTTTTGCTTATAAAGAATTAAGAAGGTAGTTCCAACTCTAACAGCCTTCTAAAAGTACGTACACCCACAGATCAGGTTGGGAGCAGGCAGGATCACAACAGACAAGAGGAAAGTTACAAAGGGATGCGAAGGGATGCATGCGGAAACTGTGTCTTCAAAATGTTGCCCTAGAAATTTACCCCAATGGCCATGCCGGACCAATTGCATGTCCAGCATGCATGACTGAGCTCACCTCATCAGACCCTCCTCTGTCACTCCCATCAGCTGATGACTTCAATTATTTCCCTCTGCCTCCTCTGGCTAGACTGGCACCTACAGTACCTGGCCTACGTCAGCCTTGACTACTCTAAAGTAGTGAAGAACCTGTATTGGAGTTCTCAGATGATACCACCTGGCTTATTCTCTCAAATGTGTCCCAGACTGTCTTTTCTACAACTCTGATGGTTTTCCAGGTTGTTTCTTGACTCTTGGAAGGGCCCATTGCAATCCTCCCAGGTACTGAGATCTACCTAGCTATAGACCTCTATCTTCACATTTTCCCCTTTGATTTTGGATGAATTTCACTTACTTTCTGTTATGCACACAGAACCCAAACAAAAGGAGAGAATTTGGAGAAGGAGTTAGGTCGGGGCCACACCAGCAGCCTCACTAAAAGGACTCCCTCCCCATCTCACCAGGTCCCTCCACTGACTGAGGTGGAGTTCAGAACTGTCCCTTCCTCTCAGCACCAAGGCTGTGTTATACTACTAGGACAGTCCAGTGTCTGTTGTCTGCTTTCCTTCATTTTCATAACAGTTTTATTGAGGTATAACTTGCAAATCACACAGTACATTCATTTCAAAATATACTTCAACAATTCTTAGTATATTTACAAGAGTGTAGGTCTATTGCTACCATCAAATTCAGATTACATCATCCCCCTTAATAGAAACCAAATACCTAGTAACAGTCATTTTTCCAGTCTTCCTCTTCATCCTCTAGGCAAACACTGGTCTGTTTTCTGTCTCACAGATCTACCTGCTAAGTGTTTTATATTAAGTGCACTTATGCAATGAATGGTCTTTGTGACTGGTTTTTTTTTCACTTAACATAATGTCTGCAAGATTCATCCATGTCTGTAACACAGATGGGTACTTTTTATTGATTCATAATATTCACTGTATAGATACATCACATTTTATTTATCCATCCGCCATTTGATGGACAGTTGAATTGGCTTTGTTATTTAGCTCATGTGACTAATGCTACTATAAACATCTATGTAAATGTTGTTATGTGATATGTGCTTTCTGTCTCTTGGGTGCACGTCTACAGTAGACTTGATAACATGGTAGCTGTGTTTAGCAGTCTGTTTTCCCAGTATATGCGTCCCTTTATAGAGGGTTCAATTTCCCCACATCGTTTTCAGCATTATTTTTCTTTGTCGCTTATAGTTGTGTAATATGTGTGCGCATTGTAGTTTTGAATTATATTTACCTGGTAACTAATAATGTTGAGAATATTTTCATGTGTTTATTGGCAATTTATAAGTTTTCTCTGGAAAAATATCTCTTCAGAGCCTTTACTGATCTTTTAAATTGGACTGGGTGATTGTTTTGTTATTGAGCAAGTTAGCAAGACTGACAAGATAGTCGGTCTCCTAGATAAAAAATAAATAAATATCCTTTAGACTCATGATTTACAAATATCCTCTCCCAGTTATTAAGATGTCCTTTAACTTTCTTTTTTATTAAAAATATTTTTCTTCACAAAATATGTTCTAATAATGGCCCCCTCCCTCATCCCTTTCCAAATCTTCCCCTCTTACCCTCCTATCCAATTCTATACCTTCCTCCCCCGCCCTCGCCTCAAACAATCAGGCGAATGAAGAGCAAACAAACAACAAAAAAAAATAAAGAAAAAGCAACGACACACACACACAACTCATAAAAACACAAGCCATTATACAAAAGCAAAAGACCAGTAAGGTTAAAAAAGTACCCAAAAAAATATTATGCAAAAATATCTTCAAATATACTATTGAGTTCATTTTGTGTTGACCATCTACTGCTGGGCATAGGACCTGCCCTTTAGTGTGGTTTATATATGCAGTGAGATTCCATTGGAGAAAACTCATTTTTCCTCTGCAAGAGGTTGTCAATTGGAACTAGCTTCTTAGTTAGGAATGGAAGCTCACGTTCACTTCCTTCCCCCTCTCAACACTGGGACCCCATCTAAGTTGGAACTGTGCAGACTCTGTACATGCTACCACAGTCTCTATGAGTTCATATGTGTGTCAGTCCTGTTGTATCTGGAAGACCCTGTTTCCTTGGTATCCTCTATTCCCTCTGGCTCTTCCTATCTGGCTCTGCCTTCTCTTCCACCTAGTTCCTTGAGTCCTAAGGGGAGCAGTTTGGTGAAGACATCTCATTTAGGACTGAGTGTTCCAATGTCTCTCATTATCTACATATTGTCCACTTGTGGGTCTCTGTATTAGTAGGAGGAAGCATCTTTGGTCGTGACTGAGCAAGATACTGATCTATGAGTAGAACAAAATGTTGTTAGGAGTCATTTTATCATTATATTCCCTTAGCAGAACAATTATATTTGGTTTCTACCTGGGTCAACAGCCCATCTAGTCTAAGGTTCTCAGCTACCTGAACAGTGTCAGGCATGGGTTCCATCTCATGGAATGGGCCTTAAATCTAATCAGATAGTGGTTGGATGCTCCCACAACATTTATGTCACTATTGCACCAGCCTATCATGTAGGCAAGTCATTGTTGTAGATCACAGGGTTTGTAGCTGGGATTGTGTCTATCTTTCTCCTCTGGTAGCATGCAGAATACTTTCTAGTACCATGAACACTAGTCAGTAGGGGTAAAAGCTCTAGTTAGGCACCAGATTGACTTCCCCATGTTCAATGAGATATGTAATATCAGCAATAGTGTCTTATCATCAGTTTGTGGAGAGTCAGCTATACTTTTGACAATAGCTTGAGTTGTTTTGAAGGTTTCCATGGGCCTTTTTGGCCAACAACTCATCAGATGTAACCCATTCCTAACACTGGAGGTTCTACTTGGTGGCAAAAGATGTCAAGTTGGGCTTTGTTTTCCTCATTATTTGGTGACTCCATTAGATCTCTTTTATATGTGTATGTATTTTAAGAAGTATCTACTGTAGTAGGTTTCCATATGACCCTTCAAAGGGCCCTTAGTTTTAGCTGTCTCTCCCTATATTCCCTCCCTTTTTCTTCTCTTTTCTCCCACTTCTATTTAAACCTCTCATCCCAGCCTTTCCCTGCCTCTCCATATCTATTTATTTTATTTCCTTTTCCTTAGGAAGTCCCGCCTTCCCACTAGTCCCTTATTCTGTATCTAACCTCTGTGATCACATGGATTAAAACAACAATTCTCAAACTGTGATCGCAACCCCTTGGGAAGTCAAACAACCCTTTCACAGGGGTTGGCTAAGACCATTTTCGTATCAGATATTTACATTACAATTCAAAACAGTAGTGAAATTACAGTTATGAAGTAACAACAAAAATAATTTTATGGTGGGGGGGGTCACCACAGCATGAAGAATTATATTAAAGGGTTACAGAGTTAGGAAGGTTGATGACCACTAGATTATGGCACGCCTATCGACGGTTTAAAAGCTAGCATCCACATACATATAAAGAGAATATACGCAATATTTGTCTTTGTAAATCTGAGTTAACTCACTCAAGATGATTTTTTTCTAGTTCCATCCATTTACTTGTGGATTTCATGTTTTCGTTTTTAACACCTAAATAATATCCCATTGTGTATACATACCACATTTTCATTATCCGTTCATTTGTTGATGGACAAATGGCTCTTCCCAATTTCTGGCTGTTATGGCAGCTTTTGACGCAAAGAGAGGTTTATTTTTATGAAGTCTACTATTTGTTTTTTCTTTAGTTGTGTGTGCTTTTAGTGTTATAGTTAAGAAATAATTTCCAAGATCAATGTCAATAAAATTTAACTTCTATTTTTTTGTGATCTTCAATTTATTTAAGCTAATTTTTAATGGTGTGGGATGAGGGACCAATTTTACTTTTTTCACATGTAGATGCTCCCTTATCTGAATATACTTATTAAAAACATACTATATTTCCACTGTAAAATTGTTTTGGAACCCTTGAGAAAAACAAATTAGCCATAATTTATTGATGTTTACTTCTAGATTCCCAATTCTATTACTTTGATTCATGTGTCTGTTTTTGTGCTTGGGCCATATTGTCTTAATTATTCTAGCTCTGAAGCAAGTTATGAAATTGAGAGGCATGAGTTTTTCAACTTTAATATCTACTTTGATCTTCGTGCAACTTTGCTAAATTTGTTACTGAAATCCTTGGAGTTTTATCTATTCCCAATTGCCTTTCATTTTATTTTTTGCCTGATTGCCCCAGCTAATACTTGTAGGGCAACACTGATATGATTAGAGCAGAGACCCTTGCCTGAATCCTGATTTGGACATGTAGGGGCATCCAGTCTTCCATAATACTAACTGTGATTTCTAATGCTTTCCTGCTTCTTAACCATTCTGGGCATATTATATTCGAGGATCTACATATATGTATGTGTGTGTGTATGTGTGTGTGTATATATACACATATATATACGTATATATATGTATATATACGTATATATAATTCATGTGTCTTGATCTCTGTAAGATGCTGTAACAAAATACCTTATCTAACCAAAAAAAAAAAAAACATTTATAAGCAAGAGAAACATTGCTAACAGCTCTAGAGAATGGAGAGTTCACAACCAAGGAACCAGCAGATATGCATCTGGTGAAGACCATTCATCGCAGATGGCGTGTCCGCTGTGTTCCCAAATGGCAGAAACAAAAGGCAGAATGTCGGTCACACTCATGAGGACAGAATGTTCATGACTAACTATCACCCAAGTGCTGCCTTCTAGTAGTACCACTCCTGGGATTAGATTTCACTCTGAATTTTTAGGGGACATATTCACAATGCCACACGTGATTAAATAGCATTTAATTTCTCTGCACATTTGCCTGCATGGACAGAAACTCCTTTCTGTTAACACGACCTCAGGACTCTGGAAACCACCTCACAGTAGAAAAGGAGCAGAGCTCAAGAGAACAGTATCTGAAGTGAAAACTTCAATGGTTGAAGACAAGAGGCTGGACACCATGTGACGTTTGATCGCATAAGAAAGGCCATTAAATTTTCTTCGCTATTCCATCATGAAAAACTAAAAACAGAGTTATCTTGAGCATTCAGAGTTGAGAAGGCATTTCAGAGAGGTCTAAATAAACTCATGATGTCTCTGCCTGTCTGTGGTTCATTCACATGCTTGAGGTGAGCATCAAGGGGCTACACAGATCAAAAAGAAAGCAGAACTAAGTTCACCATCTACTTTATGAAGCATATAGAGATCATTTTATGGGATATTTCTTTGTGGTCATGTAAACCCAGAATTAGAAATTTGTGATTATTGAAGGCTCTGACCAGCAGGAAAAAGTGTGGTCTTAATTATTGACCCATGAGAGCTGCTGGGATCCAAGGAGAAATCTTTGTGTTCTCCCCCAAAGTCTTTCTTTTATTTTACAAAATATAGTACTCAATTTTTAATTGAGAAACTTGGGGAAAGTGTTAGCTCCTCATATCTTGTAGTACTCACACAGATGTAACAGCAGCAGTTTACACCAGGCTGTGGAGAGACATACACAGGAGCAAGTCTCTTAAAATCACCAAATCCTGACTACTCCATTCACCTATTCTGGAGCACATCCACAAATTGCACATAGAATTTCTTCTTCCTTCTGCTTCTTCATGGAAAGTCTATGAGTAAAAATGAAAGTCCCTTAGAAAACCCAATACTTGAAGCAAAAGTGAAAATAGTAATGACTTTTCATGCGCTAGCTAAAGTTTTCTCATGTGATGGTAACACTGTTGAAGACATCAACTCCTTTCATCTTTCATACACATAACCACTGATTAGTCACTGTAACTCAAAAGTACTTACAAAGACTTTTAAATTAATTTATTTATCTATGTGATTATTTATCATTTATTATTTTGTGGGCCTGTGCTCCACTTGGAAGTTAGAGGACAGATGTCAGTCTGCTTCCTTTAATGATGTGGCTCCCACGGGTTGAACTCAGGCAATAAGCTTGGCAGTGGGTAAAGCCGTGGAGCCAGACCGGAAACAGTTTTAAGCATCAAATCTGGAAAACAAAATAATTCCGTTTAATTTGTATTGGGGAGTTTGATTTGGGGAGGATACAGCTCAGTAAAGTACTTGGTGCTCAAGCATGGCAATCTGAATTCAATCCCAGCCTCCACGAGGATCCCTGGGACTGCCTGGCCAGACAGACCATCCAACTCGTGGGCCCCAGGTCACATGAAAGACCCTTCCCAAAAAGCAAGGTGGGCAGGTCCTCAAGCCTGATGCTTTAGATCGACCTCGGGTGCAAACACATGTGTGCACATGCACACACTCCAATAAATAAAAAAACCAGAATTCGTATTTGACCTCTAAAGATTTTTCTGTACATTTTTTTCGGATGCAGTTTTTATTAGGGAAAATATTTTGAAATGATTCACAAATCAATTTTTCTTTAAATATTTTCGGCAGTGTCATTACTGAGGCACATCAGTTAAAATTTTTGTCCTTAATTTTGATCATTTGTGAGTTGACTGGATTAAGGAGCATAACTACAGATCTTCTCCAGTGATAAAATTAACAATTTTCAGATTCTAGGAAGAAGGCAAAGTAAGATTTTAAGCTGATTTGAGATTTTTCTAAAGACTAATTCAAGTAACTGTCTGATTGATTATAATGCCTGTCAATTTCACATATTATTTTTGAATTCTCTGTTAAATGGTGTCTTCTGGTTTTCCATAAATTAGCATATTTTCTTTGATATTAAATAGAGTACTTGCTTTTCAGTATTAGACTATGTCCATCATGAGAAAAACTTCTTCCTTGAAAATTTTTGAGTCATATCAAATTAATGAAAAAAATACAGAAATTTGGGGTGAATGCTTAGGTTCCTTTGATGTGTCCTTACCTATGTTTGCTGTCAGCCGTAGTATACTGCTATATAGCACACACCTCTGTAGCTGATAGAACAATAACCACACAGTAAATGTGAGTCTGTCCTGAGAAACCATCATCACTTTCTCTGGCATGTATGGCATAGTTGGTTATTTTCCTTTACAACATTGAGTTTCCAATGTTATGTGTTTTTGGCTAAAAGTTACCTGTGTCTATCAATCTGCAAACCCAGAGGGCTTCTCTGGTACTAAGGACAAAAGAAGAAAATAGTGTCATGACTGGAATATATTTCTACCATCTTTATTCCGTTGATGTTTATCCATCGTGAGTGCCTAAGCTTATTTCTCTCTGGGCCTAGCATATAAGCATCCCCTGAAGAGAGCAGAAGGAGGGCCCAAGGGACGTGGCCTTAGCTCAGATTCGCTGGTACTAGCCATTTAAAGTTGGGAGGATCTGTCAGGAGCCCCTGCCATCGAAGGGTCATCCCGACTCCAAACAGGTTCCAGAGGCTAGCCCAAACGGATCTGTTTGTCCTTCCTCTGCTCTCATTTGGTCATGCTCGAATATTGTTGGCTAGGCCATCTTTCCCCAGAAGTCTTTCCCAAGCTTTCAGGGCCTCAGGTCTCTGCTGCCTTTAGCATCAGGCACTGCCAGGGCAGCACCCTCAGCCCCCGGAGCACCTGCAGAGACCAAGCGCTGCCCGGGCAGCACCCTCAGCTCCCGGAGCACCTGCAGAGACTTAACTGCCCAAATGTGACATGGCTCAGACAGGGTCTCAAAGCTGCCAACTTGTTTGTACATACAAAAATTGTAATTAACCCAAATTCTACATTTTATTCTGAAAATCAATTTAAGCAAAATAATAAGGGTTAGAAAGAGCCCCTTTGTCATTGTGTCCACCGGATATGCAGACTTACAGCACATGCATCAAAGATGTTTATTTCTGCCTGGGACTGGTGTAGCAGCCCAAGCGATGTCACACTGGCAACCTGCAGTGAAGATTAGGCCACATGCCGGCCTTGTGCCTTAATAGGAGCCACAGACGTTAACAAATACTTCCATTTGGAATGCATTCTGTCTGGAAAAGGTGTCATAAAAAATGACATAATTCATATTTTTGAATCACCAATCACACATTCTATACGTTATCATTTGAAGGATATCAAGGAATCACACACACACACACACACAAAGCAATTAAGGCCAGATACTTTGGCTAATGGAAGGAGCACAGGGAGTCTTCTGTTATTATTATTTGGGGTCTTTCTGTTCACGCTGAAATTTCTAAAGATGTAAATCAATAACTTTTGTTTGTCTTAAATATCAGCAAGAGATATCCAGATAAATAAGCATATTTTAAAATCTTTATATTTTTATATATTTTTATTAAGCTTCTTTATTAAGAAGTTAATGTTCTTTATTTTTCTTTTCATTTATGTGTGTGTGCACGTGTGTGTGTGTGTGTGTGTGTGTGTGTGTGTGTTTGTGTGATGTATGTAGAAGTCAAAGGACAACTTGAGAAAGCCAGTTCTTTCCTTCTTTCCATGTAGATCCTGGGGTTCAAATTCAAGTCATCAGGTGTTGTGACAAGATCTGTCCACTGAGCCATCTTGCTAGCCCATAAGGGTGGAGGAAGACGAAGTATCCACATTAATAAGGTGTATTGCCCTTGACGTCACACGGCAAATGAGAGAGGGTTCTGTTGGCCTCACAAAGACAGAGAGTGATGCAGAGGAAGTGGTAACTTCCAACTATGCTGAGCACACTGGAAGTCGCCTGGCCTGTCAAAACTTAAAACACATGTTCTGGGAGTCTCCTGAGGTTAAAGCCAACTATGGTATAAAATAACATTTCAAGTAGTATTCTTTTAATGTCACTAATAAATAATCATAGACATTTTTACTTAAGAAATTGATTAAAGAATAGTGAAGTTTAAAAAAAATGTAGGTATAAGTCAGGTTCTCAACAACTTAAAACGTGTTTATTAAGTTCCTCATGATTGGAGACCTAACTCACAATGTTTCTCATAGAAAGAAAATCAGCCCTAAGCTCCGGGCAGCATAGAAGTCACACTGAGAGGGACCTGAGCCACATCTTGGTTCCTTCTCCTTCAGGAAACAGATGTCGAAGATTTGTCATTGAGCAAGGTGCTTGTTAGAAGCTATTTATACACTTAGAGCTCTGTAGTGGTTCTCGCCCCAAGTCACCTACATTCCAGTGGAGAAGATCTCACAGAAAACAAATCATTCAAATGCTCTATGCACAACATGTCAAGGTGCACTTAGGATGGAAGAGCTATCTTTAGGAGAGGGAATAGAAAATATTTCATTGAAATGTGTTGCAGAACATCGTGTAAGACTGAAAATCAAACTACCTAACCAGGAAGCAGTTCAGCGTGTGATAGGGATGAGGATAGTGGCTAGAGGGGCTACTGTGCAGGCTTGATTTCCAAGTTTGAGAACTGACTAGGTCTCCTCTGACTTCCACATGTGCAAACTGGCACACTTATGCACCCAAACACACACATGAGGAAGGAAGGAAGGAAGGAAGAAGGAAGGAAGGAAGGAAGGAAGGAAGGAAGGAAGGAAGGAAGGAAGGAAGGAAGGAAGGAAGGAAAGATGTTATTTTTTAAATGTCATACAGCAGGAGCATGGCACTCCAGATCTTCAATACTGTGGTCCCAAGTTCCAGTCCCTTCAGCATCTCCTCCCAGGGTCTGTGAGTACTGTGCTCTTGACAGGTAGGTATCAAACCATCACCAGTGAACATTTTTCATGGAATTTTTTCCTATGACTGAAGTTCTTTCTTTTTAATCATGTTGAAATCTTAATTGTCTGCAATCCATTCAAGTACTACCCTGAATCTCCCAACTGGAGTTTCTCCCTTCCTGGTCTTTTTTTTTTTTTTTTTAACTTTACACTGAGCATTGTTTTAAATCCTGTACATACAAACTAAGAGCCACCTCTAAGATAAACACCAGTATTGCTCTCACTTCACAGATGAAATAACTGACACTCAGCAAGGTCAAGTGTCCAGCTCAAGGTCACACAGTCATAATGGTTTGGGTCTTAAGAACACATTGGTGCACAGAGTTGGTTTATTTCCTACTCCTCCCAACTTTGTAAAAGAGTCATTGCTTTAGGCAAGAAGATGAGAGGAAGCTGAGACAGCTGTTAATCTATCTGTTGCTGTAAGTTTCTCCTGAGGGCAAGGGTTTGAGCCTTAGCACGTGGTCCTTTCTTATCAGCTTACTAATGATTACTTTGATTTCTAGGGAGAAAATTAGTCATCATTTTGACCAGCATCATCCCACCTGCGACTCCCCAGATTTCCAGGAAGCAGCTCCACAGTTACTGTGATGAAGAAGCAGCTCAGCTTGAGGTGATGTGTCAGCAGAGACAAGCTGCAGCTGACCGAGGGCTAAAGGGGGAAGCAGCTGCCTTGCTTGTGCCTACGGGGTTCTCAGGACATCACAGAGATGCACATCCACATGAGCACCGCTTTCCAGCAAGTGTGCCTGGTCCAAACACGCCCCGCTCTGCAACGCCTCTGCTCCCCAGTTAAATTTACACTGTCCAGCACTGTGGCAATGAGCCCGTAGCCTATCCTGTTGGACCAGATGGGTTGAGAGTCTCTGTCAACACCAATACTATTTTGTACCACTGACTAAAATACTTTCAATGTTATTCCTGGGGGACTTTTTCATTACAGAAGTAAAATTCTGAAAACTTAATAAAGTGTTTCTCCCAAAATATTTGCATTAAAAAAATTCTTCATCACTATTTTGTGTAGCCATTAACGAAATGGGACTTTTATATTAGACAACCTTGGATTTCAGCCGTAAATATTCTATTTGTTGTTTATGGGATACTGAACAAGTTACTGGATTTTGCTAAGCCTCATAATCTATAAAACTGTACATATATTTCAAGGTCTTCATGAGTGTTAAGGATGTGAGTGTATGTGAGAGTGTGTGTGAGAGTGTGTGAGTGTGTGTGTGTGTGTGTGTGTGAGTGTGTGCATTTGTTAGCATAGTGAATGACAGTAGATGGATGGATGGACAGATGGATATAATAAATAATAAATGGATTTTGTTCTGTAGAGAACTCCAGGATTCACAAAGGTCTGAGCCTCATTTCCTCAGATACAATGAATGAATCTTAATGGGTACACTGAGTAGGCAATTGTCACTGGTTTTATTTTTCCCATCTCATGAGTATTGACTGAAGGTCTGCCATATACCAAACCATAGGTTCTTCGAAGATGACTCACTTTAAGGAGTTTAAGAACAAATGGACATATGATTAAACTATGCATATTGCTTTTTTAAAAATCCCCACATATAGAGGCTCACAACTGCCTGTAACTCCAGCTGTAAGGGATCTGACCCTCTTCTGTTCCCTACAGGCATGGGACCACCCAAATATCCAGTGCTCTGCACCACCCCCACATACACACACACACACACACACACACAATTAAAATAAAAAGAAGACAATCATGAAGTGCTGTATGTGAATAAACTCATAATAGCTGTAGTGAGCTGTATAAGTTCTGCGCAACACCAAGCTGATAAACACTTCACCGCAGAGGCGGATGGGCCCGTCATGGCCCAATTGCTAGCTGAGGAGTTATTGGTAGTTGATGGCTGCTGAGGGACAGAGAGTCACTCTCCTTCGGGGACGTGGCCACTGGTGGGTTGCTCATGCCCCACTGGATAACCTCACACCCATATGCATATGGCAGCACTATTTGGACAGAGAAGGTTATTAGTAATGATAAAATAGAAGGCATGAAGTGGGGAGGGAGACCAAGTGGAAGGTGAAAGAGGCGGTTTGGAGGGCAGAAGTGGACATTAATATGATCAATATGCATTGTATAAATGTATGGAAAACTAGTTAGAGCTTTAATAATACATATACTTATTATAATATCTGGTACCTCCTGATGACCTAATTGACATCTACTGATCCAGATGACTAGGAAGAGTCCAGTGTTCCCATGGAATTAGTTCTGTATCCCAGTGAAATCCATGTGTACTGTTATCAGCAGATGATCGTCTCCAACAAGTATTTTAGTCAACAAATAACTATTCCTAGCCATTGACTATCCTTCAGTTTGAGGAATCAACCCTGGGGTTCTACACACATTGGGAACATTTATTAACTTCTGAGCTCCATGCCCAGGTCAAGGTCGTGCTCCTTTAAGATCTCTTCCTCTCAACCTGGTATCAGCCCTAACATCATAGATAGGAGCAATTCCCTCTCAGAATATTCTGTGGCTGAGAGACCATGGCACAACATACCCTTTTAAAGCTAGTTCAGAATTTGTTCCCTTGGAAAAGGGAACTCACCCTCTGTCGTGAATGCTGTCTAACTCACTCTACCCAGAGTTTATCACATGCATATTCTACTGCACAGAAGGAATAAGGGAGAATGAGAAATTAAACTCCATTGACAAAAGAATATAATTCCACTAGGTACCCAGAGCCTCTAGCAATTGATTTCAAGTAGATACTGCTTGATTGCTTGTCATCTTATTTATATGCAGAAATCTCAACTTCAACTCCTGTTAGAGGCAATCTTATTAGCATTACTGCACCCTCCATTAGCAACTGTCATCTCTGCTCACTGTACTTCTAAGGCACTCAGTGGAGCATAGGGCTGAGAAAATGATCTCAGTGATTCTGGCATCATCCCAAATATTTGCCACTTCCATTGTACATGGGACAACACATGGGCATTTAGACATCCTGGTTACATATGAAAACCCATAACCAAATATTAATTTTTGTAATAAGAGAAAAATACAAGGAAATCACAGCGAGACCAGCTCACATTAAGTCAAATCCCACTAAATAAAAGCTTATCCTCTAGTAATCAGACATCCCATTATGAAAAACTCTGGTTTCTGCTCTTTGTTTTCTTTCTTTTTCCCAACTGAGGTCTTAAATTGAACAGGAAGGCTTGAGACCTAGATAGATGGTGGGTTTAATACATCAGTGATAACATCTTAAATAGAAAAAAAATATTATTTATTTATATTTAAATAAACATCTTACTGGAATCTTTTTTTTAAGAAAATAAAGGATGTGATTCAAAAGAATAAAGGACAGGAGTGCGGGTGAGTCTGTAAAGTGATGTGATACCCTGAAGTGCAGAACAATCAAATTCTTACATGGAGAGCAGAAAGAATTTCCAGGATGGTTTATTTGAATAGCATCTGGAAGTGTAAAGTCTCACAAGATTTAGGGGGAAAAATATATATGTATATGTGTATATACATATATATATATATATATCCATCCCCCTTGTTATCTTCTTATATTTAACTGCTAAATAATTCTGGTATGGAATTAAAAATCAAGATGTGCTAAAGTTCAGTATTAAATGTGCTGAAGAGCTGCCTTTCTTCTACAGACTAAAACTGGCAAGAAATAATTCTGATCTTTTGAGTGCAACAAACATATTAGTTTTTCTGACTTTATTTTGAGTTCAGGGATGAGTCTTTTATGATTGGAACAACAGTGACTAATTTCAGCAAACACTAATTGAGTGTTGAATAGCTCTTTCCTAGGTATTGAAAAACAGAAGCCTGTGACCTCTCCAGAGAAAGAGCAAGGCCTTATTTATTTAGCTAAGGAATAAAAATAAAGAGATACTAAATTACTGTGCGTCATATACATAGTTGGATAAATGCAGAAAAACAAATTGCTAAGCCATTCAAAGCAGTGGGAAAGCACAGCTATTTGTGAAGGCTACCTTAGGCATCAGTGAGGAGGCAAGATTTACTTGGGTGCTGATAGATAGACAGGACTTTGATGGGCACTGAAGCATTGCTAGAAATTTGACAAGAGAAAGGGTGAAGGTCCATGGAGCCTAAAAGCATTGACTCAATCCACATCCCAATTCTGGCTCACTATCGCTTAGCTGTGTGATTCAGGGTAAGCTGTTAAAACTGTCTCATGATAGTGTATTATACAATTGAGCAAATAAGTTTATGTACATCTTACGGTTATCATAATAGTCAAATTAATATATACAAATTTCTTAGTACATGAAAAGTACCATAAAATAATTAGTTAGTATTATTTTGGGTAGAGCAAAGGCATAGTTTAAGTGAAATGTGTTTAGGATGATTAATAATTGGCTATAATGGAGAACATAAACAGAGGAACAGTAAAAGATAAAGCTTCAAGGATAAATTGTCAATTTATTATAGAAAGAACAGAATGCCAGAAAAGAATCTGTTGCAAATTATACAGGAACTGGGATGTGAATGAAGTTTTGGTTTTGCTTTTAGCTTGGATCCAGGTTACATTAGAAGTGCCCTTACTCAACCAGAATTTGTCAAGCATGTACTCTAGCAGACTTTGATTTTTTTCTTCTTATTATTAGTATATATTTTAGTATACAGTTGTTATTTTTACATAAACAAATTTTGAGGGGGAGGTCCTCAAATTTTATTATGAAAAAAAGTAGTTTATTCCCAATCTTCACACAGAAAGTACGTAGAAGGCACACATAATAGAGCATATAGCATGGGTGTAAAATAATCACAGTCATCTCATGACCTAGAACCATAGTCCATGATATAAGGATGAAGGAATGACTCAACCCAGGCTGAACCCAACGGGGTTCAGCAACGGCAGACTGGAACTTCTGAACCATAATCCACAATGACCCTTTCCTCCCTATGAACTGCATATGCCACTGTTTGTTATAGTGACCGAAAGCTGACCAACACAAATGGCTAGAGCATGATAGCACTTATGAGAAGCTCAAAATCTAGGGAACCAAAAAGGAGCTATGAATAAATGTATGTGGACTAAATTAACCCAGAACACCACTGAGGGCAGTGGAGACTTGGATGAAGGGTAGCAGCCATCAGGGGAAGCTCCGGTGACGCTGCTGATTTCCATCACTGAAGTGTAATGCTAGGATTCATAGGTGTCTGTCCTGCTGAAAACTATGGCTCATAATGTACATACACAGCATGCATTTATGCAGCAGATATTTTAAAAAATTTTTTGAAAACCATTTCCATAATGTGCTGACTCCACCTTATTTACTTTCCATGTCTGTAATCTTAAAACCTATCTTCATTGCCTCAGAGTTTTAATAGATCTCCTTAGGGTTCATTCTATGAGTCCCTCTTCCAGACTTATGCAGTGATAAAGGTGGCTTTCAGTTCAGAAGACTGTGTTGTCTACTCGGTCCCAGGCTTCCGTGGTGTGATTTATACCAACGTGACTGGATTCTGAACAGCGAAAAGGAGATTTTAAAAATGATGTTTATATTGGCAAGCTAAACGAACATACAAACATCCCTCAAATACTTATCTGTGGGTCCCAAAATCCTTCGAACAATAGCAACAGCAGAACAAACTGACGACAGCCACAATTGCAGTTGTGTTGAACTCCTGGGTTTGTTTCATTTGAGTTTAATTATTCCTAATGAACCCTCCCTTTCTGTTTGGCCCTAACTAAGGTTGTGTAGCTCACTTGAGCTGTGCTGGCAGGTCTCAGCTTGTGATCACAAGTGGCCTCTTTAGCCCACAGGCATGCTGCCTTACACCTGGTACAGGCAGATAGAGCGCTTGGGACCTGTGGATGTAACTCCATTTTATCTGTCAGCACCATTCAATGCCAAGCTGTGGCAACAATTGTCAAAAGTGTGGGATCGGCCTCTGCTATGAATTAGCTTTTCATCCCATTTAATCAAATTGCCAGTAGCTGCAATGCACTCCGCCAGGTGTTGGGAGTGATTAAAAAGGGTGAGACCCAGTCCCTACTTAGGTATATGTTAAAGCAGTGATTATCAAACCTTATTGTGCACCTGGGACATCTGGAAGACTTGTTGAAGCTGTTTCCTGGGGCTTAAGAACTTGTGTGTCTGCTGCATTTCCCAGCAAGGTGATCCTGAGGGTTCAGGAGAACACACTGTGAGAAGCCCCTGTGACTGACTGCCTCTGAGACCCAAGAAGTTTCCCCTGATGCTCGCATATTTCAGTCACTAAAATCTTGACTTGAAAGCATTATCCCTTCCACGTGTACAGTAAATATTTTGGAAAATGCTGTTGGCACAACTAAATATTACAACAGTGATCATTACCGACACCTGGTTATTCTTAGAGGCCAGGTTGTGTTAACTGGTTCTGGTTCACAAGTATTTTGTTCAATGGATCCTTACTGAAACCCAGTTAGGTTGGTGTTATCTCCATTGTTACAGATGAAGCAATGAAGGAAGGAAGATATTTTTGAAATCTTGCCCTAGTTTGGGCTTTTCCAATCTAAGCACTTGACATTTGAGGCTGGAAAATTCTTTGCACATGGGGGGCAGCGGGTTGTCCAAAGCCTTTAGCAGCTTAGCTGGCTTCTACTCATTATATGTCAGAAAAAGAACACTTTGTTGTAACAGCCTAAAATGTCTTTGGACATTGTCAGCTACCTCTGATGCAAGTGAGAACCTCGGTCCTAGACACCCAGTTTAAGAAGTGGCTGGCCATTTAGCATCTCATCTTCCAGGAGGGTGTGTGTGTTTTTACTTCTGAATCTCGGAATGTTAAGACAGGAAAGAAAGTTGCAGTCCATCTAACCTGAGTGAATTCTGTTACTTCCCAATGAGGAGCACAGTCTGCAGAGATATTACAACCAATATATTACAACAATCTGCCAGGAACCAGGAACCGGGAGGAATTCAGATCGATACTGACTACTACTGCACAAAGTTTTCTTCATTTTGTTGCCCCATTTTTTTTTCTCAAGAAATCCTCCCAGCCCATGTGCGTCTATGACAAGTGTATTTTGCTCTCTGCCAGCAAGTGTTCACAAAGCAAAAGGCCTGGCTTCTTACTGTAGCATGCTGCAGAATGGATGAGAAAACATACTGGGGTCCCTGGGGAAGTTCTGTAAAATGGCAGGTCCAACAGAACAAATTGATAGAAGACAAAGACACTCATATAAACCTGCCTCTGTCTGGCTTTCAAAGAGACAGCTCTGTCAGTAAAAATACAGAGTTTGCCCAATATGAGGAAATCTTGTAACTATACACAATTACAAACTATAAAGGTTAGCAACTTGAGTCACTCGGCCAAATAGTTTGCCTTGTCCAGAGTGCAAATTGCAGTAATTGGATGAAGACATCCATACTATTTTAACCCGTCATGTTAAATATCTGTATTTTGTAACTCATCTTGATAGCTAATTTTCATGGAAATATGTGTTAATTGAGCAAAAAAGACATCTTTAAGATGGTTATCATAAGATAATCACACCCTAGGGCATCGTGAGGCTAGAGGTATTGCTCTGATCTGTGATTCTCCAAGGATATGATTATCACATGGTAGTGCTGCACCTCCCAAGTGCGACCTCTCTGGGCTGCCTCCCCGCTCAGGTGCTGGTGGCGTGTCCTGTTTCTCACACCATCACATTCAACTCTTCCCGGGAGGTTGTGCAGTTTCTCTAAAACAATACCTTAGAGCAGGGCACGGTCAGGGAAATGGTGTTCTTTAGAGCAAGAGGCTCACAGGAAAGCTTGGTTTTTTTTTTTTTTTTTTTTTTTGGAAGGAAAACACATTGCAGCCTTCCAGATTCTGATCATAACTCCATGACCATCCTTCCCAAATCCCAGACTCACAGTCTATATGTTTTATCCCTTCATATGGTTTAGTAACTTTGGTTACTTTGGAGAGAGAGAGAGAGAGAGAGAGAAAGAGGGAGAGGGAGAAGGGAGGGAGGGAGAAAGGAAGGAAGGAAAGAAGGAAGGAAGGAAAGAAGGAAGGAAGGAAGGAAGGAAGGAAGGAAGGAAGGAAGGAAGGAAGGAAGGAAGGAATTAGATTTTTATCAAGCATATCTCCCATGGTCCCTGAGTATCATATTTATCCACCACCACTATCCCTCCCTCTAATCTCTTGCTTTATACACATTTGCCATCTTAAGAACATGGTGCAGAAAGGCAGCTTAATGGATGAAATAAAAAATATCAATTAGCAATGTTGAAAATGACCCTTATTCAGTTATGACAATTAGTTCCCGCAGCCAGCCAATTTACACACTGACGATTTCTAGGTGTTAGCAGGTCAGTTGGTTCTGCATCCCGAGGAATAGTAACAGAAGAGCCGATGCACTGACAGCAACTCTCGCCTTAGGAGTTCTAAAATTAACATACAAGCAATAGCAATAATTTTTAGAGGTGATGCTGCTGAAGTCAATATGGAATGAAAACTGCATTTTCTTAATTTGTTATTTAAGCCTTTGCTTTCTTCAAATGAATAGTTGCTATTATTGTAATGTTTACTGTTGAATACATAAACTGTGAAATAATGGCAAAAACACTTGAAAAGTAGCCAGAAGATAAGAGGAAAACCTCTCCATTGACTACATCCCTGGTTTAAAGAAAAAGGAATGCTTTACAGCTAATCTTGAAACTCCAGTTAGAAAAAGGGAGAAAGAGTGTCAATCTTCAGTAATGTATAAAGATCTGAGGTGCTGGGTGCATTTTCCTGGTTGAGTGCATGAAGTCGTCTTTGTTTCGGGTTTCCTTGGCAACCCTTCTCAAAGTGTGTACAGGAAGAGCAGGACCTAAATGGAGTCTGGTCTGAAGAGGGCCTTAAAAGGGGGGGTCTAAGTTCCCTATTTTTATTCCTTTAGAAGTGCCTGTGTGATATGAAGGCTGTGCGGGACAGAGAACATCATTTTCTGCGGCGAGGTTCCCACGTGAGAGCGAGACAGCAGTGATCTTTGAAAGCCTGCGTTGTTTTCCTGCCTCTGAGACATCTGAGGAGGCATGGACTTCTCAGACAGCTCTTTTCAAAGGCCATTTTCATCCCCGAGCTGCCTCAGCAGCCGGAGATAAGTGGGGAGCTGTCTACTCTATGTGAGGTTTCTTGGTAGGACATTTCCCGGGGAAAGCTTGTTGGAATTTGTAACAAGTGACTTTCTCATTTCTAAACCAACACCTTACTTAATTGTTATCGACACCTGTGGTGCCACCTGACTTCAAATTCAAACCTCCCCCGCCTGCCTAGGCCGGAGGACAGCCACACTAGCCTTAGGCCCAGGGGCTCTGGCCAAGAAGGAGCCCTACGCTGCCTGCGTTGCTGCCTTTTGACCGAAGGTTCATCCTTCTCCGCTTGTGTCTACCGTTTTCTGCTCTTCGGCTTCCTTATTTTTGCTGGACAAGTTGAGACTAAGGGAAGGCGATTGAGTATTTGTCTCACAACAAAGTTTAATGGAGTACCAACTAACTCTGTAATCAAAACAAAGGGTACTTTAATGCAGTATTTTTAAATACAATTAAACGCAAAAAAAACCAAAAACCCCATGAGGAACAAGTTATCAAAATTATAAACGGGATTCACACTGACTTGATCAAGTCACTCTTCATCACAGTGCTTCCACTGCCTCTTTTCTGCACCCACCTGCCATGCCCACATCCCCAAATTTGCATTACTTCTATTTCAAGAATCCTTAGTATCCCTCCACACTATCACTGCCTATTCGTACACACATGTGCATGCGCACACACCACACGCACACACAAACACACACGCTCATACATTCAGGTACAAACACATATTATCACACACTATCACATTCACACACATACAAACACACACACACAACTCACAATCTTCCCTCATTTGACATTAAAGTTTCTTTAGCCCTTCCCACCATGTGTTTTAAAGATAATATATTCTCTGATGGCCTCCAGCTCAGGATCCTCCTGCCTCAGGCTCCCGAAGGCTGAGAGTTTAAGACTATGCTAGCATGGCCAACTTACACTCAAATAAAAATGTGCTATATTGGCTGAGCTTAGTATTGTTGAAGGGTCTTCTGTTGTTGTTAGTAGTAGTCTTCAGATGTTCTCTATTGTCTTCTAGCTCTGTTTCTGCCAGTTTGGTGCTTATTTCTCTTGGAAACAGTGTGTACCTTCTGTTTGTGAGATCGTGTCATTTCCCTTTTATCCTTTGCGCTCAGAAATACCATCAGGCCAAGATGATGTTGTTTTGTTGTGCTTCTCCCCACAGTTATTCCTGGAACTCAATGAGCCCTTTCACTGTCTGGCTCAAATCTCCCTCCAATACAGAGAAATTGCCTTCTATTATTGGTTTAGTCATTATTTCATCCCCACTTCCTGCTATGTCTCCTTATGGAATCCCTATCGTCTACATCTCAAGGGTGCCGTCTGTTTCTGGATTTCTTTAACTTCTCCCTTCCTACTCTCTCCATCTTTGTATCTATATCCTGATGGTGCTCTTTTCACACTTAATCCTCTAACATGCTGAATCAGAATTTGCTGAGGGCTCCTCTCCTTAATCTACTTATTGTCTGACTGCCCCTCAGAGAATTATAAACTTTACGCTCTGGAGTATTCTGCATGGTATTTGAACTTTAAGTAATCCTATTAAATTTTATATTTTATAAACTGTTTTGGCTTCACTTGCAATTCCATTTTTGTAGCGACTACAGGCTGAATATTGTTCTTCTCCTAGGCTACCACTCTTAGTTCTCTTTCTCAACTTGCACCTTATTCTCTGACCTAGATCTGGAGAGTGAGGGGCTATCAAGAGAAGTATCCTGCTTACTCAGCCAGCAAGCTACAGTTTGCTGTCTAGGCACCAGAAGAAAGACCTCATCTTCCCCTGGTCCCTGCAGTGAAGTTGTAATGGTTCATGTAATATGTCATTTTGACTGTGCTAAGAGAACCCCAGATAGCTGGCACAATAAACATTATTTCTGAGTATATCTATGTGGGCATTCCCGGAAGAGATTAGCATTGAATCTAAATCATTAGAACAAGAAACGATCTGCCTTCACCAAGTGTGCAACAGAACAAGAAAATAGAAGCAAAGCAAATTCTTTCTCTCTACCACCCTTCCTCCTTGAGCTGATCTTTCTCCAGCTCTTGAACATAAGAGTTTCTGTCTTTGGTTTTGAAGACTAACAGCAGCACTTCTAGATCAACTGCTGTTCCTAAACCTTGAACTTTGCTGGTTTGCCAGCTCATATGTTCCTCGTTTCAAGTACTCTCAGATTCTATTATCAGCTGATCCAGTTCCCATAAGAAATTCCATATATCATTTCTGTGTATAGAAGACAACCTTGACTAATACACAAAGCTTGAGTTTCCTCAGCCTCCAGGGTGGGATGCCTGCATTCACCTATTCAGCATTCCCTCAGCTCCTAAAGCCCTGAGCCCAGGTTTCCCTTTCCCAGCAGGTGGATGAGGGTATGCCATGGATTCTCATGATCTAAATACCCTCCAGAATGAACGATATTCTGGTGTTCACATCGACTGCTCTGTGAAAGTCTGTAGTCTCTTCAGTCCCCCAAATAATACAGGATCGTTATGTGAGGGCTTATCCAAAAAGTAAGAGTGTGAACATCACAAACTCCCATCTGAGGAGTTAGTGTGCTGAGGTCTGTGTTTCATGGTATAAGTTAAAATTGTTTTCTAACTAAACATCAGTTTGGGAGCAAAATATTCAGCATTTCTGCTTTGCTTCCTATATGGAAAGAAAGATTACTAGAATGTCTGCCTCTTTAGTTACAAGGAGTGTTGGGCTGTGGCTCTCTATGTTCCAGACACAGATGTTATTAGTTAACTATAAGTCTTCTGAGGATAATAGAAAGGAAAACCAAAGTCAAAATTCCATTTCAAAGATTTTGGAGGAGCTGAAAGACAGGGATGGGGACAGGGCATGTTAATTACTGACCGTCCGATCACAAGAGACAGATAATTCTGGATTCTGCTGTTTACCATCCACTGCTGTTTGGATGAACATACAAGAATTACTTCTCCGAGTTCAGTCAAGTGGACTGACAATGTTTCCAAAAGCACTGTGGCTGCATTTGTAAAGGAAGAAATGGGTTAATGTCAGAAAGCCACTGACTCTTTTGAATTCCAGTATCTGAGTGGCTATTGTTCCTCTTGGAATAGAATTTTCTAGAAGACAAAACACATACTAAAGCTCTATAAAGAAAATACCCATTAAAGATACAGAGACTGGGGTTCCACTAATGTAATAGGAAAATCCAACTGGAAAGTAAGATGCCAGAGTCGGAGTGATTGCTGTGCACAACGGTGACATGAATATAAAGACTCCCTGAGGTTAAATTGGGCTCCTGCATTGAAATTCTAATTAGAAATATGAGTGCCCCAACTCTGCGCAAGTACATGTGTGTTTAATTATCCCCCTTTCCACCTTATCTCTTCCATTATTTTATACCCCTTTCCCTCCTCCTTTCTCGCTGTTTTCAAGCAACCCATGCTCCTCACTTAATCTAAGTGTAGGGCCTTTCTTTAAGTTGGCATTAATTGACAAGCAGTGTTTAATTATTATTTTTCATGTGTGAAGAGGGCTAATATTAACTCTCCATGGGCCTGAAGGTGACTTCAGCCCTCTTGTTTCTGGTGGCACCACTTCGCCTTCATCTCTGGCATTTCTTTAGTCAGACAGACATGCCATGTGTTCTTCTTCATCTTAATGGTATGTACTGATATCTGGGCTAATTGAGGCTGCTGGGTGCCTCGTTTGTCTCCTATCAATGTGTTTGTGGAACTGGCACTTTGGACAACTGAAGATTAAATCAGCTTTAGATAACCCAGAGAGTGAAAGGGGAAAGTATAGCCTCCAGCGATTACTAAGGATCTCCCTAAGGCCAGGAGCCTGTCTTGTCAGACTGGCAACCTCAGTGAGGATCCAGAGCCTAATATTATTCAGCAATTCGTTTACTCATAACTAATACCCAGAGGGACCTGTGAACCATGAAATCAGGATGGTCCACTAGAATAAGAGTCGGGTTTCTGATTCACAGCTGGAGAAGACTCTATTGGTTTTATTGGTTTTAAGTATGAGATGAATTGCTTTTGAAGGTGAGACCTTACTCAGCACTCTTTACCAGTCTATGTTGTTCTTAAATCCAAAGAATAAATTTAGTCAAGGGATTTTTCTGACTCGGGAACCAAAGGCAAAGTAGCTGACGGCCTGCTATCTGAGACTGCTCTTTGCAGTATAAGGAAACCTCAATTGCAGGGCAGAAGTGAAAGTTGTCAGCAGGTCAGAGGTTAAACCCAGAAAGGGTGAATGCAGAAAAGTACCAAAGATTAATGTAAATAGACCCAGTGAGATTTTAAATCCAAGTTCAAGAGGTGCTAATCCCAGGAAATTCAGATAAGATAGGCCAAAGACTTCTTAGGGCTAATGGTTGGAGTCTCAAGATAAAGTCATATGTCCTAAGAGTCAGAAAGAGAAAAGGTCACAAGGTCAGGAGTCTGTGAATTTGACTGGACAAAGAGATGGCTAGGCATCTCTTTATAGTGTTCTGTTTTATCAAAGAACCAGAGTTCAGTTCCCAACATTCATATCAGGCAGTTCACCGTGACTCCCAGTTCCAGGGGAATCTGATGCCTCTAGCCTCTGAGGACATTTGTAAACACTGACACATACCTTCTGCATGTGTGTGTGTGTGTGTGTGTGTGTGTGTGTGTGTGTGTGTGTGTAATTGAGAGTAATAAAAAATAAAAAGGAACTCAAGAGCCCTGGTTCTTGACTCAATTGCATACTAATTATATGAATTAGCAAGAACGTATCTTTTTTTTTTCTTTTTTGGTTTTTCAAGACAGGGATTTCTCTGTTCTCTGGCTGCCCTGGAACTCACTCTGTAGACCAGGCTGGTCTTGAACTCTTAAAGTTCTGCCTGTCTCCCAAGTGCTGGGATTAAAGGCGCGCACCACCACCATCCAGCTCAAGCAAGAACATATCTTTAGAGTTACTACAATGAAGATTTTATAGGAAGGTTAACAAGGGTTAAATGAGATAATAAATATAAGCCCTTTGAAGACTTAAAGCTCCTTCATAAATTTTAAGTATTATTTCCTTAGGACACATTTTTTTCTTATAAGTAGGAGATAATAAAAGTTTAGTTGGTATCCTAGCTCAGACACACAAAGAGTTAATTCCCCGCATACACATGAGGTTGTTCTACCATCTGTGAGTCACTCAAAAAGAAACAGCTATTCATATATAAAGAACTGCCTACATCTGAGCTGGGATGGAAACCTTCACAGTGTGGGAGCCCACAAGGGAAGAAACTCAGAGTTCTTTACTGAATATTCTTTTGATCTAGACCTATTCACTTACCTTATTAGTCATCAACAAATCTGTCACTGCCAGGCTCAACAAATACCAGCCCGAGTGATATTGGTATTTAAAAAATTATAAATAAAAGAAGTCCTTCGCTGCTTCTGAAAGTGTGATCCCTACCAACCCAACAACTTACTTATCATTGGCGAGGTTGGTAGTTTCAAGCTCTGGGCTCCAACAGTGCCCACTGCAATAGAGACTCTAGGGATGGGACCCAGCAGCCAGATTCTGCCCGGTTCCATGGTGCGTGCCCTGGAAGTTTTGGGAGCCTCTGTTCCAGATGGAGAACAAAACCAGCAGTGTAAACACAATGTTTCATTTGTAGATTACTCATAGATCTTGGCTAGTTTGAATACATGTTAGTGTGAATAAAATTTAAAGCAAATACCTGTAATTAAAATAGCATTCATGTATGCTCACCTAGAACCATACTTTTTAAGATGTACTAACAGACTTGTTCAATAAAATTCAATTTTCCACTCTTGATCTGAAAAGACAAATATCTTGGTCAAGTCTAATTTCCTGTAATACTTCAGAAATTCAACACTCATGGAATCTGAGCATATTTTTGTTTATTAAAGATTCTAATCAAGGTGGGAGCTCTTACAATTAGCCTTGGTAATAGAAATGTAAATTAAACTCAGTCCATTAATTTTAGCAAAATCCTTTCTTATTATGCTTTTAATAGTATTTAGGCCTAGCTATTATGTTGATATCATTGTAAAATTTACAATATGCCTTATTAATATAGACCATCAACCACAAATAAAGTTAGCCAATCACAAAACAGACTTTCAGGAAAATGGGCATTATATTGTCTTTTGTAAACTTAGTAAAAGAAGAAATACTAACTAGTGATGAGAGATAAAATGTCCATTTCCTTCTTTTATCTATTTTACAATAATCAGCTACACAAGTATCAATAAGTGTAAACATCCCCTAAGAACCAGTCAACTATCTTTTCTAACTATTATTTCATTGTTCTAAATATTATGTAAGATAAAGTTTGACTGCACAGGTGGCACCTTGTTCATTCAGCATCATGTTCAGTCATAAGCCAGGATGTGGGTGGGCAGAAGGACCAGCAGCTCCTTACTCAGGGTCCCACCCATTTCCTTTATACATCGGGGCCCTAGGAGCTATATCCAGGCAGTTTGAAGGAAGCACTATGCAAATATTTTCACAGTAACTTGGATTTTCCTAAAAATTTCTCATTAATTACCAACACTGAATGCAACCCCTCTACCAAAAAGTCATAGTTTTCAATGTCAAAAACAGAGCAGATTGTAGCAATCCTTTCATTAGTTTTCTTTCACTGGCATCTTCTAACAATATGCCAGCATCAAGATCCCTTCCTCCTCTGTATGCCCAGTAGCATCCACCTGGGGAGGAAAGGACACCCAGCTATCTGTTCCAGCTTTACTATGCTGTCTCCAAGAAAGCTGCAGCAGAACTGTTAGCCCTTATCCTCATATTTGAAAGGTTAACCCACACAGCTTGGCATGACACTCCTTGCTTCAGAGGAAGTTTTGCATTTGTTCTCTCAAATGAAAATGGAAAACTAAAGACTACGATTTCTAGCCTTACAAAGTCTACGGATGAGAAATTAGTGATCTAGGGTTTAACATGCAAATCTTGAGGTTGTGGGACCAAGGAGAAGATATGACAATGCCTTATATCACAAATTGTATAGATTTAAAAACTTAACGTAGCTAGATATTTTAAATAACCCTTTATAATAGCCTTTTATAATTACAGTGGGACCCTCCTGTGTGTGAATTATGGTGTATTCATGTTTAGTTGCATTGACTGCACTCAGCTTTGAGCCATGTGCCTAGCAACACACTGGGTATGAATTAATGTGCAATAATTCATGGCCTGTTGTGCCATATTAAATATAGCATTGATTCAATTTTAGAACTGCAACATAATGACTCAAATATTTTTCAGAATGCTAAGTACCCCATACGATTTTCATTTAAGAGCCTGTTCACATTTGCAACCTCCACTTACAACAGCAATGTTTTCCTACTGCAGTGGGGGAAAAAAGCAATTGCCCCCACCAAAAATTAAATAAAATGGCAATGGGAATTAACTCCTGAGTGACCCTGTTTCCCCTAATAAATCTGAGTTTCCAAAAGCCTGCTTTAAATGTAGAAAATAAAATTGGGAATCTGACATCATTATTTAAACCATTTGAGGAAGTCTTCTTACAAGCGTTGCATTTCTTTGTCCCCTGTTATTCTGTGATTCACAGTGAAATAGTAACACGTCACATTAGAGGGAGCAATGCCTACAGCATGATGAAAGAGCTACAGTCTTGTTTTAATTGTGCTGGTGAACGCTAATAAGTCACACAGTCACTTTTGTGACTCAGTTTCCTCACCTATAAAATGGATTTGATGCTATCTTCTTTTTCTATTTTAGAATTTGTTATAAGAATCAGTGAAGTCGCCATATAAGTATATATCAGAGGATTGGGGTAGAACAGTTAACTAGCATGTATTAGGACTTGATTACAATCCTTAGAATGGGTGAATAGGCAGACAGCAGAAGACAGATGGACAGATAGAAAGTAGATAGATAGATAGATAGATGATAGAGAGAGAGAGAGAAGATAGATTAGTATAAGGACAGAGCCTAACACATACCAAACACTCAGAGGTGCTAGCCAAAATTAAGTTAGAGAAATTATTAAATATTAAATTAGACTTTAGAAGGACCATTGTCATCCAGATTTAAAAACTAGATCCAATGCTCCATCTTGTAGAACAAAGACATTTATCAACTTCGTTCTCATGATGGAAGTCTTTGTTACAGGAATTTAATGAATGTATCAGTTTCTAGAATTCCTTTATGTTAATATTACTATTGTACTTCATTTTCTTTATCTTTGGGGTGTGCCTACCATCCCGTTTATACTCTGCCTCACCAGCAGGGAGTAGATATCCTTCTCAAGGGACCAAGTTGCTGCCATAGATCTATCTAGGTGGAACCCAGTACAGGTCAGCTTTATTGCATGGAAGATGACTAATCTAGGTAACATATCTGATGATGTAAGGTTTGGGGTTAGGACACTACAGAGTTAGCACCCACCTCTGATCTGTACATGCCCATCAGATACACAGATGTGTTAGGTGGTACAGTCATTGTGTTCTGCTGCGTTACCAGTAGTGTTAAGTGTAGACTGTCTATGAGCACAGGTATGAGGAGGGTCATGGAGCTAGCTTAGTAACCACAAGGGAATGGTGAATGCTATTTTGGGTCAGGCTTTTAAGAATTCCAAAATTGTTCTTCTGCGTCCTAGAAGACAAAGGGTTAGAGTCCTCATGGTTCTGAAACACAAATGACCTTTACACTCTTTGATGCAAAATAAAAATCCATTTAGACTTTCTTTGCAATTATCACCTATTCGAATTCTGATAACACTTATTTAGTTAGCAATACAGCTAGCTCTTTTCCTTGTTTAGAAAAAAGTAAATATCTGAGTTAAGTTGGTTTTCATTCTTACATTAATATGAGATATCCGTGATTTCGATGTTTAATATGACAATAAAGCCTTACTTAGCTGCAGCTTACCTTCTGAGGTCTGAAATCTCTCTACCCTAGGGAAGAAAAAAGAGAGGAGAAGAGAGAAGAGGAGAAGAAAGACAGAACCCTCATCCTCAGGACTGAGGAAGCAGACATTTCCTAGAGATTAGTGAGTAATTATACCCATCTCCCCAGGAGTAGTGAGGGAAGGTGAATGGTTGAGTGGGCAGCGAGAAGGCTGATGAAAATCCCTAAACACTCTCGTGTCTGTTTCCCATGGAACACCTGTAGTCTGCCTACCCTCTTTCTCATCAACTGTGTCAACCTGCTGATTCGATAACCACATCGAAGTGGGGCTGAATAGGTATTTTTGTAGATTGTAGGGAGAGACTATCAGGAAGCAAATCTGTCAGTAATATCCTGGTATCAGAGAAATTTTGTGCATGAACCACAGAAACTCACCTGATACCATCTTGCTGGCTTGGAGAATGTCTACTCCATCCCTTGGGGCACTGTAGGACCTGTTAGAAAGAGCAGCTAAGAATGTTGACAGGTGTGGATGCGCTCTACTTCCCCCACACCACACACTTATAGACACATACATTCACACGTACATGCATTCAGCTACACGAACACACACACACACACACACACACCTCACATATACAATTAACTACATCTCCATTCACTAAAATAGTTGTCAGCCTTCTCTATCTCAAACTCGGTCCAGAGTTGTACTAGCCCTTAGTTCTAGGACTTACGAGAAAGAGAAAGGAGGGATTGATTAAATCCAGGAGTTCAGGACTAGCCTGAGTAACACAGAACTCAGTATTTTTAAGCCACCTTGGGTATATGACTTAACACCACTTTCTCCTGATCTTTTGGAGGCATTCCTCTGAGCGAGGAGGCAATGGGCAAAACTGTAATGTTTAGATTCTGCTTCAGTTACAAGCTATTCATGTTGGGACAACTTTCTTAAAGTTTTCCATGTCAGTTTCTCTTAGGTAATAATTTATATTGATGGCTTACATACCAAATATATCAATATCTGCTAAGTATTTAGAAACTGACTGGCAAAGACTAAGACTTCAGCCAGTGTTAGTTCCCAGCAATGTTCTATTTCCCAACATCTCTGTATTTATTTAATATGACTGTGCTTCTAATTTGTTTTTTTAATATTAATCTAAAACTCTGGGCTTCAGATTTGTGTGTGATTTATTTCTGGTACCCTCTGTTTTTTCTTTTCAGTGTTTAAGGTCCTTAGGTTGTGTAGAGTTCTTGTGACGGTATACGGGCAAGAAAGGAAAACAGGAAGAAAAAAAAAAAGGAAAGAAAGAAAATTTCCTCAAAGTGGAATGTTCAGACTGAATTCGTAGAATAAAAATGTTGGAAGTTAAAGTGGGATACAGTTATACTAACATGTGCTAAAGCAAACAAATGCACTCCCTTTACTCACGTGAAACTCCCTCGTCTCCCTCCTACAGCAATCTGTTCTCCATATCATTCTGAAGGAAGATTTAGAAGTATTGAATGTGAGTGACTCATGCATACATTCCAGTGAGGCCTGGAAACAGGACAGGGTCTTTAACTGGTTGTGTTACTTGAGTGCCTCATAGGCTGTAGAGCTGAATTTGTTCACTCACCTGCATATGGAGACAGGCCCTGCCACTCCTTAGATTACATAGGCCCTTAAACACCTAGCTCTCCGCCTGCTGTCCCTGGTGCCTCAGCCACAACTTCTCAGTCTCATTTAGACATTCTCCCTTGCTAAATGACGGTTTACCCAAGACCGTGGTCTTCAACACTTTGACTCTTATCTTAGCCCTTCATACTTCTAGTTAGTTGATAACTAAATCCATGGCCCAAAGTCAGCCATCCCCTCCAGGACGTTTTCCCTGAGCTCCAGTGTGAATGAATATTCAGCCACCCATTTGCCCCCCCCATTTAGATCTCTAAAACCCATTTCAAGCTCAGCACAATCAAATCCCAAGCCCTCATAACCTGTTCAAAACTGCTCCCCTCACTTCTCTCCAGAAAAAATGGCATCATTATTGTGCCAGTTCTATAGACCCAAAGCTACTCTTCTTCATCCCTGGAGTTCCCTTCACATGTATTCCACACACACATTCATCAGCAAGTTCTGCTCTCTGTTGCTTCAACATTGGTCCTAAATTTGAAACCTCCTCAAGGCTTCCCCCAGTACCAATCCAACCCAAACCACTGTCATATCTCACCTCAACTGTTGTACTGGCTTCTGGCTGCTCTCTACTCCCATCGCCTTTTTCCTTGATCCTAAAAATGAATTCAATGCAGCCAACAAGGTGGTATCTTTGAACAGAAATTGCATCGGGTCACAACCCTGTTAGAATCCTTCTGCTGGCTCTTATTCTTCCCCTCTCTCAGCCACTGGGTCCTCTTGACAGCCGAAGTTCACAGAAAGGACCTGTACTTGCTCTTCCTTCTGTGTACAACCCTCTTACCTGCACCTTCACAATGCTTGCCCTCTCTCGTCCTTCAGTCTTTGCTCAAATAACCTCCCTTTAGAAAGGCTGTTCTAAAATAAACGAAGCCTCTGCAATTTCAGTTTCTTGTCTTGCTTTTATTTTTCTTTATATCTAACGTGGCGTGAATTCTTTATAATTTTTATACTTTAATGGAAGACCCAAGAGGGCAGAGATTTTGCCTATCTTGTTCCCTGTTTGTCCTTGGCAATATAGCAGTAGCTGGAACATAATAAACATTAGATAAGTGTTTGCTAAGTGCATGAGTGAACAATGGCATAATTAAATATTCAGGGAGAGTCTACTCCACACTGGATTCTGGGAACATACAAAAAACATAACATACTTGGTTGATGTCCTCATGCCCTGTGATAAATGCAAATATTCACACATATAAACATTCAGAGATGTGACCATGATACATAAGTGAGATGAATAGTTTTATGTGTTAACTTGATGGGACCATGGCGCCTAGATATTAAGTCGAGCATTATTCTGGATGCTTGCCAAAGGGTGTCTCTCAGATGAGATTAACATTTGTCAGTGGACTTTGAGTAAAAGAGATTACCTTCCATAATGCAATTGGCTTCATCTAATCATTTGAAGGTGCTTGGTAAAACAAAGACTGACCTTCAAAGAAGAAAGAATTCTCCAGTAAATGACCTCTGAACAGAAACTGCTCTTTCCTGAGTCTAGCAGATTTTGTATTTTTACCCTCCACTTCTAACACCTCACACTCTACTACACGTGCACACGTGCGTGCGAGCACACACACACACACACACACACACACAAACACACTGGTCCTGCTAAGGGGCAGAATTCTGCTATAATAGGGGAATGGAATAGGGAATGTTAAAACACACATGTTAGTGGTTCTTGCTTACTTAATTTGGAAAGTTAGTAATGACCTTCAAGGAAGTAAGGCAAGGGGCACATTGACCAAGATGCTGGTAAAGGAGAACACAGACTTTCAGGCAAAGCAGTGTTTTCAGTGTCCCTTCATGGAGAGAAGTACAGCATTAAAAGAAGCTGAGCTCTGGCTGGTGGACTTGCCTTGCATGAGAGGTGCAACCTGGATGTTTTATTTGGCAGGCCTTGTATTCTAAAAGTCAAGCACACTGTCACACGATATCTCTCAGCAGAGGTCACAGGCAGCCTGATCCAAAGAAAAACACTATACATATTCATTCCCCCTGCTGGCAAAGTTCATGCCCTTCCTCTCTGCGGAGGAGAATCAGGGAAGTCTGACACAACTTCAGGCTGCAGACACCCCAGAAAGCAACAAAGTCTTCATGAGGAGAGACCCTGTGCAGCCTGGAGCAGTCCAGTCAGCACTCACTCTGCTCCGAAACCTGTCAGACACCCGGGTGCTCCAGGCTGTTGTTTTGACATCAGTGCAACACATTCACATGTCGCCCTCATTGTGTGAACTCCTACTCAGTGTTTTGTAATAACAGCAAAGACATCAATATTTAAAAACAATCAAATGTATGTGCGGTTTAAATAGGCAGTTGAGCCACAATCCCTTGAGAAGAGCCTACATGTATTTGCTCATTCAATGTAATTGTAACGAACCACTCATATTGGACATCTCTCAGCAGGATCAATTGACCACAAAGACTCGGTCATTTAATAGATCCAGAGTCCTAGTTTTCTCTTTTAAAATATCAGAGTCTGGAAGCTTGGGAGATGACTCAGCAAGTAAAATCACGAGTCACTTTTGCAGAGGAGCCGGATTCTGTTCCCAGAGCCCACATGACAATTCACAACCGTCTGCAACTCCAGTTTCCGAGAATTGATGCTCTCTTCTGACCTCTGCAGGCACCACGAGGCATGCACATGGTACATATACATTCATGCAGGCAAAACATTCTTATTCAATATATATACATACATAAATATATATACACATATGTATATATATATACACACACACATATATGTGTGTGTATGTATATGTGTATGTATGTGTATGTGTATATGTATATGTATATATATGTGTACATGTATATGTATATGTATATGTATATGTATATGTATATGTATAATGAATCCCACTACTCCTCAGTTCAATGTCCAGCTTTCACCATCATTGTAAAGATGGTCTGATGATCTATAGATGGGTATTTTTACAAACCCTCCAAACTGCGAGCACCTCAACAGACTTCTACCTCCTGAAAGCAAACTGCTGAACCCATACAATTTATTCTCACTCTTCTCCTGAGCAACTGTAGATGGGGAGTGACAACAGATGTCTGTGGACATGGTTGGTGGTACTCAGTCATAAAGAATATTTCTTTGAGGTCCCTACATTTTGTTACAGAGTGTATTTCTTCGTCCCAAGACACTGATAAGTGGAAACTTATCTGGAAGTTGCTGTGTAGGCTGGATTAGTTTACTAATTCCGTGTGAACCAGTGTAGCCCGACAGTCTTCTCATAGTGTCAAGATTAGAAGTATGAACTAACATGGGGGTAGAAAGAAAGTCAGATGAAAAATTAAGTTTACTGGTTAACTAAAGACAGCCTTTGGCTTTTTAGACAGAATTTCTTAACTTGTGTGTGCCTGAGGAACAGGTATGCCCTGTTAAGTCTTCCATGGTTTGGTCCTAGAATCCTAACTCAGGCAACTTGGGAATGAAGAAAACAACAGACACTGAAGAAATTAGTACACACTCATCGGTTTTTTAAAAAGCTGGGGACGAATGGGCTGCACTCTCTCTGATGGAGGGTACCTAGCAGACAACCTGGAAACTCAGTACATGTATTACACACATCAAAAGGACGAAGGGTTAGCTGGTCTCAGTGGGAGGCCTCTATAGATGGATTTCAGGTTGCAGATACCTGAGAGGAGGAAGCTGCCATTGCTAGTCTTCACACACACTGGTCAATCATTCATAAGCATTCATGTTTGGACCCTAGGAAGGCTTTGCCATTCCTCAGAGCCTCACCCAAGCGAAGGCTTTGCCATTTCCATGGGTCTGAGGCATCGTGGTCTCTGTGCTCATGTCAATAATACACATTCACTCAGGACTTCATCTGTCCCCCCCCCAACTCCACCCCTGCAGTGCCCCCTACCATTTATCCCCATATTGGGTGATGTCCAAAGGCCACAGAAAAGTCTCCAAAAATACGATGTGTCTCTCCAGCTATCCTTAACCTTGTTAGACTCCAAAATTATTTTTCCACCCCACCCTCCTAAATTTTTGCATTCTTCAAAAATTAAGTAAAGACGGTAACCAGCATTGTGAGCTATATTTATCATTTTTAAAACCTAATTGAAAACATACATCTAAGTAAAATAAACATAAATATGCACACCAGGTTTTCTTTCATTTTTGCTATGCTTAATTTCATGGCATTATACCAAATCAATAACACGGCTTATCATATGTCAATCAAAACTGATTGACAGCTTTCTCTAGCTTAGCTTAATAAACAAGGACAACAAAGCAATTATTACTTGATAGATGTTATTTGGTAAATAAATGTGTTGAAGTGTCAGGCTCCTGAGAGAAGAAAACTGACTTTTAAGATCTTATGGCAATAAAATGACTTCTTCTCCAGATGTCTATACTATCTCTGTACTATGTACCACATAACCACTTCCCTGGGTAGAACAGGTCAAGCGACTGCCTAAGTAACAAGCTGGACTGGACAAGTCCCTTTTTGATCCCTATCTCTACTGCACACTTCATCCATACAACAAAAACAAAGCTAAAACCTAAGTAGCCTAGATATCAGGGTAGGAGAAACGTCACAGTATTCTCTTTGGAGTCGAACATGGGGGTCCTAAAGCTGTTTTCTGAAACAGCTTTTCAGACAGGACACAGGATGGTGAGCCGCAGCACAGGAAGGAAGCACCTGATCTTGATAAGACTCTGCTTGCAACCAGCCAATGAAGCTTTTCTGCCCCAATTCCTCAAAGTTCTTAATCCAGACTCATTGTTAGAAAGGCCAGACACTGAAGCAGAACACACAGGTGATTGACCTACATAAAAATGTTTAAGTTTCTGCATTATCCATCAGTATTTGGGCTGTGTAAGCCACTGTTCCTGACTGCCATCAAGACTCACTAATGCTGTGGAGGAACAGTATCATCTTAGAATACATCGGTGGAACCATGAATATTGACTTTCATACTGTCGAACCTTTGCTAGTCCACCCCAATTTTTCTTCCGCCAGGTGATTCGTATTCACCATGGTCTCCTCCCACCCAGGCGTGTTCCTAGAAAATGTCATTCAAGGTAGGATGGTGTCTCATACCTGTAATCCCAGAACTCGGAAGGCTTCCATTAGAGGATTGTCAGGACAGCCTGGGATACAAGGTGACACGCTATCTCAAAAAACATGCAAGCAACAATAAAAATTCTTAACAGGTTTAAGGTTTAAGCTGTCAATATGATTTCATAAGTTTTCATCCTAAGCATTGTTTTTGGAACTACAGTCAGATTCCAGGTGCATCTGTTAATGAAAATTGGCAGCTGTCTGCATTTTGACAATGTTCAGGGCTAGAGTGATCTTACTGGATTCTGGAGAAGGAAGGGCTTTTAGGTAGGAGTCAGATGAGATCTACTGTCCTAGATTCATCTGTCTTCTTGCCATGAGCACACCAAACCTCAGCCTGGGCACTGAGTTTGAATCCCCATGAGACAGAGGTTAGCAGAAGAACAAAAGGATCTGTTTGTGAATTAGGCAACTTTTATCTCAACTTTGCTTCAGATTGAAGTCTTCATAGCCAAGGTCTAGGGAGGGCAGTCATATTGGCAAAGTAGCCACCAAGACCATAGAATGGCAAGGTCCTTTGGTGAGAGACCAAACCATAGAGAAGTATTGAAGGACATTAGAGTAACGGTAGAGATCTATTGAACTTTAAGTAAAAATTGCCCCTGATAAGATTACCCTCACAGCTCTGGAAAGTGGTGGCAGATATAGATGAGGCTGGGCTACAATCAGGGTGGTGTGGCCATAGACAAGAAGTGTGAGGCAGCCACTTGGTATCTAGCCTAGGTCTACCCTTTGTGAGCCAATGCGGTTTTAGGAAAGCCCTTTCACCACCTGTGCCTTCTAAATAGGGCACATTATGAGGAGTGCTGCCATCATCATTAGTTAGCACGTATAGTTACATCCCATTTTTCAGTATTTCTTTATATTTTTTCAGTTACTCGATGGTATGGCAATAAGTGCCTTTGAAATTGGCATATCACTTTCCTTCTGCAGCAATTTAGTTGCCTGGTAGCAAAGCCTGAATTGAAAATAAAATAACTATGAGTGTACATTGGTCCTGCCCATTAATGCCCAATGAATGCACAGCTAGATCAGTAAATAGCAAATTCATTATGGAGTGTTACTCAAGCTCTCACAAACGAGCCACTTGATTCAGATCAGTTCTCCATCTCTGTGCCTGCCTTTGCGTGTCATCTACCTCTAAGGTGATGCTTGGGAGCCGTGTTAAGAATTTTAATCACAGATATTCTGTGCACATTGTGCAGAGAAGAGAAAAGGGGGCTCCTGCCTCCCCAGACTGGTGTACAACCCCTGCAGTTTTCCTCACCTTAGATGATGTATTCAGGACTTGGATTCATTTTTCCATATTATAACCATCTCTTTCACAGCTGGGGTGAAGGCAAGGAGAGAGAGTGTTAGATAGCTACAGGGAAAGACATAATTTAAGGGTCAGAGCCCTTTTAAAATTGGTGTGGTGAGATTTGGGGTTCTTTTCTTCTGTTGTGTCCAAAAAATGTTATACTACAGCCTCTGATCCTCAGCCCATCCTGCCTTGAAGTCTGGCCTGTGCTAGCTGAGCTCTGCTAAAGCTGAGTTGCTGGCTCTGGCCTTCTAGCAATTGTGAGTCATTTAAAAATTGCTGAACACTAATGAGGATTATTTCATTTAATCCTTCCAGCAGTACTAAGAAAAACAGGCACTGTTATTAGCCCCTACTTTACCCAGGAGAAAATGGAGACTTGGAGAGTTTAAATAGCCACATCAGTGGTCCCCGTGGCAATAAGTAGATGTTTGAACCCAAGTCGGAGTGCTCCGAAGCCTGAGTGTTTAACACTGTACTGGCTTCAGATGCCCAGCAGCTCCAGCCAGAGGACAGGGAAACACAGAAGCCACAGTCACTGACCCACCATGTTGGTGGCACTTAAACACAATTTTCTTCCCCATCCGAGGTCTGTGTAGGATGCTATCAGGGCAGTCCGAGATGCCATGCTTGCCTGTGGGCTGACTCTAACACCTGTCTGTCTCTCGTGAGAGACTGGTTTGAGCAATTCTGCCTTTCTCCCTCAGAGTTTCTTAAGAAAACCTATATGTACACCTATCAATTTAGTAAAGGTAGCGATTTATTTGTTAGACCAAAGGGCATACAAAGTTTATGAGAATGATCGTCAAATGTAGGCTCTATTGTGCTATACCATTTAACTCAGAGAGTCCCAATAACTGAGAACCAGTGTCTGTGCCAGGGAGAACTCAGTCTACTCCACAGTCCACAGCTGTCACTGGTTTACCATGAAATGCTGCAGAAATGGAAAATGAAAAATTAGAAACTTTAAGACAACTTGACAGTGTTATTTTATGTCTGCTGAGTTTAAGAATTAAAAATTTAAGTTATTCTAGAAATTCATCTATGACACTGAAATTTAAAAAAAAAAAAAAAAAAAACCCTCGGGTCTTGTCTCACTTAGCTGTGAAAATCCAGTACTTCACTAGAGAGGTTCAGTATTTTAACTAAAGACACAGCCCAAGGAACACGGAGCCACAGTGGCTGTAGGAGTTGTAGAACTCTGCTGTGTATGTCTTTCTTTTGTTGGCTCCTTGGGGGATCTGTGGTACACAATGGTGTCACTTAGATAGCATGATAAAGAGATTCTCCAAAGAATGCCAATAGTTAATGGGAATAGCAGATTATTGCAAGGGGAATATGTGTGCCTTAGTAAACAGTGGCTGTACTCAAGGAGGTTGAAACAAGGAGAAGATATTATACTGTTACATAATGCCATTTTCATGCAAGTAAATAATACGCTTTGAACACCCCCCTCCCAATATCCACCTGCGATGGCTAATCTTGGTTGTCAACTTGACTAGATCTGAAATAAATGGAAGCCCAAGGCACTGGACCCTCCTTTGAGAGATTTTCCTGGTCAGACTATTTCAAGTGTGAAGACCCACCCTAAATATGGGCATCTTCTTCAGGTGACAGTCCAGATAAAAAGGAGGTAGAGGGAGGAAGCTGCCTTTTGCTTATTTGCATTCACTCTTGCTGGCAGTCCCATCGATCCTGTTGGCGCACACTTCTTTGCTGATGTAGGACCAGCTTCTTTGAGTTTCCAACATAGACTGAAGACAAGCAAGCCTCCTTGGATCCTCCAGACCTTCAGCACCAGACTGAGGCTGCTGAGACATCTACCTTTGTAGAATGAACAAATATCAGATTCTCAGCCTTTCCAGGGTGAGACAGCCATTACTGAACTTCTGAGACCTAGATCATATTGAGCAAGCCAATGTAATAAATGCTATTTTCACACTTACAACCTACCGGTTCTTTTCCTCTAGAGAACCCCAATATACCACCATTTTCTCCTTTGTCATTCTCACCCTTCCTACTGTCTCCTTTGTTCCCCAGATAGTTGTGCTTCTAATTTCATGTCACCTATACATATGTCCCAAGACAAAATATAAGACCCACAGAGACAGAAAATGTGGCATTTGTCTTCCTGAGACTGATTTGATTAACTTAAAATGAGGAGAAGGATTACATAGGTAATTTTGAAACTATCATCTTTGGCCACAGTGACTAATAACCAGCATCCCTGGCTGAAGAGTTGCTAGGCAGACATGTCAGTCACTCTTGGGCACTCCTGCATAGGAGTTCTCTCTTTATAACTTTCTGGTCTTATTTATTTATTAGGCTACAGTTGACATTAGAGGCTCCATTTTGATTGATACCTTCGCTTTCCTTTCACTGCTTCCAGGTTTTGATTCGGCGGTTCTCCATCTGAGTGAGCATCAGTTCTGAACGATTTCCATCCTCTCAAATAGAGTGGAATCTAAAACCCGTATGTCAATCAAAGGACAACACCTGGAGGGCATCTCTGCAGGAAGTATACGTGAAGCAGAGGCTAGGCCTCCCTATATATTTCCTCACCAGGGCAATTTATTGAGGGTAAATACAACCTTTCCTAACTAGGAAGGACACAGCAAAAAGTCTGTGTGTGCTTTCTCAGATCATTGGTGTTCCCACCCTACCCCTGCTTTGATATTGTACTTTGACAAAGAAAAAGATCAGCATGGTCAGTGTAGCAAATAGGAGTTCTGCTACTTTTAAAGTCTGTGGGATATATCCTCTTGATTTGAAACTCGCTGGAGGAAATCTGTTTAGTCAAGCAGAAGAACATCACCGCCAACAGAAATGAAACTTGTCTATATCCAGAAGCAGTGCTGAATGATGGGCGGAGCACAGAAAGCCGAGCTTTCTGTCGGTCAGTATCTGTGCCCTGCTGACTCAAGCTGACAGGGTTAATGCTCTATGCAGAAAAGGTTCCTTGCCTTTTCTCCCTTCGTTCCCTCATCGAGAGCAGTGGACGAAACCAAAGGAACAACTGACCTGGGGAACAAGAAGAATTCCTGTCTGGGAACCCTTAGGCTTCTGAGGCAGTGTAAGAGCCCTGGAGGGAAGCAGGGAAGAGGAGTAACGAGGAGGGGAAGGATGAACCTGCCTCTTCCTTCTGTAACCACCAGAGCCCTGCTGTTGTGTGATCCTCTTTTTAATCTTCTATGCAAAATTCAATTTGAAGAAAAGATTCTTCTGTGTTTTTTTTTTTAAGTACTTGTTTAACTACAGTTTTATTCCTAAACATTTTGGTTGAAAATCAGCAAGTTATAAGCCTATTTTAGAATTGAGCTGGGTTTTAATTTTTTTTTATTTTTATAACTCTAAACTTTTATTTCAGAAATATTTGGCTGTAGAAATGAGTCAGACATCTCATTTTAGCTGAGACATTTTTGCCAAACAAAATGAAAAGAAAATATGAAAATCGCTTCTCCAGAAAGAGAGATGTTGTGGCAAGGACTGGCTTGCTTTTGCCAGAAGCATTTCTTGCAGACCAGTTAGCAGAGACTTGATACTAAGGACAAGGAAGAGAGTAATGGACTGTCTCCATTACAATTTTTTATTTGCATTAAAAATGTAATAATCCCAATGGTGGTGGTATACCTAGATTATACCTAGGTATTACATATAGGTATCTAGCATTCAGAAGGCTAAGGCGGGGGAACTGTGGTAAGTATAGGCTAGTGTGAGTGAAAAAGTGAGATCCAGGCCAACCTGGGCTACAGAATGAGACTCTACCTCCCAAATATGAATTAATTAATTAATTAGCTAGTTAATTGAGTATTGTATGCATTAATCTTTAAGGTTTTGGTCAAGAGAAAGCAGACCTTCTGCAGACAGAAGTGAGGCTCTCTAGGACTCTGTAGCTGGCCAAGCCCTGATAGTGCTAACTCTGAATATTCTGTAAAATCCATCCAGAAGCGCAAATAGAAAACGTGACCTTTCCTAGCCTAAGCCTGCAACCGAGAAACCAGAGCAACCAGATGTGATGTGGCCGTGCCCAGATGTATTCAGTTTCTTTAAACACATCCAGCCTTCTGAACTATAAGAAATAAATGCCCATCTTTTTATGAATACCTTGGGTATCCATAGTCTTGGGTAGTTTGTTATAGCAGCACAACTTGGGTTTAGACGCAACATAATTTATGTGCTTATCTTGAGGGCATGAAGTAAATTATGAGGCATAATTGTTCTGTTGAGTACTTTCTGCTCCAGAGTCTGGGAAAAAGTACTTTACATACATCACCCTCCTTAATGTTCACAAACCCCACACAGTAGGTGCAATAATTATCTCCATTCTACACAGGAGGAAGGTAGCTAAGACTCAGGACAGTTAAGTATTTCAAGTCATACATCTTGAAATGTATGAAGACAAATCCAAAGCCCAGTTCTATCTGGTTCTAAAACACAAACAAACCAAATATTCAAAGAATTCTTCTTAAAAGCGAGTATGTCTTGCCCTCTGTTGCCGCCATTATTTAAAAAGGATTTAAATTCACCATTTGAAAGTGCCATTTCAGAACTAGTTTGTGAGCCACATAGAGATAAACTGTTCCCTTAAACCCACTGTTTAACATACAACATTTCAGATGTTTTTTTTTTTTTGACAAACCAAATTTACCCTCAATGCATAGGTATTTGATATCCTTGATAATTTTCAAAGAATGTTCCCATGACTTTCAAATAACTGTGATATTTTTAAAAACAATTTCAATGTTATTAGATTAAGTGTGCATTTCATTTGGGTACTGATCATGAAGGAGCAACAGCCATTTAGGAAGCATCAATTTCATGTATGTCTATAAAAAAATCAGTGTTTTCTTTTAAAGTTTATTATTCCTGTGGGTCCTAATAATCAGCCAGTCTCAGCTGCATTCTCACATGGTCATCTAACTCAACCATCAGTGTAGGGAAGGAAAATGGGCCAGACAGGGAAATTGGGCAGTGCTTCTTTGCAGGACGTCTACGTCCTCAGGATGTTTCCCAGGATAGCCTAGAGCAGAGTCTTTCCTTTTCTCATCAGGTTCAGCCTGATGAACTGGACCTACGTAACCTCAGAAATGAGAGGTCACAGTCAGTATGTGCCTCCATTTTTTAGAAAACTTCTCAAGAAGGCACAGAAAGCCCGTGTACCTGCAGCCATTGAGCATTCTGATGAAAATCAGTATAAATTTGAAATTCCAAATCAGCGTAGGATATCACTCTTGAGCTAAGATCCAACTGAGTTGGGAAGAGATTGGCATTTAAACAGATGTCAGCAGTGTTTTGGGAAATGTAAATTGAGGTGCAGATGGTGACTGCTAGGGAGTTAAGAGCATCTGTGTTCTATGGGGAAAAAAAACTATATTTGTGAAAAAATTTTAAATAATAACTGAACTCTCCAACTTGATTTTGGAAGAAGACAAGAAAATATCCTCGTTGGATGGCACTATTTGATAAGTTTCTTATCGAATCAAAGATGCTTGAATGCCTGCAGTTTGTTTCTATCTGAGGCTCAAGATGAAGACTTTCACCCTGGCTCTTCTGCATGGACAGTCCAAGCTGGAACTAACAGAATTGCTAGCAGAATCGCTACCAACCTCAGGGAAGAGTTCTCACTCTTCTTTTTCAATCAAAGTTGTCCCACAAGGTGAACTGTAAGGAAAATATCAGTTGTCTACAGTGTTCAACAGCAGGGGCTCTGAAGAGCCTGTCTGAAGACAGAGAGTCTAAGTCAAATTCCAGCACCTGCCCATCACAGCTATAACACTGGGACAATGTTACTTTCTTGTTTTAATTTTCAAAATGAAGATAAAAATAAAAGTACTGATCCCCATAGTGTTTATGTGAATATTCAAGATAAATATAACATGCTTATAACCTATGGTCAGTATTTTCTACTATAAATAAGGTCTTGCTATATCCCATGCTGGCCTTAAACTTATGATCCCTGCACCTCAAGCTTCCCATGCACTTTTATTACAAGTATATGCCACCTGGCACACCTGGCTTTAATGCTATCTGGCCATTAATACCATAGGATTTCTATGCAATCCTAGGAGCTCGGTAGAGGACTTGTAATTGCTCTATGCTCTCTTCCCAGCACCCATACCCTCAACTTTCTTGACATAGGGTAAACAATAACTAGAACTCTGAATCCTGAACTGGTAAACCCATGGTCGTTCAGATCAACACACTCTAACAAAGAACCTTTCCTAAAACCTTTCCTTAAAACCAACTCTAGACATTTCCCAGCAATAGAATCAGCTAAGCAAATATATATGAATAGGTAAAAGCATTTTTCATTTTGTTTTGTTTTGTTAGTGTAGAGCCTTTGTGGTAAAGGGAAACACATACCATAAAATTTACCATCTTGATAGTATTTAGCATGTTCAGCTTTTAGATTAGCTCCTTTTCCAAGACACAGATCATTAGGTTATCAGGAAAATTCTAAGAGTTAGACTCCTATTGTTATAATTAGTACATTAGAAATCAGGTGTGCCTAAGTGCTTTTCTTATAGAAAGATATAACTTCAACTAGTCAGAAGCAAAGTATCACTGCATTCTGGTGTGTGTGTGTGTGTGTGTGTGTGTGTGTGTGTGTGTGTGTGTGTTCCTAAGGATTCTCATACTTACATGTTCAGATTAATCCAAATTTTCAATGAGACTTTCCTTTCAAGGAAAATCAAGAAACCAAAAGGTTAATCAATTCAGTCACATGAGAGAACGTAGGCACCATGTAAAACTCCAGACTCTCAGGTTACAGTTTAATGTGCTATACAGCCTGCCTGATTGGAATGAGTTTATGCATTAGATCCCATACACAAATGGATGCATTTAGCTTCGTTCACAGCACATCCGCAAACTCATTTACCGGATCCATAAGCACTTGTAAACATTGCTAATGGAGTTTGCTAAATGAATATTATAAACGTAATCCAAATGAGCTCTCCATGGAAATTGCAAATCATATGAAAAATATAGTGTGTTTGGTTATAGCACATTTCGGGAACGGTATATTTTAGTTAATTGTGTTAGTACATTATACATGGCTAAATGTCAATGCTAGCACCTAGACAAAAATTAGATCTTCCTTCTTGCTTGATATCATTCACTGTTGATGTTCATATCTCAGTAGATCATTTTCTGAAGCAATAAAGGAAACTATGAGCACAATGTCATTTGTGTATATTAATAAACTCCATAGAAAAAGAAAATATGGGCCGGCCTATTAGAGACAATCATGAACTATAACTTGACTTAAGGACAGTCTCATTACTATTTGTATATGCTCCTGACCTACAAGATTTGTCCTCATAAATCTACTACTAACTGAATATATCACAAGCTGAAAATATTTTTCGGTCCACTTGGTCCATCAATCATCATAGCTGAGTAGCGCATGTGCCATAAAGGAGGGCTTTTGCCACCACTCCCCCACTCCTCCGTGCTTTGGTGACTGACTGGGATCTCAGGTGGTCCTTCTACAGCCCAGCATCTCAAGAGTATTGGGCTGTGTATCCCCCAAACCTCCACAAGAGGAACCGCCAAGTTTAACATCCGAAGCAGTTTTCTACTTTCACATCACTGTAAAGTTAAAAAAAAAAAAAAACTAGAATCCAAGCCATCACATAAGTAAGAGACTGTTGTGAGCAGATACAGTTTTACTGTTGTTCGAGATAGGGTCTTGCTGCTCTGACCCTGTTTGTATCCAATTCAAAGATTCAAGTGATCCTCCCACCTGGGCCTCCTGGGTGGCTGAGACTTTGAGAATACACCCCAGCTGGTGTTGCTCATGCCTGCATCAAAGGAAATTCTCTCAGTGGCTGTCTGCACGCGCACACGCGCACACGCGCACACACACACACACACACACACACACACACACATTACCTTAATCACCATAACAATGGAAACACAACCATTTCTCCTCCACAGTTCCCTGAGCAAGGAGGGAGAAGCTTCTGTTGGAACATTCCCTTTCTTGGTCTCAAGGTGATTTTCAACCTCATCCCACTACTTTGTTAATTTGAATGGAATTTTTAATAGATATAAATATATATTGTGCCTACAACAAACTAATGCCCAACTTGAAGAAAACTTGGTCAAACATTTATAAGTGACTCAAAAGCATGAGTTTAACCCAGATGAAAGGGCTGGTAGGGTTTTTATTTTGTTTGCTTGTTTGTTTTTCAAAATGCCATCCACCAAGTTATACTTCCAACAGGACTCAAGTCTCTACTTGGGGATAAAAAATGTCTTGATTACCCAAGTCCAAAGACTTCAGTAGAAAAATGCATTTATTTCCTCCTTAATGGGAATACCCCAGATGCTATCAAGAGTTATAAGTGTCTGTCTTTTACATCACTATAGAAATTTTGCAACAGGCAATCTTTAAATTGCACAAAAAATACTCTCCTCATAATGAAGCTTACCCTATATGTCCAATTAGTTTAACTGACCATCAGTGCACTTTCCTGTTTCTTTCATTCCGTTTTTATGATGAGGTGACAAAAACCCAACATAATATTCTAGACAAGGATATGCTGTCAATTTATATAATGGTACCTTAATATCTTGCACATTATTCTCACTCCTCTCCCAGTGACTTATTTTTAGCCCTGTTGCACATTGAGCAAAGCTCTTGATCTTTTTCTTGGAAGGTCATGGCTAATTCAATACCCATCACCGTGTGTGATTGGCTTAAATTGTTCTTTCAGGTGTGCATCACTTCACACTTGCCTGTTTCAAATTTCATCTTCATCACACCATCCAATTACCTAGTTTTGTTAAGTCTTGCTGGAGTCTCTTCTGGTCCTTATTGGGCTGAAAACGTAAGGTCAGTGAATAATGTCACTCCTTTACTCAGTTCATTGCACAAATCGTTAAGAGATATATTCAACAACAAAAATCTCTCTGGTATAGATTTCCGGGGAATTTTATTAACCTCATTCTGCATCCACAACTGAATCTGACTCTGTTATCTCAGAACTTCTTTCTTGACTTTTTGGCCCATGCACTGGCTTTTATTTCTGAGGGTACAGTGATAAAGTTTCCTTATCAGCTGCTTGAAAAATAATTTATCAGAATTCTCCTAGAGGTCAAAGAAACTCAGATGTTCTCTTGACATTGTTCCTATGATCAAAACTTCAATAGCAACAAATGTATACAATCCAGCAGCCCGAGTTTCATTGGTGAGACATTTTGTATTCTATTCCCCTCCTTCCCAGCTTCCTTCCTTTCCTTCCTTTCTTCTGCTGTATGAATGCTTATTGCATAGTTATATGTAAGTCTTAGTTTCTCTTATGACAGATTTCCATGGGCTTTGGACTACCTACCACCATCCTTACCACCTTATCTATTTAGAATAGCAACTAGACTCTCAGCATTTTGAAATGGTTCACGATTCACACAAAGTGATTTATTGACTTTCTCCCATGGGAATCACTCATGCTAAACAGAAAAAAAAAATGAATGTCATCTTGAAAAAAGGAAAGATTTTACTGTTGAATGATTCAATATGGAGTCAATCCAAAACTCATTCTTCTGAATATTGGCCAAACAACAGGATAAGATGTATCCTGAATAGGTGGTAATTTTCACTCCTATAGCAGTTTCAACTATGCATAAATTTCCAGCAGGAGACCCTTAACTATAGGAAACCAGAGGCATCTCTCTGTGCATACTTAGTTCTCTATACATACGAATTGCTCATTCAAGTTTGACATGCATTATTAAACCTTGTCATTAGCTATTCAGAATGTTTTATCATGACCACACCTGAAACAGTCTCCTCTTAACTCCTCTTGGATAAATTCCAAAATGCCTTCTTAGAACTCAGAGCAAAATTATAGCTCACTTTGTCTCACAATTTGAATTCACACAAACAGTAGTAAGTTATATTTATTTATCAGATTGTAGCAGCAGTTAAAGGAATCAAGAGGAGGAAAATGTTACCCGCATGATGCAATCATTTCAAAACATGTATTACACTTCCAATATGCCTAAAATGACCAGGGATAAACTGCTTAGTGGCACAGACTCTTCACTAAGGGACATTTTCCTTGGTCATCCTATGAAACAAAATGCACAGAAGTGATGGAAAGCTTACCCGGCAACTGAAATAATGTAGGTAAGTCCAATTAAATAACACTGCTCCATTAGGAAACTGTATTCAGTGGTTCCCAGTCTCTGCCCAAACTCAACACTGAGAGTTCAGATCCATGTCCAGCTCACTTGTAGGTTCAGGCAAATGTATGCCTACTACTTCAACTGTTGTAACGTTTGAAATCTTCCTTGGTATCTATTACACTTATTGTGCATCTATAAAACTACTTATTAGTATGGTCATTACTAGTGTAAGTCAAATAATTTGGGGCTTTGCCGAGTAAGGAGAAAATCAAATCAAACCAAAACAAGACAATGGACTCAAAAACAAGATAGAGACAAAAGCATCAAATATAGATAATAACTTGTACATAGAAGCCAGATTTTCATTTATTTCCTTCAGTGCCTTATAATTCTAGGAATTTGGTTCAAACAGCTTCCTTACTGGGTTAGACAAACCTGGATATAATCCTTTTTGCATTGAACAAGTTGACTGCATCTCTGCATTAATAAACATAAAGAGGAAACTTCATGTCTGATCAAATAAAAGTCTGCCTTCATGATCTCATTTGTGTGTGTCTGTTTATGCTAATCTTGATGTGTCTCTGATTTTCAGATATCATAAAGATTGTCCCCACAGGAAGAAAGGTTGAGAAACTTTTTTCTGGTAGCTTTGGTGACTGAAGTCACAAACTGTACTTGGAGTTACCTCAGTTACTGCCTTCCCAGGAAGTAACCCTTGGGTTTCTGATTATTATGCAGAGTATTAAATCAAGTAGGGCAAATGTGACCATATCCTGCCTTCCATTCTTCTTCTACTGTGACAATGTGGGAAGAATGGATTGAGGAAGAAGGATTGGAAGATGAAGAAGGGAGGTGGCAGGCACAACTAGGCTTTGCCATTTAAAAATCCCATTAATGATCTTGGCTGTGATGCTTTGGAATTCATTATTCATCCATTCAGAATTTTATTTTCAAATAAACAGTAAGCCAATAAAGAAACAGCCTACCCATTTCTCTGCACTTGGCACACTGGTACAATCCAGTCTTGAAAAACAAGGACTATAAAGAAGCATATAGGCTGAGTTTAGGGGTTTGTGCCTACAATCCCAGCACTAAAGAAGCTGAATCTGGAGGCTCAAGAGTTCAGTGCCAATCCTGACTACATATCAAGAGCCTTTCTCAAGACAAAACAAACACACTTAAAAACAAACAAAAACTCATATGAAGTTTAAATAGAATCTGAAATTGCAGTGATGTAAACTATGTCTACAGGCCCTTAGAAAAGCTTCCTCCTTTCCCTAAAACAACTTTAGGAACTGAAACAAATCCTCAAAACAACAGAATACGTGAAGCTGAAAGGGTATGTGTTGGAGGAGATATGGAAGAAGTTAGAGGGGAGAGACGGGGTGGATATGGTCATGTTTAATTCCCAGAGAGGAAAATATGATTAAAAATAGAAAAAGTAAATGGTAGCTAGCTTGAGTTATTTGTTTCCAATTTTATGAACAGCCCACTTCAACACCAGCTCGGGCATTTGGATCAACATTACAGGCAGCCCGTGTTACCCATCATCTGCATATTAAGGCACTGGATGGGGTAAAGCATATGAGGTCAAGGTCTTACATTTGCTGCTCGAATGCCCCTGGTGTGGAGTTCATCTAATAGACAGCATCGTGGATGGCAGTGAGGGTTCTTATTGACTCACCCTGAAGAGCTAACCTCCGAACAGTTGTAATACCAATGGTGGTAAGAACACTAAGAACAGAGTTAATCCAGAACAGTCTGTTTGTTCAATGATCCTGTTACTGGGAAAGTCACTTCATGGTTGTCATACAAGGGCAGGGAAATTGGAAGCCCTCTTGTGGTTCTTAGTCTCATTTATAAAAGAATTTAGTAATGTACTCAAATGGAAGCTTGAGGGCAATTTTATTAAAATTAAATAAAAAACAAACAAACAACAACAAACCCCAGGGTAGAAAGCTGTAAATCTCAGTGGCTGCCTAGAAGAAGAAGATGGAGAAGGGAAGTGAAAGCTGATATTGGATTAAGTTGAGCCCACCTTTCTTGGAGTGTCCTTCACCCTTCCAACCCAGCTGCAACTGTCTTACCCAAGCCAGAGATTTCATTCTCTTGACCAGAGGAAATAGTTTTGTTTCTCTTAAATAGGACTTCAATGCCTCTAACAACCCCATTGTAAAAATCCTTACTCTTTAAAGTTGAAAGTAAAGAGGAAACCTGTGTGGAAATTTTTCCTTTCTCCCCAGCACTGTCTGGAGTAGTTAATTCAGTCTTTCTGAGCTGGTTCTGTGGAATTCTTGCTCATTTGTTTTTGCTAGAAAGGAGGTAACCCAGTGCCCTGACTGGGGTCATTATTTTGCAAAACTCCAATTTAGAACTTAGTCACTTGATTAAAAAGCAACACCCAAGTACAGAGTCTGAATAGTAAATATTTCTATTCAAAGTGTGAACACAAACACGTTTTCTTAACAGTTTATCCACTGGGAAATATTTTTAGAGACTAATGCTGTTCTTGCACTGACTGCTCTTGGAGCAAAGAATGTGTGTGATTTCCTTCAAACCTCAGGAAAAGCCAGGAGCCTGATGAAACCACATCGTGCTCCCAGCATCCCTGAACTCTTCCATGAGCTGTTCTGGTCATGTGTCCAGATGATCTGCTGCTCTTGTTCTGCATCACACCAAGCATAAGCCCATAGCCTGCCAGCCAGTGAGGGAGCTAGGAAGTGGAGGGAAGGAGAAGGAGGAGGGAAAGGAAAGAGCAGGAAAGAGAAAGGACAGGGAGGAGGAGAGAGGAGGGGAGGGAAGGGAGAGAGGGAGGGTGGGGATGGAGTAGGGAAAAAGAGAAGAAGAGAGGCAAGGGAGAGAAAGGGGAAAAGAAAGAAGGAGAGGAGCTAAAAAAAAGGAGGGAGGCAGAGAGAGAAGAGAGAGGAGAAAGAGAGACAGAGACACAGAGAGAGTGGGAATTATAAAGGAAGTATTGTTTCTTCTGTCCAAAATTCTACTTAAGCAGATTTTTGTAGTTTTTGATGCATTCTAACTTAGAAGGTGAAAATATCAGATATCAAAACCTCTAAGATACTTAAAATACCAAGTTGAGCGAAACTAGTCAGAAAAGGTGGTTTTTAAAGCATAAAAGCTGGGGCATATTTCATTAAGAAAACTAAGGCAGTGTCTAATCAAGAGCGAAAACTTTAATAAAACAAGAAAGTTACCTTAGCTACAACACTCAAGTGAAATTCTCAGGCCCTAAATACAAATTCCCTATGATGACAGGGTCAGGATCTTGGGAACATGCCATGCATGGACACACAAACACACGCGCGCACACACACACACACACACACACACACACACACACACACGTCAGGTGAGTACAACTCAGGCAGGAAGCGCTCAGCACTGAATCTTCTATGCCACATGCTTAATGCAGAGCCTTTCAGAAATATTAATAAAATGGCTTATGTTTAGAGCAGCTAACTTTTAAAAAGCATAATATTTTAATTCTTGAGAATTTCATGCAAGCATACAATGTATTATATCATAATCACGCCCCTCCCAACTCCTCCCAGATCCACGCCCACTCTACATCCTACCTATTATATAAAAATATATTTACATATATTTGACATGTAATTTATATTTTATATATTTTATATATAGTAATTTGTACATTTTAATATATATTATATGAATATACAGTTAAATAACATATAATATATATATTATATGTGTTTATGTATTGTATATAATATATAAGCAATATATATTATATAAATACATACATTTAAAACATATCACCGAGTCCAATTTGTACTGCCCATATACTCGTGGATGTGGGGCCATCCTCCGGAAGATGATCAACCTACCAGGACCAGGGCCCCTTAAAAAAAAAAAATCTTTCCCCAAAAGCCATCAAACTATTAGTAGCTCCTCTTGGGTGGGAACTCATGCTGGAATTCACAGGAATATTGACTGTCTTAATCTTGTTCTTGTCTTATACTAGCAATCACAGGAGCTGTGAGTTCATGCATAAGTTTATCATGATCTTGTCATGCCCAGAAGAAGAGGTTTTGCTCCAATCCTCCTGACCTCAGCCTTGTACAATCTTTCTGCTCCTTCTTCTATGATGGTCCCTGAGCCTTGTGGTATATGTGTGAGTGTGTGTGTGGTGGTAGGGGTGGGGTTGAGAGAGGGGGGACTAGGCATCTCAATCCTGATTGAGCATGTCCAAAGACTCTTGTTCTGTGCATGTTGATCTATGGAGTTCTGCATTGACCATTGTCTAATTCACACACACACACACACACACACACACACACACACAAAACATGTCTGATGAGGGCTGAAAGCTGCACTAATCTATGGGTGGAGAGAGAGGACTCTAGAGGGCAGTTTGATAGTATAAACACTTAGCAAAATAATAACAAACAGCAGGTTCACCCCTGGGGCATACAGCTCTCCAAGCATTGGTTCTTGACCAAAGTAACTAACTGTCAAGAGTAAGGATAGCTGAAACATTCTCTTTAAATAAGTATGAGTAATTTTAAGCAATTCCACATCCTTAGTAGAGTTAAGAGAATATGAGACTTCCGGATATGTGATGCTCTGCTGTCTCAGTGCTTGCTCTGTGACATCATATGATCCTCTCCAGGTTGTCCTGCTCACAGCCTGTCAGAAGCAGAATTAGAACCAGGACCTGGATCCAGATATGCTTTCAGTTTGTGGCTATGTTAAGCTTTCTGCAGTGAATACCCAAGCAGTGGTTTCTCTGGGAAAGCAGATGCAAGATAAAAAAATGTGCAAGGTGCATACACCAATAAGGCAGTCCTGCAAGGTGAGAACCCCAAGGACTGTGTCTGCCGGGTCCATCTGCTTATCGTTTGACTCAGGTTTATTGTAACACACTCATTATCCTATTATCTACTTAATGCCAAATAAACCATATAAAACTCCATATAAAAGGATTCAAGTCACAGCCCATTCTAACTCTCCCTGGAACAGTGATGTGAGGGACTTAACTAAGGACAAAGACCACTTTAAGACCACTCTCGCCGTCTCAAAACTGACAGCAGCTGCGTATGAACATATTTAAATAACTCTCACTTTAAAACACACTATTTTCCAGCAACCAATCAGTCCTTGTATTTTGACACTACCTTTGTGAAAAGATTGTATATTTTTCAAATTAATATCTTTTTCTCAAAAAGCATTGCTAGTATTTAGTTCCTTCCCAGTACCATTCTGTTAGGGGATGGGGGTGAGCTCAGACTGGCATTGAACTTGCTATACATGATTTGTAGCTGACAGTGGCCTTGAAATGATCCTCCTGCCTCTACCTCCAAGGCGTGATTACAGGTGTTTGCCACCACACCTGGCCTGATATTCCCACTATCATCTTTTTCTGCCTAAAGTCAGTATCTATGCTCACTTTTTCTACTGTGTGTTCACTGCTAACCCAAATACTTCTGAGGAGCGACCCCAAATTATCTTTAAGTACCTGTACTTTAATCCCAGCCCCATGCCTTAAGTAGCTGTGGAAGTAATTTCTGAAGTTTACTTTCCTCACCTGAAAAATGGAGATAATAGTCTATATCATGATAATATACTTCATGGTTCGTTGGGAGAATAAGTTACTTCGAAGACAATGTTTTGATCAGTGTTGCTTCATAGTAAGGAACTCAATAATTGTTAGCTATGGTTATTAGGCCTTCAGGAGTTCTGTATCAATCGTTAATCAAGAATATCCCCCACAAACAAGCCCACGGGCCAATCTTTTACAAATAATTCCTTAATTAAAGTGACTTTTGTTTGTGCCAAGCTGACAAAAACACAACCAGCACAAGTTGTTTTCTAGAAGATTCATCTCTGTTACTTAACTTTCCTCCAGAATTATTTTGCTCCATCCGTTACCTCTCTCCCATTCTCTGTAGCCGCGGCTGACAATGGGGGAGAGGTAAGGTATGTATATGTATCCTAGCATGCATATGCATAATATACATATTTAATGCATTCATATATGTGTATTCAAATTTTGGGGGCGTTTCTATGCATTGACTTTATCTTAAGAAACAGTGACTCTTGCGGGGGGAATAAATGATACCAATCAAGTTATCTAATTAAGCAATGGTATTGTTTTCTATGTAGCTCTGTGCTCATATGAATACCCTCCCCTTCTTAATCCTATACATATCTAAAGCTGGTTCTCTGCCTTCACAGGATACCATCCTTTACCAACTGAAGCAGTCAAACCAACCCTTAGAGTGTTCTTAAAAGCACCATGTGCCCAACAGAAGAGCACTCGAATTACTCTGTGTATCAGAACCTGCTGTACATCACAACAGATTATTAACAGAGACCAAAAACTAGGGCACTGTGTGATCTTATAACCCATCAGAAACTACCAGCTGAAAACACCCCTTGATCCTTTATTGTCTCCCAGAATCTCATTTCTACCAACTAAATTAGAAACCTACAGGACTCTTGGATGCAAATGACTTCTGACCCAGAACTTAGCCATTCTACTTCTTTTATTTAACAAAGGTGAGGAAGGGACATTTTAGGAAGCAGGACTATCATTATGAAAATGAAAATAATAATTGCAATAACAATCATAATAAATGAAATAAAATAAAATTTCCTAAGGAAATATTTGAATTTCTTTTTATAATTAGAATTCTCCTATAAAAAGGAGCAAGGATTATAGCGATAGGGTCAAGACAATGAAGAGCTTAAGGAATTAACATGTATATTATTGTTTCCTTTTGATACATAAATACTCTTGATAGCTTTGTTTTTCTCATTTCTGTGAATTGTCCTTTATATTCAAGGACTAATCTTGTCTTGAGAAAACTTCAGATTGTGTCCAGTGTGTTTTGTAAGTCGTCTTGGGCCTAAAAACTGCATTGCTTTGCCATGGGGACTTTGTACCCTACAGAAATGATGTTTTCCCATCTCATATCAAATAGTTCAGAGTCAGAGAAAAAAATCAGGTAACCTTCCTCCACTTTTCTGTGCTTCCAGGAGGAAGCTACTTTGAAATAAAAATAGGAAAGGCAAGCCATTCTCCATCTGCTTGTCCCACAAGGCAAAAAATGATAGAATGTAAGGGGAAAGTATTAGATGGTAGAACATACTACAATGCAGTTGGGTTCTGCGAGACGCCCAGATAACAGGAAGCTGTAGACACATGTAGCAATTGCAGGAACAGTTATGTACGGACACATACACAGGGATGGTCATATTACAATGAGATGACTGTGACCTTCATATACACTTTATTTCTAGAAAATAAATATACCCACTGGAGGGAGTGGCTGATCTAGAATGACTGTTAAACTGTAGTACCTAAAGTATACATTATTGTAAAATGTAGTAAAGCTCAAATATCAAAGTTCAAAAATCATCTCTCTCTCAGTTAAAAATGCAAGACGACATTAAATTCTTAAGATACATTGTGCCAAATTTATTATTATGACCATTTCAAGCATTCTATATCTGCAAGATCTATTAAAGACTAAGATACAAATTACCACTACTAAAATCCCTCCAAGTCTTCTTTAGTGTAAATGAAAGCAACTTTATTAAGAGTTCAGAAGTCTGAATTTGAGCTCCCATTCAACTTCAGAATTTTGAGGTATGTCATGTATTCAAATGCCAGAAAAAAATGTCTGACATTTGAAATATGTCAGGCACAACCCTGCCACTTTGGGGCACCATGAAAATGAAAGATATTAGCACATACAGGCTTGGATCCTGAAGGAAAGTTAGGCATCTCATCTAGACCCACAGTGGACTGAGTACAAACTCAAACTGTTTCCAGTGCAGCCCTCTATGATTTTGCTTATCTGAATCAGATTCTTTCTCAGAATGGTATGGATATAGCTACCAACTTCAGACTCAGAATACATTTTATGCCTGATCTTTAATATTTGGACAATATAATCATATGTATTTGCATTTTATTTCCATTTTGCACAAAAGTGACATTAAATGAATGGGTGCCAGCATAATAAACTACCACAGGAAACATACACAGTCATCTTATAAATTCAGTTAAGAAAGGGATTAAATTAGAGCCTGCTTTCCTTCCTTGTGAGAGGAAAAGGCAGGGTCAGCAGGCAAAGGTCTAAGTAACCCAACAACACCAAACTGCTCAGGATCAAAAGTCAAATCCTCAAGCAACATAAATTGCTGAAGCAGAAGGAAAGTCAGTCACAGACAAGAAGCTAAGATTCTCATGCTTCCTGCCCTCTGAGCATAAGTTAGGCCTCAGATCCCTTACAGTCTTGGGGTATCTTCTAAGAGTCATGTCTCGTGCTTCGTACCCTCTGAGCAGAAGTTAGGCCTCAGATTCCTTACAGTCTTGGGGTATCTTCTAAGAGTCATACCCTTCAGTCTATCCCATACTCTGCATACAGGCTCCACTAAATCCAAGATACTAAAGTTTGAGAACAGATATGCTTTTGGTTCACAGTCTAGCTTCATTGTGTTTCTTCACCTGAAAGATCGACTTTGAGTTTCTTTAAAGGCAGAATGATTCTGGATGCAAATTAGGTTTCTTTAATCCAATGTATGAAGCAGCATTGCAGCTTATAGCTTTTCAAGCTGTGTCCAGGCTCCAGCGTCCAGCTGTCTAGGTGACTAGCTGCAGATGTGCTGGCAGTAGCCACACTCTGAAGTTTCATCCAGCCAGCAGCTGTCAGGATAGGTCAGCTTCTCTCCATGGCTTTAAGCTCTCTAGATTCCAGCTACAGCTATGTATTCTGGAACCAAGAAAGTTTCCCTCGTAGCCCCTGACTCCCTTTATTCCTGATTGCAGCTACTAACAGTTTCTAAGAGTGTGTTTGGTCACACTCCGAGAATCAGTCCTAAAGTTCAGTCTGAGGCCTGCTCTCCCAGCTATTCTAGCTTCTTTAGAAAGACTTTATTCCCTCTACTTCTTCCACTTTGGGTGAAAATATTTAAGCTGAGTTCTATTTTGTGACCAAAATCCAATGACGATTTCAACTCAAATGTGTTGACCCACTGACTCACAATGGCTGCCTGGAGCAATGGATTAGGAAGAACACAGTGACTACCAAAGTCTGTGGAAAAGGTTTTCCATGTCTGTGGCAGGAGAAGGCATCATTACATATTTACCAACTTGGTATAATAGTAATCGGCAGCACCTCACAGGTAACTGTGTATGAATGTGTAAGTATAAAATTTGAAAGGATAAGTAAAATTTCAAATTTTCATTTTTATTCAAACAGAGATACGTGTGAAAATCAACCAGGCAGACCAAAATTAAGCAAAGATTGCTTACCGGGAAATGTTACATGTATTCACAGGAATGCTCATTGAACCATATTTGAGTTACAATTTATCTAAATACTCAGAATAGTGAAGTTACTTTCCTACCCCCCCCACTCCTCTAAACTCAGTCTTCAGAGATGAAATAGTCTGACCATTTTTCCTCTGAACTTGTTGTTTTTCTGTTTTTGGTTTTTTGTTTTTGGTTTTCGTTTTCTTTAAAAACGCACACACACTCCTGGACATAATTTTAAAGAATTAATTTGAAGTAAACTCAAATTTTAAAAATTCAAGCAATTAGAAAGATTATATATTAAAAAAAAAAACAAAAACAAAAACCTCCATTCCCTCTGCCCCTGCTCCTCTGTAGCTGTTTACCCGGCTGAGGGGGGCGTGCTGTTTTTTCCCCCATTCTGAAAGGCAATCATTTTTCCCCCGGGAGTGTTAATTCTGCAGTCATTTAAGCTTCCTAATTTGATGCTTTTGGGTGAAGAAGGAACCCTTAAATGAGGAAAGGAAGTGCTGAGAGGAAATTGCTTGAGCAGAACTTAATCGTCCTGTGATATGAAGCTGTGAGCACATTGTTTTCACAGTGTGAGTCAGTCATATAAATGTTTAGTTTATTTCATTTCTTAATTTGATATGAAACCAAACTGGGCAAAACTTGTCAGCAAAATGTCGTTTTTCATGAGGTTCACTGTACTGATTTCATTATTAATATAACCTCTCCTATTTGAGTGGGGAACTGGTTTAAGTGGGCTTTGGGTGGGCACAGAGCTCATTTTAAAAAGGACGTTTGCAAATGAATTACTGGCCCCTGTTATAATTTCAGTAAACCTGCCTCTTACATGGGGATGTGAAGATCATGGTTATAGTCACTATTAGTGTGAACACAATGTACGTCGGGTTCATTATGGAACTCTCTGGCGATGTCTAACGTGATTACATGCTCTTTGTAATCTGCAGAAAGGAACTCTTCAGAAGATAGCATTCAGTGAGAGGAGATGGGAATCATCTGGTTCACTTGTAAATCACAGCCTTCTTAGTATTTTTTTTTTTGGTATGCCATTGCTGTTCTCTCCTATTAGCACCAGAGAATGAAATTCAGGGAGGTTGGTTTTACTTTTTGTCCTTATGAAAATGGAAAGAGGGCTGAACATTAGCTAATAGGACAGTCCCTGCCTAGTGTCTGGCAGACGCCAGCATCAAACCCAGTTCCAAAGCCTCTGTCTTTATGCAGTCACATACATTCTCTAACAGAATCATATCACAGGCAAACACCCATATTTTTTTCTTCTTTTATACTTATGACAATCTTTCCCCGTGTTTTTATTGCTTACGTATGTTATTCTCAAATCAGAGGAACGAGCAGTGACTTGGTACCTGGAAGTCTCCCATAACAAAAGACCTCTCCCCTGCCAGATGCCAAAGTGATGTCAAGTCTACCATCACAAAGACACAAAGTGACAAAATAAATTTAGTTCATGACAACAAATGCCAAGAAGCATCGCCTGGATCAGCTTCTTGTCAGTTCAAAATCCTTCAAAATATAGAGTGCATGGCTTTAGATTATGCACCAGATTTTTAACATCAGACACTTGTGAAAGAGAGCATGTTGACATCTTTTAGCTCATTCAGACCTGGTTTAGCAAATCTCTTACCAAATCGGTACAGGCCTACATGGAGCATGCAATGGATGGGGTCCCTGAGGTCTGGGGATAGAAGATGCTGCCTCATACAAGCCAGACTTGAATGCTGGTCCCTGAACTGACTTCAACTGCAGAGAAGTAAATTAATATTTTTAAGTGTAAAGCTTTTTATTTGTCCATGGAAGTGTGCACACCTCATAGAATTTACTTACCCAATTCTCTGCCTTGCCTCATAAGTGAGGAATTACCATTCTGGTTTCCAGCAGCCCAGCACAGTGAAGATCTGGACCACAAGGCACATCGCCTGGAACAAAGTGCTGCATTTCCCTGAGACTCCCTTGCCTTTTCTCTGCAGTGAGGTTGAGTGTGTCTACCTTCTCAACTGTGATGGACGGAACAAAGGCCACTCTACATCCAAGTCCCAAATATGTGAACCCATTACTTAACTTTATAGCAAATGTATTTATAGATAATGCATCATCTAAGGCCTTATCTAACCATGAAGGCTTTAGTGAAAATCCTTTCCAGGCTGTGATGATGAAGGGAAGCCATGGTGCGAAGAGAACCTAGGGGTTCTCACTAGAAATCTGACCTACAGAACTCTAAGATTAAAATTTTGTGTTTTAGATGGCAACATTTGTGGTAATACTACAGCAACTTAAAATTTCAATACAGGGGCTAGAGAGATGGCTTTTGAATTAAAAGTACTTGTTGTTCTTTCTGAGGACCTGGGTTTGGTACTCAGTACCAACTTGGCAGCTTTTAACTACCCATACTTCATTTTCCATTACTCAAATTCCAGGGGATCTGATACACTCTTCTGGCTTCTCATGGTGCATATATACGTGTGTGTGTGTGTGTGTGTGTGTGTGTGTGTGTGTGTATAGGAAAAACACATGCAAAATAAATAATTTTAATGTCATGTCAATATAGGATGCAAAAAGAAACCATAAGTAGTGGACTTACCACACTGCCCAGTACACAGATTAAACTCTAAACAAGCATTACCTTCCTCTCACAATTTATCCAGGGAGAAACTCATTCATTGAACAACAAGAAGCACGTTCTATGTTCTAAACCTTGTACCCAAGGAGCCTGCAGAGTACTCATTCTAATCAAAACAGCATTTTATGTTCTTAGGGCAATTTTGCACTTTCTGTGTATACTATGCTCAAGTAGGCATTTGTTTATCTCAGTGATTTTGCCCCAGGACCCCAGAACATCAAACACTTCAATGAGAACTACCTACACATTATGGTCCTTGGCCTGCCTGGTTGGGTTTTGGTAAAATTCAAAGTGGAAGATATTATTTACGTTTGACTTTGCATTCAGGAGGCAGATGACAACAGTGCTGTCTGAATGGTGCTGTCAGACGGCTCTCAGTATGTCTCCCCACTTGTACAACACCCGAAACCAACCAAAAACATCTCTGTGACCGCAAATGACTATTGGCAGAGAGGTTCTACCAACCTTCTGGGCATGATAAACAGGAAGACTGGAACCAGCAGAGGCAGAGAATTTCCAATGAAAGAAAGGGCTGAGGGAGAACAGGGACTGGGCATAAGAATTGAATTGTTGCCATCCTCCTTAAAAGTGTGATAGAATGATAGATGGAAACACACACACACACACACACACACACACAATTTATTTTGCTAAATTCACACTCACAACAGAGACAACACAATTCACTAATCCCTTGGACAAAATGTTTCTCAATCAAGACCTGGAAGTCATTCCTGTCCTGACATTCTGGAAACTGCGAAGTAGCTGAATGTCCCAGACTGAATCCTCCTGGCAGGATTAAGGCAATTTTGCTTCTTCGGCTCAGAATTAAAATCTGCTCTCCAGAAGTGAGACCCCTACCCTATACAGGAGCCAGGGAGAGTGGTACCAGCCAGAGGGCATTCCCAGCCAGTGGGCATTCCAAAAAGCACCAGTAGGGGACCCTGGAAGTTCCACTCTTCTTCCTGTGACACTTCCACTGCATTTTGGTCTCTATGAATACAGAGGTACAGACTCATGGCATGGCCCCTCAGATTGGCTAGGGCCCTCAGCAAAGATGTGCCACCTTCACAAATTGATGCTTGCCCCATGATTACAACATCCCTCCATCTAGAAAAGTCCAACTTTGCTGGCAGGGAATGAGTCGAGGTGCTTCACTCTGGAATGAATTCTAAGGCATCTGTTAGACTGATGGAGCTCTCCCTGTTGGTCTCCTTCCTTGTCTGTGTGTAAACATCTGTGTGATTCTTTTAAAAAATGTTTCTATCGATGTCAGAACACTCGTACAAAAACAAGACCAACCGTGTATAGTTTGGGCTCTTGCTTCCTTCCCACATCTCCCTTCTCCTTCAACAGCTGGCAGAGCTTGAGGAGTGTTTATTCCATGGCTTAGTTCCCCTTTATCTTTGATGTCCCATAATGTCAAAGGTTGTAAATTTAATATTGATTTCATAAAGTAGTTTTACTCTAACATGTCAGTTATGATTAACTTCACGCTGCAAGAGGCTTAGGCACTGATCTGGATTTGCACGCGATGTGGCTCCCCGGCTCTCAAGCTCTCTGAGTGAATGCTTTATTTATTAGCTTATGCAGTCTTTTGTCAAGGCCAGGACAGACCCCCACCCCCAGCCCTCTGCTCTGAGCCTCTAGCACCTGGGCTCTTACATTAAGCTTGAAAATCTAAGTAGATCAGGGAGACGTATCGTTTGCTGGCATGTCAACAGACAGAAGAGTTTGTAGATCACCTTATACCCCAGTGGATAGAATCAGAGCTAGAGGAATGAGAAGTCTTCCTTGAGTTTCAGCCCCTCCCTTTCTTAGCTCCCAGTGCCCTGTGTACCACCATGAGGATAAGGGCTGTTACTATAACAACAGTGATAAAAAATGACATTTGTTGAATATGTTCTATGGGCTGGCCACTTAAAACACATCAGGCACAGTACTAAGAATGTTCACTTAATCCTGTATCTGTCTTATGAAGCAAATGTTTACTATCATTTGTTACTGCTAACACTACTAGACCCATTTCACTGATGGAAGAACTAAGGACATCTCAGATCACAAGCAAAGGAATAGAATATCAGACTGTCTAAGCCCTAGAGTCCATGTACAAACCCTCAGTACCAAGATGAACACTCTATCGGGAAAACTGAAAAGTGACATTGTGGCTCTACTCCTGTCAAGACAACAACATATTTTACTTAAATTATCACCCCCTATTCCCTGTTTGTGTCTTCTCATCCAAACTGGCCTCAAGTAAAACTCATCCCTGGATGTCATTATTCTCTCTTAAGAAGGGGGAGGCAGCTGGCATGGTTCTCCCCTCTCCTTCTTCATACCTTGGATGAGGAAGCATGGGGAGCTTCTACTCTGTGGCAGGAATCTCTTCTGGAAGCCCATGACCATGCTGTTTTTCAGTAGCTGCACAGAAGGTGCTAGAGAAGGAGTTCCCCCATTTTCCAGGTTAAGGAAATGGATCACAGACTTCTCACCTTCTCAGCCTCCCCTAACCACAGAGGCTAGGACCCCAGTGCTAACTTCACTGCACTGATTGATATGGGCTCTTTGTGCCAGCCTTTGTGCCTGAGTCCCCATCCTCTCTTGCTACCTTCCAAGCAGAGACAGACCAAAGTGACCGCCTAGATCTGTTTTCCCTTTTCTCTCTTCCTGTAGCTTAGCAAGGAGGGTAAAGAACAGGTTAAAGCAGATTAAAGATTGTGAAAATTCCTTGTCAGGTCTTGTCATAAGCTGGGACCCAAGTGTTGAGGAGATGGCTTTGTGAACAGCATGAGGAGCAAAGTTTGATTCCCAGCAGCCATGAAAGAAGCCAGGTGGCACCCTGTGCACACCTGTAATCCCGGCCTGTGGGAGTCAGAGAGAGGAAGATCATTGGAGCTTGCTTGCTATCAGCCTAGTAAGAGGCTTTGTCTCAAAGGAATGGGCAGGAAGCCATAGAACAGGACACCTGATGACATCCTTTGGCCTCCACACATGGGTTCACACATTTCCACACACATGCACATAGACACTGCATACACATGCTATACACACAAATACATAACCACCCACCCGCTCCACACACAAAGGGTTGGGACATCTGTCTCCTCTCTTTGAATCTGGATGGCTTCTGACGATGCTCTGACCAATACAATTCATTGGAAGTGACGATGAGCCCATTTCTGGGCATAGATCTTAAGATATTTAAGACGCTGGCAGCAGCTTCCTAAACCTTCCACCCAGGTTTTGAACACCCACCAAAGCCTGGAAAAACTGTGGCACCTGAGCATACATGTGTAGTTGCCTTCATAAAGCACGGCTGCCCTATAGAACAAGTCTTCAGCAATGGGGGGCTTGGACCAGAGGATAGCTGTTACCTCTTCTTATATATCTTCACCAAAGAATCCCAAAGTACAGTCTTGAAGCCCTCTCAGACATGGTGAGCCCAGTGGTCCTTGCAGGAACTGACTCAGCCACGCCTCTTTGCACTGATTTCCCTACATTCTCGAATGACTTTTCTCCAGTCTTCCCTCTTTATATCAGGGATAGTTTTCTTAATGAAACAAGTATATATGAGTCCTCTCTCCTGTAAGAGCAGAACCAAGGTAAAAGACTATCTACAGGGCAATGTGTACTTTTCTGTTGCTGTGATATAACACCATGACCAAAGATGACTTATGGAAGAATGAGTTTATTTTGGCTATGGTTCCAGATTCCATCCTGGCAGAGAAGCATGGCAACAAATGATAGGCGGGGTGGCAGGAGCAGAAAGCCAAGAAACCACATCTTCAACAGCAAGCATGAAAGAGAGAAAGCAAACTGGGAGAAGGGTGAAGCTACAGATTTCAAAGCCTACCCCTAGTGATGCACTTACTGCACAAGCCTTACCTCCTGTACCTCCCAACCAGCACCAACAACTGGGACCAAGTATTGAAGTGTCTGAGAGACTATAGGAGACATTCTCATTCAAACCACCACACCAAAATTCTGTAATGGGAGGAGTATGTAAAAATGAAAAGCTGGCTCAGCCATGAAGAGCCTTTCTACCTTTGCAGAGGTCCTAGGTTCCATTCCCTACACCCACAGGACAGCGCACAACCTCTGTAACTGCAGATCAACACTCCCTGTCCTGGCTTTCACAGGTGCACAGACGTATATTCAGGCACTCACATGCACAGACACACAAACTAAATAAATAATTTTTAAATAAAGTAAAATAACCCATATAGAGAAATAGTATGCAATATTTTTTAAATTGATTAAATTAAGCCAGATCATGTGATTATTTTCTATTTGGTGAGAAAATGTATAGCAAGATGCAACATAAAAATCATCTCCAAGAAGACTCTTTGTCATATATATATATGTATATATATTCCTATTTATAAACTTATAGTTTTATATATAGGCTTTAAAAAGTATAAATCATGCCTGAGAAGATGGCTCAATTGATAAAAGCACTTTGAACAAGCAGAAGGATCAGAGTTTGCATCCCCAGCACCCACATAAAGCAGGGTGGACTTGAAGGCCAACCTATAACGCAGATGCTCAGGAGGCTAAGATGGAATCCTCAGGACAAGCTGGCTAAACTAGCCAAATTGGTGAATTTGAGGCTCAGTGGGAGATCTTCAACAAATAAAGCAAAGAGCAATCAATGAACACACCCAACATCAATTCTCTGGTCTCTATGGGCTTAAACACAGCCACACAGGCACACACCTGCACTCCATATGTCTGCTTCCATGCATAGGCAAAAATATGTATACACCCCCCCCACACACACACACACATGCAGAAAGAGAGATAAATTACGAGCTTCTTAAAAAACACAGTTGATAAAGTAATGAAAGAGAGGCAGTTAGGAGGGGAAAAAAATAAGAATATCCTTAAAAAACCTACATGTATGATAAGACTGCATGATTCCATAGATTAAAATCAAACATGTGTGAAGCACATGAAGGAAGTCTGCTCAGCAAGCTGGTGGTGATTATCTCCGAGAACCGGGATGCGGGGCAAACTTATGCTTTCTTCTTCGCAGTTTTTCTTGCTTTAAATTTTATAGTAGATTAGGAAATCAGAAAAATATCAAGGCAATAGATACAGAAACAAAAGGGAAAATGAAGAAGAGTTGGGACTGCACTGTCACACAAAGAAGACCCTTCCAGGTGACTGAATTCGTGTCCTGCCTCCATCATCACGTCTGTGACCCTGGGCCAGCTGTACCACTTTGTGCTTAGTTTCCTGTGTGTGAAGGGTAGATGATAGCATAATCCCCACTGTATTAGGCTGCTAGAACACAATGGATGAGCACTGTAACTAAGGCTTTCCTAACAGTGTCTGGAACACTGAACGTTCTGTAGGAAAGGTCGGTTGGCTGGATTCCTTTATAACTAGTTGGGAGGTGCCTGAAGGGCGTAGATGCTGCCACCTTTAGGAGTCGGTTCAGTCACGCTATTCCTCTCCTCAGGTAGGATAGCTTTTACTTTTAATAAGCAAGAAGGAAGAGGAGGGAAGGAGCCGAATGGAAAAGAAGAGATAGAAAAGAAATGAAACAGCCCCCAGAGTTCCACCGGGCTACTTCTGACGCAGGGTCTGCCTGAGCAGTGTCCCTCCGCCCCGGGTACCCCGCTATTCTGAAGAATTCTCCTCCCAGCTTTCCGGTCACCCAAGTTCTTCAAGAAGCACTCAAGTTCAAGTTACTGTTCTGTGTTTTCTAATTGAGATGCAATTGGTAAAATAGTATATGTCACATTTCCTAGATACCAGAATGAAAAAAAAATAATTTTAATTAGTCATAAATGAGAATATACACACACCATTCTGAAACTCTCTCCACCGGAGTTTGCTTCCAACTCTGACACATGTGACGTTACTGCCAATTCCTATTAACTGTGCAATACTGTGTGTTGACACCCATGACACATTTCCCGGAATTCAGTCACAAAAATACTTCTAATTAGCCATAAATGAGAATGTACACACATTTCCAATAGCCACTGCTTCTATCGAAGTTCACATCAGAGAAAGCTTAGATGGCTCCACTGAGCTGCCTTGTCTCAATTCCAATGACTCCAATTTCTGAAATGCTTAGAAAGTTGACTCTTTCGACCTTGCTAGGTAAACAGATCTGAGGTAGATTTATTTCAGTCCAAGCCCTTTATTTGATATATGTGCCGTCTTGAGCCCAACTAAAATGCATAGCCTAGCCATTTCAAAGGCAGTGATAAAATTACTTGGTTAAATATTTTGGCTAGATTTCCTGTTGCCAAAGGACTGGGCTTTGTACCTGCAGCTTCTGCATTTGTATGTGGTGATTGGGGCCATATTAAATGGCATCACATGAGCCAGCCTCCCTCAGAGGCCTGTCCCACAGGGAGGGCCCTGGGCACCCATCACTACTGCAAGCCATACTGATGAAGAATTCAAACCTCAATAACAGCCTTCAAATCCCCAGGCCTTTAACTTTCCTTAGGAATGTTGGCTTTAAGCCTCTTAGATGATCACAGGCCATCAAGCACCCCATTCTACTCAAAGGGTGGAGTCACGTTAGTTATAATTCAGAAATTATCCAAACTCAGGGTTGTGGAGCATTCTGGTCTGCTCTTAGATTTCTATATAAGCTCTCATTTGTTTTATAACATGCTTTGTCTTTCCACTGCCGCGTGTGAGTAACAAACCTTCCAGGTCCCATGGCCACAGTCTGTGCATGGGACAACACAGTGAAAGAGGGGTTTTATGTTAGCAAAGAGAAAATGGTCTATTAAACTCCACTTACTTTCACTCCCTTTAAAAACTCATTAAACAGGATTCTGCCTTTTTACTTGCTGAAGTGTTTAAAATCCTTTTTAATGAAAAATTCTAATCCGATATAATCACACCGTAAGTACTTTCTTTCTGTTCAAAGAGGAAACAGTGTTAAATTTTAATGCATACCTCTGGCAGGCTATAATAAAAGTGTTCAGTCAGTTTTAAATCCGATTAGTGTAACTGTTACAGATTAGAGAAAAACTCCAAAAGACTGGAACAAGTCTCCAACTCGAGGGACCTATCTTAGGGGCCTGATCATGTTTAGACTCAAATGGATCATCAAGGCTCTTGAATGCTGTTCGCTCAAAATTTGTTTGGAAGTTGCTAACAGAACCATGGAGCTGGGCAAGGTATTGCAGAGAGGCAGACAGGCCTCCAAACAGGGCAGCTCAAGCAGAATGTAGCCCCAGTGAAGTCAGCAAGAACAAGGGCAGGAGGATTCAGAAAGGGAAAAATTAGCCAGGGAGAGAGCCTCTGAGGCTTTTGGGAAAGCCACTGCCAGAAGAGGGCTGGAGGGGAAGGCAGGGTGCCATGGGTGAGTGGATGAGGACATATCAGCTAGGGACAGAAAGAGTGTAAGACTTTCTAGACTCCAGACTTGGGAAACATTCATTGTTGTAGAGTTTACGGGAGGAAAAGGAACTCACGTTGTGCTTGCCAGACACTGCTACAGCAGGTATTAGTCTGATTCCCTCTATCTGATTCCCAATTGATTCCACAGAAGCCCAACAAGAGAACTATTATCCTAGTTTCATAGAAAAACAACAACAACAACAACTGAATCTTGGAAGATTGCAAAACTTGCTTAAGGTGAGGCTGGAGAGGTGACTCAGTGGTTAAGAGCACTGGCTGCCCTTCCAGAAGACCCAGGCTTGATTTCCAGCACCCACATGGCAGCCCATAACCATCTATAACTCCAGTTCTAGGGGATCAGATGCCCTTATCCAGCTCCTGCAGATGTTAAGCATATATACAGTACACATGCAGATAAAACATATATACATAAAAATAACATAAAATAAAGCAACTTGCTTAATGTCAAACAGCAAGCAACAAGATATCCCCAGAAGAAACACAACTGAGGCTCTTGTATGTAGCCTTAGGAACTCCCTGAGTGCCCCTTTTCTCCTAACCATAGTTGAGGCTCAGCTCATTCTAAAACTTTACTGACTACCTGAGTTAGAAATGAAATTTTTGAGCCAGACATAGTGGCACACACCTTTTATTCCAGCACCTGGGAGGTACAGTCAGACAGGTCTCTGAGTTCAAGGCCACCTTAGTCTACTGGTGAATTCTACTACTGGGATATGGAGTGAGTTCCAGGACAGCCAGGGCTACACTGAGAAACCCTATCTTGAAAATTCAAAGAAGAAGGAGGAAGAGGAGAAGGAAGAAGAGGAGGAGGGGGAGGAGGTGAGGAGGAATAGAAATGAAATTTCTGAGTTCTGAATTTCATTCTTCTTGTCATTACCACCAGACACTGATCATGGTACACAAACTGTAGTAATTTCTCATGAACATGTTTACCCTAGTGCTTCTCAGTAGCTATGTAGAGCAGGTATACCAAAGCCTCCTGAAATGGTGTGTGTGTGTGTGTGTGAGAGAGAGAGAGAGAGAGAGAGAGAGACAGAGAAACAGAGAGAGCAGAGAGAGAGAGAGAGAGAGAGAGAGATCATCCAGTCCTGCCTCACTCTGCCTTCCTGCACAACCTAAATAATGCAAGAAGAGAGGTCGACATCTAAACCCAGAGAGTAACTGCCAGAATCACAAGTGAACACTCAAACACACTACCTCAGCAGGACTAATTCCCATCTATCCTAGGTGAGAGGCATTGAGCCAGCTATTCTCAAAACCAGGTGATTTGACATCAATCCCCAATTTGGATGCTTACTAGCTATGTAATTCCAAACAAATTACCCTCTCTGAGACCAATTGTACCATCTATAAGTTGAAAATTATCAGACCTGTTTTCCATTTCAGAGTGGTTGTGAAAATCAAATGAATAGATCTGCAATGTTTTCTGTGCTGTTATCCTGTTGATGCATCCAGATTTGCAAGCATGTGGATCTTATCTAAATATCTTTAATAATTACACATAGGAGACATTGAATAATCTAGTATTGTCCATAGATTTTCTAGAACCTTAAGAACATGCCCAATCAGCGTTGGGGGAAGAAAAGTGACATTCTCTGCTGAGGAAAACACATGTTCTTTTGCCTCCTCCGTTAGGATATATCTTAAAGACCATAAGACTTCATAAGTCATGGTTGGGTGGGGATATGTGGGCTCAAAATGAGAAATGTTGGGCTGTAGATGGTGTTGTTCCCCATATTCCTTCTTATATTCTCCTTTTTCTACTTCTAAACCACAATGCTCATCTACACCACTTCAGAACCAAGAAGACATAACTTAAACCTTAGATCAATTAATGGTAACTCAAGAAAGAACACCTTAACTACCTCAAAAAAGTAAAAAAGTATCCTATATGGGAGTAACCAACTGCTCTGTGATTGGATTTAAGACCTTCCCATGGGAAGGAATTTGTGTCTGGTACTATAAACCCTGTTAAATCCATGTCAGGAGACATCACAGGTCCTAGGAAAAACTGACTACTGCTGTTTAGCTAAATTGATACAGTATCAAGCTGACTTCAAAATATTTGTTTTTATACTCATAGACAAATGCACCTCTCGGCCTTAATTATAGGAGCCTTTCTTTCCAGTGAATGGTGGTCAGTTCAAACTCATGGCTGAACAAGGTGCTAAGAGTTAGTGGTGGGTAAGTACTCATCTCTAAACAAGATATTTATAGCATCCCTCTTAAGGACCAAGGAGCATTGTGGAAGGCGAGGTGGAAAGGATGAAGAGCCAGAACATAGGGAGAAGAGCTTGAAATGTGGGCAAGACACAGCCATTACCACCAGGACTGCACAGCACTGGGCCTGCACAAGAGTGGGCCAAGCAGCCCATTAGTCAGGGTCAGGGTGCTCAACTCCTCAAAGCTGAACTATGTGCTATGGAGGAATTCAAGGAGAAGGCAAGCCATTGCCTTCAGTTGCCTACTCTCTGGTAACCCCACCAGTCACATAGGCGGCCCTGGTTAGAGAAAATGGGTCACAAAACCAAAACTCATCAATCTGAGAAAGGGACCGGAGAGGGAGTTGACTGACAGGAGTGAAAAGGAGATAAAAGAGCACAGAGGAAGCCAAGCGGCAGAGGTGCACGCCTTTGATCCCAGCACTCAGGAGGCAGAGGCAGGTGGATCTCTGTGACTTCAAAGCCATCCTGGTCTACAGAGTGAGTTCCAGGGACCGCCAGAGTTACAGCAGAGAAACCCTGTCTCAAAAAAAAAAAAAAAAAAAGGAGAGGAAAGAGTGTACTGAGAATACATTATATACATGTATGAAGCTGTCAAAAAGCAAAATTAATCAATAAAAATACATGTTAACGAGGAAAAAAATCCTTATTAAAAAAGAACCAAGAAAGATAAATGGTAACAAAATTTCAAAACTCTACCAGAGAAAGGATTCACTAACCACCTCCCCCCCCCAAAAAAAAATCTTTTTTAATTAAAAAAAAAAAAAGAATTCATGAATGCAGGAAGAAATTGAAATAAAGCTGCAGGTCCTCAGGAACAGCAATCAGCAGCTCCACGCACGCAGCCCATATTTGATTTTTATTTTACATGAAGTATTTTTGTATTCGCTTTGCCTAAATTTGGCCTCTTACCAAAGCCTAATGACTCTACTTTATGTTAAGCTTTTCGAAGGATCTAAACTTAAAGCTAGAAAGAAAAAGAAAAAAAAAAAAAACCTGTTAATTTATCTTGCAGGAAAAGGTGTTATAACTTGAATGAAAAGCAGCATGCAGACAGATAAAAGGACCTGGCACAAAGCTTGGGCAATCAGAAACTTTTTTTTCCTTACTTACGGGCTGAGAGATCATCTCTAGTGTGGTCTGATGTTATTACCATCACCTATTTTCACTTGCACATTAGTTTCAAGCAAAATTGTGTGAAGATTCGAGTCTTCTCTGCAGATCTACTATTTTAATAAGTGCACAAAGCTGAAAGGCCATATGTGTTGACAGTGGTACTTACACACTGTATTAAGAAAACAAATCAGATCAGTCTCTTTAAAATGCTAAGAGGCTTACTATGACCTCCATCCAGCCATGGTCAGTTCTGAAATGAACTCTTACAACAGCCTTTTCTCTGATCTTTTCAGTCTTCAGCCTCTCCATCAGTAAGGCTCTCACAGACTGTGTGAATTTGATCACTCTTGTCCACTCTTGTTCAAGCCATCGGCATCACAGAACAACTGCGAACTCTGCTCATGAATATTCCTTCAGGGCCACCACAGCTTGGCTTAGGTGCCAAAAGGTAGATGTGGTATCTAGTTCATAGTCTGGGTTTAAGTTAATCCAGGCTAAATAGATTGTAGCTGGATTGAGACAGGCATTGAGCTCAAGAGGTTCACAGGTCCGCATCAAGCCCGGGTTGTGCAAGTACTTACTTGCACAAGCAAGAGGGGGCATCATTGACAGAGGTAAATCCATGTTGACAACGAGTTCAACATGGAAGCAGACAGAGCAGAAGGTCTGCTCTCAGCAGGTCCCTTCATTCCCTCGTTATTTTACAAAGTAACAGCATTGTTTTAAAATGTGGATCTAGTTGTAGGGAAAGAAATAGAAAACACAAAAATGAAGCAAATCATAGTCCTGTCTCTCAGATGTGATTTGTTCTTGACTTTAGACTTGGCCCTAGTCTTCTTTTATGCATATTTTAATAGCTCAACATGGCAATGATGATTTTTAAATTTTTTCATTTAATGTCTTATTATCATCTTTCTGTGTCACCAAGTATCCTCCAATCTTGGTAGTTGTTGAAAAGCTATATCGTAGTCCATGAGAAACGTTATGCTGCCTACAGTTGGACATACAAGTGCCTCCGCAGTCCAGTTAAGATGGCGATGACTTTACATAGCAGTAAGTTATCTCTTGATGCCAGAGCCTAACTACACTGGTCAATTTTCATTGTCAGCCTGACTGGCTATGGAAACACTGAGGCTACATACCCCTGGGTGCAATTTTGACAGTTTCCAGAGTAGCTTAACTGAAGAAAGAAGACCTGCCCTAAATATGAATGGTGTCTGCCGTGGGCAGGGGACCTTGGACTAAAATTTTAAAAGGAGAAAGCAAGCTAAGCTGCAGTCCATGGGATGGCGCCATCCACACTCAATGAGAAAAGTAACTAATCCATCCCATACTCCTGGCAGACATTTGAAGATCTCTTAAAGCCTGCTTGTAAATCTACTAACACTCATTCACTTTACCCTTTACTTCGACTTCATTTTAAGGATGCAGTACGCACACGCAAGAACACATACTCTTTTGCCTTTAATAAAGGTCATAGGAATACTAGCCTCTATATCAATTAACAGGTTTTTTTCACAATTCCATATAAGCATTTCACATTCTTGTGGCTGTAACACCATTCTCAAAATAAATATGGTATGAAATAATATACATACTTAAGAAGCATTGCAGTCACATCCACCTAACACGAAGAAAATCTCATGTATTTTGACCGGTTCATTCAACAAATAGTTCTGGAGCAGCTCTTGTCTTCCTTGCCAATTGGATGATTGATAATAATAAGAAATTGTATGAGACGGAGTAAAATCCATAGGGATTTCTGCAGTTCTGTTCTGTAGCCCTTCCACATCAGTTACGCAAATGGCCCACATCGGTAAGAGAGCTAAAGAGTTATACTCATAGTATTTAAGGGTCCCTTCGCCTCCACCATGAAGTTTCAGGACGGGCCAATCACGACGTACTGCTTCCTCTATGCATCCTCACACAAGCCTTTATTTTCCTCCTATCCTTTCCCTCCAGGGCGTGGTCCCTTTCCGGCCTCAGTGCTTTAGTGGTTCCGTTCTAACAGAGCTCCAAACAGGACCGGCCACCTGCCCCGCCCAGGCCTCAAACGTTCTTCTTGAGGCCACCGATCAAACTAAACAAGGCCTTCTTCTACTTGGCACTTCGAAGAACACTCAGAGCCGGCCTCAAACTCTTCCCGGACAAGCTGGAAGAGAAACTAGCTTTCCAAAGAGCAGCACGTCATTCCCCACGGAGAGCGGATTTGGATATAGATAGTGTTGTTACATATGTATGAGAATATGTTTCACTTATTCACCTGCCTTTTTTCAGCCTGATTGTGAGCCCCTAAAGACTGAGAACATGTTTTCTCTCTGCTCTGTAATGATCCCGCCCCCACAGAGTCCTCCTGTTAAATGTTGCTGCCGCCTTTCTTAAGGCAGCTATGGCTAATTACACTTAAAGTAGTTGGGCCGAGAATCCGACTTTTAGGGTCGGGAGGTGACAGCAGAGGTGACCTAGTCTACAAGACTCTGTTTTAAGCTCACATTTGTTCTTTACTGAGTGTTACTAAGCTCTTTGTAAGAATTGTGACAGGCAGTTGTTACCTATAACAACTTCTGTATGCACCCCAGAGCTCTTCTCATACTTTTTAATAATAAAACAAGCATATGTGATAACTCAACCAGGATCAGGATTAGAGGAAGACAAGATAAGCACACCCGGGGACAACAATCAAGGGGACACTCAATGTCAGGGCTGTGCCAGTGCCTCCTTAAATGTTTCTTCCTCAGTACCTCTCTACCCTCGTCCCAGTTCTGACCCTCCCCCAACTCTTACTGGTGCTGAACAGGGCTGTAAAACTATCCACATTATCTAATATTTTCACAATCCAATGAGATAGATGAGGAAGTGGAGATTGAGTAATACACCTAAGACCTCAGCATTTGTGAGGGACAGAGTCATATTTACAACATCGTCATCCTAATGAGAACTAAAAATACTGCATTAATACAGCACTGGTTCCTGAACGCTAATATTCTGGCCCTTGATACAATAGAGTAGCCCCAAAACTATGAATAAAAAGGATTTTGGTGGCTTTATCAAACAATATGTGAGAAAATGCTATACATGGCACATGGAGCATAAAAAAGTTGGTCTCGCAGAGGGTGAAGGTAATTTGTGGCTCCCAAGGGGTGGGAGGAAAAGTATATTGATGGATACTAAATCACACTGCTTAAAAAAGAAGCTTTGGTGTGGTTTAGTGTACAGCAACTAAAAAGGGATTTCAAGTATTTCAAGGGATTTCTTCTCTAAGAAGAAGTTTGAAGAGATTGGATTAACCTGATTTAAAGCATACACACACCATTAATAGGTGCTATGTTAATGTTTTGATATGTCAGTAAAAAAGTAAATAATGGATGAAATGAATATTGATATGCCAGAGTGAAAGCCAAATCTTTAGACCATCTAGAAGAAATGAAAGGTATTAGCTACAGACACAATTAAGTGTTTTCAGACGGTTCATTTTCTATCAAAGACACAAGCCTAAGAACCTGCTTGGCTCCGTTTCTGGCTGACTTTGTAGGATATTTTTCTACTTTTAGCAGACCCTACCTCTTAAAGACATAGATACTGTCTTCATGCAGGATCTACTGCTCCAAGAGCCGCTGAGTTTCTACTGTATTCCGGGGGGGGGGGGCACTTTTGCTCCATGCCAAAGCATTGGTTCTCAGCAGGAGCATCCCTGCTTTCTAGTAACTCAATGTGACAGTTCATCTTCACTCTAGACTTGATGGACTTAGGCTCACTGTAAAGGAACACTTCTGTGAGGAGTGTTTCTAGAAAGATTTAATTAGGAAATAAAAACCCATCCTGGGCGTAGATGATGCCATCCCGTGGGCTGGGGCTAAAGACTGAATGAAGAAGAGAAAGTCAGCTGAGCGAGTATTCATCTCCCTCTGCTTCCTGACTGCAGACACAGTCTCATCAGCTGCCTCCTGCTCCAGCTCCCCCTCTTGCTCCTGCTTCACCTCTGCTCCTGCAGCTATGCCTTCCTCACCATGATGAGCTACATCCCTTAAACTGGAAACAGGAAAACCCTCTCCCTCCCTCGAGTCTCTTCCTGTCCAGTTTTTTGTTACAGCAAGAAGCATAACTAGCTCACTAAGAAAGCTGGTAATATTTGCCTCTCAAAAATTCAAAGATTCAGCTTAATTAGGCTTCATTTGCTATCATAGGTTCAGCTTGTCTTTTAAAGGTCATAAATACCTTAGAAATAAACGCGGTCGGTCCAGATCATCTTTTCCAGCTAGGCCAAGGTCCAAGGTAACCCACCATCTGTGTATGCCCAATTTCAATTAAGGCTCCACCACTAACTGGGCGTTAGAGGCAGATTCATATGAAATTACGTGCTTGGAAGAGTTAAATGCATGAAAGTGAGGGGTGGGCACGACGCACATGTCTAAACTCCCAGTGCTCTGGAGGCTGAGCAGGCTTGTGAGAGCCAATCTGACTATATCGCAAGACCTTCCCTAGATGGAAGAAAAGGGTAGAAGAGGAGTTTCTTTATACTAGAATAAATTATCTCAGAAGCAGTTTGGGGATAGGGAACTATGTAAATGAGATAGCAATAAACTGATTTTTTAAAACCCCATAAGTTTTTATTCTTTAAATCAACCAACAATTCAAACCACCTGGAACAGGGGAAAAAAGTGAAGCATCCCAGAAGATATCTCCGTCAGGAACATGCTGAAGAGGGCTTCAAGAGCAGCCACTGCCTTGAAGTTGTTCCCTTGTTGTGAACTAGGAAACTGTTAATCATATATTTCTTTAACAAATTGTCCCTTCAGCATCCCAGGATAGGTCTGATAGACACTGAGTGAAACCCAGTCATGCCTAACCATTTTAAAAGATTTGTTAATTTCTATCAGTATGAGTGTTTTGACCGTATATTTACATGTGTACCACATTAGTGCCTGGTGGCCCAGGAAGGTCAGAAGAGAACACTGGAGGCCCCAGAACTGGAGTATCAGACAAGTGTGAGCCACAGGGTGGGTGCTGGGAACCGGACCAAGATGCTCTGGGAGGGCAAGTGCTCTTAACACTGAGCAGTCTCTCCAGTCTGCTTGGAGTCATCTTTGGCCCAGTGATTTCCCCTGTCTCTACAAGGGTTTGAAGTATGAACAGACCACTGTTTCTCATCTCACTAATACAAAACCAGCACACCCCACAGCTGATGACCATGACAGAACTTAACAATCAATAGTCATATAAGTTGCCCCGCATGTGTGTCTCTTTAACTAATCCACAATGCCTGAGGGAGAGCCTAATGAATTAAACCTGAGGACATTCTTGGTGGTCTTCGGTCTCTCACCAGCAAGATGAGCTCTTTGCTACCTCGGGACTTTCTATCAACCTGTTAGTACCCTTAACCTGGGAGTCACAGATTTCTTCTGTTTGTGTATTTAGCTTCACATCCAAATAGTATCACCTGACTGAAGCATCTTAATCCTCAGCACTAATTCATCCCCACCCCACCCACCCACACATACACACATGCACTGGCCAGAGTTCTGTTAGCAGGCCTTTCTTGGTGTAAGCCATTCTCAAATGACTTCAAGGTTAGATCAGAAAAGGCCATGTGGTGGTTTGAATAGGAATAACCCTATAGGCTTGATTATTAGGGAATGGTGCTACTTGTCAGGGATTAGGAAGTGTGGCCATGTTAGAGGAAGTGTGTCACTGGGGGTGGGTTTTGTGGTTTCAAATGCTCAAACTAGACTCAGTGGTGCTCTCTCTTCTTGCTGCCTGTGAATCCAGATTTAGAACTCTGGGCTCCTACTCCAGCACCATGTCTGCCTATCTGCAGCTGTGCTTGCTGCCATGCTGATAATGATCCAAACCTCTGAGACTGTAAGCAAGCCCCAATGAAATGCTTTCCTTATTAAAAGTTGCCATGGTCATGGTGTCTCTTTACAGCAATAGAGCACTGACTAAGACATAACAATAAAAATAACAACGAACTTCAATCTTAAAAGTGTGTTAAAGCATTCACAGAAACACCTGGCGAGCCTTCCCAATTAGGCGGATCGTTTACAGCATCCCGCTGAGACACATTGAATATATGTATGAGAGACTCATGCCTTCTCAGAATAACCATTTCTCGGGACCTGTGGTTTGACTATTCAATTAAGATCATCTCCATGCAGCATCTAATTCCACATACTTATCAGACAATAAGTGGACAGAACACTATGAAATGCTGAGGAATACCAAAATCTTGCAATATTTACCTTTTATATGTTTGCTCTATAAACCAGTTCGCTGCTCTGTGGAACAGATGTGAGCCAGTGTTGTGAGGTAGGGTAGGAACAGAGCCCACAGGACTTCTTCTGGGCAGTGCTTTTTTCTGTGTAGACTTGGGGATTACTTACCTGCTTTAGCCTGAATAGGTTCATTTTGTAAATTTTCAAAAGATTTATCCATTACAGTACAAAGAGAATGGGCAACATAGCACTTATCAACCATTTATCCTAATATATTTTTAGAAATGTGAAACCTTGGCGTAGAAACTGACAAAGTAATATAAGTTCACAAACCTGCTGTAAAATGTGGGCCACCTTAAAAAAAAATTCTCAAGACTTCTGTATCAGTCAGAGTGGACCAAAAATACAAAACAATAACTAAACTCAAATTTTAATCAATGTGGGCGCGTTTCTCATTCACTGTACCTACCTGAAGCCAGCTAGCAGGATGGCGTCAGTGTCTCATGAGTTGGAGCTGACAGAGGCACTCTCTGTCCCTAACTGCCCTCTGCAACACGCAGTGTCCTTGGCCACCAACCGAGTAAGACTGAGTTGAGGGTCTCACATTGGTAAGTACATCTCAGTATGACACAGCCGCTTCTACCACTAGCCAGCTGCAGAAACTCACGAAATGATCCCTTCTAACTACAAAAATGGGTGAGCAATTCAACCTCCCACATTCTTAGGAGACTCAGATATAGTGAGCACTATGGGAGCCTACCACAGCACATGTGCATTCACCTAAAAGGCTATCAAAAGTCTTTTAAATTCTGTAAATAGCTGAAGAGCTCACTCCCCAAACTGATGCATTCTAATTGTTAAAGAAACAAACTATAGCTCAGGGTTTCCCTCTTTAAGGAATGCATTTAACCTTCTACTTCTTCATATAGTCTGATCTGGTCAGTACGAGCCTGGGGAAAAATGATGCAGAGAATCATTGCTAGTGTTGCCTTGAGTATGCCAAAATAAAACAAACTGTCAGCCAAAAGAAAAAAAAACTTTGCACAATAAAGTGTTAAATGAAATAGTACCAGGCAAAATAAGGTAATGCTCTTTTGCTGTCTAGCACCACATAAGATGCTAACTGAAAGAGTAAATAAAAACACTCAACGTGCATTTAGCTTTCATAATTTACCTTCTGCAAGGTTGATTTAGAGTATGCAGAATATGCCACATTATTTAGGCTGTAAAAAGGAGTTGCTTTCCACTACCTGCCATGTACAATTATAATAATCTGTCAGACAAATATAATTACAGAGTGTGATGTCTGTTTGAGTGTGAAGGCTTTGATTGTGTGGTATTGTCTGCTTTACACTGCAGCACAGCATAAACAATTGTACTCAGTGGTAACTCTCAGCTAGGACTACCGCTCAGAGGCAGGAACGCCCCATCAAATAGCACAGATGGTTGCGCTGGGTTTGAGGTTGTTGGCTTTGTTTGATTCCCCCTCCCCCTACCAACCAAGGCATTTTCATGCACAGACTTGACCGCCATGAGTATCCTGCAGCCCAATGTGGGAGGTCTCTAAGATATTGCTAATAAATCCCAAATGTGAATGAGAACTAAAGCAGGATCTGGTCAATTAACAAGTACCAACCATTTCAATGGTGGAAATAGGTTGAGAAAAAAGTGCATGGATCACTTTAATGATTAAAAATAATTAGATGACACTCCATGGGCTTAAAGGATAAAGTTGCTATTTTCTACACCAAGTTGTGATTGTAATTTGCTATTAGACTCTCACACCAGCTGACAAAATAGGAAAAGTAACTACAGCTAGAACCTTTCACTGGGTAAAAGAAATTGGAGTTATGTTTGATTCGAAGTGAGTCAGGGACCTCCTTGCATCTATCGTAACTTAGATCAGGCTCTTTAGAAGTTATTTTAGTTTAGAAGTTATAATCATACTATTTGTGATTCTTATCACTATAGACTTTGTACCTATCCATTTTTTGCTGGGACTCTTCCACATTTTCCCTTCGACAATGAGCCTTGCTTGAATGGGATGTCAGAGGTATCTATGTCCCAGATTCTGCTTCTGTAATTCACATGGTGCAGGAGCTTGGTGTAGTAATCCAAAATACTACACCTAAATTTATAGTCAGCTCAGTGGAACAATCTGGAGTTAGCATCTTGTTTCCCTTGGAGTTACTCATCAATAACGTTCTGAAACCAAACAACTTTGTGTTACTGTGGAAGGGTCCTTTCCTCCCTGAAAGAGCACATGGAAAAAGTATCTCAGAGACTAATTCTTGCACTATTGATACCTTTATTGGAGAGATGGGGGAGGGGCATCCATGATGAGTCCACCATTGAGAAGGGATATCACTTCCACAATGTTTGAGTCTTCGAGTATAGATTCCAATTGAGGTAATAAACCTATCAAAATAATCAGAAAAAATTCTCAGCTAAAAATTATGTGGGCTGTAGTAGCATACCCCTTTAACCTCAGCCCTTGGGAGATGGAAGCAAGCAGATCTCTGTGAGTTTGAGGCCAGCTTGGTCTACATAGTGAAGAGTTTCAGGGCAGCCAGAACTATATTCCTTTCTTGGACCTTTCTTGGACACTATACTTTCTATATTTTTGTCTACTAGTTTATTCAAAGATATTGTTTCAACCTCTGATGCCCCATAAATTCCTTGAGGCTAACTCCTTTTTGTTTTGTAAGGCATAAGATAGTGCATACATTACTATAAAGGTCTGAATCAATATAGGTGGATAGATGAAAGAGGAGCTTTAAAAGCTGTGTTGTAATGTTGGGTGTGCATGGCCCTGTATTCAGCATGCACTTTCTCCTTCCTATCTCCCCTTGCCAATATCCCAGCTTCTGTTGGAAGAGTCAGCTAGCTCCTAAGGAGCTCCTATCTCCAACTTCAGGAGCAAAATAGGTAATGTAGGTTCAACCAATCAGCACATTCCATCTAATAGACAATTGGCTATCTAGCAAGCATACCACTGAAGTAAAGACTTTTATCTAAATGAATCTCAATATTATATCTGGGGGGAAAAAAAGAGACTAAGATGATTTTTGATGCTGACTGTAAATATGGAAACATGGAATCCTAGAAGCTAATGGCAATTATCCGGGCCATGAGAAAAGCTAGTCTGAGAATGGGGACGATATAAAGAAAGGCCTGGCACAAGGAAAACCCAGGTGCTTCCTTTGAACCCAATCTTAACTTTTCTGTTACAAATAAACAACAACAAAACGACAGAGAAAAAGGAGAAGAGAAAACGTCTTTTTATGTCTGCTTGGGTCACATTTTTTGTCCCTGGCTGAGCTATGAATCCTGAACAACTGTGTCACTATTGAATGCATGCAGTTTGAGCAAACGCAATGCATTTTTAAAAACCTGACTTGGCCTAATGCAAAGCATATACACCACTTCCAACGATAGGAAGTAGTGGGCACTCTGTCTTCAGTTTCCTGTGAAAGAAACCAGGTTTTTGAACAAATATTTGGTTCCACGTATAATACGGGAAATGTACAGCTTGAGCAAGTAGTGTGCAATTGAGCCAAAGAGCAAGAAGGTTCTGGAAAATCACTGTGTCAAAGAATTTAAGAGAAATTGAAAGGCTGGCAGTAGCTACAGATAGTACAACTTGAGCACTAAAAAGTAATTTCCATGGATTAAAATTAATCAAATACAAAAATCGATCCATGCATAATTAGTACCAAAAGAAACAGAGCTCCCTGACCTTGGGGAGAATTACACCAACTGAAGAGAAACAACCAAGTATTTGACTTGCCTTTCTTATAGGAACTGTGCCCCAGGGATCTTATATAGTCCAATAAAAGGTTTCTCTCTATGGACATACTCCAACAAAGAAAAGGAAACCCTCATGTTGTAAACCATTGAAATTACAGATCCAGGCAGCAGGCATCATCATATGCTAACATTCCCCAGGCCCAGAGATTATGTGCCTCTCCACGTAAGAACATTCTATTGCCCACGAAGTGCTTTTCAAAACGGCGTTATAAAAACTTATAAACAAAAGTCACACTCTGAAATTAGCTAGACACCTCCATGAACTACTGTATAGAGAAGTTGTTCAGGACAGAAGCTGTACTGCTTCACATAGGATTTTATAAGTTCACTGTCTAATATGTCTGTATGTACTTACCTGCTACCAAAAACGAAAACATCAATGACAGAGTTAAAACTCAACGACAATCGGTTTCACACGCCTTTTTTAAAACTCATTACTTGTATCCAGTCCTTCCTCATACACTAATACTTAGCCTTCCTTGTTCTTTTCTTTGTATCATGCTGTATTAGTATGTACATTTGTTTACATACATGCGTACCTATAGTATTGGCTAGATTCTGCATATGAGGGAGAACATGTGTCTTTTTTTTTCTGAGATTGTGTTGACCTCACTAAATATACATTCCAAGGCCATCCATTTCCTTGCAATTTTCTATTTCATTTTTCTTAGACCAGAATAGTAATATATTATGTATGTATATGCATGTATATATATATGTGTGTGTGTGTGTGTGTGTGTGTGTGTGTGTGTGTGTGTATATGTATATATGCCTATAAATACATTTGCTCACTTGAAACTTTTTTACCAGGTTATAATCACCAAATTCAAAACACAGGCACCTCTGTAAAGAAAATAACTGAATTTTTGTCAACAAATAAATTCAAGAGAAAAAAAATGAAATGGGGGGGGGCGGAAGTATAGATTAAAAGATTCTTAAGAGTCCATAAAAGCCACACATAATCTGAAGACCATGTTGATATTCTGATTTGAGTCAACAAGCCATTAAAATATGAGACAATCGTAGAGACCAGAATACTGAGTACTTGCTGATGATATTAGGAGACTATTATTTTATAAGTTTGACTTTGTTATTACGGTTATGACTTTTAGATTTTCTTTTATGGACTTATACAGAAGTAGTTATGAATGCAAAGCTGTGGGCTATTGGACCCACTTTAAATCTTCTAGCAGCAGTGTGGGAGAGGAGTACGGAGGAACAGGAGTGACTGTGACACTGTGAAGCTAATTGCAATGATATGAGAATCTTTAAGACTCGCACTTTCATTCTTTTATTATGTATCATTCTATTGCTGCTCAACAATCATGAATGCATGCCAGTCTCCTTGCCTTCACATACGCAGGCTATCATGGAGTGTTCTGCCTCGGGAGTGTTCCGATGTCCCCGTGTTCTGGTTCACCTGTTTACCTAGTCACCATCACTGCTATACCTCTTCTCGTAAGACAGTAAGTATTCTATGAACGTGTACCTTGTCCCTACAGAGGTGGTCATAGGATATCTGTCCACCTCCCAACTCACACACACGAGCTTCATTGTTCTACACGTGGTTTTCTCCCAATCGTTACTGAATGTCTCTGATCTACATCTACACAGCTCCTAAGGAGTCTCACCCCCCCCCTTTAGTGCAGACCATGTTACCTTTAGAGCAGACCATGCGCACACAGACATTCAGCCAATGCTAGGTTGAAGAGTCTCCCTTTGACAAGTCTCTCTATATAATCTGGCTCAGGCTAAACCTCTTAAGTGAAATGCTGTCCTGGAAAATAAAACCTGCTTTCTATGTTCTATTTTATTTCAAACTCAACACAAAGCAATGGTCCCCAAAGAAAAGTTATACTGGAGTTAGGTTCACACAATTTCCCTGAAATGTAACATGAGAGTTAAATACAGATGATATGACTGGTTAATAAATGTCACCATTGAGCAGCTTTGTTCTCCTAATAATATCATTCAGATCATTATAAACAAAGTGAAAGGGTTCTTATGTGAAACAAACGCAGCAGGACTTATTCCTGCGTAACACAAGACAGAGGCAGGGCAGCCAATCCTAACGGCCTGCAAGAAGGGGCAAGGCTGGCGTGCAGCTTTGTGGTATCCCGGGAGGATTTTATTTCCAAATATAAAATTCATGCCATGCTCACAGGCAGAACCTTAGAATACTCATAATGATCTAATGACAGCATTACCATTGAAGGCTGCTACTAATACCTTCAACTACTACCGTTCTATACAGATCCAGGGATATGATTTCAAAGCTCATGTGGAATGAAGACTGCCCGAGCTGAAAGCAATCCACCCAAGTAAAAAGAAGAAGGAAGAAAAGAAAAGGGAAGAATGCAACTGAAGCCCACAATTTGGGATATCCAGGATGGGGAGGTCAGGGTTGATGCTTTGATTGTGGTGTTTCTTTTATTATATTGTTGAAGGTTGTGGTATCTTATGGCAAAGAAAGAGAAAATGTCTCTAAATTAGACAGTACTGCCTGCCTCTGACTTTCTGAATTACCTCTAATGTAAAGATTATGATGTTTTTATTTTTCTCCTCCAAGAAGAGAGGACATAGCAATTGCCTTCATTGACTTCAAGCCCTCCTCCCTCTGCTATCAAGGGGACAAGGAGCTCAGTGGTGAGAGCTATGTTGTGTTCAGTCTTACTTCAACACGGACACACCCAACGGTAAAGAAAAGAAATACGATATTAACTGCAAAAGATTTAGGAGCCCCTGTAAGTCCAACCAAATAAACATCCAACACCTACTGAGCCCATCCCTTGACAGCTAGGTTGAAATGTCTATTGTGTTTCTATAAAGGAAACATCAGAACAGGAAGGCTGCATTGCATTTCAGATACCAGGCAAGTGCTGCATTTATAGGTAATCTTTTTTTTTTTTTCAAAGTTAACTTATATAGCTAACCTACAATTGTTTCTGAAGAGATTCTGATAGGGCCAACAGGCCTTGTGTGTGTGTGTGTGTGTGTGTGTGTGTGTGTGTGTGTGTACATGGACTTGTAATTTTTAAATGATGTTAAAATGTTCCTATTCTTCTAGTAATTTGCAGTTGAGATTTGTGATTTTTACCAGGGTTTCTCACATATAATGCCAAATCTAGTAACACCTATTTAAAGTATATTATAACATGTGTTTAAAATATATTGAGCTCCTTGGAGAAAAGGTACTATAGAAATCTAATAAATGATGAGTAGATGATTGACAAAGGATAGTATTAGAAGCTCAGTTTTGAATCTTTATAGAAATTCATACATTGGGGTTTATTCTCAGCTAGACAATCTCATTGGCAGGTAATATGCAAGAGGGTCATGCGTTCCAGATTGTAAGGTTTTGACATATGGCAAAGAGAAAGGTCATGACCTACAGAAGCCTCTGTTGCAAGAATAGTCTCAACAAGAATGTAAGTAGGAATCCCAATTTTGGCTTTAAAAATGCATTCACTGACGCTATTTGGAATGTGAAAGAAACTTGAAATATATAGAAAGTAGAGTTATAAAGGGCAGCTGGATTCAACCACATGGCCAAATTTGAATCAGCAAACTGACATTCTCTGAGATAACACACATTATGTCCTTTAAAATTAAAAAGGAAAACAAGAGCCAAGAAACATTACTCATTCGTTATTTTGTGAGTTGGTTCAACTCAAGAATGCATAATTTTCTGCTTATAATGCAAACTAAGGAAGGATGAGAGCCAGATATAAACAGTTTCCTCCTTCTGGAGTAAAACCTATAGCTATCCAGGGATTCGATATGGTTACGAGAAGAGACTAGATGCCTAGAATTTTGGCTGTTAAGGGACCCGGCTTGGCAGTCTGGGATGTATCACCAAAGAAATAAAGATGGGTCTAGGAGACCTACTTAAATGAGGGAAATACAGAGCTTTGTAGGTAAGCAGAAGGAGAATAAGCCATCGTACACAAAGTAAGCTGGGAAGGTATAAGCAAGGGTCTCATTAGCAGAGCCACACATGTCAACCGTGACCGCCTCTTCACCTAGGAATATCCAGCTTCAGATTTTATTTTTGACAAGTTTGATTTTTCTTTCTTTCTTTCTTTCTTTCTTTCTTTCTTTTTCTTTCTTTCTTTCTTTCTTTCTTTCTTTCTTTTTTCTGGGATGAGGGGAGGGTAGTGAATTTGTTGACTACTGTGCACTGCTAGTAAACAACATATAGAGGAGTTGATGAGTGCATACATTTTGTAGACACTGTGTGTATGTCAATTAATGCACAACTTTAGTGGACAAATAGTGAATGCATTATGCAAATATTGTGTTATGTTGTAATTGCCCTAATCCTTTAATTTTGATGCTGCTGAGGGTGGAAATATATCACCAGCAATTGAAATGATAAATGTCCTTTTCTAATGATGAAAATGGGGCAACCATTTTGAGACCATGAGGAAGCAGATTGGTTAACTAAAGCTGTTTACTAAAGATGGGGCATTAAAGAGAAAGAGTGAGCCAGGATCATCATTGAAATTTTTATGCTCTAAGCCAATGCAAGCATTATTCCTAGCCCAAACCTCCTTTCAGATAAGATCATTTAGGTTTTTAATTATTATTATTGTTACTGAAGCTGCTCTTCTGTTAAGTTTTCCTCTCTTGCAGAAATAATCAGAATTAATACTTTAGAATTTGAGGTTTTAAAATTCTATTGCCTGAAAGAGTCAAAGCATAAAGTTTGCGCTAACAGAATTGGAAGGCAAAGTGATGCAAAACTGATTCCTCGAGGCAGAAAAGCATTAAGAAACCAAGATGCAAAATTTCCCAAGTACCCTTGCTTATGTTCAATCCCTAGCGTGATTTCCAGATAGAGAGAGTATAAGAGAAACCCAAGTTATATGTATCCACCAAGGAGGCAGAAGTAAAGCAGAAAGAGCCAGTTCAGAGAAGCTCATCCTCTGGATAAGGTGTGAGAGGGAGGTGTCATTTATTGAACAACTAGTAAGGGAAAGCCAGCTAGCTGGCAGTCACACAGGTGCCACCGGAGCAACTTAAAACCATGAGTATCTTGTGCTTCTCTCTTGTCAGCATCGGTACTTCATAATCTACCTCCAGATCTGAGGAGGTGAAGAGCAGCAGTGCAGGGAACCTAAGCTGATTACTGCAGTTCACTCCTGATATAAGAAAGTCTAAAAACTAAAAGAAATATGTCAAGACTCAAGTTTGTTATTTGAAACTTATCTTTCCTAGTTAATCGGGTTCTGATAATGCAAGTAAAATGCCAGTTTCAATACCCTAAACACTCACAGGTTAATAGAGAAGACAGGCAAAAAAATATGTAAGTATGATATGTGAAGCAATTAACGGATGAACAACTGACGTAGCATAGGAGCACACGGTGCAGACGAGAAACGTAGCCCAAGACACCTAGCCAATCACAAATGGCCCAAGGATATAGTAATTCTGTATGGTCTTTGTTGTATCTGAAAAAAAAAAACAAAACGATTTTTGTTGTTTTTAGCAAATTTGGGATGTGTCTGTGTGTTAAGGGAAGAAAGGTCAGAGAGGACAAACAGAGTGACTACACTTGATGGCCAAAGAGCCCCAGAGGCATTAAATACAAAGACGGATCTTGGTTCAGAGGCTGACCACACCCACAGGTAAGTTGAGCTAGAAGGAAGAAGGGGAACAGTGAGACATAGATGCACACTGTGGGAGCTGACAGGGTCCTGAGAGAGTCTGTGCTTGGTGGCCTTCACGTGACTAGTAGAAGATCATGGGCTTTAAGAAGGGAACCAGTGAGTTTATGCTTTAAAGCACTCCCCAATAGGGGCCCAAGGAAAATACTGAAAAAGATAAGATGAGAAAATACTAGAAGCTACATTATCCATTTAAAAAACAGGTAGAGTCACTCAGAGGGGGGAAAGAAAATGAAGAATACCTAAATTAAGACAGCGACCATCCCACAGATGTTTATAAGACAAACTCATTCTGATGAGTGACTGTTTTCTCAACAGAAGGGATAGACATATTAAAAACAGAAGGTACCTGGGACTGACCATTTGAATTATTAACAAGCTCAGCTGAGAGATGTGTGGGTAAAATGCCAGCTTGACCTTGAACATGTTGAGACACAAAGATTTTGATAAGGTTATAGATTTATAAAGAATCTGAATGTAAATATAGAAGCCAGTTTGACTTAGAGACCCAGAAATCAAGAGACTATGGGCCTGCAAGATGGCTCAGCCAGTAAAGGTGGGTACTTCCAAGTCTGACCACCTGACTGTCATCCCAGGAACCACATGATGGAAGAAGAGAACTGACTCTGTTGTGAGGGATCTACTCGGGGAGACTATTCTGACACAAATTTAAGCTAATAGAAAATCTTTCTAGCTAGCCAGTGACTAAACTGGGTGTTTGCGACCCTAATGTAGCCCACAGCCTTTCTTGGGCGAGCTTTTCAGCCCAAAAACCGTACCCTGGTTTGGCATACTTCAGTTTAACAAGAACAGTTAACCAGAAGCCAAAAAGCAAGCTTAGTACATTTAGAGACTTCTCCAGAACAATGGACTTTGACAGATCAGGTCTTTGTTTTCAGGTCGGCAGGTGGTGCTGTCCATGTGCTAAGGTTTGAAATCTGAATGGTACTGCCATCATGATGTTGGTTGTGCTAAGGTCTGAGGGCCTGTTACAACTCCAGCAAGCTGTCCTCCGACAGCCACGTATATGCTATGACACACTCATGCCACACCTATAAATACATGAAAAATTGTAATCAAATTTTAAAATAAAAAGAGATAAGGGTTGATCCGAATAGAGTATACAGAGAAAGTCTGCCCTCCAAGAATGATGGTTAAATCCATGGGGGTGAAGATTATCTCAGCTTGTAGGAGCCTGTGTGAGGGGTATTCCTAGCCCGTGTTCCTACTCCACTCAGGAAATTCATCACTCTTTCAACTTTCAAAATATTCTTATATTGTATCCTTTATTGGCCTTTTGGGTTAATAGTACTTCCTCTTGTTGAACTTCTATCAGCAAAGGAAGCCTTTAAAACCCCACACAGGCTACGGAAGCTAAGATCCACCATAGAAAAACCCTGTCATCATCAACTTATTAGTTATGGCTGCACAGTGAAGACTTTAAAACAACCAATAGAATGACCCCTTGGCAGCAAGTAGCACACTGAGCCAAGAATAGGAATCATCTCTGTCAGTCTGACAAAGGTTTCAGTATGTCAGAGAAAAGTGGAGTTTATTGTTAACAAGATTAATTCTCTTCTTATGAACACAGTACAATGCTTCACTTTGCTCCTTAAATCATTTTATATAGACACACACACACACACATGCACACACACACACACACACACACACACGCGCACACACACACACACACACACACATATATATACACACATCAAGTCACCAAAGATGTATTTAATCAGTCCAAATGCCAATAAAATGCATTAAATATGTGTCCATCCACCCACCACATAAAGTCAAACCATCTATTTTTCTCATAGTATCTCATACATGACCTTGGTGCTGACCCAAATATAACCTGCTAATTGCCCTCTGTGTACCTTCCAGGCCCTGATTAATTGTCCTTAGCATTTATGTAAGGCTGTGATTCTGCTCTGGAAACCCTCCGTATAGCTTGTAATTCCCAGTGGAAAAAAAAATTGCTGTGACCTATACAGTTGGAGAAAAGAAAACACAGCTACGCTCTTCCGAAAGCAGAACAAAGCAGTACAAAACAGTGAAATAACATACCTTTCACCAGGGACTTGGTGCTATCTGAAACCCTATAATCCACATCCTATTCTGCTTCTTCAATAGGTTAGATGATTTCAGTGGGTGGGTCGGAGAACTAATCAATTTTGAAACACCATCTGCAAAAATAGATAATGTTCATCCAAAGGGCAACCTAGTCATAAAGCCTCCCTGGGTGAGTAAATAAACACATAGGCTTTGTGTAGAGGGCTTCCCCTAAGTGAAACAGCAATTTAAGAGTGGGAACGTGACATAGTAGCAATACCATCAGAAGTGTTCGTCGAGCACCAACATGTAAAATGAACTACGCGATTAAATTGACATGATCCCAAATTCCTAGAATTCATAGTGTAATCTATGTACTCTTTCTATACTCATAATAAAACCTTGAAGAATTTAAAATTTCCTCGATTCAAATCCGAGTTTGTCTCCTACATTGCTTTTCTCCTGTGGTTCCCATGCTGGTGAAGGACTCCAAGGCATCCAAGACTCCTGCCCGCCCCCACCCCATGGTATAACTAACTTATCTCTAAGACATACTGGTGCGGTCTCCCGAGGATGCCTAAACTGCTGTCTTTTTCTTCATCTCTATTGCTGTCATCCTTTCCACTGAGCGATGTAATCAGCTGCCCTGAATCCCACCTCCAATCTCTCTCATACTGTCACTGACATGACGTAGCCTCCAAACCTCACTTCACTCTGTCCCTCATCTGTTCCTGTGCCTCCTCATATATCATGTGTAAAAGGCAAAACAAGCACCATGTTTTCCTTTTCCATTCTTCTACATCTGATAAGCCTCTCCGACTCATTCAGCTCCATTCAGGAAACAAGTATAAGCTTTATGTGAGATGGTGTGGACACAGTTGTGTAGTAGTCCTGGCCTCAGAAATTCACCATAGAGAGAAAGACAGGGAAATAGCATTAGAGTGTTAAGGTATTATGAAAATCTAACTAGAGCCTAAGCCATAGCAAAAGAGCTCTAGGGGCTGAAGACATGGCTCAGTGGTTAAGAGCACTTGTTGTTCTTGCAGAGGACCCAGGTTCAGGTAGAAGCAACCACAGGGCAGAATATCCACCTCTAATTTGAGTTTCAGGGGACTGATAGCAACCTCAGGGACTGCATATACATGGTGTACTTACATATATACAAGCAAAACATTCACATACATAAAGTAAAGTAAATATGTTTTAAAGAACTCTGTATCCACCCCCCCACACACACACACCAGGATTAAAGGCATATGTAGGGGAAAGTCCCCAAAGGTCTGGTCAATAAGGTAAAAGAGACTTTGCTGCCTTGGAAACTCAAAAGAACAAAGTATGTTTTTTAAAGAAACAATTAAGAGTATTAGATGTTCCAAGAGTTCAATGAAATAAGCAAAATTTATCTTGAATTCAGCAAAGAGACTTGAAAGTAGTTTTGATGGCTGACAGCAAATACCAAAAGGGACTGAGAAATAAGAAAAAAAGAAAAAAAAAAAGGAAACCCAAGAGTGGAAATTGGACTATGGTGTTCACATAGATGACGAGGGTGGATGAGAATTTAGGGTTGAAGAAGATCTCCCAAAGTGTCACTCAATAATTGAATACTTCCAAATAATAGCTATTATCCTTTCTTATAAAACACTGTTTGGGGTTTGGTTGTGCTAGCACTAAGCACATTGTTTCATTTTTACATATCCTACTCATAGCACAAATTCAAATACAAGCGAATTCTCAATAAACAGTAACCTAAAAGTTGACCAAGAGAACTGCCATGTCCGCAGTCGGGATTCAGTTCCCGTCCTTATTAAACACCTTCACATATCGATCACCTGTCTGTTTGGATACAGAATGAACCTCACAGGCTCGTGCATTCCAACATTTGATCCCCAGCTGATGGCACTGTTTGGAGGGAACCATGGAACCTACAGGGCTGTGTCCTACGTAGCAGAAGTGAGTCATGAGGGGTGGGCTTTGAGTGTGACCTCCACTTCTGGTCCCAGTTTGAACTCTCTGCTCCTGGTCTTCCAAGATGTAAGTGATCTTGATGGTGTGCTAAAAGCAGACACGAGGAGGGAACCAGAAGAGCACCAGCAGAGCCACTCTCCGCGCGTCCTCTGCCATCTATCCACTGAACCAAGAGCCAAAAGAAGCCCTTCCCCCCTCAAGTCGCTCTGATCAGGTGTTCTGTCAGAGACATGAAAAGTAACAAATGCCCCACCTTCCAGACTTGTAGCACCAAGTCCCAGAACTTTCAAGTGTGGGGCCTCCCGCCATTCTGTCACGTGTACGCCTCTGTCACACCAACACCTGGAAATTAACACGCAAGCACAGCAGCTCATGCTCTTATCCTCTTCAAGTTGCCCCAACTTTCTGAGGATTTTGCTTTTACCTCCCGAGGGATTTGAGGGCTGTTCTAAATACAGCATTGCAAACCTTACTTGTTCTGAGGACGTTATACATGGTTATATATGTACATATACACATACACATACACATACAATCTTTCCATGTTCATAAAGGGTCCCCTTCACCCGCCAGTAAATAACAGCGTATTATTCTAATCTATAATTCTACCAATACACTATAGCAGATGTTCGTTTAACAAATTAAAATCTGAATTCTTGACTCAGGTTTTTCTTGAGAGTGAGATAGGCTTTGCACATCACAGAAAAGTCCGAGAGTAAATATTGGATTAAACACAGTTCTTCTCCATCTTCCAGCCTTTCTTAATCTGAACTAGCTATGATCTTAAGGTCAAGGGTTAAAAATAAATAATCTCAACTGATAGATAGCCTCCTGCAAGAACTAAGAGTGCAGGAATTTTCCCTGGACAAAGCCCTTAAAATATTTAATGATATTTTTGTTTATGTAGTATTAATCTCTAAAGAACAAAGCACATGCCCTGTATATTAATTAGCAAAGACAAGATAACATTCATATTGTGACAGTATAATTTTATTAGTGTTGTTTAAGATGATCTACAATCAACTACTTTAAAAGTTAGTTACAGTTTACATGGAAGAAGAATTTCATCCATAATAATAATGCTACTGTTTTAAAGCTTATGATATTCCTTTAAAGGATTTTTTTCATTCAGTCACTTTGGTATATGTATGTTTTCTAGATAATTCATATTCAGAGGATACTCTAAGTGAGGCCTTTACTGACAGTGATTTTAATTTAGTTTCACGTCTTAACATTTTCCAACCTCCACAACCACCCCTATTTAGAAGCAAACCCTCTCAGGATGCCTGTTGGGTGCTCTGGGAAGCAGCCCCAAGGATGGATTTTGTAATGCAAGAACTAAGCCTGAGAAAGTACAAGGAGATGGGCTCAGGCCGTGTTTGTATGTGTGACACAAAAGGCGGAGGACATGCCAGTTACCCAGATCAAAGACTTCGGTGAGAATGAGCAGTGGAGCTTAAGCACAGAGCTGAAGTCACCCTTGGCAGCCATGGAGTGGTTGTTCAATCAATCCCACTACTGAGCTGAGGCTCCCTTGACCCACCGCCGAGGTAAACATACACAAGGTCACCCGCAGTCTCTCTGTTTCAGAAAACACTTTATGAGCACGTTCATCTTAAAGAAGACAAACTGAGGTGCGGTGCATGGAAAGAGCTAGGCCCAGAGGCCAGCGCTCCCACCCCTCCAGTCAGTGATCCCATCTCAGCGACTCACTCCCGCCCGCCCCCCCCCCCCCCCCCCCCCCGCCTGCTCCAACACTTGATATGTGTTGAATACACTCAGTGGTTCTCAACATGTTTTTTCCTTACAGTTCTTTATTAGCAACATTCATTTAGGTTTTGGACTCTTGTCAAATGCAATGTGAATGGAGAGCAGATGCCTTTTCTGAACTCAACAGAACAAGAGGAGAGTCACAGAGCCCATCTTGCCACAATCAAAACTAGTGCTTACAACAACACCCACTGTTGGTGACAGGCTGTGTGGAACTGGGCCAATGCTGATCTAGCAGTAGATGCCAGCTCAGTGAGTCAGAAAAATGTTTCAGATGTGCCAGGTCGCTCAGAAATCCCCATCAGCTCCTGGGTAGAATAATTGCCGTGTTCCCCATGAGCAAGGAACCAAGATGAGAAAACACAACATCCCTGGGACAGTGTGTATCATTCGCATCCTCTCTGGCAGCAAAGCCCACTGCTTTGAAAAGGGTACCACAGGCTTGCATGAAAGGCTAAGGTGGCTGGCAGCAATTCAAAAACACAAGATGGAGGGAGAAGCAATTGTGGGAAGGAATTCAAGGCGGACAAAAGGATTAACAGCAAAAGGATGCAGGGTGTACAGGGATGGGTGGTTATGGTTTGCCGTGGGTTTAGCAACACTGACGTGTTTTTATGAATATTTACAAGAACATTTGGAAGCTGTGTCTTGCCCACACAGCCTCCGCCCCCAACACTCTTGGTAGAAACTGCACCACATTTAATGAGGCTGGGGATGGGAGGGGAAACCAGACCTTCTTTGGCTCCCAGATCACAGTCTCCTTTTCTGGTTGCCAGGACTCCCAGGGACAAATATTAACTGAAAGAAAGTTTAAACAAGACAAGCTAGGCCTGAGTCCTAGGAAGCCGAGTAGTCAAAAGGTATAAGAAGGACAATAATGTTTAGAAGACAAGAAAAGAATGAAGAATGTGATTCTCAGGAGAAAGATTCACTGCGGTGGCTATGTTCTCTTCTTCACGTAGAGAAGGACTCTTATCAGTTGCTAAAAACAACATCACATCAATTCTCAATTCTTGAGAGTGGATTAGCAGACCCATCCTTTTCCTGTCCCTCCTGAATCCTTCCTGGCTTTGACTCAATCTACCACTCCAACCATCATAAGAGTCTTATCTTCTCATTGATATTCTGGGTTTTGTTTGTTTGCTCCCTCGCAGCACGTTTTTATGAACCGAGCAGAAGAGTAATAGCTTAGGGCAGAACTCTGACCTCCACTGCCTGCATTCTGATCAAGGCCCTGCCACTCTGAGAAAGTTGTCTGGCTCTTAAAATCTGTTTCACCCACTGTAACCAAACTGAAAGCAGCTAAGAAACAGCAGAGAATCATGCCTCAACCAAGACACTCAGTGAGGGCTCCACCAATGATAGTGCCGTTATCACAGGCCAGCCCCAAAGTTCATGCATGGTCATTTTGCATATGATCCATATATTCATTCACCGTACATTCATGCTTTTCATGGTCTGACATCAGACCCTCAATCTATAGCTGCCACAGAGATACCTAATGTGGTGGTTTGGATGAGAATGGCCCCCATAGACTCATCTATTTGACCGCTTAGTTACTAGGGAGTGGAACTCTTTCAAAGGATTAGAAGGATTGTGAGGTGTAGTCTTGTTAGAGTGGGGGTGGGCTTTGAGGTTTCAAAAGCCCATGCCAGGCCCAGTGTCTCTGTCTCTGTGTTTCTGTCTCTGTCTGTCTCTCTATCTGTCTCCTCCCCACCACCCCTGGCCTGCTGCCTATGGATCTCTCAGCTACTGATCCAACAACACTCATGCTGCCGTGCTCCTGACAGGCTCTTGCCATGGTGATAAAGACTAACCCTCTGAAACTGTCAGCAAGCCCCCATTTAAATGCTTCCTTTTTATAAGAGTTGCCTTAGTCATGATGCCTCTTCACAGCAATGGAACAGTGGCCAAGGCAGCTAGTTAATCAAGACACTGGACTGCCAGCTGCTAGAGACGCCAAGGCTTCACGTTCAAGGTATCTGTGGCAAGCTGACCTCTGGGCTGATGTGGAGCAAGCTGCTGGCAGATTTGTGTTGTATCTTCACCCATGATCATCCAAGTAGAAAAATCATAAACACACTTCTATTAAAGCTGGATTTTGGCGGCTGGAGGGATGACTCAATGACTAAGGCCCTTGTTGTTCTGGAGGTCCAGAGCTCAGTTTTCAGCACCCATTCAAGCAGCTTACAACTTCTTGTGACTCCAGGGCCAGGGTATCTGATGTCTCTGGCCTCCAAGAGCACCTGCACTCATGTGTGTACACACACAGAGATACTTAGAACAAAAACTAGATCTTTGCCGAGTATATAGGTCTATGGAAAAGCACTTGCTTAGCAAGCATGAAGCCCTAGGCTTAATCCCTGCCACCAGGAGAAGAGGAGGATTCTGGGATTAATTATATCTTTTTGTTTATCGGCTTGCTCACTTGTTTTCTGCATATTGTTCTTTGGTTCTGCCCAAGCTCTTTAAAATAAACATAAAAACTCCTTTACCCAGGCTGTTTCATACTAAGGGATCCTTAGTCCTTCTCTGTCTGCCTGCTGTATCTGCCTGCCTATCTCCTCAGGTTTCACTCTGAGGTTTGTCCTTGACTCTTGGAGGGAGTCACATTGGCTCTCTCCCTCCCTGAAGCCGGCTTCCTACATCTCACAGGTGTCTCTAGCTCCCTCTTCAGCTGCAATGTTTTCCTGGGAAAGGTGCTCAGAAAGTCAGTTTCCGAAAACTGACATACAAAATAAGAAAACACCAAGTCTTTTGGTGTTTAATTGTTAACATTGGTCAGGTGAATAAGTCTAAGTTGAAATAGCATTTTTCCAGAGATTTTAGTTTAACCATGGTCCCTTCCCCTTGAAAGTCAATGCTAGTCTTCCCTTTGGAGCCTCTGTGATCTGGTTCATCTCTCAGAAGAACTGAGGAGCCCAACTTCCAACGCACTGAGATTTCAAAATCTTACGAGAATCTTCTTTTAGGGTGACTGTGGTTTTGTTGTTTTTAGTTTTCAGGACATTTGCTGGCAATTACCAATCTTAAATTGTGTAACCTTCCATTTGGAGAATCTTGGTCTTCTGCAATGTCTGACCTGCCATTTTCTGTTCCCCCTTTTTGAATTTACTTGTGGACATCTTAAACTGAATCTTCAGACTTATTTCATTTATCTTTAGTTTTACATTTCTTGTTCTTATTCTGTTTTCTAGGATATTCTTTCAATTTTATCCTCTCTTATTTTTTTTAAATATTTTTATATATTTTTAACTTACATGAGTGCTTCTTTCCTAGTCTTTTAAAATAAGTATCCTTTCTGGTTTTATAATGTTCTTTTCTTTCTAATGAGATTACAACATGTCATACTTTGCCTTTCACATTTTTTCTCATTCCTTATTCTGTTGTTCTCCTCCCCCCCCCAATTCCTTAGCTCATTTGTTTGCTTGTTCATTGGTTAATTTGGTATGTTATATTAATTTGATCTGTATCAGACACTGTCCCTGAATCTTTGGGTACAGATAACCGAGTGAGGATAGAAAGCTGAACTAGAAGCCCTGAATGGTTTGTACACTTTTCTTCGAGGTAATTAACCAGAAATCCAGACTTCTTCAGGAAACTCCCGGAGGGCCAGTACCCCTAGCAGACCTTTCTCTGCAGCTGGCCTCTAATCTGATTGAAATGGATACACCTGGCAGCCAGCCTATCACGTTCCCATGTCACCTTTCTGTTGACAGTCAGTACCTTGCCCTAGCATTCCACTGTGTCTGGTGTGCCCAAGCTGAACCCTCTGATTCAGCTTAATGAATAAATAACACAATCGCATTATATCTACATTTAACTCTCTTTATCTTGCCCCTTTCTTTTAGCAATGTGATTTGAAGACTTTCCCATGTCTTATCACATCTGACATGATCTGAAGACAGCTATAAAATATCAAAGTTCATCATCATCTATATTCACCTATTTTATGTTGCCATTAACATCATATATTTTCGTGCTCTTCTTTTAAAAGATTTATTTTTTGTATGTGTGTATGTAGGGGTGTGTGTGTGTATGTGTGTGTGAACATCAATTACAGAGACATCAGAGCCCCTGGATCTGGAGTTACAAGAAGTTGTGAGCCACCTGACATGGGTGCTGGGAACTGAACACGGGTCTTATAGAAGAATAGACTCTTAACTGCTAAACTATCTCTCCAGCCTCATATATATACTTATATTCCTCATCTCAAGTTTTCCATTGCTTACCAAATCACTGGCCTTTGAGAGCTTTCCTAATTTGCTTTCTGCTCCTGTAATAAGCATCATGACCAAAAGCAATTCAGGAGAAGAAAGGATTTATTTCGTCCCGCAACTCCCAGATCACACTCTGCCACGAGAAATCAGAGCAAGGGCTTTAATCAGAAGCCTTGAGGCAGGAACTGAAGAGGAGACCACAAACGAACAGAACTTACTGCTTTGCTCTCCTCGGCTTACTCAGCTTGCTTTCTTATAAAACATGGGACCACCTGCCAGGAGTGTCACCACTAGCAGTGAGCTGAGCCATCCCACATCAATCATTAATCAAGAAAATGCCCCCACAGAACCCACAGGAGAATCTGAAGGAGGCATTCTTCCCAGATGACTCTAGTTTGTGTGAAGTTGACAAAGACTAACCAACATAGAGCCCAAAATCTTTCGATGAAAATGTAGTGTTTAACTCATGGTCCTCTATTTCAACCCAGTGCAGGGTCCACATAAGGGAATAAAGAAAGGCTGGGGGCCAGGATATTTGTAGATAAAGCAAATGAATTTTAAGCTGTTTGTCATGTTTAGCTCAAATAGGTTAAGAATCACCTCCTCACTCCCCAAAAAGGACAAACAAAGCCAAAAAACCCACCAAATTCTTACTTTTCCAAAATATATTTTCAATATTTGCATTTTTTATGGACTTGTATTAGTTAAGGCATTTGACCAGGATCAATAGAGGCCATTCTCACTATATTAAGCAAGAAATGGATGCATTCAGCGTAGGAGGAACCTTGCAGAACTGGAGAAACAAACCTGTGGCTAGGGATCTAAGTGAAGTCATGTCACGGGGGTGGTCTAAAAAGAAAACTCCCACTCCATCTCCTCTCTTGTTGGTGTCCCCTGGAAACTTCTGATCTCTCCCCAAAGCTAGATGTGACTGATGCAAGCCAACAAAAGAGGTGCTATTTTGTCCACTCATTTCGGAGTTGACGATTCACTCAATAATCTATGTCCTAGTTCAGAAAAGAGACTAGAGGGCTCAGGAGATGACTCAGTCAGTCATGTGCCTTCTATGCAAGCATGAAGACCTGCATTTGGAACCCCAGAACCTATGTAAAAAATCAGAAGAGTGGTGCATGCCTGTAACCCTAGCACTAGGAGGATAGTGGGAAAGCTAGACAGATTCCTGAAGCTCATGCCTACCCCAATGAAAAAGCTTCAAGCTAAGTGAGAGACTCTTCCCCTCCCCCAAAAATGGTATGCAATCAAGACCCAAGAAAAGACCCAAAAGAGTATCTCCTGGCCTCCATATGTACAGACAGACATTTACACACACACACACACACACACACACACACACACTCTCACTCACATACACATCCCTACACTAACAAGTACATGTTCCACATATATACAACACAATGCACATAGCACATCACATATACACACCAAAAAATATAGACTGAGGAATCCTTGAACAGAGAATAATAGTTATATTTATAAATGCCTTTGAAGTTGAGGTTTTTATGTGTTTTTTTATATAGAAACTATGACTCAAAACTTCATCTCCACTCTCATCATTTTTTATTTATTTACTTTATTTATTTTTTCCTTCTCTCATACAATACATCCTGATCCAAAACTCCCCTCCCTCCACTCTTCCCAGGTTCTCCCCATATCTTCTCTCCCCCAGACCCACCCCCACCCTCCACCTCCCACCCGCTCTACTCATCCCACCTGGGCTTACCCTCAGAAAAGAGCGGGTCTCTCAGGGTTACTAATCGAACAGAGCATAACAAGAATCCTGAACAAGTAGGCTCTAATACCAGCGAAGGACTGGATATACCAGCAAGGTGAGGACAAGCAGGCCAAGAGCGAAAGCTCCTGTCTTCCTTGTCCTCATATAGACTTCCAGCAGAAGATACGGCCTAAATTAAAGGTGTGCCTTCCTGCCTCAAGATCTGAATCAAAGATATGTGTCTTCCTACCTTGAAGGTCCAGACTAGAAGTGGATTTAAGCACGTCAAACCAGGCAAAAAAATCTTTCATAGATGTGTCCTCAATTTCTGCAATGTAGTTCATTCCAGATGTTGACAACCAATAGTAGCTATCACAGCCTCATTCCATATGAACTTACCAACAGATTAGCTCCTTGATGACGTCAGAGTCCTCATGATATGAGTACCTCGAAATAACATCTTCAGCTAGAGACCAAGTCTTCAATTTATGATCCTTATTGGGGGACACTCCAGATTCAGACCAGAAAATATTTGTTTTTTCATAATTTTGAGATTAATTCATGTAGTTTCACATAATTCATTTTGTTTCTCAGTAACATCCCATTGTATAGTTACAATAATTAATAATTTATTAATTAATTATATATAATATATGATATTATATAATTATTAATAGTATGATAGATAATCTATTCATTTGTTAATATATATCTGTGTTGTTTCTGGATTGAAGCTACATAAATAAAACCCCTATATATATCCATGCACCCATTGAAATTAATACACATCTGACCCAGGAAGTAGGGCACTGTTATAACAAATATCTTAAAATGTAGATGACTTTGGAATAGGTGATAGGTAGAAAGACATTTGAGATATACTGCTATGGCTAGTTAGAGGTATACACATTAATGATGATTCTAATGAAGCCTCAGGGACAAATGAGAATGTAAACTGGAGGAAGGGTGATCCTTGTTATAAAGTGGAGCAAAGTGTGGACAGAACATAAAACTTGTAAATAATTAATATGGATACGTAATAGCTGAGTTTTTTTTTTTAAATTTATTGATTGTGCTTTTCTGTGATGGTCTCCTTTTGCTATAAAAAGAAACTTCTTTGTTGATATATCTGTTATCTTATCTGTTGGCATAAGGATAATGAGTGGTCCTTTGTTGCCTCTCAGGTGATGAGGGTGGATTCCTATGCTGAAGACACCATAGATTTAGACACACAACTCAGGTGCCTCTAACTGGATCTGACATGACTCTTTCCTGAAGTCTGGATTCCATGGTTCTAGAAAATACTACGCTAAATGACAAAGGAGGGAAGCAATTAAACAGTCCTGCCCAGCTGCAACACCCATGAACCAGGACAACTGCAAGGTTGACATTGACAAGATATGCATAAGGAAGCAGTGAGTGGCACTCATGTTGGTGGCAACCAACAGCTATCTGACTGGACTGACGGCTTACACAACAGGAAGGACATTATGCCTGATTCTGGAACTTAGCCAGCTTCCTGGGGATAGTGAGGTCATAGACCTTAGAAGAGGATCTATTACCACCACTTTGCTAGAAAAGCATAACGTGTATCACATTCTAAATGTTATCCTTATACCCAAAGATAAATGTAGCTACTACCCCTCATCAAAGAGGTATTATTTTAATTGAAAAACATTTTTCATACAATATATTTTGAATGTGTTTTCCTCTCCATCAATTCTTCTTAGGTGCTCCCTACCTTCCTACCCAGCCAACTTCATGCTCTTTTCCATTTGCTCTCTTTCCAAAACAAAGCAAGAAGCAAAACAGCACAAAAATAAATAAAAATAATCAAAAGACTAATAAGACAAAAATGCCAAAACGAAGCAAATTGAAACCAAAAATACCATTGACTTTGTTTTGTGTTGGCCAACTACTCCTGTGATTGGTTCCTGCCCTGGAATGTGGTTTATATGCCCAATGACACTTCATTTGAAGAAAACTGAATTTTTCCTTTGCCAGTGGGTAGCAATTGAAGAGAGCCTCTTGGTTAGTGGTGGGACCCCATCTGGCTTGATCTTACGCAGGCCTTGTGCACGCTTCCACAGTCTCTGTGAGCTTAGCTATACATCAGTCCTGTTCTGTCTGGAAGCCATGGTTTTCTTGGAGTCATCCACCACCTCTGGCTCTTACAATCTTTTCACCTCCTTTTCTGCATATATCTCTGGGTCTTGAAAGAGGGACTTGATGAAAACATCCCATTTAGGACTGAGTGCTTCAAAGTCTCTCACTCTCTGAACAGTGTCCAGTTGTGGGTCTTCATGTTAATTCCCATCTACTACAAAAAGAAGTTTCTCTGGTGTGGGTTGAGGGAAACACTGAGCTATGGAATAGCGGTACTTCTTTAGGAGTCATGTCCTTGTTATGTTCCTTTAGCAGAACAATAGTAGTAGATTTTCCCATAGGCCCATGGCCTATCTAGTCTTGGGTTCTTGGCCACTTTAGCAGTATAAGGTATGAACTCCGTTTTGTGGAGTAGACCCTAAATTCAATCAAGAAGTATTTTGCTACTCCCATAACATTTGTGCCACTATTGCACCAGTATATCTTGCAGGCAGGTCAATTTTGTAGGTTGCATGGTTTGTAGATGGGAGATACCGATGACTACCTTTCTCCTCTTGTAGCGTGCAGAATACTTTTTAATACTGTGCTACATTAGTGAAGCTAGGGGATGAAGCTTCTAGTTAGGCACCAGCTTGACTTCTCTGTTTTCAATGACATATATAAAGTGTTGTCTTCAGCAATTGGGCCTTACTGTCAGGTTGTAGAGAGTAAGCAATGGTCTTGGCAATAGCCTATGATGTTTATGCACCTGTATGGGGCCTGTCTGGCCAAAGACTCAACAAGGTGTAACCTATTCCTAGCACTTCGTGGCATAAGTTTTACTTGGTGACATAAGATGTCTGGTTGGGGCATTGTCTCTCCTATTATTCCTTTCATCTGGATTCCTTTCATATAGTAGGTTTCCATACGGTTTTCAAATGGCCCTTAGTGTTAGTTGTCCCTCCCCACATTCCCACCTTTACCCTTCTCTCCTGAACCCCTCTCTATTTACTCCTCTTCTTCTAGTTTCCCCTTTGTCTCTCAATAACACTCTATTCTGTTTCTCTTTCTTTGGAAGATCCTTTCCTGCCCCCTAGTCCCTTACTAGGAACCTCACCTCTGTGCTTATTCAGATTGTAGCATATATTGAAAGCTTAAATACTAACATCCATGTAAAAGAAAACATACAATATTTGCATTTTTTTAAATCTGAGTTACCTCACTCAGAATGATTTTTTTCCTAGCTCTTATCGTTTACCTGTGAATTTCCTGATTTCATTTTTTTTAACAGAGGAATAATATTCCATTATTTAAGTGAGCCACATTTTCATTATCTATTCATCAACTGATTAAAAAATCTAGGCTGTTTCCAATTTGTAGCTATTATTATTAGAGCAGCAATATACATGAATAAGCAAGTATTTCTGCAGTAGGAGACAGAGTCCTTTGGATATATGCCCCACACTGGTATTGGATTTGTTAATCTTGTTGATTTTCTCAAAGAATCAACTCTTCATTTCATTGATTCTTTTTATTTGTTGTTTCTATTTCATTCATTTCAGAAGAGAATTTGATTATCTTGCCCTCTAATCTTTTGGGGTATTATGTCTTCTTGTTGTCTAGAGATTTTAGGTGTGTTGCTAAGCTACTGATGGGAGATCTCTCCAGTTCATTGCTGTTGTCCCACAGCACTGTGAACTTGCCTCTCTTAGAACTGTGCTCACTGCGTCCCATAAATTTGGGTACATCGTGTTTTCATTTTCATCCATTTGTAAATAGTTTTTCATTTCTCTCTTGATTTCTGTCTTGACCCATTTTCATTCAGTACTGAGCTGCTCGGTTTCTGGGGGTTTGTACACAGTCTGATGTTTCTGTTGTTGATATTCAGCTTTAATCCATGGTGATCAGATAGGATACAGGGTATTGTTTCAATTTTATTATATCTGTTGAGACTTCCTTTGTGACCAAGTATATGGTCAATTTTGGAAAAAGTTCCATGACCTTCTGAAAAGAAAATATATTTTTCAGTGCTTGGGTGGAATGTTCTGTAGATGTTTGTTCGGTCCATTTGATTTATGATGTTAATTAACTCCAGCATTTCTCTAGTTTTTGTCTGGGTGTCCTGCCTATTGGCAACAGTGGGTAATTGAAGTCACTCACTATCACTAGGGGAGGCGGGTAATGTACGACTTTAGCTGTAGTAATGTTTCTTTTTAAACTTGGGTACCCTTGTGTTTGGTGCATTCATGTTTAGAATGGCAAAATCCTCTTCGAGGGTCTTTTCTTTAATGAGTATGTATCCTTCCCTATGTCTTCTAATTAGTTTTGGTTTGATAGTTTGTCTATTTTGTCATATATTAAAATGGCTACACAAGTTTGTTTCTTAATCCCATTTGCTTGAAATGTCTTTTTTCATTTTTTTCTCTGAGGTGGTGTCTATCCTTGCTGGTAAGGTGTGTTTCTTAGATGGAGCAGGAAGATGCATCCTGTTTTCTAATCCAACTGTTTACCTACAAGTCAGTTAGTTTGTGTCTTTTCACTGAAGAACTGAGACCACTGATGTTGAGTTACCAATGAGCAGTGTTTTTTGGTTCCTATTATTTTGTTGTTGTGGTGTATGCTCCACCTACCCACCCCATTGACTTACTGTTCTGGGATTAATTATTTTTGTGTCTTCTTGGATGTGGTTAACTTCTTTAGATTGCAGTTTTCTTTCTAGTGCCTACTACAGATATATAGAAATTGCTTAAGTTGGGTTTATTAAAGAAAGTTTTTCTTTCTCCATCAAGTGCAGATGGTAGTTTTGCTGGATATAATAGTCTGGACTAACATCAGTGATCTCTCAGAGCTTGTACAACATCCATCCATGCCTTTATTGGTTTTCAGAGTCTCCGTTAAGAAGTCAAATTTTAGAATGTCCAGGTGCCTGTAGGATATCCAGGTGCCTGTAGTAAACCCTGGTGCCTGGAGAGGACCTGGTACCTGGGGGATACCCCTGTGCCCACAGGACATTCTGGTGCCTGTGAGATGTTCAGGCACCTGCAAGATGCATTAGTACCTATGTGAGGTCTTGGTGCCTATAGGAGGCCCTGGGAGAATATCCAAGTGCGTATAGGAGACATGGTGCCTGTGGGATGTCAAGGTACCTGGAGCACATCCAGGTTTCTGTGTGGTATTAGGGTGCGTGTTTGATGTCTTAATGTCTGCAGATTGGCCCAGTGCCTGCATGATGCCCAGGCATATGTGGGATGCCTTGATCCCTACAAGATGTCTGGCTGTCTGAGGGTTGGCCCAGTGCCTGTATGATGTCTAGGTATCTGCAGAATGCCCTGGAGTATGGAGGATGTTCTGGTGCCTGTGAGATGTCCAGGTACCTGCAGGATGTCCTGGTGTCCATGGGAGGTCCAGGTACCTATGGGAAGCCCTGGTGCCTACATGATGTCTGGGTGTCTGCAGGTTGGCCAAGTGCATACGTGATACCCAGGCATCTACAGGATGCCCTGGAGCCTGTGAGAGACCCTGGTGTCTGTGAAATGTCCTGGTGCATGCAGGCTTAATGGTAAGTGATAAACAAAATTGATGTTAATGTGAAAAGGGATTTAAATCAAAATATGTATGGCCTCTCATTAGGTAATGAGTTTATTCAAGCATTTCAAAATATAATTCAAGAAGCAATTAAAAATTCTGAGTGAACAAACTACTATTTTTCCTTTCAAAATCTTTCTGAATAAAAATGTAGCTTCTCAAGGTCCAAATGATGAATCACTGCATACATTTAATATGCCTGCTTTAAAACACAAAATGTCTATAACAAAATCAGATTTACCTTATTAATATGAGGCTTTGTGAAAAAAATGCAAAGTACATATTTCAAACGAACATATATGGTTGTTTTAATTCTAACCTCAATTGAAGTAAATTTGGAATTTTAGGCTCATAGTTTTGTTTTCAAATTATGGGAACATGAGCAGTAGGTCAGTGTGACAGATGCACCTAGAGCAAGCATTCATCATGGTCACACTGGTTCAGAAAACAAGAGAGCAGTGTTCCCACCTATACTGCACAAGCTTGCCAGAGGCCAGGGTCATACTGAGGACTGTATTTCTCCAGGTAAGTAGAAGGCAGGAATTGGCCTTCCCATCTACTAATTGACCTTTACCAATCAACATTACTTTTGCTGCTGCTATGGCAGTGCCATGAATTAATAAGTTGTAGTTATCCTGCTGTACCATCTCACCAAGGACGAAATGGGAGCATATTCATTTATACAAACCCTTCCAGACCTCAGCAGAAGTAATCATCATCCTGGTAGGCACCATACTGGACAGTGGAACCCTGAGTGTTTGGGTTCAGGTGTTTTTGTTGATTCAGAACACCTCAGCTGTTCTACTGATAGCACATGAAGATCATGTACAATCAAACATCTTCCACATAAATCCAATGCCTGCAGACCATACAAAACACCAAGCTCTAAGCAGACCCTGACACGACAGCACACAAAACAATATCTTAAACACAACTAAAAATAACCTTATACAACAATCCTCCTTTTCTGTATAAGCCAGTCAAAAAATTGCTTCATTTCTACAACACAATTTAACAATACAGCAGCAAAACTATTTACAGGAGGAACAATCACAAGGGTTGCTAATGCACAGAACCAAATGAAAACAAACATCTATCAAGCTTTTCACAATGTCTTTGAACAGCAGAAAAACATTATCAATGTCCAATTATCTGGAATTCACTCACTATCTTCTGGGCTCCTCCAAAGTGCTTGGATCACTTCTCTGGCTCTGCCTTCTGCAGCACACACAGTTTGTTCTCCAGGTTCTGGCTGGTTTCAGACCACTGATGCTGTTGTCCTTGGTAGTTGTCTCATGGTAGTGGCATCTTCAGAACACTGGGGTCCTTTACTGCAACTGGACTGCACTTTCACCAATAGCTTCTCCTGGGTTCTCTTCATGTTGCTAAGCCTCAACTCATCTGCATGACCCCTTCAATCTAGGCCTTCAATTGCTACTGAGGCTGCACCTTCACCAATGGCCTCTCCTGGTCTCTCACATTGCTAAGCCTCAGCTGCTGTTCAACACCACCTGGGTAACTCTTACAATACTAAGTTTAGTTGCCAGCACAAGATACAACCTTGGCCAGTTCTGGAAGACAATTTCTGTGTGCTGACCCTGAGTAAACACTTTTCAGATTGTAAGATAGAGTCTGTTTTGTAGGAAAAAAATAGCTGATAACCTTGTCTTCAGGATAAGTTCCCTCATGGGGTGGAGTTCTCATCAACATAGCAGATGTGTCTTGTCAGGACTGCCTCCCCACTCTGGTATCTGGACTGCTTGTATACAGGTTTGCAGAAAGAAAGAAAAAAGAACTCTGAAAGGGCTGGAGTTTATTTTTCTTTCTTCCTTGTTTCCATGTTGGATGTAGCTTGTATGATGTTGTGCCCCATGTTGCAGGCACCATTTGTAGTTGTTATCCTGCTGTGGCAGCTCACCAAGAAGACACGGAGGCATTTTCATATGTGTAATCCCTGCCAGACCTCAGCAGAGAGAACAACCATCATGGCCAGTGCCATACTGGACAGTGGAACCCCAAGCATCGGAGTTCAGGTGTTTTCATTGATTCAGAACTCCTCAAGTGTTCTACTGATAGCACATGCAGATCATTAGCAATCAAACATCCCCCACATAAATCCTACACCTGCAAACAATACAAAACACCAAGACCTAGGCAGGCCCTCACCCAACAGTGCATAAAACAGTTCTTTCATGCATAGCTAAAAATTAATTTCTACAACAATAGGTCACCAATATCCATGCAACAGGCATTCCTGTGAGGTGCTGTCTTGCCCTGCTTTTATTTGGGAAGTGGAAACCCAATTCAGAAAATTCAAAGAATTGAGTTTTTTAACTGCTTGAGAGAGAACATTTCCAGAAACTTCTGCTTTTCACTATCCAATTCCTTCAGGTGGGCAGAAGGACAGTATAGACAGTGTTGCAAAAGCCTGGAGGACACTGAGGCTTTGGGCCCCACCTGTTCCCTTGGTAAGGATTTCATCACAATAGGAAAATAACTAATAAATAAGCTCTTTCTCCTGTGTGGTTAGGATTCTCTTTTCCGAAATCAACAACAATCTTTGAGACAACAAATTGACCTCATGTGCCATCTGCATCAAACTTTCCCCCAGACTTAGCACCCACTGTGAACTGGCTTTCATCAATCTTTACCACGTAGTGTAACATGCTGGTACCTAGTGCCACCTCAGTCTCCACCCTTACTGATGGACAGAGAGTTCTTAAGTAACAGTGTGTGTCCATATGTTTCTTTGTAATACAAGGTTTGCTCTATTTTAATATTTTTATCTTGATATTCTTAATATCTTATATATCTTAATATCTTAATAATCTTAAATCTTTTATCTGCTTTTCCTATTTTTAGTATAACTTGTTTTATTATGCTTTATGGAAATGCTTTATTAGGGGATGATTTACAGAATGTCACTGTAATTTTAAATTACATTCATGCTGACTACCCATTTTATTCCCAGTTGAGTTATCTACTGCTGTGAGACAAACCACCTCAAACATATCTTAAATCCACAATTTATTACCTCTCACAATACTAATGGGATGCTAGTTGGTTCTACCTAAGCTCACTCAAGTGAATTCAGTGAAGTAGAGGGATGATCCTAGGCAGCCTCACTCAGATGATCAGATCTGGGTCCCCGTAAGTTCTTGTCTGGGCTTCCTTGCATAGTGATATTGGAGTTCTGTGTAGGTAAGAGTGGGAGTTTCAAGGCCCATTCATGGTCTTGCACGGAAATCACATGCTACTTCTTACCTAATCCTATTCATTAGAGTGTATCAACAGGCCCTCCAGATTAGAGGCAAAGCCATGAACTATTCCACTGGACAGGATGAGCAACAGAGTACTTGTACCGAACTTCAATTTAATATAGTCCCACTGGCAAGTCTTGGAATGAATAGAATTGGTTATTATTTCTCTTGCAGATGAAAAATCTGAGGTGCAGTGTGATCTAAAGTGGTGCCATCTGGACAATGTTCTTGTCATATACCGTCCTATTTCCCTGTAGTTGTTAGAAACCTCAAATCTCACCTCTAATCGAGTTAGTCTGGGCATACTTCCTAAATGCTAGAGAAGGTATAGTATTAACATTATTCTATGGTAATACAGATGTTATACCTGGGAGGAGATCCCAGGAATCCTTGATAATAATTGTCAAGGTAGTTTTTACGAAAGGCTTTGGGCAAATGGATTAGAATGTAGTCAAACACCGCATTCATAGGCCAGAGGTGCCACTTGGCATCTTGGCAACTTTGGATAGATAACTTTTCCTTTTTAACTACAGCTTTTCCTAGTGGGGAAAATCTGGCCAGCCTACTCCAGAGGCCTGGTGTAGAGATCAGAAGAAGAGGGGGGAGGAAGGCAGAAGGAGGCAGTGCAGTAGTGACGAATGTGGTAATGTGGTCCCAGATGAGAGTTGACTAGTGATAGAATCCGCTCACACAGCTGAATTCATGGTTTTAGTTCTGCAAAGACAAACATTAACAGGGCTGTCAGCTTTTCAGCTTTTTCCACATCTCCAGAGATCCTGCAAGCTACAATCCTGGTTTCAAGGAGCATGCAAAGAGTAGATCGGGATGTGCTCTCTAGGAAACAAAGTCTCCTCTCTCTTCTCCAGCCTCCTGTCCCTAAGCAAGCTCATAGGAGGCCATCGCAGCAGGACACGGCCATGTTCCCCCCATCTATAGTAAAGAGTTACTGTTGAGTGGGTAGTGTTGAGGACAAGCGAGTGTTCCTGGGAAGTAGGAGGTGGAGTGACAATCCTGGCCTAGATTGTGGTTCTCAAGTTTGATGCATGTCATGAAATGGCATGTACAGCCTGCTGAGGCTTTCGGAGAGTCAGAACTTGAGAACTGGTGGGGTGAGAAATTGTGATCCTTCCCTGATTGTTCGCCTCCTCCAACCTGTATTTTGAATTCTCCCACTTAATTCTAATCTCCCCAAACACATTTCTAAAATTCAAGAAGCCGGTTCTGTCTTCTCAGCTGCGTCAGTCTTCCTCAAATTCAGGCTAGTGGAGAAGGGAAGTAAATTCTAGATAATCTCTTTTTCCTCCTTTAACCACAAACCCAATGTTTCAGCCAAGCTGACAGATTAAAAAGAGATGTACCCAGACACTTAAAAAGAAAAAGAAAATTCACCATGCAACGAGAAGTAGCCTGTCCCCCTGGGTTCAAGCCCTGACCCACCTCCTGTTGACTTTGGTACTTATGCTGCCCTTCCTGTCCTCTTCTGTGAAATGAGAAGATAACTATAACACACAGTGCCTGTGAGGACTACATAGAACAGTGCTCATCACTTCCCACTGTGTCCTTTTACACTGCACTAGATTACCATAGCAACTGCCTATCTGGTCTCCTGCCTTGACCCTCTCCTCACACCTCATCTCCCTCCCCAAGATTCACATGCCTTATCTCCACCAACCCCTTTCTTGCATCTTAAAGAACAGGTTAGCTATTGTGTAAACTCCCAACAGCTGTGCATTTCAGACTCCAGTGTCGTCTATCCAGGGTTTCTTCCTTCAGCACCGCTAACATCTGTGACTGGATAATTCTGTTCGTGCAGAATTGTGCATTGTAGCAGAGATGACAATGAGATTCCTTAGAACAATGGTCCAGCCATGACAGCTACAGGTGTCTCCAGCTATTGTACGATATCCTCTAGGGGATTAAAATCGCTTCCCAGATTGAGCGGCATTTTTTTATACAAAGCCCCTTCTTGCTTGCCATGCTTTCTTTGCCATGTCCCAAATGTACTTAGAGCAATTTCACATTGCTCCTTTTTCTCCAAGTACATATCAATTCCTTATTGGGTAAAATATGTGTAACATGAAGTTTGCTCTTCTAAATGGTTCAAAGCATGAGGTACATATTGCTGAGAATCCATCACTACCATCCATTTCCAAAGTATTATTTCTAAACTGATCTCCATACTCATTGAACAGTAATTCCCATGTCTATCTCCCCTGGCTCTTGGCCACCACCGTCATATTTTCTGCCTCTATGGATTTGACTACTCTAGGTGCGTTATGGAAAGAAGAATCATAGAATATTTGTCCTTTTGTGTTGAGCTTATTTCTGTTTTTAACGTGAAGGTTCATCTGTGTGTGGCATACATCCAAATCTTATTTTTTTTAAAGCTGAATAGTATTCCACAGTGTTTATGTGTGCACATTTTTCATATGTTGTTTACTATTAGTCTCTCTATGAAGACTTGGCTGATTTCCAACTTTTGACTACCGTGAATAATGCTAATATGAACCTATGTGTACAAATATCTGTTTGTGTCCCTGCTTTCAATTCTCTTGGGTATACACAAAGAAATGGAGTTGCTGGATAATATGGTGATTTTTTTTAAAGGATCTGTTGTACTGTTTTCTACAGCAGGTGCACTATTTTATATTCCCGCAACAATGCTCAGAATTCCAGTTTCCCTACAGCGAAACCAACACGTTTTATATTCCACTTCAGTTTTTTGTTGTTGTTTTAAAATAGTCACTTTAATGAGTGTTAAGTCATTCTAGGTGCTGATTGGCTAAATGTATATCTTCTGTGAAAAAAAAAATGCCTAGTCAATTCTTTGCAGCACTCCTTCCAGAGGACCCAAAGGAAGTATTCCTTTGCCTTTTCTGGTTCCTGGAATCTAGCCACAGTTCTTGCCTCAAGCCCTTCACTCACCCTCAGAGCCAACAGTACTGTGCTGGCTCTACCAGAAGCACCCCTCCTCATCTCTAAGGGAAAGCCCTTTCAGGGACCTGCTTGGTTAGGTTGGACTCATTCAAATGATCCAGAATAATCTCCCCATCCCAAACTCCTTAGCCTGCCACAGATTCCTTCATAACTGCCACTAGGTTCCTTTTGCCACGTAAAGTGATGTGTTCACACGCTCCAAAGAGTAGAACATGGACATCTTAGGGGCCCATTATTCTGGAATAAAAAAAAAATTAAAAGTTAGCTTGGAGGTGGTATTGTTCTATGGCTTTCTGAACACATTTTCTCATTCCCATCTCAGATGAGCAGCATGGTAACTGCGTCCCCTGGACTCTTGGGTGCTAACTGAATTGCTATAGACTCTCAGGACCATCTGCTTTACTGACCAAGATATTTCATGAATTCACACTCTCTTTTCTGGTTTAGAATAATCAATATCAGAAACAGATGGGGTGAAATTCTTCAAAGTTTGTCATAACTTTAGTAAAAGAAGTTAGAGAAATGTAGCAAACTCAAAATGCTACCCTCAAATTAAAATATATGTATGTATGTATATGTATATAGTTATTTAGTTAGTATGCTAATTGTTTATAATCTTATGTAATTAAAGTAAGCCATAGGATCTCCTTTTTAATCTCAATACTCTGGAGATGCCTGACATTTGACAACGGAGACACAGCCACCCAATGTATTTATTTATGAAGGTTGTTTTCTGAACATATTATACAAAGGTCGATTCACTCCAACTCCAATCCATGTTCCCCATGCTAAGCTAATTAGAAGAAGTAACTTTTTTGGCTGTTTTTCTAACTTTTACAAAGGTACCATACTCTTCCTTACCATTTTCTGAATTCTTTCTGTTGTTCCTTTGTACAGATTCCCCACTATCTGGAATCCTCTTCTTCCTTCACTTCCAAAAGAAACTCCTGCCCATCAGAAATCAGCGGAAATATCTACGGAAGCTGGTCTAGAGGACATTCTAAAGAAAGAGGGATGCAACCTTATCAGTACTCCAGGAAGACATTACATATATACCTTCTAGTGTTCTCTAATTCACTGCCAAAAGAGTAAGCACTGGGCGACAGAGACGTAGTATACCTTTCTGGCCAAGTGTTTCCCTAGTCTGCACACATAGGCATCAGTCTATAAAGGTCTCCATGTTACCGTATATCATTCATTCTCTGTATCCATATTGGCCAGTTCTACTGTGAGCTCTTTGTTTTAATTCAATTGTCTTAACAACCAGTATTCATAAAGCTGCTTTCCCATAGATTCACAAAAAACCTTGCTTATATCGAAAATAGTTCCCCACTGTGGCGAAGAGATCTGTGAAAGTAAACTCTATTTAAATAGAACCCATTATTTTTAAGCATCTCATTTCACTATCAAAATATATCTAACTAATAGTCATCTCAAAAGTAAAGATTAAAAACCAACTCTGAGGACATAGGTTAATAAATTTATTTCTATTTATTGCTATTACAATACACATGAAATGATCTTATTGTGTCTCCAGACTTTAGAAGTCACCCTGTATAACCTCAGATACAAAGATAAAATCCATCACCATCGAAAGAATTCTCTGAGATGTTTTTTGTTAAGAGCCCACAATTTGCTTGTTCTCATGCAAAAATGTACTATTCAAGCAATGACAAACAATATCTAAGCCTCTCTAGTGGAGATAATACTATACCATTGCCCTGTCATTCATTTTAAGGACTTTATATTGTAGAATAGGAAAGATCTGATAGAAATGATGTGGTTCTGTAGAAACGTATAGTTCAGTAAAATCACACATTTCTACAGATCATCTGTTTCTTTTAGACAATCAAATGCAAATAAGCATTGGAAAGAAATATATTGGGGGTTTTTTCAAGATCTTCCTTTTGTAGAATAAAGGAAATGCCATCTTCTATAGATGCGATGAAATGAGGGCTTATCCTACAAGTCTGGAAGCTTGCGTTAAAGAGCATTAGCACAGTGTTAACAGAGGACAATGCATGTGCCATTCTTGGGCGCCAGGTTGGGCTCCCCAGGCTTCCATCCAGACTCTTCACATTTATGAAGCCATATCTCAAAGCAAAACAATTTTTCTACTTTCCTTGAACTCCGACACACTTTCTACTATCTGGAATTCTGTTCTCTTTTATTCACCTAACAAACTCCTACATATCAACTGCAGCCCGGTACAAATGCCACTAGTTTCATTGACCTTTCTCAACCACCTCCTGATGGTGGTTGTAGAATCATTAACTTTGCACGTGTGTGTCCACGCATTTATGTTGCACATGCTTCTGTCACAGAAGCACTCACAGCATGCTATTGTTTGAACATTCACATATGTCACCCCTCTCTGGAATCCCTGTTGCTTGTCTTCCCAGCAGGCAGAGTTAGCACATTCTGTGATGTGGTTCAGTGAACAGACATGAACAGATGAAATACGTAAGAGCTGAACTTTCTTTGCCCTACGCTGATATCCATCTCAGAGAATAGAGAACTAGCTTCACAAGGCCAATAATGATCCTAATGGTACTTAATATCAATTATGCTCAATCTTCAATTTTAGAAATAGCTTCAGATTTAGTTTTTTTTTTAACCAATGGCAGTTAAACAAAGATATTAAAGAAAATTTTATTGCAGCAATTGCTCGAGTTAAAACAGGTTTGAGAACAAATCCAATTTAAATACTTGCCATCTACTTCTATTTACCTATAAGATGTTTAAAATGGAACACTTTGGGGGCAGAATTATAAAAGTCTCATCTTCAATTGTGAATTACGAGGAAGTCTTCTTTACAGCTTTTTAAACATTGTACTGTAGATGGTTATTCAAAAGTTCCAATTACTGAAGATCTTTTCTCTGCCATAGACTAATTCATTCACACAGAAATCCTCCTTGAAGAGGCTGGCTCCAGTGGATTTGCTGTAGACATTTTCAAAATGGCACAAGTGGAGACAATTCCCTAGGGCCCTGCTCCATATGGTGACTTCACAGTGGTGGGGAGCAGTGAGGGGAACTAGTTTATGAAAAGGCAACACCCCCCCCAATTAAAAATCATTATCTTTAAAACAATAATACCTGACTAGTGAAATTTCAGGAAAACTAATATTCCCGTGATGTTTTGATGACCTCTGGTCAAATAATAAAATTAGTATGGAAAATCTACCTTTGAATACATACAAATGTCCAAGGGCCTTTTCCGTGGCCAAAGTCCTTCTATTTCATTCCTTAAGACCCTCCCATAAAGGTCTGAGTGGTGCTTCTTCTACCTGGCTCCAATGCTTGCCTCTCTGGCACATAGATTTCTTGGCACCATTTGCTTCACAAACTAAGCTCATCTTCCACTTACCAAACAAAACAAAACTTGAAAGAAAAAAAAAAGGCCTGTTGCTTTTGCAGCTGGCATGAAGTTCTGCTTCCTTGTGTTTGACCAGTTTGTGGTATATTTAGTCATTGCTTGAATATCTTGATCAGAGCTTAACATTCTGCATGGTATCTTTTGTGGCAGCAAACACAAAATTAGGCTTGATTTGAGAATAAATCAGACTGAGATGTTGAGCTGATCATATATGGCAGGAAAAAAAGAAAAGGTGAACTTGGACATTGGTCAGCTTTTTTAAGTCAAATAACCTTTCAACTAAGGAAACCTTACATATGTGTGAAAGTAAAGGCTAAAGAAAGAAAAAGCAGAGGATCTCTGATGAGAACATTGTCAAGAGGCCTCATAAACCATGTAGGTCCCACCCTATTCCCTACCCTGCTATCTGGCTGCCCCTAAATTCAATATGAAAAGCACTAGCCTGTTGCATGCTCTCACTCGGGAATGAAGGCATCTTGCTCTGAGGTCTGTTTGAATATGAGGAACCTCCATCTCAAAAGAGATTTTCTACAGACACCAAGGGAAGAACAAGACTGGACCCCTTCACGTACGTGTCCCTTAAGTTCCATTATTTGAGATCTTAAGATCTCACTCTCTCTAGTGTTTGCTGCTTCTCGGATAGTCATTCTCTTTTTCAGGTAACACAAGAAAGAGAAAAGAGCAGGGCAAAGATCTGTGTGGCCAGAAGTCTGCCTGGAATCGTGATGTCATTTTTATCTCCACGTGACTTTACTGAGTGGCAGCCTCCTCGAGAGATCAATGAAAGTAGAGATACATCAGTACTTGATGTTTGCATTTGACCGAATAAAATCACATAGATAAGATCCGACAGGAATACAGTTGTTTCCTCCACAAAAATGGTCACAGAGTTGAAAATGTATTTGCCAAATATGGGTGAGCAGTACAAGAACTATTGCTTCTGCTACTGTGGGCTGATCCTGTGTCCTGAAGAGACAAGAGAACTTTCATTATCTCTCCTTTATTTTTTGAGGAGCAGGGCTGGCTGGGTACCTCAAAATCTGTTTACCATATACATCCCCTAAAAATGCCCCCTGAAGATTGTCCAGTGTCACTGGTTACTCGAATGTCCTGTCATCTGAAAGACAGGTACCACCCCTAAATCATCTTCCTTCTTCTTCGTGTGAGTATTGGGAAGCTTATTTATCCCTGATCTGTTTGTGTACCCAAAGCTACCTGAGTAGTGAAAAGTCTCTGCTAAAAGTCATTTATTCACACTCACACACTTTGTTTTGCTATTTCTCCCTGAATCAAACTTCCTGACCATCATGCCACTGACCTACTAAAAATCATTCCATTTCCTCCTGTGCGAATCTGAATTCTGGTGATCTCGATATAAGGCTATCAGTTCTAATTATCCAACATTTGTCTATTGCTGCCATTCAGGCCACCACCCACCAAAATGGGAGTCCTCTGGGTTGATTTCTCTGCTTCTGTCTGCTAGCTAAACATACAGACCTTCGTCACGCTTCCGGTTTATTCCCTAAAAACTTCCTACTATTGCAGTCTGGTAAATCTCTCTGAAAAGTTCCCGAAGAGCTTGGGAACAATACATTTCATTCTTCATTTCACCACTGTCCTTTCTGTTTTGTATTGTTGTATCAGTTGTACCTTCCCTCTGCAGCTACATTGCAAGCTCATTGTTGTAAAAATGGTCTCTCTATACACATATACACAGAGAGAGAGAGAGAGAGAAGGAAATGCTGGCTAGCTGTGGGGATTACTACATCTGATAATTCATTGTCAAAAGGCATAGGAACTACTGCAGTGGGGGAAACTACAAGCCAGTAGCAATTGCCTAGGGAAGGGTGACTTGGACTTCAACTTCTTCACAGTAAAGCATTCTCTCTTCTTTCAAAGGAGAAATAAGCCCCGGACACAAGCTAGAATTTTTGGCTGTAAGAACTACCATAAATTAACTCGCTGTTTCATCTCACTGGATGTTTCCTAGAAAAGTAAGATGTGCTTGGTTGATGGTTTTGCAGTAAGGGTTCAGCCATCTAGAAAAACTGGTCACAAACAAGACTGTGCATTCCAAGTGAGCAAACTTATCTCTAAACTAAAGCATTATTGTCTTTTCTAAAAGTTAAATTTGTTTGTGAGGCCACGTGCACCACATGGGTATAGAGTCAGAGGACAGCTTGCAGGAATCTATTCTTTCCAACTTCCATGTGGTTTCTGGGGGTCAAACTTGGGATGTCATCGGATTTGGTGGCCATTCACCAGCTGAGTTGGCTGGCCTTTTATTTTATGTTTTAAGCATATTTTATTAACTATTTGAGGGTTTTATACAATATATTCTGATTAGATTCATTCTCCTCTTCTAATTCTTTCCAAATCTTTTCCTACCTATTTCCTAGTCACAAAAACTTCATATTTTCTGTCAAAAAAAATCTAGTACTGTCTTTGTTGACTGACTACCCTTGAGCATGGAGTCTGTCCTGGAATATATTACACAACTGAAGAAAAAACTTCCCTTCTCCCCACAGCAACTGAATGCCAACAGCACCTCTGCCAGGGTATGACTCTGCGACTACCTCTCCCTCCTCAATGAGGACACTCGGTCTGCCTTGAGCTCATGCAGGTCTTGTCCATGTTGACACCATTACTGTGAGTTCATATGTACATCTACCTTATTGTATCTGTAAAGCACTGTTTCCTCTGTTTCCCCGTCATCTTCTACCACCTCTGGCTCTTAGAATCCCCGTCTTCCACATTAAGTCTTGTAAGACAAGAAAGAAAACTTCTCTATTGAAGGCTGAGTGATGCCCTGATCAATGGATATGACAGCATGCCATTAGGAATCATTTCATTCCTATGTTCATTGAGGAGAATAATAGTAGGCTTTGCCCTAGGGCCCTTGACCTATCTAGCCACAGGTTCTTGGCCTCATTGACAGTGTCATGTATGGGTTCCATCTTGTGAAACAGGTCTTAACTCCAATGTTTACTAAATGGTTGGTTACTCCCATAGCAGTTATTTCACTATTGCACCAATAGACATTTCTTGCCAGGTAGGTCATTATTATAGTTCACAGAGTTACTTTTCCCTTCTGGTAGTGTGCATAGCCCCAGAGAGATGACAGAGATAAAGGTTCCAGTTGAGTACCACCTAAATTTCTCCATGGTCAATGACTCAAATTCATGCTAGAAGCACAGAAAGTAAGACAAACAACTTACAAATAGAACAACATGGAACTAAAAAGCTTCCATTCAACAGAGGACACCATCATTTGAGTGAAGAGATAGCCTAAAGAGTGGGGGGAAAAAAATCTTTACTCCTTGTACATCTGACAGAGGGTTACTACCTACAATAGACAAAGAACTCAAAAAATTAAACACGAAAAGAACAAATAACCCAATTTTAAAACGGGACACAGACTAAACAAAGAGTTCCCAAAAGATGAAACGCGAATGGCTGCCTTTTATTTTTTCACTGGAAATGTGAACCATGTTCTTAAATGCATGGTTCCTTGTTTTCTTAAATTGGTTGATATGGGCTTGATTTAACAATGGCAGAATAGCATTTCTCAAATTTACCACCAGCAAAAAAAAATATGAATATTGGTCTCCTAGAGAATAGACACTAAATTCCCAATTTTTATCCTAAAATATTATCTAAAGTTTGCACTCTGCTCTGTGTATTTGTTTAAGAATGAAATTAATAATTCAAATCAGTGATTCCCCCAGCACAAGTTTATAGGTTTGAAAAAGCTTCACTTGCCAATGGCATGTGTGGAAAGACATCACATAGTTATCCAATATTAAAATGTCTTCCTTACGAAATCATGTTAATAAAAACTCTTACTGACAAAAAAATATTTTGACTTGTCTTACTAAATATCCTGCATCTATTTTCATTTACCATAAATTCTCTTTAAATCCCAGATAGATGTCCCAACAAGCCTCCATTTCCTGCCCCCACAGCAGGAAATGCTTTGTCTCCAAAGCACGCATCTTCACATCCTCAGTGAGGCCCTGCTGGAAAGTGGTGGCACACACAGAGCCTGCAGAAGCAGGTTGGGTTTCTGGGTCACACTGAAAACTGCAGGCTTTTACATTCCTTATTATACTTTCTGATGAGTAGGAAACCAAATTAGGGAAGATTTTAAATTGAGTGTTGGGATTAGAGGAAATATACCCGAATGTCTGATGAATTCTCCCCTGAATGAAGGTGTGAGTGTGTCTGGAGTGCTCAGACAACTTTTACCTCTGTTCTATCTTCCTGACAACAGTAAGAAAACTAAGATTTCTGGAACTAAATGTTGGCTAGATGAATTGTTACCAAACTGAAACAATAAAATATACAAGTTTCCCACTAGAATTAAGAAGCAGCACTTATAGCAGGGTGGTGATGGTGCATGCCTTTAGTCCCAGCACTTGGGAGGCAGAGGCAGGCAGATTTCTGTGAGTTCAAGGCCAGCCTGGTCTACAGAGTGAGTTCCAGGACAACCAGAGTTACAACAGAGAAACCCTGTCCCAAAAAACAAACAAACAAACAAAGAAGCAGTACTTGTTTAAAATAAATAAATAAATAAATAACATGGACATTGTTATCTATTGATAATTAAAAATAATAAGCCCCAGCTGGGTGATGGTGGTACACACCTTTAGTCCTAGCACTCGAGAGGCAGAGGCAAGTAGATCTCTGTGAGTTCAAGGCGCCCCTCATCAATCAATCAATCAATCAACCGATCAATAAATATCCCCAAAGTCAATGGCATATGCCAATGAGCATTTATCCTTATTGAAAATCTCCAGGTCAGCTGTGGTTTGGTTCCACAGACTCCATGTGACCTTGCTTCCAGTAACAGTTCTGAAGGGAAATGACACATTGCTGCAGGCAGGTCTGTCCGAGATTCATTCCACATGAGAGCCAGCAGAGCAAACCCATCTCCTAAAGAGTACATCAAGATTTTGCTATGTCTTCTAACATCCATTGGCCAAATGACAGACGAACAAAGCCCAGAGTCAAAGGGGCATAAAACTACTTTTCATTCTCCTGGAAGCCACCCCAAAGATGTGAATGTTTAGGGTGTCATAGGACAGTTCATCCACTGCAGCGCAGATGACTCCTGAGCATAGCCATCAAGGCCAATGGATTTTCTAGAAGAAGGGGAAAAAAAAGCTTTCAGATAATTTCTCCATAAAGCAGCAGTTGCACTCAGATAAATGTAAAACCAAGTTTGCTATAGGCTGGCTTTATCAGTGATAATTGATTGCAAATGATATTGACAGTTATTGAACATAATTATTCACCACAGGAACCATCCTTAATCAATTAATCAGGGTACAATTCAACTTCACTTTTTGCACCTAGTAACAACCACTTTTTTTTTTTTTGCTTTTCTCCCCCTCTTACCTACTTTGTTTGCTGTTGTTAAAACATTTTAACAAATTAATTAGATGTTAATTCTTAGCAATAAATGAAACCCTTAAGGTGTTTAAAATGTAAACTCTACAACAAAACCTGCTTATTCCCGAAGACGTTTCTCATACACTGAATAAACCCAAATCACCCCAAGGGGCTGCATGAGAGGGACAGTCCCAACCATCTCCTCACTGGCATCAGACAAGAGCGATTTCTCTGAGGACACATGACTGCTCTAGATCAGTTTTGCTCCCATTTTAATCAAATACTTAAACACATAGAAACTAGGCCTTTTCAATTTCTAGATACCCAGCCGTAAGTGGGAAAGAAAACATTGGAGCTCAGATAATCATACCCAGGTCTACGACGTTACCAGGAAACACCCAATCTCCTATGACCCTGGAGGTTAAGCAGACTCAGGGCTGTTAGTATGTGGATGGGAGAAAGCATACCCCAAACTATGCTGCTTGGGCATATTATGCATGTTAAGCATTTTAAAGTAAACTTCTTCTTCCCAAAGGTGGGAGACAGAACTAGAACCTTCATCCTAAAGCCTGTCATAAGACTCAGAAAGGTCAACGTTTTTCTAACGCCAGGATAGTCCTGATCCATATCTGAGAACAACTGATCCACAGGGAGGCCCAGAAGAGCCCAGTTCTTAACCATTTATATCAACCTTCGTCCAGATGCATTTTTGAACCACTGTTCATTCTTAATTGGACCTAAGCATAAATACAGAGTTTTCCCTGGGCATTTGGGGTCTTCATTTCTGAAAGCTTTCATTTCTACTAAACCTTTCACAAATAATTTTATGTTTTTCTCTTGCAAACCTGACTTTAGTTATGGAAATGTTGGCTGCTACCCTGTGATAAGCAAGGAAAGGTGTGATGCCTAGTGTGCTACTACCATAGGCAGCATGTTAGAGACAGACCCAAACTCCTGAACAGGCTGAATGGTGCACTTACATGACACAACAATAAAAAGAGAAGTAGCAGCATGTCCTCTTTGATGGTGTACAACAGAATACCCATCAGGATGGAGGTGATAAAGAGAGTCACTCCCATGAAAAGAATCCAGATTTGCCAGTTAACATCAAACCATCAAAATTGCCAATGAAATGCACTTCACCATCACTCCTGAATACTTGGGTTGTATACATATTTCTGACATCCAAGGTGATGTGTATACTAAGCCCATTGTCTTCTACCATACTCAGACTCCAGGGAAAATATATTTAGTTACCAGGGCTACTACTTACAAAGGGAGTTAAAGCACAGAGCTGTACAAAGGGTTATTAATAGGTTATTAGGTTATTAATTAGGTTATTATTAGGTAATAGGCTATTAATAGGCTAGAGAAGCATTCCAACACCAGGTCACATGAAGAGTGGAGGAAAAAAGCAAGATATGGCAATGGAGAAAGGAAGAGGCTGGGAGAAATGTAAGCACTGTTTCTGAATGTTAATAGAATTGGCCTGAAGGAAAGAAAGAAAGATGCATTATGAACAGGAACCCCAAAAGCCCCAGGAAGACTGCACTGGGCTCAGCACAAACCATAGAGCTCCCCTGCCCAAACTTGCCTTCTGGAGATGGTCTTCACGCAGTTGATCTATGACCCAAGGCCCATTCTGTCCCCTGTGTCCTAGGAGGCTGTACAGAAAGAACAGATGTGTCAAATTTGTTGTGATACTGAATTTTTAAAGTTCCTTCCTCTATTGAAAAATCAAGTACATCTTTGCAAAATAAAAATAGAATTTTATTATAGCAGTACAAACATTTTATGCCATTCTTTATAGTTTCAAAACTATGAATATCCAATCAAACTTCACAATTGCTTTCATAAGTGCCCAATTAAACTATAAATATTATTAAATATATCCTTGTACAATAAGGAATGGAAACATCTGGATGGAAAATGAGAAATTTAGACAAGCAGCTGGATATTTTACCTACACAATGCTAGACACCGAGATATTCAGAAACATCAAATGGCTGATAGGCCTTTTTGCATTTCATCTGTATTATATGACTCTATCTTTTTGTTTTGTTCAAAATTTCAGCTTCTCTATTTTTAATGGGAGTGTTTCCTACCCTCCTCCTACAGGGTATCTTTAACTAGCTACAGAAAGAGAATGGCTCTTCTCTATCCTGCCAGCTCCACTCCTCTGAGCTCATCCTCTCTGCTCTGTGATTCTAAGAGACTATCAGAAAAACAGGAAGGATCTGCTTACGGGATTTTAGAATACAGCCTCTCCCACATTCCTCTCAACAACCTGTGGTAACTGCTAGAAAACCCAAGCACAGTGCTCCAGTGTATTTCCAGATACTCTGCTTCACCAGCTCCTCATAGCACCTTCCCTAACCCGACTGCTTCTCTCTTGATCCACCTCAACTCGATGTCTTCTTGACCTGCTGCTAGGGCACCGTCTCCCTTGACTTGCCTGATGCCTTTGTGCTCATGGTCCTACAGCTGAAGTGATAATAATGAAACTACTAATTCCAACTTAGTAAGTACTGACTTGCACTCAAGCGTGTCTTGAAGGGGTGTACCTGAGTGGACTTCCTTCATCTTCCCAACAAACCCCGGAAGCAGGTACTATTTTGCAAGTAAGGAAATTGAGGCAAGCAATGCCCGTTTTTACAGACACAGCACTTGAAATTTCCAGCACAGATTAAGCATTTCTAATCTGTGAGCTTCCCTCTCACCTTCTAAGCTCACTTCCTGTCCGGTCAGTCCATTCTGCTTTCTGTGTTTCGCCTAAACTGAAAGAAGACAACTATAATCCTACCTTTCTAGATGCCTGTGACATGCACTTGGTCCAGGAAAGATGGTATTTTTCTCCTTAGAATTCTAACAAGTGGATGCCCAGAATGAAATCACTTGCCCTTATTCTCTTTCCTCTCCGTATGATGTAAATGGAACAAGTGGGCTTCTGCAATCTAAATGTTTTTACCTGCTTGGTCAAGGTTAATCCACAGGAATGAAATATTTCAGATATTCATTTATTTATTCTCTGTGGGAGTAGTGTTTAATTATTTTCTGAAAACCCAATTGCCATCCATCCTGCGTCACTAATTAGAAAATATGTGTAAAATTGGAAAATAAACATTTACATCCAAAAATGATGAACTTTTTGCTCATTCTGCATCTGGGTGATCACGGCCTATTTTCTGGGAACTGAGACTAAACTATAATTTATACTGTGGTTCTTTTGTGTCTTGCGTCACTCCTGGGAATGGATTCTTTCCTAGGTGCTTGTCTAGTTCACTGTGTTTTTCAACAGAAAGAATCCTAAGGGCTGGGTCCAGTGAGACGAATGTTGACCAGGCTGGCCTGAGATCATGTAGTCTATAGTCCTGATTTTCATCATCTCAACTGCAAGGAGACAAGGCCAAGGCACAGGAGGGAATATTGTGCATTTGTAGGCTGAACAAACACACAGAATCTGAAAACAAAAGAGTAGAGATTTGTCAGAGCTGAGTAAGTCCGGAAGATCATGGGACCACTTTAAAAGTTGATGAGCTGTTCTAAGCACCAACAATACAATAACAATAACAACAACAACAAAACAGATGAAAATATCTGCCCTTACATAGCATCTCTGCAGGCTTGAATGCGCCTCATTCATCTATGCTGCCTAGCCTTGAACTCACTCTGTAGCCCAGGCTAGCCTTGAACTTTCCTATGTCAACAGATCCAGCAAGCATACATTCTTATAGGAGATATAAAATAAACAAGATAAATACAATATGACCTAATTAATGGTAAGTGTTTGAAGGAATATAAAACAGATAAATAAGATACATCGTGTCATGAGGAGAGCTGAAATTTCAGAGGCAGTATTCAGGGTACTCAAAAGCCTGACTTTTGAGTGAAGACCTCTAAGAGCGAGCAGGGCTTGTAGCCATGAGACTGGAGCTTGCAAGGCACAAGGACTAGCCGTTGGTATATCTGGCATGTGCCAGAAACACCAGGAAGTGACTAGAGAAGAAAAGAGGAGATGAGTGGGACTGAGGTGAGAGTGTAGGACAGCAGCAGAATAGAAAGTCACAAAGACAGGAGAGGAGGAATAACAAGGTCTGACTCAGACTTGAGCAGGATTCTTGGGCTGGTATGAGAAGACAGCACCCGGCTGAGGCAGAAGAAAAGAGGTTATCACAGTAATTCACGTGAGAAATTCCAATAGCTGGGACTAGGTAGTAACAACAAGGTAGATATGAGTTGACAAAATTTCCCTAGGCAGGGAGAATTGAGAGAGCTGGGTGAGAGCTGTGAACTAGGAAAGACAGAGGAGTCAAGAACACAGTGAGACTTGGGTCTGAACAAATAGAAAGATCTGATTAAAAACTCCTTGAAGAGAATCAGCCATACATATTCACTTAATACATAATGAATATAAATGCTAAAATAGCAAAAGGAATTGAAATTCCTCTGAAAGTGTTAAGTATGTATAAGGCAAAAATAGGGTAATGTGAAAGTGCATTATTAACATATAGGATGCATCTCCATTTAAATATGACATTGATAGTCCTGTGCACCCAGGAAATAAGAGGAGCAGCATAATTCTTTCCACAGTGATGTGCGGATAGCATTAACTGAACACAGCATTAAATATTTGCCAGAAAATCTGATAGTCAGATTTTTATATTTATTAAAGACTTTCCATATTGAGTTTAATTAAGGATTTGATTATGAATTCTACCTTGAAGGCATGATTACTACTTATCTCTTCACTCTTGGGCCAAAGAGAATTACAGATGCTGAATCTCTTCTCCATTGCATCCATGAAAGAGTCATTAGTCTGGAAAGGCATATCCTTTCTTAGTGTTGCAAATTGCCTACAGAAATTTAACTCGTTCAGCTTTTACAGTGCTCTTGTAAGGAATATTGGCTATGCCCTTAGTATTATAACTAAGACGATAGATTAATCATCACAACTAATTTCTTGATAAGTACGCAATTGTCTTTCATTGTTCCTTTGTTAGCTGGTATTATTCATATTTTATCCATGTTAATACTATGGAATGTGACTGGGAAATGTGCTTTTTTTGAGGATGTATGTACAATCACTGCTCCATGGTTTAGCTTAGCCTTTGTTTTTCTACCTTTACCATTTCCAACATGTCAGTGTAAGGTCATCACCACAAAATGGGAGACTTGCTCTTCAAGCATCGCTGTTAGTGTTATACCATGAGCATCCAGAAAGGACTAAAAGACTCTGGCAAACCATGTCACCTCTTGGAAACCTGTGAAGGACACTGTTGCGGTATGAGGAGTTATATGGCCATTAGTCAAAGAAAGAGTTTCTAGGACCTACCTAGCTGGTGTCTCTGTTCTAATGAATGGATATGCTGGACTGTCATTAATATATCGTAATTGATAGCATCCCATGCTCATTCAAAAAGCCATAAAGCACCCACAGAAAGAAAGGCATGCATGTCCAAGCCCAGTGGACTTGGACTAACTTTTTCTATCACTCTGGCCCTAACTCCCCATTCTCTGTTCCCCAACCCAGAGAAAGGTTTTTTTTGTTTTTGTTTTGTTTTTTGTTTGTTTGGTTGGGTTTTTTTTGTTTTTGTTTTCCTTTTTGTAGTGACAAGGTGGTGGTAGAATAGAGAAGCACAAATTCCACCTTGATAGATCCCTCCATATCATTTATACAGTGAGCTCAGCCTGGGTTCATTTGGCTCACAGATTGACACCCCCCCCCCCGTATGTATATAGGGGTGACTCCGTATGTATAATATTTTGCTTGATTGGTGGAGAAGAAATAGAGAGAAACTAAACACCTGTTCACATTTATTTTTTTCCACTTTAAACCCCTAATAGGAATATATTTATTTTTCAAGGAAAAAAAAAAAGCAATGTTATTTCATCCATCACCTTTGTCAAAATATAGCACACACATTTATCTTTCTGGATAAAATAAGGCAATATGAAAGGAAGGCTAGTAGGCTCGTCTTTCTCTGACAGGATTCTTACAGTCTTCAATCCTTCCCTAGTCCTTTCTCTGCACCTGTCCTTTCTTGTGTCATTATTAGTAGCATACCCCTTCATTCTGCGCAGCGTCAGTCATGACTATTACCCTAGCTACCCTGTTGTCTAGATCTGCAGCCTACTTTCCGTCTTCACTCCTTTCACAGTAATCCTGCTGGGAACTATCACATATTCAAATAGTTTTTTTCCATCCCACAGTAGTGACTAGTTCCTACAACATTCCTGTGGAAAGACAATCTCATCACCATATTGGAAACAACTGTGTTCCCTGATGTTTCTATAATTATCCTGTAAATAACAAATATGATTGTTATTATAGTATGTTGCAATGCATCCCTTCAGGAAATTCAAATTAGTAAAATCAATTTTATCACCAATATTCATTTACGTTAACCACGTTTGGAACTTAAAACCACAATTTTTTATTTTTATCTGAAAAGACAAGTAACTGGGTAAACATTTAATATCAGCAATAAATATGAATGTTCATAGAGAGAACTGATTTAATGTGGATCCAATGACATTGTTTTAAAGGTAAACTCAAGAGATTTTCCCAAATAAATTTAAATGAAAGAACTTCACCCTTATCAAAAAACAAGGAAACTACCTTCAGTAAGGTAAATTGTACACTGAAAAAAAAATCATTAGGAATTAGGGTTTGTACAAAGAACACAATTAAAACATGGGACATGGAGCCAAAGAGTTCTCAAAAGATGAAACACAAACAGCTGTGAACACTTAAAATTATTCAACATCTTTAGCCTTCAGGAAAATGCAAACTAAAACTACTTTGAGATGTCTTCTTCCTCCAGTCAGAACGACTAAGATACAGAAACAAATCACTGCAGACGCTGGCGTGAATGTGGGGACATAGAAACATTTATTCACTGATGGTGGAGCGCAGACTTCCGTTGTGGAAATCAGTATAGAGTTTTCTCAAGAAAATTAAAATAAATCTACCACATGATCCTGCTATCCACTCTTGGGACTCTTCCAAGATTCTATAACTTACTCCAGAGACACTTGTTCATCCATATTTGCTGTTGCTCTATTCACAATAGCTATGAAATGAAAACAACCTAGCTGTCCATCAACTAATGGATGTATTTACACAAAGGAATATTACTCAGCTATTAAGCAGAATGAAACTATGAAATTACAGGTAAATGATCGGAGCTGAAAACAATCCTTCTGAGTGAGTAACCCAGACCCAGAAAGGCAAGCATTACGTATGTTCTCTCGTTTGTAAATGTTAGCTTTGAATCTTTAGGTATGTGTGTTTCATTTAGAATACTGACAGTGGTCAGGAAATTACTAAGAGGCCATGGAGGTGAGTCAAGGAAGGAGAGATAGAAAGAGGTGGTATACAGGGTTAAAATGGAATTGTAGAAGGAGAAGGGATAAATTGGAATGGGGAAAGGGAAGACGTGTGAAACTGGGAGTGATAAATAATACTAAAGACTTTTCAAAAAAAGTCACATGAAAATCTACCACTGTAGAATCTTCCTAAAGTATACACATACATAAAAAGAGTTAAATTAGTTACCCTAAAATGAGGCAACAGTGACCCAAGCAGTCAACAATAGGCTAAGAAAAGCCCAGTCTCAGGAAAGGACTATTTCATTTAGAGTTTTTGGCCAGTGGAGTCCCCAAAACCCCTAAACATTACAGGCTATTGCAATGCTTTTGGTTCCTCTCCATAACTTGACAGTAAGTCCCTATTGCTGAGGAAACTACATGCTTGGATAATAGACATGTACAAATTAAGCTAGTACTGACAAGGAAGCTTCATCCCCATTGGCTAGCTTCCATAGTACTTGGAATGTGTTACGCACACTACCAGAAGATGAATGCAATCACCACTCATACACAGATGCAAATTCTGAGAGCTACATTAATGACTACCCAGGTAAGATATGCCAATTGGTTCAGTAATAGCATGAATACCATGGAAGTAACTGACTTCTGATTGGATTTAAGTCTCATTCCACAAGATGAAACACATACCTGATACCATTATCAGGCCAGGAACCTATGGATATACAGACCTTTGGGCTCAAAGGGAAAATCTACTTCTATTATTCTGCTAAATGGACATAGTATTAAATGAACTTCTGACTTACTGTTACACCCATAGATTAAGGCATCTCTCAACCCTCATCAGAGAAGCTTCTGTTTGCAGTAAATGATGACCATCAACATAATGACCCACAACCGTCCATGGTCTAGGGAATAAGAGACTACAGAATTTTCAGCTTTAAATGGAGTATACATATAGCACCCCTCTTCTCCAGGCTGAGGGATCATAGTGGAAGAGAGGTAGGAAGCATTAAGACCTAGAGGTTGAGGATAACTGCAAGGAAACAGTGTCTTCTGAACACAGCAGGGGAGCTACACATATGAACTTGCAATGGTTGTGACCTGTGCAAGCCCACACCAAACCAAATCCCAGAATGAAGAGGATATCTGTGCATGAATCCATCCGTAGCTGAGTAGCTATTGCCAATTCTTAGCTGCTTGAAGAGGAAAGGTCAGTTTTCTGTAGGAGAGTAGTCCCTAATAACTTGACCACATCCTAGTGAAATACCACATCTTCAAGAATATTTGAGAGGCACAAATTGCCCTTTATGTGGGGAAGGATGCAGGTTGAGTGAGAAGGGAAAAAAGAGTGGAACTGGAAAGAGTTAAGGAAGGGTGAATATAAAAAAAAAAAAAAACACTTCATATGAAATTCTCAAAGAACTAGTAAAAACATATTTGTAAAAGAAAAGAAAAAGAATTAAAGTTTGTAGGACCAGCTAGATGGCTCACCAAGTATAGGAGCCTGCCATCAAAGCCAAGAACCTGAGTTTCATCTCCAGAACCCACATTGTAGAAGGAAATAAGTTTGTTTGTTTGTTTGTTTATCTGGAGAGAGAGAAAGTGTGTGTGTGTGTGTGTGTGTGTGTGTGTGTGTGTGTGTGTGTGTGTGTACATTGATTACCCCATCAAGCTCCAACAGATAATTCCCTTCCTACTCCATCCATGAAACACTCCCACTCCCAAAGATGTGTCCTTGTGCCTCTTGATCTTCAGGAGCCCGTGGTAATTCTATCTAGATTTTCTGGACTTGAAGGACTTGAAGCCCTTGGTTCCAGAATCTCCCCACATCTTTTTTCTCATTTACCATTGCTGGATACACTTGCCCTTCTTAACAGACCAAGAAGGCATGCAAAATCAGCATGGTCTAAATTAACTACCTTAACTCTCTCCTGTGTCGCCTAATCAATGATGACTTCAGGGTCATAAGAAATACTCTAGCTCAAAAACTCATAGCAATACTTCCTTATTTTCTGTATTCCATCAGTTGCCAAGATCTATTGAGGCTGCCTTCCTAACTGAACATAATCTTACACTTCCTGGACTACCCTATCCTGTAGCAGTATGCCCCACCCATAGTCCAAAACCTGGTTCAAACTCTACTACCTCCACAATATCTTTCCAACTTCTCTCTGGACAAAATCTCTGCCTTTTCTAAAAGCATTCTGTAAAACTCAATTCATTATCTAAAAATATACATATATATTATTTAAGGGACTAGAGAAATGGTTCTGCAATTAAAAGCACTGGCTGCTCTTCCAAAGGACCTGGGTTTGAGCACCTACATGGTGATTCACAACCATCTGTGATTCCAGTTCCAGGGAATCCAATTCCCTCTTCTGGATTCCATAGGCCCTGGGCACACAGAATGCACAAATATACATTCATGTAAAGCACCCATGCCCATAAATAAAATGATAAAATAAAAATATACTTAAACCAATAATTACCTTCTCTATTTTAAATACCGTTCACATAGTATGCAAGAAACTAAATAACCATTTATCACATGCTGTCATGGGAAACGGCTTCTAAGCTTTTGGAGTGAATTTACAAATAAAATTACTGCAAAACAAAACATGTATAGGAACTGCATTTGCCTATTATTGTTGTTGTTGCTGTTGTTACTCACATCAAACTCTTGTCTGGTTCATTGCTATTGTTATCTTAAGAGACTAAATAAACCAAGAAAGAGTATTCCAGTTAAATTAGCCAAGAAATGAAATTTGAAAAGTAATGCCTTAGGCCCTTTTGAGATAAAGGGAATGAATATTTTGGATGAAACTCAAATGGATACTTAACTTTCCCAACCAACTTAAGTGTGTGGCCCTTCCATAGGTAAAGTTACCCAGAATTTTAATACTAGAATGATGAGTAGTTTCCAGCTGCCCTTCAGTTTGCTTCAGATTCCTCCCATCACCTCCGAAAGATGTTATGCTGCTGAGGGCTAGGTGTGATTTTGCCACATCAAAATACATACACACCTGTTCTTAAGACAGGAAGGTGATTGTGAACAACACTTGTAGTTTGAAGGTACAGCAGGATGCACGGAGCAGAAGGTTTGATAATGAGAAATTACAGTTTCCTGCGATTCCTGAGGGCCAGAGGGAGGGAATTATTTGCTTTGTGCTGGCAGCAATTTCCCTAAGCCCTGTGAGATGGCATAGCTCAAGCTGTTGCAAATGTAGACATAGTAGCGACCAGCCACAGCTCTTGGTTGGAGCAAGATCCCCTGGGGCATGAAATATATTGAAAAACCTTTCTAAATAGGATTGATCACTTAATTTGAGTGTTTTAGAGAAAAATCCTACATAGTCTTCAATTTCTAACACTTGTTCGCAGCCCCCTGGAAGCTAAATAATCACTTCTCCTTATCTGTGTGTATATGCATTTATGTCTTAATTAGACAGCCTCATCACAAAGAGTGCCATATGGATAATGTACTCAGAGTGTTGGGACTGGATATAGGATAGTCTTTACCTTAGCTTTCAGAACGAATCACCGTGAGCCCTTCCTCAGAGAGGAAAACGTTACATCTTCCCATGCGCCCTGTCTTTTGTCGTCAACCACTGCCACCAGTCCTCAAAACAAAACCACAGCAGCACAAAGAGGCCCATCGTGTTTCAAAACAGAGGGGCTGATGGCTGTTTTGTTAGCTGCACACTTTATTTTGAGGGGTTAACTTTTGCCTTCCATTTGTACTTTTTTTTCTCATGAATGAGCAATTAATTACTTTGCTGCTGTCTTCGCTGTTTCAAAGCTTCAGTTTACAATAGCCTTTTGTTTTCTCGCAATCGAAAAAGCTTTGAAGGATTTCAATCTTCAAAAACAGAGAACACTTTCTTTTTCTTTATTTCTGAACACACAAAAACGTCTATTCTTATGTATATTTAATAATAGGCTTCAAAAAGAGCCTTATTGTGCACCTTAACATGATCTGATTGATTCTCGCAGCTAAGTCAAAGGAACACATACAAATCCCAGTTCTGGGAAACGTTTTCTATTTAAAAATCTTAAAGTGTAAACTTTATAATAAACTAGGGGAGAAAATGTAAATATGTTGTATTTTATTTTAAATACAGTTAGGCACAGTTTAAACACAGCCGACTTTTTCTAGATGATCATTCGACTCGGATAATGAAGCGTTTCATCTTGAGTCACAGAGAGTTCACTGCAGCTAGAGTGTACAGCCAGAAAGAGGCACTCTGTGTGCCCTTCTTTATGCTCCTCTTCTGGAAACAAGGAGCTGCATGTATTTATGTGTACACGTACGTATGCGGATGGTTGAGAAGCTTTCCCACAAGCAAAAGGAACTAAGGCATTACAGGAGTCCTGAGTCCCTGCTTACATTCCCTCAAAATGGACTGAGGATGAATTTGGCTGGGTAATGCAACCTCACTATCTAGAATGGCTGTAGAATTGAAATGTTGATTTAACACTCTGATTAATGCAGCAATGTCCACCCTTCCTTTTTCTGATTTGGGCCTTGAAACTATAAATACGAGTAATTCAGTTAAATAAACAGACTAACTTCCATCCATCCTCAGGAGAGCTAAGTTGAGAATGTATCTTAGCTCTCTGTCTTACTACTAAAAGAAAAATTACAGTCCGGAGACAAGTGTGCTAATTATCAGTCACTTCTTTCTCCTGTTGCTGACAAGAGTGCCCATGGGCGCACACACACACAAATCAGTTAATAAAGAACTCTAAGTGGTTAAACTTCAGCAAATTGAGAATGTACTGTAATTACCTCAGCCGTCCATTTCATTTCATGTTACTCAAGTGCAGTGTTTTGTATTTTAAAATGTTAACATCTTCTTCCTGGTCCACTGGAGAACTTAATAAGGTGTTTTCTCTATCATTATGTCAAAATCACATACAGAAGACAGCAAGATGAGATATCTACCGAACCAACCAGCTCAAGCCTGCAGAAATAGCTCACATTCTGACTGTCAAAGTGACCAGCAATGATGTCTCTGTTTTAAGGATACTCTCTACTATCCCTCTTTTGCTCAAATAGATGTGTAAACCTGCTTCCTAACTAAATGAGACCCTTGGTGGGTATCAGGAGTCACAGTTCAGTTGAGAGAACACAGTTCTTTCCTTATGGTTACCTATGTGTACCACCAAAGGCGACTTTGTGACTCCAGGGCCTTTGGTGAAGCTATCTAGAATCCAAGTAAGAAAGCAGTTGTATGGTTTAATGTAAAGCTGGGACAAATGGTGAGCTTTTCAACCTTGCAGTGCTATCTAAGTTCAGCCACATAAAAACAGACTTACAGAAATCCAGTGTGTCTTGGTTTCATTCCTGTTTGGCACACGCTATCTCTAGTGTGATTTTTGCTATTGAAAATACAGTCTTCTGTGGCTACAGTAGCATCTTTTCAACCATCTCTCTGATGATGAGTATTTGAATTTTCCAGTTTTACACGAAAATGCATCTCAGAAATGACCTTCTAACATCTCTAGCTTTAGAGGGTAAGGCTAAAAGTTAAGAGAATGGTCTTTGATGCCCTGCCAACTGATATTTGAAAGCTAGTTATGTCGCTTTCTGATGTCATATGACGGAACAATTCACTTCTCAGCTCAGTTTTAGTTCCTTCATCTATAGAAGGAAAGCAATTTCATTCCTAATATTTTTTTAGAAGATCCAAAGGGCAGTCCATGTAAAATCATAGTATATGTTACTTTGCTCTTAGCAAGTGAATTAACAGTAATTTGCTTCCTTAGGTTGACTTCTGAGACTGGGATACGTTTACCATGTTTATTGCTAAGGCTCTGGATGCACACTGTCTAATTGCCCCAGACACTCCTCGCCTCAGTTGCCAATCCCCACAGTGTAACTGTTATTATTGATACTATTATCATCTTATATTATTTTTATATACAATATCAACAGTTAGAACGCCCTTATGCAGCGCTTCTCAAGGCGGTCCACAGTATCAAACACTCTGAGCCTCAGATGAGAAAACAGACACGTTTTGATACGCCAAATTCTCTTCTTGTGTGAAATGGGGACAAAGTTGCTGCGGTATCATATCAGACGATTCTGCAAAGTGGCTGCTACCACATCCAAACGGTCAACCATCTCCCTTTTCTTTTCTTCTTAGCCTCCACCTCATCCTCAGCCAGAATCCATTTCTTTCTATATAATTCAAACTGTTCAAGAATTCTGTGGATGATACATTTTATTAGGTTTTATCTATTGAGTAATTTAACTTACTAAAATATAATTTATTAAAAATTTCTTCTGGATCAACCATAAATACTATAACGGAATCTATGAGCTAGCATCTGTAGGAAAAGTTTTGAAACATGGTCAGAGTTAATCTTAGCTCTTAAGTAAAAGCATTTACATAGGATTAACTATGTGCCAATTACTGTACTAAAGTCTTTACAAAAATTGTTTTTCCTTAATCTTCAGAATAACTCAATAGTTCAATATTATTATCTCGCATGCTGATGATAAGGGCATTTTCTCTTGGTGTCATGCAAGCATGAGAGGAAAGTCTCCATCCCAGGTATAGTGGGCAGCAAAGCCTTTTCTCTGAAGGATGACAGAGTGTCACTAGAGAGCAGAACAGCAGCACCAAACCATCAGAACCAGAAACAGCTCTGACACATCCAGGCTTCTAACCATGTTTAGAGAAGTCTGTCTAGTGGCTTTTAAATTGTGTTTGTGTGTATGTGCATGTGTGTGGTGTGTAAGTGTGTGTGTGTGCATGTGTGTGTCTGTGCATGGGTGTGTGCATGGGTGTGTATGTGCATGTGTGTGCATGTGTGTGGTAGGTGTGGATGTGTGTGTGCATTGTGTGTGTGTGTGCATGCATGTGTGTGTGTGGTGTGTGTGCATGCCCGTGTCCATGTGTGTGGTTTGTGTGTGTGTGCATGTGTATGTGTGTGGTTTGTGTGTGTGTGCATGTGTGTGCATGCATATGTGTGTGCGGTATGCGTGCCTGCATGCGTGTGGGTGGATGTACGTATGTGTGTGTGTGTATGCATGTGTGCATGTGTGTGGTGTGTGCGTGCATGTATGTATGTATGTGTGGTTTGTGTGTGTGTGTGCATGCCTGTGTGCATGTGTGTGGTTTGTGTATGTGTGTGTGTGTGTGCATGCCTGTGCATATGTGGTGTGTATGTGTGTGTCTGTGTGTGTGTGGTGTGTGTGTGTGTGCATATGTGGTATGTGTGCATGTGTGTGTGCATATGTGGTGTGTGCGCATGTGTGGTTTGTGGGTGTGTGTATGTGTGTGCATGTGTGTGCATGCATGTGTGTCTGTGGTGCGTGTGTGTATGAGAGAGAGCACATGTGCATTCACGTAGGACATGCACTTGTGGAAGTGAGAGGGCAGCTTGCAGGAGTCAGTTCTCCTTCCCCCGCGTGAGTGCCAGGGCTCCACTGCAGGTTGTCAAGCCTGACAGCAGTTCCTTTTCCTGCTGAGCTATCTTGCCAGCACCAAAAGCAGCTTTTTAAACTTCCTAGTCACTAGACTCTTTTTTGTCTTACAAGGTGAGTGCCTGAAGACAGATGTTCAGATTACAAACTCACAAACCCCAGATTTAAGTCATTATGTGTGACTTCCAAAGGAAGTGTGACTTTCTTCAAATGGACCTGTTAAACACTGGTAAACTAAAATGCCCATTTTAAACAGAAAAGCCTGAGTTGAAGAAAACGACATGACACAAGTTGTGCTCAGAGAACATATCAACTCTTCCCTAGGATTCGCCTTGCTTTTCAATCCGAAAAGATCAATGTGAATACATAGACAGCTGTATGTGTGTGTGACATATTGTGATATATTCATATAAACGTATACTTGACAACATTCAAACAGGCTGTGGAAAGCTTTGCTTCTCTACAATGAAAGGGTTCAGGACATACTACCTCAAAGGTGGTGTGTCAAGAAAACAGCACTGGGAAGGGCTCTCTGACCTCCCCATCCTCTGCCCTGAAGGAAGAGCAAGGAAGCTAGATTCTCTGAGCAAGTTCTCCCAGGCCTCTATTTCTAAGGAGTCTCCCGTGAACCCAAAAGAAATCACATCACAGGAACAGACCCGACTAGGGCTTGCCTCGCTCACCATTAAACCACACTCTTTTGCCTCCAGTCATACTTATATTTTGGGGGAACCTCATTTTTGAAGACTCTCATCTCTGTGAAAATTATATTAAATAAAAAGAATGCTTTTCTCTTGTGGTTTGGTTAGAGAAGTCTCAACCACAAACATTGCAATGAAAGGAAAAACAGTATTAGTTTTGTCCTTTGTGGACTGATTTAAAGGAACATTCTAACAGGGTCGGTATTGTGGAAGTTTATTTTTAGTTATGTATAAAATAATTGTTTTATGCTCTGTTGGGTGAGGGGCTGCCTAGGTTTTGGCATTTTGTATCATCCGCAGGTGTTGGATTTACATGAAAGATGTCTGATTGCACATGATCTATACATGCTATCAGTAGAAACCTAAGAAGTTTTATATCAATAAAAACACCTGAGTTCATACTTTTAAGGTTCTACTGTCCAGTATGATGGTGGCTAGGATAGTGAGGCCCCCTTCTGAGGTCTGGCAGGTTTTGCACCTATGATAATGCCTCCATGTCTCCTTGCTGAACTGCCCAGCAGAAGCGACGTATTACTAGAAATGGCACCTGCAACATGGGGCACCACCTCACACCAGCTAATCCAATGTAGAAACAAGGAAGAAGAGAAAGAACCTCCAGACCTTGTAGAGTCCAGTAAAGTACACTCAGAGCAGTTCCCAGAAGACAGAGATTAAAGTATCAATAAAAGGAAAGCTCTATAAGAGAGAGCTGTAAATGAGGAAGAAGCTCTTAGGTGAGAGCCATGTTTCAGACAAATTTTTGGATGAATTTTCATAGGTGAAAACAGAGTTCAGCTGGGAGCAGGGATAAAAAGCAAGGTTATAAATGCATTCCTAATTATAGAACTGATGCTCCCCCTCACTGCTGATGTTAGCCAGGGCATAGAAAATGAAAACCAAAATGTACTGTTATATAAGCTGATTTTGTTGATGGCTTTTGTGTGTGTGAAGTCCAAGTGGGTCTTGTGTTTGAGGTCTATGAAGAAAGGTGTAGTTTCCTATAGCTGTGGTGAAAAAGAATGTCAAAGTGCCAGAATATTTCAACCAGCAATTCTTCCCACTGGCCCAGGACCCCCAGCTGTTGTGGAAAGTGCAGCTTGGAGCCAAAAAACTGCTCAGTCAAACTGAATAGTTTTTATTTTTCTGCAAACCTAACTATAAACGGCCCAGATACTGGTGAGTTCCACCCATGAGGGAACTCTTCCTGTAGACAAGGACCAGTTATTTTTTTCTGCAAACCAGACTCTATCTTAAAATCTGGAAAATATTTCCTCAGGGTCAGCACACAGAAGCTATTTTCCAGAACTGGCCGAGGTTGTATCTCCTGCTGGTAGCTGAACTTGACACTGTAAAAGTCATCCAGATGGTGCTGGTTTTGAAGGCATGAAGGAGTCATGGAGAGCAGCTGAGGCTTAAAACTATGAGAGGCCAGTAGAAGCCATTGGTGAGGGTGCAGCCTCTGTAGAAGTTGAAGTAGTTGAAGGCCCAGATTAAAGGGGTCATGTAAATAAGCTGAGGCTTGGCACCATGAAGAGAGCTAAGGAGAAGCTATTGGTGAAAGTGCAGCCCAGTTGTATTAAGGGACCCCAGCAGCACTCTGAAGATTCCAATACCATGGAATGACCACCAAGAACAGTAGCAACAGTGGAGGAGAGCCAGCCAAAACCTGGAGGAAAAGCTGTGTGTGCTGCAGAGGGCAGAGCCTGAGAAGTGATCCAAGCCCTTTGGAGTCCCAGAAGATCATGAGTGAGTTCCAGATAACTGGACATTGATAATATTTTCCTGCTGTTCGAAGACATTGTGAAAAGCTTGACAGATGTTTGGTTTCGTTTGGCCCTGTGTGTCAGCAACCCTCATGATTGTTCCTCTTGTAAATACGTTTCCTGGTATAGTGTTAAACTGTGTTGTAGAGATAAAGCTTTTTTTTTTTTTTTGATTGACTTATACAGAAAGCCAATGCTGTGAAAGTTTATTTTTTGCTATATATAAAATAATTTTGTGGACTGTTAGGTGAGGATCTGCATAGGTTTTGGCATTTTGTATTGCCTGCAGGTGTTGTATTAATGTGGAGGATGTTTGATTGCACACCATCTGCATATGCTATCAGTAGAAACCTGAGGAATTCTGTATCAATAAAACCCCCTGAGCTCAGACTCTCAGGGTTCCTCTGCCCAGGATGGCGCTTGCCATGACAGGCGGTTCCCTCTGCTGAGGTCTGGAAGAGTTTGCAGATATGTGTATGTCCCTGTGTCTTCCTTGGCGAGCCCACTCAGTGAGTGGGTAACGACTATAGGTCGGTATTAGGTACTCATCTCCGTGCTGTAGCAAAACACCTGACAAGGCAACTTAAGGAAGGTGTTATCCTGGCTCAAGATCTGAGGAATACAACACGGATGGAAGGCATGGTGGCAGGAGCTTGAGGCAGCCGGCCACGCGGAACACACAGATGAGTGCTGGTACTCAGTTTGCTTGCTTTCTCCTTTTTCATTCAGTGGCAGATCCAACCATAAGATGGTACCACATATTCCATGTGGATCTTTTCCTTTCTGTCAAACTTCTCTGGACACACCCAGGCGTATGTCTCCTTATTGAATCCAAATCCCATCAGTTGATAGTATACATGGGTATATCGGATCTCTTTCAAGATTTCCTTCACTTTTGGCTGTTACTGTCCTTCTCTCTGTGCTTCTGCTTTATTTACATGGTGATAATGAGGGAATTTTTTTTTATATTTTTTTAAAAAAAAAAATTTCATACAATATATTTTGATTGTATTCTTTCAGAAGAATGGAGGAGAACAAAATAACCGTCTAAAAAAGTCATAAGTAATCATGCTATTAACTGTATGCCTAAAAATACCTATAATGTGTGTAAGTTGTTACCAAAATACACATGTATAGTTCAAATGAAATGTCCCCATCTAGGCTGATAATGGTCCCCGCCCCCAAGAGCTACAGACCATGTAACAAAAACTCCAACGCCTGGAAGAAGAAGCCTTCCATTGAGTTTCATTGTTTGTTGGTCAAGGGTGTCCAAGAGGCATTCCAAACATTACAGGCTATTGCCATTGCCCTTGATTGCCCCCCCACAGTGGAAGGTAATCTCTGTTGCTGAAGACCCCTGAGCTGGAACTGACCTGAATGCCTCCTCCCTGAGGGCTAGTGTCCATGGTACCAAAAGGTGCCATGCAAACTTCCAAAGAAATGAAGCAACCAGTGGTTTTACCCAGCTATGATGTCTATGAACCACAACAATAACCAGCATGGCATAATAACCCTAAGGGTGCAGTAGTGGCATGAATATTTTGTAACCAACAGGAAGTAACCAACACCTCTCAATTTGACTTAAGACCTGCTCAACAAGAGGGAAATCAAATCTGGCACTGGAAAGTCAGCCAACTAACCAGGCTAGTGAAGCAAATTGGTCTTAGAGAAGAACCTACATCCACCACTTTACTAAGCCAGTGTAATCTGTAACTGTGCTTTAAATGTATGTCCTTATACCCACAGATAAGTGTAGTCCTCACCCCTCATCAAGGAAATATCTCTCTGAAACAGACAAAGACCATTACAGAAAACCACAATCAACCAAATGCAGAGTGAGGATCCCAGTCCCAATGGAAGAATACATCTTCAAAACATCCCCTGTACCTAAGGCTCAGGGAACACTGTAAATGATAAATCAGAAAGATTTTAAGAGCTAAAAGATCAGGGAGTTTGCTGTGAAATTGTGTCTCCTAGGAATGTTAGAAACTATACCCCTAAAGTCTAACAAACATGAATCCTCCCAACACTAGCTGAACAAGGACAACAACAATAATGTGCTAACATGGACAGGGGAAATTCCATAAGGCCTCAACCCATATAGAACTATAGGAAACTAAGAAATGTTGAGAGTGAGAGAAATAAGTCTTCCCCAGGGAAGAATATATCAACTAGTTATCTAGTACCCAGTGCTCAGCCCTGAAGACATATACATATAAGTAACATCAAATAGACTGAGCAGGTTATACACACACACACACACACACACACACACACACACGCGCGCGCGCGCGCACATCATACACATATAAACAACTAATGAAAACAGAGGCCATGAATTTGAAAGAGAACAAGAATGGATCTATGGAAAGAGTTTGTAGGGAGATAAGGGAAGAGGAAAATGATGTAATTATATATCAAAAAATAAAAGAAATTTCTAGGGACATGAAAAATTATTTTTCGTACAATATACTTTGATAATATTCTTTCCCCTCTTCCAGCCCTTCCCACTTCCTTACCCATTCAATTGTATGTTCCTTCTCTTTTGCTCTCCAGTCTCTCTCTCTCAAAAAATCAAAACAAACAGAAAAACAATAATACAAAAAATAAAAAAATAAAACAAAAAGTCCACAAAAAAAATGCAGTCCGTTTTGTGTTGGCCAACTACTCCTTGGCATGGAGCCTTGTCTGAATTGTGGTTGATAACTTAGTAGACTTTGTCTGTACTTTCCCATCCAAGTTGGTATCCATTTATACTGTACTGTCTATACAACACAAGTTCTCATAATTGAACATTGATATTTACTATTGGAAAAATGGATCATCCATGCCTTCATAGCTCAAGATTGAGATGTATTCTATGTAAGCTTGTGGCAGGTCACAAGAAGAGCTGAGTGCTATTTTGTTCCCCATGTTGTAATCCTGGAATAGGTCTGACCTTCCTTGAACCATGGAACTATTGTCAGGAGGACGTAAAGCAATACCAGATAGTGAAAAGTGCAGTCCCTAAAGAGAGAGCTTCTCCATCCCAGCTTCCAGCCCACCCCTATCCCCATCACCTGCCATGTGACTTTGCATACATCGTTTAGTATCTCTGAGTATGCTTCCCTGTATGCTAATTGAAAGCATAAAAATACTGTCTGTTCATCTAGCTGTGTAAAAGATTTTAAAGAAATATCTTAGTGAATGCATTTGGGAAATTATAAAGCCTCACAAAAAGATTATCATAGGTTGAGAATCCCTGATGCAAAAATTCAATATCTAAAAAATCTAAAAACCCAACAGGACATCTTAAGTGAAAATTCCATACATGATCTCCTAGTACAAGTTGCAGTTCAAACACAGATGCACTTAAAATACTGCTTAGAGCTTTGGGATGTAACTAAATTGGCAGAATGCTTGTGTAGCACCCCAGCACTGCCTCAACCAGGTGTGGTGGTACACACCTGTGATCTCAGGTGGAGGCAAAGGATAAGAAGGTTAAGGTCACCTTCAGCTACATAGCAAGTTCAAAGCCAGCCTGAACTTTTGAGATCCTGCCTCAAAAATATTTTAAATATAAGTTAAATTAAAAACTTGGGCCAGGTGTGGTAGTTTTAATCCTTGCTTTTGAGAGGCAAAGGCAGGCAGAACTCTGTAAGTTTCTGGCTAGCCTAGTCTACATGAATTCCAAGTAAGCCAGACTCTGTCTCAAGAAAGAAAGAAAGAAAGAAAGAAAGAAAGAAAGAAAGAAAGAAAGAAAGAAAGAAAGAAAGAAAGAAAGAAAGAAAGAAAGAAAGAAAGAAAGAAAGAAAGAAAGAAAGAAAGAAAGAAAGAAAGAAAGAGAGAGAGAGAGAGAGAAAGAAAGAAAAGAAAGAAAGAAAGAAAGAAAGAAAGAAAGAAAGAAAGAAAGAAAGAAAGAAAGAAAGAGAAAGAAAGGGAAGGGAAGGAAGGGAAGGGAAGGGAAGGGAAGGGAAGGGAAGGGAAGGGAAGGGAAGGGAAGGGAAGGGAAGGGAAGGGAAGGGAAGGGAAAGGAAAGGAAAGGAAAGGAAAGGAAAGGAAAGGAAAGGAAAGGAAAGGAAAGGAAAGGAAAGGAAAGGAAAGGAAAGGAAAGGAAAGGAAAGGAAAGAAAAAAACTACAGTATGGAGTTGCCTTCAGGCTATGCATGCAGAGAGCATATGAAACATCAGTGACTATCAAAAAAAAATATATACACACACACACACACACACACACACACACACACACACACACACAGACACCTGCCTCCTTTGTATGTGTACCATATGTGTGCAGTGTCCATGGAGGCCAGAAGAGGGTGTCAGGTCCCCTGGAACTGGAGTTGCAGGCAATTGTGAGCTGCCTTATCTGAGTATTAGGCACTGAACTAATTCCTAGTGGATTATGCACAGTTGTTCTGGCATGTGTAGCTTGTTCTTGGGATTTTGTGCCTCTTCGGTTTATGGAAACTTTTGCTTAGAGCATAAAAGGTTTAAAATTGGGGTGGGTGTTGATTGGTGGTTCATTGGTTGGTTTATCTGCCATTAGTGTATTGATTCTTGCTTAAAGAACTAAGGTTGGGGAGATTTGAGTTTGTAGATAGTGAGCCGAGACGCTAGTCTGACTCACTGTCAGCTAGTCCTCTCCAAGCTTAGGACAGCCTAAAAAAAGGCTGTGAAAATTTCTACCTTTCTCTCATTCTATTTGAAGGCTGCCTGCAAAAGCAGAGAAAATTTCTCTCTATCCTTCCTTTTTCATTCACTAAATTGAGGGTAAAGATTGTAGTTAATGATTACAGGCCAAGGCAACTTATAAAAGAGCTCACAGAGCCAGAGGGTGAGTCCATGACTATCTTGGCAGGGAGTGTGGGAATAAATGGGCAGGTATGGGGCTGGAGCGGTAGCTGAGAGCTTACATTCTTATCCAAAAGTAAGAGGGAGAGGCAGCTAACTGGGTACGGTGTGGACTTTTGAAACCTCAATACCTGAGCTCAGTGACACACCTCCACCAATAAGCCCACACCTCCTAGTCCTTCTCAAACAGCTCTACCAACTTCAGACTAAAAACTCAAATATAGGAGTCTGTGGGGACCATTCTCATTCAAACCACCACAAGCAGTAAGTTCTCTTAACCAAAGATCTATCTCTTCAGCCCCAAACCAGTAAATATGTTTGAGTCCCATTCCTAAGACACCTCATTACTATAAAATATTTCAAAATTTTTTAATGTAAAACCCAAAATACTTTTGGTCACACACATAATCAAATACGAATATTCAATTAGAATTATTTCTGCTGCTTTTAGTTCCACAAGGTTAAGTATTCTTATACCAACTTAATATATTTTGAACTGCTTAGAAGGGAATGATTTGTATAAAATGCACGCCTGGTATTCTTGCAGGCACTGAACTTCAACTCCAGAGCAGAAGCTCACACATTTACCCACCTTTACCATAGTGAAGCTTGTCTATGACTCACACAGTCAAGACCCTTCGCCTTCAGGAAACATTTACAAACCTTTGCCAGCCCTGGAAATTAAAATTTCAGAAGCTTTTGCTTTGTTCTGCTGGCCTGCGTACATGTTTCCCCATTGATCGGAGGAAAATTAAACTGCCAAAAGAATTAGTCTATTGCTGCCTCTTTAACAGACTCTTCTCTTCATTGCTCCTGGCTTGTGTTGGAACCAGATGGCAAAACCAAGACTGGAACATCCTTTGGTGTCCAGAAGGAGGCCGGTCTGGCCAAAGCATTGTCATTCCTGTCAGCAGCCAGAGTCAAAAGCATTTTTGTAGTTAATCATCAGGAGTGCCTACTAGCTCCAACAGCCACTCACGCAGCGTTTGTCAGCATGAAGGCTCCATCCACACCACAGATGACGCCATGTCGGCAAGAAATGTGTTTCAATATCCTTCAGCAATGAGCTGAGCAAATTTTCATGGCTGACACCCAAAGCAACATGCAATTTAGTGCTGGACTTCTTTTTTGACCAAATTCTGTGAATACCAATGCCTTTCATTTCTAGAAACTAACCTCTCGCAACAAACTTCCCCTGGAACATCATTAAAACACAGGATGCTAAAGGACTGCAGCAAATTAGCAAAATGTCTTTCAAGTAATTGAACACACACACACACACACACAGTGAACTTTAATTTCAAAAGATGTGAAGTTAGTCTTAGACTCTGTGATTTCACGGGTGAGAGTCTACCAGTGAAACTCTTGTGTACTCCAGTGGCAGCAATCAGCTGCAGCAGTGAGATGGTGAATATGAAAATAACAGAGTAAATGCACTGTGCTTTGGAGCTAAACTGGAGGCATTTGGGTGGACACATGAAAGGAAGGCACTGAATAATAACAGTTTAAAGTGTGTCGGAGCTTATCAGGCCTTGTCTGTAGCTGATGGGGGCTATTCATTTCTTAAGCACTAGAGAGAAGCAAATCTGGGTGTCTGGAAAGACATCCACAAATGGCCTCTCCACTTTAAGGTTGGGGATTGTTACCATATCCGAGCAACTCAGATGAATATTTCATATGAAAGGTTAAAGTAAAGAAATGTGCAGAAGATGCCTAGGACCCAAGGACCAAATTGCAATTACATACTACAACATTGCAAGACCTAACACAGACCTGGCCTCTTTGCCTGGTGAAATGGCACACACATAGTAAACGAAACTGGGCTCGGAGCAGAGTCTGCACAAGCATCACGTTGTCCCTGATAAACGCTTGAGGAAACTGAAGGAAACCCATAATGAGGAAGCTATTCTGATCTCCATGACATCTATTTCCAAAGCACTTAAAATTCATAGTTTCTGCACAAAATAAAGTAAGATGGCATTGGTTATCCTAACCCTAGTAGAGGCTGGCTAATAGAAGTTAATCCCTGGTGAAATATAAACGTGCTTGCTTTGGATTGATAACATCTGAAATGCGATGACCAGAGTCGCACATCTTTGTGTCTTTAAAACTGTATCATAAGCTGAGATGTGTGGGTGACACTGGAGGGATGCTGAGTTGGTTTAGTTTCCTCTTATTGTTATTGGTAGCTTTTTTCCTGTAATTAAACTCAGTTACCATTAATGATCTGTATTGTCTTTTAATTTTATGCAGAGCAGAGTATAATAACCAGTAAAATACTATGGAACACTTAAAATTAGACAATAGTCAAAAATTGTTAATGTTGTGGCTAAGACGTAACGTGTGCTATTTTTAAAGGGTAGCAATTGGGAAAACTCTAGAAAACAACAAGGGCAATTTATTTTTGTTTAGAGACTATTGTGTTGTGGCTTCTTTTCCTATGACAAAGCTTCAGGATGATAACATGCCATGATTTAAAAATTGAACTCCATAGTACAGAGCAATGATGCAAGAGAGAAATCATAGGCTTCTTTCCCAAAGCCCACTGCCTAATTTAAATGCCTTTTGATTGGCTAATCATTTTCATTCTCAACAGAAATGATTGGAAACGAGCTTCCTTAAAGCCCTCACTGTAGCTCTTAACAGAGCCAATCAGAAAAAAGACCGATTTTGAACCTACACAGTAAATAGGTTCATATGTTTAAAGAAACATGGCTCTCGGCTGCCCTTTGTTAAAGAGATGCCTTCTTCCGTTCCTCAAGAAAAAGTTTTTGGTTTTGCTCCCTGAAGCATCAAATGAATTGCAAACTGCTTTATAATAAATTAAAATATTCCAGAAAGAATCTCAATACAATGTTTTTATTCATTATCCCAAAAGCTATAGATTCTGTTGTGAATGCTAGCTATATTCAGATAAAGGAAAATACTTCTCAGAAAGGAGATTTGGGATTCTGGCCTTTTTTGTTCCAGATATTATATAAAAAAGAGAGGTTAGAATCACCTGGAAATAATCATGTATTTGAACAAGACTCTGATGTCAATTTTCCCCTGACAATAATATTAAGAAGCCAGTAAAATATGAATTACATAAAACCAAAGGATTCATGTAAGCCCTCACCTGTTACATAAGAAGCAGAGCCTTATGTAACATGCCTTTTCTTACTAATTCTTCAAATTCGAATGCTTTGTGTGACACCAGAGAACACTGAATAACGGTGTTTAAATATTTTTAACTGTTTGAATATGCACAGAGCATCTACGTTAATATTGCAAGTAGTTTGGTGACATCTAGTGGAAATAGCGACTTGCAGCTTCAGACATGGAGATACTGGCAACTGGAGCTGCTGGGATCAAGACAATAATGAGCAAGCAAGGAAGAGAAATGTTGCTCTCTTTCCTAAGTATCAAGAATGAGAGAGGTTAGGTAGCCCTTCTGAGGGAAAATAGCTTCATGTGTATGTTGATTACTAGGAAAAGTGTTGATTATATAACACAGACTCTTTGTAAAGAATTTGGAATACAAAAGAAAAAGAAACCATGGGGGAAAAAAAAAAATAAGCTGTAGCATTTCCACCTACAAGAAGCCACCATCTGTACTAAACCTCTTCTCTTCTGGGCTTCATATATTTTGATGATTTTTTTCCCACTAAGTTTGGATACTCCCAATAATTAACTTTATATTCTGATTTTTAACTCTGCAACCATTTTTTCATGTTATTTGGTATAAAACTGATTCCGAGTTGGCAGAGAACTATAATGTGACTTCCTTTTCCCAGTTGGTTGTTATAGGCTACGAGTCTATGGCTTCTGTGTGACAGTCCAGGGCTGATCAAGAGCACAGTTGTAGAGACATTCTCTCACTAGAATATTTTTAAGTACCATACTGTTCAGAGACATGGTAAATGTGTGTTTTGCCTCAACAACATTTTATTAGGCACCTATGTTATCAGACCCTAAAGACATGAAAAATGAGAGACTTGGACCTTACCATAGACTCAAACATTCTAAGAAGGAAGTATATTTTAAACCAAAGAATTATGACCAATATAGAGAACTTTAACAGAAGATAAAGTTAAGGTTTCTAAACCAAGAAGGAACAGTGACCCCCTCAAGTGAGAGATCATAGCTGGGCAGGGCTTGAAAGGGTGAACAAGAAGGGAAGGTATTTTACGTGAAGTAAGCCTGAGCAATATCAAGAATGGACTGGTATGATGTGGGCTGGTATCCCCAAGGAAAGCCACAGCAGTGGCCCATGTGGAAAGAGGGGAACAGAAGCAGATGGCTGAGGATCTTTACCAGGGAGGTTAGAAAACCCACTGAAAGTTCTTTTTTAAGGACAGCGACATGACTGCATTAGCATCTTATAAAATCATGCTGAGGAACTGTAACACATGAATAGCAGGGACCAGCCAGTGGGCTGTGGCAGCACTCAAGGAAATGGGAGGAGACCTTGACCCCTAAACACTAAACTTAAACAAGAAGCTGAAGATCCAGGAGCTAAGAAAGGATGGACTAGAAGACTCACGTGTGCTGGGTGGCAGAGAGGGCATGCCGAGGAGGATGTGGGCCTAGACTAAATGACCAGAATGGCAATTAGGCAATTATGAGCTAAGGGGAAATGTATATGCATTTTAAACTACACACTGACAATACAGTTCAGGATCAAACCAGCCTTCATGTTTTAACCTTTTTTATGTATATAAGGCATATACCTCTTATAAGACTGGTCCAGTTACTAGAGGTTTTCTTCAGCAGATAGGTCAAAGACAAAAATTAGTACATCTTCACCAGCCCTGATGCCAAAGAATGTCTGTACTGTGAGTAGGATTGTTAACATCTCTAATTGGCCCCTGTATAATACCAGGACTTAGGGGGTAAGAGAGGTGTTAAAGGGGTTAGAGACGTAATCAAAGAGGCTCAAAGGGAAAACTAATTTTAGCTGTCACTGAGGTTTGTCTGTATAGAGTGTCATTAGAAAGACTAAGTGACCTGCTGAACTCTGGTAGTGAGAGCACATTGCAACACCATGGAGGACAGCAAGATGATAGACTCAAGCTGTCTGTGTGCCTGTGTGTGCCTGCAAACATACAAAGTGGAGCAGAGAGTTCTGAGAGGCCTGGATCTCCTGAGTAGTGATCTGATGTGTGAATCAACATCGTCATGCACCATGCCCTTGCCATGTGCTCCCTGCACTTTGCTTCCAGGCAATGAGACAGCATGTTTATAGATACCCAACTGTTCTGCAGACATTATAATCTACTGGATTCTTCCCCAAAGTCTATGGGTTTGACCCTTTGGTGCTTAGTGAAGGTTACACCATTCACCCACAGTCACTCAAACCATAAGCAGAGAAGATTAGACCCAAAAGTTTGGCTCTGTTCATTTATTTATTTTTTAACATATCCGTTTTTGTTGCTGTTATTTAATACTTTCCAATGAACCGTGCATGCCTCTAGCTAAGTTATTAATATCAACATAGATTTTTCCTTCCTTCTCTAGGCTTGTGGCTCCACAATTGACTTTGTAGTTCTCTTGTTTTGCTTCAGAACAGACTGAGCTGGTATGTGAGAGACAGGTGGCAGCCAGTTGCTATGGCAATTGCCTGTCATTAATGATAAAGGGTAATTACTGCAGCAAATTTCTGTTTAGCTTGAAAATCTGACTTGCCCCATCCCCACAGGGGGCACAACCCTTTATCCCCTCTCTGCTCACAAAGGCCTATCATCTGCCTGGACCACTTAGCATTGCTGCTAAGAGCTCAGTAAAGCCTGACTTCCTAAAGACAGAAGAAAGAGGCCTAGATGAGTCACATCTGAAACAGCTCAAAAAAGATTCACATTTCCCACATTTATAGACTGTTGAAACTTGCTTTCCCTTAATTACAATTTGCCAAAAATACTATAACCCTACACATTGCCCATCCATAGACCAAGTTCAATGACTATTTGAAGGCCAACATAGTTTAATTACTAGACCTTCAGACTACAAGAACAAGTGACATTTTAAAACTGACTTACAGAACTCATACATTCAGTGTTATAAGTATACTCAAGTCAGTTAGTCATCCTTAATGTTTAACATGCCAGAGGCACTGAGAGATGAAAATTTTCTTGAGTACCTCTTAATTCAGTGTTCTACAGGAGTTCGAAAAGGAAAAATTTGATCCATGTTAAAGACTGTGATAGGTAAACATTGTCAAAAAAAAAATGACAAAATTGAAAACCCAGAAACCATAAAGAAGCTTAAAATTAAGCATCTGTAGAGTCCCTCATCTCTCTCCATCCCTAACCCTGGGGTCCAAATATGTCTCCTTCAGTTTCTTTTGAACTATAGCCCATAATCACTTTGCATGCCAGTAAGGCATCCCCAGGAACTGTTCTCACAAACATGATACCCTGTGATGGCAGATCTGTTATATAATTATCTTTTTCTTTTTTAATGCTGATCTCACTTCCATTTGATATCCAAGGTATGGAGAAATGGGTGAGATTTGAATAAGAGATCATGTACTGTTGTTCTCTGCAAGAACATAGAGTGTGTGCTTTTCCTGGAGACGAATGTGTCAATACATCTAAAATTCTCTTCCCTGAGTTGGGCCTGCTAATCAAGGTCGTGTTTTGTTCTGTCAAGAGTGTTGCATGTAGCCACAGAGTACTAAAACAGAGGAAGTTGGGGAGACAGGCAACCCCGGGTCAGGTTGTGTAACAAAGATGGGAAGAGGAAAAGATGAACCAGTATCTGACACCTCAAAACCATGGCTGTGTCGTTCACATTAGAGCCTGTAGTAACAACTGGGCACGTCACCTAGGAGCAAGCATTCTTTTTTTTTTTTTTAATCAAGTAGGATAAGGCTTTTTCATATTGAGAAACTTGACTGGCAAAGAAGGTGGGGAATTTTATGCAGAGAGTTGTAGTCAACTCTCTCGAGTTTCTGTTTCATGGGGTGGCATATTAGGAGCAGGGAGTCTGAAGGAGAGAAAAAATTGGTACGAGAATGAATGGAAAAAAGAAAACAGGAATGAATCGGATTCGAGCTGTGAAGGCACAGTTTTGCTACTGGCTGTCACTAGACTCAAAGATCAATTAGTTGATCTCCTTGGAAGAGGGAAGCTATGTCTGTTTTATTCCCTGGGACATTCCAGGCCTCTCCAAGTGAGTTTGGAACATGGTAAACTCTTAATTAATATTTGCTGAACATGTGAATAGCATCATTTTAAAGTTTTCTACCATTTTAGCGCAAAATCCTATCATCTTTGTTTAAATTTCTATTACCATAAAGGCTAACTGGGCCATAAACTACCACCTAGACTGTAGCTGTACCAGTCAGAGCAAGCAAGACCAAAACAAACAAACAAAAATAATCAGACTGAAAATTTAACGCACAGCCCTGACTCCCTTGCTCCCTTTAAGACTGGGCTGCAGTTTCACTTCTGCCATTCACTATTAATTGAGATGTAAGAGAAAGGTAGGTCTTATTTGTAGGCCTTCCTGGGGTGATGGGTTCAACAGACCAGTTGATTTAAAAAAAAAAGCTGGTGGGAGGATTAGAGTGCAAGAAACATCCTTGAGTCTCTGTACTCCACAACTACAGACATATAAAGTGTCCTAGGGGACCCGAGAGCAAGTACAGCATTTCTTCCTTCGAATTCTCTTTTCCTCCCCTCCTTGATTCAGGCTGGCTTTGACAAAGAGGAAAAGCACATGTGTGTATGACTTTCTCTGCCTCTCCTCTTCCTTAGGGTATTATTGATTCCTAGCCAAGGGCAAAGTTCCCCTTTCCCAGAGGACATTTGGAAATATCTGGACCTATTTTCTGGTTGTACGATGCTCCCAACAGCTGGTGGGCAGAGGTTACCTAATATCCTATTACGCACAGGATGGTACTGACAACAGAACAGCAAAACGGTGCTTGAAACACACTGTCCCAAATGTTAAAGCCAAATGCTTCTTAGGCCTTGTCTCAAGCCTTTTGAGACTGTTGGAATTGTACAAGAATCTCTGAAGGGAACTTTACTGTAACAGAAGCTTACAGAGTTCAAGTAACATGTTCCTAGGTCACACAGCCATGAGTGGCTCCAACCACTGTCTACATGACTCTGGAACTGCATGTTACTGCCTCTCAAGTTCCCCTAAGATGACTTGAAAGCCTAGGCTCCCACTTAGCAGATCATTACACCAGTAGAGTCACTACTCACCTCTAGACATGTATTAGTTCACCTTTTAGAAGCGATAGAAACAAAGCCCTTGCTCTATTTCAAGCACTGTGATATGTGCTGCCCTAGAATCTGCTAAGCAATCATACAAGGAAATCAAGGCTTAAAGAGGTGAGGCCAGCCAGCCAGCCAGGTGCAGAGATAAGATCTGTTTGCAGAAAGTCTAACATTAGTTTCTCTAATCCTTCCTATTTCTAACCACTACACTATTTTACTAGTACATCTACAAAGCTGGGGAAATGACTGCGTAAGCCACACAGTGAATGGTGACCCTTTCTCCTTCAGAATCTGTGTGTACCTCAAGTATACCATTAAAAAAAAAATCCATTCCCTTGGATAGTTTTAAAAGTGTGCATACATGGTGCATGTCTGTGTATGCACATTGTCTGCAGATAGACGTGCCTTTGCATGTGGATGTGAAGGCCAGACGTTGATGTTGGGCATCGTCCTCTATTGCTCCCCACCATGTTATTTTTAAACAGAGTCTCTCACTGAACCTGGAGCCTGGAATTTTAGCTAGACTACCTGGCCGGCAAGGCCCAGGGTCTGCTTGACTCCTCTCCCCAGTGAAGAGATTACAGAAGTATGTCACCGCGCTTGGCCTTTATGCAAATGCTGGGAATTCAAACTGAGACATTCATGTTTGTATAGCAAGTGAACTACCTCTCCAGCCCCATTTTATTTTTTAACTGGCATATAATAATTGTACAAGTATATAAGGTATGATGTCATCTTTCAGTACAGGTAGACACAGAAAGCTATGTGCTTTTCTTTTGGTGGTCTCACTCATATATGGAGTCTTAAAAAGTTGACCCCTAGGCCAGCCAGGTAGAGATGCCAGGCCCTCAGTAGTTCATGATATTGAAAGTCTGAAGGTGAGAAAGAAACTCCTCTCCAGTACCACTTGGGCCTGAAGCAAACCAGTATCATCCTCATTTACTGCTTTGAAATTCCCTTTCATTGTTTGCATAAAATTTCCTTTTATTAAGTGTGGGATATGAAAAGGTTTTCAAATAATTAGTACAGTTAGTCTAAATGTTAAAAAAAAACACTAAAAGGAAAACTGTGTGCAATTAGGATTTGCATAATTTCTCTACACTGCTTAAGTTATCTACATTTGCACCTCAAAGTGGGACAGGGTTTTAGGTGAAACAAAATAAAAACCATGTACCTGACCTTTGGTGTCCATCCTGTTACAGAACCTAAGCAATGACATCCTTGAGCATTTTTCCGCAAGAAGTTTTTTTGTTTGTTATATCTCAAATGAACTTTATATAAGCAGGAAGGTTAATGTATGGGTTTCTCATAGATGAGTCAGTAGATCCTGTGAATCATCTGCCACCATAGATGGCCCTCACAATGTCACAAATTCACTGCAAAAAATACTCAATTCTTCTCACTTTAAAAGGAAATGTATGTTTTATGGGTACCCATACATAAGATAAATTTACATAAATATATACATCGCCTACTGCCAATTAGTATGCATTTATGAGCAGGGCCCAATAACCCTGATGATAAGTGAAAGCGCATCAGTGCCGAGCTGTCCCTGGGAAGCCAATGGGAATCTCAGCAAGTATTTAACTTAAGAGTAGGTGGAGGAGACTCATTATTGGCCTGGCTTGTTGCCTTGTTCTGTTTGAAACCTTGATTAAAGAAATAACAAACACGGAATGCTAATTAAACTGTTTGACCAATCGCAACACATAAGCAGGTCTAATTTGGGGAGCAAAGGAAGGGGGCTAAAGCGCGGCAGTTCCTTTTCCTGCACCAGTTTTTCTGACTCCTGCTGTAAGAGTGCCTGTCCCCAAAGGCCTGCAGACCAGCAGGGTCACTGGTTCCAGAATAAAGAGAGAGAAAATGTGTCAACTTGGTGAAGCTTCCTACAAGCTGTGGTTTGCAGGACTCCCTGAGATCACAGCCCATGATTGCAGCCTGTCCTGCTATGGACTGTCACCTAGTACAGCATGTTGTAACCGTGAAGAATGTGTTTGAGTATAAATAATCCTGCCTGGCTGGAGCAAGCAAAACTGTGCCTTCAGTTCAGTGTGCACACAGCTTGGAGGCCAGGGTCCTGGTTGTACCAGTTGTATCTCCACATAAAATGAATGTCGGCAAGTACCCTGGTATATAATATTGTCTATTAGACAGTGCATAAAGGCCTGCACTGTGTGTACATACTGTAGCCACACAGAAAACATGACCAAATGAGCCTGCTTTTAGCCCACTGCCTCATACGGTGGTAATTAAGGAGAACTGCTTTTTGATTTGCAACTATTTGCTGTTCTGCAGGAAAAACAGAGCTCAGACCATCTTGTTCCATTTGTTGTTGCCAGGCTTAATCTTCTGATTCATGAGGAATTATTACACCCAACACCTATGGGGAATTTAATTGTTTGGCTCCTACTTCTCTGGCAAGTGTAATTATGGAGGAGGAGGATCTATAGATTAACATTTTTTTAAAAGCTTCATCTAAGAAAAAAATAAATAAAAGGAGGTGGAGTTTTTTGTAAAACCTGGTATTGAATAACATCCAGGTTTGAAGCAATGCCAGTTCTGAGCTTAAGAGAAAATGTCAATGCCTAAGTGGGAGGTCAAACCAGGGACACGGAGCCCAGAACTTTGATCCCGTGGCCATTAACTTGAACACCAGTGCACCCTATACATCCAATGGGTATTTGTAAATCATTGGGCTACAATTTGTGTTGATGGACAAAAACATGCAGTAGTTTTGAATGAGATGGGAGTGAGTTTTAGGTCTGTTTCCATTGTTCTTTGTTGGTGAAGCTTCATTTTCCCACAGCCATAGGAGAACTAATGATTTAAAAGGCAAGAATGACTGCTGTCTCTCCCTAGGTCGATAGACTTCCTGCTAAGCAGTTGGTGTCCAGTAGACAGAAGAATGAGGGTTGTGGCAGACACCTAAGGACCCACCTTTGTCCCTGGACAGTCCCAGACTTGTGCTCTTGGACTACAGAAATCTCCAATACCTTCAGTGGTACGCCAATGGCTCTCGAAAATTGGTGACTAACCACCTTACCCCTCAGGGTGGGTAGCTTACACATGTGTCATACTTTCCCAGAGTCTCACCACAGGATTAAGATCCAGTTGCCATGTGGTACCCAGCCTGATACCACATTCTTTATTGGCTACCTTTCCTTCTCTTCAGTCACTCCCAGTTCTTGTACAGGTATGTCCTGTATCTGACTTCTTGCCTTAGAATTTACTTCTGGGGGAGATAAGGGATATGTGCAGAGAAAAGAACAAAATAACCCAGTTTGGATGTACAGCAACTGTCATTGTTCCAACTCTCTCTACACAGTCACATAGACATGCAAACAAACCTACAAACTCTTAAGTCATATGTTAATAACTGTCCCAAAGAAAAACCAAATAGATACTAGATATTAGATAATAGATAATAGATATTAGGCCACCATAGTACCATATCACAGACTAGAAGCTTAAGTAACAGCAATTGATTTTCTCATAGCTGTAGAGGCTACGAGTTCAAGATCAAGGTGTCATAAGGCTCGGTTTCTGGTGAGGCCTCTCTTTCTGGGCTGTAAACAGCTCTCACTTCATTGTGTCACTCATAGCCATATCTCTATGGAGAAAGAAAGAGGAGAAAGAGACAGGGTGCTTCTTGAATCTCTTCACTTCTTACAGTGACACTAGACCTGTTGGGTTATGGTCTGATGTGGCTGGAAGATAAAATGACCTCCAAAAACACATGTCTTAGATGCTTAGGTTCCCAGTTGGTGGTAATGCTACCTTGGGAGGTTCTAGGAGTCCCTGGGGGAAGTGCCTGTGAAAAGCGTACCTTATCCCCAGTCTCTTCCTTTCCACTGTTTCCTGTCTGCCATGAGTTGAAGAGCCTCCTCCACCGTATATCCCAGCTGCTAGAGCATTGTACCCAAGCTCTTGGGACCTCTGACACAGTGAGCGCACGCAATCTTTCTTCCTTTAAATTGATAACAGGCATCCAAAAGGAACTGATACAGGACCCCACTTTTATAACCTCAAACTTTTTTTATTATATCTCATTATGGGTCTAATCTCCAAACACAGTCCCATGAGAGTTTAGAGGTGAGTCTGTAACATAGCCCAAGGGGAGGAATGTAAGCTTAAACTTGGAATTGTCATGCCAGTTAGGAATTTAGACTGAAAACTACTGAAGTGTCTGATTAGAAAAGGTACAGCTATGCAGTAGCTGACTACTGTTTTCATTGTGAATTTTATTTTACATATTTACTTATTTGCGTTGGGGGTGTGCTACGGCTTCCATGTGGAGGAGTGGGGACAAGTTGGTTCTCTCTTTCCACCATGTGGGTCCCAAAGATTGAACTCAGGCCATCAGGTTTAGCAGCAAGTGCATTAACCCACTGAGTCATCTCAACCAGCCCTTCCTTATGAATTTTAATTTGACAAAATATGACTATATTTGTATGAGTCAAAATGTCTTTCCCCCATTTTTAGCTGTATAATTTTTATCATATTGCCATGAATTGAATAAAAAGTAGTTTCTGAATTTTTTTCAGATGTTGGCAGAAGACAATTTTAATCTCTACAGTCATGTTCACAAGTAGAAAATATACTCAAAACAATGGTATCAGCCCTCAGGAGAGCAGAGAGACCCTCAGAGCTTCCATTCCAAGTGCCTATGGGCTTCTAACAACACTCATCCATCAGAAGAATAGAAAACATATGTCCTATCAGTTTTTAAGCTATTTTCAAAGGTCATTTGTTCTTTGTAGAACAAGCTTGGCTTTCCCTCAAACAGTCCACAGCATGACCAAATCAGAGAGCTGTATATAGAGTACACATATTCACCCCCTCCCCAAAAGACAGTCCATGTCTTCAGCATAATTACATGGTACAAATAATAGAGGTTTTGTTAACTAGAAGCTCTCTTCTGAAAAGGCTATCAAATCCCTGGGGCAGCATAATGCTGTAATTACATCTATGAACATGTATAACATTTAGACAATGGGTTCCAAAGGCCAAAGTACATATTACATATCCACTATATTTCTCTGATGAGCCCGACATGGCTGAATGTGATGTGAAATGAAGCTAAGCACAGAACATGTTTCTCTATAGGAGACAGAACCTCTTTAGCTAAATTAAAATGCCAAATTATTATTTATTTTGAACAGAGTTTTTATTCATTGTTAACTCGTACTTTTACTTACCGGGAAAACATAAGGTTTTAATTCTCCGTGTTCTCTTTTAGTCAGCAATGGAGGGTGAAGAAACCTCAGCTCTATTTTGTCATTGATATAGGGATTAAATCTCAGTTGAGACTAATCAGATGCAGATTGCTTGGTCATATCAAGAACTAACCACTTCCCATTTTGGAGGAGTTCAAGGACCAGTCCTCGGTTTAACATCTGCATGTTTTCATCTCAACTTCACATCCCAGTTGTAATGGACCAACTCTCAAATTGACACATTCAGCAGAGTCCTCACTCCTGGACATGGGGATTGAATCTGGTTGCCTGAATTAATTTCCACTTGAAATCTAGTGGCCATCTCATAGTCGGCAGCACTCAAACAGAGCTCTTGATTTGAACTCAACGATTCTGTCCTACCCACAGCATTTTCCATCCGTGTGGAGCAGCTGAAACAGTAACTAAAGCCAGAAGCCATCATCAGTCCTTACTTCCTTCTAGCCCCACATCCACTCACTACCAAACCATATTGATTCTATATTCAGGTGATATCCATGATCCAAACTTTTCCTGCCTCCTCAATGAATGTCACCCTAGTTAAAACCATTAAAATATCTTCCCTGGATTATTTCAGCCTTTCCACTTTTTTCCTCATGTGTGAGGCCACTGTGGATTGTATTCGGAGATTTGTAAATGCTAGGCAAGCTCTGAATTGATGGATTATATCCCCACCTCACCCTTTTCTACTGCAAGCCTTTTGCTAAATCCATTTTCACCATAAGAGCCAAAGAAATTCTTTCAAATATTCCATAATTCCTTTGCTTCTCATCTTACTCTGAGTAAGATTCAAATTAGACATGGGCAATAAGACTCTGTGTAAGAGGCCCCCAGCCACCTCTAGCCTAACTGTCTGTTATTCACATTGGTCTCTCTGCTGTTTTTCATATCCACCTAGAAAATTCTTTATTAGGACATGCCGTAGTGTGCTTGCTCCAGATTCTCATGTGGTTCACTGTCTTATCTCCTTCAAGACTTTGCCCAAATATCAGTGTCACCATAAAAATCTACCCTAACCACCTTGTTTAAAACTGAAATTACACCACCTCTCTTCACACCCTGATGCCTATACCCTGCTGTGCTTTCTCTTTTAACACATCCCACACACTATACATTTTATTATTAAAGTTTTTGCTTATCGTCTGTCTCATCCAGACAAACTATAATGAAGAGTTGGCAGACAAAACTCTCTCTTTTTTGTATACTACTCTATTTCAAGAACCTAGAACAATCTCTCCTTCCCCCTCCTTCACAATGAACCCTGAACCTTGAAAGTAGTGGTGTGGTGTATACGTTCCATTTAAGGATAAGTATTCTCCAATAGCTTATTCGCAGCACCTTCACCAACTGTGAGTCTCTGTATTAATCACCAACTACAGCAAAATGGAGCTTCTCAGATGAAAGCTGAGAAACATATTCATCTGTGGGTATAGAATTAAGTCATTAGGGGTCTCTTTAATACTATGTCCATTTAGTAGAACAATAAATAGTAGTACTGTCTTACCATGTGTTCTTAACCCAGTAATAGTGCCAAGTATGGGTATTATCTTGTAGAGTGTCATAAAAGCCTAATCGGAAAGTGGTTGTCACTCCCATGATGTTTGTGCACTATTGCACCAGTGGATATGTCTTTCCAGTCATTATTGTAGCTCACAGAACTCATAGATGGGTATGACTGAAGCTAACTTTTTACCTCTGGGGGTACATAAAAAAAAATAAAAAATAAAAACTTCCAGCTCTATGAAAGCTAGCCAGGAGGGATAAAGCTTTCAAGTTAGTGACAGTTTGATTTCTCCGTGTTCTATTACTCAAGTATATGGTATCTTCATCAATAGGTTCTGGCCAATAAGTACTGGAAGGTAATCAACAGCATTGGCAGTGGCCCGAAATGTTTGGCAGTGGGTATTTGAGACTTTATTGGCCAACAACTCCAAAAAAAGTAATCCATTCCTGGCAGTGGGCTTTTTATTTGTTAGCATCTGGTTTCTACTGGGGACATTGTTGTCCTGTTATAGGATAACTCCACTTTAACTCTAGATAAATTGATGGAAGATAGATAGGTAGAAAGATAGATAGATAGACAGACAGACAGACAGATAGATGATAGATATAAGTAGATAGATGATAGAAGATATATAGATAGGTAGATAGATAAGTAGATAGATGATAGATATGTAGATAGATGATAGATAGATGATAGATAGATAGATAGATAGATAGATAGATAGATAGATAGAAATGTCTATAGTAATAGGTTTCCATGTGTCTTTTTTGAATAGTAGAAGAATTTAACAGCCAGAGGTGGTAGATGACTAGAAGGAAACAGTGTATTCCAGACACAGCTGGGAAGTTGTCTTTATGAAGTCACACTAGGTGAAAGAGTATGCACAAAATCTGTACAAGCCAAAGCCAGACCAAATCCCAGCATGAAAACTGGAGGTGGGTATATATATGTATATATAATCCCACACGTAGCCATGGGCCACTGGCAATTGTTAGCTGCTCGGAGAAGGAGACATAGTTTCCTGGTGAAGCAACCACACTTTGGTGGAAGACTATACATCTAAGAATATGTGAACAGCACAAATTGGTCTTGAAGGGTTTAAAAAAAGACATATAAGTGGGTGGATTTGGAAAGTTGATGGATCTGGGAAGAGTTAGAACGTGAACGTAATCAAAACATATTGTATGAAACTGTCAAAGAACTAATAAATTTTTTAAAGAGTCTAAAAGCATGCCCAACACAAGAAGACAATTTGAATGAATGTGTTGCCTTACTTAATTTTTATATAACAATTAGTTGTATAATTAGCAGGAACTCATCATCAAAAATGCAGCATCAATGAGAAGGGCCTGATTAAAAAAACAATAACAGCACATGCTAAAAACTCCAGTCAAATGAATATCAAATTTTAAAATAGACACTGTTCTACTTAATGTTTAGTCAGGAAAAAAGTTGTCTAAATTTTTGAAATAGGCAAAAGAATTTATGTTTTCTTTCAGTGGGTTATTTTCCAGTTCTCTGAGGCCAAAGGCTAATGTGCAGATGCTCTGTTCAGTAAATTTGCAAACAGTGTCTGTCAGAAGCCCACAAAGACAACATATAGTTATGCTGGATATTAATTCACTTTGTACTTAAACAATAAATTTCCTATCAAAGATCTTCTTCCTAATGCACCATCTTACTGGTTCCCTCAGAACCTACCAGATAAATTAAATCTTTGACATGAGCCCATTCTATATATCAGTAAAGATTACACCTTGGCCGCTAGAAAATTGTATCTTAGCATGTTCAATGACTGATCTATATGGGAACTATAGTAACATAACTCAAGAACTTAGGAAGGAGAGAAATATGATTCTCAGACAATAAAAACTATCATGTTCATTTGCACAATCATTCGAGGTGATAAAGTCAGCATTGCTCATATGTTCATTTGCACATTTATCAGAATTCTAACAAAGCACCATCAAATTTCTTTTATCTTTGACTTTTGAAATAATTCTGAAGTTGCTCATTTGTTAAAAAAAAAAGGCAAGAGTTATAAGGAAAGACTGGAAATACAAATATGAAGAGCTACTGAAAACCTTCAAATGAAAAGATATTATAACAATACATGAACAGATACAAATGAGACTAATAGAAACAGAACCGAATTATGTTAGTCAAGCTTCTCTAGGCAAGCGTGTGTGTGCGTGTGTGTGTGTGTGTGTGTGTGTGTGTGTGTGTGTGTGATAAAAGATAATTTGTTTATGAGATTGGCTTATACAGTCAGAAGCTGGATAAGCCTATCATGGCTTTGTATAAGCAGGAGAACCAGGAAACTATAGCTGCTTAATCTAAGAAGTGGAAACCTCAGAATAAGATGGGCCAATGATGCAGACACAGTTCAAGAGTGAAGACCTGGAAGGTCCGTAGAGAGTGGCAGGTATGTTTCCACATTGAAAGCTTAAGCTAACTGGAATCTAATGGATGCAGGTGAAGGCAGGCAAGAGCAACATGCTGATGCTAGAAGCCTCCCTCTTCTCCTCTTGCATCATCTTGGCTCCCGGCCTATGTGTGACTACATTCAGACCAGATCTTCCCCTCAGATGCTGTCCCACATGTCAATCCTCTTTGGAAACACTCAGAGACATACCCAGAAATGTGCTTTACTAATCTCTTGACATCTTTAAATCCAATCAAGATTAGCCATCACACAGCTACATAAAGGAATTAACATAAGTTAAAATTAGCAAAAGTAGCATCTCAAGACTGGGTAAAAGGCAGAACATTAAATGAATGGTGTTGGGAAATGTCTGGGGAAGAGGACTTACACTGGATTGCAACCTTACACTTAAACCAAACAGATCCAAACGCTCAATGTGAGAATGAGATCATATACACACTAAGAGAAAATCTAGAACCCTCATATCCTTGGGATGGGGAAGGTCTTGTTAACTGACTCAACATCCGGAAGCCGTGGACTGATAACAGGCAGATTGGAGAGAGTGAGTGAATTTTTCCACCTATGTGGAACACATCTATCTGCAAAGTATGAAGATAACCAAAAAAATGTAGCAAAGTTTCATCTCATGGCATAAACAGCTAATTTCTTAATATGTCTCATAAACATCACTTCAATTTTTTTAAACTACCTCAAATTAGTAAGAAAAAGCCCAATAGAAAGATAGGCAAGATATAAGACTAGCTAAGTCAGACAAAAAGAGAACCAAATGACTCCTGAATGTCTATGTTCACATTTAGTCTTCACAAGAAGGCAAATGAAAAAAAAAAAAAGTATCATTCTTTACTTACATGGGCAAAAATGCAGATGATTCAAAAAATAGTAACTTGCTTGCAAAGTGTTAGGTGTCACCTGACATTTCAACCAGTTGATTTTCCTCTCCATCATTTTCCCTGCCCCCGTTCCCCTTTTGCCCACCCCCCTCAACTATGCCTTCTGCTTTTGTGTATGTCCTTTTGCCCTCCCTCCCTCCCTCCCCATCCTTCAGCACCTCTTTTTCCTCCCTTTGGTCTCTTTTCTTTTTGTGTAGACTTTATTTACACTCACGCCCATTTACAGACATAATCACACATATACATAGACACACATATACTCCCATTTACACACACGTACATCATGTGGTAGTTTGAACAGGAATGGTCTCCACAGGCTTATGTATTTGAAATGTTAGGTCATTAGGGAATGGCGCTACTTGAGTTGTGGCCCTGTTGGACGAGGTGTGGCCCTGTTGGAGGAAGTGTGCCACTGGGAGTGGGCTTTGGTGTTTCAAATGCTCAAGTCAGGCCCAGTGTCTCTCTTTTGCTGTTGCCTGCTGACCTGGATGTAGAACTCTCAGCTACCTCTCCAGCACCATGTCTGCCTGTGTGCTGCCATGCTTCCTGCCATGATGATAATGGACTAAACCTCAGAAACTGTAAGTCAGCTCCAATGCAATGTTTTCTTTTATAAGAGTTGTCGTGGTTATGGAGTCTCTTCACAGCAATAGAGCAGTGAGTAAGTGTAGTTGTAGATTCAGGGTAAAATGTTGATGTATATGTGGATTCACCAGATGTAGCTAGCTGTTGGTTCAGGGTGAAAACTTCTTCTGTCTAATTAAATCACTGGTTCTAGCCCAAAGCCCTGGAGCCCTAGAATGTTTTGTCGTCTTTACCATCTAGTTTTAATCCTTGAACTGGAAGGTTCCTGCCTTCACACTATCTAGAACATTTAAACTGCTAGCCTAAACCTAGAAGGCTTTACCCTTAGCCTTCGGAGACCAGTTGACTGAGTCACTGACTAGCTCCTTCTGAACTCTGACTCTTCTGGTTCAACTCACTGTTCTGAGCTTCTTCTGCTTACCTCTGCTGTGTCTCTGTATCTGAGCTCTCACTGCTCCATCCTGCCTCTGTAGTTGACTGTTTCAACTTACTCTCTTCTGTTTCTCAACTGACTTTGCAGCCTGCTTTTCAACTGACTCTTCAAACTGTTTCTCAACTGACTCTTCTTACTGACTCTTCTGTCTGCTTCTGTAAACCTACTCTTCTTACTGCTTCAACAAACTCTGTAACTTGCTTCTCAACTGACTCCTCTGTCTGCTCCTGAATTGACTGACTCTAACTCCTATGTAACTCTCTTTAACTGAGCTAAGAGTCCACCATTTTTATTGATAATTGGGCATGTCGTTACCCTGCTAATTCTTGTTCTAATTAGTCATTTTGTGTGCCATTTGCTCTGACTCATCTCAGCACTCATTCCTGTGTGTCACTGACTCCTGAGTTCTGCTTCCTGTGTCTGCTTCCATTGTTTTTTTCTAGGGATTAAAGGCATGGACCACCATTGCTTTCTGAATACTGGGATTAAAGATGTGTCTAAGTTCCATTCAGACCACAAAGGCCTCTGAATATAGACCCCTGGAATATAGGCCCTGGTTTTCACACAGGGTTATTCCTCCACAATAAGAAAGAAGTTGTTACCAAGAGGGAGGTATTGCTGTAGTAGACCTGACCATGCTTTTGTTTGGAGGAATATAGAACACTTTCAGACTTTGGACTAGAAAAGATATTAGAACTTTAAGTGGGGCTTAATGGGCCATCCTAGTAGAAGCATGGAAGACAGTGGTGCTGAGAGTGATTTAAACTGAGGGGACCCAGCTCAAGAGGTCTCAGAGGAGAAGAATATCATTCTTATAATAGTTTGGCTAATAGTATGGCTGCTTTTTGCCTTTGTCTGAAAAGTCAGCCTGGGGCTAAGTTCTTCTGCTTGCTAAGTCTGGAGCATGGCTCCCTCATTCAAATATATTTTCACTAGTTTTCTATTTTCAACTGTTTCCTTTACTCCCCAAGCTCGGCTACCCTGGAATTTGCTCTGTAGACCAGGCTAGCCTTGAATTCACAGAGGTCAGCCTGCTTTTGCCTTTCAAATGCTGAAATTAAAGGTGAACGCCATCACACCTGACCCTACTAGCAGATACCAGCTGTACCTCACTAGTCCACAGTTACCTTTTAATGAGTGGGAGATGAGACAAATGTTAGATCCATTTTATTTTCTGAACCACATAAACTCATATAGCCAAGGATTAAATCTGAAGGATTCTTCACCAACGCTTTTCAAAATATCATCCCAGCATTGAAAGCCCACTAAGAAAAAGCTGTTGCCACTGAGCCAGAGAATGAAATCTACCTGTAGGTGGAGGCATGCCATTGTCTCCTCCCTTAGAGTTGGACCAGTTGGGCAGGTCAATTGCATGGCCAAGAGACCATCCCTTTGGATGCCCCTAGGATGGCAGGTTCCCCTTAAGCCATGCTAAGCAAATAGGAGGAATTATTATCCCTTAATGAGATAAAGCACTTTCCTTTCTCAGAACTGTTGTTCCCTAGGGCAGTCCCTACAAGTCACCATACAGTTGTGTTGGATCTGCCCATCTTTCTGAGTTCTTATTCAGAAAGGTTAACTTTACTGTTTGTTTGTTTGTTTGCTTGTTTTTCTGTGTCTTTCTTTCCTATGCTGGCCAGAGCCTAAACATGCTTCTGCTGGTACCCTGGGCTTCCTTCCTCTCTCTCTAATGTGACCCTCCCTGCCATATAGCTACTTGCCACCACGTGGCTGACCTGCTTTCCAGCTTAGCTCACACAGAGTGGCTTTTTTCCTCCTCTTCTTCATTCTCCTCTCTAGAAAGCTGCCAAGATTTATAATTTACCTGCTCTAAAGTTTTTCCTTTCCTTTCTAATAAAATTGTTCTCAGGTTTCTGTTTGAGTTCATTCTTAAATTCTTTTACTAATGAGACTAAAAACACCAAGAGGGGAATCCCAGTTTCCCAGGTATCATCAGGTGACTGTGAAAAGACTCCAAATTTTCTGGGAGCAGAATCAGGTACAACACTGATCTCTCCCTGAACCCATCTTTGGGCTACTGACAAAGTGTTGGTTTATTGTTGGTTCTGGAATCTGCATTGAAAGATCCCCAAATGAAACAAACACGCATAGATAACTCACTGTAGATTAAATTATAAACCTGAACCAAACAAAAACATGTGAAACAAACTTAACGCACAGATTGACATCAGCTTTGACTGGATGATGTAACTCTTCCAAATAAAGAGCATATGGAATGGAGCAGGACAGCATCAACAGCACAAAAGGGAGGAAGGAAGCAGCCAAACGTTTCTAAACATTTTCCAAGACAGAAGTTTCCAAGACAGAAGGAACAGTGCTCACAGATCTTGGAGGAAGATGATTCTACTGACAGGTCCATGCAAGGATGGTTCAAGCTGCTTTCCTGCTGCCACTACACATCAAATAACTTGATTTTGCTCGCTTGATAACTGGCCTACCAAGCAACTTTGCAAAGGCAACTCAGGTCCCCACTATCTCTGCCTATACCAAAAGACTAGTAATTTTTAAAGAAAAAAGAAAGAATATCTCTGTTACATCTCACACAAATGTAAAGAGGGTGGTACATGGCGCATAATTGAATTCACTCAAATTACATCACCTTTTTCTTGCTATTCATTTTTCTGTGTTTACTTCATTTTCTCATTGAGGTTCTAATCAAAATCCAGTTCTAGAAACTCCCTTCTTGTAGTTTTATTGTCAATCTTCTTTTCTCTAAAATAGTGAAAAGGGAGGCTTCAGCTTTTACTAAAAACTGAAAGTCTGTGAAATTACCAAAGGTATTAGAACTATAGCCTTCATAGTGTTTTATTTTTTAATTATATTGTCATTTAAAAAAAAAGGTGTAGGCAGTGTTTTAGAGGCTCTCTTCTCATGAGATATTGTACACTGTACAACTAGTGAGATTTTTATTACATGGTCTTCATTCCGTGGCCTATCTGCTTTTGAGTTTGTTCATTTTTTAGAGTGGACTTTCCAGAACAGCTTGTGAAGTTGAGACCACCCATGTAGCTACTTACAATCCAACCTTGACCTTAAAGCATGGTGTTAGGATGCCTATTCTTTGGCTCAACAAAATGGCAATCTTTAATGATTTCTTGATCCACTATACCACATATTTAGATGTTTTTAAGGAATCTGTCTCCTCTACAGGTAGTTGAAGGTAAAAGGATGTTTTCTGCTTAATAATCAAATCTGGAAAGATAAAGACAAAGAGGGCAGTTCTCAGTATGTCTGAGCTATGCTTTTCCATCTAAATATCTACTGAAGGAAACTCACGCTGCAGGAAGGACTCTTGGGACAATGCTCTCCTCATGTTGTCTTTGGGTTGCCCACGAGCTTCAGCTAGGCCACTTTTGCTGCCATTTTCAGCAAGCATTCAAGAGAGACAGAAAGGATGGAAATTCAAACAGAATGACTACGCTATAATATAAAGATAATGCATTCCATTGCTACATAACAGCAAACTGGAAGGCTGAGTGTTGTTAGCTGTAAGAAAAAGGCCCATATTTCCACACTTTTGAAGTGTTCTTTGAAAAGCCAGTAGCCATTTACTGTGTCAGTGTGATTCTACATGCAAATGAAAGCTGGGCTCATGTTGTAAAGGAGTAATTAGACCTCGAGGAAAGGAAAAGAGAGGGAGTGGGAGGACCATCAAAACCCCAAAGCATGATGAAGGTGCACCAATCAGAAAGCTGACTAAGGTCTCCATTCCCCTGGGCCTGGCCCACTTTCTTGCCCCAGCCAGGGCCTAAGGGGTGGAGGCAACTGGCTGCATTCTGAAATGAGGTGCAAAACAACCTCCTGCTTTTCCTAGGGAAAGTAACAAACGAAGTGGAAGGCCTAATCCTTACGGTGATCTTCTACATACTTCAGCTAAGATTTTAAATCTGATCAAATATATTTAATGAAGAAAAATTACTTCTTATAGTTATTTTCTTATTATCATAAAGGTGTTTTGAGAATATTATTTATGAAATCTCTCTCCCTTTTTTTGTCCTAACCCAGCAAGCAAAACATGTTCCATTTATTTTTAAATGAAGTGAAAATTAGCCAGGTGTGTTAGATAAGCTTTCTATACACAGGTCTAAATATTGACAAAGGGAGATGTGTCACTGGAAAAATCACCAGCCTAGCAATTATCACGTTAGCGTGGTAAGTGGAACAAGATGCAAAACTTCCAAATGTGTCGATACAGATTATTTCATTTCCACTAGCTCGCAGCTCTGCTGTGAAAGTCAGCTCTTTAGGGCACATTGAGCAAGCACTGAAGCTCCAGAATTTCTCTCTGTGCATGAGAAAAGATCACAAGGTCCTGGGGAAATTATCTGCTTCTGACTGCTGCTTCACAGGGCTGAAGAGAAGGGGAAGATAGAAATGGAGGCAAAGACTCCATTCTCCACTGTTTTTCTTACGACGTGCATTTGGACCCCTCTTTCTCCAGGTAATAACTGATTACCTCAATCCCAATACCCTCATCATTTCAGAAAATAGCAGCCTACCCAATCAGAACACGTCATTGTACATGTATCCTAAGAAAATATGGTATCTCAATATTAATTTAGTGATATTTTTTTGCACATTTTGGATTTTGATGAGCTGCATTTGAAGGTAAGAGAAAATGCTATTAATTTTTTGGGTGTTAAAAACCAAGTACATCTAAGAAAGAATTCTAGAAATTTAAATATTCTGTCTTCTTACCACTAGTTAATAGAATGACAAGCCAGACTAATGCTGTACCTGCTGAAGCATTTCTTCTCATCATATAGCTTCTGATAGGGTTCAAGAAACATTACCCATGCTATTGTACTTCAGCATCTGCAAAATTAAAGATGCAAAGAGGTCTAGCTTTATCCCATCCTTCTACCCTAAAGTGGGTGTGATGGTTAATGTCATCATAACAAGACATAAAACCACCTAGAAGGTAAAGCTCTGAGTTTGTCTGTGAGGAAGTTTTTGGACTGAATTACTTGAGATGGGAAGGCCTGCCCTAACTGTGAATAGCATCATTTTATATGCTGGCGACCTGTGCTGAATCAAAAGAGCCAAGCAGCAGCACCCCCCTCTGTCTGCTTCCTGACTATAGGTGCAGGGTGACCTCTGCCCCTTGCTCCTGTCGTTATGCCCTTGCCACAATGGCCTGTTCCCTCTGTGAACCAAATTAAACCCTTCCTTTTTTAAATTACTGTTGTCAGGAATTCTGACAACAAGAAAAGTAACTAATACAAATATTAACTTGGGAATTTGACCTTTCTCTTAAGGTCATAAGACCTTCACATACCCTCAGGAGGAAAGGATCACGTTGGAACAGAATTTCACAAGCAGGCTGTGAATAAGCTGCCGCAGCCCAGCATATGGTCATTAGATTGTACCAATTATGCACTCGTCTAAATCATATTTTCCCATAGCTACCCATTTCTTCGTTGTTCTTGACATAGAAACATACAGCTTTCTTCACTTCTTTGGGTCTTAAGACTCTGTGTCACATAAAACTCTTATTAAACAAGTCTGTTACACTTTGCCCTTGTTAATCTGCCTTTTGTTTTGGGAGCCTCAACTATAAAACTACCAACAGGAAGGAAAAGTCATGTCTTCTCTCTGATTTCCTCAGTGGCACATAGCGATGCTCATTTTCCTTTCTCCTTTTTTCTATTCACACCTTTCTTCTTTCTATGCATCCCATGGGTCATGGGCTCCTGAACCCCAGCCCTGTTCCTCACTTTCTGTCTGTCAGTCCTTCTGTTCCTAACTACTATTCCACACTGACTTCACCAAGCTCCCAGAGGTTAGCTTTCCAAAATCCATAGGAATCTTCAGGTGGCTCTTGGTGTCTAAGAAACACTCTACATTGTACTCTACAATGAGTTTTTCTCACTTGGGCTCTTCACATGCATATGTATGAAAAGTGTGTGTGTGTGTGTGTGTGTGTGTGTGTGTGTGTGTGTGTATGTACTACTTTCTGAATTTCCATTTTGTTTTAACCTCATGTTTGCCTATTATTGGAGGTCACTGGAGTTCAGAAAAGTGATACCCCGAATGGCTGTTGCTCTGATGTTCTGAGACACCTGTGGCTGTTTCAGATTCAAGATCATTGACACTGCCTTGGTTCTCCCTACTCACACAGGGCGTGGCTTTCTGCAAAGTCCCCTTATTTATCCAGCAAGATCCATCAAAGAAGGCACACAATTGCCTTTCATTTCCTTTCTGAAATTCTAATAGTCAGAGACCAGGCTGGTATTAGAAAAAGAAAGACTAGAGTCTGTCAACATGTCTGAAATGACTTTTGTCACTTACCACTGTCTTCTGTTTTAGTTTTATTCAGTACACCAAAGTGAATTATTCACAAGCCAATGTCCGTTTTGTGGGCCTGAAGGGTTTTTTCCTAGGCTGCTGTATGTTCTCCAAATCCATTGAAGTTCCTAAAAATCATTTACAGTCTCCGTTATTTGTCTGTACTCCCTATTCTTCACCTAACCTTCGGAAAAGAGTCCATGAGCTTCTGAATTGTGCTGTGCTAGTGAGTAATTTAAACTCTGTGGTGGCCTCTGAGCAGGGTTATAAATGTGGATGCTTTTCTTCTGTGAATCCCTCTGCTGTCCATTCATTCCAGTGACCTGTGAGAGCAGACAGAGGGATTTCTCCTCCCTGTACATGCTCTTCACACTGCAACCATTTACTTGATGCTTATGCTCTTATCACCTTGTCTCCCCCACCTATTTTGTTTAATTTTTTCTCTTAAGGGTCACAATTGCCTCATCAGAAGCTAACAACGCTTCAGGGTAGTCAGTTATACAGGCTCTTCCTTAGCAAAGCCTGTCTCTTCTTAGCCACACCAAAACACTGCATGCACTCATTTGGCTATTTCTTATTCCTCTCACTTCCAGAGTGTACAGGTCTTCATGCTTTCTTCTTGACTTGGGCCTTTCAGTTTAGCTACACCCTCACCCTGGCCACAGCTTCGGGCCTCACGATCGAAGCTTTCATTTCTGACACCAACTTATCATGGATGAGAATTCAGGCTTTCAAATATGTACTGATCCTCTCCACCTATGTACCTTTGCTATCAGCTCGAATCTTGTGTCCAAACTGAATGCAACACCAATCTACATCTCCTGGTAATTACTACTGACAGATCTCCCAGTCACACAAATCTGAACTCTGTAGTGTTACCATGAACTCCTGACTTCATTCCCCAAGCCCGCTTTCCATGCACGCTGAACACTTATTTCAGATGTCAGTTCTTCCACTCTAGATAGCTTTCTATCCTTTTGCCACCACACTTGATCAAGCATTTATTTCATTTGCCTAAACCAGTGGTCCTCGATGTGAATGGGCGGTGTTAGAATTAACCTGTGAACTTCTCAGGACTGTTGACTCTCAGACTCCACTTCAGACCCATTGAAGTTGATACTCTATGAATGATGCCAGAAAGCTAAGTCCTTATAAGAATTCTAGCATAAGTTAAATTTTGAGAGCCTGAATTATTACAGATAACTATTTATTGATGGCTTTGAGCTGACTTTGCCTTCTCCAGTCTCTCCCGCTTTCATGGCTCCAATGAAATATTTTTCTAAACCACTGGATCCTGCACTGTCATCAAATGAAACTAAAATCTTCATCATGACATCTGAAGGGCATACGCTCAAAAAGTCAGAAATGGAAAGTAACCTCCTCATGACAACCTTCTAACAACACATTTGACAACAACACAGCAAGTGCTCTTTCCCCAAGATTAGAAGCATAGAAGGTTCTAGAGAAGTGCTTCTCAACCTTGTGAGTCATGACCCTGAGATGGCAGGACTAACACCATCTTAAACTATGGAATCTATTTTGAAACAGGATCACTCAAGTTTCAGGTTCCCAGAAAGGAAGAAAAGGTGTAAAAAGCCCCAGTCTTCACAACCCACCCATGGAGACAAAACAAAGATGATTGTTGGGTACTTGTTTCGGGAACTGAGATGTTTTCATTTCTAAGTTGTGGTCACTCTGACCATTATCACTAGTTCCTGATAGGTTGGAAATTATAACTAACTTCTGCTTATGTTCTGTTTATGTTTGCAGAACAGATGTTTGCAATTTTCAAGCTTAAATAATTTGTGAAAATCTCAGCATCCCTGGCCAGCCAGCTTTGCTTGAACTGAATAAAATTTTCTTTATTTTCGCAAGTTGTGTTTCAGTGTAGTGATTGGATCTTTCAGATCTTATAACAACCCCTTTGGGAGTCAAACAATCCTCTCACAGGGGTCGCCTAAGACCATCTGCATATCAAATATTTACACCATGATTGATAACCACAGCAAAGTTCCAGTTATGATGTAGCAAGGAAAATGATTTTATGACTGGGGGCCACCACAACATGAGGAACTGTATTATAGGGTTGCAGCATTAGGAAGGTTGAGAGCCCCTGGTTTAGTCTGTTACTACTCTTATTCATATACTAGATCCTGTCCCATGCAGCCAGACAAGAAAAAGCAACTGAAAGAATGAAGACATCAACTATCTTCATTCAGTCAAGATGATCACAACTGTACTCGTTTTTTTCATTGATGTGACAAAATACCTGAAAAAATTAAAAGAGTAGGATTAATTTTTGTTTGCAGTTTAGGAGGAGACATTGCCCATCACTGGCATGGCAGGGACGGCCTCCGGAGCATGACCCAGCTGGTTACATTGCATCAGCAGTCAGGAAGCAGGAGCTAGGGCTTTGGTGCTCAGCTTATTTTCTCTTTCTCCTCACCTCCCTCTTCTTAATTTTTATTAGTCTCAGACTCCAACTCATGGGATGGTTTTGCCCACAGTCAGAGTGCATCTTCACTCTTCAGTTAAACCTCTCTGGAAAACACGCCCACAGACATATTCAGAGGTATGTCTCCTAGGTAACTCCAAATCCAGTCAAGTTGAAAATTATCTGGATTAACCATCAGAACAATGAATCTTCAAACACTACTAAAAATAAAAAATAAAACTGACAAGCTCATAGACCACAAGACCAATATTCAAAAGTCAAGTGTTCTATTACTATATAATAGGAACAAGCAATCCAAAACAGAAATTATAAAAACAATCTCATTATTAATAAGATAGTGTTTAAGGATAAATTTAACAGAAGTAGATTTCTCCATTGAAAATCATAAACACGTCTGAGAGAAATTAAAAATCTAAATAAATGGAATCATAGTTCCTGTTCACGGAGTAGAAGCCTCTCCATTATTGAGATAGCAATTTTCTTAAATGTTACAGATTTGATGCAATTCAAATAAAAATCCAAGAAGTCTCTTCTTTAGAACATGATCCTAGGAAGAAAAGGAAAATCAAAAGACCTAGACTAGCACAAATAACTTTTTTAGAGGAATAAATTTAAATAACTTATACTATGCAATTCAAAACTTAATACAAAGCTGTAACGATGAAGGCAGTGTGGTGGTTGCAAAGACAGACAGAAAGCACAGGAAGTGGTCAGGGCCTAGAGACACACCCATGTGCCTATAGCCAATTGAGTCACTAGAAGCCTTAGGAATTTTCTCAATTCTAAAAAATTGCACATAAAACTAACAAATATGAATATTAATGGGGTATTGGCCAACATGTTGATAACTATATATACTGTATAATACTAAATCAGGTTAAACACATGTATCTCATCAAACATTTATCAATTTTTTTTTTATGATTGAAACTTTCAAAACTTTTTCTCCCAGCTTGTGGAAACACGCATAATATCGTTACTGACTGTGTGCACTAGCCGAGCAGAACTTCGGCCAACTGTAACTTAGTACGCACAGCTCAACATCTCCCCACCCCCTTTCCTCACTTGGCTTGCCCTTTGGTAAATGCTATTTTACTCTCAACTGCTGTGAGGTCACTTCTTCAGATCCCACGTACCGCTGAGATCATGTGATGCTTGTCTGTCGGCCCCTTGCTGATGCTGTTGAACATATACTCTCTAGTTCTATCTATGTTGTTGCAAATAACAGGCTTTCATTCTTTTTCAGGCTGTATCATATTCCGTGGCATCAATGTGCCACATCTCTCTTTATCCGTTCGTCAGCTAATAAACATTTAAGCTGTTTCCATTTGCTTCCAGGATGAACAGCACTACAGTAAATATAGGAGTTCAGATATTTCTTCAATGTACTAATTTCATTTCTTTTAGATATATGCCTAGTAGTGGGTTGCTAAATCATACAGTAGTTCTATGTTTGATTCCTTAAGGAAATTCCATTGTTTTTTCCATAACAACAGTAATAATTTATAGTTCATCAATAATGTCCAAAGATCCCTTTCTCTCCATATACTTGCCAACACTTTAATTTTTATTTGTTTTTCATATATGTTTAATTTTTTTATAGAATCTGTGTAATTCAGGGTTATCGAAAGAAATAGAACATATACAAAACTCTGAAAGGGGATCTACAGCCCTACGACATCTTTCTAAAACCTGGAGTTCTAGCGAAATCAATAGCTCCTCTGTCCAAAAAGACTAGAGGCTTCCTAAAAAGTGGGGGACAATGATACAACCCCAATAGGAAGATGAAGGTCTCAAAGATTCTTGGAGGGTCACTGCTGTGAGTCTACATCCAAAACTGAAAGAGCTGGAGTCAAGGTCACCAGCAATGATAGCAACATGGAGAAGGGACCCATTTAAGAAGGATTAGAGTGTAGTAGTTAGCTTCCATGTGGCTCAGCAAAGAAGAGATGGAGGTATTTTCATACATGTAATCTCTGTCAGACCTCCACAGAGGGAACCACCATCATGGCCAATGCCATACTTGACAGTGGAACCCCGAGCATTTGAGCTCAGATGATTTTACTCTTTCAGAATGCCTCAGGTATTCTACTGATAGCACATGCACATCATTAGCAGTCAAACATCCCCCACAGAAATTCAATATCTGCAGACAATACAAAATGCCACGACCTAGGATAGTCCTTCACCCAACAGTGCATAATACAATTATTTTATAAATAACTAAAAATAAACTTACACATTTCCCCTTTTCTGATTAACCCAATCAAAAAAGTTGCTTTATCTTATAATGCAATTTAACACTATACCAGTAAGACTATTTACAAAAGGAATAATATGAGGCTTCTAATATACATAACCAAATGATACCAAACATCTATCAAGCTTTTCACAATGTCTTTGGAAAGCAGAAAAACATTATCAATGTCCATTTATTTGAAATTCACTCATGCTTTTCTGGGCTCCTCCAAAGGTCTTTAATCACTTCTCTGACTCTGCCCTCTGACAACACACACAGCTTTTCCTCCAGGTTTTGACTGGCTCCACTCCACTGTTGCTGTTGTTCTTGGTGGTCATCCCATGGTGCTGGCATCTCAAAAACTGCTGAGGTTCCTTGCTGCAACTAGGCTGCACTTTCGCCAATAGCCTCTCATAGGTTCTCTTCATGGCACCAAGTCTGAATTTCTATACATGATCACTTCAATCTGGGCCTTTAACTGCCACTGAGGCTGCACTTTTACCAGTGATAATTCTTGGCCTCTCAGCTGCTCTCCAAAGACCCCTTCATGCTTTCAAAACCAGTCTACCCACGTGACTCTTATAGTATCCAGTTCGGCTACCAGCACAAGATATATCCTTGACCAGTTCTAGAAAACAGCTCTGTATGCTGATCCTGAGAAAACCCTTTCCTGGAGTCTGGTTTGCTGGAAAAGTAACTGATCACCTTGTCTGTAGCACAGGTTTCTTCATGAGTTGGACTTCTCATTGCCATCACCAATATCTGGACTGCTTGTCTTTCTCTTGGTCAGGTTTGCAGAAGTAAAAAAACTGGTCAGTTTAATTAAGAGTCTTTTGGCTCCAAGCTGTAGTTTCTGTAACAGCAGGGAGTCCTGGACCAGTGAGAAGAATCTCAGGTTGAAACATTCTGGTGATTTGGTATTCTTTCTCACCACCACTATGGGGAAACATAGACCTCAAACACAACATCTTGAGCTTCACACACATACAACGCAGCTATCAGAATATTCAGTTTGTGAAACAGTAGGCTACCACCAGTGGTGGGACGGAGTGTTGGCTCCATGATCAGGAAAAGCAGTAAAACCATTGCTTTTTCCTGCTCCTAGCTGAATTCTTTATATCTAAGGGCCTCCATTCTGTGGCTTTCATTGCAGAGCTTTTTCCTCATTTATTAATTTCACAGAATTTTCTCTTCATAGAGGCTTATTTCCTTCCTCTCTCCTCCTCTCCCTTCAAGATCCTTCAATTAATACCTTAATCTCTATCCTCTGGTAGCTTCCCTGAGTGTACCTTACCAGACTCTGTGAGGTCTGGAGTTTCTTTCTCTTCTTCCTTGTCTCCACATTGGGTAGCTGGCATGATGTCCTGCCCCACACTGGTATACCATTTGCAGATAAACATTGCTGCTGGGGCAGCAAGGAAGCTCAGCAAGGAAGACAAGGAGGCATTTTTCATAGGTGTAAACTCTGTCAGACCTCAGTAGAGGGAACAACCATCATGGCCAATGCCATACTCAACAGTGGAACCCCGAGTGTCTGAGTTCAGGAGTTTTTATTGATTTAGAACTCCTCTTGTGCAGATCATAAGCAATCAAACATCCCTCACATAAATCCAACACCTGCAGACAATACAAAATGCCAAGGTCTATGTATCCCTTTTTCTAACAGTATACAAAATAATTATCTTAAATATAGCTGAAAATAAACTGACACAACAATGGAGCCCATGTGGGTATAGAAAAGCTGTTCTGTTGCTTTTTCTTCTCCTGGTGATGCAGCTTATTGTATGATGCCCCCATTTATCATTCCCTTTGCTTATCATATTGTAATACACAAACCCCAGTGGGTATTTTTTTCCTTCTGGGTACATCAGGATGTTTACTGGTATATATGTGTGGTCACTGGCCTGGCAGCTTAATTTCTGGTATGGGAGGAAGAACCTTTGTACAACTTCAAAATGTCTAGCATATTATTTTAGCCATCAGGAGACACAGCTACCAAGATACAGCTGTGAGTTTTCCTGGTTAGCTCAAATCTAATTCTGAACTGGGCATGATCTACCTAACCACAAAAGAGGTGACTCTACATAACACCCTCTCCTTTCCAGTTTGTGTCTGCTTAACTACTTACTCTAACAATCACAGAGTAGAAAAAAATATGTCCATATCATATGTCTGAAAATAAAGAACTTGAATCTGGGATATATATATAAATGTAAAAGCTATTACAACTCAATAAGAAGTAAAATACTAAACTAAAAATAGAAAAAGAACTTGAATAAACATTTCACTGGAGGATATATATAAAGAACTAATAAAGGGATTGTCAGTGTTATTAGTCCTTGGAGAAATATGAAACCACATAGTGGAACAGCACAACCAGCCACACACTAAACTGTCAAGGTGACAATCTTAGATAGCGACACGGGTGTTGAGTAGCTAACACTCCAACATCACCGGTAGGGTTGTGAAGTGATGCATCCAATTGGGATGGAATTTGGCAATTTCTTAAGTGGTAAAATCAAGAACCAGTATATGCTCTAGTAATATGACTTCAAGACATTATCCTCCCAAATGAAAACATACACACAAAAATTGTGCATAGATATTCATAGTAGTGTTATTTATAAGAGCCAAAAATTGTAAGCAATCCAAGTGGCCATAAACTGATGAAGTGAAAAAATGTGATGATACATATGCCTGTCCATGCATCAAAATCCCACTCAGCAATAAGAGTGACTGCCATTCAGATGCCTGCTACTTTCTACTTGGCTGACACTGAAAACAGACCATTATGGGAAAGAGCCAAATGCCAAACACTAGTATGTAACTCTGTTTACTTGAAATTCCCAGCAAAGGCCAATTACAGAGGTAGAAAGCAGATACAGACACATTTTTCCCCTGGGGCTGATTAGGATAGTGAGATTGATTACAAAATAGCACAAGAAAACTTTTTAGGGTTAGAAATTATGTGCTAGAATTGAGCATGGCAAAATTTACTCAAACTCCTGTGCACTTGATACAAATTATTGAATTATACAATGTGATGGTTGGTTTCAATGCCAACTTGTCACAAATTAGAATCTCCTGAGTAGGGATCCACAACTGAAGAATTGTCCTCATTGCCTTAATTGATGTGGGGAAGCCTATCCCAGTTTGAGTGGCACCTTTTGGTAGCAGCCCAGATTGAAGAAATTTTTTAAAGGTTGGACAGAAGGAAGACTACTCACTATTGGTTTGCTCCACCCTCCCTCTTGCTGTGACTTTGATCTACCATGCTGCTGCTGCTGCTGCTGGTGGTGATGGTGATGATGGCGATGATGGCGATGATGATGATGATGATGATGATGATGATGATGATGATGATGATGGTGATGATCCTTTCACTGACATCAGAAACAGCCTTTCCAGGTATGATGGTGATGATCCTTTCACTGACGTCAGAAACAGCCTTTCCAGGTTTCCATCATTGACTCAGGACCAGTGGCTCTCCAGGAGTCTTCCATGGTTTTGGTGCCAGAATGGGGGACTGCTGTAGTATACAGCCTCATGGACCACAGAACGATCAGGTTCTCAATCTCTCAGCTGAAAGACAACGTTGTTAATATTGTAATGTAAGCTGATTTAATAAAGTCATTATATTCATAATATTGGTTCTGTTCCTCTAGAATCTAGAGACTAGAGAATTCTGATACAATTTATATTATATAAATTCTATCTCAGCGATAACGTCTTGAGACACTACATTACTCATGCTAGACCAAAACTCTGGGTCCAAGCTATTCCTGAGCATCTGTGACTACAGTCATGTGCCACCACCTGCAGCTTAGAGTTATTTTGAAACAAATAAAAACAGCAGCTACATAAACATGTAGTACAAATTCAATTATCCTATAATAGTAGAAAAATCATATATTTCATCAATATTGAAAATATGAATACAATCTTTTTTTCATGAATTAATCCATGATAGCAATTTACTAGGGCCATTGTTATCCAATTATTTTACTGTTTAGACACTTATGAGGTAAATTTATTCAGATCCATAACTGTTCATTTCTGTATAATGTTGACTATACTAAGGAATGCCCAGGTAAGTGGTAAGGCATTTTTTTCTGGGTGTGTCTGTGTTTTCAGAGGAAGTCAGCATTTGAATTAGTAGTCTTAGCACTGAAGATCCCACACCTACACACACAGTATCATCCAATCTACCAAAACTGTGACTGAAACAAAGAAGTAAAGGCAGAGTTCACACACTGCTTTGAGCTGGGAAAAGTCCATCTTCTCCTGACCACAGACATTGGTGATCATGTCACTTGTTTTGACGCATCATTGAGTCCCAAACCTTTAGTATTACCTTGAAAGCCATACTACCAGCTTTGCTTGGCCTTGTCCCAGATTCTGGGACTTCTCAGCCTGGTGGTTATGTGAGCCAGTCGTTCTGTATACGTTTAGTACATTCTGTTGCTTCTGTTTCTCTAGAGAAACCTGTCTAAGGTAATGCTGCAACAGCTCCCATCACTTGGTAGTTTCCTTCCTGTGGTCAGTTACAATTTCTTACCAGCTATGATCATTTAGAATGAATACCTTCTTAAAAATCTTTTTTTTCTTTTTGATAACTTTCCTAGGACGATAGCCCCAAATTTCTATATTTTCATATTCTGCTATTTGTTCTCTTTTTTTCCTCTCCTACTACCTTTTTTCTCTTTCATCGAGTTCAGGTTTTCTGAGAAAGATACGAGAAATTAGCAATATCTCCAAGTTATAGCAAATAAAACTACACCTTTGCATGGCTTCTGTCCATTGTATTACATACATTTGATCTCTGAAGAGCAGAGAGCACACGCAGTGGATCCTGACATGCACCTAAAACATCAATCATGTGAGATGTTCTCCTCATTGTTGTGACTCAGTGGAGTCACCAAGGACGGTTTCTGTCTGTTCAGCCAACCAGAAGCCCCTGGGAACTGCTAGCCATTCCAAACTCACCTTGTTTCTAGTATTCTGTTAGTAGCTTTCTACACTACCTTGAATTTCAGTGGAGAGAATTCCGAGCTCTGTGGCTCGCTGGAATTGACAGAAGGGTGGCAGTGACTCAAAATAACACACATCTCAGCAACTTTCTCTAGAGAGCATGGATAGAAAGAATCCAGAGAATGTAGGGACCTGCTTTTTGCTTCCACTTAGCATATATCTCCACCCAGCTATGTCATTCCTCACACCTCAGTTCCCTTCTCCTTCCTCAACAGGTAAGAATTTAGCCTACCCAATTTGAAAATGGGGGCTATAAATCCCATTGATTCTGGCCAGGAGTCACCTGCAAGTTGTGTTATGTCTGAATTCACACTATCATCTTGTGTATGATTGAGGAGTTTTACCAGATCTAGCAGTCAAAAAAAGAACTTAAATTCAAGATAGAAAAGTCAGGATATTTCTAAATCAACTTAAACAATAGTCATGTTACTAGGGATAATTATCATCGACTTGGCAAGATTGTGGCTATCTAGCCTTCATGTCAATTATTAGTCTGGAGTGGTCATTACGATATGAGTCGAGTTAAAGCTTCCGGGAAAAGTGCCATGAAGAGACAGTAGCTCACTGTCCCCTGAAGGCTACTGTCTGGATAGGAAACACAGCATTGCTACAACCTCTTGTGACAAAGGTCACAAACATTCTGCCCTGCACCAAAATTTACTTTTTTCTAAGATTTATTTTTATTATTCTTAACTATGTGTCTGTATGTTGGGATGCGCACGTGAATGTGGGCGCCTAAGGAGGCCAGAGGCATGAGATTCCTCCAGTGAGTTATCTAGGGGTGATTGTGAGCCACCCAATACGGGTGGGTGCCAGGAACCAAACTGAGAGCCTCGCTGCAAGAGTGGCACATAGCACTCCACCAAACTTTAGTTAGGCTCCTCAGAGTCCTCTTCTAGTCCCAACCTCGGGCTTCTATTTCAATCCCTGTAGAATCCAGTTTTAGTCAGCCTCTTCCATCCTCAATGTCTGATCACTTTTGACAGCTGACCAAATGCCCCACCCCCACCCCGTTCCCTCGGGCAGTATCTGATCGCTCTCACCTGCCTTCACCAAGAATCTCACCAGATCAATCTAGCAAAGAACTCCTTCACCTCATAGTAAGTTTTTACCCACCAACCCCCTACCCAGCTCCTTGATGAATACGTCCCCACTTTTCCTTGGTAAATTCAGCATCGAGCCCTGCTCTACCCTGAGGTCTGTTCCTTCCGTTTCTGTAGTTTCTGCCTTCTGTATGCCTTCACTCCTTTCACCTGTGGTTTTCTGTGTCGTCAGTCTTCATAAGAAGCCAGTAGTGAGGACAGCCATGTGGGAGAATAAAAGAGAACTGGAGACTCAGTGGCCTTTCAAGGCTCTGATTGAACAATAACTTGTGATTGCCAAGGGCTTTCTGGTTTGATCACAGGCTGTCCAACATGTGTTAGCACAGTAATCATCAGTTATTGTTGAGCCTGGGTTTCATTAGATGGATGAAATATCATTTCATTTATTTTAATATTATACCATCCTTCCCGTCCCCAATATTTTTCCAAACTAAGAACTGTCTCTACAAATGCTCTGAGATCAAGAGACAGCCTATATTGTTAGCAGTCCAGGTCTTGGGTTGACACCTCTGTGGGAAGCTGCCACTGATCTTGGCCAGCAAGGTGCCAGAGAAGATGCCCCTCCCACCCCATTAGAATAGCACAGAGCCCTTGAAGACTATGTGAAATGCCTTACCTTTGCAGATCATAACTTGCTACAGTACTTTCAAATCCATTAGCTAATTGCAATCTTCAAAACAGTGTGCTAAGGTAGACATTACCCCCATTTGTCAAATGACAAGTGCAGAGTGCACGGAGAAGGTGAAAACAGTTGCTTAAAATAACTCAACTCACTGCACTATGCATCGCCTGCAGCCTGGATTTGCTTTCCCAGAAGAGCAAGTCTGCTGCTTACTGGGATGCAAATGTCCAATGCTCAGGCTTTTCCTAGATCCTGAAGGACTAGAGTCTGCAGCACTCAGCTACCGCCTAAATACACTTACCTGCAAACAGCTTCCCTTTCAGACCTTGATCGTCTTGTTATTTTTTGCTACTTTTCTTCCATTCAGTGAAAACATGATCAAACACAGAAATCATGTGGGACTTTTTGACATAGAAGCCAAAAAGGTCCTGGCTGGGAGATACAGGAAATAACAGGCTACATGTTGAGCTGTGTTTGGAAACTAACTTCTGCACTAGTCAAACCAAAGAAAACTGATATACCCTGAATGGTTTTTACTTTCTATTTTTCTTTTCAGTTCTGCAACTTTGTCATTCAGCAGGTTAATTCCTTCCATATTGGCTGTCTGTAGATTTTTTTAAATGCAGTAATAGACATGAAAGCTACAAATGTGTAGAGCTTGTTTGAGAGGTCCTGGTCCTCATTGAATTTTTTGGGCAATTGTACACAGATATGATATGGAACATTCCTTATTCCCTTTGGCCCAGGTGGCTTTATTGAGCCTGGAATCAATGCACACATCTGGAGTCCCCATCTCCTTCAGGGCAAATTTCCGGATTGTTTGTTTGTTTTCTTTTGAGTGTCTGAGCGGCAGGATTCTTGAAATCCACTCCATGGGTGCACTGGTGAATGCTGGTGATCTATCCTCAGCTTGCTGATGGCAGAATGGCCCTTCTTCTCCACACCCTTCTTTGTAGGAGCCTTTCTGTAGAGCCCAAATTGGAAAAGAAGGGCAAAAGGGATTGTGGGAAGGAAAGCCGCAAGGCCTGGATTTGACTTTTGAGTAGAATTCAAAATAAGAACAAATTCTTGGGTTGAGAGTGTAACTCAGGAGTAGAATGCTTGCCTGCCATGTTCAAGGCCCTGAGTTCAATCACTAGCCAAAGAAAGGAAGAGGGAAGAGAGGGAGAGGGAGAGAGGAGAGGGAGAGGAGGTAGCCAATGTTAAATGCTTGTTGTTAAAGCCCACCTTTTTAAAAACGTGGTTCAAGCTTAAATTCAAGTACTAGAAAACAAGAAATGGAAGTGATGTCTATCACTATCAAAATACCACTAATTACCAGCACAGAAACATAGTTTTTAGGTGCGTTAGGCAAAAGAAATAAACTCTGTGGCACAGATTACAGTGTATTTCTCCCTTTTGCCCAGTGCATTTCCCAGACTTGGTACAGGCAAACATTTTTATTATCTTATTTTTATTTTTTATGATTTTATTATTATAATGACTTATAATAAGAAATATTTCTTTCTATATTCAACTTTATGGAGATTTGTAACACAGCCCTTGAACTTTTTATTAAACACTACAGTGTATGCTTTGGAGAAAGGCTGACTAGGAATTGATTGTTTGTAAACAAGATGACAGAAAAAGCATTTAGAACTCTCAGCAGTGCTGGCTGTAGTGGTCTATATCAGTACTTTGTGTTGACGAGGTAGAAGGGCAGGAGGATCACAAGTTCAAGGCCAGACTGGGCTACATCTTGCATTGGTGATATATCTCAGAGGATAAAGGTTCCTGCCACCAAGTCTGACAACCTGAGTTCAACCCCCGGGGCCCACATGGTAAAAGGAGAGAATTGACTTCAGCAAGCTGTCCTCTGACTCCACACATGCACACATGTACACACACTCACATTCACACACACACATAATGAATACAAAATAATTCTCAGCATAAGCACTTAACAAGAAATTTCAGTCAGAAGACACAAGGCATGCTGTGCATAGTACTACACACCTTTAATCCAAGCACCCTGGAGGCAGATGCAGTCAGATTTCTGAGTTTGAGCCCAGTCTGGTCTACATAATAAGCTGAAGACCAGCCAAGGCTTCATAGTGAGACCTTCTCTCTCTCAAAAAAAAAAAAAAAAAGAAAAGAAAAAGAAAAAAGAAAAGAAAAAGAGACAGATCATTGAGATAAAAGACTAAACAGGGAATGAAATACCAATTCCACTTAATAAAATTGTTTTCTACCTGTAACCATTTTAAGTTTTATTTGTATGTATGTGTTGTGGATAAATAAAATGCATAATAAGTGCCATTTAGTAACTTCCCTCACATATAATCAATAGTTAAATATTTTATCATAATATAAAGATAGAATCGATGAACTAAAATCTCTAGTTTCTATAATTTTATTGTCATAAAGTCTATTTGGAAATGTATAGAGACGTGCATAAGCATATTCCCACCATAAGGCAACCCTCTAAAAATTATAATCAGTACCCTTAAAGAGAAAAAATCAGAGTGTACATCCACAAAATAAGAAGAGAAGGCTGTGAAATAGTAAATCAGGGTATATGCAGAAAAGGGGTTTTCGGACAATAAACCAAGTTTTATAATTTTTCTAATAGAATAAGAAAATAAGCCTGTGTGAAACAGAATATATTTCAAATTGGCAGAGAAAAACAAGGAGAGGGAATGTTCACAGATATAACACAAGAAACATTCTCAGATCTGAAGAATATAATTCTCTAGAGAAAAAGGACCCAAAGGCTGATCACTGAGAACTTTCACCATACCAGGATCAGAAAGGTGGCTGCTAGCCTGTGACGCCAGAAAATAATATGGTGATAGCTCCCAGTTATGAGAGACAACTGTTTTCTACCTATAACTGTATGCCTATTCCTCCCGCCTCCGCGGTCCCAATATAATTTAATAAACTAAAGCCATTTCAAACATGAAAGAATTTGAAGATGTTTTATTGACCACACAGTTTTCTTCTTCTTTCTTAGTTTTTTAAATTTGTATTTGAATTTGGTTCTTGTCTTTGTTTTGCCAGTGCTGTGGATAAAACTGCTTACTTGTGCACTCACGTCAGGTACAACTAACCATACAGCTCTTGTAGGAAGCTGCTGGAGACTACACTTCAGCAACGCAAAGTGGAAAGAGGAGAGAATAGCATTCGAAAGTAAGGCTCTCAACACATGAGAAAAATGGAAGAGAATAAACATCAGCCTCTAAGCAACAAGCAGAATGCAAGCAGTTCAGACCGGAGCAAGGGAAAGAACATGTTCAACAGGGAAACTCAGGATGTGAACTGCCATCAAGCTTACAACTGTATTTTACTATCTTTTTAAATGCAATAAATGTTTGACCAAAAATAATACCCATGAGAACATAAGAGTTAAAAGATTTTACAAAGCACAATTATTAACTATAGGGAAAACAAAAATTTCATAAGAAAAAGGAATCTACTTGCTACCTCAGTCAATGATGGTTTGCTAAGACTGCAATTCCATAACTTAGGTTAGTAGAGTAACTAAACATCATTAAAAGAGAGAGTATAGAAATACCTAAAACCTTCATTATTAATATAACGTCAAACCTTAACGAAATAATTAAGTTAGGCAGAATGTGTTGATGGGTCAGACACTGATGATTTTATTATAAAATTTTGAGTTCCCTTTAGGGACATTGAGAAGTAAGTTAATATATATTATCTTTATTAAAGATAGAAGAGGGTCTGGGAAAATAGCTCAGCTGGCCTCTAAACCTGAGTTTGACCCCTGAGATACACATGGTGGAAGTAGAAAACTAACTCCCACAAATTGCTCTCTGACTCCACATGTATGTTCTGGAACATGCGTACACACACACACATACACACACACACACACACACACACACACACACACACACACACACTTAAATAAAAATAGGACTTAATCCTTTTTTTAAAAAAAGGAACTATGGTGTGGTGATGTATGCCCATAACCCCAGCTACTCATAAGGCTGAGGTAGGAGAATCATTTGAGCTCAAGAGTTCAAGGCCAACCAAAGAAACAATACCAAGAAAAACTGGCTTAAAAATAACATAAGGATAAAAATTTTAAAGTGGGTAAATTGTGAAATGACTACAGCTTGGTGGCTTACTGAGAAGGGCAAAACCTAATCCCAGCACTTGAAATTCTAAAAGGCTATGTCTCTCTGCTTTAGTTTCCTTATTTGAAATCTGGGCTAAAAATTGCTTTCAACTTTACACTTACACGCTCAGATCTGTTCAGCTTTAGCGAGGCTATTCCTTCTGCCTTCCTTTCGATGATTCATTAATGATTCATAAAATGTACCAGATGACAAATTGTCTCCAGGACCTTAAACAGCCAAAAGCGGTCTCTGACCCAGAAACCTTTCATGCTCCTGAACACCAAGACAGGAAGCATCACCAGGTAGCGAAGGGAATGTGGTGTTCTGAAGAGATCTTAATTGACTCACTAAGTTATGGAGATTTTAGGCAACAATTTACCCTGTTCTTAAATTTTAAAAGTAGTTGCCATAGCAACCCCTAGACACAGCATATGGTATGTCTGGTACCTCCAAGATAACTGCACAGATTCTTGATGAATTTTCCTTACAATATGCTGTGAACTTTTGTACATTTTAGCGTTTCAGCGGGCAATGTTATAAGGTTCTGGATTTCACTGTGCCATCTATATATTTAAAAACTGGTTTTGAAACATTTATCATTTACAAAAACAAACAAGCAAGCTTTTAATTTTAATGTATCCTCCTACCCTTTAATGTATTTTATTATCAAAAGAACCCTAAAATCTAGTAGGAAAAATCATCAGTAATTTTTAAAGGAGCAAGTGGACATAAAAAGTAAGTCATATGGAAAGTATCCTGCTCACTTATAGGAAAAGAAGACAAAAGTAAAGCCAGATGCCAATTTGGATTTATAAAACGTGATGGAGTGGGAGGAGCTTAGATTTGTATTGCTATCCTAATAGTTCATTTGAGATTGTAAATTCAAAACCTTTGAGATGTATTCACAATGCCCAGTCACCTTACTGTTACAAGTCCACCCTAAAGAAATTATTAATAGCTATAGAGTTGGATGCAAATTTTCTGTTAAAATAATCACATATGATAGAGAGAAATTTGAAATAATATTAATTCACTGAGCATGGTGTGGCATGCCTGTAATCCCGGCACTGGGGAGGCTGAGGCAGCAGGGGCATGAAGTTGAGGTCATCCTGAGCCATATAGTGAAGTCCTAAAACTAAACTAAAGAGAAAACTCAGAAGTAATCTTAATCCATAGTAAGAAATTATGTAAAATTAAAAGATGTACAAGCAATCTCCTATGATGGAGCTTGATACTTAATGTGACATTTCTCTGCTGGGATGATTACTATTTGTTATGATATATTTTATTAGAAATTATGACACTATTATATATTATAGCATATATGCATAAGTATGTATGCACTAAATATATGTGCTATATATCATACAAATACATGTGTTTTATGTATGTATATATATATATATATATATACTATATATTTAAAAATAGATTTTTAAACAATTTTGACCAAAAAGAATTTTAATCTGTTGATAATATTGTATTTGTAATACACTTTTTATATGCAACCATCCAAAACACCATGGAAGATTACTGCCCTGTGAGTGCCCTAAGCTGTTGAGCCATGCCTTTGTATAATCCCTGACTTCTAATGAAGGCAAAACACATTACTTGATTCTGACAAATTAATATGGCAAAAGGAAGGGACACAGTGTCACTTTCATGATTATCGTTCATTATATGACTGCATTAGTAAAATGGAGAGAGAGACATTACCCTGCAGGCTTTGAAACCTCAAGCCAACACATGGCAAGGAACTGTGGGCAGTCTCTAGGACTTGAAGAAAGACTTCAACCAATAATCAGTAAAAAGCCAGGACCCTCAGGCACATGGCTACAAAGAAGTAAATTCTACCAACACCTGAATGATGAGAGCGGATTTTTCCCTAGGTGAGCCTCAAATAAGAACACAGCCCAGCCCACACTTGCATCATGCTGAGGCCAAGAGGCAGAATCTAGCTATACTCTGTGATGAATTCTAACCTACAGAAACTATGTAAGTGTGTCTCAGCTGCTAAGTTTGTCTCTAGAGAGTAGTATGCTGTATATATTTTCTTTTCTTGTTTGTACTTTTTAAATTTTTCTCAAATGTTATAATAGGACTTTCTTTGCTTTTAAAATCAAAAGATGTTATTTTCAACAAATCATCTGGAAGCAAAAAACTAAGTCTGCTCTTCAATTTTTTAACTGATTTTGAATGCGGCAAAAGAATGTTTTTAAAAGTGTACAATGAAAATATAGCACAAAGATTACCCCAGATTTTTATTTTTTTAAAATGATCCTAACAGAATATTTTATTTAAATTATGTTCGCATAGACTGCTTCTGAAATTTTAAGCTTTCTATATTTAATAATGCCTGCTGGGAGGGAAAAAAGAAATCATACTTTAAAATTTTTCCTTCCAATTTTGACCACGACTTAAAATGGAAAAGTTATGTTGATCGTGCCTGGATGTTCTCATTTTAGAGGCCATTATGCACTTTAAATGCTCTGTTGGCATTTTAATTCCATTTTACAAAATAAATCTCAACTGACAACAGAATAAAGCAAATTCTAAGTCAACTAAACGAAAAAGTGTCACTGCAAACAGAAAGAACTTTGCAAACTGATGCAACATTTCATATGGCTCCTGAACTGAAATTTCCAAAGTTTCAACAAGAAAAAAACACTGTGTGTGTGTGTGTTGGGGGGAAGCATTGACAACTGAAACCTTCTTCACAACTTACTGAGTACAGCACGTAACTATTCAGCTGCCTGCATTTGCATACTTACTGTTATAGGAAGCTCTTGCCAGGAAGACTCCAATTGCTATTACCATTGCTTACTTTGGGAACTTATCAAAATTCCATTTGTCTGGCCACTAGACGACTCAATTTACCTTCATAAAAGAGCATACATCCTCTCAAGTCAGTGGACATCTCAATTAAGCTCTTCAGATGGCAATTTCATTTGCAACATTTGTCTGGAAACTCAAACTTCAGGTCTAAGTTTTGTCGAAGGTAACCAAGCATGGCAAGTTCTATGGTTAAATCCTGAAACCTCGTACACACACTGCTGATATTCTCCCTTGTCAAACCTGTCAGCAAGGTCGGTGGAGGCAGTGATAGCCAAATGGCAGTAACCAATACAACTAGCTTTACTCTATGAACAGGTATTTCACTGGAAGCCAATGTCCAACAGTCTTAGAGTTGCTACCAACATGCGGTACAGTCATGCTCACTCTAGAGCATAAGACCATGTACAAGAAATAGTATTTCTCAAAAACCTTGAACCTCCATTTCAGACAGCTATGTAACATAGAGGTGAGGTATAGCAGCATTGAATTTGAACTTCAGTTTCTTTCCATTTTTATAGAGTCCTCAAATGTGGTTTATTCTGATTCCTGGAGTACTATATTAGTTACTTTTATGTTGTGGTGATAAAACACCATGATCAAAGGCAACTTAGGAAACAGAGTTTATGTAGGCTTATGGTTCCAGAGAGATTAGGGTTCATCATGGTAGCAAGGAGAAGGAGCTAGAAGAAAAAGATCACATCTTTAACAGTATAAATGAAACATAAAGAGTGAGCTAGAATTGGAGCAAGATTATAAACCCTCAAAGCCCACTCCCAGTGACATAATTCATCCAGCAAGTTTACACCCTCTAGACCTCCGCATAGAGCACCACCAACTGGAGACCAACTGTTCAGGTATCTGCGCCTATGGGGAACATTTCTCACTCATACCACCAGAAATACCAAACCCTTTTTTAAATGTATTTATTTTTTATTTTTTTAGAAATTCCTTATCTGGATTTGCAAAACATTTTTCCTAAGTGGAAATCTGATTAATTACTTACAGTTTAACTTATCCATATGCTTTTGTTTCCATGTTTAGCTATTAAAAGTATTTCAGTGGGAAGAATAGTGAATGCATGGTTCCATGCTGAGACTATTCATGAGGTCATTCTGAAGATGGAGCCTTTCAGATGTTTCCTTATAGTATTATCCTTCAGACAAACTCTGCCTTGGATCATTTTTCAAGACATCATGAAAACTTTCCTCAGTCTTAAAGTGTTCTTAAAATTCTTCTGGAAAATATTCTCTGTTGATGAACATTTCTGTTCATCAACAACTACAGATAAGTTTGAGGTTGGAAGAAGACCCCAAAGACTAGAGATATTTTCCACAAGGTGTGTGTGCCACAATTCTGACTGTTCACAGTCTCCCACAGGCAATCTCAGCCTCAGTCTGCCTCAGCTACTCCAGGATACATTCCTCCTTCTCTTTGTTACTTCTTATGTTACTACTGAAACTCTTCTACTTATCTTTCAAAAGTACACAGTCTCATAATATCAAATTTACAGTACTCACTTTGTTGATCTTTCCATGAACAAAACTGTTAATAAATATTCATCCTTGGTTTTTTTCAGTGCTCTTTATTAATCACAAGCTATGAAAAGTCTCAGGGGTCCATACCCAGGCGGCTTAGGCAGAGCTCACTCCATTGCTTCTCACATCGTTCTCCCTCTTGGTTCTCTCCCTCTTCTGCTTCTCCTCCTCCACCCCAGCCCTAGGTGTTTTTTCATTCCAAATCCTCCCTGTCTCCACTCAGCCCTCCAATATACAAATAAATGTATAGAGCCTAACCTGTATCTTCCTTAAAGTTAATGAATGGCCCATTCATATGGAGAACTGGGTGTCCACTCCATTGCTTAGCAGGTAGGAAATTGTTCCCCTACTTGTTGCAAGGCATCAGAAAACACCCTTCCGCTTTTACAGCATCTAGGAATATTATCCATAACTATGAAATATCCCACAACATCTCACCCTTTCTGTTTACAATCAGAACAACATCAACACAATCAAATGAAGCTAAGATATAAAGTTATAGTCTGTCAAATATCAAGTCCAAAGTTCGCCAACTTTAATAAAAGTTCAATGTTTAGCAAAATGCTCATGCAATTCAAACGTCTTTGATGGTAATCAGCTGGTGTCTGCCTCTGCATCATCACAGTTGAGTACTGTGAAGGCTGCCTCAATTCCACTGGTATGTGGGCTGTCTGTTTTGCTCTGATGTTGCAAAACAGGCTCCCTGTAAGCTGCAGAGTCATCTCCAAGATGATTTCAGAGGACAAGATGGTTTTATGAAGCCAATAGCTTCCCACATTTTCCCTTTCAAGAAGACCGTGCCTGACTTAGGAGAGAATTAATGAACAATGAATCTGACCCGTCCCTGGGTTACTGATAGCAAGATCAGCATCCCGTCTTAGGTTGATTTCATGTCATAACTCTCTTTCCCCTCTCTGACTCCCAGCCTCTGTATTAAGCCAGGGGAATCAATTATTTGTAGTTATAATCCATGGCCTCTGATCTTTCACAATGTTGTAAGGAGACCTTCAAGCAGCACAGGAGCAAGGCACCTAAGAAGTCCTTCAACGGTCCATTTTCATGGGACTATTGAGGATGAAGGCCTGACAGTAACCTGCACACTCTGATGTCTCTCTTCAACCCAGTGGTCTCTGGATACTCTCAGGTGGATGTTTCATTTCTGAAAAGACACAAACACAACCTTTCCCTGATATGGGGTGGAGTCTCCACACTCCAGGCTAGAGCAAAATGCTTAAACATTATCTTTTAAAATTAAAATTTTTATTATTTGAGGTTAAAATAGCCAATCATAGATACATTCTATATCCCTTTCTTTTTTAAATTTAAGCTGAAGTTTTATTTACCATATATAATTTTAAAATCCAATAATTTGCCCCTTTCTTGCTGGACATTCATTTAGCATTCCAGCATCTTGGGTTGTAGGTGTAGCTGATAACAGGAACATCTAGCCACCACAGTGCCTTGTGGGTTTTGTAGTCCATGAAAACTCAGGAAGTTGGGACTTTTTCCAGTATTAACTTTAATCAAAAATCCAAGTACAGGTAAAATAAATCTTTTTTGCCAACCAGAGAAAACCAAATACCAATTCCCTGGAGGACCAAGACCAGTTGGCTGAATTTTTGGTCCAGACTCCTGAACATAACCAGGCTGGTTATTTAACAACCAGAGCCAAGCGGCTGCTGAGAGAAAAACTCTACATAGGCGTGTAGATTCTGCTCAAGTTTTCTGCGTGTCACTCTGTGCAATGATCCATTTTAAAATATTGTCCTCCTTTTATATCACGATCTCAGTAGAGGAATGATCAGAAAGCATATAATCAATTACCTTTGGGTCTAGGTAATTTACATATGCATTCTGTAATCTCCTTCTACCTGAGTTAATTCCCTTTTTGTGCTATTGTTAAACTTCTTCGGCTGTTTAAGTCTGAATCACTATGTAATGCTTCTCCCAGCAGTTTTTGAAAGTCATTAAGAGTTCGTAATTGATCTCTCCTGATCGGTTGATTTATCTTATAGCCCAGATGCACTTTTTCAGGAGCTATCTGTAATCTCCAACAAAGTAAAATTCTTTTCACCACATTAAACATTTTTTTCTAAAGTGACTATATTAAGATCAGCCAATAAAATATCATGGTAAATTATGGATTGAGGAAATTGTTTACGAATTATTTCCAGTGGCTTTTGTACAAAATATTGACATAAAGTTGTCCTATCTGACAACTCCTGGGGGAGAACTTCCCATTGATACCTTTTAACAGGCTGAGAATTATTATATGCTGGTACAATAAAAGCAAATTTTTTTCTATCCTGTCCTTGTAAAGGTATAGTAAAAAAGCAATCTTTTAAATCTTTTGTTATAAAAGGATATGCTCTAGATAGTAAAGAAGTTAGTGGAATTCCAGACTGTAAAGAGCCCACTGGCTGAATTACTTTATTTATGGCTAACTTTTCTTTTGTTAAAGGCCATTGTTCTACCCATACACACTTGTTAGTTAGCCATTTTAAAGATAGAGCTATTAGTACCTCAATACTTGCTATATCCTGCTTGTGTACAACATGATTGTTCTCGATAACGTTTCTTATTCTCTTTATCAGTAGCATCTCAAATCTTATAGGCTGTCTCTGAGATTGAAGGAATGTTAGTTAATCTGTACATTCCATTGTTTTAATAGTTCTCTTCCTCATAAGTTCATAGCTAGATCTGCCACATATGGTCTTACAGTTCCTATTTGACTTTCTGGTCTTATGCATTTGACACCTGCTATATTTTGTTTTACCTGAGAAAATGTTCCAGTTCCTGAGGGCTGAGTAGATTCCTCTTGAAGAGGCCAGCTTGGATTCTAGGAGTCATTTGAGACGACTATAACATTGGCTCCCAATGTGACCAACGACTACCAATCCTTTAATTAAAGCTCCATTTGTTTGCAATTTTAACTTAGGTCTCTGATCATTTATAGTTGCTTGCCAAAATACCTGGGTTTTAGTACTTTTTAATTCATCAGCTGAAGTTGCTCTGTCCCTGATAGCAAGGTCTAAAGCAATGCTTGCTGTCTTTTGTAGCAGGCGTTAATCTCTCTGAGGGTGTGTTAATCCGTTGCAGGTTGGCTCAAGTTGTCTGTGGTGGAAACTTGAGCCAGGCCCGCTAGGGCGTTTTCCCCACAGCAAGGAGTTACCTCCTATATCTGTAATCGATCTACATTCATTAGTCCAATGTCTACCTTTTCCACACTTTCTACATATTCCAGGAAGCTGAGATTTCTTTCTGGCTTCTTATCAGAGAAAACATTATTTCTAGGATCTGTTTTTCTACAGTCCTTCTTAAAATGACCTGGCTTTCCACAGCCAAAGCATTTAATCTTTTGATTTTTAAGACCTTGAACAATTGTTTGTCCAATCAAAGCAACATTATAAGCATTGGATCCAATATCAGTAGTAATTTTAATCCACTCATCCAAGGAAGTTGAATTTGTTTTTAATGGTCTTGTTGCCGTTTGGCATTCTGAATTAGCATTTTCAAAAGCCAGAGATTTAATTAACACTTCCCTTGCTTCTCTGTCTGACACAGTTTTCTGGACAGAAGAAGTCAATCTCTGTTTAAAAAAAAAAAAATTAGTAAATCAGTGTATGCCTCATTCGGGCCTTGCATGATTTTAGTAAATGACTCAGACTTTTTTCCTGGCTTTTCAAGAAGGGTGTGGTGCTTTAAATGAGAATGGCCTTCATAGAATCATATACTTGAATACTTGGTCCTCCATTGGTGGGACTGTTTGGGAAGGATTAGGGAGTGTGGCCCTGCTGGGAGAGGTATATCACTAAGGGCAGAGCTTGAGGTTTCAAAAACTCACACCATTACCAGTGAGTTCTCCCTGACTCATGTTTGTATCAAGATGTGAGCTCTCAGGTACCATTCCAGTGCCATATCTGCCTGCCTCCTACCATGCTCCCCACCATCCTGGTCATGTAATCTTCTAAAACTGTAAGCCCCAGTAAACCCTTTCTTCTATAAACTGCCTTGGTCATGGTTTTTCTTCACAGCAATAAAAAAAGTAACTAAGACAAAGGGTACCAAAGAACAACAAAAAAGTTCCATGTGATCTGTTTTATGATATAAAAGACTATGCAAAAAGAATTCAGATTCTAAAACTGCTTTACTAAAAGATCGCTTGGCTAAGGCAAAATAAAAAAAATAGAGTTAAAACCAACTCTCTACAAGATACATCAAATCTCAGCTTGAAACAGACGACTTATGTCCTACTGTTCTTTGCTTTGTTTATTTGCCCCTTTCCTGCATCCTATTCTATTTCCCCCCTTTCTAGCCAATTGATAATGCTTAAAGCTCAATCGCCTCTGTAATCAAGCTTACCTCAGAACAGGAAAACCTCTCGTGTTGGTTATCATTTCTAGCACCATTCTAAGTAAGGAACCATTGTCATGGACTTCTGGAAACCTAGATAAGGCAGAATTTTTACAGAAGAATTAAGTGTGGTTTTAGGAAAATAAACTGCAAAACTCCAAGATACATAGCAATTGGTTCAAGAACATTAACTGTAAAATTTGGATGTAAAAAAAAAAAAAAATAGGAAGACTGTGAAGGTATCTTAAGGACCCTAATTTTATATGTAACTTGACAAGCTTAGAAAAGCAGTAGGTAGTGGAAGGTATTTTGGAAGCACACCCAAAAGGTTTCTGAGTTCCAGTTCCTCATAGCATGAGCTTGAACATCACTGCTTCAACCTACCAAAAAAGCTGAGCAGACCGAGAACACGACTCTTCTGTGATCTTTAAGACACCGGAGAAAGACAAACTTCAGCTTCTTAGGCTAGAGAGACCAGCATGCAAATTCTGGGGGTCATGGTGTACCAGAGCAGAAACTCACCAGCAGAAATCTCTGCAGGAACTAGCACCAAGGAGAGAGTCCAGGAAAGTAACTGTGATGGATCCCAACACTGTGAGCTAAGACTTCCAGGGAGACGCGGGCAAGGGAGAGGGGGACACTCTCTACAAATGAGATGAACTCTCTGATAAACATTGAAGAAAAATCTCTTCTTACTTCTGGCAGGGGGAGAGGGAAGGCGTGTTGTTAATTTTTTCTTCACTCATACAATACATCCCTCCCCCCTTCCTCCCCTCCCTCCACCTTCCCAGCTCTCTCAACTCCCCTCTCCCCCATCACCACCCACAAACATCCCCCCTTCTCCCCAGAAAAAAACTGTGTCCCCCCCACGAGGGTTACCACACAATCAGGGCATGGCATAGAGGGATGGAACAAGGCCAGACACCAATCCCTACACCAAAGGTGGCCAGGCAGCCCAGCAGGAGCAAAGGGGTCTCAAGGGCAGGTAAAAAGGTCAGAGACATCCCCATTCCTGTAGCAGTTTTTTAAGAACACCCATCTAGGCGTCCATAAGATGTATTGTCGCAGTTTTTTTTTTAGTTGTGTTTAAAATAATTGTTTTTGTGCACTGTTGGAAGAAGTGATGCACGTGCCCTGGCATTTTGTATTGTCTGCAGGTGTTGGATTTCTGTGGGAGATGTTTGATTGCTTATGATCTGCACCTGAAGAGTTCTGAATCAACAAAGAAACACCTGAGTTCAGATGCTCCCAGTTCCACTGTCGAGTATGGCACTGGCCCTGGCAGTGGTTCCTTCTGCTGAGGTCTGGCAGGGTTTGCACATATGAAAATGCCTCCCTGTTCTCCTTGGTGAGTCTATACTCCAGCAGGTTCCATGTCTGTGGCTTCAATCTCTGTGGGCCCCTAAGAGAGCTAGCCAGTTGACAATGTGGGGCTTGTTCTCCTGGTGTCCTTGACCCCTCTGGTCTTTCCCATCCCTCCACTCCCTCTTCTGTGGGGTTCCCGATTTCTGCACAATCTTTGACCCTGGGCCAGACCATTTCAAAAACAACTCAAGGCACATTATTCTCACCAAGACGTCCCTCAAGAAACACTAGCTACCCAGATCACTCTGTCCTGAAGTGCTGTCAGAGCCCAGTCACATAAGGGCGGAACAACACTCTAGCAAACTCCAGCCTTCCTTCCATGTGTGGAAAGGGAAATACCCAAATTCAGCCCACCCTAGCCTTCCTCTCCAACTAGGAAGAAAACAGAGCCCATGTGAAGTTCCCAGTCCAGAGGCATTGGTTCAATGGAAACCTGAGACCTAATCACCAGGCCACAGAGTGCTTCTCCTGGCCCTCACACTACACAGCACAAGGTCTGGAAATAGCAGTTGGTTTTGCTCAACATATCATATGCAGATACCGTGAAAATACTGCAAAGCATATCAAAAGCAAAAATGCAACATAAAAACAAAACAACAACAAAGCAACAACAACACCAAAAAAAAAAAAAAAAAAACCCACAGTTTGAAGATACAGAGCAAGCATTATACCCAAGCGCAGGAGAGATAATGATATTACCAGACAGGGAATTTAAAATTATTCCTAAAGGTTAAGAGCTCTAAACATGCTCAGTGGATAGCAGCAATATGACTAGAAAGGTACAAAATCTAAGAAAGCAAAAAAAGAAATCTAGAAATACAAACAATGTAATTGGAATGAAAAATGTCGTTGTTGAGCTAAGCAATAGACTTGAAAGATTGCAAAAAAAAGAACTTTTGAGATTTAGCATAGAAACTTCTAGGCCAGTAAGATGACTCAGAAAGTACAGGGGCTTGCTGCAAAGGTTTGGGGACCTGAGAAACCATGTAAAGATGAAAAGAAAGGATCAGTTCCACAAAGTTATTCTCTGACCTGCACACAGGTACCATTGCACTCCTCCCCACCCATTCCTCTCTCCCTTCCTTCCCCTTCTTTCTGTCTCTCTCTGTCTCTGTCCCTGTCTTTGTCTCTTTCTGTCTCTGTCTGTCTGTCTCCACACATACAACACATATATCATGCACTCATACACACATACACACAAACACACTAATAAATAAAGTTTTAAAAGAAGTAGAAACTTCCAAACCTGAAAAGCAAAGAGAACAAAGACAAACAAACAAAAAGAAAAGGCTATCCGAGGCCTCCAGGGCAGCTACAAAGGGTGTCTATCACAGCATAAGTGTAATGAAGAAAAGGAGGAAAAATGAAGAAGTTTTAGATAATAATGACTGAGAATTTTCCCGAATTAATGCAAACACTAAACTGTGAATCCAAAAGGCTTAGACAACACAAGGCAGAATGAATGCAAAACAAACAAACAAAATGCTACATATAAACATGTCATAATCAAACAATAGAAAACTAAAGACAAAAAACTCCTAAAGAAAGGCAAGAGAAAAAGTGTTTTCTTTATAAAACAGCAATTAGAATTGTATCTAATTTCTCCTTAGAATTCATGCAAGCAAGAAGGGAGCAGAGTTTTTTAAAGTGTTAAGAGGAAAAACATTCCAATCTAGAGTACTATACCCCCCCCCAAAAAAAAACATGCTTCAAAGCTACAGGAATAAACACTTCCTCAGAAAAACGAACACCCAGGAAATTTGTTGTGAGCAGAATTGTCTCACGAGAATCATTAAAAGAAATCCTTTATAGCGAAAAGACTGACAGAAACTCAGATCTGCTGAGAAAGGGAGAGTAAGAGTAAACGCAAACTTTCATTTTTCCTATCCTTCATTGATTAACAGACAAAAAGTAGTTCAAAATAATCACAGTAATAATATGTTTAATTACATATACACACATGCTTTGGGTATGCTTACAAACAAGCAATATCGATGGCAATGATGTAAGGCACAGGATGAGGGAAATAGGATTGTTTTGTACTATTACAATGCATACTATCCAGAGAGCGGTGTAGTATCATCATATGGATTTTTAGGGCAATAGGAAAGACAGAGAGAGAAGGGGGGGTGGAGAAGAAAGGGAGGAACTGTGCTAAGAAAAGATAGAATCTTATAGTATGCTCAGTTAAAATTTAATGGAGGGGTAGAGAGATGGCTCAGTGGATAAAGACACCTCCCAACAAGCCTCATGACCTGATTTGATCCCAGGACCCACACGGTGAAAGGAGAGAACTAATTACTGCAAGTTATCCTCTGACATCATGTGCTGTAATGCTTGCCTACCACACACAAATAAATAAATAATGTGAAACTTTAGCTAAATGCACAAATTTAATATGTTTTTTAGAAAACTAAATAATGCAGGAAAAACTGTTGAAATCAAAATTACAAGAGCAAGAGCAAAAATATGAAACAGTAACAAGCATGGTAGATGCTACTCTACCATGATACTCCATATATAGACACTTTGAACATGACCAGTCTAGAAAAGAAAGAAAAACTCTTTAAATATAAAGAAACATATTGGTTAAGAGCAAATTTATGGAGAAGACAGACCACACACTAATTTGTTTTTTAGGGAGTGAACATAAGCTATCTCACTGACTTCAAAGTAAGGAAAGAGGTCAGGGAGAGGGAGGATATTACCTAATGTTGGAGTCAGTTTCCTGAGACGTGATAACGTTGGGCATTTAACCACAGCCCAGTAAACTACGTGAGCAAAAACTACTAAAACTGAAGAAGAATGGATAAGCCCACTCTTATGGGTAGAATGTCAACATATCTGTCCCAGAAATGGACAGATGCAGTGGGCATAAAATCAATAAGGACATGGTTGAATGCAACGCTACCATCAATCACCTGAATTCAATTATAGATCACTACGGTCAGGGGCCATATCTTAACAAATCTTAAGAAAAAGAAGAAATCAAATAAATCTGTCCTCAGACACAAATTAACAACAGAAAAACAACTGGGAAATCCCAAAGTATATATCAATTAAATAATAAACTTTTTAAGTACTAGGTCATAAGTTAAAAATTAGTATTTTGAATTACATTAAAGTGAAAATATGTATAAATAAATAAATATGTTTTTAATTGTGTGATGTAAAGTATGCCTAGAGAGAATGCATAGCACTGAATGCGTACATTACAAAGATATGAAAGATCTAAGAATCAGTGATCTGAGCTTCACCTTAGGAAATTATAAAAAGAGAAGAAAACTAAATCCAAAGTAAGCAAAAGTCATTAGCAATAGCTAATAAAATAATAATTGAAGAAAAATTATCAATAAATTTTAAAACGGGAAATGAACAAAGCCAAACTCTGGTCTTTTGAAAAGATAAATAAAATCCGTAAGCTACTAACCAGACTGAGAAAAAACAAACAACCCAGAGACAACACTGTTGTGAATATCAGAAACAGAGGACGGCATGCAAGCCCCATTGGCATGGAAAGGGTAATAAAAAGGCTGTAACAGCTATATGCCCACAAATTTGACAAAAACAGATAAAAGGGACCAGTCCCTTAAACAACGTCATCTTCTAGCGTTTACACAGGGCACTCTAAACAGGTCTTGTCTGCTAAAGAAACTGAATCAGTAATTAAGAAACTTTCCAAACAAAAAGCAGTATGTCCAGGTGGGCTCACGGGTGAGTATGTGTAAGATTGGCTCAACATTCAAAATCAACTGATGTAACTGATCGCACCAATAAGGTGATAAAAAAAATCATAATCATATGAACAAATGAAATATTGCAAACCCAATGTTCACGGGTGACAAAAACTTTGAGCAAAGTAGCAAGAGAAGCAAACTATGTCGACTTGGTAAGGAACATCTTCAGAAGCCTATAGTTAACATCATGTTATGCAGGGGAACTCAAGGCTTCTTCACTACAATCATCATTAAAGCACTACAGTCCTCGCTAGCCCTTTTCAGCATCATATAGTTTTTGCTAATGCAAAAACTCAACCAAATTAAATAGACACGCTAGAAATAAAACCGTCTTTGTTATACGATGCCATGATAATTGATACAGAAAATAAATCAGCAAAATACTAACAACTGATTAGAGCAAGGTTGCAAGACACAAGGATATACGAAGTCACTAACTTCCCAAAAAGCAAGTAAAATACGAGATTAAAATACAATACCATAAATAGATCCACAAATGAGATATATAGGTGTAACTCTAACAAAGTAAGTACAAGATATGGAAAACAACTACAGAACTCTGATGAAGAAAACCATGGTACTGAATAAATGAAGCAATATCTCAGGTTCACGATAGGAAGACTCAATATTGCCAAGATGTCTGTTCTTCACAATTTTGATCTTTAGATTCAAGGTGATCCCAATCAAAATCCCAAAAAAACATTTATATATATATATATATATATATATATATATATATATATAAAATTTCTAAATGTGACATATAGAGATAACCCAGAAATGCCAACACAATATTGAAGGGAAATAATAAGAGGACTGAGAACTTATGACTTCTGTTCTCACTAGAAGGTAATAGCAATCAGATGCTTCAGAAAGACAGAAGTCACAGGCAAATAGATAAGAGGAGCAGCAAACATAGAAACAGACACAGAACAGCATACATAGAAGACTCCGATGTATACACATATAAATACAGTCAACCAAGGCAATTAAGAAAAGATAATGCTTTCAACAAGTTTTGCTGAAACAACTGGCCATGTGCATGCGATAATAGATGCGTACCTTACACTGTTAACAAAAACTGACTCCAAATGAACTATGTACCTAAATGTAAAATGCAAAACTACAAAACTCCTAGAAGATAACCCTGTGGAAAATCTAGATGACTTTGGGTGTATTAATGACTTTTAAATACAATAACAAAACCATGAATGAAGAAATCATATGTTAAGTGGTTAAAATTTAAAACTCTCCAATAGAATGTGTGACACTAGGGTAGTAAAGGTCAACCATAGTCTACAGGAGATAACGTTGTGCTTTTGAATGCGAACATAATGAATGCTTTCTACTATTTATAACTAGTACAGCAGTAAAACTTCAAAGATTTAACTCTTAGACTCCTCTTTCAGTTAAGGTGGTCTCAGATGCTGGTAGTCTGTTTTGTGCAAGCTGAAGAATAACCATAGACGAGTGTGGGGAGCTCCAGAAATTAAACCACGAACACCCACATATCTTGCTGTGCACTTTATTTTGGCCATTATTCCCGGAAACTCTTACAGAGGATAGTGAAGTTGCAAATGATGTAATTCAAACAGTAGATTGCTCAACTTGGCCTCATTACAGTAAGCACCTGATTCAGGACAGTAAGCAGCTCAACTGAGCTCATCAAATACCATTGACTGTTCAAGCTTCACTCGATAACCTTCATTTCATTGCATCCACTAATGTAAACCTGCATTATAATTTTACCAGCCCTCTAAACAAATTCAAAGCTGTGTTTTATATCAGAGCCACAACATCTCATAAGATATCCCACCTCTTCTTTCCACGCTACAAGATGGTCTCTAAAACCATGTCAAAGTTGTGATCTCTGGGGCTGGGAAGATTGGTCAACAGTTAAGAGCACTGGCTGTTCTTCCAGAGGATCTGGGTTAAATTCCCAACAATCACTTGGTGGCTCACAACCATCTGTAAATCCAGTTCCAAGGACGCTGATGCCATTCTCTGGCTTCCACAGGCACAAGGTGTGCATGTGGGGCACAGACATACACGAAGGCAAAACACGCATACACATAGGGTAAATAAATAGTGTGACCACCTTTGTGTCCATAAGCCAGAAATTCAGCAGTACTTTACCAATAGCCTTCTCTGGTGGTGTTTTGAAAGAGCCAACATTCAAAGGTGAAAAGAGTACAAAGTTAGAATTGAAATTTTCTCATTAGCAATGAAAAAGGACTTTGTAGAACTGAAATCACCCATTGTTCTTTTGAAGCGGGCCACAATTAATGCAAACAGTATAGTAGTTGTTGTTTTAGGTGCTATGCCAAGTTATTTTAAAATGCTTTGCCGAGTCTCCTTCCTCATGAATCAGGCCATGTACTTATTACAGAAAAGTAAGTGGATAGGTACATGAACAACCCAAATGATAGAAGCCCTAGAATTAGCATAATACTAGTGCTTCATGGTCCGAAAGACTACAGTATATGAAAATAGACACATTCACTTTTCTTAAGATGTTACTTTCAAAATTTCTCTTGGAGTATAAAACGAAAAATGTGTTTATATTAGGTCAAATGTTTCCAGTCTTCCCAAAGTATGATTTAGTTTAGTCCATCAGTTTGGGGAAGAAAAACTAAAGGAGCAAGAAGAATAAGAAAAGTCACCAAAATAGAGGCAAGAAGAGAAAACTACAAAAAACCTGGAGGAAACTGAAAGCAGCTGAGAACTGGGTCAGGAAAGATAATTACAGCTGGGGCTGAGAGCAGCAAGGAGCCCTTAAAAGACAGATTGTAATTAATAACCAAACTCAGCCAAGTCAATGAACAAACCAAAAATGAACTGGGTGCCTCATTAAGGACAAAGGTCGGGGATTTTTAAATGCTAGGAGATAGAGAGGAGCCACATCTTTAACTGCGGAGGCAACAAATCCTGAAGTAAAGTAAAATGTGTTTATTGGTTAGGTAAGTTTTGGGGAAGGTCTGGTATAGATCTGATGTAATGGAAACACATCAGGATGCGTCTCACTTGTTCGTGGCCCTTTACTCACCTCAGCTGATTAGAACTGAGTTATTATGAAGCACAACCGATTGTGGAATCTCCTAGGCAAGTACGGCACAAAGCAAATAATTTCCTTTATCAAACATTTGAGCTCTTTCCTCTCTCTCTCTCTCTCTATATATATATATATATATATATATATATATATATATATTCCTCCTTCCCTCCCTCCCTCCCTCCTTCTGCTCCCCTTCTCTCCCCCTCTCTCTCTTTTGCTCTTTCTCTCATACCTCAAGAGAATGTTTGCCTGCCCCATAAATGCAGAAACTGTGAAGCAGAGCTCAGTCCACCAGGAAAGGCAGGATGTGTCACCGTGGCTTAGAGATGCTTCTGGGTAAGAAGATAGTGAAGTCATGCACATAATCAAGCATCTCTTCCAAATCTTAGAGCTGACAGAGACTGGCTTCTTTCTAAAAAGCGTAAGTAAGATGTGTCCTCAATGCACTGCTGGAAATGGCAAAGGATCTTGAAGTTCCCAAGGATTTTTACCAAAGTACTCAGCCCTTACGAACTCCCCTCAGAATGATGGTTGATCCTTTGCTGACAAGAAGTCACTCCGTCCACCCTAGCAACTTAATTTCAATGGCAAGAACATCCAGACACCTAAAAATGCCTGACCACTATTATAAAATTCAGCAAATTGAACAATACATATCAACTGAAGCAAAAATGGTAGCAAGAACATAAAACAGATTTGCTTAAATAAATAGACAACAAATGATAGAGACAAGAATGATAAGAAGTTTTAGGATCAAACTCATTCCTCTCACAGACCAGGCAAATGTTCTGCAGCCAAGTTACACCTTAGTACAAGAACGTATCAGCTAAGAGTTGGACCAATTCCTTAAAAGGATGTATCAGAGATTTACTGTAAACATGGCCGGTAGAATCAGACTGTGCCATGACCCAGTTACTCTGTGTTTTGTTTAAAAAACAAAAACAAAACAACAATTTTTGAGGCTGTGCTTTGCCCTGAAAGACTCCATTTTACAAGCAACATTTGACTCTGTTTTAAGGATGACTGTGCTCCTGGGTGGACACATGAATGGCACGGTCTGCCCAGCATCCCCGAGGCAGCACAGACTCTCGATTGACTCCGTCTCCTTAGAGGTTAGAAGAAAGAGTGCCACAAAACATTTGGTAGTATGAGAGAAGCCATGAGGAGAAACCCACATACAATCTTCAGTTGTTTCTTTAAACCTGTTATTTCCTTGGCATGTTTGAGTGACTTCTGAGCCACCCAACCACCTTCATTACCTGATGCCCCACACTAAGTCCCATCCTTGGGTTCAGAGCAGCCGTGCTTAAGTCTAGAGCACCGACCTCGGTTCTCAATTTCACCATTCTGTCAGTTTCTTTCACAAGGTGAAGGTTAATTAAGTGTAGAGGTTTCTGTCCTTGTCCTTCCTGCTTCTAACAGTTTTACCTGAGTATATTTTTTAAGGCATAGTTAGCTCATTCGCTAAAAATCTATTTTATGCAAATATGCCTTCATTAATTTAGCAATTATCTGATGCAAAGGGACTTTAGAAAATGCCTGAAGGTACCCACCACACTAACAGCATGAAAATAATTGTAAAGTCATTGAAAAAATATTCTCTGGGTTTATGTAGTGTACCTTTAGAACGAGAATTCTAAAATTATGGTAGAAAATTGGACTATGTATTTTATTAAACTACCGTTTTAGGATACTTGCAATAATTATAGTGAGTACATTTTAGAAACGGCATCGCTCTTACACCTGTCATAAGCTCATGTTTGCTTTGACTCCCTTCTAAATGGCAGTGAAGGAAAACAGTCTACAAGTGCAAAAGAAAAGGAAAAATAAATTAAAAATAAAAAGAAGGTGTCACCAGATGGGAGTTTAGAACCTGCAAGTCGGCTGTTCAGGAAAAATCATAATTACTGTCTAGGTGGTTAACCTAAGAACTCTAGTCTTGAATCATCTGCAAAGGGCAAAGATGCCATAATTAAAACAGAAATTGACCAAAAGTCCATTTACTAAATGGCAAGGTTCAGAACTCTTCCTCATTTGGCTCCAGAACACTAGTAGCCAAGTGTATAACCTTCAAGACAAGAAATCGGAAGAAAGTGATCATCCCTGTCCAAATATCTGTGGAGAGTAGTATTTAAGGGGTCATTAAAAAACAGTCCCTGTCAACCTGTAGTACACACCAACTTCAGAGTTTAAAATATCATAGCTTGTCATTCTTCAATGGAGCCAACCAGAAAGCACCTGTCCAAATTCTCATTCACTTGCAAAAGGCATTTTATTATTCATTTTTCTCGTTGCTATAACAAACACAGGAAGAAAGGATTTCCTTTGGCTCACCATTTGAGGGAAAACTCCATGGCTTTGAGAAAATCATGGCAGCAACACTGTAAAGGAGCTAGTCACATTACACCACAAGAAAGAGCAAGGGATGGGGATGCTCAGCGAGCTTTCTCCTGTGCAGTCCTGGACCTCGAACCATGGAAAGGGTCCATCGCCTACGTGACTCTAGATTCTGGTCTCTACGAGACCATCAGTCTTAACCTTCACGGGAATCTCATCTTGTGTGGTAAAAGTTGGCTAAATATGATTGTGTCTACTGAAAGAGTCCTTAGCAAGAGAGTCATAAGACTGTACAGTGTAGAGACTCGGAGAACAAGTCTGGAAAACACTAGCCTGGGTTGTTAAATGGAGATTTACACCTTTTCTCCAGTGCTAGTAATAACAGCCACATTAGAGAAATTAGCATTGCCTAGCTCAGCTTTGCTCCACTAATGGAATGAGCAAATGGCTCTAAATCACTTAGCTGGCTAGTATAATCAAAACCTATGAGTTCTGAAAATACGTGAACGCCTTTGAGACCCAGTCTAATATTGAAAATTCAGGCTTCTACTCTGAAAGGGTCCACCCAAATATGTATGTTACCTTCTTTTTCTGCTTTAATACATAAAGATGTTTTATCAAGTCATTAGAATTAACTCTAAAACTCAGTGAGTCTACTTTATTATATTATTTGATCAAGTTCAAGAATTTCCTTGGGTTTTTTGGCATTTTATTGTTTTATTTATGTGAGTGTGTGTGTGTACACAGGTGTAAGTGGGTGCCCAGGGAGTCCAGAAGACATTAGATTCCCTGAAACTGGAGCTACAGAAGGTTATGAGCTGCATTGTGAGGGTGCTGGGAACCAAGTCCCAGTCCTCTACAGAAGCAACAAGAGGTCTTAGCCACTGTACCGTCTCTCCAGTTCCCTTCTCCAGAAGTTGTAAGTATGAGGGCGACGGCCAATTTCTATTACTACACATCTTCTATACACTTGTTAAATAATTTGTTTTCAGGAAAGCCTATCAAAACTAGCTGCATTTCTAATGTCCCTGTTCATCGAGATCACTCCAGTACTGGAAAATAGGTTAACATGGAGCCTGCCTTTAAATATAAATCCAAAATATCTACCCACTATTAACATCAATCCAGGGTTGACCTACTGTTCTCATTCTGTGTTCCTTTTAGTCACTGTGAAACCCAGTGATGAGTGTGATAAAACAGTGTGATAAAATTATGTGCTTATTCTTATACAAACCACAAAACTATTCGCATGGTAGGTTATTACAGGATATCACCAACTCATTAGTTATAATAAACTTACTTCCCAAAGCTATAGAAAATATACATGGAATAACTTCATTGGATTTTTCCTCCACAGTATAAATCAGTTTTTTCTGTAGACGATATTGCTATCTCTCCAGCAGGCTAACCCCAGGAGGCCTAGCAACTGTAATTACTACATTTAAATATTCCACATATCTGTCAAGACTTCAAAGGATTCTGTGGTGTCAGTTTAAATATAAATATATATAATTCTACTTAATCATCACTTAAGGCAGTTCTGAAAACTGTATTACTTACAGCTTCAGACTTCAGTGTTATAATGTATATGTTGCAGAGTTTATTATATTGCTACTCTCTCTATTGATTTATTGGTTAAGAAAATGTCCACTCTGATCTGCAAGGCATAAGTGTTTCTTTATACAGAAAATACATACTTTCTCGCCAAGGTAAACTTGTCAAGATCATTTCCTCTAATTGTTGAAGAGAAAAGAACACCAGAAAAATCACTTTGAGCTTTACATGGAGTCAAAGTAGGGTTGGAAATTTCATATAAATACAGTATTTCACGAAAATCTAGCAAAAACATATAACAAGCTTTTCATTTGTTTGTTCTACTTCTAAAGAGAAACCTTTCTTTTTACCAGTGACCATGCTAATGGTCAATAGCTTTCATTCTTTTTTTTTAAACCTTGTAATCTAAGTGTAGATTTTGTGCATCTTGTAATTTCACCTTATAAACAGCCTCAATGGTCCTGCAATGAAAATCAAGCTTTTTGATGGTATAGTAACTACAGCTACATAATTTTGCACTGGGATGGGTCATAAGGTTGCTATATTTACCTTTAAGTTAGACTTGTTCATGTGTCTGTATTTATTTATCCTACCTGAATAGCCTTTACAGTGAAGATAAAAGTGTAATTATTTTTACAACAATGAAAGATTCAGGGTGCCAGAACCTAATACCCTAGTGCCCGACAACGACAACTAGCACCAGTGAATAGCACTTCAAGGCTTTTAATCTCCATGACAACCTACCTTGCATTCTTCAATAAAATACCACTTTGCATGCATACAAACATATTTTTATGCACAGCCTACTTATTAATAAATATCACCTGCATTGAACATCAAAAAAAACACTTTCCTTTTAAATGCCTCTGAGTTCTCCCTATAAAACTAATTAGATGAACTAGGAACTTGATTTATATCTTTACATTGACAGTACACCTACACAATGAGCCGCCAACAGGCTTCCTGAAATGGATACTGAAACTGATGCTTTCCTCAATCCGAAATGCTGTAGAGATGCCACCCCCAAGCTCTCAGGCATTACCTTAAAAATGCTCTGTTGCAGTGAATAAGTAATTCCACTTTAGACCCAGCCATCACTGGTCTCCTCCCAAGGCTGTGGGGAGCATGCTACTATAAACTCTGGATTTTGTTTGTCCTCTCAATACTAAACAAGTCTAGCTTTTCTGGTAAGCCTTGCAGGTGTGTTGATTGTTCTGTTTCTTCCCGTCTTCCTGGAGACCCAGATTTTGCTATTCGTTACATACTAATTTTTGTAATCAAAAATAGACCAGAAAGAAGTAGGAGAGAAACCCAGAACTTTTAGATAGAAGTTGTGATGGTTAGTAATGATTGTCGGCTTGACCAGATGGAAAATCACCAGAGAGACAAACCTCTCTGCATGTCTGTGAGAGATTATTAGGTTATCTGAGGGGCAAGACACACTCTAAATGTGGGTGGTACTATTCCATGTGCTAGAGCCCCACAACAGATGAAAAACCGAAAAAAGACCAGGCAAGGCAAGGGCTGAAGGTATCTGCAGCTTCAGTCAGATTTGAGCATCTTTGTTGATCTGGTTTTTCTTTTCTGTACCTCATTATCCAAGAATATTCCAATAAAACTGGCTTATTACTTAGAACTTTACCATCTTTTGAAATTGTCCATCTAGGCTGGCTCCCGTGCAATCAGAACTGTGGACAAAGAAAGGTATTGCAAATCAGAGAGCCTCCTAAAGTGAAATGATCAAGATCACAATTTGCTTTGAAACAATACTTGGCTTTCTTATGAAAATTAGTTCTTCAATAGCTCCAACCCCTTTATGAAATGGTTCCTTTTCTACCTTGCCTCCTTAAGAAGATTAAGTGCTATTAATTACCATTCTTACCACACATTACCCTCAATAAATGCAGAAACATATATTCAGCAACCCATTCACCTGAAGAAAACAACTAACCTTTCTCCATAAACACAAACCAAAAGATAAATACATCTTTTCTGAACTCGCATTCTCTTCACAGAAAACATTTTAGCTGTGTATAAATTGTGTTCTTCTCACTACCCAGCGATTGACCTGACAGTATAAGATCAACTTCTGAAAGCTAAGGTGGCACAGAAGCAAAAGCCAAGCTGTGACTCCGCCTGTCTAGATAGTTTCAAATAGGAGATGGCTGTGACACCCACAGCCTACACAAGACGGCATGTCTGTCTTGCTATCGTCTCTACCACAATGACAGTATTTTCAAATCCTGTGGTTTATGTTAGTCATTCCATCAGGCATCCAGTCACAATCAGAAAATTAATTATAGACTCCAACAAATTCCAGCAAACATTTTATTAGAACAATTTCTTGTTTGCTTTGAATTTTACATAACAACCAATTTAAGTAGCACTTTTAATTACATAACGTAACTGGATTTTTTTTTCCCTGAGTTCACTGGTTATTTTGTCATGTAAAAATATTTTAAGTGTACTGATTATCATATGATGATGGCAGACAACCAAGCAGCCTGCTTTTTCAGGGTTCTGCTCACCCTGCAGCCAGGCACACATTATAAAATGCTATGAATCTGATGAAGTTCGGGTAAATCTTAAACAATGGTGACTCTGTCTAATTGCAACCAAATTGCATCCTTAGTAAAAATCCTTCTAAACACAGCAGTCTAATCATTACATGTTAGCACATTTCTCATATAGTATTTAGTTAGATGTCTGCATTTAGAAATTGTGAGGCTAGTCCTCTTCTGCAGTTTCCAATTGCTTGGAACCATGCATCAAAAGCAAGTGTCACCATCTCTATTTTTGCATCTTTACCTATTGCTGTGAATAGTGACAATAATTCCTAGGAGTGGTCCCACTCCCTGACAACACCATAGTGAGAAAGCACCATAGCAAGACCTGCATTTCCCTGCTGATTTATTTTTAGGTGAATATAATTTCAGTTTTTAAAGATTGTGGCCAGTTGTCCAATGAAGAGTGGTCAGCCTTGAAACTGTATTCACATCACCAATAAGAACAGACTCAGCAGGTTGTATATATATATATATATATATATATATGTATATATATATACATATATATATATACATACATACACGTACATACATATATGCATATATGTGCATAACAGTAATAACCAAAGAAAAAGAGGCTATCAACTTAAGGTGGCCATGGGAGGGGTTCAAGGGAAGATACCTGGGAGGGGTAGAAGAAAGGAAAGGGGATGGGGAAATGATGTAATTCTGTTCCAATTAAAAACATACTTTAAAAAGTCATGTCCACCAAAATACGAAGCCATGGAAACACACTCTAATTTCCCTTCTGGAAAAAAAAAAAAAAAAACTTCAAAATTTAGTTGACTAATGTCATCTGTGTTCTAGTGATTTAGGATGCATAATACATAACTGAAATTGCAAATCCAGCTAAAACAAGCTTAGTCTGCAATAAAAGTAGCCAGATAGATGTCTTTTCATAAGAAATGCAGTAATTCATAGTTAGTGGCCTTATCTCTGAAAGCCAAAGAACTGAGAGCTGTCATTATTCTTTTTGCCCAGCTTCACTAGCCAGCTCTCCTGCTGTTTCCATTTCTGGTGAGCCCACTGTCAAGCTTGTGCAACACTGAGTTGTCCCAAAATCAAGGAGCTACGAAAGTGTTGAACTCTTAGTTGTTTCTGAACAACAGATGACTGCTCTTTTGGCTCCTACGGAAATTCGGATTACCCGTGGTGTACTGGGAAGCATATGCTAAATACCAAGCCACTGGTTTCCATATTTTGAGTTTTCATGGTGGTAATTCTCCCACATGCCTGAATTCAAGCTAGCAATACTGGGTCACCAAATAGAAACCTGGGAAGGTGCTATCTGGTCCTGGAACTAAGGGGAATGAGTTTTAGCAAGTTCCAACATACCATAGCTTATTGCCGACCATAAAGGTAATTGGCATTGAAAATTGAAAAATGATTAAAAGTTAGAAAGTGGAAAGAATAGCCTAGAATTCAAGAGTGAAAGCCCCAGAGTCAACACAGAATACACCCAGACACCAGATTCTTCTCACAAAGGAGATGTATTTGCCCCAGAGGGACAAATAACTGCCTCTGGATAAAGTAGAGACAGCCTGTGTGCAGGTTTTAAGGGACCTAGCGTAGGAAGTGAAAAAAATGGAGGTACAGTCAGAGAAGGGTTGGGGTAAGCTATCTCCCATTGACTGGGAGGAGAACAAAGGAGAGGAGATGGCTGACTTTTTGGAAGAGAGGCAGAGCATTGTGGAAGCATTTCTGCAAGACTGCCCTGGGGATGGAACTTAACTTATGTCTGGCTGCCCTTTCATGACCCACTGCCATCTTGGAGTTATGTGGGAATGTAGTCGGGACCAACTACAGACAGAACCAATCGGAACCAGACAGAAGCAACCATTGTTAGTGTGGTATGTGATATATACCAATATATTCCAATATATACCAATATATTCCAATATATTCTCAAGTTTGAATCATTTCTAATGAGAAATCTGATGAAGAAGTATTTGGAACTCAGAGGAAAGTAAATAAACTGGCTGAACATTAGTGGAAGCTTTGGCAGTACATTTTTAGCAAAAGCTGGGAGAAAATAAACTCAGAAGTTAGGCCTGCATTCCTACAGCTCAAGGGAGCTGACAATAGAGGGGGAGCCTGAGATCTGGCAAGATACATTAAGACAAATAAGGGGTCACTTACTATATGGAGGGGAGTTTGACAACTTCCAGACAACCAGATTGAGAAGAATCACACAATTTTTCTCCATCACAAACATCCAAATAAGTATTGTTTTCTGACCCAAAATCATGTCCCTCAAAGGGAGTCAACATTTCTGAGTCATATCGTAAGTCACTGGAGCTCAAAGTAACGTAAAGTTTCTTGTTATACAGAACAAATTTTAAAGTACTTTGAAGAAAGTGTAGAAGGAAGAGCATAGATGTGAATAAAAGTGTCACTGCAAAGCCAACATTAAATAACAGTAACAGCCTTCCCGTTTGTGTTATGTATGAACAATAAACTTTATAGACATTTACAAATGCTCTGTACAGTCACTTGTAATTTCGGTTCACACCCTGTAACACTAGACTACAGAGGACTTCAAAACCTTGATTTTTCTATCACTTGACAGGCTGAGGTGGAAGAAGCTACAGTGAGACTCAAGAAAAGTGTGACATGCTTATATTAATGAGTCAATCGTTAACTGTATAACATTTTTCCTGGCTTTGAATTCCCTAATCTTTTTTTAGTAAATAAACACTCTTGTTGAAGTATCACACAGAGAGAAGAAAGATATAAATCACATGTACCGTCAAAAATACTAAAATTGGTCTTTGCTCTTCTGGTATACAAATTTATAGGGAAGAGTTGAGGGGCTTTGGTTTGTTGTTCCAGGTGCCCGCCAATTTTAGTGTAAGAGCAAACAATGGTGCTTTTTAATCTTTATGGCAAAGAGTTCACTTCTCCACAGATCACATGATGCTCTGTTCAAGGAAGACGAGGTAAAAAGTCTCCCGCATTGATGACTCAGCGAGCATTTCCAAAATGTTTACAATGTTCAAGATACGGGGCAAGGCACAGATAGTGGTGCCAGGACAAATAAGGCACCACCCAGATCTTCCAACGGCTTCTAATCTGTAAGCAAGGGCCAAGTATTAAATGACAACCAATTAAGGAAGTCTTATGGGTGATAAAGAAGAAGAAAGTGTAAATTCCCAAGAACAAAATGTTTAACTCTTCTCGGAAAATCTGGAAAGTCTACTTAAGCATCAACATTTGCTCATTTTTGAGAGAGAGCTGTTTTACAGAAGCAAGACCTGCAGGAAAAATCACCTAATATGTGGGACATGTTAAGTACTTTATCACAGTAACAGACTGCAAGCTAGTGTGGAAATGGTAGAAGATGAGACTGAAGAAGTAAGCAAGGGCTATGTCAGTGCCAATCTTGGGAACTATAGTTTGTACTGTGCATGATGAGAAATTGGTACATATTTTTTAAGCAGGGATAAGAAGTAAGTCCGAGTGGAAAATAGATTATATAAAAGCCTGAGAAACTTTGCCTATAAAAAACCAGATAGCAAATATGTTGGGCTTTGTAAACCACACAGTCTCTGGCACTGCCCAGTTATGCTCTTAAAGCATAAAGCAACCATAGGCAATATGTAGATGAGGAGACGTAGTGATGTTTCAGCAGTTTTATTAACAAAAAAAAAAAAAAAAGAGAAACAGGCAGCAGCTGGATTTGACCCATAAGCTACACTGTTTGCAACCCCTGGATTTAAGGATTTATTCCTAGTCAACAAGATCATCCTGAAAGCTATTGCTGAGCTTTAGGTGAGTGATAAAGAGAGCTTGAACAAGAGTAGTGGACACAACTGCAGAGCCAGCATGGCAAGAGTTGGCGACAAGCTGGATGACAAGAGATACCAACAAAAATAAAAATAAAATTAAAAAGATCATGAAATTAGCGATTCAAAGACCTAATCAGCTGAACAGAGAATTCTCAAAAGACAAAACACAAAAGACTGAGAAAGACTATTTAAGAATGTTCAACAGCCTTCATCATCAGGAAAATGTGAATCAAAACTACTTTGAGATTTCATCTTACGCCATTTAGAACAGCCAAGATCAAATAACAAATAACAACTCGTGCTGGCAGGGAAGCAGAGTAAGGGGAACACTCATCCATTGCTGGTGAGAGTGCAAACTTGCCCAGCCACTATGGAAACAAGAGTGACGGTTCCTCAGGAAGCCGGGAATAGACCCAGCTATACTGCTCTTGGCTGTATACCCAAAGGACACTTCGTCCTAACACGGAGACCCTTACTCAACAGTGTTTGTTGTTCCTTTAATCATAACATCCAGAAACTGGAGACAACCTAGGTGTGCCTCAACAGGAAAATGGATAAAGAAAATGTGATGCATTTACACAATGGAGTATTGTTCAGCCATATTTTTAAAAATCATGAAATTCCTAGGTAAATGAATAGAGCTAGAGAAAAATCATCCTGAGGTAACCCAGACCCCAAAAGACAAATATGGTATATTCACTTATATGTGGATGTTAGCTGTTAAGGATTTGACAAGCAGGCTACAAACCATATAACTACAGAAGTCAGATATGGAATAGGGGATTCAGGGAGAGGAATGGATCGCCCTAGGAAGAGGAAATAGAAAAGATAGTTATAGATGGTTGGGGCAGGGGTAACACTAGAACAGGAGGATCAAACAGGGAAGAGGGAAGAGGGAAGGAAGGAATACGGAAAGGGACAGCTAACAAAAAGGGCCATTTGAGAGATCCTATAGAAACATAATACAGTAGAAGCCTTTTGTGTTTGTTTTGTTTTTCAAGTTAGGGTCTCTCTGTGTAGGTGTGACTGTCCTGACTCTGTAGACCAAGCTGGCCTTGAACTCAGAAATATATCTGCCTCCTGCCTTCCAAGTGTTGAGATTAAAGGCATGCACCACCACCACCTGACTAAAGCTTTTTAAAATATATGCATATCTGAAAGAAATCTCAATGGAAGCACCAAACAACAAAAGCTCCAACTAGACATCTCTCATCACCAAGTGAAATCTCTATTTCTAGAAACAGGTTAGATCAAATCGAGTTTTGGCCAAAGGGTTCCTGTGGAAATCCCCCCAAACCACCCAGGGATATTGCCAAAGCTATTGGTTACTCTCCACAAATTTACGGTAAGGCCCTGTTGCTAAAGACAACACCTACCCAACTCATTGAACACTGGGAACTTGAGTTGGTACCTACCTAGAGTTTTCACTCCTACTGACTGACTAGTGTTCATAGTACTGGAAGGTACAATACACATTACCAGAAAAGAAAGGTAAACACTAACCCAGCATTGAACCCTTCAACCTACAATGGTGACCTACCTGCATGGTACATTGGTGCAATTGTAGTAACCAACTGATATCTGATTGGATTTAAGGCCCACTCCATGAGATGGAATCCATATTAAACATAGCTTGATTGGTTAAGAACTTGAGATTAGATAGGCCAGGGACCTAAAGGAAATCTAAATACCACTGCTCTACTAAAGTAACATAGTAAAATAGTCATTTTACCTAATGACATTCTGCTATTCTTATTGATCAGTGTCTTGCTCAGCCATCATCAGAGAAGCTTCCTCCTGCAGGAGATGGGAACAAAATCAGACCCACAATGGGACAGTGTGCAGAGAGTAAGAGACTTTGGAACACTCAATCCTAAATGAATTGTCTCCATCAAATCCCTCTTCCCTTCTTAATTGAGATCCCCTCCTCAGATGACTTTAGCTTACATCAAGTTGACATAAATCTCTAGAACATTAAGTCTTATTATATTACGTGGAAGAATTTAATGTCATCAGTCATTTCTCAATCTGTTCAGGTAGCAATAACAGAATGCCAGAGAGTAGGGGGCTTATACAAGGCAGGAGTTTACCTCTCATACTTCTAGAGACTACACGATCTAAGATCAAAGCACCAGTAGATTCAATATCTGATGAAGGCCTCTTTCCTGCTTCATAAACAGCGCACAGAGAGTGAGAGGAACACGGAAGATCTCTTAGGTTTGTGAGCACATGTATACTTAGGAAAACAACTGTCATAGCTTTTCTTCTAGGGCCTATGGCCTCCCCAACCAAGGGATTCTGACCAGGTTTAAAGTGCCAAGCAGGAATTATTTCTCGTGGAGAAAGCCTCTAATCCAATTTGAAAGTAGCTGGTCCTCCCCATAACAGTCATGTCACTATGTACCCATGGGCACAGCTCAGCAGTTCAGTTGTGGATCACACAGCAGCTACATCTGGGCGAGATAACTGCTAACATTTATTTATATTGAAAGCAATCGAGACAAAATCTTTTGAAAGCTAAAATTCTATAAATATCTCAAATACTACAGAAATAATCCAATATTTATAAGTCGACTGCCAAACACACCTCCAAAATACTTCTCTCCCCACTTTCATGACTCCATATTTTCATCTTTCTTCACAGAACAATGTTTCCACAATCCAGTCTGTAGAAAGACCACTAATTCTGCTACATGCTTATGTAGCACAAACACAGGAATGTGAGCTGAAAGCTATTTCGAGTAGTCAAGAGAGAATCATGTGTGAGGTGTGTGAAATCGTCTGTGTTGCATTATCAAATACATACCTGGCAGAATGGAAACTCTGCTTTGGTTGAGTCAGCGAGAACGGAAGTCCATCATTTTCCACTGCCGATGACTGCAGGAATGTTCACAAGCTAGTTCTGGCTGTCTACATTCGTAGTGTTACTTAACCTCTATGACAGATCACTGTCACTAGTCTCATAACATACATTTGCATCATGCGAGTCCTCTGGCCCTGAATGTTTATGCAATGGCATGAGGTAAGCTGACACCCCAGAGCAGGCCATCCCTATACCAGAATGGCTAGTTGTATTTAATTACTGCTTATAGACCACATAAATATATCTTACTATGCCTAAATTCAGTGAATTTTCAAGCTTCTTTCAAGTAAGAATGTGCTGCCTTCTAAATTACAGAGTTGCTTTTGGCCCTGAAATCTAATATGATTTTCTGGTTTAAAAGCCTAGGGTATATGTATGTGTCTATTACATTTATTTATTTATGTTGCGTAAGTGTGAGGGGCACACAAAGGTTATAGCATGCATATGGAGATCTGTAGATAACTTGTGGGAGTCAGTTCTTTCCTTCCAGGTTTCTTGTGGGTTCCAGAATGCAAACTCAGATTTTCAGGCTTGCCAGGAAGCACCTTGATCAAGTGAGCCATTTCATCAGCCCAAATTTGGAATATCAAGTGACAATAAAATCCGAATGTTTTAGCTTCTAAAAATGACAGAAATTGCAGTGACTCGGCAGAGGCACCTTTTCTCTGGATCCATTTTCCTTGATGTGGCTGTGAATAAAGCGTGGTCTACGCTCTAGAATAGGCAATAACGATGCTCGTCAATGGTTCCAGCACAAATTATCTCATTCTTGAACCTCATATTCAAATATCAAATATCAGATCCACACATAGTTGGAGGCATATTAGCACTATTGGCAAGAGCGTAGCAGCTTAGGCAAGCTGTGTGATTCTCTAAAGCAATGGATCTCAACCTGTGGGTAACGACCCATTTGGGGGGGGGTCAAACAACCCTTTCACAGGGGTTGCTGAAAAACACCTGCATGTTAGATATTTACATTACAATTCATAACAATTGCAAAATGAAAATAATGTTATGGCTGGGGGTGGGGGTCGCCACAACATGAGGAACTGTATCATAAGGCCATAGCCTTAGGAAGGTTGAGAACCACTGGCTAATTCTGAACCTTAGCTGCATGCAGGGGATTGAAGAAATCTCAGTGATTTCAGTGCTGTCCAAATCGGTTCAACTCAGACCTCTGAGAGGAGGGCTCAAGCACCAGTGACTTTCATTTTCAAAAATATTCTACTATGCAGGCGAGGTTGAGAACAACAGGCCTGAGCTGTGCAAGTCTAGTTGCTCAGTCATGTCAGCAGAACCAGCACTCAGTCCATCCTAACTGACTCCTTTCCATGCAATGGCTTTTCTCTTATCCTTCCCTTTTCAATTGTAGAAATCAATTTTTTTAAAAACTATTTATCTTGCCATGACAATCCCAAAGATAGAATCACAATTAAGGAGAAGAGGCCCAAAAGAACTTAAACCTGTTTATTAATCTAATTAACATTTCAAGGAAAATGGATAACAGGAAATGTACTGTACCCAAGATTTACTCAGGCAAGTTTATCAAGAGAAATGCACTGCTGAGAACTGTTGTAGAAGTTTATTCTTAGGTTTAAAATGGTTGTTTTGTGCACTATTGGTTAAGGGCCTGCCTAGGTCTTTGTATTGTCTGCAGTTGTTGGCTTTATGTTTGATTGCTCATGATCTGCATGTGGTATCAGTCGAATACCTGAAGCACGTAGGTATCAATAAAAACCCCTGAGATGAAAGGCTCAGGGTTCCACTGTCCAGTGTGGCGCTGGTCAGGCTAGTGGTTCCCTCTGCTGAGGTCTGGCAGGGTTTGCACCTAGGAAAATGTCATCTGTGTCTTACTTGTTGAGTGACACAGCAGCATAGTGACAGCAGAGTGACACTGCAGAGAACCTTCTAAACTTTCCAAAGGCAAAACATTTTCCTCTCTGGGGAAGATCTTATGTTTTTAAGTGCAAAATTATTGTCCCATAATTTTTGTGGGAAAACAACTAGTATCCAATAATTGCAAGTAATAAATTCTCTGTTCCCATTTTGCCTTAAAGATATCACTCCAGATAATTAGTGAGCAGTGTACACCAAACCTTAACAAGGACAACTTTTCTCAGTCTGTTCCTTGGAGCATTTATTTCCTAAACATTATTAGATACTCTATGCAGTGCTGTATACTCTCTTCTGAAAGCCAAAATTACACTTATAGTTAAACATTCCGTGAATTTAGTCTATTTAATATCATTTAACCAGATGTTTCCAAAACTTAAGTGCCAATGGACTCTCTCTTCCCAAACACTACCTCCCTTCACTCCCACATACCCACAATTTTCCTGGTGTACTTTTCAGTGATTTGGAGAAGTATGTTAGAGTTGTTTTTAGCTTGCTTGTTTGCTTTTTGTAGAATACATGTAAAGCTACCAGTACTCTGAGGATCATAGCTAAGACCACCATGGTTCAGGCCATTAATTTTATGCATAAAGAGATAATAGTGTTTTCACGGCTATTAAGATCCTCTGAGAACATCCCCTGTGGTTATCTAACATAAAGACCCTTATCAATTCTCCTGTGTCATCAGTGTGATGACATGTTTGATGATTCAGGATGCCTGGTTCCCAGGTTTGGAGAACAGCTGGTTTCTGTAACACACAGAGAAAGCTACATTGAGCTCACTCAATGTTCCCTAAATTATATTTGCCAATTTCCATGGCATATGTGATGTCTGGCTGGTAGTAGTCTTTAGATCTAACAACAGTTTGTGTTTCATATGAGAAATGGGCTCTTTCATTAACAAGAACTCTCTCTGATTGGATAATCATGCTATTCTGAAATACCTTCTCAACTAGGGCTGAGCATTTGTACTTCCCAATCAGTGTTTGTCTTACTTGGTTTTAGAAAAAAGTTCTGTAAAATCTGTTTAGTGAAAATCCTGTACCTTTGATGTCATGTTCCTGCCTCCTTGCCCCCTCCTTATGTAGGGACCCAACTTATGCTGCTAGCCTCATCTACTGCTGCTGAATGCCTTTGCCTGCTCCCTGCCTCTAGGCAGGAAACCTAGACTCCTAGTGCCAACTCCATTCTTCCCACTCTACCCATCCCTGCTATGCACACTGCTATTGCCCATTCTCTAGGCAAAAAATGATGGACTTACACTGCCAACTCCACCCACCCACAGAGCTTGCCAGAGTACCATGTGCCCTGTGCCTACCTTCCAGCATATAAATATCCTAACTCCAGTTGCCTAGGTCCCATCTCAAATACAAAAACATAAATAACCAAAACAGTAATTCTCCAGAAAAATTTGGTATTCTTACAATAATGTCCCAAGAGAAAAGTGACTTAGATGACAATGATTTCAAAACAGCAATAATAAACATGATAAAGAAATTCAAAGAGGATATAAATAAATTCCAGGATGATGATTGGGGAAAAAAAGACAACAGTTGAATGAAATAGTGAAAATAACTCAAGATATCAAAATAGAATTAAATAAAGGTTAATGGACCCCAGACCTTAGTAGGCCCTGAGATCTTAGCACAACTGACTCCAGGATAGAAGTACCATTCAGGCTGTAAGACTCAGCACATAGAGAGCACCACCTGCCAAAATTGAAACAAAGACCTAATCCTTCAACGTCCATATAGTTCTGGGAAAGTCTCAAAATGTACTAACTTTGTCTTTTTGTTTCTGTAGTTCTGCTTCTGTGTAACTGTTCTTGTTAGCTGAAGTATGTCAGTCCAGAATACGGGTTTTGTGCTTAAAAGCTGATCCTAAGAAAGGCTCAAGACTACACTAGGATCCTGAATATCCAGTGTAGTCGCCTGCAGGCTGATAAAGACTTTCTATTGGCTTAAACCCATGTTCAAGCAGCCTTCTCTGGTGAACACTACACAACATAAAGAAATAGAATCTCTGAAGAAAATACAGGATTAAATAGGGCTTGAAATGAAAACGATCCAGAAGGTTGGGGAGAAATATGGAAGGAAGCCTCACCAATCGGTTGTATCGTGGAAGAGAGAATATCAGGTCTTGAGAGCAAGGTAAAAGAAATGGATCACTCAATCAAAGAAAATGTGAAATCCAAAAAAATCAAAGAATAAAACAGGAAATTTGACACATTACAAACAGAAAAAAAAAACCTATAAATAATAGGTATATAAGAAGAAAAGACTTAGACCAAAGGCACGGAAAATACTTTCAACAAAATCAAAGAAGATGACTTCTATAACCTAATAAAAGAGATGCCAATCAAGGTCCAAAAAGTATGTAGAATATATAAGAATAATAGTTGATCTTTCAATGGACACCATGAAACCCAGAAGGAGTTGGACCAAAGTTCTACAAGATATAAAAGACAATGGATAATCTAAGACTGATATATGTTGCGTGGTATTCACCAGAGAGGACTGCTTGGACATGGATTTAAGTCAATAGAAAGTCTTTATCAGTCACCTGGCAATTATACTGGGTGTTCAGGATCCCAGTGTAGCCCCAAGCCTTTTTCAGGATAAACTTTTAAGCATAAAAAAAAAATATATTCTTGGTTGACATACTCCAGTTAACAAGAACAGTTAGCCAGGAGTGGAACTACAGAAGCTAAAAAGCAAGGTTAGTACATTTTGAGACTTTCCCAGAACTATATGAACTTTTATGGTTTGGACCTTTGTTTTAGTTTTGGCAGGTGGTGCTGTCTACATGCTGAGTGTTACACTCTGAATGGCACTTCCATTGTAGAGTCAGTTGTGTTAAGGTCTTAGGGCCTACTAAGGTCTGGGGCCCTGTTACACTGTGATCAGCAAAACTCAGTTGTAATCAAAGGAGAGGGGGAATCTTTCCATGATAAAAAAAAAAAAAACAGATTTAAAGAATTTATGACCACTAAGACAGCTCTACAGAGGATACTGGAAGGAACACTTAAGTCTGGAGAAGATTAAACACAAACAAGAAGGCACAAGGAACAAATAAGTAGTTCCAGAACATTGAATCAAAAAAATGTCTAATAAAACACCACAAAAGCAACAAAATGACAGTAATTAATATATATTGTTCAATAATAGTTCTTAATATTAATGAGCTCAACTCCCAGTAAAACACACAGACTAGAGATTGAATCAGAAAGCAGGATCCACCATCTTGCTACCAGCAAAAAAGAACATATCTCATGATGAATAATAGATACAACCTTAAGGAAATACGATAGAAAAAGAGATATCCGACAAATGAAACTAAGAAATAAGTTTCTGTAGCTATTTTAATATAGTAGAAATGACAGGAAGTACACAAACCTATAGATATTAAGTAGCACATCACTGAACTAAAATTGGGCAAAGAAAGAAATCAAGAAGGAAAAGTTAAAATTCCTAAAATTGAACAAAAATGGAAGCAAACTATACCAAAATCTGTCACGTACAAGACAGCAGCCTTATGAGGAAAGTTCATAGCACTATGAGCTTCCAATAAAATATTGAAAAGACCTCAAATTAATAACTTAACAATGTACCTGAAGGCCTTAGAAAAACAAGAACAATCAACACTAAGAAAAAGTAACTAGGCATGAAGTCCCACGCATAGACAAGAAGCTATTAACAGCTGATAGACCCTGGGAAGGGGAAAATTGGTTTTCCTCAATGAAATGATGCTGTGTACATCAACTATACTTCAGGGAAGGCCCTATGCTCAAAAGTCCTTGGTCAACACAAACTGGACTACTTGTATTTGGGACATTTTGTTTTCATGGGGGGTTTTGACAGAGAAAGAGAACATGAAGTTGGAGGAGTAGGATGGAAGAAGATATGGGAAGGGCTGGGAAAAAGAAAAGAATAAGATTAAAATATATTGCATGAAATTCTCAAAGAATAGATTAAAGTATAATTAAAACAAGAAATTTCCAAATTTGAAGAGTCACAAAAGTACCCAAAAAATTCAAGGATGAAATTAATCACTTACAAAGGAAAAAAGCAGTAAAAAAAATAAATAAATCAATGAAACAAATAGCTTGTACTCTGAAACGATTAGCTAGATTGACAAACTTTTAGCCAAACTAACCAAAAGAAAAAATATATATAATTCAAAATAATAAAATCTGAGATGAAAAGGGAGACATTTCAACAGATGCTGAGGAGATTCAGAGAGTTATAAGTATATACTTTTAAAATCTGCATCCGAGACTTCCCATGTCTTCCTCTAAGGTTTAGCCTGATGAGCTGGTGGTAGTTTAGTCCTCCACACACATAATCAGGACTTATTTTTCCACACTTGTCCAGATCTAACCAGTACCTTGGCTTAGTCTGGCCAACTCTGTGTTGCAATAGTTACCTCTAGGCTTCCACAGCATTCCAAATTCCACATGCTGACCTAGTCCCACCCCTCCTCTGGTGGTATAGCTAAGGTCTAGGCTCTCATCAGGACCCATCCTACCCACATCCACCCACAGGACCATCTTACACCACCTTATTCCATACCCAGATTTCCCATTCCTTCCCCAGAGTCTGGCCTGGTGAGTACCGCTGAGCTCTTCATACATACTTTATCCACAATCTATCAGATTTAGCCTAGGTCTCACAACCAGTCTAGACTGGTTTTCCATGCCTTGACTGCAGAAGAGCTCTGGGCTTGGGCCAGTATCTTCCCAACTATCTGCCATACCACAGGACTCTCTTACACCATATCCAACATTTCTACTCAGACATATCTACTCTAACACTCTCAGTTTGGAAAAGGAAGTGCATCCTGTCCAGCCCAGTCCCCTCTATCCAACTGACTGCATTCCACACAAGCCACTTCCAACATCTAGAACCAACTTGCTCTCACATCCAGTCTTTTCCACCCAGCCTGCTCCATCCATAACAAACTTAAAATTAAAGAAGCAGTCCACAAGCTCAGATCTCATCACAGGGATATCAAAAATATGAAAGATCATACCAGTATCTTCTCTCCAAAATCTACCAGTCCTATAGAAATGCTTGTTAATGAGAATTACCAATATGAACACCAAAATACAGAAATTAAAAAGAATAATCATAAACCTCCTCAAAGTATTAATAAGCTTAAAGAAGACACAAAGAAACAACTCGATGAAATCAAGGAAAACAAACTTAAGGAGAATAAACACCCGAATGATATGCCCAAGAAAATTCAAACATAAGGCTGATGGAAATGACAAAGACAATCTAAGACTGAAAACTGAATTCAATAAAGAGGTAAAAACATCAAAGAGGACTCAATCTGCAATGAAGATGGAATTGAAAAGCCCAATACCCCAACTAGAAAATCTTATAGTATGAAAAGTCTTATAATTAGAATGGACCAAGCATAAGACAGAAAGATAGAATAGAGGATGCAGATCAAATAAACAATGAACATGAAAAGCTTTTTAAAGCCATGGAAGGAATGCACAGGATATGTGGGGAAGCATGAAAAAATTAAATCTCTGAATTATAGGCATAGATAAGAAAGATGAATCCCTAGTCAGAGGCATAGACCAGATCTTGAACATGATCATACAAGAAAGCTTCCCCAAAGTAAAAAGAGGCATATCCATACAAGTACAAAGAGCACACAAAACGCCTAATAGACAACACCAGAAAAAGAAAATCCCAAAGTGTATCATGGTTAAAACACTCTTTCAAGACATTTTTAATGACACATCAATTTATGTATATGTATTTAAGGCAGTGGTTCTCAACCTTCCTAATGCTGTGAACCTTTAATATGGTTCCTCATGTTGTGGTGATCCCCCCAACCATAAATTACTTTTGTTGCTACTTCATAACTGTAATTTTATTACTGTTATTAATCATAATGTAAATATCTGATATGCAGATGGTCTTAGGTGACCCCTGTAAAAGGGTCATTTGACCCCCAAAAGAATTGGAACTCATAGATCGAAAACCATTTATTTAACTGATAGGCACAGCCTCAAAGTAAAAAAAAAAAGAAAATAAAAAGAGGGACAAAAAAAATATTCCAATCAAATGGGATCAGGAACCAAGCAGACTTCGCTATTCTAATGCCTGACAAAATAGACTTCAAACTAAATGTAATCAGAAGACATAAAGAGGAACACTTCACTCTAATCAAGGAAACAGTTAACCAAAAACACATTGTTATCCTAAACATATATATACCAAACTCTGAGGTATATAATTTCATGAAAAAAAAATCTACTACTGGAATTAAGGACACAGATTAACATCAAGCCAATAATAATAGATGACTTCAATACCCCACTTTCTCTAATAGAAAGGTCATCTGAATAAAAATAAGCAGAGAAAACATCAGAATTAATTGATATCATACATCAAATGGTCTTGACAGATATCTACAGAATATTCTATCCAAACATCAATGAATATGCACTCTATTCAGTGGGACATAGCAGCTTTTCTAAAATAAATCACAGTCTGGGATGCAAAATAATTTTTTACAAACTCAAAGAGATTGAAATCACTCCTTGTATCCTATTTGATTACAATGCAATAACACTTAAAATTGACAGGAAAAAAATCCAATAAATATACAAATTCATAGAGATTAAGCAACTCATTACTAAATCATGAATGGGTCAAAGAACACAGGGGAGAAACTTTAAAAACTTCCTGGAACTAAATGAAAATGAAAACACAGCACAGTAAAATCTCTGGACACATTGAAAGCAGTCATATGAGGGACAGATGTAGCTCTAAGTGCTTATATCAAAAAATCTGAAAAATCACGAGTAAATGGCTTAATGATGCAACTCAAAAAGTTGGAAAAATAAGAGCAAACCAAATCCAAACCCAGTCGATGTCCAGAATTAATAAATATCAGAGCTGAAGCCAACAAAATAGAAACAAGGAAAACAATACAAAGAATCAACAAATCCATGAGCTGGTTCTTTGAGAAGAAAGAGTTGACATACCCTTTGCCCAACTAAAAGAAGGAAACAAGAAAGAAAGAAAGAAAGAAAGAAAGAAAGAAAGAAAGAAAGAAAGAGAGAGAGAGAGAGAGAGAGAGAGAGAGGAGAGAGGGAGGGAGGGAGGGAGGAAGGAAGGAAGGAAGGAAGGCAAGAAATAGAGAAAGAGAGAGGGAAGAGAGAGGGAAGGAGAGAGGAAGGAAGGAAGGAAGGAAGGAAGGAAGGAAGGAAGGAAGGAAGGAAGGAAGGAAGGAAGGAAGGAAGGAAGAGCCAAAATAACAGGACCATAAATGAACAGGGAAACATTACAACAGACACCAAAGAAATTCAGAAAATTGTAAAGGAATATTTTAATAACCTACATTCTATAGAGCTGGAAAATGTAAAAGATAGATGATTTTCTAGATTCAGCCAAACCACCAAAATTAAACTAAGAAGTCAACAACCATTATAACAGACCCATAAATTGAAATACTATTTTTAAAAGGCTTCCAGCTAAGAGAAGTACATAAGTGGATGTGTTCATAGCAAAATTCTACCAGAAATTCAATGATCTACAACCAATTCTTCTTAAGCTATTCAAAAATAAAAAATCAAACAGAAGCACTCCCAAACTCCTTCTACAAAGCCAGTAGAATTGCTCTAATGCCCAAACCAGGTAAAGACACAATGACAAAAAACTACAGGCCAATATACCTCATAAACATATATTCAAAAATGCTCAATAAAATATTTGCAAGCAGAATACAGGCATACATCAAAAAGATTATACATCATGACCAAGTTGTCTTTATTCTCGAAATTCAGGGATGGTTCAATATACATAAGTCAATAAATGTAACAAAACATATAGATGGACTTAAAGACAAAATTATATGATCTTTTCAATAGATGCCAAAAAAGCCTTTGACAATATCTAACATGGCTTCGTGGTAAAAGGCTTAGAGAATGTAGGGCTGTGTGTCCCATGCCGTCACATAATAAAAGCTATATAAAGGAAACCCATAGGCAATATTCTACATGGAGAAAAACTTGAAGCAATCCAACTAAAGTCAGGAATGAGACAGGAATGCCCACTATCCTCACTCCTTTTCAACATTGCGTCTAAAATACTAAATGAAGCAATAAAACAAGAGAAGGAAATTAAGGGATACAAATAGGGAAAGAAGTCAAACTATCCCATTTGCAGATGACATCATACATTAGAGATCCCCAAAATTCTACCAGAAACTCCTAATAATGATTAGCAAGTTCACCAATGTTGCAGAATACAATTGTTGGCCTTAATTCTTGGGCAAATGCAGTCCTATTCAGGAAGTCCTTTCCTACACTATATCATGTAAGGTATTGCTTATGTTTTCTTCTAGAAGGTTTAGTATTTCAGAATCAACTTGCACAAATTAATAGCTTTGCTATACACCAACAGCAAACATAAAGAGAAGGTGATCATGAACACGTTCCCATTCACAAAAGTATCAAAGAAAATAAAATATCTAGGAATAAATCTAACCAAGGAAGTGAAGGATCTCTAAAATAAAACTTTAAATCTCTAAAGAAAGACATGAGAAAATGGAAAAACATCCCAAGATCATGGATTGATATAAACATTCTAAAAATGACCATTCTACCAAAAATTATTTACAGATTCAATGCAATTCTAATCAAAACCCTCATCTCATTCTTCACAACAGTAGAAAAAAAAAACTATCCTAAAATTTGCATAAAACCACAAAAGAACGAGGAGAGCTATAACAATCCTGAGCAAAATAAAAAATAAAAAACACTGCTGGAGGAATTACCATCCTAGATCTTAGCCGTAGTAATAAAAAAATATACATGGTATCAGCACGAAAACAGACTTGTAGATCAGTGGAACAAAATTGAAAACCAAAACGTTAGCATACATAACTTCAACCACTTAATATTTGACAAAACAGCCAAAAACATACACTAGGAAAAAAAGAAAGCATCTTCAACAAATGACGGTGTGAAAACTGGATGTCCACATGAAGAAGAATGAAATTAAACCCGTATCTATCATCTTACACAAAAATAAACTCCAAATGGATCAAAGACCTAAACATGAAACACCAAAATTGCTAGAATAAAACAGAAGCCATGCCTTACATGATACAGGTATTGGAAAAGACTTCCTATGAATAGGACTGCTTGCCAAGGTATTAAGGCCAACAATTGACAAGTGGGACTTCAAGAAACTAAAAAACTTGCACAGAAAAAGAAGTGATAAACTAGATGATGAGAAAACCCACAGAATGGGACAGAATCTTTACCAGCTACATATCTGACAGAGGATTAATACCCGGAATATACAATGAACAAAGAAAAAACAACAACAAATAAATAAAACCTCACCCATTCAAAAAATGGACCCAAGTAGAAAGTTTTCAAAAGAAGAAAATGGCTAAGAAATATCTTTTAAACAAATGTTCATTGTCCCTAGTAATTACAGAAATACAAATCTAAGCAACTATGAGATTTCATTTTATCCTAGTCAGAATGGCAAAGATCAATGGAGCAACCAACAATAAATGCTAGAGGGGAGGCAGGGACTTCATTCACTGTTGGTGGGACTGCAGACTGGTGCAGGCACTATGGAAATCAGTGTGGAGAACTCTCAAAGAGCTAAAAATAAATCTACACTATGACCCAGCCATACCACTCCTTGGTGTATGCCCAAAGGACTGGACACCATACTCCACAGATGTTTAATTAACCATATTCATTGCTGCTCTGATCATAATAGCTAGGAAATGGAAAAACCTAAATGCCCTACAACTGATGAATGGAGAATGAAAATTTGGTGTATGGAGACTGTGTAATAGTATTTATCAGGAAAGAAAAATGAAATCATGGAGTTTGAAGGAGAAGGTATGGAACTAGAAAAGATCATATTGAGTGAGGTAACTAAGATCCAGAAAGACAAACGTTGAATGTTTTCACTTATTGGAGACTCCCAGCTCCATATCAATAAATGGGACCTCATAAAACTAAAGGAAACTAAAAAAATTCTGTATGGCAAAGGAAACCATCCCTCACGTAAAGGTACAATCTAAAAAAGTCTTTACCAGCTGTACACCCGACAGGAGGTCAACATCTAGAATATAAAAGGAGATCAAAAATTAAATAGCAAGAACACACACACACAATTAAAAATGAAACATAAAGCTAAACAGAGAATTCTCAAAACATAAATCACAAAGGATTGAGAAACCTTTTTAAAGGTCCAGCATCCTTAGCCATCAGAGAAACACAAATTAAAACAACTTTGAAATTTCATCGTTCTACAGTCAGAATGGCTGAAATAAAAAACAAAAGCAAAACAAACAAACAAAGCGAATTAAGGAGTGTTACACCGGAATGGCAATGCAGGGAAACACCGCTTCCGTGTTCCAGGCGAGGCATTTTCATCATAGGGATGTCAAAATGCAAGAAGACTGGATCAGCAGCAGAAGACAGCAAAAGGCCCAACTCAGAGCCAGAGACCAAGAAGAGCACTATGGGAAACTAGAAGGAGGCCGCAGGAAAGAGTTCTGTCCTGTGCAAAGCCCCTCCAGATCAGCAAAACTCACCCAGTAACAAATCTGCCACTCCCAAGATATGCTCCTGGAATTTGGGTGGCTTCCAGCCTGTATTAAGAAGAAAGGTTTGGGTAAAGGATGAAGCCCCAGATATTTTGTGTTTCTAAGAGACCAAATGTTCAGAGAACAAATTCCCGGTTGAACTTCAAGAGCTGCCTGGCCTCAGCCATCAGCTCGGGTCGGCTCCGTCAGACAAAGAAGCATGTAGTGGTGTACTTTCCCACCAGGGTCCGCTCAGTCCCTTGTGGCATTAGTGAGGAAGAACATGATCAGAAAGGCAGGGCGACTGTGGCTGAATTTGACTCTTCTGTGCTGATAGCCTATGTACACAACGAAGATCAGAGTTTGGTAAGCCTTGATACTGCCAGCATTGGGATGAAGCCTTTTGCAAGTTTCTGATAGACTTAGCTTCTCACAAGCCCCTCATGGCGTGTGAGGATCTCAGTGTGGCTCATGAGGAAAATGACCTTCATAACGCCAAAAAAAAACAAGCAAAGCAGAATGCTGGCTCCACTTCCCAAGAGCACCAAAGCTTTGGGGAATTGCAACAGGATACACCACTGACAGCTTCCGGCATCTCTACCCCAACTCCGCCTATGCTCATACTTTTTGGACTTACGTGACGCCTACTCTGCCCAAGAATCCTGGTTGGCACCTTCCTTCCTTTGTTGTCCCACTCTCTTTCACCTGCTTTGTGTGACAAGATCTGTTCCAAGGCTCTTGGCAGTGATCACTGCCTGGTCCCCCTTCACCTAGCTCCATGACACGCTCCTGAAGTAGCTTTACGCTTAGGAAATAGCCTTGTCTAAGCCACTAAACTCCTTGTAGCTTTCTAGAGAAATCCAGGTGGTTGTTGTTGTTGTTGTTTTGTTTTGTTTTGTTTTGTTTTGTTTTGTTTTTTTTCCTCCTTTTTAAGAGCACAAATACCTCCAGCCAGGTTCCTAAGCTACCTAGATTTCCTTTAAGCAAAAGTTTTGTTTTGTGTATGTGTATTCTTCCATTTTAAACAAAACTTCAGAGAACTTCTTTGGAGCAATCCAAGTAAAAACAAAAAGCCAAAGTTTAAAAAAAAAAAATGGTGACAAATGCTGGCATGCATGTAGGGAAAAGGAAACACGTCTTCACTGCTAGTGGGAGTGCAAACTCATATAGCCACTATGGAAATCAGTGTAGCAGCTTTTCAGGAAGCTCAGAGTAGATCAACCTCAAGATCCAGCTCTTGGGCATATATCCAAAGGACTTCATATTCTACTATTGAACTACCTGCTAATCCATGTTCATTGGTGCTCAATTCACAATAGCCAGGAAATGGAAACTATCCCTCAAATACTGAGTGGATAGTTAAAATGCGGTATTTTTACAATAGAATATTTTTCAGCTACTAAGAAAAAATGAAATTATGAAATTCATGGGTAAACGGTTGGACCAAGAAACAAACACTCTGAATGAAGCTATCCAGACCCAGAGTGTTTTTTAATGGTATGCATTTTTGTGATAATAAAGTTACATCAAAAAGAAATAAACATTTGCTTCAACCTGAAAAGTTCTTATGTAAAGTCCTTACATATTTTGAAAAATCAGACTGATAACTTTGAAGCACAAAGTTCTCTGTTTATCTGTAAAATGTGTGTATGATTGCCACCAGAAAATTCTAAGCTTCCTTCAGATATGAACCTCTGTCTGCCCCTCTTGAAAGTGAGATGAGGGTTCAGATTCCAGGTCCATTCAATTCTTGGCTCTCCTGCTCAGACTGCCAATTAGAGCATTTTGTAATACAGACATCTGTCCACTGGACTGAGACCAGCTCATTTCACAAAGCAGTTGTCAAAAGATACTGACTTTCTGTGGCAACCTGCGTCAGATTCAAACTCATGCCCTCTGAGGTTACATGGCTTCCTCTTCTCTCACTAAACCCTTTAAATGGCTAGAAGCTAGGCACACTCATCTTCAAAGCTAACTAATTACAAAATCAAAATGTCATCCTCATGTCCTTTGATTTGTGGAACTTTTATTGATGCTTACATTTATTGTTTTAAAAAACCACAAGCTCATTTTTATTCTTGGAATCTGTGAGTATTCAAAACATTTTGAAGGAAATGTATGCACTGAGCATGGTTTAGATAGATGTTCCTTGAGTATTTGCTATCTGTTAGGCAGAGAGATAATGATGCCAGCTTCAATTTCCTAAAGGTATCTGCTGAATATCTGAGAAATTCACTTTGTCTCTGAAATATAACTAATTTTTCTTTTTAAACTAAGAAGTTGCATAAAGAGAAAGGTGATACTTGAAGTTACATTAGTCTGAATGTAGTTCAGTTTCTCAACTATATATAATTGCTTTAAAAAAGAAGAATCATAAAAATAGCTTTATTGTTATATTTTTGATAGTGGGTGTGTGAAGTGACTAGCTTACACATAAAGATTATGCAACTGTATTGATCGAGGCATGTGACCCTTCCGCACTTAATGCATCATACGGACTGGCAAGAAGAGGTATAACATTTTGCCTGCTTCTTTTCTGTCTCCTAAGCTTGCCTCTATAAAGGAAAGAAGCCCTGCTCTCAGATTAGGAGAGGTGGTGGTGAAGGAGGCTTCAATGCTTCCAGATCACGGCTATAAACAAAACAGAATGATGTGTCAGTTCCTTGTGGTGTAATTTTAAAATTAATTGGGTGGGGGTGAAACTCTCCAGCTAAAATGACGGCTGTGCCATAAGACACACAACACAAGTGGCTGTCAGGAGCAACCTGTCACTCAGACAAAGCTTCAAACTTTACCAAGCTGAGCCAGACAGGAGTTAATCCCACTGAACAGTTCCCTGTTTGCCCCTGTTTTACCTTTGTAGGATGCATGTGTTGAATAAATCCCACCATTTATTTGGACAGGAAGAAACAACACAAAATACAAAGGTCTACTCATCACTCTGTATATCGAGGCAATTAAAATTTCTTTTTTCACAACCAGTGGCCCCTGTAGCTTCAGCCTGTTAAAAATACAAAATTTTTAAGATCTAAGGAATATTTGTGCCAAGGACAATGCTTGACCAAATATAATTGGCTGAATTTAGATAAACTCTCAATCTGGCTTTCTTTAACTTGAATAGAAAAACATCACACACTTCATTGAACATGAATGGATTTGAAAATGAACATTTGGATTATCTGTGAGAATATTTTTTTGGAATAATAGGCCCAAGATTTTCTGATGTGCAGCACAGAGTTCTTTGTTGACCCAAAGAATGCATCAGCCTTCCGTTTTCACGCTCTACTCCTATTTGCTGATTTTTGTTAATATTTATAATAACAGAAATAGTAGGTGAGGGGAAGCAAGAGAATAATGAGGATCAAGAAAATGCTCTTTGTTGGTTTTTTTTTTTTTTTCAGTGCGTCTTGTGCATTTTCTTGGGAATAATTAGAGATAAATGGTATGGTATTATATTTGCTCAGATAGCAATACAAAAATGCCTATTTCCGTCATTTTCAGTAATAGACTTTCAAGCTATATTTTCCTCAAACTTGATCCTCATTATTCCAGTAATATTTAAGCTATTAATTTCTCCAGAGAGTGCTTTTTGAAAATGGTAAATTATAAGACAAATCCTAAAATTACATTTTCTTTAATTTACAGTATTGTTCAAGCTGTACTGTTAGCATAAATGAATAGTCTGAGCTGCAATCTGCAATAAAGCCCTGAGCATTAAACAGTTGGCTTGGAGACAGAAACATTAAGAATATGATTGGAAAAAAAAAATTTTTTACAGAAGATGAAATAACAGCATGCGCAAAGGCACATTTATGATAATTCTAACATTTCTGCTACGGTTATAGAAACGTAACAACATTTACCAAAGAAAAGGGAAGGAAAGAAAGAAAGCAAGAGAGGTGGAGGGTTTTACTTTCTACCCGACCGCAATGATACCAATTTTGCCCTTTGAGGAGCCATATTCACAGTTACTTGGGTTCTCCTACTTTTGAGTTTCAAGTTTACCCTTTGGGGAAAAAAAACCCACAAAATGGGGCTGTTCAAAACAGAGATCAGCGAAAGCAAATGTGTTTGTACTTGATGTCTAAAACGCAGGCAGGTTATAAACATGTAACAATGGTAATAAAAGCAGTCAAGCAGACTGTTACTACGGAAGACAATGGAGCCTATAAGGGTCTATAGAACATCAGCACACTGATTTATTTCATCATGAAAAGACATTGATTATGCTAATGTACAATGAAATCATGTGGAAGTTTGTCCTGAGTCTGAAGGTGTATTTAAGTCATTTATGTAGTATGCTTCATTACACACTGGTTACATCCACTTCCCTCTTGTTTTACCTTTTTCGAGGATGGGAATTTGAAAAGAAAGATAGAGACTACCTTTCATACAATTATGAAGACCAGTCGTCCTGAAGACAAATCTGGTACATTGCTAACAATAACCAAGGCTAGGTAAGAAAACGAAACGCTTTAAATTCTCCCAGACTAACATCACTACCGCCATCTAGTGGTGGCTGACTGTGCGTCTCCTAGATTCCAGAACACATCAACAATTTTTAAGTGTTTTTAAATCCTTGTTTATCTCAGAGAACTGAACTTATATGGAAAATTCAGCTAATTTCTGGTAGTTTTTCTGGAAGACTTCACTATAATCTGGAGAAACATGGCGTCGTGAGCTGCAGAATTTCACTTCTGAGGCCGATAGCATAAAATGGCAGGGCTGCCATCCAGGTAGGGAGACTTGACACCGGCGGGCAGGAGAACACACACTAGAGATAAAAGCACTGCCAGGGCTCAGAACGGTGCCCAGAATTCAGCACGTTGGCACATGAGGAAATTAAGAAAACCACAGCAACAGAAGCCTTTGACTTTGTTTTTAAAGACTTTCATGAGCAGGCATCCTCCTGCCTTATCCCCTGAAGAATGTAATGTCTTAGCAAGAAGAATCTGAACCGACATGCTCTTCACCCCAGTTTAAGCCATGAGCTTATATAACTTTTGTCTAATCATATTAATCTATACAACTGTCCATTTCTCACTTAACATAAGCATAAAAATGCAATTTTCCCAGTTCTTTGGGTCTGTATTTCTGAAGGCTACTGTGTCAGATAAAACTGACTAAATGTGTTGGGTTTTTGGGTTTCTCCCCCCTCCTCTCTCTTGTTTACCTGTGGTAGAGTGTTTGTTTGGTTAGTTGGGATTTTTTAGTGGTTTTTTTTTTATTTTTAGATTCCTTTATTTCATGTGTTTAATTGTTTTCCCTGCATGTATGTATTTAGATCATGTGCATGCCTCGTGCCCTCAGAAGTCAGAAAAAGATATCTGATCCCTTAGAACTACAGTTATATAGATGGTTGTAAGTCATTTATATAGGTTCTAGAGACTGAACCCAGGTCCTCTAAAAGAGAAACAAGTGCTTTTAACCACTGACCCATCTGTTAAGCCCCTACTGGGGGCAGGGGAGACAGGGTCTCATGTAGCCTAGATAGACACTGAACTTGCTATGTAGCTGAGGATGATCTTGAACTCCTAATCTTCCTGTCTCCACCCTCCAAGTCCTGGGATTCCAAACATTCACTGCCATGCCTGGCTTTGGAAGGATGTTGTGTTGGTGTTCATGCTGTCAAGCACTCTGGAGGTGAGACATTATGTGCTCTCCCTACAGTATGAGCGAGCACGCGCACACTCGCGCGTGCGCACGCGCACACACACACACACACACACACAAAACGCAGATGAAAGTGTGAATGTGTTTTTCAATGATCATGAACTGGGAAAGACTTCACAAGGCAGGCAAAACTTAAGTAGTTTTAAAAGAGATAGAATGAATTATATAACCAGAGAAGACCAAGAAAGGTGTGCCAGTATGGTATGGCATGTTTGGAAGGTAATAGCCAGCTTCATCCCTGCAAAGCTTTCTCTTAATAAACATGTGGCCAAGAAGGTGAGGTGCAGTAGGAATATGTCCAGATTGACGTACGGTGGAGTTATCAGGAGGGTCTTACACGTCAAGATAAAAATGCTTCACTATATCCCTCGACTGCACGTGGCTTATTATAGGCATTATTGTGTCCACGGAACACAGGAAATTGTGCTCTCGACATAAGTCCATAACTATCTTCAGATTCTCTGTGGGGTCATTGTTCTCTTACCAGGTGAAGAGTGCAGGTGTTGAGGAACACACTGGCACACTGGGCTTTGGGAAGGCTCCTCTGATGTGAAGAACAGTGGTATATGAGCAGAGGGTATCCATATGTTGGCTGGTATATTTCCCTTGCACAATCAACATCGTGCAAGGATGGTATGTCTGCCATCCGGATTACGTATACTTTGTTCTTCCCCTCCCTGGGCACTTGGAACTTCCTTGTGATGTGATTTAAAGTTATTATTAATTCTATAATGATTTGTAGATCTAAATATACAATCTCTTTTAAAACTATCCATAATGATGCTTGTGATGCTTAGTTTGTTTTTGTTTTTTTTTTTTAAATCAGTTTCACACAAGCTCAAGCCACCTGGGAAGAGGGAACCTCAATTAAGAAATTCTTCCATGAGATTAGCCAATGGGCACGTCTATGGGATAGTGCCACTCCAAGCCAGAGGACCCTGGGTAGTACAAGAAAGCAAACTGAGCCAGACGTGAGGAGCAAGCCTGTCTCTTGGTATGTTCATAAAAACCAGGAAACCATCTAAGAAGAAAAAGTCAGGTTGACTCTTGACAACTCTCCTCAAATTTGTTTGACCAAGAACTCTCTTACCATAAGATGCATACTTAGTACACTGTAGAGCTGTGTTCTCTGGGAAGCAGCAGCCATCACAATGGCAGACGTAGGAATCTATGATAATAAAGTTGGTGTTTCATTGGAATTAATGTTCTTAGCACGTATGCAGATGAGTTTCTCTGACCCCAAACACTTCGTGTATTTACTTTCATAAATGCCATAGGTCCACCATGATGTCATGGACTCTTAACCCTCTGAAACTGTAAGCCCCCAGTAAACTCTTCTATAGGTTACCTTGGTCATATCGTCTCTTCCCAGCCAAAGAAACTAGGATACTTGGGAATACAATGAAGAACATCACTGTGATGCTAGACTTCCAAATCTGCAGGGAACCTGGAGCAGAAGAGGGATCTACCACTGTGTATACTCTGTGCTGCCTCACAGAGACTCCTTGGAGCCAGTAAGCAAAATCTGACAGGGCACTGGCCACTGCCTGTCGCCTCTGCTCAGGTCGCCCTCCCCATACACCCCCACCTCACCCAGCTCCTCATGTATTCTTGGACTGGGAGAACTACACTGGTGCCTAGTCAAGTGGGAGGAACTTTGTGAATTAAAAGTGGTTGGAAAGACACAGTGCAGTGACACACCTGGAAGGCCAGCTGTCTGTGAGTTGAGAGAGGGGATAGCGGACCAAGCTGCAGGCTTGACCTGCACAGAGGACACTGAACTGGAGGCACAGATGCTGCAAGATGAAGGACAAAGGAGCTAGGTTCCCCAAGAAGGACAGGTGCTCGGAATGACACAAGGCTGGGGCCACAATCTTACCACCCAGTTGGGACCTGTCAGGTTGGAGTTGCCAGTCCCAGAATGGAGCACACACACAGCGAAGAGAGGGAGACCTGGAGACTGTGCAGACAGGAACAGCAGCAAGCTTTGCAGAAGATACATGGCTGGAGGTGGAGACGGGTATGGGTGTGTACCCAGGGCAGACAAGGGATAGGTCCCCAGGCTGCCACCAGCCCCTCCTGGCTTCTTACTGCAGGCTAGGCTGGTTTTGCTGCACCAGCTACTGCTACTAGTATTCATTCCCCTCCCTGATGGGTTGGGGAGAACTTGTGCTGGGGCACCACCACAGGCTTAAGGCAAGAAGGCCAGGTGATGAAGGCAGGGCAGGATGCAGCAGTCTGGAGCTGGGCTAGGTCCTGCCCCCAAACTTGCTGCCAAACTACAGGATTACCCTGCTCCTGAGAAACGACAGGATAGACCAGCTGAAGAGTGTCTTATCTCCTAAACTGAGTATCCACACAAGAGACCTGTCCTCTGGTTGCCAACAGACCTTCCTGGCTTCTATACTGCCCACCAGATCAATACTGTCTGGCCACGGCCACTACTTGCTTTGCTCTCCTTGATAGGGTTGGGGAGAGCATGGACTATGGAGCTACCCAAGGATCTGTAAGCACAAAGGCCAAGGCAGCAAAACGGATAGTGATAGGTATGATAAGGGGGGTGTGCAATGATTCAGAGCTTGAGCAAGTCCCACCCCCAAATGTTCTGCCAAACCGCAGGATTACCCATATCCTGAGCAACAGCAAGATGTCCCAACTGAAGAATAATCCATACAAGAGGGTGAGTCTCCTCCATTTGAGAGGAATCTTAGAAACCTCAAAATACTCATGTGGACCAGGACAATTAGAGATGCCTCCCAAAAACCATGGTGAGGCCCATGGTCCATGCTTCTGCTATACAAGCTGGACTTAATTTTCTTTTATTTGTTTTATTTATTTATTTATTTGAAGGCACAGGGGTGGAAGAGTGGAACAGGGAGGAATAGGAAGAGGGTGTTATCAAGATACATTGTTGTGGAAGCTTATTTTGGGGCTATGTATAACTGTTTTGTGCACCTGTTGAGAAAGGGGCTGCCTAGGTCTTGGTGTTTTGCATTGTCTGCAGGTGTTGGATTTATGTGGGGGATGTTTGATTGTTCATGATCTACAGATTCTATCAGCAGAACACCTGAGGAGTTCTGTATCAGTAACAACACCTGAGCTGTAGCCCTCGGTGCTCTACTACTAGCCAGTATGGCTCTGGCCAGGATGGTGGTGCCCTCTGCTGAGGTCTGGCAGAGTTTGCACCTATGAATACGCCTCCATGTCCTCCTTGCTGAGCTGCCACAGCAGCCTAACAGCTACAATATACCGTACAAAACTCAAATTATTAGTAAAAATATTATTTAAAAAGTGGCAAACTAAAAGTTATAATAAATTATGCATAGTTTAGTCTCTTAGAAGGTCTATAAACACGGTGTGAAGTGTTCAGCTTGTTACATGGTGCAACATCTGAAGTCAGATTCCTCGGATGTGAATGTTTATCTCAATGTTATCGTTGTGACATGAATTCTTCTGCATTTATTTTGTTTGCAAAAAGCATTTTATTAATTAGCTACACCACTCTCAAGGGTATTAGAATTTCTTTTAGAAATTTCAGTGTCAAAACTTCAAGTGTAAAACTGCAACTCATTTGCAAAAGAAAATAAGTGTTATTAAATTATTTCTGAGCACCATTTGAAGAGCAAAAGTGCTCCCAAGAAACACACTTCCCAGACATTTCTAAGCATTGAAGCCCTTATGAACTTTATCCTTTATTGCCTCTCATTACCATCCTGCATCAGTTCTTTTCACAAAAACCAGAAGGTAGGGATCTTATCTTTGTATTCTGTCATTATGAAGATATATCCCCAAAATTTCAGATTATTTTATGATGAAATTGTTTGTAATTCTTGCTTTTGCTTTTATTTTATCCATACATATTATCAAATTATATATTGTGTTGGCTCTTTGTATGGGGATATATGGCATATATTATGCTCTGCTTGGAAGCATGGCTAATTCTTAAAATGCATATTTTGAGTGTTTAATGATTTTGTATTGCAACCTTATGCCTATTGGAGTTTTGTGTAAGCGACTCACTCAAGAACTGATTTTAAGATGAGTGTCTTCAGAAAAACTTGAGTTTGTTTTTTAAACAATGGAAATGGCCTAACTGGATTGGAGCAGGGACACCAACCCATAGATCATAGGAATTCTGGCCCCAAACCTATAAAGACAAGTTTAAGGCTAGCAATATCCACGTAATGAAGCCAACACTGTTATGTCAGCTAACAAGCAGCTCTCTTGCTACCTCATTCTGCTAGGTGGGATTTTTAGACAACCTAGCCTTTCCCTGGAGGTATTATCTCTCAGCTATCCAACAATCCGATATCATACCTTGTTTATGCCTTAGGATTTTTTCCCACCCCACACATGCTGTCTAATAAAACAAACCCTTTAGGCCACCTAGGATTGGCAGATGGCTCCATGTGACATGAGACTAAAAGCTGGGGATAGTGTTTGGAGTTATTGATTCTTGTACTGTTTTGGCTTTAAATAGGAACCCCCGTTTCCATAGTTTTGCTCATGCATCTAAAAACATAAAATTACATTTTATTTCATGTGAACAGCCCTCACAGATCATTTTACAAATGATTCATAGTTTCTAAAACCCTGGTTTTAAGCAAGTGGTTATCCATATTTCATTACATTGCTTCAAAATTCCTTATTTGTTCTTCTGATCTTAGCTTCGGTTCCGATTTTATCGAGTTCTTATGGTACTTTTTTCTTTATATAAAAATCATTTTTCTTTTTTTTTTTCTAAAACAGGTCTCATGTAGCTCAGGCTGACCTCTAACTCACTAAGTAGCCAAGGATGACTTTGAACTTTTGATCCTCCTGCTTTCATCCTCCAAGTATTATTGGAGTATAGATAGGCATGTAGCACTGTACCCTGTTTTATTATTGTTGGGGGTTGAACCCAAGGCTTCCTGTACCAACCAACTGAACTACATCCTCAGAATTTCTTATTAATTCTTGAATCAATGAGAATTCACTACTCACACTTTTTTTTTTTTTTTAAGAAAAGTTCTCCTGAAACCCAAGCTGCCCTCAAACTCACTATGTACCCGAGGATGACTTTGAACTCCTGACCTTCTTTGCCTCTACCTCTTGGGCACTGGAATTTCAAGAGTAGAGCACCACACCCAGCTGTTATTCATATTTCTGAAAGTAAGACTGGCTCTTAATTATAAAATCTCTGGTTTATTCTGCAGTAACAATGGTGCTAGAAATTGTAGTGGCTCAGGACAATTTTTCTTCTTGACTCAAGGCATGCATGCAGCAATTACTAAGGTGTTCAGATTGACAGAGTAACTATTACTTCTTGCAGTTGGTTGGCAAAGCAAGGTGCATGGCCCTACTTAAAGCTTTAAGGGGCAAGTGAGTCTTCCTTTTTTTTTTTTGGCAAAGCATAAAATTTACCTGTAAGTGGAGACATGCCATTATCTCCTCCTTAAGAGTTAATCTAGTTGGGCAGGTCCATGACCTGGCTATAGGATCGTCCTTCGGAATGCAGGTTCACCTTAAACCATGGTAAGGAGGTATACAGAATAATTATTCCTTTAATGGATACTGGGATTTCCTTCCCAGAATTTTCACACCCTAGCACAGTCTCTTACACAGCAGAGCAGAGCCATGCTGTTTTTCAAGTGTGCCTGCTTTTCTGAATTATTCAGAGGAACATGACTTTTCCTTTTCTTCTTTTTTTTCTGAATATTTCTTTCCTTAACACTTTGGGCTTCACTCTTTCTCTAAAGCTTCCCTCCCTTCTGTGTGAGTGCTTGCCTGTCATGTGTCTGACTTCCATATCAGCTTAACCAACTTGGCTTTTTTCCTTCTCTTCTCCATTCTTCTCTTCCAGGAAGCTGCTGAAATTTACAAGTTGGTTGTAAAAATCCCAGGAGGGTTTCTTTTAAATGCTAATAAAATTATCACAGAACTTCTATTTGAGTCTGTTCTTAAATTCTCTTACTAGCTAGACTAAAAAAGCCAAGGGTCCTAACTTCCCTGGTATCATCTGGTGACCATCTAAGGACATCCCAAAATTTCTAGTAACATTTTCATGCATCGAGGAGGGAAAGAATTGACATAATATAAAAGACACTAGCAACAACCACAGGTTATTTTCAGTAGCCACCCTTCTCATTGCAATTGACATTCCTGCTTGGAATGCATAACATTCTCTTGCCATGGACTGCTGGAAGCCCCTCTGGCTTCTTTCTTAATTTCTGTGAAAGAACTATCTACCTTCCTGGTGTTAATGTGTACATCGCTCACAGACTTCCATCTCACGTCTAGTTTGCAACCTAAGCTTTTCTTTAAAATCTTACAATTTTTCTTAAAATCCTCTCATATTTATTACTCGATTTGTTATCTGTAGCTCTAATCCAGATGTCTGTCTTGAGCATATATCCAACAACTTCCTGGATACATCTATTTGGTTATGGATATTAATCGAATGTTAACAAAGCTAAATCTACATGTTTCTACACAAGAAGATTCTCTTTCTCAAACAATGATATTGCTCAGCACTCTGCACAGACTCAGCTCAACATTATGTCTGTTGGGACTGCTTATTCGCTCTCTTCCTTCATTAATTTAGTCAGCAGTATTTATTGGTTGCCTATCTGTCAGGTATATATTTTCTTCATAGAGTTACTAGAACTTTCTTCTGCCTTAATAAGCCATGTTCTTTTTCCTAGAATTCGTACATTTTATTTCTGATGTCCTGAATCATATATATATATATATATATATATATATAAAACTTAATATGTCATTGCCACATAGGATTTTAATTAAGTATCTGCTAGGTCATAGCATTAAGATTAAGCACTGAGGTTACACAAATGAGACATGGACCCATCTATTAAAGATTTCAGGACCTGCTGTATCTTTTCTTCATGAGACTATAGACTCTTAAAAGACTTGGGTTTGTGGTTTATGAAATATGGTCAGCATTCAACTACTAGAGAAGCAAATTATCCAGTTCTGTTAATATCTCCTTTTAAAAACCTCTTTCGATTTTACATGCTTTTTGTTGTGTAACAAAACTTTCCCTGGGGAGATGCAACACACACATCTACTCAAGTAGATAAGGAGATTATGACAGATCAGAGTATGAATACCACCAAAGTCTAACTTGGTGAGCCAACAAGCTTTATTGTGGTTACTTACAGGAGTATGCGTGAGAGGTTATTTTCACAGGGGCAGAAATGACTCGAAGACAGTTGCGTTCCACTCACCCCAACAGCTCACAAAATCTGGGAAACCTGGAGCACATTGCACAGCCTGCAGGCAGCTCAAGAGATTAGAACGTGTCCTTTCCAAGTGACTTTGATTTAAACCTCTTCCAGGCAGCTTAGTTCGTTTCTCCTTCTTCTAGGCGGCTAGCTGGTCTGCTCTCAGCCTTCTTTGCAGCTTGGCTTGTCTGGATATTTGTTGATCTTATTGTTTCTTATGGGGCCTAGTAAATATGGCCATTTTTAGGGACTCCCTGGATCTATTCTGAGTTGTTTGTCTTCTTGCCTAAGAAGCTTCCCTGTAGGATGGAATGTTCCAATCTCTGAGGAAACTGTTACACAACACTTTTCTTCAAAATTTCTGCAAGCCTCTTGAAGCCATGCAAAGAAGCTCTGCCCCTTCTAGACCTCCTGACATTACTAACAGATCTAGTCTGTCCATTTAATTTCCCTCATCATGCTGTTTGATGGTCTTTTTTACAAAATGTGGCGATGATTCTCCTCTATGTGTCGGGCAGCATCACTTTTGCTTACTTTTAAGGAACAGAAGGCAGCATGGGGGTCTGGGCATGTCTTTCAAACCTGATCAGAAAAGCTAGCATTGTTCCCACCTGGCTCTCACCGGGAACCCGGTCACCATTAGAATGTTGGCCCTTCAGAACCAAACCACCATGCTGTAAGGGAGCCACATGGAAAAGCGGCATGTGCTTATGCATGCTAACCTTGACCCCAGCTGAGGACCCAGCTGACAGCCAATATCAACTGCCAGGTGTGAGTAACCTATCTTCAGATGATCCCAGTCCTCTCTGCTGATGCCAAGTTCAGCCTAGAGGAGCCGAAATAGCAATTTCAGTCAAAATGACAGATTTGTTAGCAAACCAAATGCCATTATATTAATACACTAAATTTTTGTATATTTATTATGTAGCAATGGGTAGCTGAAACAATTCTAACATAAATTACAACCCAAATACTAAGGGCAACTCCTTAGATAAGCCTCTGACTGGATACAAATGTCATTTTAGAAACACAAACCCAGAATGCTCCAATGAAGCATGGATAGTTGAGGCCAAAATTTACAATTGAATTATGTTATTGGCAGGGCACAAGCCGCATAGAAGTAGCCTAAAGCAATATTTGCCATTGTTACAGGCTTCTGGCTCCCTTTCCTGACCCCCACATACTCTGTCTCCACACAGCAGCCAGAATAGTATGTTTAAAATGTTAGATTATGTCTTCTTCCTGCCCCAAAGCCTTCAGTAGCTTTCAATTTTACACAAAACATAATTCCAATCATTCCTCTGGCCAAATGCCTACATATTTTTGCTTCCCACCTACCTCATCTCCTTCTATCAAGTTCCACATTTGTTCTACTTCACTCAGTTGACATCCTTCCTGTCCCTAGAGCTCGCCAAGTATGTTTCTATCTTGGAATTTTCCTCAGCTTATTCCTGTCCATGTTCAAGATTACTTTAGTATTGAGGGATTAAATAAATAAAGCTCCCAACTCTCTCTTACTTTTCTTGATAGTAACCATCACTTGACCTATTGCATGTATATCTACTTACATGATTATTTTGTATCTCCTCCCATTAGAATGTGTGTACCGTGGAAGTAGGAACTCTGTTTATTGCTTGTCTTGGGGCTTGGAGCAGTATCTAGAACCCAATAATTATTGCTGGATAAATGAATGAATATTTTTAAAAGAAGAGCCAAGCTAGGCATGGTGGTACATAGCAGTCATACTAGAGCTTTATAGGTAGAGGTGGGAAGATTAAGAATTTGAGACCTGGGCTAAATAGTGACTTTCAGGCCAGAGGCTAAATGACATAGCAATACATTGTCCAAGAAAAAAAGTTGTAAACATTTTAAATCAAGTACGATTTACAACTTAAGATCATATGTTTCATGTGTAGTCCTTCTAATTATCATCAGGTCTGAATAACTGATATTAGCTGTATGATATATGTTTCTATATGCAAAAACAGAAAGACCTGCAAAAAATTGTAATAGGAAACTTTGACTATGAATTGCATGTATAAAATGAAAGCTATCATATAAACACAGTCTAAAATCACAATGGACAAATTAGCAATATTTCAGAAGGTATTATACATTAATCTGTGTATTTCACCTATAATAAATCTTGTTCAAAGCTATTTAAAACCTAAAAGCTAAAGGAACACAAGTGATAAACAGTACCAAGGTTGGTCCCATTCTGACCTTTGAGACTCACTTTAGATGAGCCTCAAAGCATACAAAATATATCCTGTTACCACGGTGGAATTTAATTAGACAATTCCAGAAAAGCTTCTGGAAAATCTCCCAAACACATAGAAATTAGATAGCATAATCTTTAGTAGCCTGTGGTGGAAGAATGCTTTTAATTAGGAAATATCTTTAGTGGAATAGCAGTGAAAATGCAACATATCAAATTTTGAAGAAAGCTACTTAAAGCAGTACATGGAAAATCATAAACCCCAACAACTATACTGTAAAAGAAAAGTCTCTAAGGGCTATGCTTCTACCCAAAGAAATCAAAGGGCAGATCTAAGAGATAAACAGTAAATTTAGGAGAGGGAAATATTTTTTAATGAGCTGAAATTAATGAAACAGAAAACAAAAGGAATAGAAGAAAATCAATATAGCTAAAACTTCTTTGAGCAGATCAATAAAATTGACAAAGCTCTGTTAGAGATTGATTGATAAGAAGAAGGAATTTGCATATTAACTCAGGAGACTAACTACAGCACTAAAGATGCTAAAGGTATGTAAAAAAAACTTGAATAACATTGTGAAATAAAAATAGCAATTTAGACAAAATGGACAATGTCTTAAAACCTAAACTACTAAACTCACTCAAGAAAGATCATCTAAATAGGCCCATATTTATAAGTAAAAAACCTCCCTAGACACAAAACTCAAGTGTAGTCAATATCACTGGTGAATTCCATCAAATAGTTGCAGAATAAAAGCTAAACCCACAAAATCTCTTCTTCAGCATGTTGGAATATTCTAGAATCATTCTCTGAGAAGACAGCAATTAGTCTGATACTAAAACCTAGCAGAAACAGTGAAGTGCTGGAGTATTAGATGAAGTGAAATGCTACATCCAAAACATCAGAAACACCATCAAAACTCAACAAGAAGAAAGTAAATCCTGAATTAAAATGGGTGAAAAATTAAAGATTATTTACCAAATAGTATATACACATAGAAAGACGGCCAATATCATTAGTTCTCAGGGAAATGCAATTTGAAATCACCATAAGTTGCTACTAAACACCTATTTGTATGAAACCGTCTCCAAAATTAACCGTATACTTGGCCACAAAGCAAGCGTCAATAAATACAAAAAAAACTTGAAATAATCCCTTGCATCCTATCAGACCACCACAGATTGAAGCTGGCCTTCAACAACAGCAACAACAGAAGGCCTGCAAATTCATAGAAACTGAACAGCTCTCTACTGAATGATGACTGGATCAAGACAGAAATTAAAGACTTTCTAGAAGTCAATAAAAATGAATCTATAATATTCCCAAACTTATGGACTGCAATGGAAACAGTGATAAGAAGAAATTTATAGCACAAGGTGCCTACCAAAACACACAGAGACAGCGCGAACTAGCAAATTAAGAGTGTATCTGAAAGCCCAATGGGGAGAAAAAGAAGCAAGCACACTCAAGAGAAGTAGATAGCAAGAAATAACCAAACTGAGTGCTGAAATCAATAAAAATAGAAACAAAGAGACCAATTCAAAGAATCAATGAAACAAAAAGTTAGTTCTTTGAGAAAATCAACAAGATAGGCAAACTAATTGAAAGATAGAGAATACCCAAATCCACAAAATCAGAAACAAAAAGGGGTACAGCTACAGATACCGAGGAAATCCAAAGACTAAGTAGGTCATACTTTAAAAACCTTTACTCCACAAAAGTGGAAAATCTAAAAGAAATAGATACCACCAAAGTTGGATCAAGATCAGATAAATTTAAACAGACCCATAACCCCCAAAGGAAGTAGAAAAGGCCATTAAATGCCTCCCAACCAAAAAAAAAAAAGCCCAGGGCCAGATGGCTTTAGCTCAGAATTCTGTCAGACATTCAAAGAAGAATTAACACCAATATTCCTCAAGTTATTTCACAACATAGAAGCAGAAGGAACACTGCCAAACTCATTCTATTAGGCCACATTCATGCTGATACCCAAACCACACTAAGATTCAACAAAGAAAAATAATTACAAACCAGTTTCCCTCATGAAGATAGATGCAAAAATACTCAATAAAATTCTCACAAACTGAATCCAAGAACACATCAAAAAGATCATCCACCATGATCAAGTAAGCTTCATCCCAGAGGTGCAGGATGGGGAAGGATGGGAATGGGAAGAGAAAGGACCAGGAGGGTGGAAATAGATGGGGGGAGAGAATATATGGAGAGACAACCATAATTGGACACATAGGGGGACATTGGGAGACCTAGTGCAGTGATAACTCACTGGAATCAATTGAAGGTGACCCTACCAATGACATCTAGTAACAGGAGATAGGGAACCTGAACAGGCTGTCTCCTGTAATCAGGCAAGTCTTCCAGTAGTAGGATTGGGACACCATCCCAGCCACAAAACCTTCAATCTATGGCCTATCCTCTCTGCAGGAGCCATAAGAACAATGGAAGGGCATAACACCATGCTAAAACAGGGAACCCATGACCGATACTCCAGGGCAGGCTAGGAACTAGAGACTGGATAGCCAGGAGAGGACTTCTAAGGATATCCTGCTCTCCTCATAGATCAGTGCCTTGCCCAGTCTTCATCAGAGAGGCTTCCTCCAGTAGCTGATGGGAGCGAATGCAGAGACTCAAGGTCAAATAATGTTCAGAGTTCAAGGAGACCCACGGAAGAGGTGGAGGGGGGATTGTGGGGTCCAGAGGGGTCGAGGACACCAGGAAAACAAATCACACAGAGTCAACTGACCAACATTCTTAGGGGCTCGCAGAGCCTGAGGCAGCAGACATGGAACCTGCTGGGTCCCCCAGTTATGTCTTGAAGTTCCCTTGAAGTTGCACAGACTGGAGTGATGGGGTGGGGGGGCGGTGTCTCTCAATCTTTCACCTTCCCTTCTCCCCCTGCTGGATTGCCTAGTCCACCCTTGAAGCAGGGAATAGTGCCTGACCCTGTTCTTTGAAGGAACTTGTTTGTTCCTCCTTGTTTGAACAATAGCCCTGGAAGGACTGATCTTTCTTGGGGAGAGGCAGGGGTGGGGTGGGAGAATGGTGGGCTAGGTCTAGGGGAGAGAGGAGATGGGGGAGCAGGGAGTAATGGGGGGGTGGGGAGGAAGGTATTGGGGTGTATTATATGAGAGAAGAAAAAAATTTAAATGTGAAACTTTAAAAAAAAGAAACACAGTTAGATGAACTCAGGAAGAAAATTAAAGAAAGGAGAAGTCTGGGACACTCTCCACCATGCCAGCACTTTTACATCTTTATATCCCTTTGATATTTGGCTAATGTTACCATTTAATAGACATATGCTATACATCAATATGAGGACTACAGTAGAGTAAAAATAAGAATTTTTTCTAGCATATATTTATGAAGAAATGAAGACCCAAAGTATTTGCTATATACAATAATCTCCTAACATATTTTAACTTGGAGCATAGAGAAATACCATGTGCTACCACACATGATTTCTAATTAGAATTTGTATTGAAGTAAGCCTATTATTTCTTTCACAATGACATATTTTATTTACATCTTCTCTCTGTGAACAAAAACACTACCACAAGTTAGTGAGGGTTGACTGGAGAGAAGGCTAGCAGGAGGGAACCTGAATAAATTCTAGCAAGGACTCCTTCCTGCTGACTTCACTATTTCCCAAAGACAAATGAATAAGCATGAGATATAGCTAGTGGAATGCATAACAACCTTTAAAGAGCTATGTTTCAATGTAAGAACATTGACAAGAGCTATTCAATTTATTTGAATAGATGGAAACAGCGTAACTTTTATTCAATATTATAAACAATAAATTTCACGAATATTTGCTGCAAAACGCACCAAATTATAATACTTTGCAGTGCATTTTTCCATCTAAAAGTTCACTGTCATAAAGTCACAACACAGTTGGAGTCTGGAAGGCCTACTGTAAATATTTACTGGATGAATTATTTCCATGTTAGTTTGCTCCACTCTTCTGACTCCATCTGATACTCTTCCTCTGTAAATTCAGATCTCGAGAGACTAGGGGAGGTCCCTAGAGTAGAATGTTCCCTAGAAAGACCTCATATTTTGATAAGGAAGGACCTTCCTGGTTTTCTGTTAATAAGAGGAAAGTGCCCATACAATGAGTTAAATCGGATGCTCAACAAGATCTCAAGCGAAATTAAGCATTCCAAGAAACTTGGCCAGTGACTTTGAAGTGATCTGGTATCTCTGCACCCGTTTTAGCTTCTTACTTTTGTTTTGGTATCAATTATACATTTCTCTCTTTTCACGGTCCTAACATTTATTCTTAAGGAAATTACCTGAAATCTATAAGTGGCAACACTGCATTGTTTCCTATTATAGTAATTTTAATCACCCTCAATATAATGAAAATAATATTATCAAATAAAGAACAAGTTAAGAAGCCCAGAAAGGAATAATTTCAAAGAATTGTACGTCAGAGATTTTAAAAGTTGTTAGAAAATAATGTTAGTCATTCACACAACTACTGGCCAGCAGAAGGATGAAAGGTGTGTGAAAGTTTTCAATAACTAGTGAAAAGATGGGGAAAATAAAAGGAAAGAAGCAGAAAAAGAGCAGCCATCTTATCTGCAAGGTTTATTTTGAAGTCATCAGAATGTTCTAAAATGTGATGAATTTAAGAAGTCTGTACAGACACTATTGTGCCTCTAGCAGCATTAATGTCTATGGTGTGTGAGGACAGCATATTCAACAAATGGTTCTGGGGAAAATGATGACCACAAGCAGAAGAGGGAAATTAGACCCATAATGGTCACATTGGACAAAAATTAAGTTCAAGTGTATTGGAGACCTCAATTTGAAACCTGGAATGCTTAAAACTGTCAGAATAAATCATAGGCAGTACCCCACAAGATACAGGTGTAAGAAAGTACCTTCTGAATAGGAAATTCCTTTGCCTGGGAATTAAGGCCAATAATTGACAACTGGGACCTCATGAAACTAAGAAACTTTTGTACCACTAAGGAAATAATCAAGTGAAGAAAACCCCCACAGAGTGGGAGGGAATCTTTGCCAGCTATACCTCTGACAAGGGTATTAATATCCATAATATATAAAGAACTTAAAAGTAAGAATCAAGAAAGCAGATGACCCAAATAACATATGGGCTAAAGATCTAAACAGAGTTCTCAAAAGAAGAAATAAAAACAGCTAAGAAATACCTCAAATGGGGTTCATTATTTTTAGAAATCAGGAAAATGCAAATTAAAATAACCTTGAGATTTCATCTCACCTCAGTGAGAATGGCTAAGATCAACAAAACAACTGACAGATGCTGTCAAGGTTGTGGGGGGAACAGAATCCTCATTCACTGCTAGTGGTATTGCAAGATGGTGCAGCTAGCCAATCAGTATGGAGAAACGTCAAAAAACTAAAAATAAATCTAACATATGAGCAGCTATACCACTCCTTTGCATCTGTCCCAAGAATTCAGCATCCTAGCCTACAGAAACTTGCTCGGCCGTTTCCATTGCCACCCTATTCACAGTAGCTAGGAAGTCCTAAATGTCCTCCAACAGATGAAGGGATGATGGAAACATGGTACAGATACACAATGGGTGATATCTGTAAAGAAAAATGAAATCACAAAACTTGCAAGTAAATGAATGGACCTAGAAACAATTATATTAGGTAAGGCAACCCAGCCCCAGAAAGACAAACACCACATGTTCCCTATCACCTGCATTTGCTAACTCCAAATCTTCTGATGCAAATATATAATATGGAGTAACCATAAAAAGCAGAAAAGTATGAAAGGATGGGAGGGAGGAGCTGGCTTTGGTGTGTAGTATTCAGCAAGAATTCAAATTCATTATTTTAAAGATTTGGCCCTTGCACCAATATTCAAAGTATTCTTACCCCATTGTATTGTCCTGACACCTTTCTCCGAAACCATTAACTCTGCAGCCAAAGGACTTAATAAAGAACAAAGTCTGAAGACTCACACTCCTCATCTCTAAAGTTATTACAAAGCTACAACAATTAACCATTAGGGTCTCCTAATAGTAGTTAGAAGGGTATAGATCAATGAACTAGAGCTGAGAATTCAGCAATAAGACCAGTGTATATAATGCTGATTTGTTTGCTTGCTTGTTTATTTGTTTTGTTTTTCAAATAGGGTTTCTCTGTGTAGCCCCAGATGTCCTGAAACTCATTCTCAGGCTTGCCTCCAACTCAGAGATCTACCTGCCTCTGTATCCCAATGCTGGGATTAAACGCATGGGCCACAGTGCCCCGCTATAGCATCAATTTTTAATGAGGGTGTTAAGGCATTCAATAGAGGAAACTTTTAGTCTACCAAACAAATGGTACTGGAACAAATGCATAGCTACTTGCAAAGAAAGGCTCTCGGGCCCCTTCCTTACACACTCTAAAAACTCACTCAAAATGGATTCATTTAAACTTTAAATGTAAAAGCTACAACTATAAAACTTTTTAATAACTTTTATTAGTAATTTGAGTTTCATACAATGCATCTCTACAGCACCCTCTTCCCATTCCTCCCTGTCCCCTTGTCCCACCCCAGTGCCCTCAAAAAAAAAACAAACAAACAAGCAAACAAACAAATAATAGAAATTTGAGTCCAGCCAGTGGGCAGAAGCTGGATCCAGGCTTTACCACAGATCCTGGAGGCAGCAAGTTTCTCCGGTAATGGACATTCACCTGGCCCACACCAGCCTGAAACCAAGCTGGACAAAGTTTGACCTGAGGTCAGGCCCCACCACCCAAGCCCACAGGTACTCAGATATCACCCACGTGCCCAGACACCAAGCAGCACCCCAATATACCACAGGCACCCATACATCCCACAGGCACTGAGGCCTTCCACAGGTACCCAGATGTCCCACATGCACCAGGACCTGCTGCAGGCACCTGGGCATCTCACAGGCACCCAGATGTCATGCAGGTACATAGACTTCATGCAGACCCCTGGACTCCAGGAAAGTACCTGAACTTCATGCAGGCACCAAGCAGCTCACTAGAACAAGTGCCAGAACAAGAGCAGCCAGGCTCAAGCACCCAGTGAGCTCTGATGGTGTAAGCCAGATTTCTAGCTGTCGTAGTCCACATGGGCATTTTGAGGTTTCTAAGACCCCCCCCCCTCTAAAGGAGGAGACAGCCCCTAGTACGGAGTATTCTTCAGCTGGGACACCTTGCTGTTGCTCAGGATCAGGTTGATCCTGAGGTTTGCCAGAACATTAGGGGTCAGGTCTTGCTTGAGCTCCAATTGTTGCACACACACCCCTTATCACTCTTATTGGCATCCATCCTGCCACCTTGGCCTTTGTGCTTGGAGCCCTTGGGTAGTCCATGCTGTCCCCCACCCTATCAGGGAGAGCAATACAAGTAGCAGTCATGTCCTCAGGAATAGCAGAATTGTCCTGGTGGGTGGTGAAGAAGCCAGGAGGGTCTGTCGGTTGCCAGAGGAGAGGTCTCTCTTCTGGATACTCAGTCCAGGAGCTAAGACACTCTTCAGCTGGGCTTTCCTGTCGTTGTTCAGGAGCAGGGTGATTCTGTGGTTTGGCAGCTAGTTTAGGAGCACGACCTGGTCAACTTGAGGCTGCTGCATCTGGCTCTTCCCTCATCATCTGGCTTTTGTGCCTGCAACCAACAGTGGTGCCACAGTGCATGCTTTCTCCCACCTATCAGGGTGATTAATATAAGTAGCAGCTGGAGCACAAGAGTGGCAGAATTGGCCTGGTAGGCGGTGAAGAAGCCAGGATGGTCTGGTGGCAATCCGGGGACCTATCCTTTGTCTGTCCTGGGTATGCACCCAGGCCTGTACCTGCCTGCAGCCATGTGTCTCCTAGTAGTGCTTGCTGCAATTCCCCTCTCTGCCCAGTCCCCAGGTCTGCCTCTCTTTCCAGTGTGTATGCTCCATTCTTAGAGTGGCAGCTCCAGCCTGGTGGGTCACAACAGGGAAGCTAGTTTGTGGCCTCAGCCTCATGGCATCCCAGGCACCCTTCCCTCTCAGGTACGCCTAGGTCCCTAGTCCTCCATCTTGTTCATGACTGTGTCTCCAGTTCAGCGTCCTCCGTGCAGGCCGAGCTTGCGGGCTCACCCCACCATGCTTCGTCTCCACTCACAGCCAGTTGACCTTCCAGGTGTGTTACTGACCTGTGTCTTTCCAACCACTTTTAATTCACAAAGTTCCTCCCACCTTAGTAGGCACCAGTGTAGTTCACCTGGTCCACGAACATGTGAGGAGCCAGGGGTGACCAGAGTGGGGACCATAGGCAGCAGCCAAAGCCCTGTCAGATTTTGCTTACTGCTCGCCATCATCTTGAGTTCTGTCTGAAGCTCTGATACTCCATCCCAGACTCCCCTCCCCCCACGGCCTTCCTTCTCCATGTCTCTGGCAGCACCTGTGGACTAAATGGAGGTCCTGGCTGTCAGGTAGCTATGGTGCCCAGCAGGCCCTCTCCCACACCTCTTTGTTGTGGTTTCTGCCTCTCTTCTCCATTCCTGACTCTCCTCCTTGCTCCACGCCATGGGTGGGACCACGGGCCCAGTTGGAGCCCCCACCTGGCCCCAAGCCCATGGTAGAAGAGAACTGACTCCCTAAAAGTGTCTTCTGACCTTACGTGTGTGCTGTGGCATTCATGCACCTTCACTCTCTCTCACACAGAGTAATGATAAATAAAATGAACTTTAAAAAAGTAAACGAAAAGATGTTCAACATGACAGTCATAGAGATATGCAAATCCAAGGTGAAACACCACTTTACATCCACTGAGAGAGCTGTAATTTGAGAAGAAAGAAAGAAGAACAAAAAACAATAAATATTAATGGAGACTCCTTGTACATCACTGGTCGGGGAAAAATTGGGTGGCCACTGTGGCAATCTGACAGTTTTTTCATATCCTATGTTACTACTATATGATCAAGCAATTCACTCAAAGATCTGTGTCTAAAAGATCTGAGAAAGGATGCTGTCATTTGAATAAGTGTCATCCCAAAGGCCATCTGTTGAAGGCTCCACCACCAGCCTGTGGCACTACTGGGAAGCAATGCAATCTTTAGGAGTTAGAGCCTGGTGAGGAGTCACTAGGAGTACATCCTTGTGGGGGATGTCAGGGCCTCAGCTCCCTTCTGCTTTCCTTCTATGAGGTGAGCAAGCATGGTCCACGTGTTCTTGCTCTACTGTTCTATGCCACCACGGACCTAAAGCGACAGAGCCCAGTGGCCATGGCCTGAAAGCTCTGAAAATGTGATCCCAAGGAAACCTTTCCTCCTTTTATAACTTATCCAGCAATAGGAAGGTGACTGACACAACCAGCATTTGAAGGGAATATCTACTATGCCAAAGCCAACCCGTGTGTCCATCAGCTGAAAAGAGAACGTTTTCTTTAAAGTGTTCTGTCCATATAATAGAACATTATTCAATAATCTAAAGGAATAAAGTGTTCGAAAAGGTCAGACACAAACAAATACACATTGTATGCCTGCTTGTGTGAAGCATTTGAATGAGACATCCAGAGCAGGACACTGTCATGATGAAGGTATGAGCAACCAGGACTAAATGGCTGATGATGATGAATGTTTTGGGGGTGGGGATTGCAATTGTCTTAGAGCTAGACAGAGGTACTTACAGAACCATATCTGAATGCACTGGAGGTCAGCGCATTGTATATTTGAAACAGTTTTGCTTTTATGTTATGTGAATTTTACCTCAGCAAGGATATTTTAAGTCATATAATCATCAGTGTAATTACTCAGCTCCCAATTTGGTTCTATTGATCTATTTATCTTTATGCAAGAACAAAAAATTCTTCTTGTTCAAGAATTCCCTGAAAGACTCACTTAAATAAATGCCCAATTACCTTTCTAATGAATAACAACAAAGTAGTACTCCCAAATGCTTCAAAGGCTTATTTCAAAATCCTTACAATTGCTGAGTACACCAATTCTATACTATCATGCCACAGTCTGTACCTAACCTGATTAAAATTGCTAATTAAAAGAAATGCCTTAGACCAATCTCCACGTGAATATACTGTCTTTGTCCATGCTGCTTTCAGATATTATTTTTAAATTCTGTCCAGGTATTAGTAATACCTTCTCCTGTTATAGTGAGACTAAACTTAATTCATCTTTCTATCCCACCTTTCTCTTCGTTTGGTTTTTGAGATGATTTCATGTAGCCCAGGATGGCTTTGAATTCCTGATCCTCCTGCCTCTACTTCTCCAGTGCTCCAGTTAGAGGCACGCACCACTATGTCCAGCTTAACCTGTCTTATAAAGATCTTACTTTGTCCAGATTTCCAGCAAAGAAAAATTTAATGAGCTTATAGATTTTATTAAGAACTCACAAAAGGTCCTGATTGCCAAGTCCCTAAGACTCTAGATAGCAGAGTTAGAGTCTATTGAGCCTCCCAATTAGCAGGAGAAGTGTAGCTCTGATCATATGAGTGAAGTAAAAATTGCATTACAGTCAGCACTAAGTAATCATTATTGAGATCTGAAACAATTTTTGTGTCCTAGTAGCTAGGAATTAGTTTTGTTGCATTGTGTTTGTTTGTTGTTTGTTTGTTATTGTTGTGCAATACTTTATCTGGTAAGATTTGGAAAAAAAAAAAAAAACCTTTATCCTTAGGGAAATCTGTCTTTGTCTTGATAATATTTGTGTTTTCTGCCTTTGTCAAGATTTTTTGTAATGTGTCTTTAAGGGGAACATTTCCTGAGGTGTGTGAGAAGTAAGACCAAGATACTCTTTTCATATGATGATCCTGGAAACTGAAAAGTTTAGGTTTCTTTATAGGCTAGCACATCTTTATGAACTAGAGTTTGCACACTGTCGAAGGTTGAGGCAGAAGAACCAGTAGTAGTTCGAGTCCAGTCTTGCCTGCCCAACAAGGTTGAGACCAGTCTGTGATACATGAGACCCTGGCTCAAAAACATAAACAAAAACAACTCATCCGTATTTAATACTATAGTTGGATAAGTTTTTGACTCACATATACACCTCTGAAGCCATCACCATGCTCAATCCAGACAATAAACATAGGGCCGAGAATACTATCCTTTCTCTACAATTGCTTTTCACGATTGTCAAAAGTCAGTTATACACAAAGGTATGTCATTCTGGCCTCACAGAACAATGGTCGCATCAGTCTTTGTTCTTCAGGTTAAATGTCATACCTTTAACATTTGTCAATATGATTCCAAGGCCTGGGGAAATTTGCAGAAACACACACCCTGATTCTGAGGTGTGTATACATTTTACTCTGAGACACTGAGCTTTCCTTAACACCAAATTCTTGAGATGAGTTAGTTGGTTTTATGGGTCACTGAACTAGATTGTTAGATGAGTCATTACATGGTAAGCAATATAACAGTCTAGTAAGACATAAGTCTAAAATTGTCTATCATATCATCCCTGCTAGAAATGGAGAGTGTCGTCTTTGCTGAAGTGATACCCAAGGCTCTTGCAGAGTACTATCATTTGTAAGTGAGTATTTATGGAAAGAGGGTAACATGAAGACGTAAGGAGCACACTGTGTGTCTAGAGGTTTCATTGCTGCCTTGGAGCCTACAAATCACTCAGTTTCTCTTGTTTTACATCCCTCTCACCATCTAGATACTACAAATGATATTACCTGTTGCCAGAAGCTGAATAAGACCAAAATATTAACACAGTTCCTAAGAGCTATGTTAACAGAGACTCATGTGTAGGTGGTACTCACAACTGGCCATAATATGTGATACAAAATGCTATTATTTGCAAACTGAGCAGAGTTTTGCTTCTCAGGCATTACATGGGGTTCATATTAGAAAATAAATTCCCCTTCTTAGAAAGAAGAATCTTTAAACAAGTAAATAAATAAGAAAAAAAATGTAGAGTGTGGTTTAAGATCCAAACCCTGTATACATAAGGGAATTCAGAACTGCTTTCTGTGTTCCTAAATTCTCCCTAATACATGTTTTTACAAAAGACACAAAAAAAAATAGATTTTTCATGTTATGTCTCAGAAACTAGCTGAAGTGTCAGACAATGCCATCTGGGCTACTGAACTGCTTGCCTAAGGGTTCATGAAGTTGGACAAGCAGAGCTTCAGAACAAGCCAAGAGATGCAATATTGGCCTTTCAAGTGGTAGGCTGTTTTAAGGAAAGGATATAGACTTACATGTCTGCAAATATCTCTGGAATCCTTATTATTACAAATTAAGGAAACTGTGCTGGCTGGTTTTCTGTCAACTTGACACAAGCTAGAGTTATCTGAAAGGAGAAAACCTCAATCAAGAAAAAAAAATGCCTCTATAAGTCCAGCTGTAGGGCATTTTCTTAATTAGTGATTGATGAGTGTTGCTGTCCCTGGGCTGGTGGTCCTGGATTTTATAAGAAAGCAGGTTGAGCAAGCCAGTAAGCAGCACCCCTCATAGCCTACCTCCAGGTTCCTGCCCTGTTTGAGTTTCTGTCCTGACTTTTTCACTGATGAACAGTGGTATGGTAGTGTAAGACAAGTAAATTTTCTTTGCTCGTGGTGTTTCATCACAGCAATAGCAACCCTAAGACAAAGCAACAGACAAATCTGTGTAGGCTGATTTAATTTTGACACCCTGGAGTCATATATAAGAAGTCAACTTCAAACTCTGATCATGATTCTTTTGACACGTTTTTCTCTGAAGTAGTGCTCAGAGGTCATGTGTCACATAATCACCATGCTGCCAGTGATTTAACAAGTTACCTCACTAAATCAAAACAAAATTAACAACCAAATCACTGACGTTTGAGGAAACACTGATCCTTTCAGAAACTGAAAAACCAGAATGACACACTGACACTCAGTTCACCCTCAGGAAACTTCAAATAAGATCGAACATGTGGACAGATGTGTTCCCTGATGAGAATGATTTATCCTGTATGTTTGCCCAGTTGTTAAGAATGAATACCATTATGCATGGTCCTTTCCTTAGTTATTATTACTTGCATTTTATAAATGAGTAAAGCTCAAAGTGTAATAATACGCTGCTGTAGTGGCTCACCAAAGAAGACACCGAGGCATTTTTCATAGGCGCAAACTCTGCCAGACCTCAGCAGAGGGAACCACTATCATGAAAGCAACATCCAGGATAGTGGTACCCCAAGCGTCTGAGCTCAGGTATTTTCAGAACTCCACCAGTATTCTATTAATAGCACATGTGGATCGTAGGCAATCAAACATCCCCCATATAAAACCAACACCTGCGGACTATACAAAGCACCAAGACCTAGGCAGTCCCTCACCCAACAGTTCACAAAACAATTATTTTATACATAGCTAAAAATAAACTTCCACAACATCAGGCGGTCAGCACTTCATACATACATTGAAAGTGATAGAGTTAGTATTTAAACTTCAGACTGTTTGGCTGAAAGGCCAGTGTAGGAAGCTGAGGAAGCCTTTAGTGAATGTGTAAAGAGGAGTTGAAGTCTTGAATGAGTGTGTATCGTTGACAGAGTATGACCATGTCAACGCCTTGAACCCCTAGGAATGTCAAAGTCTTTCCCCCGGTGAGACTCAGAAGTAAAGGAAATTGCCCTGAGTGGGAATATTGACAGTGTACTTGCATACAAGTGCACATGTTTACAAAGGATTAGCCAGTCTATGCAAAAACTAGCAATTGCACCTTCCTCCTCTTAGATGTTTATAGCCTGGGACCACTTGCTACAGAGACCTCCTACCCAGCCTAGCTAACCTCTCCCCTTGTGCTATGCAAAGCAAACTTGCAAACATTCTGGGTTGCTGCATAACTGGTGCTGCTCCATCAGAGTGTGCATGTCCCACTTGACCCTAGCTTTTCTGTATGTGTCTTTTGTGTCTGTTCTTTCTTCATGTCCTTGTTGCGCCAGGCAGGTTTCCAAAACAAAGCAGTGTGGAGTGCTGCAGTCCACTCTCTTAACACTGTACCATATAATCTCATTGAAGACATTTTTCCTAAAGAATGTCCTAAGGGGTAAAGCTAAGCTTTAAGTAAGTACATGCTTCCTAAAAGAAAATTCTGTGGCTTAGGCCGTTTTGAGACTTGTTTTCCATTCCTCTCAACACACACAGGAGAATTGGACTTATAATTGAGTCATTTTGGCAAACAGTTGGGTAGGAGTAAGCGAATAAAAATGCACAACATATACTGGAAAGGATTTTGATTGCCATAAATTGTATCCAAGAATGTTTAAGATCGAGATCAAGCACATGGCCCTAGTTGCATCACTTGGGGGTGGAATTCCCAGTGTGTGGCCCTGCATTTGGAGATAAATCCCCACAGGGAAGAGCTTCTGGTTTCTAGATACACTTCCCGACAAAAGGCAACAATTAAAAAAGCAATCCAGATCACCTTTTGTTTCAACCGCAGTGAAAGGAGGTAATGATAAGAAAAACAACCAGACCTGCAGTCTGCACCAAAATGTCTCGTCTGGCATTGGCTACAAGCAGACCTTGAGCCCTTCTCATTGAAACTCCAGAGTTGCTCAGCAGGAATAGTATCATTCTGAATCACTCCTTCTAGTATACCTACTGATTATCCAAACAACAACCCTGGAGCAAGAGATCCAAAATTCACTGTTCTGGATGGTGCTTCCTGCTGCCAGGAGGTGGTGTGTTTTACTTAAAAGACATCAAGTCACAGTTAGATTACAGTTTTAGATCAAAACATCCGAGTGAATGAGACAATGAGAAAAAGAATTCTGTTTGGTAGCAGCAACCTACTCTTCCTTAAATGTATGTTGATTTCAATTCAAAAATTAGTACAAAAAGACTGGTCTGGAAAAACTAATAAACAGCATTTTAGCGAATGTTTGACTAAAGTTCCATTCAGAAACTCACTAGCGCTGCTTATAGAATAGAAGTTGCCACACACTAGTGTGCTTCATGTGCTTAGCTTGTACAATTACCTCATTGAAACTTACACATCAGAAGTGATCAAGACCAAGGGTTAGTATGTTTCAAAACTATAATATGAAAATTCCATAGCATTCACACCATAATTAGAGGTACTTTAAGTATTCCAACATTTCTGAGAATTAGAGAAGATCAAGGGAAAGATAAGGAGAAAGATGGGTACAGAAAGTGTCAGGGGGAAAGGAGAAAGACCGTTAAAGGAAGTGCATTAGTAGCTGTTGCTGTCACCAAATGCCTAAGGAGCAACTTACAAAAGAAAGGGTGTGGTCTATCTCACACTTTGTTGGGACAGCCCATCATGGCAGGGAAGGCATGGGAGCAGGAGAGCAGTTTGTCTCACACTGTCCAGGTCTACTTTCCCTGACGAGGCTCAACCTCCTAAAGTTTACAACCTTCAAAAGCAGCACCACCAGCTGAGATCAAGTTTCAAACACATGAGTCTGAGGAGAACATTTCCCGTTCAAACTATAACAAGAAGTTTTTTTGTTTTTTTTTAATAAGGTAAACACTAAGGCAGTAACAAAGTCATGAGTAGGATTTATGGATGCTTTATGATGCATGTGGAGGGAAGGAATGCTTGAAAAACCAAGAGGCACCAAGTCTCTATCATCTTCTGTCTTCAATAGATGTCCGCTCCCCTAGGCTTTCCTAGTAGTGTTGTAAAGCAAAACTATGAAGAGGTGGAAAGGTGGCTCATGGGTTAAGAGCACTTGCTGCTCTTTTGGAGAACTGCATTTTAGGTACCAACACCATGTCTGCAATCATTTGTTAACTCCAGTTCCAAGGAATCCAACACTCTCTTCTGGCCTCTGTATATAGGCACCTACAGGCATGTGCGCGCGCGCGCGCGCGCGCACACACACACACACACAGACACACACACACACACGGGATGGGGGAGGAGAGACATACACATACACACAAATAAGAATTAATAATAATAATAAATAAAGCCTTTAAAAGACTCCTTTGATGCCAAACCAAAACTACCAATAGGATTCAAGTCCACTCACCCAATTCAGAGGGAACTGTAGCTGTAGGAATAACTGAGAACTGCCAATCAGAATTAACCACAACTTGGTACCACAGAGCTCCCACCCAGAGCCTATCCTCCACCTAGAGTTAAACAATGCCCAGTCACTCTGCCCTCACTTGCATAGTAAAAACAAAAACCAAAATGGAATAGCTCCCAGGTAACAAAATGGCAGAGTCTCTTTCTGTTCTCTGGTCCTCTGAGATGTAACAGGCTAATTGCACAGCTGTGATGACTTTCCCACCATGAAGGATTGATTCTTCTCCAGTCTTCACATCTATTATTGAATTAGAGTTCCTTATGACAGGAGAAGAAAGAAACTCCAAGTTAGTTCTTGGGTGGAGTGTCTCAGAATGGGATGTGCACTGTGCTGGCTAGTTTAATGTCAACCCAACACAAGCTAAAGTTATCTGAAAGAAAACCTCAACTGAGAAAATCCCTCCATAAGTTGAGGCTGTAGGGCATTTTCTTAATTAGTGATTGGTGGCGGAGGGCCCAGCCCATTGTGCCATCCTTGGAAAGGAGGTCCTGGATTCTCTAAGAAAGCAAGCTGAGCAAGCCATCGTGAACAAGCCAGTAAGCAGCACCTCTCCATGGCCTCTGCATCAGCTCCTGCCTCCAGGTTCCTGCCCTGTTTGAGTTCCTGTTCTGACTTCCTTCAATGATTAACAGTGTTGTGGAAGTATAAGCCAAATAAACCCTTTCTCCTAGCTTGCTTTTGGTTATGGTGTTTCATCACAGCAATATAAACCCTAACTAAGACAGGGAAGGAGTGATGAGATACTCTTCTCACTGGGCCCAGTAGGGCACCCTGTTATCTGCATTTTATGATGAAGAAGGAGGAGAAAGAGAAGGAGGAGAAGGATGAGGAGGAGAAGGAGGAGCAGGAGGAGGAGGAGAAGGAGGAGCAGGAGGAGGAGGAGAAGGAGGAGCAGGAGGAGGAGGAGAAGGAGATGAAGAAGAAGGAGAAGGAGAAGAAGAAGAAGAATGGGCCACCTGAGGCCATAATGTACATGAGGATGTGTGAGCAGTGGCAAACACCTAGCCAGGCACTGAGGTCAGGCACAGAGAGAAAAATGAAGGGACATGAAGTGGGAAATGAACATGCCAGGGGAGCTTGTCTAGAGAGAGTGAGGGATTAGGGGTGGATAGGACCAAGATGTATGGTATACATGTACGAAATCATCAAAGAATAAACAAAGATGATTTTTAGAGATGGGAAGATTGCAATTCAAGTTTGCTCTCTTAAGCATAAATGTTTATTAGTATACATTATACAAAATAACAGTTTTCATTATGATGTTTCATGCATATCCATGTTGTACTTTGATCATGTTCACACCCCCATTACTCTCTTTTGTCTCCCTTTCTATTTAAATGTTAATTTGTTTCATTATGGCGCCAATTCAACTCAATTCCAACCTAAAATCTTTCCACTGAACAAAACAGGCTGCAGAGTCTTGTTTGCAATGTCCAGTCCCAGGATGGTTCCTGTCAAGTTTGCTCTTAGCTGTATTATTGTGATTATGACAAACAAATATTGGCAAACAAGCGACAACAAAACACATCTCAGTCACCATCTCATGGCAGACAGATTTTCTGTTGCAGCCCTGCCCACTATTCCATTTCAGAAAACTCGTCATTTTTGACTCTTTCACTACCCACCACATTTTGTGGTCCATATGAGAAGCAAGGCACTTCAACTCTCTTCTGTTTCTCCTGAGCCCTGGCAAGCCACGTATAGGCTCAGACACAATTAAAGGTCCCTGGCCAGGGTAATTCTTTGGTGAAGCCAGAGTGTCTCCACTCTAGAGCACACACTTATCACCCATAGAGGTAAGAGACTAGAGTTCCCCCAGGAGCCTTCTTCTTTTCTACCTCAGAACCCTCAGAAGAGTCTATTAACATCTCTGTAGCATTACTTAATTAATTTCAGCCATGGTGACTCTCCAGGGAGACCCAAATATCTCCCTGCTCTGGCAGACAACACCCACATCCCTAGGGATAAGGAAACTGACCTCTAACAGATGGGTCCTCCTCCCTGCCCACTGGTGTTCTTTGGAGAACACCACTCTTCAAGGAGAGTGGTGAGACGTGAAGGCATAGAACAAAATGTTCTGACTACTTGACCCATCAGGAAGATGGATTGTGAGACATGTCTCATGTCTCATGTTTCAATCCTAAATCCTCCCATGCAGCGCAGAAAGCACCAGCTCATTCTGGACACATGTGTGCATGCTATAGTGGATGACTTCCCACATATCATGGTGTCTCTTCCTTCTCTTCTGGATGGCCCTCTTGAAACTGGTAGCCTTCCTTGAGGATATTCCCAAATGGACAAAATGGTGAAATGTCCACTTATCAAAGCAGGACTATGTACCAATGTGCTTCCCTTGCAACTGTTGGCCCTGTTCCAAGAAGCCCTTGCAATAAAGTGGAATTTCTCTTTTGAAAGTTGCCCTTGAATTTCTTCTGGATATATTAAACTCTTCCTCCAGAAAGCTATCCCATTAAAAACTCAAAAAACCTAATGACCCATTCGAAAAAATCAGTCTAGGACCTGAACAGAGAGTCCTCAAAAGAACAAAAATGGGTAGAAATTATCTCAAAAATGTATATTTACATACATATACATGCATTCAATAACAATTAATAAAAAAAGGGGTCATGAATTTGAAGGAGAGTAGAGAGTGTGTGTGAGGGTATGAAGGGAGGAAAGGGAATGGAGAAATGGGACTATATTATATCAAAAATGTCCTTGGGATAAATTCCCAGGAGTAGGTCTTGAGGTAGGTCAATTTCCAGTTTCCTGAGGAATTGCCATATGGTTTTCCATAATGGCTGTATCAGTTTGCACTCCCACCAGCAATGAAGGAGTGTTCTCCTTGCTTCACAATTTCGCCAGCATGAGTTGTCCTTTGTGTCATTGATCTGACAGGTGTAAGGGGGAATCTCAGAGTAGTTTTGAGTCACATTTCCCTGATGACTAAGGATATTGGACATTTCTTTTAGTGTTTCTCAGCCATTCGAATTCCTTTTTTGAGAATGCTTTGTTTAGATCTGTACCCCATCTTTTGATTGGCTTATTTGGTTTTTTGATGTCCAGTTTCTTGAGTTCTTTATATATTTTGGATATTAGGACTCTATCAGAAGTAAAGCTGGTAAAAATCTTTTCCTATCGTGGAGGCTGCCATTTGTCTTACTGACAGTCTTTTGCTATACAGAAGCTTTTCAATTCCATGAGGTCCCACTTGTTAATTCATTTATGAGGCCACAGTCACCTTGATACCCAAACCACACACAAAATTTCAACAAAGAAAGAGAATTACAGACCAATTTCCTTTATGAACATAGACGAAAAAATACTAAAATACTCACAAACCGAATCCAAAAACACATGAAAAAAGATCACCCACCATGATCAAGTAGACTTCATCCCAAATATGAAGGGATGGTTCAACATACAAAAATCAGTAAACCACCATATAAATAAAAACAAACAAACCAACAAATAAAAAAACTCCATTATCATCTCACTAGATGACAAGAAAGCTTTTGACAGTACTTCATAATAAAAGTCTTGGAGAGAGTAGGCATCCAAGGGGCATATCTAAACATAATAAAAGCAATTTACAATAAGACTATAGCCAACATCAAATTAAATGAAGAGAAACTCAAAGCGATTCCATCAAAATCAGGAACAAGACAAGGTTGTCTGTTCTCTCTCTCTCTTTCTTCTCTCTCTCTCTCTCTCTCTCTCTCTCTCTCTCTCTCTCTTTCTCTCTTTCTCTCTCTCTCCATACCTATTTAATATAGTATTTGGAAGTTGCAGCCAAAGCAATAAGACAACTGAAAGAGATCAAGGAGATACAATTTAGAAAGGAAAAAGTTAAAGTGTCCTTATTTGCAGATGATGTGATAGCACGGATAAGGGGCTCCAATAATTCTACCAGTAATTCCAACAGCTGATAAACACCTTATTGAAGCAGCTGGACACAAGATTAACTAAAAAAAAAAAAATCAGTAACCCTCCTATATACCAATGACAAACAGACTGAGAAAGAAATCAGGAAAACAACACCCTTCATAATAGCCACAAATAATAAATCTTGGGGTAAATAACCAAGCAAGTAAATGACTTGTATGACAAAAACTTCAAAGTCTTTGATGAAAGAAACTGAAGAAGATGGTGAGATGTCCCATGTTCATGGATCAGTAGGATTAACATAGTAAAAATGGTGGTTCTACCAAAAGCAATTTACAGATTCAATGCAATCCCCAACAAATTTCTACCACAATTCTTTACAGACCTTGAAAGGACAGTATTCAACTTCATATGGAAAAGCAAGAAACACAGGATAGTTAAAACAATCCTGAACAATAAAAGAACATCTGGAGGTATCACCATCCCTGATTTCAAGCTGTACTACAGAAATATGTAATAAAAAACACAAGTGTTGGCATAAAAACAGACATGTTGATCAATAAAATTGAATCAAAAACACAGACATAAATCCATACACTCATGGACACCTGATTTTTTTTATGAAGAAGTCAGAAATGTACAATTTTAAAAAAAGAAGAAGGCATCTTCACCAAATGGTGCTGATCTAACTGATGTCTACATGGAGAAGAATGCAAATAGATACATATTTATCACCCTGCACAAAACTCAAGTCCAAGTGGATCAGAGACCTTGACATAAAACCAGATACACTGAACCTGATGGAAAAGAAAGTGAGGAATAGCCTTGAACACACTGGCACAGGAGACAACTTCCTGAACAGAACACCAATAGCAGAGCCACTAAGATCAACAATTAAAAACTGGGACCTTATGACACTGAAAAGTGTCTGTAAGACAAAGGACACTATCAATAGGACAAAGAGCAGCCTACAGAAAATTTTTTCACCAACTCCACATCCAATAAAGGACTAATAGCCAAAAGATATAAAGAACTCAAGAAATTAGATATCAACAACCCAAGTAATCCAATCAAAAAATGAAGTACAGATCAAAATTCTCAATAGAAGATTCTCAAATGGCTAAGAAACACTTCAACATCCTTATCCATCAGGGAAATGCAAATCAAAATTACTTTGAGATTCCATCTTACACCTGTCAGAATGGCTAAGAGCAGTAACACAAATGACACCTCATACTGGTGAGAATGTGGAGCAAGTGGAACAGTCCTCCATTGCTGATGGGAGTGCAAGCTTGAACAACCACTGTGGAAATCAATATGGCAGTTCCTCAGAAAGTTAGGAATCAATCTACCTTAAGACCCAGCTATTCCACTTCTGGGCATATACCCAAAGGACACCCCATTCTACCACCAGGATACTTGCTCAACTATGTGCATTACAGTTTTATTCATAATAGCCAGAAACTGGAAGCAACCTAGATGTCTGTCAACCAAAGAATGGATAAAGAAAATGTGGTATGCATACACAATGGAGTATTACTCAGCTGTTAAAAAAATGACATCATGAAATTTGCAGGCAAATGGGTGGAAGTAGAAATCATCCTGGGTGAGGTAATCCAGCCCCAGATAGACAAACATGGTATGTATTCACTTATAAGTGGGTATTAGCTGTTATGTAAGGATGATCATGGTACAATTCATAGACACAGAGAAGCTAGGTAACAATGAGGGCTCTAGGGGGAAAGCATGGATCTCCCTAGGAAGGGGAAATAGAACAGATTTTGTGGGAGGACTGGGCGGGGGCGGTGGGAACAGAGATCAATTTGGGAGAGAAATGGAGGGAAATAGTATGGGGAGAGATGATTGTAAGTGAGGGGCATTTGGGGGGATGTGGAAACCTAGTGCAGTGGAAACTCCCTGGAATCCAGGAGGGTGACCCTAGCGAAGATTCCTACTCATGGAGGACAAGGAGCCTGCATGGGTCTGCACTAGGTCCTCTGCATATAAGATATGGTTGTTCCTTTGATGTTTTTGTGGAACTCGTAACAGTGGGAATGGGTGTGTCTCTGACTGTTTTGCATGCTCTTGGTATTTTTTCCTCTGACTAGGTTGCCTCATCCCACCTTGATACAAGAGTTTGTGCCTAGTCTTATTGTATCTTCTTGTGCTGTGTTGGTTGATACCTGTGGGAAGCCTGCTCTTTTCTGAAAAGAAATGGAGCAAGGAGTGGATCTGGGGTAGAAATGAGGAGGTGGGGAAACTGGGAGGCGAGAGGGGGGACGACTGTGGTCTGGATGTATTATATGAGAAAAGAATTTAAAAAGCAGGCTGAGCAAGCCATGGGGAGCAAGCCAGTAAGCAGCACCTCTCCATGGCCTCTGCATCATCTCCTGCCTCCAGGTTCCTGTCCTGTTTGAGTTCCTGTCCTGACTTCCTTAGATGATTAATAGTAATACGGAAAGGTAAGCCAAATAAGTCCTTTCCTCCCCAAATTGCTTTTGGTCCTGGTGTTTCATTGCAGCAATAGAAACACTCCCTGGTACCAACTTAAGCATTAGTTACTTTTTTATAGCTATGATAAAATACCATGACCAAGGCAACTTATAGATGGAAGGGTTTATTTGGGCTTACAGCTCCAGAGAGTTATGACCCATAATGGTGGAGACAGCAGGACAACAGGCAGCAGACAAAACTGCTGGTGCTCGAAGGTAAAAGCTGAGGGCTCATATCTTGAACCAAGAAAAGATGAAATGGTGTGAGGCTTTTAAACCTCTAAGCCCTCCTCCTGAAAGATCACCCTTCCTAAACCTACCCACGGGGCACTACCCACTAGGGACCAAGGGTTTAAATTGCTCAAGTCTATTGGAGACATTTATTAATCAATGGTTTGATTTTTCAGGTTCTTTCTTTCTTTCACTGTCTCCCTCAATTTCTTCAGTATGCTGAAGTTTTCATTGTAAAATTCCTTCACTTTCTTGACTGGATTTATTACAATATTTGTTTATTTGTTTGTGTTTGCTTTGGGGTTTTTGTTTTTGAAGCTATCATGGATGGGACTGCTTCTCTTGTTTCTTTCTCAATATCTTTATCACTGATGTATAGAAAAAAATACTGATTTTGTATATTAATATTATATCTTGCCATATTGCTAAAAAGTGTTGTGATGGTTAGTCTAAATTGTCAACTTCACTACATACAGAATTAACTCAAACTCAAGTGGCCGGATACCCCTGCGGTGGTGGTGAGATTCTTAATTATTTGAAGTGGTAAGCCCATTTTTAATCTGGATCATTTGAGTTGGGAAGACACACCTTTAATCCAGATCTTTTGAGGTTGGAAGATCTCCCTTTAATTTGAGCCACACCTTCTGATCCCAGCTTAGTAACAGACATGGAAGAAGGAAGCTTACTCTCTTTGCCTGCTTGCTCTTACTCCCACCGGTAAGTCTATTCCTTTACTGGCATTAAAGACTACTTCTTTGGGGCTGTGGTGTATACTAAAGAGTAGCTGAGAACATCCAGCCTTGTGGACTGACCAAATACTGAATTCTCAGACCTTCTATTGGTTGTATGGCATTGTTGGACCACAGCCTGTAAGCCATTCTAATAAATCCCTTTTATATCTATATATGCATAGATAGAAAAAGATAGATAGATGGATAGATGGTAGATAGATAGACAGATAGATGATATTAATTCTATAATTCTGTTCCTCTAAAGAACCCTAATACAGATTTTCAGTACCAAAAGTGGTTCTCGAGCAACAGAAGTATAAGAATGAACTTTGTTTGTTTTGTTTTTTCAGGACAAGATTTCTCTGTGCAGTACTAGTTGTCCTGGAACTCAACTCTGTAAAATAGGCTGGCCTCAAACTCAGAGATCCATCTGCTCCTTTCTCCGGAGTGCTGATATTAAAAGCATCTACCACCAAATACTTGGCTGCAAGGATGGATTTTTTAAAGTATCTGGAATAGAGCTTTCCAATTCAACACCTACAGTTACTGAAGCCTCTCCTGGAAGTTCAGAAAATATTGAAAACCTATGGTAACATACATATACATGCACACACACACACATATATACATATATACTATATATATATATATTTGTATTTATATTTACATTAAAATATAAATTAAAAACTTAAGGAGATGAATGCATTTGATTATCCCAATTCACCAGTTGAGAGAGGCAATGGATTTGGTGATTCTGTATATAAAACTTTTGACAATTTGTGGAAAAATAAGGAAAATGATGACACTGGTCAGTTGCACTTACCATCTCTGGATAAATTGACAAATGGGAATGAGCTCCGTGAAAACATTAGCCAACTCCTAGCATCTCAGAATATAGTGAAAGACAACAATGAACTCAGTGATAAAACTGACCAGCTCTAGATGTGCATAAGCAGTCTAAAGGTTTCTAAGTGTACTCTGGGAGTGAATCTTCTCTCCAGCAGCCACAGAGCTCAAGCTGTGGAAAGCAAAACTGAAGCCCTCGTTATAATGTTGGCTGACTTACAGCAAAAACTCGAGTCCCAGCTTCAGAGGGTGTCAAATTAAGGGCATTAATTGGTAAAGGATGGGATCCTGTCACATGGGATAGAGATGTATGGAGGACCCTACGGAGGCTGAGAACTTTAAACCTTCATATTCTCAAGTGTTTATCTCACCTAAGGATGTAATCCCTCCACCCTCTGCAGAAGATGTACTCGCACCTCACCCCTGAAATATTGTCTTTTCCACCCCCGATTGAGGAAATTAATCCTCTATTGTCTGCTAAACCAGCAGTGACTTTCCCTGAAGGAAATGCCAGGCAAGACTGTTGACGTAGATTCTCCAGATGCCAGATGTTGATTCAGGGCAAAGGAGGTTTGCTCCTTGTCTAATTAAATCACTGGAACCCTGAGTGTATCAGCCTCCATACTATCTACTCTTAAGCCTAGAACTGGAAGGCTTCAGTCTCCATACAATCTAGAATTAACTCCCTCTGCACTCAGACTCTTCAGACTGCTTCTGTCTCTCTGTGAGCTCTCATTGTCCCATTCTGCCTCAGTCAGCCTCTCCCTTTCATCCTCAGTCAGGCCTCTTCACTGTCTGTGTCTTGTCCCCAGTCTGCTGCTTCTGTAATTAATCGCTGCTTTCTGACTCTTCTGTAACTCACCTTCTGTAACTGACTCTGCTCTGAATTGAGAGCCTGTCTTTTCTATCATGACAGTTGAGCGTGTCATACTCTAACTCTTTTTCTGATTAGTCACTTCGTCTGTCCTTCACTCTGGCTCATCTCAGAAGTACTTCTTGTGTGACACTGACTCCTGAGCTCTGCCTCTTGTGTCTGCTTCCATGCTCTGTTTCTCTCTTAAGAATTAAACTCGTGAACCACCACTGCCTTCTGAATATTAGGATTAAAGATGTTTGCTACCACTGCTTTCCGAATACTGGGAGTAAAGGTGTAACTACATTCCATCCAGACCTCACAGGCCTCTGAATGTAGACTCTTGGAATATAGACCCTTTCTAGCTTTCACACAGGCCGATTCCTCTACACAAGACAATATTGATGTCCCTCAGAACCTATCAATAGTTGCCTCTAGACCTATAACCAGTCGAAAGGCTAAGCAGGATCCTATGAAGTTAATGAGGAGGTATGCCACACTACTAAAGAGTTTAATGAGTTTACTACTTCATTCAAACAGAATTCTGCAGAATATGTGTGGGAATGGATCTTAGGGTATTGGTAATAATGGAAAGAAAGTAAAACAGGACCAGGCTGAGTTTATTGACACGGATCCACTGAGTGGAGATTCTAGGTTTAATATGGAAGAGAACACAGTTTAAAAGGGTGTCAAAAGTTTGAGTGTTTGGCTGAAGCATTTGTCAAAAGATGGCTCACTGAAAAGTAGTTGAAGATACTTGATATCTTTTGACAGTGTTGATGAAGGGATTTTCAGGCTCAGGGAAATTCCAATTCTAGAGTGGTTATGCTGTGTAAAACCTAATCCTCACAGTGGGAAGGCCCAGAAGACATGCCCTTCACTAATCCTATAAGATGCAAAATGGTGGAGAGGGGCACCAGCACATCTGAAGACTTCAGAGTTAGAGACACTACTCCTCAAGTGGATGGATTATATGGGTTAAATTGGGCCCCAAATTAGGAGGGGCCATGTGGCAGCACTGAATCACCAAAGGCAAGGTGTTCATAATTATTGTAAGTAGCAGCATAGACAGAGTAATGTCCATAATGACCTAAGCTATAATGGGCAGCATAGGCAAAGTGATTTTTAAGGTGACATGACTCACATAGACCTTGGGTACTAGATAATTAATCTTGATGTTTCCAGACATGAAATGGATAAGAAGTCTACTGAAGTTTTGTTTGATCTCTATAGGCAGAAAAATTCTCAAACAATTAAAAGAAAGGCTACATTTGGATCATGGCAAAAAGGAATTTCAGTCTGTGAAACAATTTCCAGACTGGAACAAGTTTGCAGTCCCAGAAGCCCTTCAGGGGACAGCCAGGTTCCCCTGAAGAAAGACATTGATAAAATGCCCCAAAGTTTCACCATTAGTCTTTCTCTATTCCTTCCCCAGAGGGACTCATGGCCTTTACAAAGGTAACTGTACACTGGGGGAAAGAAAATAATCAGACTCTCTGGGGTCCATTGGATACTAGTTCTGAATTAACACTGATTCCAGAAGATCCTAAATAACATTGTGGCCCTTCAGTTAAGGTAAGGGCTTATGGAGGTCAGATGATTAATGGTGTTATGGCTGATGTCTGACTTACAGTAGGTTCAGTGGGTCCTCAAACTCATCCTGTGGTTATTTACCCGGTTTCAGAATGTATTATTGGGATACGTATACTTATAAGTTGGAAGAATTCTCACATTTGTTCCCTGACCTGAGGAGTGAGGGTGATTATGGTTAGAAAGGCTAAATCGAAGCCTTTAGAAAAGTTGCCTCTTCCTGGGAAAATAGTGAGTCAAAATTTGTATGGCATCCCTGGAGGAATTGCAGAAATATAGTGCCACCATCAAGAACTTGAGAGATGCAGATGTGGTGTGGTTCCCATTACCTCTTCCTTTAATTCTATCTGGCTAGTACAAAAGAGATGGATTGTGAAAATATGGGTGTTCTCTATGATCAATTGGCTGAGGACAACACTGCTGGTTCTGCAGATTATGCAAGTACTACCCAGAAATTACAACTCCTTTCTGGGACAACCCTGAAAGACACTGGTAAAAGGAAACCTTCACAGTGAGCAGAACTTCAGGCAATATTTATAATCATGCATTTTGTTTGGAAGTAGAAAAGGCTAGATGTGTGATTTTTTTTTTCACTGATTAATAGGCTATAGCTATTGATTGGCTGGATGGTCAGGGACTTGGGAAGAGCATGATTAGAAGATTGGTAAGAAAGGAATCTGGGGAAGAAGTATGTGGGTAGATCTCTCCAAATGGGTGAAGGATGTGAAGATAATCATGTCCCATGTAAATGCTCATCAAAAGATGACTTCAACAGAGGAGGAATTCAACAATCCAGTAGATAAGGTGTCTTAGAAGTTTATTTTTAGTTATGTATAAAATAATTGTTTTATGCACTGTTGGGTGTGGGGCTACCTTAGGGCTTGGCATTTTGTATTGTTTGCAGGTATTGGATTCATGTAGGAGTTGTTTGATTGCTACTGCATGTGCTATTAGTATAACACCTGGGGAGGTCTGAAAGGATAAAAACACCTGAGCTCAGACATTCAAGGTTCCACTGTAAAGTATGGCACTAGCCAGGATGGTGGTTCCCTCTGCTGAGGTCTAGAAGGATTTGCACCAATGAATATGCCTCCTTATCATCCTCAGTTAGCCCCCATAGTAGCTTACTACTACAATAGAGTGACCTATTCTGTAGACTGTCAGCCTCTTTCCCCAGCCATTCCTGTCATGCTCATTGGGCTCATGAACAAAGTGTTATGGTGGCAGAGATGAGGGTTATGCATGGGATTGACAACATGGACTTCCACTCACCAAGGCTGACCCGGTTACAGCTACTGCTGAGTGCCAGATTTGTCAATGGCAGACACCAACACTGAGCCCCAGATATGGCACCATTCTCTGGGGTGACCAGCCAACAACCTGGTGGCAGGTTGACTACATTGGACCACCTCCTCCATGAAAAGGACAGCACTTTGTTCTTACTGCAGTAGATGCTTATTCTGGTAATGGATTTGCCTTTCCTGCATGTAATGCTTCTGCCCAAACCATCATCTTTGGATTTATAGAATGCCTTATCCACTGTCATGGTATTCCACACATATTGCTTCTGACCAAAGAAGCACTTCACGGTGCTTCTGTGAAGCACACTTCACTTTCACGTCACAGCCGAAGAAGTGCCACAATGGGCCCACAGACATGAAAGCCATTGGTCTTACCATGTTCTACACCATCCTAAAGAAGATGGCATAGTAAAAAGATGGAATGGCTTTTTGAAGACACAGTTACAGTGCCAATTAGGTAGCAGCATCCTGGAGGGGCAGGATTCTCCAGAAGGCAGTATATGCTTTGAATCAGCATCCAATATGTGGCATGGCTTCTCCAACAGGCAGGATCCATGGGTGTAAAGGAATAGAGGCCTGTATGAAATATAGGAAGGTCTATATAAAGGAATCACATTCAGAGGCCTCTGTGGTCTGTATGAAATATAGAAACAATGTTAAGAATGTTGGTACACATCTTTAATCCCAGTAAAGCAATGGTAGCAAACATCTTTAATCCCAGTATTCAGAGAGCAGTGGTGGTGCATGCTCTTAATCCCTAACACAGAAACAGAATGTGGAAGCAGACACAGGAAGCTGAGCTCAGGAATCAGCATCACACCTGTTTCTGTATTCAGAATGTACTCAATCTCTAACAATTTTCTTTTAAAAATCAAAACTGGCAGTGTCAAATACCCTTAATCTGAAAATTCATCTGGTTCAGACTGAATGGAAAAAGAAAAAAGAAGGAAAAGAATATGACCGCACCTAGGTGTGAAGGGGGAGAAAGTTTATTATATGTATGAGGGGAAATATAGGAGATATGAGACAGAGCATATCCAGGGGCAGAGACATCTGGGGGAGCCCAAGGTGGACATGACCAGACTGAGCTGTTGGGCCATGTGAGGAGAAGGAGAGGGGAGAGAGGGAAAACAGGAACCTGGAGTGGTGGCCAAGAGAGCAGGAGACCAAGAGGGTCTCAGACCAAGAGGCCAAGAGAACAAGGAAGAGAGTAACCAAAATGATTGGAATTATATAGTCCCCTGGGCTGTAGGGAACAGGGTATGCAAGCCAGGAGGACCCTGTAACCGGCAACAGTGGAGGGATGTGGGGAGATCAGGAGGCCAGGTTCCCTTTGATATATTAAATAGGTATCTCAGTCAGCAGTTTGTGAGTTTGAGACCTAACAATAACGTTTTTTAAAAGTCTACCCCCACCCACAACCTACCCCCATTGCCAACCTCACTGCCAGAGATAACTGGTACAGATTGTGGTTCCATCCTGAAACTTTGTATTTGCATGTGCACATACTTCAAAAGAAGGGCATTACACAGTCCTTCTAAAGTTGACGTGTCAATATTTCAACATCTACTGATCTTCTAACTTTGAACGCCTTCAGTGTCAGTATATCAAAGCCCAAAACGTAATTTAATATTTTTTTTAATTGGTGAACAGATTATTTCATTTCCCACTGCTAAAAATGTTACATCATAGCGGGCGGTGGTGGTGCATGCCTTCAATCCCAGCACTGGGGAGGCAGAGGCAGGCAGATCTCTGAGTTCCAGGCCAGCCTGGTCTACAGAGTGAGTTCCAGGACAGCCATAGATACAACAGAGAAACTCTGTCCCGAAAACCAAAAAATGAAAAAGCTACATTGGTTAACAAATAACTTCCTGCCTCCTTGCCAGATATCTCCAAGGTTAAGTCTAGAAATCCAGCAAATCTTTCAAGTTATGGTTTTTGTTTTGTCTGGTTGGTTTGATTTTTTTGACACAGTGTTTCTCTGTGTAACTTTGACTATCCTGGAACTCACTCTGTAGACCAGGCTGGCCTTGAACTCACAGTGATACCACTGACTCTGCCTCCTGAGTGCTGGGATTAAAGGTGTATGTGAACACTGTCCCGCTCAAATTGTATTTTGAAAGACGCTGACAAGCGCTGTTAGAATAAATAGAATTTACATCACTGCTATCAGGTGTTGGCTGACCCACTCTTAAACCCAGCTCTAAAGCTTATTATCGTGTTGTTTTATTTATCAGGATGCCTAAGGGACTAAAATCCTCGAGGAAGTTTCTTAAGCTTCCCAGACAAATCCCTTCAGAAACTCTAGACATTTCGGATTGAAACTTTCATCCTGGCCCCTCACTAAAGGAAATCGACACCTCGGTGTCAAGCTAGAATCTCCTCGAACAATAAGGTAACTGTGATGCAAAAGAATCCCCTACGGGAGAGGGCAGGAAGAAACGGGCATTCGCCAACGTTCTCATTAGCATGGAGCGTGCTGGTGGTGACTGGAGCTCTTGACTAGTCTCCGGGACGTGCAGGACAGGGCGTTGTTTACCTCGCCAGGTCGGCGCACCTGCGCCTGCACACACTCCAGTACGTTTACACCAGACGCTACGGCGCGGACACAGCCAACCACCAGCCAGCGGCTGGGCTGGGAGGGGCGGGGCGGGGCTGCCGCGCCTTCCGGGTCGCAAGCGGAAGTGGGGGAATTTGAATTCTGCGAGCCGTTGGGTGGGTACGCCGGGTGGGCGTGCGGCAGCTCAGCGCTAGACGCGGGCGGTAACGCAGCGGCCCTGGGACTCCGGCTCCGCGCCTGGTGAGGAGGTGGCCGGGAGGGTCGGAGGGTCCCGGGCGGGGCGGCCGGGTAGAGGTGCGCGGTGCAGGCTGCTCCCTGCGCAGGACGGCGCTCCCAGCGGCTGCCGGAGCCCCGAGGGAGTCAGTCGGCTTCGGGCGGAGAGCTGCCCTTTATTAATTAAAGAAGGGAAGTGGGGGCAGGTTGCGCAGGGGGATGCTCGACGTGGCTCCCAGCGGCTCCTCAGACCGGCCCCGGCACCGCAGAGAAATGACAGCCTTGAAGTGCCTCGTGGGGATTTAAGCTGAAATCCGAGTATCCTTTGTGTTTAAAACTGGGGTATTTTTCTTTCACGCTTTGACATTTCTCATGTACCGCAAAAATCTGAGCCTCTGCTCATTTAAACTGGCTAGAGTAACAGCGGCGGCTCACTTATGCTAGTTTGCTAACAATGGGGATAGGGGTCTAGTTCCTTTCCCCCCACCCCCCGCCTGCCGTTCCACCCTCGTTCATTGGCCAACTATGTTATTATCGAGTCATTTTACAAGAACTTCGTGCGTCAAAGAATTGAGTTTTCTTCGAGCATTTTTGTGTGGGTTTTCTTTTTGTTGATCGTTGATGATGAACTGGACTCTGGCAAACCCTGTCACAAACCCATTCATACCTTTTCGATATGCACAATAAATGAAAACATTTCAGATGTTTAGAAGTTCTATATTTTGCCTTATGGAAAACTGTCAGGCTACTTTTGTACTTCGTAGAAAAAAAAAAGATACGTAGAGATCTTTCTAAGGCTTTAGCAACTGGTTAATGTCATAAAAATGTATCAATGTATTTTTAAGTGGCATTTACAAAATAAAAACGTTTCTTCATCCTCCCCCGTCCCTGCTAATGAATGTTGTTTTCAGTATTCACCAGGAAGAAAAGATTTAAACAGCACGATCATTGAAATGAAAGCGTTTTTCATAAGGCTGCCACAAAGATTTTAGCTCTTCTTTCCCAAAGATTGCAGACAAATATGCTAGCATCATACATGCCACCAGCAAGTCACCTGTTTTTGATTTTCTGCACACTAATGTCCTTTCAGTCCCAGTCTCTCTCTGTTTTTCTTTTACCTGTATCAATAAATGTCATACTTTATTGTGTGAGTACTCCTATAAAGGCTCCTTGAATCCTGATGCCTGCACTCAGATTTCACAGATTCTAATTTGGTAGGTCTAGAGGGCGACTTGAATAATTGCATTTTAACTGAAAAGTTGGAATGGTCTTCCCCAGGAAAGCCTGGTGATTAAACACATACAACTGGAACCAGACTTGTTTAGAATTCCCGTCAGTACTACCCCATGGTTGTGTGACCTTGACTGGGGAAACTGTTTAACCTCTCTATTTCAAGTCTCTTAAATGTATAATGGGGATAAAGCCTGCTTTGTGGAATTATTGTCGGAATTCAGTGAACTAGTACGTGTGTATGATACATGGTAAATGAGAACAGATATCTAAAATATAGCTACTAAACCTGGTGTACAACTATACTATGTACATTTTCATTAACCTTTACAATGTATATGAGATAACTCAGTTTTCAGATAACTAAACTAAGATCCAGTAATTTGTTATATAACTAATAAAAGTACAAATCAAACTAGATTTAGCTAAAAATTTGTTATTTATTGTGTGTATAAACTTTGTGGAAGTCAGAGGAGAGTTTGAGAGTAGTTTTTTCCTTCCAACCTATCAGTTCCAGGGGCCAAATGCAAGTTCTCAGGCTTGGTGGTCACTGCCTTCTGAGCCATCTGACTGTTGTAAAATAAAAATGTTTGCAAATGGTTACTTATACTGTGCATGACTCATTTTCACAACTGGCATCAAATATAAAAATATGTTTTAGAAATTATTAAATATTTTGGTGCTTCAGTTTATCTTAACATAGGGATGATAAAAATATTATCAGGCTTAAGTGAGAAAATGTGTTATAAAACGATATGTCATGGATATGAACAAATGTCGGTGTTTTCTTTTTTCCGTTTGAAATTTCTTCAGGGGTTATTTCATTGTTAAGTTTATAAACTGTATATCACTTGAAAAGAGTTTGGAATCAGATTGTCTGCATCCAGGCTGCAAAGGACATTTTAATTTGGGTTTTCTATTTTGGTTATTTTGACTAAAAATGTCAGTCTTGTCATTTCAAATAAACAGCTATTTCTTTGAGTCTTTGTGACTCTTGTATTAATTTTGTTCTGTTCCTTATATCTGTCTGCTACTTTGGAGTTTAGTCTGTTAGTCTTTGAAGTTCATCATTGAGTTCTCTGTTTTAACTACATAAGCATTCATAGTCATAAAACTTCCACTGCTTTTATGGTTTCTTTTTTCCTTTTTGTTTATTCTCTAGACAGGGTTTCTCTGTTGCAGCTCTGGCTGTCCTGGATGTCCTCACTCTGTAGACCAGGATGGCCTTGAATCAGAGATCTGCCTGCCTCTGCCTCCACGCCATTAATACTATCAGTTAATACTCACTTTTCCTTTTGTAGATGTACTGCTCCATCTAAAAGTCAAAGTTGCTGCCACCTAAGTGGGTTCCTGCAGTAAGAATTGAAGACATCCTCCTTCATCTGCAGGACATAAAAGGCTCTAGATATTATGTAAGTTTTCCTTTAAATTACGATGAGAATCAAGAACCACGCCTTATGAACTGTCCCTGGGCGGCGCCAAAAGCCTCTTCCATATCTTAAGGCATGTTATCGAAGATTTTCTTGTTTGTTTTTCCTAGAAATGTTGTACTTTTATTTTTTGAGACAAGATCTCACTAAACTGTCTTGGCTGGCCCGGAACTAACTGTATAGACCAGTATAGCCTTGAACTCACAGAAACCCACCTGCCTCTACCTCTTGTGCTGTTACTAAAGGCATGTACCGCCTTGCCCAGCCTATATGTTGTACTTTTAGATTTCATATTTTAGATCTGTGATCCAGTCTTTGGTTTCTGATATATTTCTGAATCTGTTTAAATCTTTTGTCCTGTTATTTTGTTGCTGCTTCTGCTTTTGTTACGTTTCTCTGGTGCTAGGAATCACACCCAGGGCTCCCTGCATACCAGACATGCACTACCCCAAGGCTGCCTTTGCGCCCTATTTTGTTTCTTACTCTGTCTTTATTGTGTTCTTGATGCATCATGAATGTAGTAAATTCTTTGTCAGATACGTTTTGCAAATGTTTTCTCCTCGTGTATCTTTCCTTTTTTTTTTTTTTAACTTGGAAGATACCTTTGCCAGGTTTAAAACTAGTTCTAGAATATAAATGTTGTTGATGTTTTTCCATATGAAACTCAGTGGGTTTTTTTTTTTTCCTCCCAAACAAAAAAGTCAGTTATTGCCAATAGTATTTATTTCATAGATCATCAGTTCTGGAGTTTAATTACTGTGTTTTCTTTGTTTGGTACCGTTAGATGGGGTGGGAGGGAATTTGGCTTACTTATATTATTTGTCTATTGCCACCTCTAAATCACCTCTAAAACTGGTTTAAAACAAAATAAGAATCACAGTATCTATGGATCAGGAATTAGGAGCCAGCTCAGGGTCTTCACTGAAGTTGCTCTCCGGCTTTCTCACCAAAAGTCTAAGATATGACAATGTGTGTCTAAAATAGAAATCTCCATTCCATACTGAGGAGACCTCTTCATGAAGCATTTTGGATGTTCTTGTGACTTGGTGTCTAGCTGCTTCTAGACATGACAAGCAAGGAGAAAGTCATAATGACTTTTATGACATAAGCACACACTATTGTATCTGACATAGAATTCTTGGTGAAATAATGTTACCAAGCACTAATCACACAATTCAGATCATTAGGCCTTGCCTACTGAAGTATCAAACTAAAGTGGAGGTAAACTGTGGGAGAGGCTTAAAATACTTCTTGACCACAGCCTTTTGGAACTTCATAAGATTGTTAGTGATTTCCCAAAGAAGGGAACAACTTGGCATTATTTCTAAGACTAGCACTGATACTGGGACCACTATTGAGATATATAACTTTAAAAATATGTGCATAACTTTGTTGCCTAAGTTTTGTTCTGTAGACTTGTTTGAAATAAAGTGATCTAGCTGGGCTCAGTGGTGCAAGCCTGTAATAGGTAGTCTGAGACATGCTTGTAAGTTAGATGCCATCTCAGACAATTTAATTCTTATGTCAAAAAAAGTTGAAAAGAGCCCAGTGGCAGACCACTTGCCTAGCTTCAGTCCCTAATGTGAGGAGATCCTAAATCTGGAATTAAAATTAAAAAGTTTATTTCAAAATCAAGGAACTGAAAAGTCTAATGTTAAAAGTATAAACTAGGCCTGGGTGTGATGTCACACACCTTTAATCCCAGCATTGGGAACACCTCGGCAGGTAGATAACTGTGATTTCAAGGCCGCCTGCCACTGCTATATATTAAGACCCTATCTCTAAAATATATATGTAGTCGCCTACTGTGGCAGCTCACCAAGGCTTTCAGACCTCAGCAGAGAGAACCACTGTCCAGCGCCATACTCAATTGACAGTGGAACCCAGAACCTCTGAGCTCAGGTGTATTTATTCTTTCAGAACTCCTCAGGTATTCTACTGATAGCACATGCAGATCATTAGCAATTAAACAACCCCCACAGAAATCCAGCACCTTTAGACAATACAAAACACCAAGGACTATGCATTCCTTTTTCCAACAGTACACAAAAACAATTATTTTAAACACAACTAAAAATAAATTTCCCCAACATAAAAGTATGAACTATACAATTGGTATAATTTCTTTAGAATGTCAAATTTGGGGGTAAAGGAAAAAGGTCAGTGTATAAGCAAATCATCCATTCACATGAAATAGAATTATTTTTAAAAAAAATTTTAAGTATAAATGGAGGGATAAGATTCTCAAATGTAATATATTTATATTGTTTATTAGCTGAAAACATTTATAAATGCAAATGTATATATTTATTTTAGGTGAAATATATATTTGTAGAATTTATGCAACAAGTTATTATATGTACATAATTTATGACATACTGAATTCATCAGATGTAGAATAATAGAAATTTTCTTTGTATTTATTTGTTCTGAGACTGTTTGTCTTGTGTGTGGTTGTCCTGGTACCCACTCTGTAGAGAGACATTGTCTCACAATTGTCTAAATGGGGGATGGGGGTGGGGTAGCATGGGGATGATGGGATTGCAAGAGCTTGAGGATACTTTATTACACTGGAATTCCATAACACTTTAAACTGGAAAATTAAACTTGATGTTAGTAAGGTATCTTGTTCTTCCCTTTGATCTTTTAGAAGCAAAGTTATGTTGCAATAATGATGGCCTTAGGTTTTATTTGCTTAATTGGTAGGGGGTAGGGAAATATGAATCAGTGTCTTCAGTATACAAGTGGTTTGAGCACTGCTGAGCCGCACAGTATGAGACAGTCGGGCAAGTGCATCAGTCACAAATACAAACTAATAAAGGAGTACTGTGTAAATTACCCAAGTTTGAATTTGACTCACATGACTGTTTTTTTCCGTCTTAAATAGTGAACAAATTTCAAACAGTAAATACAAAGTGCTTTATTTTACATAGGAGTTGTAGTTCTGGAAATACACTGTCCTAACACAGCAAGAAGAAGGAACAAAAAAGAACAATGTTTAACCTGGTGTTAGTTTGTAGGTTAATGTAATTACAGGGGCATTTTAAAACTTACATTTTTATTAATCTTTGTTTTACTTTCTTTTCACAAAGTCTGGGCAGTTCTTTGTTGTGTAGGACTTTTTAATGCACTACAGGGCATCCCACAATCCTAGTATTTAAGTGTTTTGGTAATTAAATATGCTTTCCAGTTTTTAAGAAATCCTCATATTCCTCCACCCTTCTTGGATTTATTTGTTCAGAAAATGAGGAAGTTAAGTTCTGTACTATAGTATGAAATGATTGTGTATGACTTGGCTGTAATCATGTACCTACTGAATTTAATAAAAATGGTTAATTTTGAGATTTTTGGGATAAAGATAAACTATATTAACATATTCTTGTTTTTTTCTAGTAAAATGAATGAAAATAAACCTGATTCCTCACTGAATCTTCGTAAGTAACTGTGTTTAAAATATTTTTATGACAATAAAACCCATTTAGAATGCTATCCAGCCAGTAAGAATGAGTATTCTGACACATGCTTAGTTAATGTGTTCTTCTGTTAAATTATAATTGTGTTCATTTCCACAAACTAAATTTGCTGCCAGAAGACATTTGTCAAATTTAATATTGTATGTTTTATATGATCTGTCAGATAGGATTTGAATATTGTGGTTTTTTTCATGATTATTCCTTTGATATATAAGCAATAGACAGAAGTCTAACAAGAAAAAGAAAATTTAAGTTTACAACAATCGTCCCTTTTGGTACATTGTTGTTGTTTTCTTCATTATAAACAGTCTGTTGACTTGCTACTGTGAAAAAGGAGGAATCTAAATTGTTACTTTATATACTTGTGTCACTATACAACTCCTTCATTTAGGCTTTGTGGGGCTTTTGTTTGTTTTGAGACAGGGTCTCACTATGTTTATCATTGACTGGTTTATAACTCACGATGTAGACCAGACTAGCCTAAAACTTACAAAAATCTACCTGCTTCTGCCTCCCTTGTGCCGGGATCAAAAAGTGTGTGCCATCATGCTCAGCTTATTCATCTTTTTGAGATAGGTCATTTCACTGAATCCTGAGCTCATCCATTTGGCTCAATTGGCCGTTGGGAGATCCATCAGTTTTTGCTTCTTTGGCACAAGAATTATAGACATGCACAACTGGGTCTGGCTTTTTATGGGTGCTAGAAATTCAAACACAGGTCCTTATGCTTGTGTGATAAACATTATATCAACCAAGCCATCCCCCCAGTTACCTTAATGTTCTATTGACAGCCATTTTTAGTGTATCTGTTGACTCCGCCTTATGTTGAACAAGAAAATTTGCTCCTACAACCTCTCTGCCTCCACATACTATTACCTTTTCTTGATATACATACCTCCTGGGTATGTCAGTAATGCCAGTAGTTTGGACATTTTGGTGATTTATGTAATACCACTGTAAGTTTGCCAAATATACCTATACTCTGACTTAATTACCCTAGATTATTGCTTCTAGTTTTTACTTAGTAGAAACCAGTATTTGCTGTGGTGAAGGGTAATTTTAACAGTAAATATAAAGAAGTAGAACAATTCTACTGAATTTAAAAGTCTGCTATAAAAATTTAAAAAGTAGTCTACTATAAAGACGAACATTTGTAATGGAGTGTCTTGTACCCTTTATTAATTCAAATTCTTTTTCATGTATTAGATATGAATGCACCTCAAGATCCAACAGTCAGTATTTGTTTTCTTGGGTCTTTGTGAACATGGATATGTCCATGGTGCACACGTGACTCCCTATGTTCCCTAGTACATTATGTGAGCTTTTTAAGACCCTTACTCCCCTATATATCTATTCTTCCCAACTTCTTTCCTAGTTTTTTGGTCTGTGAGCTCATTGCCCTAGACTCTTGAAGCTATTGTTTTAGTTTTAACCCTCAGAGAGTTCTGATGCTGAGAAAACAAGCAGCTCCTTAAGGAGCTACCACATAGACTAAAGTATAATCACATTTATTGGGGAATGAGGTCTGTATTACTTCCTTTTGGACTAGCAGTCTGTTAACTATTAACATGAACCACCCAAGGCTATTGTCTATCTAGACAAAATTTAGCAGCTGGGGATTCGCAGCACCGAGTAAAGCACTTGTCATGCTAGTGCTAAGTCTGAATGCCTCAGTTCAGATCTCCAGAATTCTCTAAGTTGAACATGGTAGCACATGGCTATAATCCTAGTGTTCCTGTAAGGAGATGTGAGGCAGAGATTAGGACGCCGCTTGGAAGCTCTTGGGTCAACTAGCCTGGTGCATACAGCAGCAAAGACAGCAGGCAGCGTGTCTTTGGAGGGTGGAGAAGGAATACCAAAACACCTGAGGTTGTCTCCTGGCCTCCACATGTGTACCGTGGCCATGTTCATACATGTGTGTACACTTGTGCCACGTGTACACATACATACATCAAAGAAGCACCAATCCTATACATAATTTTCTCATTTCATAATTTTACTTTTTTGCTGCTAGCTTGTGTTTTCTGTCGAAAAAGTGAAGACTGTCCCAATAAATACGGAGAAAAGAAAACTTATGAGAAGTGGAATTTCAGTGTCCATTACTACTGTTTGGTAAGTATATTCTATCGAGTTCTAGAAGCGTATTCTAAAGAGAAATTAGATGACACTAATTTCTGAGAATTAGGTAATCATTTAGCTTCTGAATCTTTTTCATCTTTTTATATCAGATTTTAAGATTCTGCAATTTGGTGCATATAAAGACTTAATCTTACCTGATTGTTTTTAATCTAACTACTCTTTTTAATGGGACAAAATGGTAAGACCTATAAGGGGAGCATCTTTTTTACCACTTTTTTGTTTCCTTTGTTGCTGATGATAGGTGACAGAAAAGACTTATTTGAAGGTTCAGGGAATAGAAGAAAAGTATTCTTATTTCACAGAGCACCTGGAAGAAAAATTTCTGGCTGAGGGTAGTTAATATTAGTAGAAAAGGAAACAGGTGATATCTGAGTTCAGGTAGGGGAAAAGCAAAGATTCACTCATACATTAGTTCCTCTCATCTGAAATGAAACAAATTCTTGGCATGTTAGACCTTAGCATGCTAAGGTTGAATTAGTTCCCACTATATTAGAAACCAAGTTTATGACTTCTTTATAAGTTATTCTGAAGTTTAACAGAGTAAAGCAACATTTATTTTTCTGAATAGTTTTGACTCATTTGTTAATGAGATTTCAAGTTAGATATCGAGATACATCTGAAGGCTTTACTAAAAGGCTGGAGGGTCTCCCTCCAGTGGCTTACTCACATGCTCTTAGCCACAATTCCTCACAGCCATTGACAAGAGGCTCAGCTCCTTCCTTGTCTTAGTATGAGTGCCTGTACTATATCATCTGGCTTCCCTTAAAGTAAATTATGAAAGAGAGAGAGCTATGACTTTCTTGGGGGTTGAATGACCCTTTCACGGGGTTGCTTAAGATCACCTGCATATCAGACATTTACATTACAATTCATAACAGTGGCAAAATTACAGTTGTGAAGTAGCAGTAAAAATGATTTTATGGTTGGGGGTCACTACAACATGAGGAACTGTATTTAAGGGTCACAGCATTGGGAAGGTCACTTCCCTAGATGACACCATCACCTATCACTATTACTTCTGCTTTATTGTCTGTTTTACAATTGAGTTAATTTTATCCTGTATTATAGGGGAAGGGAAATTAGGCTCCACTTTTGGAAGGAAGAGAAATTCACCAACATATTTTAAACTAGTCATCATCCATGCTGTTGAACTTAGTTCAGTACTTTCCTGAGAAACCATCTAAATTACTCATTTGTAATACAATAAAGATAGCAGTTGTCTCAAACATTTTAGTTCTTTTTTCTGTTGCTGTGATAAAATGCCCCAAAAGAGCAACTTGAAGGAGATAAGAGTTTTTTCTGGCTCCCCTTCAAGTCACAGTTCTTCATGGTGGGGAAGTACAATGGTGGTGCTTGAGAGAACTGATCACATTGTATTGTCTCGTAAGAAGCAGAGAGCAAAGAATGCATATATGATGTTCAACTCTTCTCCAGTCAGTCCAGGATTTCAGCAACTGAATGGCACCACTTACAGTGGATAGGTCTTCCCAGCGCAGTTAAAGCAATCAATATAATACTCCTATAAACTCACTCAGATTCTCTCAAGCTGACAAGTAACACTAACCATTGTATTCCACAAGTTCAACATACTTGTAGGTTAATCTAAGAATCTAATCATTTTAAACTGTGTCCTAAGAGAGCATGAAGTTGGCATTGGAGTCTATTTATCTTGTAATAAAATGGAAAAATTAGCTGGGTGGTGGTGGCACACGCCTTTAATCCCAGCACTCAGGATGCAGAGGCAGGCAGATCTCTTGAGGTTGAGGCCAGCCTAGTCTACAGAGTTCCAGGACAACCAGAGTTACAACAGAAACTCTGACTCGAAAAACTAAAAAGAAATAAAAAATAAAATGGAAATATTTTCACTTAACCTTTTATTTTTTTATAAAGAATTAGAATTGTTTCTATTTGTCAGCGGGTTATTTCTTATACCTAATTTTTCCTTTTTAAGAGATTTATTTATGTATGTTTTGTATAAGGGTGTTAGCATTTACATCTGAACAGACAGGGAATCAGACAGTTGTGAGCTGCCATATGGGTGCTGGGAATTGAGCTCAGGATGTTTGGAAGAGCAGTGAATGCTCTTAACCACCTAGCCATCTCTCCAGTCCTATACCTAATTCTTAGACAAATATGTATTAATTGTATTTCAGGATGTTTTTGAGACTAAAAGTTGACTAACTGGAAACTGTGCTTTTATTGAAGTATTTTATTTATTTAGCGTATTTATTGATATTAATTTTGTTTATAGTCTGTCCTTTATTAACGTAATACTTCAAAAGAATATTTTCTTAGTCACTGTTCTATTGCTGTGACGAGATGCCATGACCAAGGTAACTCTTTTAAAAGAACGCATTTAATTGGCGGCTTGTTTACAGTTTCAAGATTTAGTTCATTATCATGACATGGTGACATGCAGCTGTGGTGCTGGAGACATCTCCGCGAGCTGCATCCTGATCCCCAAGCAAAGAGAGACACTGAACATGACACGGGCTTTGGAATCCTGAAAGCCCAGCCCCAGTGATACACTTCCTCCAATAAGACCACACCTCCTAATCCTTATGATCCTTTCAAATAGTTCCACTCCCTGGTGACTAAGCATCCCAATATATGAGCCTTTGGAGGCCATTTTTATTAAAACCACTACAAGTCCCGACCCCAGACTTAGTATGAAAATCCTGGAATACTACCAGTGGAGTAAGAATGCCCGAGTGTAACTTATAGTACTCTGTTTATCCCAGTGCTCGTTTGACTATTTGTGACTATTCCTGTCTGTTACGGAAATGTTCTTCGAGTCAGTCTGTTTGTATACACTGTTGATATGCAATGTCTTCAAAATCAAGTGATATGAGTTGCCTCTTGTTTGGCCATGAAAAATAATAACGTATGCGTTCGTTAATTCCAACCTGGTTTCTTGGAGTGTATTTTCTAATTGTGAATATATTTATAGTTAATGTCAAGTGGAATTTGGCAGAGAGGTAAAGAAGAAGAAGGAGTCTATGGCTTTCTAATAGAAGACATCAGGAAGGAAGTCAATAGAGCTTCTAAGCTGGTAAGTAACTGTTTTATTCACCACACTGAGTACTACAGATAACTGCCAGTGTTACCTGGAGAAGCTGCTTCTCTGAGTTCCTGTACTAGAAATTGATGGCTATCAAATATGATAAGTTTTAATAAAACATTTTATATTTTTGCAAAAGAGATTAATGTACACTGGATATCAAAACTTTTAGCAGTAAGGGAACTTCTGTTGGTTTTTATTCTGTTTTGTTCTCTTTTGGTTTTTATTGTATTTGCCTCCATTTCCCTCTTACTCCTGTGGGTCCTCTTTCACCTAGTCTTCTTTTACTTTCATGTTCTTTTGTGCTCATTTTTTGATGACCTATTGAGTTTTATTAATATTGAGTAAAACATCCTGGGTGAAGGGTTATTTACAGGATCATGGGCACCTTACAGTGGCAATACCATGGAAGAAAATGGCTCTGTCCCCTAGCAACTATTGACTGCCTGTAGATACTCAAGAAAGGTATGGGTCTTTACCCCAACCTCCCTAGTTACCATTATCTGCCTCTACTCCTCGGGAGAGTCTGGGGGCCTACGAACTCTTCTCACCCTTGATAGGATGTTGACAGGCCAATCTTGTGTAACTTTGGTACTGGTAATCACAGCTGTTGAGACAGTGAGGACAAGAGCGATGCTGTGTTCCAAAGCACCGTTCTACCTCCCTCCTCCCTCTGGGTACTAAGTTCTCCATGTTCTGTGATGCTTTCTGAACCTTGGAGAAGCTAAGACAGAAGTCACATTTATGACTGAGTACTTAATCCCTTATTAAGAGTCATGCCCCTCTTATTCTCAGAAATCACATTTATGATGGAACACGAAACATCCCTTATTAAGAGTCTACCTTCCTCCAGAATGATCTCTTTTTTTATGGTTCCTTAGTTAGGGTTACAGTTGCTGTGATGAAACATCATGGCCAAGAGCAACTTGGGAAGGAAAGGATTTATTTGACCTACACTTCCACATCAGTGTTCATTAGAAGAAGTCAGGACAGGAACTCAATCACGACAGGACCATGGAGGCAGGAGCTGATGCAGAGGCCATGGAGGGGGGCTAATTTATAGCTTGCTCCAGCCTGCCTTTTTATAGAACCCCGCATCACTAAGAAAATGCCCTCAGACTTGTCTACAACTGGATCTTATGGAGTATCTGCAACAAAAAAAAACTATAATCTGTATTTTGGTCTGAGTAGAAATGAGAATTAAAGACTGAAAAAGTTGAAAATATAGTAAGTTTTTTTTTATTTGGTGACAACCTTTGTGTCCCTGAACTGTATTTTAATGCTCTTTGCCCTCACTTGGGCAAAATGATAAATTAGCATATCTCCTAAAGTGCCCACTGTGGAAATCATTTCTAGTATCACATTCTTTGAAAAGTCAGGAGAGTTTGAACTCGCTAAAGACTATGAAGGGAATTCCTCACATTTTTGCCTCCTTCTGGGTAGCTGCTGGTAGCTTTTGATGATCCTCGTTTATGTTAGTATAACCCCAGACTCTTTTGTCATCATACAGCCTGTTTTCTGAGTGTCTTATGTTTTAAATTTGCCTTTCCTTTCTTTTATAAAGACACTAATCGTAGGATAGCATAAATCCAGTATGATCCATCTTGAGACCTTGAGATAATTACATCTGCAAAAAACTGTTTCCACCTCAGTTCGTAGACGCAGCAGAGACTGGAGGAGTGCTGCTTACTGGCTTGCTGCCTGTGGCTTGCTCAGCCTGCTGTCTTATACACCCAGGACCACCTGCTCAGCCACCACCACCACCAATCACTGATCATGAAAATGCCCCACAGACTTGCCTACAGGCCAATCTGATGGAAGCATTTTTCTCAGTTAAGGTTCCTTTTCTTCCATATCCGTAGGCCGTGTCAAATTGACCAAAAAGAAAAAAAACCTACCCGGTACACATCTCACATTCTTTTCATTTGGATTGGGATAGAATATATTATCACTATAACAATGATTTTCGTTTTCTCCACAAAGAATACTCATTAGTAACTTGGTCATACTATAGTACTAAAATTTTTATATTATGTTCCTGTTTTCATATTTCTTTTAGAAGTGTACAGTTTGCAAGAAAAATGGTGCTTCAATTGGATGTGTTGTACCCCAATGTAAACGAAGTTATCACTTTCCCTGTGGACTTGAGAAAGAATGTATTTTCCAGTTTACTGACACTTTTGCGTGAGTTATTTAGCTGTTAATTAAATATTAAATATGAGGGGCTATAGTGATGACAGCGTTAGGACCACTGGCTGCTCTTCCAGAGGACCCAGGCTTAGTTCCCAGTGCCCACACGGCGCTCACAACTGCCTGAAACTTCAGTTCCAGTGGATTCAGTGCCCTCTTCTGCCCTCCGTGGGCACCTAGCATGCAGTTGGTGTACAGATGTGAATGCTGGCAAAATACCTTATATACATTTTTTAAAAATTTTAATTAAAAAATTTAAATATAAATGCTAAGGAATGATGAGAAATAGCCCAAAGATATCATTTCCATGTAAAATTACTTTTTGAAGCTGTACTGAATTTGTATATACATATTATATATGTAAGAAGACACAAGATGTGTGTATGTGAGCTTGTATGTAACATTGTATTGTATTATATATGATTTCCCCTGGAGTTATTTCTGTCTGATTAAAACTTAAGAGTTGCAATGTCTAAAATGGACCCCAAGATTATTATTCACATTCAATTTTCAGCTCTAGGATGTAGTATTGAACCTTTAATTCATATTTCTGTGAAACATTTTGTATTACTCAGTTCAGAAATTAAATTGCCCTATAAACTTGGATGAGTTTTTTTAAAAAATCAAATTTTGTCCTGGGATACCCCTAAAAGTATTTGTTCCCTAGTACAATTTCAAACATGAAGGTTTTGTGAATTTTGGCATTTGGTACCATGAGTATTTCTTTGAGTCTTCATACTGGTACTTATATAATGGACAGGCACCATGGAAGAAAAGCAACTCGTAGAAAATACAAAGGAAATTAAGTAAATTTGTAATAGATTGTTATTTGTATTTGATTTGCTACATGATGGAAGTTGTTGAGTTCTCCTTCTTAAGTTTATGTGATGCTAAGTACAATAGTATGTACTCACTTGAGTGAGAACAAGAGTAAATATACTGTTAGTAACAGAAATGCCAACGCTAGTTATTGAAAGTCTATATGAGGTAAGTTCTACCACCACAAAGTTTGTATTTTGAAACTCTTGACTCATTGATTATAGGCTATTAGACTATATAGGGCCGCCATTTGTTGTAGATACATTTGTGAAACAGATATTAGTGAATTTTCTCTGAAGTATGTAAATTACAATGTTGGCCTAGTTGTGATTTTCTCTTCTTTATAAATTATTCTTAAATAATTTCTATTTTTAGGTCATTTTGCTGGAAACATCGACCAGTTCAAGCAATTACATCTAATAAGTATAGAGACTCTGTACCATGTACCATCTGTTTGGAATTTATTGAGCCTATTCCTACTTATAACATATTACAAAGTCCCTGTTGTAAGAATGCTTGGTTTCATAGAGACTGTTTACAGGTAAGATATGCTTTGTTATCTTTCAGTAATATAAAATCCATTGCTTGCTAATTTGAATTTTAATCTGATTTCAAGTTGTCAATGAAATAGGATATCATAAAATACCAGTATTTCTCTCTTGGAGCTCTTTTTACTCTTGGGAGTTCTTTTCTCTCTTTCCTTAATTAAGTGAGCGTGAGGTTTAATATTCACTGCAAGTAAGCATACAGACTAAACATTCCAACATAACTGTAGTAGCTTTATTCAGAAAATTCTTAAAGATTTTGAAAGTGATCCCAATTGCTTTGTATTATATGTAATATAAAAATTTGGAAGTGCTGTTAGGCAAAACCATGCCAAATTGCAAAATTTTACTTAACTTTTTAAAAATTTTCTTGTTAAGCTTAGATTTTATTTAGTAAAATGAAATGTTACGGGTTATTAATTGTCCAGAGTTTTTGAAAGTTATCAGATGTTAAATTATATTTTTAAAAGACTTAAAACTATTAAGTAGTGAAGATTTCTGGATTTTGTATCATCTCTTAAACTTTTATACTTAGGGTATTCAGTTTCAAGTGGTAAATTGGAGCCTATTGGAAATGTTTGTAATCTTGTTAATTCATACACACAAATTTTTGTGTTAGACAGAAAGTATAGTTAATAAACATCATCATGACGCACAATTCTTACTATTAATGAAGAAATTCACTTTATGTGAGAGCCCATTAAACAGTAATTTTTCTTGAAGATCCGTATTTAAGTGACTTTAATTATTGACAGGTATTTCTTAATTCACAAAGATTTGTTTTATTTTTGTTAGTAATAAAGAGCGTTCTTAGGTTTGGTCTAATGCTCACATGGGTTTTAATGAGTACCTGTCAAAGAAAGTAGAGGCCTTGGGCTAGGATCTAGCTCAGTACAGACTGCTTATCTCACACACACAATAACAACACACACTGCTCTGCAGGGAGGGGAGCCAAGCCCTAGAAATAATGCTACTAACAAAAAACTTAGTGTTCTGGATTTGTTTTGTTTTGTCTTTTAGTTTTTTGAGATAGGGTTTCTCTGTGTAGCCCTGCTGTCCTGGAACTTGCTCTGTCTTTAACTGTCTGGCCTTTAATACAAGAGACCTACCTGCCTCTGACTCCCAAGTCCTGAGATTAAAAGGCGTGTGCCACCACTACCTGGCTTGGTGCTATTTTTTTTAAAATTAATTAGAATTATATTCATGTAGAAACATGATTATTATAAACCATTACTATAATTAATTAGAGCACACTAATTCTTCAGTCATTTTCTCTAACAGGTGCTGTAGAGACTGTCAACTCTTGATTCTAGAATCTAACGAAAATCAGAAGTATACCCATTCTATATGGTTATGGTTATATGGTTATGTATATAATTAAACAATATTATTTCCAACTACCTTAATTACTATATGTAGAAATTTTGTGAAAAGAGACGACATTAAAATGAAAAGAAGGTACTTAACCAGTTTGGATTTCTCCGCCAGAGTCTTGGTGTCTCCCACATACGTGTTTTGTGCTAGCTGGTCAGTTTTGTCTCTGGGTTTGATTCTGGTTGTTTTCCTTTTTTGCTAGATACTTCTTTGTATTAAACCTGTATTTAGTAAGATCAACTTTATCTGCAATGATTAGGTATTCTAACAACATAATACTTCATGTCCTGTTTTCCCTGTGTGTTTGTGTTTGCTTGGAATTTGAGCCTGCAGTTCTCTTCACTTGTTTCTCCTCCATCAACTGTCCCTCAGCTCTGTCAGTCCAGCTAGTGTTTTAATATCCCTTCCTGTTGTAACCACCCTCTTGCTGTTCCAATGTCCTTAGAATTCTACTAGTTGGAGTTCTGAGTATTTTATTTCCTATCAATTATACTATTCTTGAAGCTTTTCTTTTTCTGGATTTGATTCACCTGTTTAGTCTTGTTGCTTAGTTCAGTTTGGCCAGAATGACATGCCAGAATATATTATTTATTAGTGATAATTTTTCTAATAACATGTTCTCTCTCTTGACATGAAGGCTTCCCTTCATTCTATTTTCTTGGCAAACCTCTACCTCTTAGCATTTGTCTCACTATCCCTGTCAATTTTTTTGTAATTAGTGTGTTTCTTTTTCTTTCATGTGTATACTTTTTAACAGTTTTCAGGTCAGGCATGGCAGCACTAGTCTGTTACCTCAGCATGGCTCCATTTGGAATGGTAGTGGAAAGGTTCAGAGGTAGATTCCAAGTCAGTCTAGCTGATTGGGTGAGCTCTTGCTTCAATGAGAGACCCGTCTCCAAAAAAAGGAAAATTAGGTGGAAAGACTGACCTCAACCGCTGTCCTCAACGTGAGCCCTCACGCACATACATACATGTAACACTTTACATAATATTACACTTGTGTGACTACTCGCTAGAATTCTGTGTTTACTAGTTTTGTCACAAACATTTATGGGTTTGGTTTTGTTTAGTTTTTTGGGGTTTTTTTTGTTTTTGTTTTTTTTTTTGTCTGTTACAAAATAGAACGTAAGTGGATGTATGCTACTAGTTTTTTGGAGAGGGCTGTTGCTCACTCTGGTAGGCTGTGTAGTTTCTTATATCTTAATATCCTCTGTGGCTTCTGACTGCATTTGCTATATAGCACTGATAACACATTCAATTCTTCTCTTTTTGGGGGAAAATCAGCATTAAGTTAAAAACAGAAATAGTAATGATTTAGGTTATAATAATTAAACAACTATTCAAGAAACTGAAGATTTTCACCGTTTCTCCTTGTACCATGGAGGACAAAGCAAATGAAATTTCACTTAAGTTTCTGTGCTGGTTAATTTTTGGCAACTTGATACAAACTAGGTATACCTAGGCAGAGAGAACCTCAGTTGAGGAGTTTACTTCAACTGATTGGCCTATGAGTATGTCTGTGGGATATTTCCTGGCTATAAATGATGGAAAGGGGGTCTAACCTACTGTTGGCAGGAGCTACCCAAAGCATGTGATCCTGGGTTATAGAAGAAAAAAATATTGCAATCTGAGCTGGAAGCAGCTACTCCAGGCTCCTGCCCTGAATTTCTTCCCTCAACGATGGAGTGTGATTTGAAAGTTAAAAATAAACCCTTTTTTCCTGAAGTTGCTTTTGGCCCATGTTTCCTCGTAGCAACAGAAAGCAAATTAGAACAGCATTAAAATTTGAGAAAGTAAATCTGTGAGTGAAATACCAAGAATTATGTGTATATGAGATGTTTTTTAAAATGAAGATAAAGCTGTCCATGTTTAAAGTGACTCTGCTTATAAGTCTAAGAGCCGTTGGCACAGAAAGTATTTCCATGATATAGTAAGAGAAAGAGAGCATGTGTTCTAGTCATTATATAATATACAACTTAATGAAAGATGCCTTGCTAACAATAGATTTTTCCATTTTCTGCTGTAGGTTCAAGCAATAAATGCAGGAGTGTTTTTCTTTAGGTGTACACTATGCAATAATACTGACATCTTTCAAAAAGAGATGTTGAGAATGGGAATTCATATTCCTGAAAAGTGAGTAACATTTGGCTTTTTGGCCAAAAGCCATTTAAATGTAGTATTGAGTCATATTAACAATAATCATTCATGTCTGATTAGTGATTGTGGCTAAGTAGCCATGTCACATGGTCAAGTGCCTTCTCCCAGTTGGACAGCCTAAAAAGGCTAATGATGCTATGATGTCATTGTCTCATTAGCTGAGTTTCTTAGTAACTCAGTTAAGTCCAGTTCCAGTTGATTTATATAGCATCGTCAAATTGGTTTTCATAGATGAGGTAAGCCAGACTAAATGGATTTAAAAAGGAAACGAATTTTAGTAAATCCATAAGATGAGAAATCCCAGTTAGTAGTAATAAACCTCAAAACATATCAGATCCTAGTTCTTATGAGGCTTAGGGTATACAGGCCAACATGGGCTTTGAAGTGAGTTCCAGGCTTGCCTAGGTAGGATACAGAGTCTTGTGGCAGGGAGAGAGAGAAAAAGAAACATCAAAACAAACACACTTATAATCCCAAACTTAAGAAACTGGGGAGAGAGGCTTGAGTTTGTTGCCAGCCTAGAGTACAACAAAAATTGGAAATGAAATACTAGAAAAATGTAAGTTTTAGAAAATTTCTGTTCAACATTTCATGTAGTATTTCAAAGTTCACTGTGGAACTGACTATAGGATAAAATAACAATGATTTGTGTGTTGAGAACAGCCTAAAAAGCCTAACTTTCATCCTTGTTTCTAAATTATCAATCCTGTTAGACCAAAGCACACTTTATATCTTACTTCATTATAGAGATGCATCCTGGGAGTTAGAAGAAAATGCATATCAAGAGCTGCTGCAGAGCCATGACCACTGTGATGTTCGAAGATGTCATTGCAAAGAAGGGAGAGACTATAATGAACCTAATAGGTATTTCTGCAAGTTGCATTGTGTTTAGTTATTCCTTACCAAGACTTTAGCTAAATATAGGTTTTCTTGGTAGTTAAGGATAGTTTTAGGATATTTGAAGTTTTTACTTGAGATCAAGTATGTTTATTAGGGGTGTGTGTATGTTTACAAGAAATTTTTATGGTTGGTATAATTTTCATGATGCTATTCCAAGTTGAGGGGGGTGCTGTAAATGTTAACTACACACAGAGCTCCTGTAACACAACGCTGAAAATTTGGTGGTTCTTTAGAGGTGAGAAGTTTAAGAACTAGGTACTTAATGACTTTGATTTCTTTGGAAGCTTTACCCACAGATGATGCAGGTGGCTGTGTCCTCCTGGTTTTCTCTGTGTTGTCTGTGGCCTAGTCACATTCTCTAAAAGTATGTTATTGTTTCTGTTAATGTAATCTTCCTTAACCTAGGAGACTTGGAGTGTAGGAGACTTATTTTTCATCAAAAGTGATTCTCTTAACATCAATTCCTGCTTAGGAAGAATCACTGAGCACTGGCCAGCTTTTGAAGCTTCCTGCATTGTCATAGGTTCCTTAATTTGCATCTACTATTTGAGATTGCTATCCCTCTTTTACCTTTCCTCCTGGGATACACATGGCTGTTCCCTGGATGCTTTTATACTTGTTCTCCTTTTATTCTAGCAATTGGTAAAAGGCAGCTTAATGTAGTAGCTTAGAAACATGGGTCTAAAAGCCAAAGTAAACTAGGTTGAAATCCTCTCTGTAAGACATACAGCAATGTAAACTTAGGGAAATTAGCCCTCTGTGATTAGGTTTGCTATTAAAGAATAAGTATAATGATTCTTTCCACTTTCAAAATTAATAAGCTTCAAACATTTTACGTTAAGAATGAGGACAATGAGGACAAGGGGGTGGCACACACCTTGAATCCCCGCACTCAGGAGGCAGAGGCAGGCAGATCTCTGTGATTTGGGGGCCAGCCTGGTCTACAGAGTGAGTTCCAGGGCAAGAGTTTCAACAGAGAAACCCTGTCTTGAAAAACCAAAAAGGGGTCGGGGGATGAGAAGAGAATCTAGTATGTAATAAATATTTATAGTGGTCATCTTCCTCATTTAAGTAAGAGGACTGGTCTGTGGAGGAGAGGCAGTCAGGCACCTATGCCCCTATCCATTCATACCCTCAGGAGGAAGATGTCCACACATGTGAGTGTTGAAAGAATATTTAGCTACTTGACCTGCCACCATTTGCCATGTATTCAAGGAGCTGCACTTGTTTTTAGACAAAAGATGGTGTACCCATCCCCACACAATGTGAAAGAAGCTTCACGTCTAGTACCTTTATGTATACTGTGTGCTGGCTGGTTTTATGTCAACTAAACACAAGCTAATTCTCTGAGAGGAGGGAAACTCAGTTGAGAAAATTCCTCCATGAGATCCAGCTGTAGACAAGCCTATAAGGCATTTTCTTATAGGTGAGAGGGCCCAGCTCATTGTGGGTGGGACTACCCCTGGAATAGTGGTCTTGGGTTTTATAAGAAAGCAGGCTGAACAAGATAGTAAGCAGCACCAACCATTGGCCTTTGTACCAGCTCCTGCCTCCAGAGTTCCTGCTCTTGGCTCTCTAAGTGATGGACCTATAAACATTTTCTTCTTCAAGTTACTTTTGGTCATGGTGTCTTATCACAGCAATAGAAACCCTAACTATACATATTCCTATACAGAAATGAATATGGATTTTCTTGTCACAGGCACAATGGGAGGCAATGAAGGAGGAGCAGAGAGAAGGGAGAATGTGAATATGAGCCAGGAACAAACTCTAGATTTGGTTGTACTACACAGCACCTGAAATGTCAAAGCAAGGTTTTTGTTTGGTTTTGGGAATATTGCATATTTGATACTATAAAATTCCATATCAGACATAGTGAAACAGTACTCTCTGTTAACATATTGATCTCCAAATGTAAAGTAAAATGTTTCTCCCCTTATAAACCTTTCTGTTATTTATATTCTTTGTATATATGTATAAGTTAGTATTAGTTTAGATTTTTTTAAGTTCAGGAGTTTAGAGCAATGGTTCTCAACCTTCCTAATGCTGCAACCCTTTAATACAGTTTCTCATGTTGTAGTGACCCCCAACCATAATACTACTTTTGTTACTACTTCATAACTGTAATTTTGCTATTGTTATGAATTGAAATTAAATACCCAATATATAGATGGTCTTAGGTGATCTCTGTGAATGGGTCATTTGACCCCCAAAGTGGTCTTGACCCACAGGTTGAGAAATGCTGGTTTAAAGGAAACGATTACAAACGTTAAATGAAAGAGAGAAAATTCTTTAGAGCCAGGTGTGGTGAGGCATGCTTATAATCCCAGCACTTGGAAGGATAAGATGGAAAGATCATTGATTCATGGCTAGCCTGGGCTGCATAGTGATTCCAGGCCAACCTGGAGTACTTAGCTAGACCCTGCCTAAATCAATCAATACTTCACTGGGTGAAATGAAACATCGAAGGCATAATTTTCCTTACTTTGGTAGGTTGGTTGTGGTATATGGCAGAGGGCTGGACTTTAGGCACAGCTGAGAATCTGAATGCTATCCAGCACTAACAGAACATACACATACTTTTCTTTTATGTCCTTAGCAAATGGGAAATAAAGCGCTGTCAGTGTTGTGGTTCTATTGGAACACACTTAGCCTGTTCCTCACTACAGTCATGGGAACAAAATTGGGAGTGTTTGGACTGTAGAAGAATTTCCTACAATTCAGGTAATAGTTTGTAATTTTGAATAAAGTTGCTTTTGTTCAAGTGCATGCTGTTGAAATTGTTTACCTATGTTTCTGTTAAGCTAACCTCAGGATTTAAATATGTAGATTTCCAAAAGGCCCCCAAACACCCATTAGCCAACTCTACTAATGTGACAGTTACTGACTGCTTGTTGGAAGAGTCATCACCTAAGCTCCCAAGACAGTCACCTCGAGCCCAGCGTAAAAAACGACAGAGGTATGTATTTTGAATTCTAGAAAACTATAAAAATCACTTTGAAGAAAATTATAATTCCAGGTGCCACACACATTCTTAGGATATTAGCTCACACAATTGTTTAGAGGAATGATTTTTCAAGCTGTAGGACCCTGCATGGGATGCATGAAGTCAAGGAAAGGTGGAAGGAGACAGAATAGTTGGGCATGGTCACATACCTGTAGTCTCAGCTACATAATGAATTTGAGACCAGTCTATGATACATGTGCACCTGTATCATAAATGGAGGAAGGGAGGGAGAAAAAACAGAAAGCAAAATATCATACTACATTAATCAATTTTAGTATTCTTCTGTATTGAGCCATAATGTAAAATACATTTTATAGAAATAAACATCGTGGAAAATACCTTTGCATTACTCAATTACAGACTAAAGCAAGAAATTCAATCAAGTACACCATGTCCCTCTGTGAGAGAGTTCTGTTTAACACAAAGGTTGTTTTTTGAGAAAACCATTATTTGAGATATATATTAGTGTTAGTAGCCTTAAATATCAGCTGTCAGAAACAGATCCAGCAGAAGCAGCAGTGCCTGACACGAATGCTGCGATTATGTCATTGTAGGCAGTTAATGAAGATTGGAAAAGAGCTTGTTGTAATTATTTGGGAGAAATAAATAACAAATATCCTAAAATAAGCAAATTGAGTTTATGAAAAGAACTGACTGTGCATTTCCTCATATAGTAAGAGAAAAACCTATTTCTAGAGCACCTACCCCTATACTCATGTAAATAAAGAATGGCAGACTACAAGTCAAAAAATAAGTAAAGTCAATCAAAGCTCACATGCTTCAGTTCAAAAATCAGAGTTGTATGCTATTGTTATGATATTTTTAGATTTTCCTGAATCTCTTAATATCATCACTGATTCTCAGTATTCAGAAAAGGTTGTTTTGCATACAGAAACTTCTGAATTTATTTCCAATAATTCAGAATTAACATCATTATTTATGCAACTGAACAAGCAATTCAAGACAGAAATTGCTCATTATATATTACTCATTAGATTTCACATAGGGTTGCCAGGACCATTGGCACAAGGTACTGATGAGATTGATCAGTTATTAATAGGAAATGTGTTAGAAGCCTCAAAATTTCATGAAAAGCACATGTAAACAGCAAAAGTTTAAAAAGAAATTTCATTACTTGGCAACAAGCCAGGGAAATTATACAAAATTGTCCAACATGTTCCTTGTATGATTAAGCCCTCTTGCCTGCTGAAAGTAACCCTAAGGGTACTAAAAGAAGTCTGGCAGATGGATGTTTTCCATATTGCAGAATTTGGGAAACTAAAGTTTGTACACCATTCTATCAATACTTATTCAGGGTTTCAATGGGCTTCTGCCTTGAGTTCTGAAAGGGCTGTAATTACACATTTACTGGAAGTTATGGCTATTATGGGAATACTTTTACAATGAAGACAGATAATGCCTCTGCATATGTCTCCAGAAAAATGAAAAAGAAAAATTCATACAATGGAATGAAACACCACGTAATCCTTATTGGACAAATAGAAAGTCTTATCAGATATTAAAGGAAATGCTTGCAAGACAAAAAGGAATAACAAAAACTCCCAGAGATAGACTACATAGTACACTACTAACATTAATTTTTCCTTTAGAAATTTGAGGCATATCTGTAAGCATTATTGTACTTATTTCTATTTCCACAAAGTTCTAAATTAAGCAATTCTTGTAAACATTAAACAAAACTGAAATTTTTATGTTTTACCAATTATCTGTCTTTTGTAGTTTTTTTTGACTTTCTATAACTTAAAAAAAAATTTAGAGCTTTAGTTTCCATAGTCTGAAGAAAGCTAAGTATGAAGTCCTTTCTTAAAAAGTTTTTAAAATTGAGAAAGGGGAAATATTTGATAATTCTGTTTGAAGACAAGTAGAATATTAAATACTTTCCAGAAAGCAAATGATTTCCATTTGCCAATTCAACTGAAAATCTTTTTATAATAATTTGTTAAAGTAGTTTTTATATTAAAATGATTCATTGTCTTAAGTTCATATAGTTTGAAAACAATTTCAGTATTCTAGGTTTTCAAAGATGTTGCACTAGAGAAACTTGACTGGTTGTTTTCTGTTTAATGTCCAGTCATACACTTGAAAAGCAGCAAGGAGCAGAGGATTAACTGCTATAATAAAATTTGTGGTAGGACAGTGTTAGAGAAAGATGATCCAGATATTTTGAGTACATTAAGTTTACCTACAGATGGAAAACCTGAGGCAGTAAGAAGTTAAGCTAATCCATGTGATTCACATCTGTATTAACAAAGAGGTTCTTGTGCAAATGTGTCTTGGGGCTCAAGGATTTGCATTTGTAGCTAGTTCATAGATAATGATGCTGTTCTAGAACCACACTCTGAGAATTGTTGGTCTAGACTAAAAGATATTGGAGGTAATATGAGTTCTGTTGATAATATTAGCTGCCTTATCAGTTATAGTTTCATTATTGAAAATATATTATTGATACAATTGAGTTGTTTTAGCTACTGACAAGAAATTAAGAATATGTGAACTTCATATTCTTAACTGTGCATCCCCCTGTATTAGGCAGTCAAATAATCTTCAGTATTTTTGCAAATGATTCTAAGTTGGTAGATGATTAGATTGGGAGAATTTAAAAGTAATCAGATAAATGTTTTTGTTTTCAGTATCAGAAAATGAATATCTTTTCAAAGTTAAAAGCAGAACATAACAAAAGAAAAAACCCTGTCAGGACTTTTAAGTATAAGTGTATAAGTGCTGTGTCACATAAACTACTTTAAAGTAATGTTCTTTATTCAAATTTGTGTTTTATAGGCAAGACAGCAAGTTTAGGAGAGACATTTCAACAATATTGATTGAGTTGGGATTCCAAATTAAAAAGAGATCTAAAAAACTATGCATCAACAAAGCCAGTGTGTGGAGGAGTGCCTTAAAGCAACTCCAAAGTCAGAAGTTTAATCCTTCATATACCATTGAAGTAATATATGTTAATGAAAATGAAAGAGAGCATCCTGGATCAAGGCAGGAATTTCTGAGTCTCTTAATGCAGGATCTTGAGAATTCATCATTGTTTGAAGGGTCCTTATCAAAGAACTTGTCTCTAAATTCTCAAGGTAATTATTTTTATCATTATACATACTGAAGATAGCATGTATAACGAAAACCAGATAGTTGATTAGAATTAATATTCTTTAGACATGTCTGAGATAAGATAAGATATATATATATATATATATATGTATATATACATATATATATATATTACATTTGTTGATGAATAAGAATTTGAGATTTCTAAAAGTAAAGATTTAAGAATATCTGGGCTTGTAGAGATGGCTTAGAGGTTAAGAATGATTACTGTTCTTGCAGAGGAACTGAGTTACTTTTCAGTACCCACATCAAGCAGCTCACAACTGCCTGTAACTCCAGCTTCAGGCCATCTGAGACCTATACCCTCCTCAGGCGCCTATATATTCTTACGCACATAGACAAATAATTAAGAAGTGATTCTTACATATTCACTATAACAGTATGCTTAATGATTTCATAATTAAATACATTTATTTAAACTTCATATTTTCTTGAATTTCATTTGACTAGTGTCATGAGATGAAATGGATAATTATTTGGGCTCTTCTTCATACTTTTTCGGTTTTTGATACAAGTTGCTCGGTATAACTTTGGGTGCCCTAGAACTTGCTCTGTAGACCCAGCTAGTCTCAGAAATAAGCCAGCCTCTGCCTCCCAAGTGCTGGGATTAAAAGTGTACCACCATTGCCACCCGGCTGGTGGTATACTTTTAATCCCAGCACTAAGGAGGCAGGTAGGCTGATCTCTGTGAGTTCAAGGCCAGTGTGGTCTACAGAGTGAGTTCCAAGACAGCCAGAGTTACAACAGAGAAACCCTGTCTGAAATTTAAAAAAAAAAAAAAAAAAGTGTGCACCACCACAGCCAGCCTTTGTTTATTCTTATAATTAAGTACTGTTGATGTAGATGCCATATGTAGCCTTCGATTCTGGGCCATTTATTCTTTGACTAATTAAACCTCTAGTTCTAGCCTCGAGCTCTGGAGCATTCTGGCCTCTTTACAATCTAGTCTTCAATCTAGAGCTGGAAGGCTTTAGCCTAAGCCTCCAAGATGTACTGTTGACTGAGCCACTCTGACAAGCTCTTTTTGAACTCAAGGATGTTCAGTATTTTGCAATCTGACCTCTGAGCCAGCTGTTTCTGACTGAACTCTTGACTCTGGCTTATTCTGACTGATTTTCTGACTATTTCAAACTGAACTGCTCTGCTTGGCTTCAAACTGACTCACTCTTCGTGTCTGAAACTGACTTCTGCCAAGCTGTGTCTTTGTGTTTCTGCCTGAGCTCTCATTGCTCCATACTGCCTCAGTCAGCCTCTGCTCATCAGACTACTTTACTGTCTCTGTGTCTTGAACCCTGTCTGCCTGTTTCAGACGGCTCAAGTCATACTTTCTGCTGTAACTGACCCTTTTTTGAGCCGAAACCCTGCTTTTATATTGTAAGAGTTGGGTGTATCCTCACTCTGACTCATTCTGCTAACTCTACTTTTGATTAGTCACTTTGCCTATCCTTCACTCAGGCTCATCTCAGATGTCACTTCTAATCTGACCCTCACTCCTGAGCTCTGCCTCCTGTGTCTGCTTCACATTCTGTTTCTGTTTTGTGGATTAAAGGGGTGGACCACCACTGCCTTCTGAATACTGGGATTAAAGGTGTGTACCAACATTCTTAATATTCTTCTTACATTTCATCCTGACTACACAGGCCTCTGAATGTGATTCCTTTATATAGACCTTTAGAATGTATTCCTCTACAAAGCACCTCATGTGTTAAATTTGTTTTATGATTCATGTATGTCTGTGCACTACTTGTGAGCCTGCTGCCTGCCAAGGTCAAAAAAGGACATCAGATCCCCCTGGAATTGGGGTTACAGATGGTTGTAAGCCACCATATAGGTGCTCAAAACTGAACCCATGTCCTCTGCAAGTGTCTTAACTGCTGAACCTTAACTTGATTATAGGTATTTTATTTTCCCAAAGATTTACATTTGTTCTATAATAGGTTATTTATATCTGGAGGGATATTTTTAAATAGATTTCTAGGGAAGGTTTATATACAGGATGGTAGCTTCTTGTCGTTATTTTATAAATGCTTGGACTTTAATTTTTATCCATGTATATTTTCACTTTAAATGATGTTTATCTTATATATTCAATTTATTTTTGTCTATATTCACAGCTCTGAAGGAAAATCTTTACTATGAAGCTGGCAAAATGCTTGCTATTTCATTAGTTCACGGTGGCCCTTCACCTGGTTTCTTTTCGGAGACTTTGTTTAGCTGCCTTGCTTATGGACCAGAAAATACTCTACCAACTTTGGATGATGTTTCAGACTTTGATGTGGCACAAATTATAATCAAGGTAAGAAACATCAGCTTATTAAAATATAAATTTACATTATGTCTTCATTTTAATGTAAGTGATAGATCTGCTATGCTTACCCAAAGAGTTCAGAACCAGCTCAGAATCCAATATAGCTGGTCATGGTTGAACATGTTTATATAGATCTCACCAGTTTAAGAGTTCAAGGCTAACCAAGGCTACGTAATGAGATACTTTCTTTAAAAAAAAAAAAATGGTAAAAGTCAGATAGCTAAAGATGAACATTGTGCTAGGACCAATGTTAATAAAGCCAAAATATTTAATTTACTTAGATTCACAGTCAAAATGGCCAAGACGGGATAGATAGAGGCAGGCAAGTTCCTTAGTGCATTCTGACAGCAGTTAAAATATACTTTCCTGTGTAAATGTAGGTCAGAAGGAGTTGTTTCACTAGTCAGAATGTTTGTCGTTACTCTTATATGTAATGAAGTTAGATCCCAGGGTTCTCTGAAGGAATTGAAGTGATGGAATGACTATATATGTGTTAAAATAAAATTATGGCGCTTAACGGAGAGTCCAGACGTTGAAGTTTCCAATGCTCTTTATTAATCACAAACCATGTCAAATCTCAGGGAATTCTAATGCCCCGGCAGCTAGGCAGAGAGCTCACTCCAATCGCTTTCTCACCCCATGCTCTTCTCTTCGTTCTCCTCTCCTAGCTTCTTCTTCCTTGTTCTCTGCTGTCTGTCTCCCCTCCTCTCTGCCCTTGCCCTAGTTCTTTTTTATTCCAAATCCTCTCTCTGTCTCCATCCAGCCTTCCAATATACAAATCAATGGAGCCTAACCTTCATCTGCCTTAAGGCTAAAGAATGTCCCATTCTTGTGGAGAGCCTTATAGCCACTCCTTTGTTTACTGGTAGGCAATGAATCCTTTACTTGCTTCAAGGACAGCTTACTGGAACATTATCCATAACTAAAATCTCCCACAACATATATGTATTGTTGTTTGGGTCTCAGTAGGTAGCCCTGGATGACCTGGAACTCACTCTGTAGACCAAGCTGGCCTCAAACTCAGAGACCCACCTGTCCCCACCTCCTTTGTGGTAGAATTGAAGGAGTGTGCCACCCTGCCTAGTGGGGATTGAACATAAACTTTTAAAGGAGATTTACATGGATTGGCTTACCAGATGTGGTCCAAGTAGTCCAACAATGGCTGTCTTATACTAGAGAGACATAGAAGCCTTTAGTTGTCAGTACAGGATACCAAATGCCTCGGAGTACTTGTCTGAACTAGAGTCCTTAGGTGCTTTATATTTTAAATAGGTTCTCTATAGCCTAGAGTGGTCTCAAACTCTTGATCCTCCTTCCTCAGCCTACCAAGTGATGGGATTGCAGGTAAGTATGTGCCACCAGGCCTTGCTAAATTCACATCTGTTTTTTCGAAGGTTTCCTTTTATATGTTTATTTATGCATCTGTGCATGGGTATGCCCACAGTGACTACAGAAGCTAGAGGAGGACATCTGATCCTCTGGAGCCATGTGTACCACCCAGTAGAGATGCTGGAAACAGAACTCCACTCGTCTAAAAGAGCAGCAAGTGTTCCTTACTGCTGAGCCATCTTTCCAGCTACGTTTTGTAAATGTTAGAATCAGTTTGTCAATCCCAACATGTTTGTTTTTATTTTTACTTATTCTGTGTGTGTGTTATGTACCTGTTATGGCACACGTGCAGATAAAGACACTACAACTTTCAGGAACCAGTTCTCCCTCTACTCGGGGGCCAGGGATGAAATTGAGGTCCTCATCCTTGCAGGGCAAAGGATTCTTCCTCCTAAAGCATCTTACCAGCACACTAATGTTTTATTAGGCAAAAGCTAATTCCTTCCCCTAGCCCAAAAACAAAAGATTTTTTTCTGCTTTTTCTAAAAGACTTTTATTCATAAGAAAATGGATCATTCTCAGTCTTATTATATTTTTCACAAATATATCCCAAATCACTAGTATACAAAAGTGACATATCTGACTTTTATTATTTCTAGTGTAACTATTATACCAAACTTTTGACTAGACTTAGACAAATAGAATATTCTAATATTTCCACTGATCGTTCCAAAAGTTCTATTTTGACCATATTGTGCTTGCTTATTTGTTTAGTCAATAAATACTATGGGTATTGAACTGTTTTATCATTGAAGAGATAATACTGAATTAATACATTTCTTAACCTTCTCAGAATTTAAGTTTTAGAAAAAGCACGGAAGATGAGCTTTAATATAATATACTGCCATGGAGTTAAACAGTTCTTAGGGTATATATAAGAAAACATAGATGTTTAAAATGTGTTTTCTTGGTTTAGAGTAGGGTCTAGCTAATTAGTCTGTAGGCTTTGTTGGGTGTGGTTTGTGTTCATGTCATGGTGCACATGTGTCAGAGGACAACAAGTAGGAATTGGTTTTCTCTTTCCATCATGTGGTTTCCAGGATGGAAAAGGGACATCTCTAATATATTTCTTGGCATAATTTTATTCTACCCTGTTGTACTAAAAAAGAGAGATGATTCAGAGTTCATGCTGTGGCCTGGTGTGGTGCTGCATGCCTTTAATCCCATCACTTGGGAGGCAGAGGCAGGTGGATCTATAAATTCAAAATTGGCATAGAGAATTTCAGGCCTGCCAAGGGACTGTATAATTAGACCTTTTCTCAAAAAACAAAGCAAAGAAGAGAAGAGGGAGACTGCTTTTGACTGAAGATCCCAGTTAATTCTTAGTGCTCATGTAGGCAGCTCACAACCACTTGAAGCTCTAGATCTTTTATAGTAGACATTCTCAACCTGTGATGTGCAACCTCTGTGGCAGTCACATGACCCTTTCACAGAAGTCTCCCTAAGACTATCTGCATATCAGATATATACATTGTGATTCATAACTAGCAAAATTATCATTATGAAGTATCAATGAAAATAATTTTATGATTGGAGGTGTGTTGCAACATGAGAAACTGTATTGAAGGGTCACAGCATCGGGAAGATTGAGACTGCTGCTTTAAACACTCCTGCCTGCAGTCACAAACATATCCACACACATACACGTAAATTTTAAAGAATACAATATAAAATGTGTTATCATTTGAATTGTAGTTACCACTCAGAATAAATGGGTAAAATGAGGAGCATATTTTCTTCTGTCTTACAGATAAATGCTGCAGCCAATTTGAATAGTTTAAACTCAGTAATAAACGAATGCTGTAAGTACCTAGAGTTTATTGGATGTTTAAGACTTATAACAACATTAAGTGATAAATACATGTTGGTGAAAGACATCCTTTTCTACCAAGTAATTAAGAGAGTCCAAGAACCCTTTGAGAGGTAAGTTGTTTGTTTCTATGTTAGAGATTCTATCAAATTACATTCTAAGTGGTTATTTGGTAATAAATATAAGTGTTTAATTTCAGAGACTGTTAATGGTTTTTTGTTGTTTTTTTTTTTTTTAAATAATACTTCAAAGCTTAACCTCTCATGGATGAGACCATTCTAATTCCGTCTTGAATGTGTGCCTCAGGGAGAAACAATCAGCACTTCAATTAGTAATGATTTTTCTAATAAAAACTCACCTAAAGCTGTAACCACTTGAACTACTATTCTGTCTCTACTCATTCATGTAATCATTATTGAGCACCTCTCATCAGCTGGATAAAATAGGTACTAACCACTCTTTGATTTAAAATACAGATCTAACTCTTACTCTTCCTTAGAACAAAACAAAACATTTATTTTTATGTGTGTGGGTGGTTTCCCTGCATGTATGTCTGTGCACCACATGTGTGCCTGGTGCCCATAGAGGCCAGAAGAGGTCTTAGAGGTACAGACAGTTGTCATCTGCTGCCCCATGGGCACTAGGAATTAAACCTGGGTTCTCTGAAAGACCAGCACATGCCTGAGTGTATGTTTGTGCACCAATTGTGTGCAAGGACCCTCAGATGTCAGAAGAGGGTGTTAGATCCCCTAGAACTGGAGTTACAGATGATTGTCAGCCACCATGTGAATGCTGGGAACCAAACCAGGTTCTTTGATAGAACAGAAAGTACTCTTAACTGCCTCCATTTAAAAAAAAAAGTAAATCTGTGTGATGATATGATATGTGACCATTCCCAACCATCCCGTTCAGCTGTACCATTCTCTTGGTATTGAGTCCAGTATTGCTTTCAAACAAATGTGTGATATGTCTTAATTGATGTAAATATATTTGGTATATTTTGAAACTGTTCCTAAGATTATAGGTATTTTTGCCCATGGCCATCCCAATATAACTGTCTAATCTTGTTTCTTTTGAGCTCTTTTAATGGTTGATGCCTTTCTTTTCTAAGTGACATGACACAGTTCCTCCTATTCTTTGCTTCTTTTAACACAACATAGCATCAAGGCATGAGCCAATACATTTGGCTTTAGCTTTTTTTTGTAAGATTGGGCTGCCCTCCAACTTCTTACATAACTAAAGATAACTTTTAGCTGTGTCATTCCTTTCTCTACCTCCCAAGTGCTAAGATTGCAGATGTTTGCTGCCAATCTACTTAGTTATCTCAATTCAATCCTAATTCCTAAAGATGCTGTCAAATTATGGGCTATAAGGATGGCTCAGTAGTCAAGAGCACTGGCTGCTCTTGCCAAGGATCCAGGTTTGGTTCCCAGCACCACGTGGCCTCTAACCACCAGTGTCCTCTTCCTTCTGGCCTCTGCGCACTGTGTCACATGGTACACAGACACATTCAGACAAAGCAGCCATAGACAGAAAAAAAAATTTTTTTAATGGATGCTTGAGAGTTAAAGAGTACAAAATAATTACTTGCTTGATTTATTCAATATTCATAAACAGCAATCTCAAAACCAATAACATAGTACCAAAATGAAGTTATTTCCTTTGTGTAGAGCTACACAATCCTAAAACATAGTATCCTCTGGGTAGTTGTGCTGTAAACTGGATATTTTTTTTTTAATTTTTAGAAACTAATTTTTATTTATTTTACTTCAAACTTTTACACAAATATGTGGTTATATACTTAGCTCTCGTGGATTAAATGCAGAAAGAGCTTTCAGCCTCATTACTTCCATCTTCTGTCTCCTTATGAAGTAACCATTTTGACATTTTGTAGGTTTTTTCCTTTTTTGTGTGTGCACGTGTACACATCTATGTGCATGAGTGGGTATCAGAAGAGCTCGTCGGTGCTCACTGTCAAGCACTACCTACTCCTCTCTATATAAATATCTTCTGCTAATCCTCAGATCTCTACCCTCTTGGCCTGCGTGTGCAGTTTGCTTGGCTTGTTACATGAATTCTGGGATCTGAATACCATTCCTGTTGATTACATAAGTAGCGCTCTGACTATGGATGAATGTATTACTGGCTTGCTCAGTTTGTTTTCTTACACACCCCAGACCACATGCCTAGACTTTGCATGGCCCACAGTTGGCTGGGCCCTCCCACATCAATTATTAATCATCCATCTCCTTAGGACTAAGATAACAAGTGTGCACCACAATATCCAGCTTTTCTATGTGGACTCTAGATTGAGCATGAGTCTTCCTGCTTGCAAGGAAAACACTACTGATTGAGCTCTATCCCTGGCCCTTGAATGGCTTAAAACAACAGATACCTGCCATTATAATTCTTGAGGACAGAAGTCCAAAATTCAAGTATTATAAGGGCTTCAATTTTTCTGAGATTTGAAGAAAAAATTCTTTCTTATATGACAGCTCCAGGTTTGTGATTCTATAGTTTTGATCTCTGACACACTATAGGTGTGTCTTTTCTTTGTGTCATTGGATTTAGGGCCAGTACTAATGATCTAAAATGGATGATTTTTTTTTAATATTTTATTTGTATTTTGTATACATTGGTGTTTTTGCCTACATGTATGTCTTTGTGAAGGTGTCAGAACAGGAGTTGTGAGTTGTCATGTGGGTGCTGGGAATTGAACTTGGGTTCTCTGGAAGAGCAGCCAGTGCTCTTAACCACTGAATTATCTCTCCATCTCCCAAAACTAGAGATCTTATTTCAAATTCCTTACCATTAATTCTTTCTATGGTGCTGGGGGTTTTTTGTTTGTTTTGTTTTTCTTTTTTGCAAATAAGATATGGAGATGTCACCTAGCTTACTTCTGCTTGTAGTTAGGTTTTCTTCTGGCTCATTGTTGTGCCAGCAATATGGAATATGGAAAATGAACTTGTAAGGTTTGCCCATTGTCACATAGACCCATTATAAGTGTTTAATAATATTGTCGCCAAGGTATACTGAGAAATTAGCACGCGTGATTTCAGAATAGGAGACGAATAGGACTTGATAACTAAGAAAGGAGACTTAAGGTTGACTTCAAAATTGAGCTATACTGACTTTTGAATAATTGGACCATAAATTTTTATTTGTGGTTCAGATTTTGGTATTAATGTGATTTGATTCTTTGGGGCTTCTCAAAGCCTTTACCTCCCAAATACTGTTACACTGACAATAGAGTTTCAATATAAACATTGGGAAAGGATCAAAACATTAAAACTCTAGCAGTGCATTTAGGTCCTACTGAGAAAGAGTCAGTGGAAAGAGAAATCTGAGGAGCTGTCTGATGGGCAAAAATAGTAAATTCTATTCTCTGTATATTATTGAGAATTTATGTTTAAAACTTATTTCTAGAGGCAAGAGATATGGCTCGGTGGTTAAGAGCACTGGCTGCCCTTAAGAACCTGGGTTTGATTCCCAGCACCCACACAGTGGCTCACAGCCACTCGTAACTCCTGTTCCAGGGGCTCTGATACCCTTATCTGACCTCCAAGGGGATCAAGCATACACGTGGTAAACAGACATACATGCAAGGCAAAACATTCAAACATAAAAGTAAACCAAAATACTTATTTCTTTTCTTTTATACATTCTTGATGATTTAATACATTGTCAGTCTTTTAGACAAGTTTCTGTTTTACAAATATTTTCTGTTGTGTCTATTAAAATGTGTTCTTCCTTCATTTTGTCTTTGTTAATTTCAAATTTTTTATGTGGTTAAGACTTGTTTCTCCTTGTTCTTCCTAGATGACTTCACTTTAATAGAATTGAAATTTTCATACATGCATGCAGTATATTTGATCATACCTACCTTCTACTATTTTCCCTTCAGCTTTTCCCTGGAATCCCCAGCACATTCACATCCGAACATCATGCCCCCGCCACTCTCTCTAATTCTTCTTGGCCCATTTGCAACTGCCAATAAGCACATGGGTAGGGGGGCATCTGCTGGAGTATGGACAACCTAGCAATGGCTAAAACCAGAAAGAGAATGGACTGTCCTTCCCCCGTCTGTCATCAACTGCCAGGAGTTCCTCAGCCAGTAGGGTCTTGTGAGCCCCTCTCCCCAAACCCTGCTGGAATGCTGAAACCAAACAGATTTTGTGAGTTCTTAAATACAACAGCTCTGCCATGTCCTGAGACAGATTATACAACACTTCCCTATCTTCCTGCCCTGACATTCCTTTTGTCTCTTCCCCTTAGCAGGGGGAGGAGTTGGTAAGGTGTCCCATTTAGTACTGAGCATTTATTCTCAGCGCTTTATCCATGTGTGGGCCTCTCTGTTCACTGCATAAATAAGCTTCTCTGATCAAGGTTGAAAGCAACCCAGGTCTTTGGCTATAAACATAAATTTAGAAGATGACTGATTAGCAAAATAAGAATAGTTCTCTAGTAGGGCCTTTGGCATGGACTTTTGATCAGGTTTACAGTACCATTCATCCCTTCTTCAGAGCAAGCTTCAAATTCAAACAGGTGATTGGTTACCCCTCAAAATAGCCATCCTACAATGGTACCAGTGAACACATCTTGCCTGATAGGTTAGTATTGTGGCATGTATGGTCCTGTGCTGACTGAGACCATTAATGACTTTTTTCCCTTTACACCCTGCATAGCACCTTTAGCACTATGAAAGCTAATCAGCAGAGAGGTGTTTTCCTTTTGGACTGCAGATTGTGATTTCCCTGTTTCTTGCAATCAAGGTTCATAGTGCCTTTATCAGTAGAGTCTTCTTAACATATAGTTGAGTAGGCAACCAAGAACAATGCCAATAGTCAATGTTTGGCAGATCTCTGTGCTACCCTGCTTATAGGGAAGTATCCCTAGGATTTTCATTTAACAACCATGTCATATAGGAGCAGTTTCTCCAACCATGCAAGATAGTATTTGCTACTTTCAATAAAATAGTTTTAAAATTAGAATGCCAAGTAATATAAAATAATCGTTAATTATTTGCTTGTTGATTTAAAGAATATAGTATCTTATCTCATATCTAAATGCATTTAGTAGGTTTTATTGAGCCATTTTTAGTTGTTTTTTTTTTAATCAGTTTTTTATTAAATGTCAGGTAAGTTTGTTATAAAACACCCATGAATATATATTGACTCATTATTTCTCTTCTCAAGTTTTAAGCAGGGTTTGAAAACGCTTGGTGTTTTAGAGAAAATTCAGATGTTTCCAGAAGCATTTTATAACATCCTCTGTCGTAAACCTGAGAATCTCTCTGCAAAAAATCTTAATGATCTTTTCACAATACGTTCATCATCGGATGTACAAGCTTTGAAGTTTTGGAAGAGTTACTTACAAGATGTTGAGGGTATGGAAATTTTTTTTCAATATGTTTATTAGGGTTATGCTCTTGCCATTAAGAAGACTTAAATCTGTTATCTATATTTACAAAGGATACAAGCATAAGATGGAAGCAATGAGGAAAGTTACCAAGTACACACACACACATAAATACACAAATACAGAGAGACAGACACACACATATTCACACACACACACACACATAAATACACACATACAGAGAGACAGACACACATATATTCACACACACACACATGATAAATGCACACATACAGAGAGACAGACACACACATATTCACACACACACATGATAAATACACACATACAGAGAGACACATATATTCACACACACACACACACGATAAATACACACATACAGAGAGACAGACACACATATATTCACACACACACACACACGATAAATACATACAGAGAGACAGACACACATATATTCACACACACACACAATAAATACACATACAGAGAGACAGACACATATATTCACACACACACACATAAATACACACACAGAGAGACAGACACACATATATTCACACACACACACATACACACAGAGAGACAGACACACATATATTCACACACACACACACACACACACACGAATGATGGATGATTGCAACAACAAAGACCAGTTTTAAAGCTAATTTCTGTTTTATCCGTTTTCAATTTAAAACCAAACTAAATTATTCTATATCCACTATATTCTCTATACCGTTAATATTTGTAATTAATTATTCCATTTTATAAAAAAGAAAATTTTAACTTTCAAGTTGAAATTGTCTTTACATTTTTTATTTTTACCATTTAGTTTTTTGAGCATTTGTTAAGCTAGCATATTAAATAGTGATTACGTTAAAAAAGTGTATAATAAATAGGTAGACTCTGAGTTTTCAAGATTCTCTTATTGAAAGTACTACTTAGCACACTTTATTTTAGTTTGTCTTACTTGGATGTCAGAATCTGTTAGTATCATTATTCTTAGTTTAGTTGGGAAAGAGTCTGTTGACAGCAGTGTATAACATGGATTCATTCAATTTTCATTTCTCTTTAATTTCTAACTTTTCAGATGGTAAATCTGCAACAACACTGGAAGACATTCTTATTTTTGCAACCGGTTGTCGTTCAATTCCACCTACTGGATTTAAACCCGCTCCTTCAATTGAATGTCTACACATGGATTTTCCTCTTGGAAACAAATGCAAAAACTGTCTAGTTCTACCAATCACCAATTCATATAAAGAATTTCAAGATAATATGGATTTTGCCATAAGAGATACTCTAAGACTAGAAAAGGAAAAAAGGTCTCTCTCACTACCTTGGACTTTAAATGTTTCTTCTAATGAAGAAATGCTTCTTTAAAGGCTGCTATTGATGACTTTGTTTCTAATAATCATCACTTTTGAACATTCTGGCCAGCTTCTTGGCCTAATAAAATTTATGGATCTCTTCTAAAGGAATGTTTTGGCTTCTGAACCACAGGATGTTTGATCAAAGCATTCTACTCATGTTTGGTGATAGCTTGCTGTTACTGTGCTTTCTTCATAACTTCGATATGAATGTTTCTAGAATGGTTGTGCAAACTATTCAGTTGTACAGGTGGTCAGCTATATTAGCATGATATAAAAAATCTATTAACTTTTTATAAATCTGAATTACTTTTATAAGATCATGCAGTTTTCCTAGTTTTGTGCAGTCTTCAATTGTTTTTTTGTTTGTTTGGTTTGGTTGTTTTGAGGCACGTGTCTTACATTGTTCTGGTGTCCTGGAACTGACTATGTAGACCAGGCTGTCAAATTTCTTTATTTTAAAGCATTAAATAGAAATGTTGGGTAAGTCATCCCATAAATCAGAGATATTCATATGCTCTTCTAGGATTTAATTTTTAAATGTTTTTGTAATTAATTGACCAATACAACAAGACAACAATTAAATAATGGCTAATTGGAAATACTGTATAAATAACAGAACTAGCCAGGTGGTAGTGGCACACACCTTTAATCCCAGCACTCATGAGGCAGAGGCCTGTGAATCTGAGTTCATGACCAGCCTGATCTACAGAGTGAGTTCTAGGATGGTCAGGACTACACAGAATCCTTGTCTCAAAAAAGCAAAACAACAAAAATGTAGAACTATACAAATAGTTTTGAACCTATGGGTGCTTCATAATCTTAAAAGCAGGGCTGAGGTATTTTCAGATGTAGGTGAAAATACCTTAGAAAGTACGTATCATTTAAAGCCTTATTTAGTCAGTATGTCTCATATGTAAAACCATTCTAGGAGTCTGAATAATGTCTGTGGACTGTCATATGGTTTGGCTACATAGCTATTTATTGTCATGATGGTAGTGTGATTGGAAAGCTCTCACCTTAGCATTCTATAGTTACCTTCTATACTTTCGAAAGATGCATTTTGTATAAGCAATGAATAAATAATTTAAAACTACAAATAGTTAAAAAAAATACTCTAATTTTGCCACATAAGAGATAAGTAATGTATTTTGTATATTCTTTATAAACTATTTATTTTTCAATTTTTATTATTTTGTGACAGGGTCTTTCTATAGAGCCCCACCTGGTCCAAATTTGCAATCCTCCTACCTTAGTCACTTAGGTGCTAGGGTTATGATGTATACCATCATGCCCAGCAATGTTTAGTTTTTGACTATATGAATGCCACCAAGAGTAAGAAGAAATCATATAATCAAATCAATTCAAGATATCTATAGTCTATAGCAGGGCGTGACGGCACACACCTACAATGAAGCACTTTGGAGGCTTAGGCAGAAGGATCAGCAGTGACGGAGTGTGACCATCCTGGGCTACATGAGACATGAGACCCTGTGTCAATAAGTAAAAAATAAATAGTAAATGCAGGGCCCACTCTTAGTAATGCCTTCATATTTGCAGCCCTAATCTCTTATCAAATATAAGTAAAACAAAGCCCTAGTTTTCAATTAAAATTACCATCAGAGCTTAAAAATAAATCACTTTTTCCTTCATACACAAAGCAGGTGTCAGCTGTTGGTCATGAACTGTTGTTACTCCCCAAGAAACACCTTTAAATAACAGGATTGGTTTGATATTGGTAATGCACTTCTTAATGCCAAAAACTCAAATGTAATCACACTGTCATTTTCTTACCTCAGAACCTTTCAAGTTGTAGTTAACAGAACTAATAAAGCTCCTCTGAAACTTGAGCATTTAACATTAAGACATTTCTTTGTCTTGTATTTCATTTTGCTAGATTTTTAAAAGTAATTAAAAGTATAATTACTCAAAAGTAATTAAATCTATCATCAAATAGTTTAAACCTCACACTCAACAGACAGCTTTTATTCCAAGTGTGTTAATTGGATATTTATGTCTTAACCTACTTAGTTCTTACAAAGTCTTAAAGGCTGTTAAATCCATTCAACTCCAAAATGTTATTTTCTAACTTGTAGTTTGAATTAATTTTTTTTTTCCTGGAATAATAACATAACACTCTCATAGTGTTGGGTTGGGATGCGGAGCCTTGGGCTGGCCCAAAGAGCAATATTTCACTTTTCACTGCACATACTGTATATGTAGACATGGCCTTAGTGATGAGGTGGTATTAATAATAACAGGATATTTACTTCTTGGAGTGAAACAATCAGATTTAGAAATGTATTCTTGTTTGAAGGTTTTGTTAGCATGGTCCTTAGGTAAATCTTTACACTTGAGAAACTGCAGTGTTAGTGTGTCGTGCTTATTATAATTTTTCCTGTTGCTTTAGAGCATAGTTCTTCCATTAAATTCTAAGGAACAGTCTTATGTTTAGTTAAGTAAAAAGCCTGCATTAGCATGGTCTCTGTTGTCTGAATTTATGTTTCCCCCTAATTATATTGAAAGCTTTTGGAACTTGTACATTCAGTGTTAAAAAGCTAGACAAAGGGGCATATACAATGGTAAGTTTTTCCAGTGACTTTGCTTTAGCATTCGGTCATAAGAAAATGGTAAGAACTAGTCTCTGGTGATAAACATGAGTATTAAATCATTGTTGTAAACTAGTTGTCATTGCTTCAAATAATGCAGTGTAAAGCATGAGAGCACACTTAATGATTAATTACTTGAATGTATATTATCAGTAACTCAGGAAATTTTGTAGCCCTTGCAAGAGACCCAATTTTCAAACTCTGATTTTGGCCATCTTCAATTTTCCAAATATACTCTAATACCTACTGTACACCAGATATTGTACTAAGAAATAGTTTACAAATCAGTCTGTTTAAAGTATAATGAAAATGCATAGCCCAGTGGTAGAGTATTTGCCTAGCTAGCATATATAAGGCCTTGAATTTCATCCACAATATCACAAAAAAATTAAATTAAAAAATAAAACATGAAAAGTTACAATAAAGTAAATGTGCTATGTCACTAAGTGTGATGTGCTCATATAAAAATTAACTTGTTGGGATCTATCTTAGTTGGGGTTACTATTGCTGTGCTGAAACACCATGACCAAAAGCAACTTGGGGAGGAAAGGGTTTATTTTGCTTACACTTCCATATCACTGTTCCTCACTGAAGGAGGAGGAAACCTGGAAGCAGGAGCTAACGCAGAAGCCATGAATAAATGCTGTTTACTGGCTTGCTCTGTGGGTTGCTTGTTCACTTTCTTACAGAACTCAAGACTACCAACCCAGGAGCGGCACCATGGGCCATGGACTGGACCGTCTCTCATCAATCACTACGAAAATGCCCTACAGGCTTGCTCACTGCCCAATCTTGTGGAGGCATTTTCTCAACTGAGGCCCCCTTCTCCTAGCTGTCTCTAGCTGTGTCGAGGATATGATTCTTTTTTAATGCAGATGTACTTCTCACTTTCCCTTTTTTATTGGTGTATAACAATTGTACAAACCAGTGGCTTTCATGACATTTTTATATATGGATACATGTATGTGATGAGTTTTGGTCATATTCACTCCCCTTAATTACCTCATAATTTGATTCCTCTCCTATTCCCACTAGTCTCTTAACCAAATAGTCTACTTACAAGGTTAATAATATTATTAAAGATCCTTTACTCTTATTTAAGTTTGAGAGATCTTGAAACTCCTAAAGAAATTGTCCTGAGGTATTCTATGATAAAACCATTCCCTAATGTGGTTTAATTATTTAAGCCAAAAAATCTGGAGTCAAATAAACAGCTACACTAAATTGACTAACATTGAAGCCATGGTTTTTATTCTTTCTGATTATAATAATACAAGTAAGTATCTTGGTCTTAACTTTGCAAGGATATATATATATATATATACATATATATATATATATATATATATCCTTATTAATGTAGTTACTCTTTTTTCCGTGGGGTATGTTTTAAATTTATTTTCTTTAAATTTATTCCCCATACTATACAGTATTGGACAGAAATATAGGCGCATATATTTTCACACTGTATAAATATCATTTTCTTAGTATTTTATGCTAATGTGCCTTATAGTCTTGGAGTTTGTGATGGAATTGAAATGGTTAAATGGCAAATTTTTACTTAAAAGTGGGCATGCTCAGGTGAGTAAGATTGAACTCTCATTTTGGAAGGTGGAAAAGTAATTATGCTTTAAATAGTCCATGGATACTAGAATCCAGAAGACTTAAGGCAGTAACTGTTAATAATTTTCCTTACAACACACCTAGGTCATTGAAGATTCCTTTAAAATACTAGTAACAGCTCTGAAGACAACCCCAGTAAACATTCTATTTGGTTTCTTAATGCATGTGTCAGTTACTATAAAATAGAAGATAAAGTAATTCTTAAGGACTCCTGGTTCTAGGCTGAGTTCCTGTGGCTTTAAAAGTAAATAGCCTCTTTTTTATCTGTCAAATAGAGCTCTTTTTTTTTTTTTATTGCATAGTGTAATCTTGATTTTAAAATAATAGAATAACAATTTTATTTGTATAATTTTGAAAGCCAAATTTCAGCTCAGAATCTGATTGCTTCAGAATTGAACCCTAATGCAATGTCATCAGAGAACTTACTGAATTGGTAGTAAGTTCTCATTGTATAACCATTTTTGACATTTATGGTCAATATGCGGTTTATTTTATGTACAAACCTGGCTGTGATCATTGAAATTACGCTCACAATAATGGTTATTGTTTTGTTGTTGTTTGTAATTTGAACCACTGAAAGGAGATTTTTGTCATTTGACTCCTTCGTGATTTTATGCCCTAGTATGCCAAACCATAAAGCTAGATCATTTTGATTAAGAAATGAGACTGAGAAATTTGTCACTTTTGTGGTAAAGTTCTTGTGTTCAGAGAAAAGAAGGAAAGGACATTTCTGCTATAATGGGAATCAAGAAAAAGCAGGTTCCAGGTTTCCATTTAGTCTTGTAATTGTTTCAACCCTCTAAACCACCCAGCTGAGAGTGCAGTATCAATTAGATTCCTAGCTCTACACCACGCCCCTGCCCCAAGAAGCAAGTTAAGCAGCGACCCTCAGAAAGCTTGGCCTGATTGGTCGGAAACGCCGCTGTCTGGGGCGAAGGGCGTGGCCTGGGACGGAGGAGGCGGGTCGGCTCCCTCTTGACCCGCCCCGTGGTTCTGCTTCCGGGGTGGGAGGGAGGGCCACGTCATCTTCGAGCTCCCAGTGCCAGCCGGGCAGTGGATGGTGGGAAGTAAGATGGCGGCAACACCCAGCATTCGGGAGAGGCAAACAGGTACTCGCTTATTTCCTCCTGTGCAGTTTGTGCCCGAGCAGCGACCTGTTTGCATGTTGCCTTCACTGGATTGTTCGTGAAACTCGGAATTGAGTTTTGAGAGCTGCTCCGTTTTATGGTGGGGAAGAGGTGCTTTAGCTTTACAGCTTTTGCCTGTGGTACAAGCGAAGGGGCTTTAGGAGTGGGCTGTTTGCCACAGTGCTACTTTTTTTAAATTTTTAACTGAGCTTCTGAAGGCCTTCACGACAAGGACTGGCAGCTGGTGTTTTCTTTCTTATATTGTCACTTAACGAGGTCTCCAGGTTTGTGTTTGTTCGTGTTTCAACTCTCCCAGATTGGCTTGGTTTTCACTTTCATTTTACTGTGTAAAAAAAAAACAAAACTGTCTCCGACACTTGCTCCATAAGTACAAAATCTTCTCAGAGCGCTTCTCAGAGTATTCTTCTCAGAACTCCTTACAGTCTTGGGAGAACCTGAAGAAAATGCCAGGTGATAATGACTTTCTTCTGCAGCTTGCTGGAAAGGACTGGAGAATGTCAAATGAATTAACAGCATCCCATTTCAATTGTTCGACAAATTAGTAATTCTAAAATAGTATAACAGCTGTATCCTAAGTAGAGCATGTTCGTACAGCTTCCATTTATTCAGTAATATGCAAAGATACATATTTCTTCTGTTGGCTTTTGATTTGTTTTAAACAACTAATAATTTGGTGTATGTATATTGGCCCCAAAATAATGATTTATATATGCTATTTATATGTGTTTATGATATATGTTTATGATTTATTTATGCATATATATATATATGATTTATATATACTACTTGCAGAGAAACTTTATTCCAAAGAGAATAGAAATAGGCCATAAGCCATCAAGAATTTTTACATTTTAATTCTCTTGAAATTATACTCATTTGTATGAAAAAAACTGGTTACAATCAATATGACATATGAGAAGAATTTGAACTATACCCGATTCCTTCTCTTGTAAAACAAAAACAAAAACTTGATAGATTTGAATGTAGTGATGACACAGAAAACATACTGAATTGTGCTTTACCTTTCTCAGTAGGTAGTTTAGTAAAACCAGTCAGACACAGTAAAGCATATCTTAAATATGGGGAAGTCCAAATCTGATTTGGGGAATGCTTGATAGTTCCTTTTATTCTCAAGCAAAAAGACCAGCTTGTCCTATCAGTTTGGTTCCAAAAGCTTAATAAACCTAAAAAAAAATTAGCTCTTACTACCCTACCCATCTAATGAAAGTGAGCCTTTTAAAAGTTGAGTTTATATAATAGTACATTTTAATATGCAGACATTGTAAAACATTAAAATCTAGTATTACATATTGTTTTTCAATGGAAATAATCTTTATTATAGCAAGATTCCACATTACCTCTATAAGCTTTGCTGCATCAGTTATTAAATTTGTATTATAAATGGATCATGTCTTATTTTCAGAAGAATACCGTCCTTTTTTATTAAAACAGTAGAGGAAACATCTCCTTGATTTCTATTGAGAATATTTAGCAATAACAATCCTCAAATATTCTAGGTAGAATATGCTTTGGTACAAAATAATTTGCAGTCAGTTTGGATAGATGAAATAATAGTTTATGCATTGAGAATTTATTATTATTTTAAGTGGTTTCTATTGCTATTTTTGTTATTTGCTATTTCTGTTCTATTTTTGTACTAAAGTATGAAAATATTAGCTAGCATGCCTGTTTCTTGCTTTGTCTTCCTGAAATAACCTTGTCACCTCAAATGCTACCTCCTTTGTGAAAGCTTCATGGATCAATTTCTTTTTCCTATCTTCCATTCAACAATCAGAGAGGGAGTTGCTTCCTCCTCTGTTACTATTGCAGGTTCTTGTTAATCTCCCTTGCTTTTCCGTGTTGCATAGCCCAAATCAACTGCTTTTTCTCTTGCTGTGATCTCACCTGGCCTCTTACCTTTAAGAATTACGTTTGCGGTTATGCGTTGCGAGGTTTAGTCCATTCTCATGGCAGGGAGAATGGCACTATGCAGGCAGACAAGACGCAAGAGAAGTAGCTAAGAGTTCTACGTCCTGATCCTCAGGCAACAAGAAGAGAGAGGCTCTGGGCTTGGAATGGACTTTTTGAATCCTCAGACCCCACCTTCAGTGACATACTTCCTTCAAGAAGGCCTAATCCATTCAAATAGTGCCACTTCCTGGTGACCATGTATTCATATCTTTGAGGCTAAGGGGAGCATTCTCACCACCACAACTGGTGATTTCCAGGTCTTCATAGAGAGCCTAGACTTCTGAATTCAGGTCACTTGATACCAGTTAATGAAAGCTTCCTTCTTATAGTTGCTCAGGTAAAATTTTCTTTTTTTACTTTAACTCAGATTTGTAAGCAAATCATGCCAGTTTTACTCTATACCTGTATCCAGTACCTGTTGCTGTCCCTCAACACGGTCCCCTGAATTTCTACAATGACTTCCTATATGTACTATTTGTTTTTACAGCCTTGTTCCTTTAAATTCTTTTACAGGTCGTAGCCCCACTAAACATGGCATTAATTTGCCCAAAACCTTCTAGTAGCTTCTTATTTTGATGATGGTAAAAGAAAATGGTCTCCAAGTCCACATATGAACTAGTCTCTGATTGCTTGTTCTCTTTGTTACCTTGCCTTGACCCCACACCTGGATACTCCCACCCTTTGTGTTTGTTTCCTCCTCCTAGAATCTTCTTTCAAAGTAACTTACATGGCTCACGCCCTCACTTCCTCTAGGCCTTTACTTGAATGCGTGTTTCTCTGTAGGCTTTCCTAAGCACTACTTAAAAAGAATACCCCACCTCACTTTTCTCCTTTCCCAGTCCCATTTTTCCTCTCAGCATTTATCATGTCTCAAAGATCATGTGTTTTACTTATTTTGTAAATGGCTTTTGTTCCTCAAGAAGAATAATGAAAATATTTTTATTCAGTCTTTCTTTCGTCCATTGGATCCCCTATAGGTAGGGCAGTATCTAACACATGGTAACCACTCAATAAATGCTTGTTGATTGAATGAATGAGCAAATGGTGCATATAAATGACAGTGATTGCTCACTGAATGAGTGAAGAAACTTTCCTGGGTAAGAGTGAAGCTACCTAACCAAATCTAAGAATGTAGAGCCCATAAAGAAACCTAGTTTTTCGTTTCCATTAGAAGCAGTGATTTAAGCGCTGAAGCGTTAAACTGATGAAGTAGAATTGCATTTTTTTTTAATCACTCTTTAAACATGTGCTTCAAAATGTCTTTGAATAGTTTAGTTAGTTAAGGCTCAAAGTTGGAGAAGCTTTCCTAATTGAGCCAAGATAAATAGGCGATTATCTGCTGGTACCGGCTTTTCATCATGAGATGAATTAATGGCTATTAACTTTGCGTGATGTGAGCTGATGTGACAGCCCAAGCTGTGGTTCTTCCTGCATGTCATTGAGTCAAGAATAGGATCAGCTTCTCCTAGAACCAGGGATTTCGTGTGTCTTCAGTGCCTGGGGATGGGAGGGGAGCACCACTGAAAGCACAGTAGGGGGCCAGTCCAGGAGCATTAGGTTCATGCTATTTATGTGTATGTTTACATAATATCATAGCATTGTCACTCTTTGAAGTAGGCATAAGCTATTGGTAATATGTATTATTGTACCACCATTTTACATGGGAGGGGACGGGGGGAATGGTTGAGCTGGCAAGATGGCCCAGCAGGTAAAGGCACTTGCCACCAAACCGGTGAGCTGAGTTTGATCCCCAGGACCCACATGGTGGAAGAATAGAACCAACTCCCACAAATTGTCCTATGGCCGTCACATGTGTAGCTTGACATACGTGCATGCACACAGGTACACACAATAAATAAATAAACATAAAACAAAGTTCATATATGCACATAAATATCCTGATTTACTTAGCTCTCTGTGTCCATGGTTGCTCTACCTGTGTGATTTAGACAACTGTGAATCAAACCTATTATAAGTAAAATGTGGCTATACTAAACATGTACAGGCATTTTTCTTGTCATTGTTCCTTAAACAGTGCAGTACAACAACCTGTCATTTACATTGGCTTGGGTCTTAATAGCTAATCTAGCCATGACTTAAAGGAATCCTCCAAGGTTATATGCAAACACTATACCATTTTTATTTTAAAATATTATCAAAGAAGGTCTATTAAATGTGAGGGCCTTGAGCATCCAAGACATTTTGGTATCTAAAAGAGTTCTGAAGCCAGTCTCAGGATCCTCGAGATCCCAGTGGTGACTGAACAGTGTCTTTTCAAGGATGGTACTAAGCAGCATTACACCTGCCGGCCTTGACCTTCAGGTGTTTAATAACAGTTCTTTCAGTGGATGAATATGCTATAAGGTTATTCGTGTATTGTATAATTCTGTATTCTAGATTGGATTGTAGATTATTGTGTATTACTGAACATCCAAATGCTTTTAAAAATCAAAGTAGCCTGGTATGGTGGCACATCTCTTTAATCCCTGCACTAGGAGGCAGAGGCAGGCGAATCTCTGAGTTTGAGGACAGCTTGGTGAAGCTCCAAGGTAACCAGGGCTACATAGTAAGGCCTTGTCTCAAAATTAAGTAATTAGTTAACTAACTAAGTAGATTTCAAGATAGCGTTCTTAGGTCACCTGATTATACATTTTCTTGAATGCTTCGCCATCTCAATTTCAGGTGCTTGCATGCAGGAAGTCCTAGGTTTGATCCCCAGCACCACATAAAAACTAGGTGGCGCGGTAGTGCATATGTGCCTGTAATCCCAGCATCTAAGAGGTAGTGGCATGAACATTAAAAGTTCAAGGTCATCCTCGGCTGCACACAGCACTTGAGGCTTTCTTAGTGAGACTGTATTTTTTTTAAAAAGTCACACAAACACATGTACACACAGAAGTAGCACAAGCACAGTACATTTTCCTTTTCCTTAGAAGGTGTTTTTATCTACTGTCGTCTGTGAACAGACTAGTGATAAAAACCACGAAATAGCATGTAAGCAGGACTGCGGTGGTTAGTGAATAACTTCAGTTATCTACTGCATTATGAAGTCTCATGTTTCCCAGGACTGTAAAATAATTAAGTCGTATACCTGCCAGCAGGTTTGTTGGCTATAAAATATACTCTTGGGTAACTAAAAAATAGACCTACTGTAATTGATTTCCGTAGGAAACAGTTAAGCATGCCACAGGCAGCCTTTGTTTTTATAAAGATTGTTCCTAATCTATACCTTCAGCCACATGGTTAGTAGACAGCAGTAGCAGGTAAGCTATTAAGACTGTTCCAAGAAAAGGATCAAAGCAGTTGTTTAGGTGTGTGTGTAAAAGGCAGTGTGGGATTGTCAGGAGAGATTTCGAAATGCCTTTTCAGGAGTGTGAGGTTTTTGTTGGTCGTTTTGTTTCCCACAGTGTCAAGGGTCAAAGCCATGTATGTTGTTGAGCAAGTGCTGTACCACTGACCTACACCCCAGATTCCACTACACCCCCAGATTCCACTACACCCCGATTCCAAAGTACTTTTTCCTGAACCGTTTTCACAGCTTCTTTTGGGACAGGTGCCTTTTTTTAAAGGTCCGAAACGGATGGTAATTGGCTGTTAATGAAGTCATCCTACAAGAGTTGACCCTACTTTTTACACATCTATCATTTTATTAGTTTTCTTAGCATTCATTTATGCATTTTGCTTATAGTTAGAAAATAACAAATACGGGGAAAAACTTACTAAAATAACTAATATTTTTTCTCTAAACTTATTTTCAGTGGCTCTGAAGCGTATGTTGAATTTCAATGTACCTCATGTTAAAAACAGCACTGGAGAACCAGTATGGAAGGTAAGAGCGACTTTAATGGGCACTGTGGCCTTTTCGTTAGCCCTGAAATGATAGTAACTGGAGGAAATTTCTTGTTAATACAAACATAGTAGTACATTTCAGTTAGCATTCATGAATATTTTAACAATTTACTATCCCCTAGACAAGATAGGTGTTTGCATAGCATGTGTAGTGTGCAAGAGGATCATGTATGTTACGTGTAGTGCTGTCACTTTATAGAAGGGACTTGAGTGTTCAAGGATTTGTTACCTTGGAGGGTCCTGGAACCAAACTACAAGAATATATGCTTTCCCCATCTACATACATGTAGCTGCAATAATGTTTACTTTGTAAGTTAAGTACAGAAGAAGTTACCAGTAGTAAAGTAAAACGAAGGTTACTGGAAAGCAAGCACTGTGGTAGTTTGGCAGTAGATCTGATGACAAGACAGCATTGGGTGACTAAAGAGTCAGGAGACGCACTGGACAAAGAGATCGTTCATGCCATAGGTAGTTTGGAGTAGAACTGCAGGGGGCTTTGGCAGAGTGGGCTAGGACATATGAAACCTCTTCATGCCGATCGGAGTGGTTTACATTATGGGTTGTTTATTACTGTAATTTTTCATTTAATATTTTCTGAACATGGTTGTCTACAACTGAGACTGCAGAAGTAGAGACTGCAGGTAAGGGACTACTCTATATTTAAAGTTTAAACAGAGAAGTTTTGGAAGATACCACACCGTTTAGAGCCACAGCAGAAAGATTTTAGTTTCTCTAAAGAAATTCCTGACATTTGAGAACACAATGTAATAAGAATAGCAGAATTCATTTCACCCCATAGCACTTTCTTCCTCCATTAAAAAGTCACTAAGATAGTGGCGAAAAACAGCTATTGAAGGTCTCATGTGTTAGCCAACCTCTCAAGCTGGTAGTGAGTTAGCAGACTGAGATGGAGTTCTGTCTTTGGGACATTTGTTTTATTTGGAGTTCCTGTTAGTTTTTGTTGTTAAGACGTTGTCTTTGACTGTAGCCCAGGCTGGCCTCAGACTCACTACAATCCCTTCTCAGCCCCTGAGTGCGCCATCACAGGCGGGAGCAGCTGCATCTGGTTTAGGTACTTAAGCAATGTCAAGTTCACTTAAGGCGCTTAAATTTCTAAATTTTTTATAGTGTTGAAACTTACTACATTTTAGAGTTTTTATTTTATTTTATACATGTGGGTGTTTTCCCTGCATGTATGTATGTGCACCACATGAGTGTCTGGTGCTTGCAAGGGGCAGAAAAGGGGGATGGATCCCCTGGAACTAGATTTTTAGATGGTTGTGAATCACCTTGTGGGTACCATGAATCAATCCTGGATCTTCCGAAGAGAAGTCAGTACATTAACCACAGAACTGGCTCTTCAGCCCCATATTTTAGTTTAAAAGTGGCTAAATTTTTATTCATGTTCTTAGAAGGGATATATATGGAATAGGAAAAAACAATTCAAGTATGAATTTGCTATATGTTTGAAGTTCTTTATTAAAGTTAAAATAGAGAATTTGGTCTGATTTTTAAACTTAGAATATTTTATAAGAAGTTTCTAAAATTGTTGCTTTATTTAAACATAACTGGTAATGTTTTAAAGAATATATAGCTATATGGAAGTGTATTTGGGTAGTGGTAGAAATACTTAACACGACTAAGAATTCAATTTAATAATTACTAACTGATTTCAATATTACCTTAATATAATTGTTCATTAATAATGATGTTTAAACAAACCACTTTTTTAAAGGTACTCATTTATGACAGATTTGGCCAAGATATCATCTCTCCTCTGCTGTCGGTGAAGGAACTAAGAGACATGGGGATCACTCTACATCTGTGAGTTTTAACATATTTACAGTGGCGTTTATTTTCAAATTCATTGAGAAGGATTTCTTTGGTAACCTGGAAGTCAAATTTTTAAGGACTGTTTACAGAGAAAATTAATGTTAGATTACAGTACCTATGTAACCCTATTTCTAAGGTTAAAAATAGTTTCATTTTGGGACTATATAGTTTCAAATTTTAAATATTTTTTTCATTTTTTGGTAGTCTTGGTTGATCTTTGAAGAAAAAAACTGGAGCTCTTTGACAGTCTTCAACCTCGAAAGGGATTTTGCCTAATTTAAATATACTTTAAAAGAATCCAAAGTAGTTTACCAGTAACACGATCATTTTAAGTGACTAAATGAAGTAATGGCCATCAAATCTTTGCTTTTTTGACTACTAAGTTTAATTGTTTGATATGTGTGATAATAAGACACATTCCTTACTTTATAGTCATCCTGGTAAAGCATTTGCAGGAGCACTGTATTGCTAAGTAGATGCTAATACTTTTGTGTACTAAAGTAATCCAGTTTTATGTAATCTACTTATGTTTTATCCATTTATGGTGTTAGAATCATTTTTTTATTCTGTGATATTTAATCGAAATATACTATTTTACTCATAATTTAAGATTATCAGTGGGTACCATGTCAGAATTTGCTTTGATTAGCTTAAATTCTTCAGTTGTATAATGGATGTTTGTCTACTCTTAATAGAATATTATATTCCATTGATTATACTGTTTAAAAAATTATTCATCTGAATGTACAGTGGTTGGAGGGAGGCACATGTGGAGGTCAGAGGACAACTTGCAGGAATCCTCTCAACTTCCTCCATTTGGGTTCCAGGTTTATAGGCTTGGCTGCAAACTCTTATTTGCTGAGCTGTCTCACCAGACACTGGTACTACCTTGGTGGTAGTGCTGCTGCTGCTGGTGCTACTGGTACTGCTGGTGCTGCTGTTGTTGCAGCTGGGGATTATCCCTAGGGGCCTCACCCTTCCTGGCAAGAACTCAGCCACTGAGCTACACACCCAAGCCCAACTGAGTCAATTATAAATACACCTTACTATTTTTTTTTTATTTTATTTTAAAATTAGAGTGTTCTGGAAGTTTATTTTTAGTTATATATAAAGTTGCTTTAAGCACTGTTGAGAGAGGAGTTACTTAGGCCTTGGCATTTCGTATTGTCTGCAGGTGTTGGATTCATGTGGGGGATGTTTGATTGCTAATGATCTACACATGCTATCAGTAGAAAACTTGAGGAGTTCTGAATCAATAAAACCACCTGAGCTCAGAGGCTCAGGGTTCCACTGTCCACTATAGTGCTTGCCATGATAATGGTTCCCTCTACTGAGGTCTGCAGGGTTTGCACCTATGAATATGCCTCTGTGTCTTCCTTTGTGAACCTAAACAGTAGTTGTACTGTACAAATGGCTCCCAGTGTGGTAGGCAGAAAGTAAAGAAGGGCAAGACATCACAACAACTGCATCCAACATGGAGGCAAGGAAGAAGAAAAAGAAACTCCAGACCTTGTAGAGTCTGTTTTGTTTGTTTTGTTTTTCTGCAAACCTGTCCAGAAACTGGTGAAGCAGTCCTGACGAGACTCATCAGCTATGGTGATGAGAACTCTACACTATAAGGGAACCCTTCCTGCAGACGAGTTTACCAGTTGTTTTTCCTGCAAGCTAGACTCTGTCTTAAAATCTAGAAAGTGTTTCCTCAGAGACTCAGAAGCTGTCTTTCAGAACCGGCTGAGGCCATATCTCGTGCTGATAGCCAAACTGTAAAATCTCCCGGGTAGTGCTGGTTTTGAAGGCATGAAGGCGTCTTTGGAGAGCAGCTGAGAGGCCAGGAGAGGCCATGGTAAAAGTGCAGCCTCAGTACAGTTGAAGGCCCAGACTGAAGGAGTCATGTAAAGAAGTTGAGGCTTGGCACCTTGCAGAGAGCCCAGGAGAGGCTATTGGTAAAGCAGCCTAGTTGCAGCAGAAGACCCCAGCATTCTGAAGATGCCAGAGCCATGGGATGGCTACCAAGAACAGCAGCAGTGGGGGAGGGGAACCAGCCAGAACCTGGAGGACAAGCTGTGTGTGCTTGTCAGAGCCAAAGAAGTGATTTAAGCCTTTTGGAGGAAACTGGAAGATCATGAGTGAATTCCAGATAATTAGACATTGATAACGTTTTTCTGCTGTCGAAAAACATTGTGAAAAGTCTGATAGGTGTTTAGTTTCATTAGGTCTTGTCCTTGAGATTGTTCCTCTTGTAAATAGTTTAGCTGGTTTAGTGTTGAGTTGTAGAGATAAAGCAATTTTTTTTCATCTTATACAGAAAAAAAGTAATTGATGTGGAAGTTTAGTTATGTATGAAAAAATTTTATGCACTATTGGGTGAGGGGCTACCTAGGCCTTGGCATTTTGTATTGTCTGCAGGTGTTGGATTTATATGGGAGATGTTTGATTGTTCATAATCTACACGTGCTATCAGTAGAACACCTGAGTTCAGATACTCAGGGTTCCATTGTCCAATATGGTGCTTGCCATGATTGTGGTTCTCTCTGCTGAGGTCTGGCAGGGTTTGCACCTATGAATATTCCTGTGTGTCTTCCTTGGTGAGCCTGAACAGTAGATGTACTGCCTCATTAGAGTCCCTGTTACAATTGATATCATAGCATTTTTCTTAATAATTTACAAAATGATTTTTAATTTATAAGTACCTTTTTTGATAAAATACCTACTTGACAGTGTTTCTTTTCCTTTTTATATTAGCTTTGTTTTTTGTTTTGGTTTTGAGACAAGGTATCACAATGTAGTCCCAGCTGGCCTACCTGTCTCTTCCTGCTGAATGCTGAGATTAAAGACATGCACCACCATTCTCCTCTTATTGACTTGATTGCTTGTTTCGTTTTGCTTTTTAAAATGTGTTTTTAATTATGTGTATGTGTCTGTGTCTATGTGGTGTTATATGCATATGCGTGTAGGTGTCCTCCGAAGCCAGAAAGCTGGAGTTTACATGTGGTTGGAAGCTACCTAACATGAGTTTTTGGAACCAGACTCGGTATTTCTGCCAGAGCTGTGTGTGCTCTTAACTGCTGAGCCATCTCTCCAGCCCCTCATTTTATATTCGATTTGAAATGCTAATTTGTTTTGCTAACATACTAATTCTTACAAACTAAAGTGGTTGAGCTAGATGCTATCCTTAGGTTCATATTTTTTAAATCTTCGTGGCTTACCACTGGCACCTTACTAAGCATTTGTTAGTAAACAGTCTATAATTTAGAAAATGTGATTGCCACATAGTTGGACAACTAGTTGATAATAGAGCTGTGGCCGTGTTGTTTATCCACTAATGCTGTATTGTTTGTCTAATGATTCATAATGGCCTCGTAGCAGTGACAAATAGAAGTAAGGTCTAACTCCATACTGGTTTAAGGGTAACAAGATAGTTGGCCAGTTTGAGAGGAGGAAGCAGAGCAAGCTTTCACCAGAGCATGGAAAGGCTGTATAGCCGTGGACAATCCCTCACAGCCTGGCCTCTGCCTGAGTACACTTCATCAGTTATTTTATGCTCTTGGAAGCTAGTTTAGACTGATTTGTAGAAAATGGCAACCACAGGTCTCTAGAATGGTGGTTATACCATGTAACAGTTGGGCAGAAAGCACACGAAGCACACACTTCCCATGCTTGTAGTGACATCTGGACAGGTGGGAGGATTATTAAATGTATCTCTACTGGCAGCATGAGCCTCTTTCACTCTTGTTGATAACAGAGAGGTGACTAAATAGTTCTGTACCTAGAATGCTAGCCATATTTCCTATCATAAGCCTTATAATTAAAATGTTACAATGATGGATCGATTTTTCATATGAAATTGAAATAGTTAAATGAAAATATTCCCTGAATCAACAAGGGAAAACATTAGCATGTCATCTTTGAGATTCTTAAATGATCTCCTGTGCATTCTTTTAGGAAGCAACAAATTGATCAAAATAGGGTTGGGGATGTAGCTCAATAGTAAAATGTGTGCTTAGCATATGCAGGCTTCTTGTTTCAATCCACAGCATCACACAGAAAACAAAAAGCAACAAAAAATTGCTTAAATACTAAGCTGTAAGGAAATATTCTTTTACTTTTCGTTTTTAAAAGATGCTTAATCCGTATGTACTTAAATTTTTACATTCCCTCCAAAGATGCTGGTGTTATTTTTCTGTTTTCTCTCCACTCACCCTCTTCCTGTATTTCTATGTAAGTAATGTCGATTTTGAATGTATTTAGTTGTCTTTCGAGGAGGGTGGTGGTAAAATAGAATATCTGGCCATAAGAGAAACTAAAAATAAGGAAAATGGGGAAAATTAAAATGAAAGGAAATGACACCACAAATAGATGTTACTAAAGCCAACAATGTGATTTTTCTTTCTCTTTCTAAGGAAAAGGCTGGGTTAACTAAGTGACTAATAGCAATCGGAGTGTTAAGAGCTCTGGTCACATTGAGCTACAGGCTTTTAGTTTGAGAAGTACTCATTTAAACTGTCTTTTTAAAAAAGGACCTGAAGGGGAAAAGAGATTTGTTGTTGTTCTTTCTGTGTTCTAGGCTTTTGCACTCAGACCGAGATCCAATTCCAGATGTTCCTGCAGTGTACTTTGTGATGCCAACGGAAGAAAATATTGACAGAATGTGCCAGGTGATCAGTGGATTCTTATCTGAAACTTAAAATTAACTGGTTGTTTGAATATTAAGACAGACTTTTTGGGGAAAAAAATAGATTTTCATACGGAGAATCATAAATTCCTTTACCAACTTCCACTTTGATTTTCGATACTGTGTTTTAATTTCCAAAGAGTAGATTGGTATTTTTTTGGCTAGAAAAGCATTTTGTCAGTAAATACCAAGTCTGGTCTTAACTAAAGAACTTGGTAGAACCTGGTAGAGCTCGCCTCTAATCCCAGCACTCGAGGCTGATGCAAGAGGTGTGTTGGTTGAAGACCCTAGCTATGTGACAAGTTTTGAGGCCCATCTGTGCCACATGGTAAGACTGTGTTTCAAAACAAACAACAATAACAAATTTTGAAACTAGAAATTCTAACATTATTAGCTTTAAAGGCAGAGTTCTACTTGACTCTTAGGTAACAAAAGGCCTGCAAATAGGAAGCATGCAGTTCTGCAGGACTGCTATGTACTGAGCCAGCGCCCCTGCCTCTTTGATCCATCATCTTCTTTTCTCTGTCTTGTTACTTTTCAGTTTGCCACGGTAAATACTCTGATGAAAGCAACTTAGAGAAGGTATTATTTTGGCTCGCAGTTTGAGGTTACAGTTCCTAGCTGGGGAAGTCACGGCAACAGGCACTTGGGGCAGCTGGTCCCATCACGTCTGTTGTCAATATGAGAGGCCTGAATGCATGTGCTCAGGTCGCTTTTTCCTTCTCGTATAGTCCAGGATTCTAATCCAAAGAATGAGGGAGGCTTCTAACCTCATTTGCCTGGGGCCCATCTCCCCAAATGATTCTAGACCTCATCAAGTTAACACTTAACCATCGCATCCTTTTTCATTGTCCTCTTCCTCGTGTAGTGGATGTAAGGTGAGCAGTATAGCCGTAGACACTGAATATGTGCTTACGGAAAGAGGAAATGTAAATGAGCCCTGCCAGTCCTGAGGGTTGAGTTTGACCTTAAAAGTTAGGTCTTTCCAGAAACTCTCAGAAGACTCCTTTGTATCTCACTGAGTAGAATTAACTGCAAGAAAAACTGTGGATGTTGATAATTAGATTATTACCCCTCAGAAAAAGTTTGGATTCTTCTTGCAAAGAAGGAGGCAAGGGGTGTTGGGTAGGTAGCCAGCAGTGGCTACCACTCGTCACATCAACTGCCACGTTAAGTTGCTGTTCCCATTTTTAATGAAGGTCATACATTTTATGTTAAATTTAACTTCATTTACTAGCTTCCCCTTTACTCTGAACAAAGCCAATTGAAGAGGTTCTGCTTATTATCCTCCTCCTCTTTACAATAAGAACTCTGTTTCAACTTAACCCTCATATATAATACAATTCATTCACAGAATTGCACAACCATAGCCGCAATCAGTTGTAGTCAGTTTTACTTATCACCTCAAAAAGAAACTTTGTATTTTCAACTTCTAGATCTCCGATCCCTTTCCTTCTCCTATCCCTGGGTTCTTTCTGCTTTTATACCACTTATATATTCAATCTGGCAGGCATTCTCTGCTGAAGAGATTATTTCCTCAGTGAATGGCTTTTAGCTGCCCTGTCGATATCAGTGAGACATTAGTGAGTCTCTGTACTCTGAATTCTGTTCCCATTGTCACTGCTTCCGGTCTAGCCCTGTACCGTAATTCTTGAGTTTTCTTTCTTGGAGGTAAGTTTTGAAACTGAGAAATTGTTACCTCCAGTTTTATACTTCTTTTTCAGGATTATTTTGACTTTCTGAGTACTTGAATTTTCAAATGAATTTTAGGATTACTTGTCAGTTTCTGCAAAGAAACCACCTAGGGTTTTAAAAGGGACTGATGAATCTGTAGATCCATTTGGGACTATTAACAAGCCTAACAGCTTTAAAATTTCTGATCTGCAAATGTGGGCTGTTTAGACCTTTGCTAATTTCTTTTTTAAATGTTTTGTAGTATTTAGAATATAACATTTTTTTCTTAAAATTTTGTTTCCTTTTTTTTTTTTTTTAATAAATGGAATTGTATTCAGTGCCATTTGTAGGATTGTTCATTGCAAGTGTATAAGGATTTGAATTGTTTTTTACTTACCTTGAGTTCTGTGTCCCTATGAAATGTATGAACAACTCCTAACCATGTCTTACCTTCTAGCACAGCAGCTTTCAACCTGTGGGGCATGACCCCATTGGGGGTCGAAGACCTTTTCACAGGGGTTGCTTAATACCATTTGCATATCAGATATTTACATTATGATTCATAATAGTAGCAAAATTACAGTTATGAAGTAGCAGCAAAAATAATTTTATGGTTGAGGGTCACTACAACATGAAGAACTGTATTAAAGGGTCACAGCATTTGGAAGGTTGAAAACCACTGTTCTAGCACAAGCATGCATTCTAGTCTCATCTGTGCAAGCCCCAAATTCAGTCACTTTTTAAAGACCTGGTTAATTTCTGCAGATAATATGTGTATCTGAACATTAGACATGCTCACTGTAACAACGATATCACACGTGTATATGTATGCACACGTATACTCTTATGTGTGTATCTATCTTAGTGATGCTTCTCTCCTTCCTCCCTGCCAGATAGATAACCATTTTGGTTTCTTAACATAGGAGTCATCCCAGCTTTCCCCATTTCCTTTATAAATCTGAGCTCCTTCTCTGACAGTGACAAGCTTGCTTCCCAATAGCACAGTTATTCTACCCATCCTTTTGTGTGAGCGCTCTCTTTATCTTTGCTAAACCTCTGCACTCTTCAACCGTGTCTTCACATACGCTCCCAACTCACAGTTAAACATCTGTAGAATTAGATCTTAAAACTGAGCACACATCAGAAAATTTTGATAACATTAAATCTTACATACATACATTTACTCATGAAGATGCCTGCTACATTTGATGACATCTTGTATTTGTGGAAATATTTAAATATCTATACCTACTATCTATGAAGATCTTAAAAACTGACCGAAGAAACTGTATAAATTAAATTCTACTTTTGGATGAGAAGAAATAGTTCAAGAATCAGTATTTGGAATGAACACATCTGTGTGCAGTGAAGGAATTGCTTCTTGTATCATATGACCAGAACCGTACAAGTCAATGTCTGCCGAATAGAATAAGCACTTACTTATGATAGTAATTAGCTACTTGTGGATTTAAACAACTAAGACCCGAGATGGTTTTGCCATACCGCCCAAGCTGACCACACACTTGTGCCGTCCTCACCTCCTGAGTGCTAGGATCTAGGAACGCTGCACAGTGCTGCTCACTTCTGTGTATTCTTTTTTCTTTTCTTTTCTCACACAATACATTCTGACCCCCCCTCCCCTCCCTTAGTCCTTCTAATTCCCCCCATGTCTCCTCTTCCTCAGGTCCACCCCCCCCAACCAACCAGCCCTCCCCTGCTTCTCCTCAGAAAAGAACATCTCCCCCACCCACAGGGTTACCACCAAAAGGGGGCATGGCATAACAAGATAGAACAAGGCTGAGCACTACTCTCAACATCAAGGGTAGAAGTAGGTAACACAGCAGGAGGAAAAGGGTCCCAAGGGCAGGTAAAAGGGCCAAGACTCTCTCACTTCAGCCTGTAGAAGTTTTGCAAGAACTCCAAGCCAGACAGCTTGTCTGCCGTTTCAGTCTCTGTGAGCCCCTAAGAATCCTGGTCAGTTGGCAGTGTATGGCCTGTTCTCCTGATGTCCTTGACTCCTCTGGTCCCTCCTCCCCCTCTTTTGCAGGGTACCCCAATCTTTGTACAGTGTTTGGCCCTGGACCTCTGCATCTGTTCCCATCAGCTGTTGTAGGGGGCCTTTCTCATGAAGACTGGGCTAGGCACTGATCTCTGAGCAGAGCGTGACATCATTGACATCATTAGAAATCATCTCAGGGCTATCCAGTTTCTAGATCCTGGCCTGACCTGCAGTATCAGGCAAGGGTTCCCTCCTTTGACATGGGGTTCTGCTCTGCCATTGTCCCTGTGAATCCTGCAGGGAGGATAGGCCACAGGTCAGAAGTTTTGTGGCTGGGATAGTGTCCCAGTCCCACTATAGAAAGCCTTGCCTGGCCACAGGAAATGGCCTGTCAGACAGACTTCCTATCTGCAGTTACTAGCTGTCCTTGCTAGGGTCTCCCTCATAGATTCCAATGAGTTTCCACTGCACTAGGTTTCCCAATCACCCCTCATCACCCCTAGTCACCCCCTAGTTCCAGTCATCTCTCCATATATTCTCTCTCTCCATTCCTCTTCCTCTCCTGGTCCCTTCTGCTCTCATTCCCATCCTCCCCAGCCCACCTGTACCCTCTACTCTATTTCCACTTTACCAGGGAGATTCCTTTGTTCCCACTGGGCACTCCTTGTTGCTTAGTCTCTCTGGGTCTGCGTATATACTTCTGTGTATTCTTAAGAAAATGAAGATTGGCGATTTTAGTCAGTTTTGTACTATATTGTGGCTAATGGAATTTTGTTGATAATATACTTTCATAACATTAAGATGTATTTCAGTGTCCAAGTACTGTACTTGTAGAGTACAATTTTGTCATGTATGTATCCTGTCCTTTAAATGTGTGTCATATGCTCCAAAGCTTGGCTCTTAGTATTAAGAGCTTTTTATTCATGGGTGCCCTTTCTACTGTAAGAGTGACGTATTCATTGTATTTATAGGATCTTCGAAATCAACTTTATGAATCCTATTATTTGAATTTTATTTCTGCGATTTCAAGAAGTAAACTGGAAGATATTGCAAGTGCAGCATTGGCCGCTAGTGCAGTGACACAAGTGGCCAAGGTGAGAGTCTCTTGATTGACAACATTGTTAATGTAAAATTTAAAAAAATGTCTGAAAGCTCCTAATTGTTTACACTAACCAGAACAACCTACAGAATGTTTAGACTTACTATGTTTAACTTAGGCAAAATAAAGCAGCCTAAGAATTTACTACTCGCTGACTTGTTAGAAATAAAAAGTAGATTCAAATCTGTTTTAGGCTGAGATTCCTGGGATCCATGTAACTCATTTTAGAAATAATGTGACAGTTTTATTGTGTATGACTTGTGCTCACATTGACACTGCTTTGTCTGTAATCACTCTAGTCAGTCACTGTACCATCTCCAGATCTTTTCTTATTTAGGAAAGCAAGTCCAAAGAGACCACAAAGTATGCTATAAGGGTAAAATGTACAGCAGGCCAGCATCCTAGTGACATCTTAGTCAGTTCCCACTTCAGTTAAGGCCTAGGCTTAGATCCACTCCTGGCTTTAGCCTGCTGTTGCGAATGCCTCTTGAATTTCCATTGGACACAAAGTTGTAGGGATTATGCAGGCAGGAAAGACGAAGTATGCATTTGCACATACCCTCCCTGTGTCTTAGATGCAGCCCATCGCGATTGGTGAGTAGCTTTTAAGGCTTCTTCCTGTGTGTTGCTTAGAAATTCTCACTTCATTTCAACACATACAAAACTGTAGGAATTGTTTTCAGTTTGTTTAACTAAATTTAATATCTTTCAGCTAGTTTTTTAGAATATTTTTAAATTTCTATCTCTGTGTATTCAGTATGTATGTGTGTACACATGTCAGGGTCAGAAGGGTGTGTCAGATCCTCCGGAGCTGTGAGCCACCTGATGTGGGTGCTGAAAAACTAACCCTGGTCCTCTGGGAAAACAGCTTGGCCTCTCACCCACTGAGCCATCTATCCAGCCCCTGAGAGCTTTTTAAAGTTTGTACTTGTAAAGAATTGTATAACTTCCCTGCTGCGTGTATAAAAGTTACGGTGCAGAAACAGTTACTGGGTGGTTTGTTAAGAGCAGATGGTTACAGAGTAACGAATTCTAAACTGTAGTTTTCCTTCAAAAGGATATCCATTCCCATCAGAACCACAATTTAACTTTTTCTGTCTGTCTAAATTTTGTTTTCTGAAAATGTTACTCTTATCATTACTCCAGACTTGTTTTCATTGTTTTAAAAATATATTTGTTTTGTTTTTTTTGTTTTTTATTTTTATTATTCTTAACCCCCTTTAAAAAATGCTTATTTTTATTTATGTGTACATAGTTATTTCTGTGTGTACAAATGTACACATGTGTGGGTGCAAGCGGCGGCCAGAAGGCCAGAGTTACAGACAGTTCTAAGCTGCCTGACGTGGGTTCAGCTGGAACTGAACCCAGGTTCTCTGGAAGAGCAAGCAGGCACTCTTAACCACCCAGCTCTCCAGCTCATGTTTTTAACTCTTTATATTTACATAGGTAGGCATCCTGCTACTTGTTCAACAATTTTTTATTACTGAATTTAATTGTAATTCTTCCTATTTTTTGCCATTTAGTGATTCAGCCAAACTAAATTTTTACTATAAATATGTCATAAAATTGATTCATAAACCTTTTTGTTTGTTCGATTCTAGGTTTTTGACCAGTATCTCAATTTTATTACTTTGGAAGATGACATGTTTGTATTGTGTAATCAAAATAAGGAGCTTGTTTCATATCGTGGTATGTAAAAACACAAGTATTACAAGTCATTTTAGTATTTGACAAAGTGATGATGTACTGGGAAAAACAGTGATTCTAAATTGTTTACAGCGGTGTATCTTAAAGAACACAAAAAGCAAGCCTCGGATTAAATTATGTCATAGATAAATTAAGATACAATAAATTTGTTTTGTAATTCAGTTAAGTACCAATTCTCTGGCCACTAGGAATTCCAGAACAGCTTGCATGAGTGATTCACTCATGCTAAGTAAGAGAATATTTCCATGCAGGGAAATAAGTTAATTATCTAGTATTTTGACCTTAGACAAAAATAACATACTTTACTTCTCTGAACTTATTAAATAATTCTGGCCCAGATCGTGAGCTTTCTGAGGAAAGACAGCATCAATCTTTTGGCTTCTTTGAGATTTCTAATATGTTTTCTTATTAAAATTAAAGAAAAATCTTAAAAGAGTATATGTATATTTTGTTTGTAGACAAGGTCTTGTTTGTAGCCTAAGCTGATCTCAAACTTGGTATCCTCCTGCCTCAGCCTTCCAAAGGCTTACATGTGCCCTTACCACCATCCCTAGGCTCACGCGTGAGACTTTTGATGGTGGTTGTTATTCACAGAAGTCTGTTTGCAGTTTGTTGATTTTTCAAACTAATTAGCACCTAATCTTGTATTTTAAACCTAGCTTTTAATTTAATCAATTTAATTAATTAAAACCATAAGCCTTTAAATTAAACTTAGAAATCTTATTTATAAATCTGATAAAAATAAAAACAAGCATCTTTAACTTTTTCCGTGGCCATTTAAATTGGCCAGACTAGTCTCCTGTCAGTCGTGCTTACCAAGCTTAGCTAGAAAACTCCGCTATTGAGTTCCGTAGCGCTTCCCATTGCATTTATAAATGCTGTGCATCACTTTTCTTTTATAATCAATTTAACCCGCCCTGACAAATCTATAAGTTAAGCAGAACTGCCAAAATCACTAAACGTGGAATAAATGTGAAGTTCCTTAAGCATTCAAATACTTACACAGTAACACTTTGGGTAGAATTTTTATTCCTGTCTTTTTGCTTCTAAATTTTAATGGATTGATAGCATATTTACCTAATAACATAAGCATGTGTCTCGGTCAAGTGGAGACCACCTGAGACAAGGAAGCTTGACGTCAGCAGTCAGGTCAGCATTCCTGATGGATGGTTTGCAGCTGCTGAAGTTTTCTTGCTCACAGACATGGAGCTGGAGTTTAGGACCCAGACTGTGCTTCTGAAGAGATTTGACTCATGCCAGGTGATGGACAGAGTGACCCAGAGTTAGTATAAATCGAGGTGGTTTCCGTGCTCTTGTTTCATCTGGTTTGGCTAGATGGCAGAAACACCTTAGTGATGGTGTATTTCCTTGATTCGGATTTTGTACTGCCTGGTGAAATTTTGTTTTTATCTTCTCTGGTTGGACACACTTTCTTTAGGTACTTTGATATGCCCAGTTAGTTTCTGCTTTCCTGCTATGTTGATCATGTTATATATCTATTTTTACAATTCAACTTGATATCTATGCATTATACATGTGCAAGCTTAATAAAGATATAAATTTTGATTGCTTGTTTTTGTCCTCTTTATTTTAGCCATTAATAGGCCGGATATCACAGACACAGAAATGGAAACTGTTATGGACACTATAGTTGATAGCCTCTTCTGCTTTTTTGTTACATTGGGTAAGTTTTTAAATGTATCTGTTCCTTCAAAGTAACTAATTAGTTAATAACTCAATTTGAAATGTTACTCACCATATATACATACACACACACATATATGCAGGGTCTCACTATGCAGTTCTGGCTTTCATAACTCATTTTGAAATATTACTCTCTCTGTATGGGGGGGCTGGGGGGCAGGGTGTGGGGTCTCACTATGTAGCCCTGGCTGTCCTGGAACTCACTGTGTAGACCAGGCTGACTTTGAACTCACAGAGATCAGCCTGCCTCTAACTCCCAAGCGGTGAGATTAAAGCTGTATGCTAGCACACCTGGCTATAGAGAGATTCTCTAAAGTTGAGATAAAGCATGCATTCTATATTAAAATAAAATGCTTCTTTTAGTAACAATATAGAGCTATTCCTTGTGAGTTAGCAATTAGACTTTTGTTGTTTTTTGAGATGAGTTCTCATAAACCTAGGCTGGCCTCTCTATGTAGCCTAGGCTAGCTTCCCAAGTGCTGAGATTACAGACACACATTACCATACACAGCTCAGCAGACTCTTTGAGTTAAATCCTTAGATATTGTAGGTGGTTGCAGCTCCTTAATGTATTGTTTAAGACCAGCACTTCTCAACCTCTGGATCAAGACCCCTTTGAAGGTCAAATGATCCTTTCACAGAGGTTGCCAAAAACTGTCTGCATTATATACACTATTTATAATAATTATATATAATTACTATATATAATATATTAATATATTATGTTTATATATACACATTATGATTCATAATAGTAGTAAAATTACAGTTATGAAGTAGCAACAAAAATAGTTTCATGATTGGAGATCATCACAACATGAGGAATTATATTAAAGGGTTGTAGCATTAGGAAGGTTGCAAACCACTGGGTTAAACAGGTTGTTGATGGTTCCAGTCTGGTATTGGCTATTTTCTAGTTATCTGTAGTTTCCAACATAAAAGCTTTCAAATGTACTGCTAAGAAGAAAAGTCTGTGCATGGTAGTTACTAGGGCAAGTGCAAAAACTTCTGGCAAACGCTGAACTTAAAATAATAACCTACCTTATCTCTTAAAATTTTAAATTTCACTGAATCATCCAGTTACTTCAGTTACATTATATTTACTATCTAATATATGATTTTATACTTTAGTAATAGATCTTTGCAGAAAATCAATTTCAATTTTGATTTTATACATACCTAAAATTTCTTAATTAAAATGACCCTTACAGATTAATAAACTGTCTCACAAGTAGAAATATTGAAGAAGAGAAACCGTCTGAAGTGTAGAACTTAGACATATGAGGAGAGTTTGTACACATTCTTGGGCCCCTTCCTTTCAGAGATCCCGCTCCACTTCTTAGCCCCAAACTCAGATCTTTGGTTCCTGACCCAGTGAGTCCCTTATTCTGTTTATTATATCTCTGCTGCTGTAAACTACCATTCTTTCAAAGCCTTTCCTCCACCTAGCTTTTTGCCTGTATCCTCACTGCCCTACCGTGGCTTCAGGTGTTGGTGCTTGATTGGTTGCCTGGTTTTTGCAGTGGTGAGTGTGAAACTGGGAACTGTACTAGGCAAACGGTGTACCTGCACTGCTCCATCTCCAGCCTTTGTATTTTATGTAATTTTTAAGAAAACTACGGGTATATAACCTCGAATCATCAACAGACATGATTTTTTTGTTCTGCTGTCCTATACACTCTCTAAACTTTTACCTATGGTTATGGTTATTGCATGCATGAAAGTTATTATTGTTACTAGTAGAAGTAGTAGTAGTTACATTTTAAAACAGTAGATTGGAACAAAGATGTACAGAAAATAACATTCAGGGCAGTCTTAATAGTATAAAATTTTTACCTTAAGCACTAAACAGGTAGAAACCAGTCTGAAGGTGTCATTGGTTTGTTTTTTTGGTTTTTCTGTTTGTTTTTGTTTTTGTTTTTTGAGGCCAGGTCTTCCTATGTAACTTGAGCTTGTCTTGAGTCCCCATCCTGCTCTGCCTTCTGAGTGCTAGAATTGGAGCCTCCTTGCCCAGATGACTATCAATTCTGTATTTTTTTCTTTTTTATTATTTTTAGTTGGGGATGATTCTTTTGAGGTACAGGATCTCATTTAGCCCAGGTTAGCTGGTCTTGAATTCTTGAGTTTCTTGTTTCAACTTCTCAACGGCTAGGATTACAGGCATGTGCCACCATGCCCAAAGTTTGTACATTTTGAGTATTATTTAAAATGTTTATAACAAGCATGCATAATCTAGGCCATCAGAAGAAAAGCATTTAAAAATCAGTATTACACATTTTCAGTTGACAGTATGCTTCCCTCTGGAAAGTAAAGTGCTGTGATTTCAGCACATGACGATCACAGAAAACAATCTGTTCATTAGCATGCTTGAAGTTTCCTACTCAGGGTTTTAGCCTTCTATGAATCATTTGCTGCATCATAAAGAAAGAAAGAAATTAGGTCATCTAGTGAGTTGGTGTGATCGCAGAAAGACATTTAGTATCACTTTAATGAAGAACATGTTTGCTGCTATAGTAAGTTGGTATTACAGAAAGGATAACAGTCATTTACTGTTACATTGTTTTTTAAAATAGTCCCAAACTGTTGTAGTCCCTCAGCTCTTTTTATTCTTTTATTTTAACCAAATTAAAGTAATTTCTGTGACTAGAGAATAAACTCATCCTTTGAAACTACATAAGAAAGTCCACATGTTGATTTAGTCTATCCACTGAAAATATTAGTCATGTTGATCAGCTCCATATAAAAAAAAGTCCTCTTCTGGTCCTGTTTATTTCTTAAAGAGAAGTTTAATTTCTGAAATCTTGTTTTTACTCTTGAGATTTTTAAGTCCTTTTGTGTCTGTAGCCTGAAATTATGTGTATCTTTACATCTGTTAATCTAAAGTGTACATTTTCATTGAGAGACAAGGTCATTGCTAACAGGTATTATTAAAATAGGCGCTGTCCCCATCATCCGATGCTCAAGAGGAACAGCAGCAGAAATGGTGGCAGTGGTGAGTTTCTGCCTCTGAGTACAAACACTGCTGTGTGAATTGCTCTCACAAGTGCATCAGGTGTCATATATGAAGCACCAATGGCAGGTCTTGGTTACTTTGGTTACTCCCAAAATGAAAGACCACCGCTGTGCACGTCTGAGTAGAGTAAAATTGACAGTCCTGTGTGCTGTCCTAATCCTTACTACACTTTGTGAGAAGCACATTTCATACTTAACTTTATCTCTTTTTCCTATTATCTTACACTTACCTTACCCCCAAATCATTCTACATTCAGATTCTTTTAGCAAGTGCTTATTAGCAACAAACCACCTTTTTTAATATTCAGGCTGAATTAAAGAGTATTTCACTTAAAGATAAAAAGGGAGACTAGGGGAACCAAAGAATTGCTTTAAAAAAGAAAAAGAAAAAAAAAAGTAGATGACACGAAAAGACAGAGTATAATACACTGATATTTTGGGTTCAGGTGCCCAAATGAGCCCCTGGTGGAGGCTGACTTCCTCACATACTCCAGGTCTAATCTGGGCTTCCTGTACCCTGCACTTCTTGCTTTATCCCTACCCATCTGGATCAACCTTTCTTTTTTTAACCTTAGTCATTCTTAAAAGTGGGTTGGTCAGACTGCAAAGTGTTATTAGTGATACCAGGATTGAAGCACATTTTTAAAAACATCATTAGATTTTAAGTGCAAGTTATAATGGTACTGAAATAATTAGAACATTAAAACATGTAGCTTTTAGAATTAGCACTTTGTAAAGAAATTCCAAGTTTCTTGATTATATAACTGATTACCTACATAATGTTATAAGAAAATATTAATAGTTCGTCTAAAATTTGATTTTCAGAAACTAGATAAGAAACTTCGGGAAAATCTAAGAGATGCAAGAAACAGCCTTTTTACAGGTGATCCGCTTGGAACTGGCCAGTTCAGGTATTTATGTCTATTAATGTATTTGAAAATAAAACAAGAGTTTTTATTTTGTTTTTCTTGAGTGACAAGAACGCTTTTATTGTAAGGAAACAATTTCTTACAATTTTATCAGGTATCAGAATCAAGATTTTGACTTAGATTGAAACACCATATTCAGATTATCTTCCTTTGGTAAGAAATGTCTGTGTATTGCCATCTACAAGTGGCTTTCTGTTCACATGGCTTTCAAAGTCTGAAGATATTTTCTTCCAACTGTCAGTAATCTTGGCAGTAAGAAAAGTGAAAATTTCTATAGTTCCCATTTTCACATTGAAGTACTAATAACTTGCAAGTATTTCTGTCATTTGGCATGAGCAAGAATTGCCCATTACTGACTGCTCAATTTCTATTGAGTAGAAATACTAAAAACCCATATATAGTAGAGTGCATTTTGATTTTTAACAGTAGTAGACATTACTGACATAAAGAAGAAACTCACCGAAATGTCTGCAAATTATTTAGAGAGTAGAGTCTTGTAAAGTAAACTCAAACCTACAGTTTTGGTTCATTAGTAAAGCCTGTTTGGGGCAGAAATAATTGTCCTCTAGCAATGAGAACATGGATTACTTGTTCATGTCCTTTAACTTTAATGACTTCTTAACCTTATGCTGCTCCTGTGCAACTCATGCTGATGTGTGTTTACTTGTTCGGCTACCTCAACTCTCACATTATCTTATGATAACTCTCCTCGGCTTTCTCTGATGGTCTTAAGTATCTTTCACACTGATTGTTTTTCATACCTTAGGTAACAGTCTCCTTTTACCATGCTGTATTGTGTGCCCTAGGAACCAATAAAAGGGCACTGTTTTATTTAGTTGGATAAACTTTAAAAATTTGGTCTCATCACAGTATTGCCATATTTGATCATACTTTGTTGAATATATTTTGAGTTATTTTAATTAGCAGTTTGCTGGATGGGTGTTATTTATGTTTAAATCCAACCACAGACTGACTAGTGGTTTCAACTGTCTTGATTCTGCTGCCCGCAGATTTGTGGTAGTCTGGAGACATGTTTAATAGTCTTAACCAGGTATAAGCTTCTAGAATCTAGTGGCGTGTATTATCTAAAAGCATCTTGTAATGCTAAACTTTCCTTACACAGGACAAACCTTCATAATGAGCAAATTATGTAGCCTCATATGTCAGTAGTGCCACAGTTAAGAAACCTGCTATGGACCATCTCCCTCTCTTCCCACATCCTCTGGAATGATAAACTCTAGTCAGTAGTGAGGATGTCAATGATACCTTCTCTACCAACTATAGTTTATCATTCCAGAGTTTCTGTAGTGAGGAAGACCCCCTGCCCTATGCCTGTGGGGTAAAGAGGTGGTAATGCGGTCCTTGCACAGGAGGAGACCTGTATAGCTAATGTGAACAGGAAAGGTGACTTGTGAAAGTGATGTGTTCCCCTAGTAGCAGGAATACCTCTGTAGAACATTGCTAACGCTTAATAACACCTGGCAAGCAAATGACTCTGTGTCTCCATCTGCTCTTATATCTAAACTATGATAATGGAATTAAACAGTTCATGAGGTGGCATGTTCCTTATCCACTAAGTGAATAGTTACTGCTGTGGCAAGTATCTTCATCTCTTATATCATAATGGGATAGAGTTTTTTGAAGCCTTCCTTACAAATCTACTTTCTTGAATTTGTGTTTATGTTTGTTTAAAAAATGTAATTTTTAGATTATGAAACTATTAAACATTTGGATAAATTTATATGATTCTACTGTTCTCCCTGAATCAGGCAAGACCTATTCCTTTTTTTGCTTTTTTTTTTTTAATCTGAACTTTATATCAGAGAAGCCTGTTGTTTGACTACAAAATTAAAGAAATTTCCCTAAGGCTTAAAATCTACCATTAAGCATTGGTTCATGGCCATAACTGACTGTAATAGAAATGTGTTGTTACACAGCTGTAATAGCAGGTGTTCATATCAAAATGATACACTTGAAATGTTTAAATGTGTACATAGCTGTCAAATTCATATAATGTTCTGACATACATTTGCAGCTTCCAAAGGCCCTTATTAGTCCTTGTCGACAGAAACATTGATTTGGCAACGCCTTTACACCATACGTGGACATATCAAGCCCTGGTACATGATGTGTTGGTAAGACGTTAAATACAGCACTTCTTACTGAAATGTGGTAAACTCAGTAGTTTTCTAAATTTTAAGCTAACACTGTGGCTACAAGACACAAAGAGTAATAAAACTGAAAAAATGTGAATAAAACAATAGTGATATAGATGCTAAAGCAGTTTGTAGTTCTAAGTTTATTGTCTTTAAATGTAGGATAAATTAGTGGCATTGTTGACAGTTACGGGAAGGAATCAATGAAGGAAAATAAGCAGCCATAGTTTTTCATGCTAAGTAAGTAAAATTAAAGAATTCAAATCATTTCCCTTAAAATAACTAATTTCTTATTCTCTGGGATTCAGTTAAACTAATTTAATGGTAAAAATGAACAGTATTTTCCTATGTTATACAATATGTTTCCTGAAATAATTCTAATTGCATGCTTAAAATTTGTATTTGTCTATGTTCATACTCATCAGCTAAATAGTATGTTTATTGTGTGATGTATAGAAATAAAACATACCCCACCCTTCACAGGCAATGAAAAGAAAATATATGCATAATTTTTATCAAACACTAATAAGATCACAATAGTGCCCATTTTATATACAGAAAAACTGAGATGCAAGAGAATTTTCCAAGCATAGTGGCTCATTCTTACAATCCCAATACTATGGAAGCAGTGGCAGGAAGATGCCTTGATTTTCAAGGCCTGCCCAGCCTAAGTAGCTCCAGAACAGCCTGTGCCACAAGTGAGACCCTATCTGAAAGAGAGTTCAAAGAATTTGAACCCAGAACATTGGCTGAAGACAACCATTCTAGTTGACTAATTTCTGGGATTATACCATAGTATCTTTATCACAAAGATTGCATATATAATGTCACATGAGAAGAAAATGAGAGGCATACAACAGATAACTGCTTAACAGTGCATCTCTTTAAAACCAATGTATTCTAACGCATTCACTTGAATGAATCACATTTAGGATTACTGGTAGAAACTGTCAGTTCTACATAAATAGAGTGCTATGCCACAACCCTGGGAATAATGTCAAGGAAATACTAGTTAATACATCCATTCAGTACAGAAGGCACAAAGAACCAAAAGGGAGGCCTCAGAAATAAGACATGAAAGCCTATTTTGAGGCCCCATGAAAGGTTGAATGAATGGACAGATGTTTTAGACCCAGACTTCAGACATGGTAAGAAGACACAAGTTTTCCTGTCTTCCTGAAGCTGCATTCTAGGTGGAAGAGACAGGCAGTAAACAAATACACAACATTCAGAAGGTAGAAAGTACTCTAGAGGAGAGTAAGGTACTAATGAACAGGACTGAAATTTTAAACCAGACAGACCTCACTTATAAAGTGACAGGTAAAGATGACCTAAAGGAGGTAAAGTATAAACCATGTAGCCCAGTGGGGTCAGAGCATTCTAGGTAAAAAGGTTCAGGTGTGTTTGAACAGTGGCAGTATAGCCTAGAACCACAGTGAAGTAGCATTGAGTTGGGTAGAAGGAGATGAAGGTAAGTAGGACACACGAAGCAATAGAGATCACTAACCTGATTGAGGGATTTGCGAAGTCACCTATTTGAGTAAAAGCCATTCAAGCTCAGCTGGTTGCTTTGTTGTGGGGGGGGAGAATGAGCAGTTCAAGGTCATTCTCAGCTACAGAGTAAGTTCTAAGAAAGCCCTGGATAAGTGAGACCCAGTCTCAGAAAACTACCAAAGAAGGAAGAAAGACGAGGGAGGGATGGAGGGAGGGAAAGAGGGAAATGTGTTGAGGGCCAAAACAGATCAAAATGAGTTGAAGACAGAATGCAAACAGAAGCATTTTAATTTCGTATTTTTTTCCTGACTGCAGAGTTTGGAAACGGGAGTGTTTGCTGAAAGGATAATGTGAGGTCCAGAAAAGTGAGAGAAATTACCACAGATTTGTGAACCAATGGGCATGATAAGAACATTTAATAGGAGATAAGACTATCCAGCAGGGGACAATAGTGAGTAATAGAGACCTTGGCATTAACATTTGTTGTGGGGACCTCTTGGACATTCTAAGATGTTTGGCATCATCCCTGGCCTTTATCAGTCCTCACACACCAGTAACACTTCCTCAGTTTGAACAGCCGAAGTTTCTTCCCACCGTGCCAAATATGCCCTAGGGAGAAGAGGCAGGAAGGGGAATGTTTGCCTCTGATTGAGATCAACTATTATCGACTAGTGAAATGAGTTTCAAGACTGGAGTCTGTTTAGGGAAGAGAGCAAGTAAGTCAGTTTGGAGACAGCAAAGATGGCAGACAGTCCCAGGTCCAGAGCTGTGTGAGGTGTAAAAAGAAAACTATCTCATGCCAAAAGCGGTAGCCATTTGAAGTTCACTTAGAGAACAAAACCACAGGTGTTTAGAGGCTTCAAAGTGGCTTTTCCTGATGACTGAGTTCCAGAGGTTGTAACATCAGGATTTCCAGGCACGGGTACGAATGGGAGATGAGATCCGAGAGAGGAAAAGGGGCCACACAAAGGGGCATGTTGAGCACCCTAGTGGTCTCTACTCATGCTTTATCAGTACCCCACTCCCCAACTTTGTCAAGGGATTCAGGGTGTAAGGGTCGTAGTAAAAGCATGTCCTTTAGGGGGTCACTTCTTCTCTCCTGTCTGTGGTGGTGTGGAAGCTATCTAGAGCATTAGGAAATCTTGAGATCCTTTCTAATTGTTAAATTTAAAACATTTCTTGGCTCTTTGACTCTCCTAGATGTAGCAAATTGAAATACAAAGTCTTGTGAGTGTGGGAAGTATGACATACATACACATAATTTCAACAGAAGAAATTAATGCTCAGTCCTTGTCAGAAGACAGGAGCATATAACCAAACATACCGGTCCCTAATGAGGTCTTCTCTTTCCATGATGAAGTCAGAGTAAGGAGCATTCATTTTTATGTTGCTCATCGGACGCACTCATTCCCCACTCTTTCTATAGTCATTATTAAATTGGTGAAAGCTTAGGGACAGAGCACACACATGGGTCTCTCTCATGATCCTAGCACTTTACAGGTAGAGGCAGAGAGAAGAAAGTGGATGGTTAGGTTATTTTTCCTTTAGTCATCCTCATATAAAATTTGCAGTCTTGGAGAGATTGGTTGTAATAAACCACACAAGTTTTGGTGATCTACTTTTGCTAATTTTAATGTTTTCTAATTTTTTTGTTGTTGTTGTTTAGTTTTTTGAACAGATTCTCACCTCATAGCCCAGATTGATCCAGAACTCGCCTCACTCGCCCCAGAGCGGCCCTCCTATCAGCCTCTCAAGGGCTGGGGTTACACATGTACCACCATGCCCAGCCTTGTATACCATCTTTAAATGTGGATGAACTATAACAGCGACGCCACAGATTATAACTGTGCATTATTTGTTGATTTTTTTTTTTAAGTTCAAAGATGGTTTTATTAGTTTGAAAGGAAACCCTCCAGGAATATAGGCTATAAATATTGACAATTCCCAGAGAAGAATGGAGAAGAGAAAAGGAAGCCTTGCTGAGAGAGTTAAGGTGGCATAGCGCCAGCCACATGGTGAGGAAGCTCACGTACCAGAAAAAGCACTCTTGGTCTCTGGCTAGCATCTGAAGGGAGACAGAAAAGAAGAAAAAGGGAAAGTCAGAACTCAGAAAGATAAGGCAGACTCTGCAGAACCTAATGGTGGCTTGCAGGGACCCTTATTAACTGACTTTATTTTAAAGCTCCTTTTGATTTTTTTTTTTTTTTTTTTTCAGTTTTCAGAAGTCTTAATAATTAATACCCATTGTCTCCACAAGATGGAGTAAAACTTCTACTTAAGAAACAAAGTTGAAGTTTGAGTTTTATATCAGTTATGTTTGCCTGAAAGATCTAAACCATTGATAACTATTTACGTACTAGATCTTGGAAACAAGTATGATAATTGAGACAGCTTCCCTGTGTGTCAGAATGGTTAGTTTTTAAATTCAAAATGGAAAATGTACTCTTCTGACAAAGACTTTGCAATGTCCTTTCCCTTTGTGAGAATATGAGAACCAAATAAATGTTTAGAAAGGTGGCGTTTCATTGTACCTCAGGCATAGGCGGGTTGGGTGCAACTGCACCTAGGGAGGGTGCTTACCTCAGTCTGAGCAGTGGGCAGGTCCTCAGCTTAGCAGCTTGTCTTTTACTTAGCTTCAATCTCCAAATCTTGGAAGTCTCTTTTCATACCTTCTGCACACTGCTGCTAATCTAACTTTCTGCGCTGGTTCCCTCTATACCAGCGTTTCTCAACCTGTGGGTTGTGACCCCTTTAGGGGTCAAATGACCCTCTCATCGGAGTATCCTAATATCTGTATATCAGATATTTACATTTCAGTTCATTACAGTAGCAAAATAACAGTTATGAAATAGCAATGAAAGTAATTTTATAGTTGGGGGTCACCAAAAGATGAGGAACTGTATTAAAGGGTCTCGCAGTAGGAAGGTTGAGAGCCACTGCTCTGTATCCTACTTACTTAGTGAATACATTGTTAATTTTGTTTTATTATTTACTGTTTTTCGCCTTACCTCCTAGTTGATTAGTAAGTAATGACATGGAGGCATTATCTGTATTTGGTAATAGAGCATTATACAAAGTTGTTGGGGTTTTTTTACTTTTAATTAAATTTTTCTTTAAATTAAATTTTCTAAATTCAGTTTTTCTACCCCTGTTTTGAGACACTGTCTTGCTATATAGTCCTGGTTGGCATCGGCCTCCTAAGTGCTGGGACTGCGGACAGGAGCCCCGTGCTCATCTTAGTCTATCCTTTTGTCGTTTTCTGCATTTATTTCCTCTCCCCACTTGTCATCATTGACCAAAGTTCTGTGGCTCTAAAGCAATACTTATAATTAACATATCATCAGATGCCAAGGTAAATGTAGTCACACTAAAAAGATAAGGAACAGATGAAATTTATTTTAATAGTATGTTTTATATAATCTAACAATGCAAATTTTAGCTTTAAACATACAATCAGTTTAATAACAATATTTTATATTTCCTTCTTTGTATATGAAATTCTGTAAATTCAATGGTTTTAATTACATTACATCTCAGTTCAGACTAGCTGTATTCCAGGTATTTAATTGCCACTAGTGACAGTTGGACAGTATCATTTCTAATCATAAGGCCCAAGATCTTTACCAACTTAAAGACTGAATAAAATGCCTATGAATTAAAGTTACCAGTATTTTCGTATTGCCACCAGGTATCTATGCCATGGCTTTCCTCCAGCTCACAGATCTTAGGGTTACGAGGAACTCTAAATAAGAGTGAGCAAGCTTTCTAGAAACATTCCTGACACAGGATATCTTGGGTTCTGAACTAAAATAAGATAGATTGTGCTCCCCAATCTAATCAGCATTCAGATCGCGGTGGTTTAAAATAATTCTTACTTCTTGTGGTATTTGTGCTCCTTGCCCCATCTGTATGGTCAGAGGAGCTCTGTTTATTCACACGGACATTCAAGATGATGAAATCATCTCAACCCACACTTGCATATTACTGTGGCAAGGAAAAACATTTATGGGCTAAACTTCAGTTTAAGGAACATTTCATATAAAAACAGAATCAAAATATAGGGTTGTGGGTCAGTGGTAGGGGGTGCTTCCTAGAACTAGTGAGACCTTAGGTTCACTTTCTAGTACCATAATGAAAAAAGAAACAAAAATCAAGGAATCCCATCATGATGTCCATAGACACCATTCAGCATCCCTGGATTATGCATAAAATCTTCTGCATAAATACTTTGGGTGGACTGGGGAGATGGCTCAGTAAAGTACCTGCTGCACAAGCATGAGGACCTGAGTTTGGATACCCAGCACCACATAAGAAGCCAGGAGTGGGGTCACGTGTCTGTAACTCCAGTGCTCAGAGACAAAGACAGATGGATCCATCTTCTTGCTCCTTTTTTAACTCAGCTCTTTGGTCATAACAATTGGGTCATAATTTTCTAGAGACTTGCCTACTTTCTGCATTTGACTGATTGTACTGATAGTACAATCTAACATGCATCTTTGTCCTACAATGTCCTGTACATTGCTGAAGCTACAAGTTTGATTTGACTCAACTCTTTAAGTCCACTTCATAACAGTGTTGGATAGTTTCTGCTGTATGGCATTGTCAGAAGTATAATGTCTGTCAGAGCTAGTCATAAGGCCGATCAATAGATTAAATTTTGTGGACATGTTCTGTCCATTGCAAAATTCTCTGTGCATCTTTTCCCTTACTGCTCTTGATGATTGCTCTCCAGATTATACTAATGGCTGACAGCAAAAGGAGACTTTCTAATGCTAGCATTCCTTCTCTACCTCTTTCAGCTGGTATGCTTAAATAAATTTCCTTACCGACTACTCAAGTAGTCTAGTCGAGTATTCCTTGTCAGTTTAGAGAATGACTTCATGGCTTAGCAATCTGCAAAAGTGGTTAACAGTGTTTGTTGTTTGTTTTATGAGACGTTATCTAATAATTATAGTCATTCATTTTGATACTCACATTATCACATCTTCATCCTATCATATTGACCAGGGCATCTTCTCAGCGTGATCCTATTTGTCTTTGATAGCTCCCTTGTTTTCAGTCATCAACATTTTCTGGCCCATCATATCCATTTTCTGTCTCATGCTTAGATGCAGCCGTTTCTCCAGAAGGCACAGTTCTTTGAGTGACGGTAGCATTTAAAGAACACCATGTGATTTGCTGCATCTGTTTACTTCTACTGGGATGTCTTTGCTTGTAGAAATTTTCAGTAGTGAGAAAGACAGCATTTTGTAATGTTTCTTGTTCTCTGAGAGTAAAGAACATGTTTTGTTATGACTTAACTGTAGTAATATGAAAATTATAACATTACAGTAGGCAACCATTGGTTTTGTGTACAATTTAACAATAATAATAATTGTAAATTGTAAAATAACTTAAAATCCCTACATCATCATTCTGACGTTGTTTTCTTGCTTACTCAAGAGAAGAGTGTGGTTAGATACAGATTTACATAATTTTATCTAGAAGCTTACCTTTTTTTACTATGGATGCATTTGTTCTGCATTTGCCACTCTACTGTGTAACTTCAAGTTCTTTCCTAATTTGTGGGCTCTTACTAAGCACTATAGGTATCATACTTCTTGAGATAGGATTGCTTAATAGTTATGTATCATTGAGTTCTCATTTAGAAATAGGGTGCAGTGCCTACGCACTTCCCTGACTGTGTTGTCAAAGGCATAGTCTCCCCAGGTCACATGGCTGACCTGCAGCTGCCTCTGGGGCACTTGGAACAATAGAAATGTGCACAGACTGCCTTTTGCGTAGCAACTTAGAGTTTACAATTTGCCCTAATTGGACTTAGTTTTAGAGAAGACCTTTGAAGATTTTGTTTTTCAGATGATGCTTTAATTCTCAAAAATCAGTGGAAGCTATTGTAGATGTTACCATTAGATTGAAAACAAGATGTGTTCACCTATTGATTCATTTTATGGAGATCATCTCTTCTGTTTTCACTCCCTTTGGGGGAAAAAAATGACAAAATTCATTTTTTATTTAATCAATCTTGTCTGAAGGAAATAATTATGTTTTGCAGGAGAGGTGTGTGCCAACTCTGGATGCAAATCATCACACTTGTTCCTATTTATTTCCTTTCCAGCTGATGGTACCCTGGTCCCCAACTACTTAACTCTCAGATGAACTCTGCTCTAGAAGAGTTGAGTTCTTCAGTTTATGTGTGGGGTGAGTCAAGGAGGCCCATTTCTTCTGTACTGAATGGACAGGGCCAGGATAAGAGCCAGAACCTTGGGAGATGTGAGAGCTCTTTAGATGGTGTTTTGCATCCCTGTGCAGTGTCCTCCGCCATCATTACCCAGAAGTGTGTGTTTTTTCTTCCTGTACTGTATTTCTCTCTCATTGGTTCAGATGGGACAAGTTAAGGGTCTCCTAGTAAAGTTCTCTTACTATCTTTAGTGTGAAAACTTTGGGTGGACATTTTACTTTGGACTCTAAAGTACATCCATTCAATAAACCAGTTGTTCAGTGATTACTGTAACAGCATTGAAGTTAAAAAAGTTGTAAATTATTGCTAAAATAAAAATTATTTTTATTCTGCTTTACTTTTTTTCACATGGGAATGTAAATCTTAGCTCTGAATAAGTAGATGCCATATAGTGTCCCAAGTAGCTCTGTTCACATTAGCTGTCTTTGACTGTACAAATAGATTTTCCTTAACTTGTGAGAAGAGAACAAGATTCCTAAAGGCTTCTCAGTGGTTTTTAGCACTTCTCTTTGGGATTTATTTATATATCAGACAATTATATCATTGTCCAGCATTTCAGATCTGTCAGTGGAAACAGCTTAACTTCTATTGTGTTAAAACCAATTGTGTTGTTTTTACTGGTGTCCAAATGTTTCTTTTACATGATTGAGTAGAGCACAAATTGTTCTTGTGTCTTAGCTTTTGAGATCAAAATTAACTTTTTTTATTTGCCTCGCTATTATGCAAACAGTGGAAATGTTCTTTCTGCTATTATGTTATTTCTCAGAACTCTTGGCATCTTTTATTCCTTGATCATTTTGTGTTTTGAGTGCTCTACCAATACTTAGTAATAATATGCTTCCTATTTTTAGAGCAGCCTTTTCCTAACAAGTTACTTATATTTGAATGAGCTTTGTCATCACTGTGGAAATAGTACTTCACTAGAAATTTTAGTTTAATAAAGCCTAGCTGTTTAAAGATTTCTCCCTTAGGTATCTTTTATTTTCTTAGGTAACTTTTAAAAGCTAGATTTCTCAGATTAACTCTTAATGACACTTCATTGTTTGAAGTGCTTTCACAGTTGTGCTATTTTTACGTTACTCTTATATGGATGACCTTTGTGCAAAGTGAAGAATAGGTTGTAGAATGGGAAACTGAGAAGAATTTAAACCCTAATGTGAAAAGGAAAAGACAGGATAGAAGAGATTTACTTTAGTTTTGCCTGCTATGTGTTTGCATTCTGAGAAAGGGAACAAAATCAATACTCAGATTAGTAAAATTAGCCCAAAGTAGAGAAGGTAGTGACTGCTAGTCTGACCCAGTCTTAGAATTTATGTGAAAGGAGATGCTATTGTTCTTGAAGATTGAACCTCTATTGTGTTTTAACCTTTTAAGAACATAATCATAGCCATTTAAAAACAAATGTAATCATAAAAATATAATCAAAGATGAGGGAATGCTTTGAAGTGTGTTAGTAAATGACAGAGGAGGTACAGAGTACCCACTTGCAGTGTAACCCTGTTTTTAAAAGAAAAGTGCTGTCTATAAAGAGATTATGTTTTTCTAGGAGAAACTCAATCTGGTTTTTCTCTGTGTATATTTGAAATTTTGATTACTTTTATGACTTCCTTTAGAACTCATAATTATGAGAGCTCATTGTGGGTAGTGGAGGGCTGGAAGGGTACCTGTTAACATTAATCTGTATTGTCCTTGGAAATACTGGAAGGGCAGCAACACTGGTTATTTTCCTTGTCTAGGAAATGTTGCAGCTCTTAAATTCAGAAAACAGTTATTTTAAACAACTTTACTGTTCCCTTAGGATTTCCACTTAAACAGAGTAAATTTGGAAGAATCTGCAGGAGTGGAAAATCCTCCAGCTGGTGCTAGACCAAAGAGGAAAAACAAGAAGTCTTACGATTTAACTCCAGTTGATAAATTCTGGCAGAAACATAAAGGAAGGTAAAGAGAAAATATCAGTAATTAAAATGTTTATCCTTTAAACAAAACTGAATTGCTGCCTGACCTAAGACACAACACCTTGGTCAGTGACACAGTCAGTGACAGCGCTAATTAAGTAAGCAGTTGTAGACGAGTGTCAGTGTGCTTCATTTCTTCCTGCTCCTGCGGCTGTGGTAGCTGTTTGTAGGGCCACTTCTCTTCAGACTCATCCTGCAGATTGCGGCCAGTAACTGCTATAAAAATTATCCGGTTGCCATTATGGATGGAGAAATAATTCTAAATCAAGAAAAGTTTTATTTCTCCAAGAAATAACACAGTATTCATTACTGGCTTTAGAAGCATTTTAAGTGTATACTTAAAAAAGATACAGGTCTGTGTCTGTCCTTAAGGCAGACTGTGTGCTTCGGGCCTCATCTTATAAGTTGTGTTTAAAGAGAAGTAGACTATAGCTATAGATCAACACGCTGGAGGGGTTTAGATGTTTAATCTTTCTTATTCTTAGAACTTTAAAAAGAAAAGAAAGCCATATAGGTGTAACCAAGATTTGGCTTCTCAGCAGAGAGCTCTTACTGTCTTTTCCTGACTATGGTAGTCTTAGATACTATTAAATTTTTATAATAATATTCTTTACTTTGTAATTCAGTGTCTGCATTTCTTTCTATAATGGTGATATACATGAAATTACATATCATCAGAGAGGCACTAAGAGAGTATAGAGGTGTTAGAAGTGCTCTTTTTACCAGTAAGGACACTAAGAGCACTGAATTAAGGATGTTATTTTTTAATGTTGTTATTGTAGTTGAATGAATGGTCCCTCTGACATCTGCTATTTTTGGTAACAATATGTAGTTAATTCTTAATATACTTGACATATATTTATAAGACAAATATATATTTGTCTTCCTTTGATTTCAGTCATGTCAGTAAATAATAAAATATTTTTGTTTAAACTATATAGTTGAAGAGAAAATGCAATATCATTAATGAAAAGGCTAGAAGTAAAATTTAAGTTTGTTCAGATTTATGATTATGATACACATTTTAAAATTACATATTTTTATTTATGTTTGCTGTTTTTAACCATGTTATATATAAAATATTTAAAACTATGAATGTTTTTAAAATAATAATCTTGTATATATTTCAAAATACACACAAAAAGCATGAATCTTTTACTTTTTCATACTTACACTTAATCTTGTGCAATGTTGTTTCAGTCCATTCCCAGAAGTTGCAGAGTCAGTCCAACAAGAACTGGAATCCTACAGAGCACAGGAAGATGAAGTCAAACGACTAAAAAGCATTATGGTAAGATCCTCTTTGCATCCCAAAAATAAAGGGAAAGGAAGGTTTAACAAAAAAATTTACTTCCTTTTCCTTCATGAAAGTTCAAAGCCATCTGTTACTTGAATAACAATAAAATTATTAATCAACTTATTTAAAGTTGTTTGTTTTTGAGAACTGTCTCTCACCAAAACTATGGGCTAGCCTCAGACTCCTGGCAGTCCTGTCTAAGCTACCACACTTAGCTTAGGTATTCTTTTTCAAAAATAAACCTGAGTATTAAAAGGAAACTGTATTTTAAGGACTGGGTTGTGATTTGAAAATAATACAAGTAATGTGATTATTTTTAGAGATGTGTGCCCCAGGATGGCTTATTTTTCCTTACTGTGGTCAGATTTTAGAGGGCTGCCTCTTGCAGCAAATGTTGGCACTGTTCGTTTGACAGTGCCTGCTGATCCTTTACTCCTGCTAAACTGGTAGTGACTAGGACCTTTCTGTAGTTGTCAAAATGTGTGTGCTTACCCCTCAAAACGACACTGTTTATGCTAGGTGACCCAATTTATTGATTCTCAGTATTTTTTGGGATGAGTTGACTTTTCTGCCTTGGCTTGGCAGTTTTAAAGTTAAAAGAGCCTTTTCATCCCTTCACAGGGTCTAGAAGGAGAGGACGAAGGAGCCATCAGTATGCTCTCTGATAACACTGCGAAGCTCACATCCGCTGTCAGGTGAGCATGTGATAGTCCTCTTTGAGTCTCCCTGGTGGTGAGATTTACTTTGGAAGTTAAAAAACCATTAATAATTTTAATAATAGGAAATACTAGGTAATAGCAAATATGTCTTGAGTTTGAAGAACTGACTGCTTTGAACATGTTTAGGCTGATTTCTGCTCCTCTCAGATACTGCAGAGTAACTGCGTCTGTGAATAGTTACAAATTTCCAAGTCGAGCAATTCTAGGAAAACAATATTAGCGATAAAGCGGGGCCAGTCATTATTAATTTTGTTACTACTACCGCTATTTTCTTAATTCAGTTGAAGCAGTTTTCAGTACTTTTAGGACTATAGGTAAAAGCATGTTTCCATTAAATCTCATTTTATTCTAAACCATAAACTTTGGAAGCAGATTGTGAAACTATAGAGTTATTATGTTGGCACCAGACTATTGTAAGATAACTGTTCGCCTGTACTAAAGTGATGCGCACAGTAGTTTTCAAGCCTGGGGAGCTAGTTCACTTAACAGCCTAACTTGTCACTTTGATTCAGGGTTCTGAGTTTCCTCATGAAATACCAGCCAGTGATTTTATTAAGGTCTGCATTACTTTCTTTAAAAATTTGTGGTTAATTTTCAATTTTTTGTAACTTGTAGTTCTTTGCCAGAACTCCTTGAAAAAAAAAGACTTATTGATCTCCATACAAATGTTGCCACTGCTGTTTTAGAACACATAAAGGTAAATGTAACTTCTTCCCTCCACTACTGATGTCTGTCCATGATCTCATTGAGCTCTTAGCATGATAAGGTGTAACTACGGAAAGCAGCAGTGCTGTGTTCATTTTCTGCAAACGAGGGAACCTCGGAGCCACAGGAAGATCACGTTCCTAATTAGCAGTTGTGATGTGATATTGCCTGTGGTGCAGTATAGCAGTAATGTCTCTACATTTACTGTGCTTACTCTGTTAATAAACAGCCATGTAGCTAACCATTGGCAATGAAGATTTTTAATTCCGTTTTGGTTGTTTTGGTTGTTAGTTTTGTGTTTTGAGATGGTTTTAGAGTGTGCCTCAGGCTGACCACAGGCTCAGTGTTATCTTTGCCTCAGCCTTATATCCTTTCTGTTGTACTCATGACTTCTTTTCTCTCCCTTCTTGTCTTCATCGGCCAAAATTCAGTGGTTCTAAGTCAGTGTTTTCTCACCAGAATATAATATCAGCTGCCAATATAATTTTAGATTTTTCTAATAGTCACGTTAAAAAGGCAAAAGGAAGCTAGGCGTTGGTGGCGCACGCCTTTCATCCCAGCACTCTGGAGGCAGAGGTACACGGATCTCTGTGAGTTTGAGGCCAGCCTGGTCTACATGAGTTCCAGGACAGCCAGAGTTACAACAGAGAAACCCTGTCTTGAAAAACCAGAAAAAAGAAAAGGGAAAAAAAGGCAAAAGAAATAAATAAAATTTATTTTAGTAGTATATTTACATTGTCCAAAATATTAGTATTTCAATACATAGTCTGTTTAGAACATGAACTATTTTATATCTTTTTTTATATATGAGGACTGGAAAATTCATTTTATATTTATAGTCATATCATATTTCCATTTATATGAGCCTCAAACTCTTGATCTTCCTGATTTTACCTCCCAAGTACTGAGATTGTGTACCACAATGCCCAGCATAGAAATCCTTTTTAGTATGGTCCTATCTAAAATACACACTAATTACATCACTCATTTGTGTTAATTGGGTTCCAAAAATTTTGGTTTTGGATGACTATTAACCTAAACCACCTTTCTGTCATGAGACAGTGGTGTTGAAACAAATATATTGGAGTTTATCAGTATTGTATTTATAGTTCTTTTCTTACTTATAGTTATTGTGCATGAGCTTGCTTACTGTGTTCAGTATTCTGCTGTTATTAGTTCTGAAGACATCCAGTTAAAGCAAATGGCCAAATGGCCAGCTCGAAGACTTGCTTTCCATCAGTGTGACCCATTTAAAATGCTCTAAAAGGGTGAGAATAGGTGCTGCTTGGCAAAGATGCAGAAAGTACCTTGTTTTTGTGGGTTTTTTTTTTTTTGTTGTTGTTGTTGTTGGTTTTTGTTTTTTTTTTTTGAGAAGGGACTTGGGTATTTTATTTGTTACTGATTTTAAAAGCCAAAAAGCACTAGAAAAGAATTAATATATAGATAATGGACATGATGCAGTATGGAATTTCAGCCTGCAAAATTTCTATTGAGCTGATAACTTGATATTAACAGTCAGTATTTTTCACATTCTTATAAAACTCAGTTGTGCAAGCTGCCAGTGTTTCTGTTAGTTCTTCACTTCCTTATGTTGCACCTCTGTTGAATGGAGGGGAAAAACAAAACTGTTCCACCTGTTTTCATGAGGTCATTGTCTCCTGAAGAGATAACATACTGTATAAAACCAGGTGAAATGCTTTTATTTTCTTCAGTAGGAGAAAAGAAGGCTTTGCTTACAGGGCTCAGTGTGAGACTATAAATCCAATGCAGAAAGTTAAAAGTTAACTGCCCTAAACTAATAAAACAGATTCTGGTATATATCTAATAAAGTATAATTATATAATTAAAACTCTGTGATCCATTCAATAAATATTTTTGACTACTCATTCTTCTGTGTGTATCAGACACTTTGCAGGCCACCATGTGAAAGTAAGAGTTTAAAATAATTCTAGGGGCTGGAGAGATGCAGTTCAGAGCACTTGTTGGTGGGAGAAGTTCCCAGCCCCAAACATGGTGTAGGTCACAGCCATATGCAACTCTAGTTCCAGGAGTTTTTCAGATATACATGCAGGCAAAACACCCACACACAAAAATAAAACTACGTATCAAAAAAAAGTTCTAGGAAGTGTGACAGTTATTCATAGTCCTGTGAATACTTTGATACTTAACATTGTTAACATTGTTCCCTGGTTTGGAGGTTTTTTTTGTTGTTGGGGTTTTTTTTTTTTTTTTGGTTTGGTTTGGTTTCTTGGATTTTTTTCTGTTGTTGTTGTTTTGTTTTTTTTGGGGGGGGCTTATAGATTTTGTTTCATTATTAAAAGTTTATTAATTCTTATATATTATTTTATGTCTTCTCATAGCTGTAAAAGTCAGGAAAACGCTAAGCTCTACTACTACTAAACTAGGTCGCATGCTACTAAACTAGGTTTCATGACACACACACCCCCAAGTTGCTAATTATTGTACTTATAGAAAATTTGGGTTCATTTTTATATGTCTTTATAAATTTATCCTTCTTTATGAATATCTTTATGAGTATATCTTTATGAATGATACTATTTAATAGTAGGTCAGACTAGAACTTTTGGTTTTAGAACATTTTGGTTAAAACAATTTATTCAGTCATGTTTATTGAGTGACTATATTTTTGGTCATGCTCTAAAAATGCTATAGTAAACAAAATGAATTCTTCCTTCTCTTGTAGCTTATATTACAATGATAATAAAGTAAATATAGTGGAAAACATGTCAAGAAGTGGTGTTAGAACACCAAATGGCAGGTCAGTTCTGGAGTTAAGTGGTTCAGGAAGTCAGCCTTGATGAGATGGCCTTTGAATTGAATTCTGGACCACTAGAAGTAGCCAGTTAGTGGAGAGCTAAGGGACAGCCATTCTGGGCAGGAGGAGTAATAGGTGTAAAGGCCTATAGGTATTAAGACAAAGTAATGGATATGTTGAGGACCTGGAAGACTACAGTGCTTCCCTGAGGAGACATGATCAAATATGAAGTCCAAAGGTGGGAATTTCATTATGATGGGGTCATATGATGTATTTTTCAAGTAGCAAGTGTATTGAGGGAAAGGTGGAGAGTTCTGGAAATAAAATTGAAAATAGAAAGCTAAGAAAAATGATGCCTCATAAAGTACAGCTTGCACGTGAAATTCCTTGTGACTGTCATTTCACACTGGTGATTTGGGTACATTTTCAGAATTGGTTAAGGCCAGTGGAGGGCACCTGTATAAGATAGTTTAATGTGCCATCATTCCCAACCTAAGCAATTCTACTTGAAAGATCCTATGATTATAGGAAAGTGTTTTGTCTAAGGCTAATTTTTTAGAAAGAGCATCTTAGGCTCAAAGCTAATTTGTCACTCAAAATACGAGAGTGGTTTTATGTTTTAAGGAGATTTTAAGCAAGTAACCACATCGACCAACAACTAGAAAGGAGGAAAGCCATGTGCACTAGAAAGAAAACCATTAAAGCAGAGGTTTAAAATAGATTATGTAAAACAAATGAGCATTCAGCAAATATTCTTTAATTTATTATATCCAAGTGAACTACAAGGACCAGTTAAGCCCCCAAAATATCAGTAAACCTCATTTTTGGGGAATATTTCCCCATTCCTTAGCCAGCTAGAGTGTCTTTTAATGTTCCACCGAAATATCAATTATAGATGATGGCCAGGACTTCTAAAGAGATCAGTTTCCTTGTGTCCTGCCTCAGAAAATGATCTTAGGGGATGTATAAAGCAGCTATAATCTAAACTGTGAGTGTGTGTCTATGTGTTTATATATACATACATATAAATAAAACATCAACAAGGCAAATATTGAAAGAAATGCTCTATGCTGTTTCTTGAAGTAGAACAGTCGAAACTGCTATATAGGAGGTTTGCTTTACAGAAGGAAAACAGTCCTGTATTGGCTTGCTGGTCCTGCTTAGTTGTTCCAGACACATATTGTTTTTAAATATCTACATATGAATTACAGTTGTGTTGAGTAAATCACATGCATACAAGTTACCCTGATATAACAAATTCTATTAATATAAGAAAATTAAAATGTTTTTCTGTCAAGATCCCCCTTTTAATGCTACTGTCTTTTTTATGTTCCTAACCAGCATTCAACACATTAGTTGAATATATTTAAACCAAATGATTTCTGAAAGACTTAGAAGTTTACAAGTGCCGACATATTTTCATAAATAAATAACACTATCATTAAACTGTAATTTTACTTACATTTGGATTTTTAAAACTTATCTGTAAAGATCATTTTGTGTACATTTAAATTTATATTACAGATTCTTGTAGGTAGGACTAAATAGTTGAAGTAGAAGTCAATACACTGAATAAATTAATAATTAAAGTTATTTCCATATTTTGAAACAGATTTAAAGCAGCCTCTACAAATAGCACATCAAACTAAAGAGATTAGAATCTCAAAATAGGTGCTGGGGGAGATGGCTCAGAGAGAAAAACACATGCAAGCACAGGAACTTGAACTCAAATCCCCATAACCCAGTGGTTCTCAACCTTCCCAGTGCTGCCACCCTTTAATACAGTTCCTCATGTTGTGACCCTCCCCCAACCGTAAAATTATTTTGTTGCTACTTCATAACTACAATTTTGCTACTGTTATGAATTGTAATGTAAATATCTGATATGCAGGTGGTCTTAAGTGACTCCTATGAAAGGGTTTTTGATCTCCCAAAGGGATTTCGACCCATAGGTTGAGAACCACTGCCATAACCCATTTGAAGCCAGGCGCAGTCACATAAACCCTAATCTCAGTGCTGCTCCTTTAGATGGGAAGTAGAGACAAAAGAATACTCAGAAGGTCATAGGTCAGCTATCCTGCTGTATGCAGCAGCCATTAATTAAAGGAGAACCTTTCTGAAGGTGGAAGGTGAGAACCAACCCTGGAGTTGTCCTCTGACCTCCACGCACTCCATGGCACACCGATGCACCCATAATTATGGCATGCTTACACAAAAAAGAAACTCAGAATAGTCTCTATTTATAATCTGTAAATATGTCTGAATTTTCTAGCTACCAGTATTTTCTAAGTAGAGGGAGTTGTAATTGAAGAAAATTCCTATCAGAAAGATTTCCTAAATCTTTAAAAAAAAAAAAAAAAACATTACTTTATGTCACATATAACTACTTGGCCTGCCTGATGTTGCATGCCTTTAATCTCAGCCCTGAAGAAACAGAGATGGGTGGGTTTCAGTGACCTTTGTCTACATAACCTGTTCCAGGCCAGCCAGGGCTATATATAATATTTATATTATGTATATATTAAGTATATTATATTGCTTATATTTTATCTTAATCTAGAGTAAATTGTTTAATGTAAGAATGCAGTATTTAATGTTATTCACATTTTATGGGTTTCATAAGGCTGTTTTGTGAGGCATCTTTAATGGCCAAGGACGACATTAAAATACAATTTAATGAGAGCAGCTCCATGATTTATTAAGATAGTATGGTCTAAGTTTATAGCCTTCTAATTATTCTTAAGCTAAGGACGGGATTTGGGGTATCTAAGTTAGAAAGATTTCCTGTTTGTTAAACAATAATAATGGGTCTTCAGTGGGCCCCTTAATAGAAGTTAGGTAATGGAAGTCGGAGTTACACATTCTTATTTGGGCTTGATTTTCTAGAAATTCATTGTCTCGTTTAAGAGAACAGTGTCTGTGTTTAGAAACAAGATGCCAACTAGTGAGGCTGGTAGTCTCATAGAAATTGGAAGTCCTTACCAGATTTTCTCACTTTAACAGTTGAGAAAAATGAAGTAAAGAAGAAAGATTAATTTTATCCAGTAAGTTGAAAAATACAGAAAAACAAAATTAATACTTCTAGGAGCAGTGCAAAGAGATAGGTGAGAGACAGGCCTTCCCAGTGTATACTTCTCCCTGTTGTTTTTATTTACATGTTATTGCGCATACACTATATGTTTATGTGTACATATATGCCGCAATGTACACGTGGAGGTTAGAGCACTATTGTCAGAAATCAGCTCTCCTACTGTATGGTTCCGGGACTCAAACTCAAGTGACCAGGCTTGATAGCAAGTGCCTTTTCTCGTGAGCCATCTTACTAGTCCCATTTTAAATTTAAATGAGTACTTCATGTACTTTAAACTATGGCCTGTGTTCCACTGCACAGGCGTGGGTTGAAAACACCTTTGCCGTTTCCTTTTGCTCATACATAAAATCCATTCCTTGGTCTACTTACTATTCAGATGTCTCTATTCTATTGTGCTCTGGTATGATCTAACTGAAAGCAACAGATTATGTGTCCCCCCAAATCACCTCAAAACTCAGCTCAAAAACAAAACAAAATGCAAACAAAAAGACATGAAAATAAGGGATCTTGCTTATTGGAAAGGACACTAGAAATAACATAATTAGGGTAACTTGGGTTAGGGTGAAAAATGTGGAACCACATGCTGAACAAGGAAGCGCAGCATGACCACCTGTTAAATTTTAACCACTCTATGTGAACCATTCAAAGTCATTCTGATATGTTCAGATAGAGCTACCAAAAATGTTAATCTTAGTGTTTTTTAACATTAAGTATATAATTAAAATATTAAGTATGGCTGGAGAGATGGCTCCACCATTAAAGGCTAGGCTCACAACCAAAAATACAAAAGTAAGAAACTAAACTGTATTTAAATAAATATTTGTTTATAAATTTGATCATAAAAAATAGAAATTTGTAATCAAGAGATTCTTGCTATATTACTTACTATATTTTTACCTAATATTTATTTTGAAACAGGCAAGAAAATTGGATGTATATTTTGAATATGAAGAAAAAATAATGAGTAAGACTACTCTGGATAAGTCCCTCCTAGACATCATATCTGACCCTGATGGTATGTGCCATAAACTTGAAAATATTTACAGGGATGAATCTAGCATTTCAGTCCAGACAAAATTTAAGTAGAATTACTGTATCAATCAGTCCTAATTACAAGGTAATTAAATGAACTGTTTTCTGTTGAAAATTTAACATAATACTTAAAATGGAAAAATGATTTTGCATTTTTTTTTATTTTAATTTTTCTTTGGTAGTATTTTTGAATACTTTATATTCATTTCTTTGATGTTGTGTGTGTGTGTGTGTGTGTGTATCCATCCATCAGTTTCTGCCCTTTCCAGGAAGATATGAATGAATGACATTGAAAGCAAGTATCTCCAAGAGATGTTTCTACCTCACTTTGGTTTATTTCAGAGAATATCATGGAAAAAAAGAAAGTAACTAAAACTGAATTCTACTTTAAATGTTCAGGAAATACTTTTAAAAACAATGGAATGCTTCACAAACTCTCCACTAGGGAGTTGGCTTATTGGGTGAAGTGCTTGCCCTGCTCTCAGGAGTCTCTGAGCAGCTCCAGACTGCAGTGCATGCCTGTACTCCTGGTGCTGACTGCAGTGCATGCCTGTACTCCTGGTTCTGACTGCACTGCATGCCTGTACTCCTGGTGCTGACTGCAGTGCATGCCTGTACTCCTGGTGCTGACTGCAGTGCATGCCTGTACTCCTGGTGCTGACTACAGTGCATGCCCGTACTCCTGGTGCTGACTGCAGTGCATGCCCGTACTCCTGGTTCTGACTACAGTGCATGCCCGTACTCCTGGTTCTGACTGCAGTGCATGGCTGTACTCCTGGTGCTGACTACAGTGCATGGCTGTACTCCTGGTTCTGACTGCAGTGCATGGCTGTACTCCTGGTGCTGACTGCAGTGCATGGCTGTACTCCTGGTGCTGACTGCAGTGCATGGCTGTACTCCTGGTGCTGACTGCAGTGCATGGCTGTACTCCTGGTGCTGACTGCAGTGCATGCCTGTTCTGGGCCTGAGGTGAGGCTGAACACCTTTTCAGGGGCTTGTGGTACAGCAAAGCAATTCACTTCATGGCCACCAAGCCAGAAGATTGGGTCAGAACTCTCAGAAACCAACTATTTCCCAAAGGCCTGCAGCTGACAGCCAAGGCCCTAGTACATGAGCCTGCTTGGGACGTTTCATATTTGAACTATAGTGGTTTCCTACAAATACTTGTTAATTATAAAGGGAGAAATAGAAATTTTACAAAAAAGAAAAGGAGTCATAGGAAACACCTCATTAAGTAATCTCAAGTAATGTTATGGTAATGAAATATACCAAAATGTTGTAAACCCAAGAATTTGACAAAACCTGTCACTGATTTTTCATATTCAGGAAATAAAGATAAATTGAGGGGTATCTGGATTCTGAATCCCATGAAACTCTGTGCTCCATAAGCTGTCACTTTTTTTTTTTTTAAATCTAGTTTTACTATTATCTTGTAGTGGTGGGCTTTTGTCTTTTGTTTGTCTGGTTGGGTAGTTGGTTTTTGAGACAGAATCTCATGGTATAGTTCATCCAGGGTGGCCTTGAACGTGGAATCCTCCTTTCTCTGGTCTTCCAAGTGCTGAGAGTACAGGCATGTTCCATCATGACCAGTTTTTATTCTGTGATGAAATACACATGACAGTTCTAAGTCTTTACATCTTGGGATACACTTTCAAGTGAGACATGATAGGTTGTTAAGGCCACTTCTTTATCACTTTTCCATCAAAATGCACCCTGTGAAGAAGAGGGATGAGTGAGTGTCTCTGGAAAGTCTGGTTCTTGAGGTATAGTAGTAATTACTTGGATACACCCAAGATAGCAGGAAATTTCTTTGAAACCTTAGTTTTGTCTTAAAATTTGAGATAGATATACTTCATTTCCTGTTTTAATATAAAAGTATGATTTTCAGCAACCTTGTAGTAAAATAAAACTCTTCAGAGGGGAATTAGATTTAGGAACTCAGTTTAGGAAGTAAGACTTTTGGCTCTGCTGGATGATGTCATTTAGCCCGCAGATCTCATAACCTGACACTGCGGCGGTAACCCCAGGTGTGCTGGGTAGCTTGCAAGCACTCTTACCATCTGAAAGGATGCTGTTGAGAATTGCACACTCTGTAGAAGTGCACACCTGTCTGCCCCTTTCTTCACTCTTTAGTTTATGCCTGAGGACAAATCTTAGCATTATAGGCAGACTGGGATACAATGAGGTGTTTCTGTGGTCTCTCTCTAGTGCTCCCTTTCATCTCTTCTCTCTCACGTGGTTTTCGTTTAGTACATCCCCCTCAGCTCATTTGAATAAAAACCACATTTTGTTTTGTTGTATTTGTTAATGCCTTGAACTGTAAGTTTCATCTAAGTCTTAATTATAGAGCTCAATAATCACAATTGTAAGTCTTTTTTCATTCCTCTTCCCATGTAGCAGGAACTCCAGAAGACAAAATGAGGCTGTTTCTCATCTACTACATAAGTGCACAGCAGGTGCCTTCAGAGGTATGTCCACGGCACTGCGGAGAAGAAGGCAGTGCTTATTTGCAGTTACCAGTTAGAATTTCAAAATAGAAATAAAGGATCACTAAGTATGCGATATTTCACTTATTTTAAAAAAAATGTTAAGGTGGATTCTGTTTACTGCAGAGTTTTATACCAATATTCTTGTCACCACTTAAGAAATTTTTAAAAAATAAGCTTTTTAAAAAGTTCCAACAACTTTTAAGTTAAAATATGAACTGACTTCAAGTGTCAAAATTCTTATTTCTAAAAAAACAAGTGTTCTAAACTAACCCAGTTGACTGGGCTTTTCAAAAGATTGACCTTTTCATTCTAAGATTTGAAAACTAGTTACAGAACATGCCCTGTTCTGGCTGCTCTGTAAAGGAAAGCAGGTTGGAGGCCTTGGACTCTGCCTTAGAGCAACCAAGTACAACTTTACATGATGAGCAGCGAGCATAAGAGCCTCCAAGGCGCCACTGAGAGATAACTGTTGATATCACTTTCATTATTATGTTAGATAACTTGTAAAGCTCCCACTGCTCAAAAAAATGTTCGCATGTTAAATCAATATTCACTTTAGACCCTTTTACTTTGCTTAGCAATATATTCATCACTTAACTTTTCTTCTAATTAATTCAGGAAGAAAGTATGGTTCTTCTGTTGTAGAAATAGCGTTCTCATCAAAGGTTTACCTGTTTCTAGTGTCCTATTTATAATATTAAGGATATAGTCTTTTAAAACTTGATATTGCCTTAGTTGGACTACCTTATTTTTAGTAAAGATTTTCATAAACTTTAGTGATCACAAAGAGACTTAAATCATGATTGCCAGTATCAGCTTAATCATCATGGAAATACAAAGAAGTTAAAATCTCTGTTTGATGGTGAGCTTAAAACTTTTTCACTTGACAGGCCTGAGGAGACGGCTTGGTCCATAGAGTGTTTGCTTGTCACACAAGCATGGGGACCTGAATCTGATTCCTAGTATCCATGTTGTTTAAAAAAAAAAAAGCCAGGTGTTCACCTGCTGGGAATGTGGAAACAGGAAGGTAGCCAGGGCTAGCTGGCCAGTCAAGCTGCCTTCATGGCCTCCAGGCTCAGTGAGAGACCCTGTCTCAAAAAATAAGGTGAGGAGTGATTGACTTCAGTGACCTGACTTCAGACTCTGAACCCCACAACTCGTGCACAAGGACACACACAGAGTTTCACACTTCCTTTTTATAGCACAGTCTCTGTGGTGCTAGGCTCCTTTAACTTAGATCAACTAGACTTCCTCATCAGGGGACAAAGAATAGGGAAGAAAGAGAAAACAGTTTTAAACGAGAGGACATTTGTTCTTCAGCAAATGACTCTGAGCCCTGTAGGTGTGAGGAGAGAAGCCTGCAGCTCCTCAAGCGTGTCACTCCCTCGGTATTTCTGGTTTTGAAATTTTTGGCCAAGCTGATTCACTTCTTTAGAGCTTGTCCCAAAGAAAGGTAGTCCGTTTTAGCAGTAGTGAAGAAACTGATGAACTTTGTGAGCGATGACAAGGCCTGCCTTATCGTGTGATTTCTGTCCCACATTCTCACTCGCGTAGTCATTTAAGGTGTAGCTCCTCCTGACATGGTGCCTGGCATTTAGACTCGTGCCTTTACATTACAATCTTAATTAATCAAATAACATCCAACACAGTCTTCTGTGAAAGTATAACTTTTAATCGAAGAGTTCTTGTCTTATCTCAGGCTGACTTGGAGCAGTATAAAAAGGCTCTAACAGACGCAGGATGCAGCCTTAACCCTCTACAATATATCAAACAGTGGAAGTAAGTGTTAGTTTCTCTTTACTTTTTACTTTATTGTTATTTAAGATAAAGTCATGATTCAAACTTTGTTCCCAAGAAAATGAGAATGCTGGTCAGAAGCTGAACAATGTAACGTCGAATTTTCTTATGACCAGTGCATAGCATTCCCTTGTCTGGCCCACCCTCTGCACAGCTTAAAGCTACATAAAATACACCTTTTATCCCTGGACAAGCTTTCTGTTTTTTTACTGATATGTTGAGAAAGTCAGAGACTGAAATCTTTTGAATCAAATGTCTCAAAATTATTAACTAGCAACCAGAACACTAAATTTAAAAAAAAAAAAACAAAGCATTGTGCCAAGGAAATGGCAGAATGTACTAGTGCATTTACAGACTGCTGTTGGGAATAAAGGTCCTGATGGTCTTCCAGAATTCTGTAAAAGGTTTTGACCTCATGCCACTTTTAAGAATTCATCCAAAGACATTATTGGAGCCATAAAATTTTAACAGTGAAAACAAATCTCAGTGTATAGCAGTAAACTGAATGAATAAATGACGGACGTCAGCCTGGCATGGCGGCACACTCCTGCAATCCCAACGCTTGAGAGGCTGAGGCTGAGGATCCATCACAAGGTCAAGCAAGACCTTGCCCATCTGTTCATCCTTCTAAAACTCCTTATAAATTTTATAAGGTAGAATCCAACTAGATGATTAAAAATCAGGATAGATAACTTAATGGCATTGGAAACATTCGTGTCATTGTGTTAAGAAGGGGGAAAAGTTGTTTATAACACTATTTGTTGATTAATTTGATAAATACTCTCAGCCCTGCATCCATGAGCTGAAAATATTCTGGGGAAAAAAAATGCTGAACTTGGTTTTTTTTTTCCTTAATGTTATTCCCTAAACCATATAGTATAGTAGTTATTCACATAGCCTTTATATGATGTATTATACATAATTTAGAGATGGTTTAAATTATAGGAGATGACATGCAGAGGTTGTATGAAAATACTATGTATTTTATATAAGGGACTTGAGCCTTCAAAGATTTTCATACTTTAGAGGATCCCAAAGCCCCATGAATGCCAAAGGATGCTGTATTTCCTAATTGGAAGCATGATGTACACAACCTGCACTGTTATCGAATTTACATATGCTGAAGAAACAGTTAACAAATGCATGAAAGAATGATGCTAATCTGTGCTGAATGACTCAAAGACAATAAAACTGAATGATAAGATCTTAGCTAATGGCTAGATTTGCTTAGCAGGGAAAACTTCTGGATATGGACATTTGAACCAAAATTAGGATGATGTTTGTATAGTATGATCCACCTGTATGTGTCTGAGTGCACACATACATATATTTGGTTGTATAGATAAAATTCATGTACCTGAGTATAATTCCACATGCAGGTGTTTACCTTTGGCTGCTTTCCCTTTCCAATCTCTAAAACAAGCATTGCCTTTGAAATGCTTTTTGCATAGTTTTCGGTCAGTAAGATTAACTCTGCATTCTAGTCTCCATTGTGAAAGACAAACACAGCAAAAGAAACACACCAGGTTCCTAACAGTGGTTTTCTCTAGAGGGTGATGTGGAGTTATCATCTATGCTTATGATGACATTTAAGATTTCCTTCTATTTGCCAATGCTCTTGTGCTATGAAAAAGCACAAACAGACCAGAATAGTTGGCTGTGTGGCAATGTGTCATTGTTCTTTCTGATTATATGTGGAGTGTACCAGTGTTTGAGGTTATTGTGGGAAAAACAATCTAAGACATTATTTCATGAAGTTAAAATGTTTAATCTCTAATTTGTAACATTTGTTTACTTTTCAATTGTAAAATATTAGTTTAATAAAGATAAGTATAGGAAATTGAGAAAGATATAAAGAAGGTAAAATTTGGGCCAGCAAATGGCTCAGTGGGTAAAGGCACTGCAATGCAAGCCTGGTGATCTGAGTTCAGTTCCCAAAATCCACTTAAAAGTAGAAGAGGAGAACTGACGCCACATAGTTGACCTTTAACCTTCATATGTTCACCATAGTATACATAAATGCAAACTAGTAATAAATATTTTAAAGGAAAATTTTATTTATTCCATTAATCATGGTACAGCCTGCAAGCCCAGCATTCAGGAGACTAAGGCAGTTTCCAAGTACATGGCCAGCCTGGGCTACATATAATCTCTCTATCCAGAGACTGCGGGTTGATGTTAGTGTGCATCTTCCATTTGTATGCGCGTTACACTTTTTAACTGAGAGTCAGCATTCCGGTGTTTGGTTCTCTGGTCCCACTGCAGCAGCTGCACTTGCTACCCGTCTGCGGGGTGTCTGTGCTAAGGCTGACGTTGTCACAGTTCTCAGCCACACAGAACTGCTTTCATTCACTCCTCTTAGTTGTCTACAGTTTCTGGTAGAAAAGGAAGTTTGAAGCCATTAGTTCAGTCGCCTGCTGTAAATAGTGCCTTGTTTATAGCCTCATTTGTGAATAAAACTAAAAGTTTTGCATTTACTTTGGGAGTTCTCTCGATACTGTTAGAATTTATCAGGACAGAAGCTGAAAACTTGAAGCATTTCAGCTACTACATTGCTAGTGATTCCTTTTTTTTTCACTCTCATAAAACATCCTTTGGGTCCTTATCCTCCAGCCTCCTTGTACAAAGCTTATGAAGGAGCTAAGGGTCACTGAAAACTTGCTTGACATAATGTCTATGGTAGCTAGTAGTGTGTAATGAACAGGATTACAAAAGGATGCTGACTCACTTCAGTCATCCCTGACACATTTTATGCTCACATCCATAATGGGAAGAACATACATCAGTGTCCCGGCAGTTGATTACCTCAGAGTTCTGAGAGTCTTCTGGGAACATTCTGTATTCCTGAACTGTGTAGAGAAAAGTAAAAATATTCTTGGAAGAAGGTATTTCTAAAACACACTGAAGTGCTACCTTTTTTCCCCAATTTTTAATACTTATAGTGTAAAGAGATTTTAAACTTTTAGAAAAAGTTGAAAATATATGACCATGTATAATTACATATAAAACTGTGTAGTTTGTATTGTAACCAAAGGGGAAAACATCACAGGTTTTGACTTGAAATGACTAATGATAAAGGAAGTGACTCTGAACTGAGTCCTTAGAGGAAATGTGACATTTCTTTTTCTGTTAAAGATGGTAGTGAGTCTGAACTCCCCAAAGAACAGCCTGGAGAGGTCTGTCAGGGAGCAGGGAGTGTGCTGCGAAAAACAATAAGCTAAGCTTAGTTGGTAGGGCTCACTCTTCTAAGTGTGCAAGCGATGAGACAGGAGCCCCTCCCATCAGGGTTGCAGCTCTGGTTTCTGCTTGTTTCTGCAGTGCTGGTTCTGGAACCGCTGAGCTGCACCCAGCCCTGCATTGATGTGTTTTAGGGAGTCTCGGTGTTTAGATGTGGAATAATTGGTTAGAAATATTAATCTTTTTTAAAAGTCTGCTCATCTTAGACGTAATCAGTAAATCTTGTAATGCCAAGATACTGAATGATAACTCTGTCCTTTGTAAGAATAAACCTACTTATTTCATAGGGCTTTTGCCAAGATGGCCTCAACTCCTGCCAGCTATGGTAACGCAACCACTAAACCAATGGGGTAAGTGTTTTAATAATGTTAGTTGAATCTTTGTACTCCAAACTTTAAATATTCATGTCTTAAAAACACAATGTCTGACACCTTCCAGAAAGTTCCATTATCATACAGAATGTCAACATTTTTCTGTCTTCCTTGGGTAGTTTTAATTATCCTTTAAAATGTAAGGGAATGTATTTTACACAGTATGAGCCATTGGTTTCATATGGTTCTTCTTAAAATGTAACATCTTTTATTTTTAGAAACTATGTGGTTAAAACTATTTTGTATTGCTGTTGGTAGCCGTAACAGGTTTTTGAAGCTCAGCACTCAAGACCTAACTATGACAAACTCAGTCCTCAGGGCTGGATTACTCCTTGCTCTAGAGACTGCTGTAGCTTTGTGTGGTTTTCCAATTTGCTGAATAAGACAATTCTGGCTATTCTTTTCTATATTGTATACATTTCAAATTCCTAATTTATTTTTAAAGTTAGAATAAAAGTGTGAAGCCCAAAGGAAAAGAAGTTTGTCTAGTTTCAGTGAATCCCATGGGCTTCCCTCGGAAGGTGCTGTACAGGTTGCCCTGACCCCTGCCACCCCCCTACTCACGGAGTTACCTGGTGTAAGGAATGGCTTCAGAGCCATGCATCCCGTCAAAGGTTACTTCTCGTATTTTTGTTAATCGAGGATTTCCATCCTGTCCCTCTTAGATGTAGAGGGGGGAGAGGACAGGTTAAGTAAAAGGAAAATAATTCCTATGATTTCAATAACTATCCCTGCATCATGTCTAAATCATAGAATACTTAGAGCATTAGGTTCCCTACATACTTTATACTTGAGGGTATTAATGTGATGTTAGGAAATCTTGGCTGAGCTGAAAACTGTCTCTAGCTTTCTTACATAATACAGACTTACCTTTTCCGGCAAAGTGTCCTTTATCCATGTCTGAGACTTTGAAGCAGAACTCTAAACCTAGTACAGCAAATAATTATTGTGTTTGCTAAGAGTTCACAATTGAGGCAGCATTTACTTTGATTGTGCTTAACATTTTTACATGGTAGGCTTTCTGTGTGTGTGGAGGGAAGATGGTATGCATGACAGAATTGGATCCAGCTGCTGTGATACAGAAAACACAGCAACACCTTGTAATATCGATAGGCAGTATAGTGCCATGTGTGATTCAACTCCAGAAGCAAAGTCTTGAATTACCATTTTCAATGGATTATTTTAGCATTAAAACAATCAGAAAGATGGGAGATTTTCAAATTATAATTTACCAAAAGACTATGTGTAAAGCTAATTATCAATATGCTTATATTGAGGGTATCTCTTTATAAAGCTCTTAGTTATTATTTTATCACTATTTTATTAAATAAAACTGCGGCAGTAATGCCCTTAGGAACAGAAAGGTTCACAGCCCTTCTGTATATGGAGAACAAGGTGATGGCACAGTAAGCAGGTGTGAGGTGTAATCGGGCCAACATTGTATCAGCCACAGACTTTACAGCAGCCTGTGCTTACTGCGGTCCTCTTTGTCCTTTGCCCCTGCGCAGTCTCTTCTCCCGAGTCATGAATACAGGATCACAGTTTGTGATGGAAGGCGTGAAGAACCTGGTGCTGAAGCAGCAGGTAAGTGCACTTGTTGGAAAACATTCTTCACTACCCAGGCAGAGAAACTGCTGAGTTTATTTAAGTACAAAATATTAGGGAAAAATAAGAACCAAGGGGTCCTTATTGGCATAATAGGAAAATTGGATTACTTTTTTGCATGTAGTTTAGAACTCTGTGATTTTATACTTTTTTCGAGACAGGGTTTCTCTTTTGTTGTAACTTCTGTAGCTCACTCTGTAGAACAGGCTGGCCTTGAACTCACAGAGATACACCTGCTTCTGCCTCCTGAGTGCTAGGAGTAAAGGTGTGTCTCACCACCACCCGGCTATACCTTTTTTTAAAAGATTTGTTTATTTTAACAGTACTGTCTTAATTTAACACTTCAGTATTTGGTGTCCTCCCATTTTTATTTTATCTCATTGTTTTTATTTTATTTTATTTTATTATAACTGAAACATCTTTGGCAAACCTGAGATGCAGCGTTTCACATCAGAACAGAGATACAGTGCTTCACTGTAATATTTAGATACAGCGTTTCACAGCAATACCAAGTTATAGTGTTTCCCATCAGTATGGAGATGTACTGTTTCTGCATCAGTACTGCTTAGGAGAGGTTTTAAAGACCAAATGAAAGATGGTTAGTTATCCACATCTGATTGTCAGGTGTGTAGATACCTGTTTTCAGAGTGTGCTCTTTCTCTGAACTTCCTCCACACTTTTTAAAATCTTCATGTTTTCTTGTGTTTTATATAATCATTGTATGTAATTTACGAATCCCATGGCACTTTGCATAAAGTGGGTTTCTAGTTTCAAAGAACCTTCAAATTCTTTATTTTGAAGGAATAAGAACACTGTGTTGTTAATGAACAATAGTGAAAAGTCTTCATTTGCTTTGCTGAAGTAACAGGCCTTCTGAGCTTTCTTTTTGGATGACATTGTTTCCTGAGTGCTTGGGAATACTCTGCAGGCTCAGTACAGGAGAGCCTTCAGTGGCCACTGGCAGCACCCATCCTCCTCAATACTCAGTTGGCTTATTTAACTAGTGCGCAGTACTGCCCTGTGTGCCTAAAGATAACATCTCAGGGGTGTCTAAATTGGTTTGCTGTTAAGTATTTTATTATGGAAACATAAAAATTTGTTTTAGAATTCATGAAATACAAAAATTATCATTTATGACCTTAAATTATTTTGCTTTTTGTAACATTTCAAACTGTTGAGAAAACTCTTTTGACATAGGCATTTACTCACTTTTAAAAGTAAAAATTGGCTAGGCAGTGGTGGTGCACTTAGGAGGCAGAAGCAGGCAGATCACTGTTAGATCAAGGCCAGCCTGGTCTACAGGTACCTAGGTAGGTAGATAGATGATAGATAAGATAAGGTAAAATTGAATTTCTCTGTGATTTACATAACATGTCTGCCACTAGCAGAACCATAGTGTTAACAAGGGGATTGGTTGAATACAGCTTAAAGTGTCACTTTTTTCTGATGAGTATTCATCTCTGATTACTTCTATTTTGTAAATTCCTAGAATTAAGAATTTACTTAAGAATCAAAGAGTATAGACATTTGTAGTTACTCCTAATAATATTGCCAAATTATTCTCCAGTTAAGTGTCTCTGTTCTGACATATCACTGTCCTGATAGCCAAATATTGCTTTGAGTTGTTTTTATCAGAATAAGCATTGTAAGCTATAAATTAGACAAGAATTAAATTAGCCAGTAAATCAAAAAATAATAGAATTAACAATGTTCAGTTTTCTAGGTCACTAATAAGAGCTTTTTGTATTTTGTTTTCTGGACAGCGTGAGTTCTATGCACTCTAAATACCAACCCTCACATAGCCAGTTGATGTACATATTTACAGACTTGAATGGATTTGTGTGGCGATAATTATACAAGAACGTGATGATGAATATAAGCATGACACTGCATGCTTTAGAAATCTCCATTGTCTTTAACTCATCTACCAAAGTATTCGTCTTCTAAATGTGATTAGCAATAAACAAATTACAAGCAATGGCACAAACTGGAAAGACAAACCTGGCTGCAGTGTATGACCTTTGCTCAGGATTGTTATTTAAGTTATATATGAAAACTAAAAACCTTTTGCTACAGAAAAATTGAACTCTGAATATTGTATAATAACCATTTCACAGTATAAGTAGATTTCATTGTGCAACACTGTACCCTCTGAATGTCAGGTATGCTTCAGCTAAGCGGTGGTGTTAATAGGCTTCCTATCAAAGCCCATATGCATTTGGGAAGTGTACTGAAATACTGGTGTTTTGTCTAGTAATGACTTTATTTTAGAGTGGATGAAAGTTGTTTTGCATGAGTTGCCAGCTCTCTGGTAAAACTGGATGTGGAGGGATAGAAGTGGCCCTACACCCTATTTTGTTGTTGTAGTTTTTTTATTGCCATTAATACGCTGTGATTGAACATAAATAAATGTAATAAAACAACAGCTAAAGTTTTTTCAAGACAGGGTTTCTCTGTTGTAGCTCTGGTTATCCTGGAACTCACTCTGTAGACCAGGCTGCCCTCAAACTCACAGATATCCACCTGCCTCTGACTCCCAAGTGCTGGGATTAAAGGCGTGCACCACCTCCCGGCATTGTTGTGTTTCTTATCCCAAGGCCTGTGAGTGTGACAGAAGGCAGTCTTCTGATGACATAATGTTACACTCGCGTGATCTGTAAGATAGTGCAGCACAACATTAAAAACTTGGGGTTTACCTCAGGCCAAATAAAATGCTCACTAAAGTTGTATTCCTATTCCTGATTTTCAAACTATGTTAAAAATGATGCACGAAGAGAGGCTTCAGGAGAAAGCAGACTGCTAAGGTTTGAACTGCTTGTTCAAACCTTTGAACATCTTGAACCGCTAGGTCCCAGAATCATGAGACAATAAGTTTCTCTTAAAAAGAAAGAGTAAATCAAAAAAAAGCTTATAATTACTAATATTAAAAAACAAGCATCAACAATGTAAAAAGCCTAAATATATATTTTTTATTCTATTAAAACCTACAGATTAAGAGGAGCTTTTATATAAAATTGTATTTTTCAACAGGAACTTTGAGTTCAAAAGTTTACATCTGTAAACATTTTAACTATGCACATAAACTGAGACTGACACTGTATAATTGAAAGGTAAACTATGTTTAACTAACAAAACATTAATTTCTTCCACAGAATCTACCTGTTACTCGAATTTTAGACAATCTCATGGAGATGAAGTCAAACCCTGTAAGTAACATTTCCATTATATAAATGTTTGGATGTATCAAGCCAACTGATATGAAAGGCGATTGAAGTCCAGATTGACCCAGATGTGCTCTTAATTACTGCAGAGTATGTAAGAGAAAGAAAGACTGAAAGAAAATCTATACTCTTAATGGCATCTTTTAGCCATTATCACAGATACATAGAATTAGGGTTTTCTTGGCTGCTATAACCATTCTATTTCTCAACTAAATTAAATATATACTGAGTCTTACTTGTTTCATGTTAATACATCCTGAAGAACACATTTCAATAAATGAAAAATAACCACTGACCATCAGCTGGTATAATGTAAGGAGAAACAGTAAGAAAATTAAATTAGTAGAGGAATACATAGTAAAACTTCTGAGTATTTCAGATGGCACCAAATTCCTTTGGGCCACACAAGTGAACTGAAAAAAATATTGTTGGCTGAATAAACAAAAGCAAGTAGTTTTCCAAACTATCTGTTGGCTACTCACAGACATGACTTTAAAAGCCATCACCATGTTTCAACAGTGACAGCCAAAGAGGTGATTATCACACTGAGTCAGTCCAGAAAGACATCCCCATCAGAACTCTTACTTTAGGTCAATCTGAAGCTCTAACGGCTTGGCAGTGACGCTGAGAACTCAGACCCAAAAAAATTGAGAACAGAATATTCAGACCAATGTGACTCTTTTAGTAATTGTTAAAACATGGCTATGGAAATTAGCAAAAACAATTTTAAAATTCACTCATCTGGAAACTAAAACAACAGAAAATGTGCAGCTGCTCTTATGAAGGTTACAGGGAATGTTATGATAAACTAAAAAGGATTATAGTCTTATATCAGTGTAGTTGGCAGTTGTAATTGACTTTGTCATAGACTCCTAGAATAAAGGGCCCTCAAAACGAGGTGTGCGTTTATGACCAGTTGTCTTAGAAAATACATCATTGTGGGCAGTATACATCTGAAAGATGGCCTGAGCATAATAAAGATCAGAATACAACTGGACGCAAGAATACAGATGACATTCGTACAGGGTTAAAGACACTTCGGGTGCTCCATTATTGTGCTTTGTCTTGATGTTTTGGCATAGACCAAATAATAGCAGGTACATTTATTGTATACTTACATGCTAGGAACCAAGTTCTTCACCTTGTAAATCATTTAACCCTTAGTTAAACCATCCAAGAAGAGGGCTATTTTTATTATTCTCATTTTAAAGATAAGGAAAGTGAAGCAAGGTGAGGTCAGTTAGCTTTCTGAGGTGGGATCTTTTACTGCTATCCTTTGTTGGTTAGAGTAGGAACTACGTGCTCTTCAAAGACTTACAGAACTATAGAGTGAAAAGCATTGTAGGCCATTTAACAAGGGAAGAAAGGCAACCAGGAGACTGCTTCAAGCAGCAGACCCGAAATCAAATCTCGCTCCTTCTGCATTCCTCTGCCTAGTAGTAGCTGCAGCTTTCCCTTCCCCCATGCTTTATAATAAGGACATAGATAGCTAAATTTGAAGGAGTCTTAATCAGAAGTTTCACTGAGCTGTCCAAGTTAATTTATCAGTACTATTGAGTTTATAATTAAAAGCACATTACTATAGACAGATTTTTCAATTAACTAGAAGAGATTTTTTTTTTTTCTATTTAGAAAGCATTGCTTCATCCATCTGCTTTGTAAAGTAGCTGTCTGCTCTTCTGTTCCTCACCTGTTCCTAGATGGACAAGGTGACAAAGTACAGTGAGTTAGACAGGGCAGGTAGTAGTGAATGACTGTTGCATCTCATCTCAGATGCTTTAGAATCCTGGAGCCTGGACTGGGCATGTAGCTCAGCTGGGAGAGTGCTTCCCAGCATATATAAGGTCCTGGGTTGATCCCCAGTATCACATAAACCTAGCACAGTGACAAATGCCAGCACATGGAAGGCTTAGAATAGAAGCAAGAGGATTTGGAGTTTGAAGTCATCCTTAGCTACATGGTTGGAGGCCAGATTAGGCTACATAAGACGCTATCCCATTCTTACTGCATTTTATTTTGTGCGTGCACACACCACGTGTGGCACATGTATAGTCAGAGGACAACTTGTGGAAGTTGGTTCTCCCCTTCCATCACATGGGTCCTGGGGATCAAGTGCAGGTCATCAAGCTTAGCAGCAAATGTGCTTTTACCTGCTGAGCCATCCCATAGCTCATGAATGGATTATCACATTTACTTATTAAGTGTTCTCCTTTCTATTAATTGAACTAGTTGAAATTAAGATAGTATATCAGATAGGCTTCATCCTGCCTTGAAAGTCCAGCTAGTAGGGGTTTCTCAGGGCAAAGTGTTGAAGGATTCTGACAACACTCGGGGTCCTATGTTGATTCAAAGCATTGACCAACAGGTACAGAACTAAGTATTAGCAGCATGTGTACATTGTCATTTTCCAGGTTGGGGGTAGGGTGCTGAATTGTTTGACTGCCTCTGCTGTTGAAGGAGAAGAAAACAAATTTGGAAGTAGTTATATCATGAAATAGCAAAGGTGTACTGCACAATCCCTTTAATATCAAAAAGTTTTCAATTTAGTATAAAGTTCCACAACTTCCAGAGCCAGAGAAGCTTGGAAAGCTAAAAGAGTGTAGGTGATTCAGTCGGAGATAATCTCACCTGAACTAAGTCAGTTTTTATTTATCCTGTTTTATGTTGACATTTATGTATTTATCTGTAGAAATACTAATGCATTAGATGGTGAAATGCTGCCCATATATACAGTTGATGTCCAATATTATCTAAGTTTTTAATGCTAAATTCTAAAATTGATCTGGTTCCAAAGCTTCCATATAAAAAACTGAACCTCTTATATATTATGTGCTCTGTATTCAGTAAAGAAATATAAATATAAAGAAAAACTAGGTCCTAAACAAAAAACCTTGACCACTAACACGTCTAGGTAGGTTCGCATCCTAAGAGTTCCTATTTTTGTTACTAAATATGTGACCTTAGAAAAGTCACATCATCTCCTGTTATCCCAGCTAACCCGTCTAAATGTAGGATAATCATAGGAGCTGCCTGATAGACTGAGGATTAGTGCATGGTTTCTTGGAAAGCACTGAAAATGAAGCTTATTAACAAATAGTAGTGTCTCGTTAAGGAGAAGAAACAGTTGTTACACATGTTCTATGAAATTGAAAGATTTGTTAAAACCAAGTACTGTGCCAAACTATGGCCTTCTAAACAGAAATTCTATAGTCAGGGCAATGTTTTATTTTTGTTTTTAATAGGAAACTGATGATTATAGATATTTTGATCCCAAAATGCTGCGAAGCAATGACAGGTAAGAAGCTTTTTTTCTTGGGAGCTGTTTGTTGTGTTTTCCCTCTGAGAATGGAAATGTATTATAAGAAAGCCTTCTTTTGACTAAAATTCTAACTGTGGGAGATCAATTAAAAACTGTTTATTTTAACCTCATTCAGAGATAATCACTGGTAACTATGATTAGTATCTTGTTATTTTCCCTTAGTGTACACACAGAGAAACAAACTTAACTGTTTACTATTCATAAGGTGGTGTTACCATAGACAAAGTGGGAGATTTAGAGAAAGTGTTTTTAAATGAATATAGTTATTGGACTAACTATTGAAAATAGCTCTTTGTTTAAATAATTGTTTAAGGTGGCAGTGATGGTGGTAGGTTGTTACATTCTATGAAATCCATGTCTCTGAGAACCACTGCTATAAAAGCATTTTATGGCAATGAAATCACTCACTGTATAATTTCTGCATTTTATGAAAGACACAATATGGTAATTTACCTTAGTTGTGTTACTTCTCTAGGGTTAATTTATGGTGATATGAACAATAACCTACAGAACAGATAATGAATAGAAAGAATTAGAAATAACTGGATGTCCCTAGCACTAAAATTTCGGGAGCAAGTTTCTTGCCTGTACATGATGCTGAAACTTTCAGCACTTTCTATTTTCCTTTTCCCAAGCATTTACATCTTTGTGGGTTGTAGGTTATTAAGTTATTTGGTAATTTAAAGTGTTATTCTCTTTTCTGAACTTAGCAGAAGTACAATTGTAAGAAGCTACAAATAATAGCTATCACCAGCAAGAGAGAATCTGACTGCAAATTATAGAACAGAGGAATGGGGACTGGCCACCAGTAGTACAGGATTTTCTTTTAGTACTGCTGAGAATATTAAATTGGGAGAGTGCTGTCTGTTATATACTAAAACCCATGATCATTTGCTTCAAAAGAGGGTGTGTAACTCTGCACTAGTAATTCCTCCTTTCTCTTAGCTAAGCAGTAGCCATAGAAGCTGAGGACTCTTTAATCCTAAATGTGGCATATCCATGATGGAAAAATGTTAGCATTGCTAAGAGAAACAGGCTCAGAGCTTTGCTTTTAGCCTGTTTTAGCCTTCTCCTGAGCTATCCTATACCAAACCATGGTAATTAATAACTTACGGTACTCCTATTTAATACTCTCAATTCCCTCCATCTCCTGTCTACCTCAGAGGAACTTACACCTCTGGAATTAAACACTATTAAGATTTTTGGATCAGGTGGACATCTGGTCCTTTGTGTGGAGTATGGAATATTTAAACAGGCCATAGAAGTAAGAAAAGATGGCAGGTGTGCTCAACCACTAAACAATTCATTGCTGTTTTATTTAACACTCAAATTTAAATCTGACATGTGAAAACTTGGGAAAAAATGTCTTTAGTAAAGATTTCTTAGATGCCAGTAAAATGTTTTTAAGATGTGTGGCAAATAAGAAACTGAAGCAGAATATAGATCTCTGCCCACATTCCCCTGTCCACCTCGAGAAAATGCGCTGTACTTTTCTGAACAGGGAGACACCCGCAAGCCGCGGGACTGTTTGATGTGGTGAGAATTTAACTCGCAATACCTGCTCTATTCCTTCACCTGTTCCCAACTCCTTTCCTTCTCTTAGAGGCCATTGATCAGCCTTCTAGAATTTATTTCAAAGTTGTTAGTAGGTTGTCCCATTCCCTCTTAGACATTGAGATGTCTACCTTCTAGCTTCTTCCTCTACAAAACTGAAGAACCCCCGCTTCCTAAGAAGGTGGACCTGGAATGCCTTCTTAATGCTGCTCACGAGTGCACGTGAACGTGTGCTTCCCATACCCATCTTATCCGTAATAGAAGCCAAGGATGAAATTTTCAGTGCAGTTTCTCTTTATTACAGCTCAGTTCCTAGGAACAAAAACCCATTCCAAGAGGTAAGTTTTGTATACTTCTCTGCTCCTAGAAAGAAAGATTATGTAACAGTAGTCCTGAGGAAGAATGAGTTTGTCCTAAGTATAGCTTGTGATCAGTGAATGGCCATTTGGGCAAATTCAACTCCGCACATCTGAGATACTGCCTTCAAGTCTTCAGCAACTATGTTGCTCTGGTTTTCTTAAGCTTAAGGGGTGACAAAACAGCAAAAAGGGAATCTTTTGGATTGCAATGAGAATTTTATATGTGGAATTTCTATAATGATTACAGCATTTGCCAAGATGTGACTATATGCTCATTTGAATACAGACACTTCTGGTTGTGAGTAACATGTTGGAGTTGCACGTTGGGTTTTCAAGTGTTCCTGCCTACAGCAAATAATCAAATTCAGAACTAACCTTCAGAGAAAGCTCTTTGCTCTTACTTGCTATTACTTGATTGAACAATGCAATTAGACTCTGAGACAGCACAGGGCTTAAGTCTGTAGTAGCCGTATCTCCGTTTCGGGACAGGTTCCAGACTAAAAGCCATGTTTGAAAACTTAAATGCTTTTAACTGTTTTTTCTCCTTTTTCCTCCATTTGCATTTTTAGGCCATTGTCTTTGTGGTAGGAGGAGGCAACTATATTGAGTATCAGAATCTTGTTGACTACATAAAGGTACAGTGGGGCCATCTCATCCTGTCACCCGGTGGTGTTAGTTTCATGTCAGAGTATTAGCGTTGTCCAGCACCTATCCTGACCTCCGCATAGCTACTTCCCAAGAGGTGGGTTTTTAAGTTCTGCATGTGAGTTAGATGCAATGGCAATGCTTGGAGTCCCAGCTACTTGGGAGGCCGAGGCAAGAGGAGCACTTGAGCCTAGGTGTTTTGAGGCTAGTCAGGGCCACATGACAAGATTTCATCTCTTATAAAAACAATAAAAATAAAAATGCTGTAAGTAGAGAAAATTACCAATTTGCTTGTTTTCCTATCATATTCATTTTTCTACTAAAATTGTACTGAACTAAAAAATAATATATTGATATTAAATATTAGATTAGGCACTCTACATATTCAGAGACCTCAAGCTCCTCTTCTGATGTTTGTCTCCTTGAGATGATTTATAGAACTCATTTATCTGAATAATACATGCTTTGCTTTAATTGTATTAACTTACACCAGCAACATACTTCTAAAAAGCATTTAAGGTAGAAAATTAGAAATACAACCCTACTCCAAATCATTGGTGAAAGAAAACTAAAAATACATGAAGCCAGAAGCCTAATTTGAAGACAAAAAATAAAATCTATCGGCTGGAGAATTAGTTATTACTATAATGAAATGACATGTTGTAATTATTCAGTTGTTAAGGAATGAGTGGCCATTCTTTATGTCTGCAATACATAGAAACTATGGTGTAACAGGGAACACGTAATCCCAGAGGTCTCACATGATTGCTTGTCTCCAGTCATGCACACAAATGTGTTTTTAAGAATCGTCAGGAGCCTGCAGTCTTTCACAAGGAAGGGCTTTATTTCACATGATCACACGTGTGCAGGTTTCAGAACAGTACTGGAACAGTTGGCAAGCTAAGTTTCTTTAAATGATTTGTATTTTTCTACTTACTGTCTTTCTGTTATAAAGGATTTTAGAACATGGTGCTGCATCACTTAAGAAAGCTTAGCCAAGCTGGGGAGAAGGAAGGAGTAGCGAGCAAGCATCTCAGCTGACCTGCTGCTGCCCTGTGCTCATCTCAGGAGTATCAGGCATCTTGCTGCCATGGGCAGACCTGAATGAAGTGAATCTAATTCTGTGCTAGGATCCAAAATACATCAGGGCAACAGCTTACACTAGTGTACCAGCATTGTGTGGTAGCAACTGCAAAGATTAATGGTTTGTGACTGATTTCTGTCACATTTTCTTGGTTTCTGCTGTTGAACCAAGCATGTAGCCTGATTTTTGTCTACATGATCAGAAAGAAATAGCTTCTACATAATAAGACCATTGTTCTCTTTAATCCAGCATCTCTGGAACATTTCTTAGTCAATGAAATAATATGTCCTGTGCTCCTGAGATGATGAGATAACCTTCACCTTTATTGGCAGCTCTTGCAGATATATTCTGTATAACCTCAAGAGTCCTAGTTATATGACCTTTTGTACCTACTGTGTGTACCTTCCCTCCTCCCTCTTTAATGTAACTAAGTGCTACTTTTATTTTATTTGTTCTCAAAGATAGAGCAACTAAGACTGGAGTTTGTTTGTTAATTTTTATTTATTTTTATGTGTATGGCAGTTTTGCTTGCATGTATATTTGTGTACCACATTTGTACAGTGCCTGCAGAGGCCAGAACAAAGCAATGGAGCCCCTGGGACTGGAGTTACAGACATTGTGAGCTGCCATATAGTTCTAGGAATAAGCCCAGGTAGACTGCAGGGGCAGAAAGTGTTCCTAATCACTTGTCCATCTCTAATCCCAAGGACTACATTTTGGTTGTTGGGTTTTGGGTTTGTTGTTGTTGTTTTTGTTTTTGCTTTAAAATGGGAGTCTCACACTGTGTAGTTCAAGCTGAACTAGAACTCAAGGCAGTCTTCCTGGTTTAGCCTCTCAAGTGCTCTGCTTACAGGTGTGACCACCACACCTTGCTTTTAGGTCATTTATTGAGCCAGTGTTCATTCAATTTATACATCACAGAAAAATTATTTTCTCTTGTGTTATAAAGCCACCATCTTGTTTCTTGAAGAATACCAAATTAATTTGTGATATAAACTTTGCATATTGCAAGAAGGTCTTTCTTTTTGTTTTTTTTTAAGATTTATAACTGAGTGTTCTGTCTGCATGCCAAAAGAGGGCATCAGATCCCATTATAGATGGTTGTAAGCCACCATGTGGTTGCTGGGAATTAAACTCAGGACCTCTGGAAGAGCAGTCAATGCTTTTAACTGCTGAGCCATCTCTCCAGCCTGCAAAAATGAATCTTTACTCAACTTAATGATTATGCACTTAAAAAATGTGGGCATAAAGAACTTAACCTCACCGCGTGTGGTTGTGAAGCCTACAATCCTAGCACTCTGGAGGCTAGAGAGTTCAAGGCCAGCCTGGGCTAAATAATGACATCTTATCTCAAAAGAACAAAAGGTAAATAATGAAATGTTTACCTAAATTCTCTAGTAGAGAAATTTTTGCATTTGCATCCTAATATTTTGTCAACTTCAGAAATAAAACACAGGGTTACAGAATAAAATAGGATGCATTAACAAATACTGTGTTACACAATGGGACTGAAATGACAAGCCCACATATCTTACTGACAACATAAAAATTCCCTTAGGATTGTTTTCTTCAGGTAGCACAGATCATACCTTGAAATAATATTCATCTAAGATTGTATAACAGACAGTTGTTGGTCCATGAAAGATATTGTCAGCATACCATAATATACTACTTTTTGAAGGTAGAAAAAAAGCATTCTTGTACCCATTTTGCCACTTTATCCCTGTTTATTTATGCAGTTTAGGACACACACATTTTAAACCTAACACCACCAGACAAAAGACTTTTGAGAATAACCCCTCTCCCCAGAACACCCAGTAGACTAATACCTTTTCCTTGGAATGCTCATACTATACTTGAGTTTCATGTCTGTTTTTTTACAGGCAAAGCAAGGCAAGCATATTTTATACGGCTGCAGTGAACTTTTTAACGCTACACAATTCATAAAACAGGTAAAGTGTGCCATTTTAGTTTGTTTCTTTTAGCATAACACAAGTTGCTGTTGGGTTTCTCTCCTTTAAAGACTGTCATTTATTCAACTGACTTTAAATCAACTAAAACAAAGCCTCATCTAGCTGTAAGTTTCACCATGGGCATAAAGACAGTTCTGGTAAGTAACCTTGTTTTAATAAGATTAGTAGTCTCAACTCTTTATGAGAAGATAATTATTTTAAATTGATGTAGCCTACAGCATTTCCTATATACTGTCCATCTGTCTGGCATTGCCAGGCACATCAGAATTCCTTGATCAACAGTATATGCTCAGTTGGTACAATTATGCTCACTTTGAAAGTTAATGGCAACTGTAGCTGAGTGTGCTCATTTCCATACACGCCTTTAAGTATCATTCTCAATAATGTTCTCAGTAATTATATTGATCTTAAATTTTTTAATTGGTATGCCCAGTAGCCTGATCAATAATGCCTCATTGTCAGCAATTGGGGACATAGGTAAAGGAGGTACAGCTTCCCACTGTCACCTTCACCAACTCAGGCCAGACCAGAATTCATGGTTTTGACGCTGAAAAGAATTTTAGGACTAACGAGTTTGTATTGACAGTAGGCTGAAGCAAAGGGTTAAGCAAAATAGAGGTTTACTTTAAAAAGAATGAGCTTCCCCAGAAATGTAGAGTTCTATATGTATAGAACTGCTCAGATTCTGTGTTGTTTAATTTGTTTGCTGTCCTCTTGAATGGGGGTAGGTGTCATCATCTGTGTTTCATGTGATGAGAGGTATTCAGATTGCTAAGTGGTCGCCTAATATGGTGGTCCGTGCCCGTAATACCCGCTGGAATTTGAGCTGTGCAGTCAGATCCTGTCTCCAAAAAATAATTAGAATTATTGAATTCTCTTTCTCCTTGTAGCTCTATCAGTTGCTGCATTGGGTCTTGTTTTGAGGCAGGGTCTTGTGTAGGCCAGGCTAGCCTTGAACTCAGTATTTAACCAAGGATAACCTTCCACCTTGCAAGAGCTGGGACTAGAGTGCTTGCTCAATTTTATGTGCTACTGAGATCAAATGTAGGGCTTTGTACGTTGCTAGGCAAGCACTCTCCTCCCTGACCCACATTCCTAGCACATCCTGTATTACAGAGATATTAGGCATCAACTTACAATCTTCCAGACTTGTAGCTGCAGCAGGTATAAAATCACGCCGTTTATGTTCTTTGTCTGAAGTCTACCTTAGAGCGTGCAGAAAGCAGAAGGTATAGGCTAACTTTCCATCTGTTTATTCTCAGTTTGTTGAATTTATATAGTTTTTTTTTTAATTACTCAATCTTAGGAATCCTTACCTTTTAATTGATGTCTTTGGTCTATTACTCCAATATACTTACTGACATAATTAAATTTAAGTCTACTGTTTTACTATTTATCTGTCTTCTGCTTGGAGGTCTTTTGTTCTTTCTTCCATGTCTTCTTTTGGATTATCTATAAACTTCAGCAGTTGCTCTAGAGATCACAATATGTACATCTCGGTTTATACACTAGAGTTAATACTGTCATTTACACAAAATACAGAAAACTTGCGACTCCGTGACTAATTCTCTCAGCTCTGTGCTGTGGTTTTGTGGTTTACCTCTGTACCGGTGGCCTCACAAGACAGTGGACAATTATCATTTTTGTCTCTAATGGTCACACATGTATCAAAAGGAAACAAATCCTATGTGTTTTTATTGTGGTTTTTTTTTTGGGGGGGTGGTGTGCCTGGGTGAAACCCAGAGGCAATTGTTCACGGGGCTACAGCCCCGCCCTGAGTAATTACTTTGCTTGGAGAACACTAAGCTTCCAAAATGCTCAAGTTTGTATCTGTACCAAGTTTAGGGAATTTTCAACTATTATGGCTTCAAATATTTATGTGCCCAGTTTTCTTACTCCTCTTCTTTTGGGACTCTGTTTATAACTCTAGTCCCAGAATTACAACAGTGCTAGAAAATTACTGTTGCCTAGAGATGCTGGTGTAAACAGACCTACTGCCAGTCACAGAGAAATATAGCACATACAGTTTGTATGACAGTTGATAATGATAACTCAGGTGCAGCCCAAGCATTGAATGAAAGTCTACAGTAATGTGTACTAATCTCCTGAGCCTTCATAAACTGGGCCCACCTGGCTTCCAGTCCTACAAGCACCACTCATGGTGAGTGCCTTATAAAGATATACAATATTTACACTTGTTTGTGTGGATACAGACACACAACTGTAATACAGTATGAAGTGTTACCTTGGGGTATGTATGCCTGTGGAGACCAGGGATCAGCTTCAGTGTCTTCCTCAGTAACTCTCCACCTACTGTTTTTGAGACAAGTTCTTCCACTTAACCCAGCAGTCACTAGTCATTGATACTCTGGATTGGCTGACCAGTGAAATCCAACTAGTCTCTGCCCAAATAGTGCTGAGATCACTGATGTGTACCAGCACACTGTTCTTGACAGTGTACTGATAATCTGAACTTAGGCCCTCATGTCTGCACAGCCACACTTTTTATCTTATATAGTGTTTTTACTGTGGTCAGGCATCGCTACAATGCGTACAGTATATAGCAACCCACTGAATAGATTTGCAGTCTTGGAGCAACAGCATGTCGTTTGTAGCCTAGATGTGTAGCGGGCTTACATCATGTAAGTTCCTCATGATGATGAAATCATCTAATATTGCATTTTGCAATGTGTCTTTGTCATTAACGAAGTGTATGTTTTATGTATTACCCACAAACTGCTAAGGATTCTTTTTCTCAAAGTGAACCATTTGTTTTCTATCTCCAGCCTTAATAATTTTCATTTGGTTGGTTTGCTAATGTTTTTTTTCATCCTTTCTGAGCATATTTTCTTTTACCTCAACAGTAATTATAGCTGCTTTTAAGAACCCTGTTACTTGGAAATTGTGGGTTGTTTCTGTCCTCTTACATTGTCTTCCTTGATAGAACATGTTGCATTTTCCTAGCTTTTTATATTATCTTGCTTCTTGAACATCACAGAGTGGTGACTTCGCTATAGGCTTAACACTGTTGCCTCTGGAGAGTTGACCCAGAAGTTTATCTAGCCTTCCTGAACTGAAAGTGTGTTTTCTTTGTTTTTTCTGCCTTTAATAATCTTTTAGAAATATAAGAATATATGGGGAACTGTTAGCAGTAAAGTTACTTATGTTTCTCTTCATAGTTTCATACTGAATTTAGTATCAATTACTTTTGCCCAGAGTTTGCTTGTAATGTTCACATTTCTGTGCTATGACAGCATTACATTTGAAAAACATACGTTAAATTATTTTGTTTAAATTTACTGTTCTACGAATATATAGTAAGTAGAAAACCTAAGTTTTTGTGATTTTTAAAATGGGAAATTATATGTATAATATTTTCTTTCATTTTAGCTGTCGCAACTTGGACAAAAATAACCCAGAAGAACCATAATGGGGTAATCAGTTTGGATAGACATGCAAAGAGCTGATGTGTCTTTCTCCATAGCAATGCCCTAACAGAGCAACCTGTCAGAATCATTAATTTTTAAAGAAATTCTATACTTCATATACTGTATACTGATTAAAATAATAAACCATTTCAGAAATAACTTGACTTTTTCCTTTGTCAAACAAGAATAAGCTAATTTGAAACAAGGAAAGCCCTATGAAAAGATACTAAAATAGCTTACAAGTACCAGTTGAAGTTGGTGAAAGTTGATACTGTCACACACACCAGTGTTACTTTAGGAATCCCCCACTTACATTTTCATTATAGCACTGTCTTCTTTGGATTTTTAGGTAGAGATTTTAAAACCACTTTAATGTATCTTCTGCAGACAGCCAGGTATAGGATGTTGCTAGGGAAACATGTGATCTGCAATGGACAGACATAAAACATCCTTCCCTGCGAGTTCTGAACAGCAAGTTCCCATCCTGTGCTACCACAGCAGCATAATACAACAAATGGTGCCCAATGTGGGGAATGACATCATGCCAGCTAATCCAGTGTGGAGACAAGGAAGAAGAGAAAGAAACTCCTGACCTCACAGAGTCTGGTAAAGTATACTCAGGGAAGCTTGTAGAAGACAGAGATTATATTTGCAAAAATGAGTAGAAGTCTCCTGAAGGAAAAGGAGAGAAAGAAATAAGCCTCTGAAGAGAAAAGGCTGTAAGATTAATAAATAAGTGAGGGAAAAAGCTCTGAGGTGAGAGCCACAGAATGGAGACTCTTAGAAATAAAGAATCCAGCTGGGAGCAGGAAAAAGCAAGGTTCTTACTGCTTTTCCTGATCATGGAGCCAATGCTCCCTCCCGCCGCTGGTAGTACCTTACTGTTCTACCATCTGAGTTTACTGATAGCTGCGATGTATATATGTGAAGCTGAAGATGTTGTTTGAGATCTATGAAGAAGAGTATATGTTTCCCCACAGCAGTGGTGAGAAAGAACACCAGAATTGCCAGAATGTTTCAACTGGAAAATCTTCCCACCGGTCCAGGACCCTGAGGCTTAGAGCCAAAAAGCCAGTTAGTTAAACTGACCAGTTTTTGGTTTTTGTTTGTTTGTTTTAGTAGAACAACTAAGGAGTTCTGAAAGAATAAAAACACCTGAGCTGAGATGCTTGGGGTTCCCCTATGAGTATGGCACTGGCCATGACAGTGGTTCCCTCTGCTGAGGTTTGGCAGGGCTTCCACCTATGATACCTCCATGTCTTCCAAACTGAGCTACCACGGCAGCGTAATATAACACACAGAGAAGTAGTTCAATGAAATTAAGGAAAGAAAGCATAATGCCTGAACGATGCAAAAAAAAAAGGCTATTTTTTTTAAATACGAGGCCAAAGAAACAAAAGTAAGGCTGATGGAAATAACAAGGAAATCCAATACTTGAGAATAGATTCAATCAGGAGATAAAACTCTGAAGAAGAGTTGAACTGAAATAAACATGGAATTGAAAAACCCAATAGCTCAACTAGAAAACTCAAAGGAAAAGCCTCACAAATAGAATGAATCAAGCAGAAAACAAAGTATCAGAACACAAAGATAAAGTAGAGGGTCTAGAATAATAAATATTTTTTAAATAAAACACAACCCTAGGAAAACACAGGAAATGTGAGGCATCATGAAAAAAGCAAACCTTCAAAGTATATAGGCATAGATGAAAAAGAACTCTTAAGAATTCAGTGGTACAGAACAGATCTTCAACATGATTGTAGAAGAGAACTTCCCCCAAACTAAGGAAAGAAACACCCATACAAATACAAGAAGCACACAGAACACCAAATAGACAAGACCAGAAAAGAAAAATCCTCATGACATATCATAAAACAGAGTATACATAACAAAAAACATGCATTGAAAGCTGCAAGAGAAAAGACATAAGTCAAATGTAAGTGAAAAATCCATCAATAATAACAGCTGATGGATGGAAACTTTGAAAGACAGAAGAGCCTGGAGTGGTAGATTCCAAGTCCTAAAAGACTATGGAGGCCAACCTAAAATAATATACCCAGCAAAACTATCTGCCATGAGTGAAGGAGACAGAAAAACTTTGCATGACATAAACAGCCTAAAAGAATTATATCCAACATGCCCAACCTAAAAAAAAATGCAGAAATTATTTCAGGCTGAGGAGAGGAATTAAAGCATAGAGAAGAACTGTGGAAAGTAATGTGAAGTTATAATTATTGAAACAATAAAAAATTGAGAAAGGACACCAAAAAATCAACATGATGACCACAAATAACACATTTCAATAATAACTTTAAATACCTATGGCCTCAATTCTCTAATCAAAAGATAGTGACTGAATGTCTCTAGAAACAAAATCCATCTATCTGCTCCTACAAGAGACACGTCTTAGTTTTAAAGATGGGCACCACCTTAGAGTTAAAGGATAAACAAAAGTACTCCAATCAAATGGGACCAGAAAGCAATAAAGTGTTACTATCCTAATATATGACGAAATAGACTTCATACTAAAAATTATCAGAAGAAATAAAGAGGGACACTTCAGTTTACTCAAGAGAACAGTTAAACAAGAAAATAATTACTATCCAAAACATAAATGTACCAAACTCTGGGGTGACCAATTTCATAAAAAATCTACTACTGGATTTAAAGACAGATTAGCATCAATCCTTTAATAGTAGGCAATTTCTATACTTACAGCCTATTGCTGTTACCTTTGCTCATACACACACACACACACATATACACACCTGAGGTGGAAGTTAAGTCCCTATTGCTGAAGATACCATTCATTTAAGACACAGGGTAAAGAGACCCCCAAGCTGGAGCTGACTGGAATACCTACTCCCTGAGGACTAATTTTCATGGTCCAGAAGGCATTATGCAAGCTTCCAAAGGAAGGAGGAAATCAATAATCCTATGCAGCTATGACACCTACAAACCATATGGCCAACATAGCACAGTGACCCGTAAGGATGAAGTAGTGGCACACACACCTTGGAGATAGCCAGCACCTCTAATTGGATGTAAGACCTCAACAAAAGGGAAACCATGCCTCATACTGGAAAACCAGCTAAATATTCAGTACTAGTAAAGTGGATATTGGAGGATAATCTGTAACCACTAATTTACTAAACCAGCATAATTTCTAACATCAATCTAAGCATTTCTCTTTATGCCAACAGATAAGTATAGTTTTCATCCCTCATCAAGGAAACTTCTCTTTGCCACAGATGGAGACCAATACAGAAAACTACAACTAACAGAGTTATACAGAGTTCTGAGACCTAGTCCCAGTGGATACATCTGTAAAACACTCCCTAACATAAGGCTCAAGGAACATTACAAAAGACAAAATAGAGAGAGGAGAGCCAGAGGATCAGGGAGTTTGCAGTGACATTGTGTCTTCTAGTAATCTAGTCACCAAGACGACTGCCCAAAAATGATCTGAACAAGAATGACACCAATGGATGTGCCAATGTGGACCAGGAATAACCCATGAGGCTTTAGCCCTACACAACTGTATATGCTGCAAGGAGGAGAAATAGTCTTCCCCAGGAAGAACACACCAATTAGTTATTTAATACCAAATGGTAGCCCTACAAACAAATATATAAGTAACATTTTAAGGGCTAAGCAGTTTATGTTTAATAATATATGTATAATTTATGCATATAATAACAAAAAGGCTATGAATTTGAAGAAGTGTAAAGATGGGAAGGTCTGGAATGAGGAAAGGGAAGGGATAAATGCTATTATAATACTATAATCTCAAAAGAAGTAAAACAAAGTGTTTTTCAAGGTTGCCTTAAATTCACATAAGACTTTGACTTGCTAGAGGTAAAGAAAGTTATTGCCAAGGTTTTGAGGTAGAAACCTTTCCTCATCCCTATAACAGTTCATGGTCCTCTCTTTGGGGAAACCTTGGCCTTTCTCAGACTACCCATAGCTCCCCCTATCCATCCTGGCATTGATAGCCACCATCATAGTCATCCTTAATATTGTCAGGGTCATTCAAGCTAGACAGATCAACGAAGCCTACACCAGCATGCCCACAACTTGGCTGCCTCCCCAAATGTGCTTCTCCTTAGAGAATGGGCTCCTCTCATAGGAAACCTCAACAGAGCTGTAGGTCACGGGAAAGGTCAGTTTGTAAAAGTTGTATCAGTTCTCACAGAAGCTCCAATTTCATAGCCGGAAACAAGGTCAGAGAAGTTAAGTGCCTTACTCAAAAGTCATTTTTGGTGCATGATGGAGCCAAAGAGAGGGTATGTACCTCTGCCCCCAATTCATCGTTTTGCACTGCCCCAAGTTTCCAGGCAGGGAAGTGGGGCCAGGGAATCTTGCTCACTTGTCAGTCACTTTCTGAACTTTCAGTGACTTCTCTACAGAGGGGCATTTAACATGGGACCCATGCCTCTCGCCCAAACCCACCAACTCAGGATATCCGTTAAGTGCCTCATCCACATAATGTGGCAGGTTTAGACCTATAGGAGAGAAAAATTTTAATACTTTGGTATACCAGAGTATTAAAAGGTATATCAAAAAGGCCAATTCACATACAGTAGATGAGGCTGTACTATAAAAGAAAAAGGGGGAAATTATGAAATTTAGAAGCTTATCTACAACAAGAGCTTCCAGTCTGTTACTCATGTAGTTTGTACTGTGACAAATTACATGTCAGGCTCACATCCTGACAGGTTCAAAATGGTGACATTTCAAGTCACAGCCTTAAAATTCATGATGTTTAAGTAATAGTCCAAAGAAGAAGCAACTGTGCCTAAATGGCCCCACCCAAATCATCATATTTTGGCACTAATTTTTCACAATGTTTTGAAATGTTACAACATTTGGAGAAAGAAAGAAAAAAAAAAACTTCCAGGAAATGAAACTACAAATCTGACATGTTACTAAATGGAAGCTGCAGTTCTGATTTGTTCAAGTGACCATACCACATAAACAAACAGATTAAGCAGAAAAACAAATGGGAGCTATTCAACTTTATTGACTCACACTGGGCTCAACAAAATTAGGGAATTTCAGAAGTTCATATCCAAAGAGACTCCAGGAGGTTGAGAGTGTGCCCAGCTTTAAACATCTGTAGCTTCTTACACTGTGGGAACCTCGAGCGCTGTGAACTATGAAGCATCAGCCCATCACCATGGCTCCATTTCAAGAGGACCGGTGGCTGCTCTGAAGGCAAGCTGCCTGTGTCATGACAGGTAGCACCCTGAGAATCCAGAAGCAACGGTGTGAGCTCTAGCTGTCTCCAGAGAGTGTGGCTGACTGTAACATCAGCTTGACTTGCCTGCCACGGTCATTTCCCCTGACTTTTATGACCCTGATCTTTTCTTCCCTGATCTTCACTGGCATATCTCAGGAGGACAACAGTAATTTGTTAAAAGGCTAGACATACAACCAAATGCACTTGGTTAGATCATGAGGCACTTGTCACCAAGCCAGATGACCTGAGTTTCATCTCTGGGGAGATGAAGGGGAGAACAGACTTCCACAAGTTCTCCTCTGACCATGTATGGTGTATGCACACCTACACACAGTCAATCAATGTAGTTTTTTTTTTTTTTTAAAAAAGAATACAAAAGTCATCAACGTCCAAATAGAGCAAACAGAAGAAATTTAGTGAGCTCAAACAGGTCATTTGAAAATGCACAGCCAAGAGGAGAATCAAATAAGGAATAGAAAAAGGGATAGAAACTGAGACAGCTTCCAGAAACATGAAATGCACTCCAGGGGCAAATATCCAGATTACCGGAAATCTGGGGGCCATGAGAATGTCAAAGAGCTAGGAGAAAAAGCTTAATCAAAAAGATAAAAGAGATTAACAGCCTAAAGAGGAGGAAATAAATACACAGAGGAAGGTCAAAGACACCCGTCAGGCTTTACCAACTCTCCCATAAACCATCCCATAATGAGCAAGAATAAAATCAGAAGACATAAAATTCACTAGTGAACGTAAGACAGATATGCTTACAAACAATTCATATCTTTAATTTTTAAATTAAAATAATTACATTTACATATAAAATATAAACATAGAACACTGAGTACCAGATAGGAAGATGCAATACAGAAAGAAATGGAACATGAAATAATCTAAAATCCTTTATGTGATGTGGTGAATGTGAAGAATCAGAATAACAAAGTCTGGAGTCTATTCCACAGAAAGAGGTTAAAAGAGTCAGGAATGTATAGGACAACTGGAAAATTCATATACAGAAATGGTGCCATATGCCTTTAATCCAAGTCAGAGGGCCTGGGGACAACTGTCAGAGGCTGTGTGGGAGACAAACACAGGAAGCAGATATAGAGGGGAGGGAGACTGGATGCAGACACACTGAGAAGCTCAGGCAGGAGAAATGGCTTGGTTCTGGTGGTTGGCAGCCTCACCCTTGGTCCAATAATCAGACCACCTTCCCTGAGGACAACTGGACACCAATGGCCCCACTAGAGCCACCAGTCCTTTACACTGCTCATTGCTGGTAGAACTGAGAACTCTGATGCTCTGGTGGAATCTGTGGCTTGCCCAGCCTCATGCCATAGCATACTATATAATGCTGAACAAGATCTGAAAGCACTGAAACTAGTCCTCCTATGCAGACCTTAGTGCTCGATCTGCCTCCCCCACCCCCCATTACATCCAGGAGATGGCCTCTGGACAGAACATTAGCCACTCCAGATCATATGAGACTGGCCCAGCCCAAGGCTACAAAGCTAAGTGTTGCCAGCAGTAAGTATCTCTTTGTCAGAAATCTGACACTTGACCAATCCAGGCTTGGTACCAATCTGAATGGTAAGAAAAACAAAAGACTCTATCTCCTCCACCTAACATTTCCAATATTAGAGGACCCAGAAAGAGGCCGCTCCAGTAGTTTGTCCTTAATTTTATGGTATTTGTTTTACAGCTTTGATTTTAATTTTTTTATTGCCTACTTTTTTTCTTTCTTATATAAGTGTATGTGTATATACATATATATGTATGTATGTGTATATACATATATACATACTCATACATATATACTGTATATTGTATTTCTGTGTGTGTGTGTGTTTATGTATATGTGCATGTGGAGGCCAGAGGTCAACATCTTCTTCCACCTCTCACCACATCATTTTTTAAGACCTGAGTTTCTCATTGAACCTTGAGCTTACTGATTCAGCTAGACTGGCTAGCCAGCAAGCCCGAGGAACACTCCCCTTTCTCCATATCCCCAGTGCTGGAATTACAGACACACAACACTTGACTGTTTAAAGTGAGGTCTGGGGGATCAAACTCAGCTCCTCATGCTTCATCAGCAAGCACTTTATCAACTGAGCCATCTTTCCAGTCCTCCCCTTTCCCCCATACTTGGGGATTATTTTGAGATTATTCTTAACTTCATAGCACATTCTAATTATCTATGCCATTCTCTGTTCTGTGGTTATTGGTGGTATAGCAGTTAGCTTTAATTAATTTTAAATGTATTTCTATATTATTTGGTTTGGTGTGGTGCTTACAGAGTTTGTTTTCTCCTCAATGAGGGATACTGAAGATTGAGCTCTCTAGAAAAAACAGCTCACTAAGAAGATCCTGAATTAAAACCAGAAGAGATATGCATACCAACACATGCACAAATTGTAGATCAGAGACACAAGAAACATGAAAATGTAAACAAGAAAATGTTGCTTCCAAGAGATCATAATTCCTCAATTAACAAATCAGAAGACACAGAAATGTTTGAGATCCTGGACAGGTAATTCAAAAGACCACCTGGAAAAGTAATCACTGGCTTCAAAGAGAATACCAACAAGCAAATGAATGAAGTAAGGAAATCAATTCAAGATGTGCATAAGAAATTTTATAGCAGATGAGAAGGTGAGCAATATAGATGAGAAATTCAGGAAACACATTAAGATTTTAAAAAAAAACAAATATCGGAAATGAAAACTTCAATGAAGGAAAGCACAGAGGAAGGCATCGCCAGCAAGCTACATCAGGCAGAAAAAGACGGCTAGGGATGCATGGTAAGGTCAACAAAATACTATACCTAGTGTATACATACATATATACGTGTGTGTGTGTATATATATATATATATATATATATATGGAGAGAGAGAGAGAGAGAGAGATTATGTATGTCCAGCTCAGTAAGCCAGCCAGCCCCTGATAGGAATAGGGGGCAAAGAAAAGAACAAAACAATGTTTAGACAAATTAGGAAATCAAATATCAGAATTATCAGGCCTCCCTTCAAAAGTAGCCATAAATATACAAGGTCTTAACTCTCCAATTAATGTAGATGTGGTGTAGAGTGGCTGATAGTGTTTAAAAACAAGATATGAGTATTGTTCTCTACAAGACACAAAGACACACAGACTAGTAATAGTGGCGGGATGGGAAATAATGTATACCCACAAGTGTGATCCAGAGACCAGCAGAACTAGATCAACTCATATCTGATAAAATCAATTCCAAAACAAATTACAGGCCAACAAGATGGCACCATGGGTGAGGGCACTTGCCACCAAGCATGATGACCTGATTTCAATCTCCAGAACCCACATGGCTCAAGGAGAAAAACAATGCCTACAAGTTGTCCTCCAATCTCTACACATGCCGTGGCACTTATGTGTGTGCACGTGTACACACAAAAATATCTATAAAAATAAAATTACTAAGTAAAGAGAAACTCATTAAACATTAATAAAAGGAATAACCCATCAAGAAGATATGACGAACCAGGCAGTGGTAGCACACACCTTTAATCCCAGCACTTAGGAGGCAGAGACAGGCAGATCTATGTGAGTTTAGAGCCAGCCTGGTCTTCATAATGAGACAACCAGAGCTCCATAGTGAGACCTTGTCTCAAAAAGAAGAGGAGGAGAAGGAGGCAGGGGTATGAAGAAGGAGGAGGAGAAGGAAGAAGAATTAACAATTATAGGAGTGGAGAGTTAAGAGCATATTGCTCTTGGCAGAGGACTCAAGTTCCCAGCATCCACAGCAGGCAGCTCACAGCTGCCTGTAACTCCAGTTCTGGTGGATTCAATACATCTGGATTCTTCAGACAACTGCACACATGTGCACATATACATGTACACATAACTAAAATTAATTTTAAATCTAAAAAAGTGAAAGTACAGCAATTGTAAATATGTATGTACTGAGTGCTGGTAACATGATTTCATAAGAAAAGGGCAGATAGGTCCAGAGGCATAATAGTAGATGACTTCAACAATGCACTCTTATCCATAGGTAGCTCATTCAGACAAAAATCTAATTAACAAAGAAACATCAGGTGGGGCAAATGGAATCAACAGCTAACCACAGAATATTGAATTCAACATATCCAGAAAAGACTTCTTCTGACCAACCCATGGAACTTTTTCTTAAATAGATCACATTTCAGACCATGAAGTATATCCTAACAAATACAAAAAAAAAAATTATCGCACCTTATCAAAATGCCATGAACAAAACTAGAAATCAATAGCAAATCCAAATATATAAGTATTAAATAATATACTCTCTTCAATTATTAGCTGTCACCTTAAAATTTAGAGAAAAACTTTTAAAATCCTAGTGTCCAATAAAATGAAAACACAAATAACCAGAACCTTCAGGATGTAACTTGGGAAGTTAGAGGGGAGCTTATTGAGTTCAGGATAGCTTAGTCCCAACACTAAAGTCTCAGAGGTCTCTAACAACCTAAGGAAGTGCCACAAAGTCTTGAAAAGAAAAAAAAGGAATAATACAAACACCAACGCAGAAGGCATCTAGAAATAAAGACCAGGGCAGAAACTTATGATATAAAAGCAAAAGAGAATGACATAGGGGCCTTTGGGGATAGAGGTGTCTTAGTCAGCCCTTCCCTTGCAAACATGAGAACCTGAGTGTAACCCAGAACCCATTTATATATGATCAGGCAGCACCTGGGGAATAGTGAAGGATTAAAAAAAATATTAAGTAGTGCAATTGTATATTCCAACCATAAATTATCTGAAATAGAAACCAAGAAAGCAGTTCTGGTGTTGTATATCCCAGTTATGATAGCACTTGGGAGGTGAAAGGCAAAAGGATCATGAGTTAGAGGCCAGCCTGGGCTACAGAGCGAGTTTGAAGCCAACCTAGCCTACCTAGGGAAACTCTGTCTCAAAATAATAATAATTGGCTGCAAAGATCGTTCAGCAAATAAAGTGCTCACTGCTCTTGTGGAGGGTGCAGGTGTGATTGCCAGCACCCACATTGAGGGGTCTTAGCCGCCTGTTTCAAGAGATCCAACACCCACATCTTGCCGCCATGGGCACCTACCACACATATTGCATATGCATACACTCAGGCACACACACATACACGTAAGTTAAAACTACATTTTTAAAATCAAGAAAGCAATGCCATTTAAAATAGCTATAGCTTCAGGTTAAAAAACCACCCCCCCAATAACAGATTTTTAAATCGCATTTTCTAAGTGGGTCAATGCAAACTACTCAGTGACCAGTCATTTGTAGTTTCTGTTGCAACGTCGCACTGATGGTCAGTGGAATTAAACAGAAAGCTTAGCATTCACAGTCTGCCTCAGAGGAATAGCACCTGGTGGATGCTTCTGTTATACAAAATGGTCCTTTCAGTACTCAAAGTTTAATTTACATATCTAGCACAAAAAAAAAAGAAAGAAAGAAAACTATGATGGAATTGGAACTAGAGAAAAGTAACTTTATATCCTTTCATGACTCACATGTCATTTCCTACATTCCATCCTTCCTCATCACCTAATACCACCTCCGTTGATCTCCTTTCTAAATTTTGGATGATATTCACCTCTACACACACACACACACACACACACACACACACAATTTAATATAGGTTAGGTTCCATATATGTAAGAGAACGTGTTTTGGTTTTCTGAGTTTGGGTTATCTCACTAAATATTATACTTTACAGATCCATCCATTCTCCTGAAAGTTTGTTTTCTTCTTGATAGCTTAATAATATCCCATTGTGTATATGTACTATATTTTCATTATGATTCACATGTTGTTGAACATCTAGGTTGGTTCATTTAAAAACAGAACTACTATATGTCTTAGAAATTCCACTATGGGGTATATGTCCATAGGAAATGAAATCAGCATGTAGGAGAGTTATCTGAATCCATATTATAAATAAGGGAGATGTGGTACACGCACATAGAAAGGATGAAATCCTGTCGTTTGTGAAGTGAAACAATTGAGACATATGAAGACACATACCTCATGATCATCATATGTGCCATCTAAAAATAGTGATCTAACAGAAATTGAGAAAGGAGGAAGGATGGGAAAGTTTGAGGAGTGGGAACTAGTTCATCAGTACATAGGACAAACAAGCATTGGGGTGTTACTGCACATAAGTTAGGCACTGTGGATTTCAGAAAGGTAGAAACTGAACACCCTGGAAACCCACTGGCCCTGCTGGCCGGGGAAGTAGGTAGGTGATCTTCACTCTCCTTTCTGTCCTCCAATTGCAATTCCCCAGTCTCATTCCTGGCCCTGTAGCCGAACACCCACAGGGAAGGAGCCTGTCTTCCCTCTCTGCCTCCATTCACTGGGGACTCCATAGATCCAGGTGGCAAACCCAGCTTTCCCCCATCCTGTGGACTCTCTCAGCATCCCCTCTTCTAGCCCATCCCCATTGTTTCATGTCAGCTCCCAATATCTAGAAACATATTCTTCCCGGTACCCCTATTGGCCACACCAGGTAAAGACTCAGAAACACTCCCTACCAGACACCCCACAGCCACCACACTCTCCTGAGATCTGGAAAGGGAAGCAGAAACCAAGGAACAAAACACCCACCCAGGAAAGATAAGACCAGATATCAACACCTTGAATTACAACAATTCCAAACCCAGATATCTAGACACAAGTGTGAAAATGCAATCAATAACATCTAGGACAATACGTCTCCATCATAATCCAGCAACTCTACTGTAGTAGGCCATGAGAAATGTGATATAGCTGAAGCACAGTACAAGGACTTCAGAATAGCTAGTATGAATATGATCAAGAATCTTAAAGAGGTTAACAGTGAATAAATCCATTAATGAAAACACAAACAAGCAATGAAAGGAAATGAGGAAAACAACTCAACATAATGAAAGCAGAAATAGAATCACTAAGAAAATCCAAAGTGAAGTAAAACTGGAAATGAAGTACTTAGGAAGTCAAACAAAAACTTCACAGGTAAGCCTCACCCACATAATACAAGAAACAGAAAAGAGAACCTCAGTCACTGAAAACAAGATAATAGAAATGGATACCTCTGTCAAAGAAAATGCCAAATCTAAAAAATGAAATCATGGCACAAAACATCCAGGAAATCTGGAACACTATAAAAAGACCAAATCTATGAATAATAAGAAGAAAAGAAACTTAGCTTAAAGGCCCAGAAAATATTTTCAACAAAATCACAAAAGAAAATTATGAGAAGGAAGTACCTGTCAAGGTACAAGAAGCATATAGAACACCAAATAGACTGAACCAGAAAAGAAATTCACAATAGCCTCTAATAATATAAAATATCTTGGGTATCTTTAAACAAGCATGGGAAAGAAAGACTTGTATCATTGAAGAAAGATACTGAAGAAAATACAAGACATTGGAAAGATCTCCTATGCTCACGGATTGGTAGGATTAACATTGTTAAAATGGCCATCCTACCAAAAGCAATCTACAGATTCAATGACAGTCCCCATATTTCCAACACAATTCTTCACAGATCTTGAAAGGAAAATTCTCAGCTTCATAGAGAAACAAAAAAATCCCAGGATAGCTAAAACAATCCTGAATAATAAAAGAACTGCTGGAGGTATCACCGTCTCCAATTTCAAGTTGTACTAGAAAGGTATAGTAATTAAAAACAATGGTATCAGACATGTTGATCAATGGAATCTAATTGAATACCTGGACATAAAATCATATAACTATAGACACCTGATTTTTAATTAAGAGACCAGAAATAGACACTGTAAAAAGTGTCTTCACCCAATGGTACTGGTCAAAGTGGATGGCTACATGTAGAAGAAGCAATAGAGCCATATTCATCATCCTACACAAAACTCAATTCCAAATGGATCAAAGACCTCGACATAAGGCCAGATATATTGAACTCAATAGGAAAGTAAGTAGGGAATAGCCTTGAACTCATTGGCACAGGAGACTTTCTAAACAGAACACAGTAGCACAGGCACTAAGATCAACAATTAGTAAATGGAACCTCATGAAACTGTAAAGCATCTGTATGGCAAAAGACACCATCATGTGGACAAAGTAGCAGCCTACTAAATGGGAAAAGGTTTTTTTCTAACTACACATCAATGGGGGCCAACACCCAAAATAATTAAAGCGCTCAAAAAACTATCAAGAAAACAAATAACCCGATTTAAAAATGGGGTACAGATCTAAACAGAATTGATGAGAGAAAATTCAAATGGCTGAGAAACACCTAAAGAAATGTCAATATCCTCAGTCATCAGGGAAACAAATCAAAACTACTTTGAGATTCCATCTTACACTCGTCAGAATGGTCTAAGATCAATAAATGACAACTCATGCTGGTGAGGATGTAGAGCAAGGGAAACTCTCATCCATTGCTGTGGGAGAGCAACTTGTACAAACAGTATGGAATTCAGTGTGGCAGCTCCTCAGGAAGCTGGGAATTGATCTCCCTCAAGATCCAGCTATAACTTTTATGCAAATGCCCAAAAAACTCTACATCCTGCTATAGAAATACTTCCTCTACAATGTTCATTGCTGCTCTATTCATAATAGTCAAAATTTGGGAAAAGCCTGTATGCCCATCAACAGAAGAATGGATAAAGAAAATGTAGCACATTTACACAATGGAATATTACCCAGCTGTTGAAATAATGAAATCACGAAATTTAGAAGTAAATGGATGGAGCTAGAAAAAAGAAATCATCCTGAGTGAGGTAACTCAGATCCAATGATGAATATGGGATTATATGTGGATGGTAACTATTAAGTCATTGGCAAGCATGCCAGAGTCCATATAACCACAGAGGTTAGATATAGAGTAAGAGACTAGGTAGGGGAGGGATGGATCTTCCCAGAAAGGTGTGTTGGATAGTTTTATATCAACTTGACACAAAAGTCATCTGAGAGGAGGGAACCTCAATTAAGAAAATGTCTCCATAAAATCAATATGCAAGAGAGTTTGTAGGGCATTTTCTTAATCAGTTATTAATGGAAGAGGACCCAGACCATTGTGGGTGGTGCCATCCCTGGGCTGGTGGTCCTGGGTTCTAGAAGAAAGCAGGCTGAGCAAGCCATGAGGAACAAGCCAGTAATCAGCACTCCTCTGTGGCCTCTGCATCAGCTCCTGCCTCCAGGTTCCTGCCCTGTTTGAGTTCCTGTTCTAGCCTCCTTCAATGACAGACCACAATGCAGAAGTGTTAGCCACATAAACCTTTCGCTCCACAATTTGCTCTTTGGTCATGGTGTTTTGTCACAGCAATAGAGACCCTCACTAAGTCAGAAGGGAAATAACATAGTTATAGGTAGGGGAGAGGATACTGAAACAGGAGGACTAAATCCAGGAGAAGGAAGGGGATGATGGAAGAAGATAGGGAGGAACAGCTAAGAGTAAGAGCCATCTGATGGGTCACATGGAAACCTAATACAGTAGAAACTTCTTAAAATATATGCATATATGAAATAAATCTCAATGGACTCATTAAGTAACAGGGAAGACAAAGCCCCAACTAGACATTTTCTTTCGCCAAGTGAAGCTTCCAGTGCAAGGAATAGGGTGCATCTAATCCAGTTGTTGGCCAAAGGGAAACCCTCAAACAACCCTGGCTATTGCCGAGGCTATTGGTTGCTCTCTAGAAACAGATCGTAAGATCCTATTGCTGAAGATACACCTACACAACTCACTGAACACAAAGAAGTTGAGCTGGCGTCTACATAGAGCCTTCACTTCTACTCACTAGTGTTCATGCTATTGGGAAATAGTCTACATGATACCAAAGAAGAAAGTTAAATACCAACCCAGCTATAATGGTGACCTGCCTGCAAGCTATGCTGGTGCAATGGTGGCACAAAGCTTGTTGGAGTGAACAACCAATATCTGATTAGATTTAAGGCCCACTCTATGACCAAAACTGGGTAGCTAAGAACCTGAGGCCAGATAGGCCAGGGTTTCTCATTCTCTGTATATTTTCCAGTTGTGGGTTTCTATATTTGTTCCCATCTATTGCAGAAGGGAGCTTCTCTGATGATGGCTGAGCAAGGCACTGATCTATGAGTACAGCAGAATGTTGTTAGGAGTCATATTATTGCTACATTCCTTTAGAACAGTAATTTGGTTTTCTCCAACAGGTATTTTATTTCATGCGTATTGGTGTGAAGGTGTCAAATCCCCTGGAACTGGAGTTACAAAGAGTTGTGAGCTGCCAAGTTGGCACTGGGAATTGAACCAGGGTCTTCTGGAAGAACAGCCAGAGGTCTTAACTGCTGAGCCATCTCTCTAGCCCTCTACAAACCACTCTTAAGTGCAGGTCCCATACCCAGCAGTAGATGGCCAACACAAAATTAATTCAATGAGATTTTTGGAAGTGTTTGTTTGTTTGTTTGTTTTACCTTACAGGTCTTTTATGCATATATGAAGGTTTCCAATTTTGTGTTTTTATGGGATTTCTATGTGTACAAATGTCTCTCTTGCTTCTTGTACTTTTTCTTTGGCTCTTTTTCTTCTATTTGTTTGTTTTTCTTATTCCTATTTGTTTTCCTTTTATCTTGTTTTATTATTACTGTTTAGAGGCATTTTTTTTTTCCTAATGAGAGAAAGAAAAGAGTGGATTTGGATGGGAGGGGAAGGAGGGAAGGTTTGGGAGAGGTTGAGGAATGTAAAAACAGTAATCAGAATATATCATATGAAAATCTATTTTCAATAAAAGAAATGGAAAAACAAATACACAACAAAAGAAATTGTTCTTTAACATTTTTAGCACATGGAGTTGATAAATATATTTATTCTGATTGGAACACTACATAATATAAACGTGTATCAAAATGCAGTTCATGACACCTCAAAAATATTTACTATTAATCAGTTGAAAGCTTAAGAAATGGTTTTCCTTAGCTTTAATGAAACACAAACCCATTTTAAACAAATAAAAAAAACTCCTAAATAATGACAAGACAAAGACATATTTGAAGCTCTTTGTCAAATATTTTGTATTAGCCAGTATTCCAGTCGATTTGTCAAATGATACAAGCTACCGTTACCTGAGGGAACTACAATTGAGACAATGTCTCCATAAGACTGGCCCAGGACATGTTTTATCTTGTTCTTTTGTTTTTCTTTTCTTTCTTTCTTTCTTTCCTTTCTTTCTTTCTCATTTCTTTTCTTTTGTGTGTGTGTGTGTGTGTGTGTGTGTGTGTGTGTGTGTGTGTGTGTGTGTGTGTTCCTTGGTTTGTTTGGACTTTTTTTTTTGGGGGGGGGCAGGTGGTAGGGAAGATCTGGGAAGAATAGGGGGAGGGGGAAAACATGATCAAAATACATCACATAAAACATGCTAATTAAGAAAATGGCTCATAGGCAAGCCTTTACGGCTTATGAGTTTGAGGCCAGCCTGGTCTACATAGTTAATTCCAGAACAGCCAGAGCTACACAGAGAAACTCTGTCTCAAAAAGGAAGGGAGATATAACCATAGAATAAAAGCTGCCACTCAACAACTTGCTCATAAGTTAAATACTAGAATGATTGATTTTAATAATTATATCTGATTAATTATTCATGAGCCTTTCTTGAAATAATGTGTTTTTAAGAAACTTCTGTGTTATAATGTTAAAATATTTTAAATTTATTTCTATTAACTTTCTTAATGTATCTATTTCATTGTATTTATTTATTTAAATGTATTTATATATGTGTTTGTGTGTCTGAGTTTATGCATGTGTATGCAGGAGCCTAAGAATGTCAGAAGCGAACATCTGCTCTCCTGGACCTGGAGTTACAGCCGTGTGTAAGCTGTCACGTGGGTGCTGGGAACCAAACCTAGGTCCTCTGCAAGAGCAACCAAGTGTTCTTAACCTCTAAGGCAGTGGCTCTCAGCCTTCCTAATGCTGCAATCCTTTAGTACAGTTCCTCATGTTGTGGTGACCCCCGATCACAAAATCATTTTTGTTGATACTTCATAACTGTCATGTTGCTACTGTTATGAATCATAATGAATCTGGTGTGCAGATGGTCTTAGTTCCTGTGAAAGGGTCATTCGCCCCCAGAGGGGTCACAACCCACAGGTTGAGAATTGCTACAGACTAAGCCCCCAGTTCTGTCAACCTTTTCATTATAAAATTATACACCAATAAATGTTGATTGTGTATCTTTGACTGGAAAAGCTTAGGTAAGATGACTCTTACCATTCTAGTATTCCAGCCAAAGTCGTGGAAATCTGATTTGCTATTAAACATATACTCAAAGTGAACAGTGATCTACTGCATGGGTCAACCTGACGGGAGAAAGAGAGGAGAGTAACAGATGCTTCTGTTACCAGGCATGGACTCTGTTAGGTCCTCCCCTTGTAAGTTCATTTTAGCCTAATAAAAGCACTAAACACTAAACACTAAAAACAGTGTCTTCCCTGCTTTCGAGATGAAGAAAGAAGTGGAGAATTCAGTCCCTGTCTAAAGTTACTCAGTTAGAAGGTAGTAGCGTTTGAACTGAACAGATCTGAGTCTAGAATCTTCCATCTGAAATGAGAAATTAGAGTACAGACAACTGGGTAACTAAGACACTCCTACCAGGTTGTCTTCAGGTGGCTTCAGCCTGAGGCCTTACTGAGCCAAGGCGGCTTGGCAGAGTCTGACCCTTACGGATGTCTAATGGAAGAACATACGGCAGGGGAAGGCAATCCAAGCCACACCGCTCATTTTGACTTTGCTTCAAAACCCAAAGCGCCTGTGTGATTGCATTCATTCCGTCAGTCAGCCATTAAACACCTCTACATTCGGGACACTCAGGAAGCTCAAGTCAGAGAGATGGAAAAACATATTTATAACTTCCCAAGGACTGGAGCCGTACCATACTTCTACCGGACATAGGAGGAAGTAAGCCATGTTCAGAAATGGAGTTTCTGAATTAGAGCAGAGTTGCAGCCATAAGAAAACTTCTGGCAATAACGGGATCCATCTTAGGTTCAGTTAGGCCGGTGAACAGCATAGCACAAGGTTGCAGGTGCTAAGAAACCCCTTTGGCAGTCTGGCCTATTGATGTTTGATTGGCCCTCGGCCCAACCTTCTTGCTTCACACAGTTACCCTGCCAACTCTGAGGAGAGCTTGCAAAAAGGAGGGTGCTGTTCCTTAGCATCTTTCTTCAGTCTAACACTCTCCAAGTGAGCTGTGTCAGCCTCACCCAGTTTCTTTCACTGACGGGAGTGTTTTCGTTGTGTCAGCTCAAGGCAAACTATCATTAGATAAATCATCACACCCTGGAGAACCCGGGGCCACTACCCAGTGGAACCCTATTTGCTACACTGTTCTGCGATCATTTCACCGGAAGCTTCTTAAACTGACAGCTGTGGCCCCAACTGAGTGTGGAGGCCCTGAAAACTCTGGCCACAGAAAAAGGGTTCTGAATGCACAATGGCAAAAAAATCAATTCGTAACCAAATGCATAATGAATACAAGGTACGACAGGCAACGCTTGCCTGCATGGCGTCACACAATGTCACCGTAGCCTCGGCGCCAAACAGTCAACATCTGTGTGTTGCACTGTGCGCCATTGTGCCACACGTCGCCAACGTCCACTGCCTGAAACGCCTCGGCTCAGACTCAAGGCTGCTGTGTATGTTCTTAACAGCCATGATTTACTACACATACATTTCCGTCCTTACAGAGCGTAACGACACAATGACGGGAAATAAAGGGCTATTTCCTAAATCACGCAGCTCCCTCATCATGTATCAAATTGGTGTCAGTTTAGATTGGATTGCGTTAGAATGTTTGGTCTAAAAGGTCGTTGGCTGGGTTGCTGACTTGAATTTCATTTTTTTAAAAATGGAGGCTGGAGAGATGGCGCAGCGGTTCAGAGCACTTGGCTGCTCTTCCAGAGGACCTGGGTTCAATTCCCAGCACCCACATGGCAGCTCACAACTGTCTGTAACTCCAGTTCCACGGGATCCGATACCCTCACACAGACATACATGCAGACAAAACACCAATGCATATAAAATAAAAATAAATCTTTGTTTAATTGAATGAATGTGGGCTTCTGATTAAGATAGAAATCCCAACAATTTATAAAATGGCCCTAAATGTACGGCTGTCATTTGTACTTCACATCTATGCAAAGGGGCACTTTCAGCACTGGCCACTAGAAAATCAAAACATTGATGCCGGATGGCCTGCAGTAAGAAATGCTCAGCCACAGTTGAACTCTCAATGTTAAAACAATATACATCCATCTCATTAGTATGCAAACTTTCCTTTGTCTTTAATAAACAATAAAAACAGTAAAACAAAGAATTAGTTTAAAATAAATTTCTTCATGGTTTATCATTAGTAAACGATTGATTTCTATGACTCTGTGACGTACTCACGGTCACACAAAAGTTTCTCAGGCAGAAAGGACTCACAGCAGAGAAGCTTTAAGGCATCCTGGTCTACACCACTATAGACACATGGTTAACTTTAACTGTAGAGGAGAGGTGCAGAGCACTAAATACAGTGTAGTTTTGTGTGTTCATATAAGTTGGCAATATTGTTTGCTCTCTAGAAAGGGCACCGGGTGCCAGGGGCACATGGTCACATAAGCAAGAGCAATTCTAGCACACTAAATTGAATTGTGGACCTGGTGGATCGCTGATACTCTTATCTTTCTCTCTTTGAAGCATTTAACATTGTCTCCAACTCTCTTCTTGACCTCATTCTACAGCCTCCTTGGCTTCAAAGTACCAACAGAGTCATCTGATCTATACACTATTCCCATCATTCTTCAAGGTTTCAACATTTTGGATAAGAATCAACGTAAGAAATACCATGGCAGGTCTAAGGGAGAGAATGACACAAAAAATAAAATTTAAAAAAAAATTAGGTTTATCATAACACATTTTAGAAACAGCTAATTCTACTGTATATTGCCATTGCTGAAAAAATAAAAACGGATTTCCTAGCATACATAAAGCCCCAAGTTCAAGCCGCAACACGACAACTGCCCCCCCTACACACACACCAGTTAATGCCCAGTTGAGCTTCTGGAACCAGGCTGCCTCGGTTCAGTCCCAGCCTCGTCTCCTATTAGCTGGGTTGCCTTGAGAAGGCTGACTGATCCTCAGCAAGCCTTAATCTTCTCATCCCTAAAAGGGAGGGAATGCCCATCCATCTTGCTGTTCTACATGGATCGGAACGCTCCTTCTCGGATTATTCTAGGTTCCATATCTGAAGTTCAGTGCTGGTTCACCGCTGTTCCTACATCCTGTGCCACACATGCCATGAGGGAAGAGCACCGCCACCCACCCAGGCAGCTGCTGTTCCCAGCAGAGCCCACAGCCCTGATATCAGGTGGCTTCCTGAGAATGGTGCTTACCAAGAATCAGGATCCAGATTCATTGGCACTGCCATCTTTGACCTCTATGTGGGCAGACTCCTGACTGAGACTCTTATAAGGCCACAGAGACTTTGTCGTCCCTGTTGTTCAAATTGCCCACATGGTGTGAGGCATGGTCTAGACAGCCAGGCAAGATTCTTTGTCCCGTTCTGCACCTCTCTCAAGATGCTGCCAGTGGGGTCCTTGTGTTTACACAGCATACTACTCCAGCTGGAAAGACACAGGTCCCTCACCAGCCCCCGCGGAAGCAGTGGTTCAGACATCTGAGGACCAGGAAGCATTCCAAGTCATCACCAAGCCGTGGTAACAGGAAGGGAGGAAACGAGCCGGTTGATTTTCTCATTCCTTGGTAGTCATGTGTGTCTTGCTCTGCCTCCCCCCTGGCACAGCAAATGATGTGACCACTCTCCCGTGGTCTATGTGTGGAATGCATGCCAGCTGTCACCTTTCTCCTGGCTGCCCTTGTGGCCACATCTGCCAATGTCCATACCCCACACATCTGCCTTGGCCCACACTGCATCCTGATGCATCAGGGCCTGTTCCAGGCTCAGCAAGGCCAGGTTTCAGCCTCAGCAACCCTGGCACACCACACCCAAGTTCGGGGAAATGGTCAGTGACCAGTGACCCCATTGCTACTTCAGTGTGGATCCAGCCCGGATACAATCTTCTGGCTCCAGAAGCTTGCTGCTTGGGTTTCTAATGAACTGCATGTGATTGGGGAAAGCAATCCAAAGACAGGATGGACTTGAAACTGCTGAAAACCATGATTTTTTTTTCCCCCAAAAAATAAGCTTCCACATCAAAGGGACCTTTGTCCTTTCTTTCTCAGGCAAGCACCCTTCTTGCCTAATACTTTCTGTACCTCTTCAATCCCTCCCCACCTTTCAGATTAACAGGGTGTCCTAGGTAGTTTTAACTGTCATCTTGACACAGCCTAGTCATCTGAGAGGCAGTCTCAATTGAAGGATGACAAGTCAGATGGGCCTATGGACATGTCTGATTGTTAACTGATGTCGGAGGGCCCGCACACCGTGAGCAGCATCATTCCCTAGGCACGTCCTGAGCTACATAAGAAAGCTACCTAAGCATTAACCTGAGGGTAAGCAAAAGGAGATGGTTTCTGCTTCAAGGTCCCGCTTGAGTTTCTGCCCTGACTTTCTTACAGCGGACTGTAATCTTGAGATGAAATAAACACTTTCCTTCTCTGGTTTGTTTTTGGTCAGAGAGTTTTATTGCAGCAGTTGAAAGGCAGCCAGAGGCTATGGGCTCTACCAGGTATTCCTGCAGGTATTCTGTTCAGGGACTTGCAAACCTACTCTCAAATATTCCAGTTTAGTTTATCCTCTAGCTCCCTGTAGCCCTGTATGTTCTCTTTAGGGACCTACAACATCGAACCATTTGACCCATCACTGCATTTAGGGACCTTAGAGAGAAAGACAGACAGACGACACTGACTTGCTGTGTGGTTAGGATGGCCTTGGGATGGCTGGCTTGGATTTCATGTTGTTTTCAAAACCTGTATTCTGTGTTTTAAAAGAAAAAGGGAGAGGGTTAATAAGCACATCTTTAAAGCAATTTTGGGAGACATCACCCTCTTAGATAAAAGCTTCTGAAAACACAGGATTACAGAAACCCAGGACTGCAGCTTCTCCACAAGTGGTCCAACCTAACTGCCCATATCACCCCTCTTACACCTCCATCAACAAGGTTCCATCCCAGGCCAGCACCCCCACTGCTCAGAGTTCTAGCCTGGGCCATTCGTGGATAGCTGGACCTGACTCTGAGAGCACAGGAGGTCCCACATTCTTCATGCCCAGCAAACCAGACTTCCAACACTGTGCTTCCTCCCATCATCTAACTGAGAGAAGTCTGTCTTGAAGAAAATGCTTACAATCAGCCATCAAGAGATTTGAGAACTGTGAGAACTGGGGTGGGTGCACAAAGTAGAAGCCTCCTTATTAAGGGAGCCTTGCTCATTCTCCCAGGGTTTCCTCAGTTGTGTCTATGGGCTCCATTTGCTGAAAAACATCCCCTATGTAATGTGGCCAGGGTATGGGTGAGAACACACTCCCCAGCATGCACATGATAACTGGGTCTACCAGCATCCTCCAGATGAAAAGCCCATTAAGAGGTGGCCAGCATGGGAGAAAGCACAGTGGATACTCTTTTAAGTCATTGGGCTAGGTAAGTCATTTCTGCTAGAACACCAAAAGTGCAGAAACTCACCCTCAGGATCAAGAAATGGGATGACATGAAAATAAAGTCTTTACCCCAGCACAGTCAACTCTCAGTAGAGCAGACAGACAGCCCATAGAATGGGAGTATAGAGGAATATTTAATCTTTTAATCCAGCAGCATGGCTGCTCTAGGGTAGAAAGAATATTGGTATACACCTTTAATCCCAGTATTTAGAATGCAGTGGTAGCATATACCTTTAAATCCAGTATTCAGAAGGCAGTGGTTGTGCATACATTTAATTGCAGCACTTGGGAGACAGGAAGCAAAGCTCAGAAGGAGTCAGTGTCAGATAGGAAGTGACACCTAAGATGAGAGTGAAGGGAAGGCAAAGTGACAAATCAAAGGAAGAGTTATCAGATTGAATCAGAGTGAGAACACGCCCAACTCTCATGATAGAAAAGCAGGCTCTCAGCTTAGAGAGTCAGCAGTCAATTACAGAAGCAGTCTGAAGCAGTGAATTACAGAAATATGAAGGCTGGAAGAGAGACACAGAAGAAGCTCAGCAGAAGTCAGTACCAGACAGCAAGAGTGAGTCAGTTTGAAGTCAAGCAGAGCAGGTTCAGTCTGAGGCAGTCGAAGAATCAGCCAGAGTCTGCCAGAATCAGAAGAGTTTGGTCAAAAACAGTAAGCCTGCTCAGAAGATCAGTTTGAACCAGTCAGCTTGGAGAGAGTTTGAACAGCAAATGAGTTGAACCAGAAGAGTCAGAGTCAGAAGGAGCTAGTCAGAGTGGTTCAGTCAGCAGTAAATCTCAGAGGTTTATTAGATTGTACCGAGGTTTAAAAATTCTAGATTATATGGAAGCTGAAGCCTTCCAGGTAGAGACTGAAGACTAGATTGTACAGAGGCCAAAATGCTCCAGTGCTCCAGGACTAGAACTGGTGATTTAATTAGGCAAAGAATGAAAAGCCTTTTGTCCTGAATCAATGTCTACAGGGAAAACACGTTTACCAGCCACAATTCAGACAGGGGGCTAACATCCCTAATTTACAAAGAATTACAAAAATTAAACACCAATAAAATTAAATTAAATAAAGCTGCTATTCACTAAATGGGCTAATGAAATCAACAAATGGGTCTCAAAAGAAGAAACACAAGTGGACAGTAACATTTTAAAAAGTGTTCAACATCCCTAGACTAGAGATGGAGGAGGGAGCTAAAAGCGTGGGTGTGAGCAAGCACACTCTAACCAGACCGCAATAGATAGCTTGAAAGCAACCTAGGCAGTAATAATGGTTGCAGCAACTACTTGCTGAGCATCTAACATGTGCTAATAGTCAGGTAAGCACGTTACATGTGTGCCCCTGGGTAGCAGCTGCGCAGAAGAGATGTAGCCTGCAGAATGAAAAACCTTCAGCCTTGCGTGCCTTGCATGCACACTACAGCTGAGGACCCCTAGGCTGTACTGAGCACCCTTTGGATTTCCCTGTGTATGTACAGGAAGCAAACCTTTACCCATAGCATGTGTCAGACATGAGTCACAAGCAAGGGTCTAGAAAGTCACCACCACGTGAGGAAGAAACCGGGCCTTTGGGGGATATCTAGAGGTCTTATAAACAAGCCTCTGGGGTGACACAAGCTACATCACAAAAGCTCCAGGAATTCTGACAAGAGCACTGGATGTTACCACTGTGACTTCGATCACCTCCCAACAAGACTGGACACAAGTGGGGGAGGGGACCCTTCTGGCTAGAAATAGTTCGGTGAGGATATGGCTGTGTTTGTTTGCTTTCTGTGATAAAAGACCGTGACCAAAAGCATCTTAAGGAGCAAAGGGTTTATTTCAGCTTATAGCTTATTGTCCATCATGAAGCAAAGTCAGGGCAGGAAATCAGCGCAGGGAACCTGGAGATGGGAACTGAAGCAACAGCCATGAAGGAATGCTGCTTACTGGCTTGCTCTCCATGGCTTGCTCTGTCTGTTTTTATACAAACAATCCATACATACTCATGGGTGACACTATATACAACAGGTAGTTGTGGCTGGGCTCTCCCATATCAATCATTAATCAAGAAAATGTCCCACAGAAATCTGATGGAGGCCATTCCTCACTGAGATCTCACTGAGATTTCCCCTTTTCTAGGTGAATCTAGCTTGTGTCAAGTTGACAGAAAACAAACACCAACCAACCAACCAACCAGCACAGTGACCAAGAAACTTAATGAGAGACATTAAGGTAACTGCCGTGCCAAAATACCCACATAGCCCTGGTAAGCAGACTAGACGTGTGAGCCCACAACCCCGGGCCCTACTATGGATCATCATAGAACAGACTATACATCTTGCTCAGTGCTGGGGAAGCCAGAACAATTAGGTCACACACCTTCCTTCCCACAGCCTTCATGTCAACTCACTGAAATGTTACTCACATGCTCATTTTATAAAGGAGAATTGAGGCATAGGAAGCTGTTTGACAATATCACTAGAGTGAAAAAACGGCAGAGCTGGGATTAGAAGGTGGGACTATAATCCCAAAAACCATCCTTTGCTGTGCTGCCTGTTCATGGAGCAGCATTTGAGTTGCCTGGCCAAAGGCCCAGGGATGTGTAGGAGAGGGGGTAAGTGTGACCTTCTGTGACTATTTATGAAGAGGAAGATGGAGTCTGAGGTCATGGTCCTCCTTTAATCTCTGTATATATTTCACCTTATCCTAGTCAGGAGAGGTTAGATAATCAGCTGCAGGGTATAATGAAGCTGTTCCAGAAAGAACCCTGATGCATACCTATTGTTTAGTCTTTTCTGAAGAAGACAACCCTAGTTACACCTTTGATACCCTAAGCATTTTCTGGAACACATGACCTACCAGTCCAGCCATTGTTGATTGAGCAAGAGTGGCGTCTATAAACTGAGTCAGGGTAATCTCGGCCCAAGGGGGAACCCCATGAAAGGTGTTACTTGAGCCAACTGTCCTTTCTTTTAAGGAATGTAAAGACAACATGCATAGAAAGAAAGAAGTGCTTTGTATTAGGCAAAATAAGGTTCCATGCAGAAAGAATCCGGACCAAAGCCCAGTGTTACTGAGTCCACTGATGGTAGAGAATTAGTTTGATTTAGTGAAGCCCCAACTCAAGAGAAGAAAAGTTTGTACTGAACAAATCCAAGCATCTTCATTGACCTCTCAGGGCTGAATTTTTTCCAGAATCATGAGTTCTGGTAACAAAACTGCTCCTGGGCCCTCCATATCTGTGCAATCTGGATCTACATCAATCCTCACAGTGAAATACACAGACCTTCAGTCTGTCCGGATGAGGCTCTGATCACTTAGCTAGCAACCATAAACCTTGAGACGATTACACTCTAAAACAACGATCAATTCAGGCCAGTTTCTGTCAGGATTAAGTACTCTGGGAACAGCCACTTCTATCAATGCAATCCTGAGCCCTGGCAGCACCAAAGCAGAAAACAAACGACAGCTGTGGGCAGTGTGGCTTGTGGTGAGTCCCTCTGGTGCAGCTTGCTGGGTTAGCTCTGCTCTGCTAGTGCTCCTGCTTCTTACCCCAATCTCATGACTCTTCAGCCTCCATGTCTGCCAGCAACTTGTCCACACTCAAGACACTTTTCAGTCTGACAATGGGATTCTAACACTCCTGGAAATCCAACAGAAAACGAACAGGTTAAAAAATGATTAAATAGCTAGAGCCTTTTCTCAGTGCCTCCATCTCCCCTCCTCCATCTTTACTAGACCTTTGGGAGTTTTGCACACTATACTTTGACCATCTTCGCCACTGCTCCCAGATCTACCAACCTCCTACCCATCTTTGTGTCCTCTTTTTCTTAAAAACCACCAAGGAGTTGGTGCCACCCACACTCTCTTAGATGTGTGTGGCCTTCGATGGAGCATGCTCAAGCCACCAGGGTAGAACCCTTAAAGAAAACTGACTCTCCCTTCCCAAGAAGCTGTCAGTTGCCAACAGCTCCTTAGCTAGGAGTGGGACTTCATGCCACCTCTCCCCTTCATGCTGGGATCTTGTCTGTCTTGAGCATGTATAGGCCTCATGACATCAATTACAAAACAAAACAACAAAAACAGAACGACAACAACAACAAAAAAAAAAACAAAACCACCCTGTGAAACCCTGGAGTTAAATGACATCATAAACCAAATAGATTTAGCATGTCTACAGAACAGTCTGCCCAAACACTAAAGTACAATTCTTTCTAGCAGCCCATGGAAGGTTCTCTAAAATTGACCACATGTTAGTACACAAAACAAATCTTAACAAATACAGAAAGTCAAAATCATGTCTTGCTTTCTGTCTGAACTCCATGGAATAAAGCTGGATACCAACAACTACAGAAATTTATAGAAACTAAGAACATTCCCTCCATCTCTTTCTTGAGATTATTGTGATGTCTTCATTGGTTTCAGACTAAATCTTCGGACCATTCTGCATTCAAAGTCAACAGTGACCTGGCCTCATCCTCGGGCAGCATTCTCCAGGCTGTTCAAGGCTTGCCATCAGAGACTTTACTGTCCTCTAACATCAAAAGATCAGTCCAAGACACAGCTGCTGATATTGACCCTTATCTGTGTATCTTTTTCCATGCCTGGGACTTTTTTCCCTTTTGGCAGGGTGTGGGAATGGAATCCTAGGCAAGTCTTCTACCACTGAGCTGCACCCTAGCCATGCCTGGGACTCTGGAAAGCTAGGTGGCGAGGAAAATTTCAGACTTGCTGAGCTGTTAGAAAGGCCTGAAAGTATTTAAAACTTTATTTGGAAGAGATGTTTCTTCAGGTAAGAGACCATTCGTATATTATCCTGAAGTCTCCATCACATCAAGTCTGAGCAGACAGTGCCTCACAGAATGTAAATGATAAAGACTGGCCACACATCAACTTGCCTACTTGATAAGCCAGAATAGTGTCAAACTCTCATCTCGGGCATGATGTGTGATACAACAGCAACAACTTAAAATGATGAAATGACAGAGAAAGAGCAGACAGACCTAACAGATGCACAGGCCATGAGACCAGACACCAAAACCATGAATTTCATACAACAATATCTCCTAAAGGCATCCATCACCAGGTCAAAATGAGGTGGACCACTGTCTATCTTGCTTCTGCCTCTTCCTGACCACAGTCTCTTCTGAGATCAAATTATTCGTGGGAGATATAGGTTCTATGATGCAGGAAGGACAAGATCTAAACCATCTAAGCCGCCAGCTACCAAGCAAGAACAGCGCTGGCCTGTCCTGTCTGTGACAATGAAGCTATTCTCTTCGTGTTGTTAAGATGTATACAGACTGTGATGTCAACGGACTGTGTGGTCCTAAACGCCGTCTGCTCACACGCCCCTGATGAGAGCCATTCTAGAACAGAGACACGAACTACTTTTAAGCTAAAATCTAAATGTTAATTCACGTAGCTGAAAGTTTTCTTTTGTCAAATGGTTTTTACTAGTCAAACAAGTCAAGTCTATTGTCAGACTTGGCCACAGCAATGTGATTGAAAAATAGAAGATTGCACTTTCAACCTTCTCACTGAAGTTCAAAGTCAACATTAACATGCATAGTGAAATCTAAGTTTTAGGAATCAGATTTCCTTAGAGACCAGACGCCTTTCAATTATCTATTAGAAGTGAGGTTGGTGAAGCGAACACTGAGCCCTTTACTATCCTGATAGCTACTGTCACCACAGAGGCAAGCTCAGCTCTCAGCTTGTCAGGAGGCCAATACCCTAAAAAGGAAGCCAATTCTTCACAACCCTGTGATGGCTAGTGCTGTCAACTTGCCAGAGTCTAGAATCACCCAAGAGATGCCATCAGTGGTCCTATTCCCTGGCTGGGATCCGGGAGGGAGGGAGGGAGGGAAGGAGGGATGAGCAGCATGCACCCTCTCTCTCTACTTTCTGACCATGGATGGGATGTGACCAGCTGCTCAAGCTCCTGCTGTCCGGCTTCCCTCCATGGTGGACTGTGAACTGTGAGCTAGAATGAACCCTTTCTCCCTCAAGCTGTTTGTCAGAGTATTTTATCACAGCAAAGGGACAAAAAAGTTAGGACATACTCTTCAGAAGTTACATTCTTAGGAAGAGAGGGGAAAGTGGAGCTGATGTGCTATCTTTTACATTACAAGATAATAAATTTGTTTGAATAAAGCAAAGCTTGTGCAAGGTCAAGGATGGGATGTACTGGGAAGAGTCCAGGGTCAGCTCTATTGAAAATGTCATAGTTTGACAAGGACACAGAAGAGACGAAACCTTGAATAAATGCTGAGACCTCAGGACAAAGAATAAACTAGCTCTCAGGTAGACATGGAGCCTAATGACAAGGAGAAAAGGAAATCCTGCATTTGTTCTTCCTCAGGGTGGCTATAACTCTGTATTCAGGTCAGCAATGTTCCCTAACCATGCTTCTGAGCTGGGATGCCCAAAAGGCATTCTAATGACAAAATTCTGTGCTTCCAATCTTATAGGCTCCTCTCTAGTCTGTACAAGTCCCCAGCATCATCCCCCATGGTTATGTATTAGGTTCATCGCTATTAAATGCATCTGTATGCCCATATTTAATATTACAGTTGCTACCAGAAATTTTGAGGAGTCCATCTGGGATGCCACGTGTTACCAGCAGAACGGGACACCTACCACCCCATGCCACTTAGGGTTCTTAGTCTCATTAACAAAAGAATTTAGGAGCAGACTAGAGGAATGCTTAGACACATTTTTATTAGAGTTTAAAGGAAAACCACAAGGCAGGCAAGCTCTGAACCCAGCAGCTAGCCAGAGCAGGAAGATGAAGAGGAAGGACAAGAATGTCATGTCTTTTGGAGTTAGACATGGAAGTTCAGCCCAGAGTCATAGAACAAAAATAATCTACCTTAGCTTCCAAAAAGAGTAAAGAGGCCTAAGTACCAGCCAAGCACACAGGGATTCTGGCTAGCATCCAAAGAAAGAAGCAGAAAAGAAGAAAAGAAAAGGTTATGCCTGTACCAGTGTGGCCAGAATCAGACAGGAGTGGCTACTCATGTTGGCATAGTAACTGGGTGAAATGGCCCCCAAGTTGAATATTCAGCTATGGACAATTTCAACAGTGGCCATGGTAGTGAGAAAGAAAACAAAGCAACTCTCAAGAAGTTATTTCAGTGAACTGACTGATGGCTGCATCCGGGAGCACAAGGGATACACTGCTGATAATCCGACTCCAACCCCACCCATCTCTCATAGCAGCTAAATAGGGAGGGAGAGTCCAGCCAACAGCCATGAGGCTGGGTGGGAACTACACTGATTGTAAGTCAACAGAGAAGGTGGAGTAATACCTGAGCAGGACACTGCGGTGGGCTCTGGCACTTACTCAGAACTGGCTTAAAGTTCTTTTCTTCCATGACTTGAATCTGTTGCTAATTGGCCTTCCACGCTCTGGTCCTTTTCTACCCAAGGTGTCTTTTAATATTTTAATATCACTAGGCTTATTCACATAAAATTGAAAGCTCCACTCCACGGAGTCTCCACTAAGTCAGGCGCTGTGCTGAGTGTTTTACACGCGTTATTTTCATTCTACCTCGTCCTTCCCAAGGAGAAAACTGAATGACAATTAAATAATTCACTCAGTCACAAAGCTCATAAAGTTAGTAGTAGGTAAGCAGCAGAGCTGGGATTCAAAGTCAGTTGTATCTGAATACTGCTTTTGTCTTAACGATTACCATACATTGCTTCCTCTGTAAGGCAAAATTCTTACGTGTGCAGAAACGACTTAAACAGAAAAACAGGGTTATTAAAAAAAATACTGTGGTTCTGCTTCTACTTAAGATGTAGAAAAGCACAAGAGAATATTGTTTCCACCCTACAATATGGAAAGACTTAATAATTCTGTTTATAAAACTTTAACTCCTGTTGAGCCTATCAGATCACAAGGGCCTACTGAAAGCCATGGGCAGATCACAGACGCTAAGAAATCGCCATCTTCCTGGGCCACTTGCGGACGTGGCGGTGTCCAACATGTGTGACACGATGCTGTCATCAACAAATGTGTTGTGCTGTGCTCACAGGCACCCTGGGATGCATGTGACCCAGGCTACATGTTAGACACGCCGGGAGAGTAAGAGCAGCTCGCCCCAGAGAAGGTGATGTCTACAGCAGACACAAATAAACAACCCCCACTAAAGTGCTGACAGGACTAACTCAGATCTTCCTGAGAGTTTGATGGGTGAAAAGCTACCTCCTCAGATTCACTTCAGTCTCCCTCTTCTACAGGGTCTAGCATCCAAGGACAAATCCTAAGTGCCTGGAAAGTGAAAACCAAAACACATTTCAAGGGCATAGTGGTGCACGCCTTTAATCCAAGCATTTGGGAGACTACGCAGGCAGAGCTCTCTATGAGCTCAAGGCCAGTACAGTCTACATGGTAAGTTCCAGGCTAGCCAGAGTTCCAGATCCTGTCTCACCCCTTCCCACTCCTGCAAAAAAAACAGGCTGGGTGGTGGTGGCACATGCCTTTAATCCCAGCATTCAGGAGGCAGAGGCAGACAGATCTCTGTGAGTTCCAGGCCAGCCTGGTCTACAGAGTGAGTTCTAGGACAGCCAGAGTTACAACAGAGAAATCCTGTCTTGAAAAACAAACAAACAAAAAACTCAAAAAACAAACAAAACGTACGGAAGCCTAAAGAAGCTATAATGGCAGAGAAAAGTAGCAGTTATCTTGAAGATGGGTAAACAGAAATTATGTAAACTGAACCATAGGAGAAAAAAAAAGAGGTGGAAAAGGAGAGTATTGTAATGTAGGGTTAACTGGAGGTCAGAGGAAAAGAAAGAACGGGCAGAAGGAAATGACAAAGAGATTGTGGCTATAATTTCCTAAAAGTAATGAGCCATAAAAAAGGAGCTCAGAGACCCCAAAGAGAATAAATTTAAACACACACACACACACATGCATGTGCACAAACTGACACACAAGCACGGGCCCACGCAAACACACATGCACACACACAGAGATGCACACACACAAACCCTTGTCATTGAGGCAAAATACTTGAAATCTGCGATAAAGTAATTTTGGACAGAAGACAAAGAAATCAGAAATATTGTATAATAAGAATACAGTAAGCTTTTTGCCAAAACTATGAAAGCCAGAAGACAAGGGTATTTACCCAAAGAAATAAAAATAGCTACACAGACGTTATGTCTTTCCAAAGTAACAACAGAGTGTAAACTTACAGAGAACTTACAGAGGAACACAGAGAATATTAGAATGACTCTTTGAAGAACGATTATCAGAGCAAACAGCAACTTTGTTTTTAAAGAATTGAAAAGTTCTTTGTGATTTAAAATGTAGATTAAAATTTAGACCTAGCAGTGTGTCTATAGGCCCAGCGCTAACCAATCAGTGAGCTCCAGCTTCGATAGACACCCTGTCTCAAAGGAAACAGGGAGACGCTCAGGTTAAGGTCAAGGTCTGGCGTCTGCACACCGGTGCGTAGGCACATATGCGTACACGCAAAAGCACACACACACATTTTAAAAATAGAACTAAATATGGAGAGAGATGTTAACATTTTTTCTAATTTTTATTCTAGTTAAATTATTGACTGCTCAGAGAAAAAGAGCAAGATGTGTTGTGAGATTAACATAGCGAATTTAAAAGAGTAAAGCATCGCACAAAGCAGGACGGGGCAGATGAGCACTCAGTGCATGAGTTCAAATCCCCAGAACACATGAAGAAGGTGGCATAGTTGAATAGGATCCATATCCCCATCACTGGGGCATTTGGTAGCACAGAGGCAGGAGGATTTCTGGGATGAGGTGATCCGCAGCCTAGCTCCAGGTTCAGTTAAGAGATCCTGTCTGGCCTTCGCACAGAAGGCACATACCACCCTCCAATACACACATCTATACCATACATACACATAACCACACGCATGCACTCACACATACATGCATATATATAGGCATACACACAAAAATATGTACACAAAAGACAGGAGAGGAAACCAAATTATACAGTTATAAGATCTGGCCAGGCATGTTGGCACACACTCGAAATCTCAGCACTTGGGAGGTGGAGGCAGGAGAAGTGTGAGTTGGAGGCCAGCCCGAGCTATATAACAATACCCCCACTCAAAACAGACGGGAAAAAGGGGACATATGAGTACTAAATGCATTGCTCATAACAAATTCTTCAAAATACATAAAGGGCAACTGACAGAAACCCAAAGCAAAGTAGAGAATTCTAAAGTCTCCGGGGAGAACATAGCACGCCCTCTTCCTATTGGATGCATGGCACAGATATCCAGAACACCAGCAACTAAGGTCACTTCACCGATAGTGCAGAACACTCCGAGCAGACAGTATCAGGTTAAACGTTTCCTCTAGTGCACATGGAACACTCACATAGAAGAAGCATATTTTAGGCCATAAGACAGACCAATTTTTTAAATAATTGAAATTATACATATTATATTCTTTGAACACTCTGAATTAAATTAGAAGTCAAAATGGAAAGACATTGGGAAAATGTACAAAGACTGGAACCTACGCACTCCTTTGAGCTAGATAAAATAATCCTAAATAACCTTTGAGTCCAATAAAAGCTCACAGGATAAATCAGTGAATATTTTGAATGTAGTGAAAGCAAAGACAACACACACTATCCTCTGCGGAAGGCAGCTGCAGCACTGGAGGGAACAGCATGAAGTGCTTGTGTTCAAAGAGAAGGAACGGCTTTAATAGACGAGTGAAGCCCAGCTTCAGAATCTAGGAGAAGAGGAACTAGATGAAATCAAAACAAGCAGAATGAGAGAAACAATGAAGAACAGAAAGCAATGAAATGGAACACACACACACAAACCATGAAGCCAAAAGCTAGCTCCGTGAACACTGCAATGAGGTTTACAAACATTTATCTGAGCTTATCAAGAAAAGGAAGCAGGGCCTCGGAAAGTAGCCCAGTACGCCAGTGCTGGCCCAGCATGCACAAAGCCCTGGATTTGAGCCTCTGCACCAGTGGGGAGAGAGGAGAAAATATGAGTTGTCAATATCAGAAATAAAGGTCATTACAGATTTTGCAGATAATTAAATGATGGGTAAAATTAGTAAAAATCTTAGGCCAACAAATATGACAAATAACATGGATGATATGCTTAAAAGGCAATGGTATAGACTACCCATGAACAGCTGGAATTGAAAAACAATACCATATGTCAATAAATTATACAACATGAACCACTTGAGGATAAATCTAACAAAGTAAATACAAGATATGTGCACTGAATATTAACCATTATGAAAAGAAAATAGAGATACTAAGAAATGGAGTGCTCAGCTACTAAAAAACATGATATCATAAAAGTTGCAGGCAAATGGATGGAATTAGAAAAAAAAATTCATCCTGAGTGAGGTAACCCAGAAAAGTAACAGGGTGTGTACTCACTTATATGTGGATATTAGCTATGGAGTAAAAGACAGTTTATACTACAATCTACAGACCCAGAGAGGCTATGCAACAAGGAGGCCCAGTGGGGACGCAGGGATCTCCCTGGGAAGGGTAAATAGAACAGACGTTGAAGGTTGCCTAGGAGAGTGGAATGGGAACAGGAGGGACCAGGTGGAGAAGAGGGATGAAGGGAGAGACTATAAGGAGAGACAAATGGAATTGGAGGACATTTAGGGGGTGATCTGGAGACCTAGTGAAGTAGAAACTGCCTGAACTCTAAGAGTAAGACCATGACAAGGACTCCTAGAAATGGGGGACAGTGAGCCTGAACAGGCTATCTTCTCTAACAGACAAGACTTCCAGTGATGGGACCGGGACACCAACCCAGCCACAAAACTTCGACCTATAATCTATCCTGCCTGCAGTATCTGTTGGGACAATGGAGAGGCAGAACCCCAGGTCAAAGGAGGGAGACTGTGCCCGACACTGCAGGGCTAGCCAGGAACCAGAGACTGGAGAGTCCAGAGGCGATTCCTAATGATATTCTGCTGTTCCAGGAGATTAGTGCCTAACCCAGTCTCCATCAGAGAGGCTTCCTCTGGCAGCTGTTGGGAGCAGAGGCAGAGGCCCAGGGCCAAACATCAGGAGCTTGAAACCCTGAGGAAAAGAGGGAGGAGAAATTCTGGGGACCAGAGGGTTTGAGGACACCAGGAGAACAAGCCCCACAGAGTCAACTGACCAGGACTCTTAGGGGCTCACAGAGCCCCTAATGGCAGACACAGAGCCTGCACGGATCTGTACGAGGTCCCCTACATGCATCTTAGGGTTGTCTGGCTTGAGGTTCTTCTAGAACTCCTATAAGTTGGAGGAGAGAGGGTCTCTGCTCATTTTACCTGCCCTTGGGCCCCTTTTCCTCCTGCTGGGCCGCCTCCTCCAGCCTTGAGGGAGGGCTCGTGCCCAGCCTTGCTCCATCTTATTATGCCCGGTTCCACTGGCAACATTGGGAAGGCTGCTCTTTTTTTCTGAGGGGAAGGGGGGGTTGATCTTCGGGAGAAGGGAGCTGGGAGGAGGGGAGGGAGGGGAGGCTGGCCTCAGGAGAGAGAAGAAAAAAGAGAAAGAAATGGAGTGCTGAATCTTATTGTGGGCCAAGCAATTTAAAATTATTATTATTATTATTATTATTATTATTATTATTATTATTATTATTATAACATACCCCTCCCAGTTGATCTATAGAGTCAATCTGTCAATTAAGGTTTCTTCTTCCCAGAAGGCTCTAGTACATGTCATTGAAGGGAAAAAAAACAAAAACAAAAAAATGTAGCAACAGCCTTAAGAAAATAGAAAAACAAAGCACAGATTTTGGGAAAAAAAAAACATTTGGAGAACAATATCAGATTTAAAAAACTACCTTGAAGATAATATAACATTCATCTTTCAATATCATAATAAATATATTTGATAAAGAGGGACCTCTAAGGACAAGGACAAGTCAGAGGATGCCAGGGGCTGGGTATAGGAAGAAGGGGCTGGTGTCAAAGGGCTCAAGGGATGCTTTCGGGCTTTGGGTGATAGAAACAGTTCATATGTTCCATTGGAGGCTACACAACTTGTATAAAAGCATGTGTTGATGCTCTCATCTCCCCCAGACCCCATCCTCAAGGTCGTCCCCAGAGCTGCATCAGCTGCAGCCTCCCAACCCCGCCCACACTTCCTGTGGGTCCCACAGACCACACCCTGACACCCTTTCGCCCCACCTCACCCCACCACTGTGCCCAGCCCCCAACTCAAGCAGACAATTCATGTCCAACCACAGGCCAGACCCGCCAGAAGGCTAGATGGGCTACCCTCAGACCTTCCCATGCTCCCCTAGACCCTCCCAGTCCTCAGGATCATCTCTAGAGCTGTAATAGAACACCAGCTGCAGCCGCCTCCCCCGCCACTCACCCCCATCCCTGTGTCCCAACCCCCAAGACATGCTGATACCTCCTGCTCAAACACAACCCATGACTGACAGAAGAACAGTGAGAAACAGAAACCAGAGAACAAAACGCCAACCAGCAAACACAAACCCAAAATCAGCACCTAGACCTACAATCACCCCAAACTCAAAAGCCTAGACAACAGCCTAAGAACACAGTGACAGCCAGGGCGATATGTCCCCATGAGAGCCCAGCTGTCCTACCACAGCAAGCCTTAAATAGTCCAACATAGCTGAAGCACAAGAAAAAGACAAAAAACAGACTGTATGAAGATGATAAAGGTTCTTAAAAAGAAATGAATAAATCACCTAAAGAAAGCTAGGAAAACACAAACAGTGGAAGAAATTAAGTAAATCCCTTTTTAAAAGCCAAGAAAAAACAGTTGAAAGAAACAAATAAACTCTTCAAAGATCTAAAAATAGAAATAGAAGCAATTAAAAAAAAAAAGACAAAAAAACCTATGACATCCTGGAAATGAAAACTAGGAATTTGAACAGAAACTACAGACGCAAGCTTCACCAATAGACTACAAGAGATAGAAGAGAGAATCTTAGGTGTTGAAAATACTATAAAATAAAGAGATACATTGGTCAAAGAAAATGTTAAATCTAAAAAATTCCCAACACAAAACATCCAGAAAATCTGGGACACTATGAAAATACCAAACCCAAGAATAGTAAGAATAGAGAAAAATAATCCCAGCTCAAAGGCTCAGAAAAGATTTTCAATAAAATCATAGAAGAAAAATTTCCTAACCTAAAAAAGGACATGTCTATAAAGGTACAAGAAGCATATAGAGCACCAATTAGATTGGACAAGAAAAGAGAGTTCCCTTGCCACGTATTAATCGAAACACTAAATGTACAGAACAAATGATATTAAAAAGTTGCAAGGGAGAAAGACTAAGTAATGTATAAAGGCAGACCTGTAAGACTTACACCTGACTTCTCAATACAGACTCTAACAGCCAGAAGAGCCTGGACAGATGTGCTGCAAGACGCTAAGAGACCACAGGTGCCAGCCCAGACTACTATTCCCAGTAAAACTTTCAACCACCATTTATAGAGAAAACAAGATATTTAATGACAAAACCAAATTTAAACAATATCTACAAATCCATCCCTACAAAAGGTGCTAGAAGGAAAACTCCGACCCAAGAAGGTAAACTACACCCATGAAAACACACGAAATAATCTCATGCCAGCAAACCCAAGAGAAGGGAAGCACACTGCACACACACACACACACACACACACACACCACCACCACCACCACCACCACCACCACCACCAACAACAACAACAACAACAACAACAACAACAACAAAATAACAGGAATTAACAATCATTGGTCACTGATATCTTTCAATATCAATGGTCTCAATTCCCCAATAAAAAGACACAGACTAAAAGAATGGATGTGAAAACAAGATCCATCCTTCTGTTGCATCCAAGAAATACACCCTCAACATCAAAGACAGACATCACCTCAGGATAAAGGATTAGAAAAAGATATTTCAAGAAAATGAAACTAAAAATCAAACCAGTGTAGCCATTTTAATATATAACAAAATAGACTTCAAACCAAGTATAACCAGAAGAGATAAGAAAGGACACTATACATTCATCAAATGAAAGCTCTACCAAAACGACATTGCAATTCTTAACGTCTATGTCCCAAACACAAGGGCACTCAAGTTTTCCAAAGAAACACGATAACAGCTTAAATCACATATTGACCCTCCCACACTGATACTGGGAGACTTCAATACCCCACTCTCGCCAACTTACAGGTCATCCAGACAAAAACTAAACAGAGAAATGCTGGCGCTAACAGAAGTTACAAACCAAATGGACCTAACAGATACATACAGAACATCTCACCGAAACACAAAAGAATATATCTTGTTCTCTGCACCTCGTGGAACTTTCTCCAAAATTGACCAGATACTTGAACAAAAAGCAAGTCTAAAAAGATACAAAAAAAATTGGAATAGCATACTTCATTGTGGATGAAAGCCGGAAATCAACAACACCACCAAAAAAGAAACCTTACAAACTAATGGAAACCGAACAACTTTCTACTGAATGAAAAATGGATCAAGACAGATATAAAGAAATTAAAGACCTTCTAGAACTTGAAAATAAATACACAGCATACCCAAACATATGGAACTCAACGAAGGCAGTTCTAAGAGGCAAGTTCATAGCACTAAGTGCACACACACACACAGAACTGGAGAGATCTCAAACTAGCAACTTTACAGCACACCTGAAATCACTAGAACAAAAAAACAGTGAGAACACCAAAAAAGAGTAATCAGCAAGAAGTATTCAAACTGAGAACTGATATCAATAAAATAGGAACAAAAAGTAGAACACAAATAATCAATGAAATAAAGGGTTGGTTCTATGAGAAACCAACAAGATAGACAATCACTTATCCAAACTAACTAAAGGGTATTGAGAGAAGATCAAAATTAACAAAACCAGAATAGAAAAGAGGGACATAAAAGCAGACAATGAGGAAGTCCAGAGGATCATCAGGACATACTTTAAAAACTTGTGCTCCACTACATTGGAAAATCTAGAAGAAATGAATAATTTTCTCAATAGGTATCACTTACCAAAGTTAAATTGAGATTGTATAAACAATTTAAATAGGCCTATAACCCCTAGTGAAATAGAAGCAATTATCAAAAGTCTCCTGACCAAAAACGAGCCCAAGACCAGATGGTTTTAGCAAAGAATTCTACCACACTTTCCAAGAAGAGTTAAAGTCAATACTCCTCAAATTATTCCACAAAGTAATAACAGAAGGAACATTGTCCAATTCATTTCATGAGGCCACACTTACCCTGATAACCAAGCCACATAAAGATGCAACAAAGAAAGAGAAATGCAGACCAATTTCCCTTACAAACATGGACGCAAATATACTCAATAAAATACTTGCAAAACAAATCATAAAAAAGATCATCCACTGTGATAAAGTAGGCTCATCCCAGAGATTCAGGGATGGTTCATCATACGAAAATTAGTTAATGTAATCCACCATTTAAACAAACTGAAAGACAAAACCGCATGATCATCATTAGATGCCGAAATAGCCTTTGACAAAAATCCAACATCCCTTCAGGATAAAAGTCTTGGGAGAGATCAGGAATACAATACCTCAATATAATAAAGGCAATTTACAGCAAAACTATAGCCAATACTAACTTAAATGGAGAGAAACTCAAAGCAATTATACTAAAATCAGGAACAAGATAAGGTTGTGCACTCTCTCTATATGTATTCAATATGGTACTTAAGTCTTAGCTAGAACAATAAGACAACTGAAGGAGATCAAGGAGATACAAATTGGAAAGAAGAAGTCAAAGTGTTTGTCTTTATTTGCAGATGATATGATACTATACATGAGTGACCCTAAAAATACCACAAGGGAACTCCTACAGCTGATAAACACTTTCAGTGAACTGGCTGGATACAAGATTAATTGAAAAAAATCAGTAGCCTCCTAAATACAAATGACGAACAGTCTGAAAAAGAAATCAGTAAAACAACACCCTTCACAATAACCACAGATAATATAAAATATCTTGGGGTAACTCTAACCAAACAAGTGAAAGACATATGATAAAAAGTTCAAGTCTTTGAAGAAAAAATAGAAGACCTCAGAAGATGGAAAGATCTCACGTGCTCATGGATTGGTAGGATTAACTTAATAAAAATAGCCAACCTACCTAAAGCAATTACAGACTCGATGCACTCCCCATCAAAATCCCAACACAATTCTTTACAGACCTTGAAAGGACAATTCTCAGCTTCATTTGGAAAAAAACAAAAAGCTCAAGATAGTGAAAGCAATCCTGAACAATAAAAGAACTGCCAGAGGTCCCACCATTCGCAATTTCAAGTTGTCATACAGAGTTATAGTAATAAAAATTAGATGGTGTTGATTTAAAAACAGACACATTGATTGATGGAATCAAATTAAAAACCCAGGCATAAATCCACATACCTATGGACACCTGATTCTTAATAAAGAAGCCGAAATACACACTGGGAAAAGAAGTGTCTTCAACAATTGGTGCTGGTCTTATTTGATGTCTAATGTAGAAGGGTGCAGACAGATCCACATCCGTTTGCACAAAACACAAGTCCAAGGGAATCAAAGACCTCAACATAAAACCAGACATACTGAACCTGACAGAAGAGAAAGTGGGGAACAGCCTTGAACTCGTTAGTACAGGACAAGACTTTCTGAACAGAACACGGATAGTACAGGCACTGAGATCAACAATTAGCAAATGGGACTTTATGAAACTAAAAAGCTTCTGGTAAAGCAAAGAACACCATCAATGGACAAAGCAGCAGCCTACAGAATAGGAAAAACTTTTTACCAACTCCACATCCAATAAAGAGGACTAATATCCAAAATGTGCCAAGAACTCAAAAAACTAGATATAAAAAAAATCAATAATCCAATTTAAAAATGGGGCACAGATCTAAATAGAATTCTCAATAGAGGATTCTCAAATGCCTGAGAAACTCCTAAAGAAATGCTCAACATCCTTAGCCATCAGGGAAATGCAAATCAAAACTACTTTAAAATTCCATCTTACACCTGTCAGAGTGGCTAAGATCAATAACACAAGCGACAGCTCATGCTGATGAGGATGTGGAACAGAGGGAACACTCCTTCATTGCTGTTGGGAGTGCTAACTTGTACAGCCACTGTGAGAATCAATATGGCGGTCCCTCAGAAAATTAGAAATGGATCTACCTCAAGACCCAGCTCTACTACTTTTGGGAATATATCCAAAGGATGCTCCATCCTACCACAAGGACAATTGTTCAACTCTGCTCATTGTGACTTTATTTATAATAGCCAGAAATTGGAAACAACCTAGATGTCGTCAACAGAAGAACGGATAAAGAAAATGTGGTACATTTACATAATGGAGTATTACTCAGTTGTTAAAAAATAATGACATTGTGAAAATTTCAGGCAAATGGATGGAACTAGAAAAATCATCATAAGTGAGGTAACCCAGACCCAGAAAGAAAATATGGCATGTATTCATTTATAAGTGGATATTAGCTATTAATTAAGTAAATGATAACCAAGCTACAAGCCATAGACCCAGAGAGATAAAGTAAGAGGAAGGGACTGGGGGGCATGTAGCTCCCGAGGGATGGGTAAATAGAATAGATTTTCATGGGTGGACTGAGGGTGGGTGGGGACGGAAGCAGGAGGGATCAGATGGGATGGAGGGAGAGTGCGGACAGAGACAGCTGGAACTGGGGGCATATAGGAAGCAGTGTAGAAACCTAGAGAAGGGGGAACGTCCTGGCATCTATGAGGGTGATCCCAATGAGGCCTCCTAGTAATGAGAAATACAGAATCTCAACTGGCCATCTCTTGTAGCCAGGCAAGGCTTCCAGTGGTGGGACTGGGTTGCGTTTGGTTGAGCTGCTGGCTGAGGGTGTCCCATGGAGATCCCCAAACAACCCAGGCTGATGCTGGGATGCGGGGTTGCTCCTGTTTTGTCCTGTTTGATTATTGCTGTCTTGGAGACCTGCTCTTTTCTAACAGAGGGTGAGTGAATCAGGGGAGAGGGGAGGCGGGGGAAGAGCTGGGAGGAGTGGAGAGAAACAGTGGTCAGGATGTATTGTATGAGAGAAAAATTTATTTTCAATTAAAAAAGAAAAAGAAAAAGAAAAAACCTTAAGTGTTAAAAGGACACCTCCTGCACTCAATGAGATATACTTAATAGACACAAAGTTAAAATTCTTTAAACTAAAGAATGCTAGGCTGCTCATATGCTGTCTTGGAGACATGTCTAAGAAGGTGACACTAAGAGACGATTACTGTTGCCGGGCAAAGTCTCCCTCATTTCTACCCCATCCTCAACCCCTGGACACTTGGTATCAGCTGTCTCCTGGTGTGTCTAGACAGGGAGGACTCCTTCTTCAAACATGAAGTTCACTTGGGATCCCTGCTCCTTAGCAACTCTATGCAAACTCAGCGAAGGAGATGCGGTTGGCAGAACCTCCATCTTGTAGAGGTACTTAAAACTGCAGATGAAACTGGAGAAGAAAGCATCTCGCGCCGTCCGCCGCCACAGAGGAGGAGCTCCACCAGTACCGCAGAGAACTCCTCGGCCGCGAGAAGCAAATCCCCAGCTTCCTCTAGCACAAAATTTGTCCACTCATTTCACTTATCATTAAATATTAGTAATTTTAGGTGAATGGACAGTATCATAAAACCTGAACTCTCCGTGGACTGCAGGGCCCGGATATTATCTATCTTCCTGACCTCAGTATCCACCACCACCCTCCCAATCTCCTGTGAGCCTCGGGACCTGTCCCCAAGGCTCTGGAAGTTGGCACAGCTTGAAATGCACTCTCCACATCGCCTGCCAAAGCCCCAGCCCTTGGGCAACGTGAACCAAGTGCTCACTCACTATAATCTACCGTACTGCTCAGTGTGTGTTAGGGAATAAATGCCTGGTAGCTAAGGACCTTTCTCTACATCAGAGAAACCGCTTCCCATCAGCTCAGTTACTTGTACACTTGGTCTCCAGATGGTGGTGGTGTTTGGGAAGTTTAGGTGACACAGCCTTGTTGTCAAAAGTATATCACAGAGAGCAGGCTTCGAGAGTACAACACCTTGCCAACTTCTCCTTCAGCCTCTCTGCTTCCTTTTAGTGGCTCCTGCTCCTGCCGCCATGTGCCCTTATCATGATAGACTCTTTCCCTTCTGCCCAAATAATCTCTCCCGTCTATGAACTGCTTTGGTCCTGCTATTTTGACGCAGCAACAGAAAAGTAACTAATACGAACAATCAAAAGAAGTAACAAGGACTTGGGCTTTGTCCTTGCTAGTTTTGTGTCATTTGATCCAAGCTAGAGTAATTTTGGAAGAGGACACCTCAATTGAGAAAATGCCTGTGGGCAAACCTGTGGTGTGTTTTGCTGATTGATAATGATTGATATGAGGGGACCCAGCTCATTGTGGGTGGATCCAACCCTTGGCTGATAGTCCTGGGTTCCGTAAGAAAGCAGGCTGAATAAGCCATGGGGAGCAAGCCAGTAAGCAGCATCCTGACAGCCATGACCTCTACCTTAGCTCCTGCCAGCAGGCTCCTTCCCTAAGTTCCTGCCTTGACTTCTCTGGATGGTGTACTACAAACTGTAAACTGAAATAAAACCCTTTCCTCCCCAAGTTGTGTTTGGTCAGTGTTTTATCATAGCAATAACCGATGTCTATAGACCCACTTTCTCTGAAGGTTCAACTGGAGAATCATTTAAGCCCATAGGTTTAAGACCAGGTAGAGCCATCTTCTAGTGGGGAAGAAGTGACAAAATTATAGGTGTTTTTCAAAAGGTTTGAGCCAACAGACGACTTTTGGCACAATATCCTATTCCTCTTGGTGTCCTGAAGAGTCTCCCTGTACAAATAAGAAAAATTAAGATCTATCTGAAAACTCTCACTAAGCCAAGAAACACAGAAAACCAAAGCACACCCAGATCCCTAAAGGGCCCAAGGATGAGTCCAGTCAAAGTCTGAGCTGAGATGGGACCTTGGCATGTAGCTCAAATTTGTTGTGAATGCTTCTCACTGATAGCAAGCAGAGTCAACAATTAGCCTAGTGATCCAAAATTACTTGCTACAAAACAAACAAAACATAGCAAACAGATCCATCTGATATGAAACCTGGATAGCTGCTCTATCCTCACAAACTGACCCAAGCCACTACCTGAGGCATAAGGCAAGGGATGTTGCAAGGAAGGGTATTTGAGGATGGCTCAAAGCGGAATCCTGGTTCAGCAGGCAGACCCACATAGCCATCCTGTCACGTCCTTACACCACCCACCAGGCTACCTAACAGGACACCCCCTCCTGCTCGTCCTCCCTCAACTGCTGTTTGAACATACTAACTTATACAAAGATCCCTTTGTGATGATTTATTCTGCTGCCTTGTTTAAGATGGCTGCGTGCCCTTTGTTCTCTTTCATCTTTGTTTTTTTTTCTATAGATTAACTTTCTGAACACATAAGACTTTTAATTTTTGTTTCTTGAGGCAAGGTTTCATGTAGCGAGGTTAGGCTCAAACTTGCTACATAGCTGAGGATAACCTTGAACTTCTCAACCCCTGCCTCTACCTCCCAAGTGCTAGAAACACTAGGCATGTCCCGCTGCACAGTTTATTGATTGAGTGCACGCTTAGCAGGTAGTCTACCAAAGACAAGGTTTTGATTTTTTATTTGTGGATGTCATCTTCAGCTTTATTTTTATGATTTCTTAAAAGTTTGTAATGAAATCTTCATTTCCCCCGAACACACTGTACGTTACTTTTTTAGGTGGTCTCTAGCAGTACTAATTGCAACTGACAAGGGGCCACTCATGGCCAAGTGGTAGCGAGCAACGGGTATTCAAAGAAAAGGAGATGTTCATCCTGAGCTGAACAAATCCAGCTGGGCATGCAGAAGCCAAGGCGGGAGCCACAAGCTGGATAACTGCTACACTGGCCCTCAGCCCTCCTCCTAACTGAGGCAACAGGATCTGTGCTGCTTGCTAGGACACCCTGCCTGTCCTCCTGGAGGGCCTTTTCAACAGCTCAGGGACAACAGAAATGTATAATTTACCCAGCTCCCAACAAGGGTTCCTAAGATCTTTTGGAGCAGAATAGTAAAAAAGGAAAAGAAAAAAAATCACAAGGGAGAAAGGCTAAAATCATTAGCAAAGGAAAATCCCAAGAGGAACACTTGCGTTCTCAAGCAGCCTCTCCTGGCTTGGGAGCACGTACCATCCCCAGCTTGTACCCAGAGAGAAAAAACTTTTTATAACCTTACAAAAAAGTTACATAAACAACACTATCCCCTTTGTTGCCTTCTTTCCCCCACCCTCCCTCACTTTTTTTATTTTTTTTTATTTTTGGGTTGTTTTGAAATAGATAATTTTACTGATCCAACAGCCAAGAACTGTTGCTCTGTCTTGAGGATCTGTTGGATGCCCTTTTGGCAGGGCTGTTTGTTTCCCTAAGATTATTCATGTCTGCTGGGGACGTAATAATGAACCCCGGGGCCTGAGATCAGGGCACCTGAATGCATTTGCGGGAGCTGACTCGCAGGCAGTTCTCGAGGTCCCCAGCTTCCTCGCTCCCCATCTCTTCAAATCGAAGCTCCCCCTCGATGAAGACACAAAGATGGGTGTCTTTGCGGTCATGCTGACCAAGTAAATGGTACACAGAAAGGAGGTACCAAACCTGCCAGTGTCCAGAGTCAGGAAGGCAGAAGGAAAGAAAGAAAGGGAAGTGCCAGGCGATGCTCGGCGGGACCGCTCACTGCTTAGACGCTGCCAGTGCCAGGGAAGGACGTGCCACAGAGAGATGCAGAAAGCCATGAGAGGACAGTCGTCTTAGACATGCACATACCTCGGGGAACTGATTAGTTCCACGTCTAACATTCCCTCCTCGATCTTCAATCTCAAAGGAGGTACTTCCAGATGTTCTGACTAACCGGGAGGAAACGGTTACAGGATCCATGCTGTTCTGGAGTGAAGTTACATTATGCAAATTAATGGGATACAACCTGGTGGGAAGCGAGCTTGAACAGTGCATGAAGCCTCTGCTTTGATATAAATCTGCTTGAAATACAAGTATAGAAACTCCTACAGATGTGCCCGTCTCAGTCCAAACACACAAGACAAGGAACTTTGAGAGAGACAACCAAAACTAAACTTCCTTTGAATAAGAACATGTCCCACAGATGGTTTTTGTGCAGATCTAAGCCTGTGAGAGCTGGATTTGCCTCTATTTAGTGACAGCCACTCAGAAGAGTAATTTTTACATTAATTGTCCTTCCCCTAGCAGAGGGATAAAAAGGAAATCTTTTGAGAAATTATATATAATATGTAATGCCAGACGTTTTTAACGTCCATGCTGTCAATATTCAATTATTCTATGCAATCGCCTCAAAAATAACCCGAGCCCTTCCCTTGTGTATGGGGGTGTCTCTAGAGTAGCCATTTCTTCAGTTCCCTGATCCCAATAACAGGACCTGACTCACAGTGGCAATGGACAAGTGCTAGTATAACTGTTCTCAGTATGAACAAAGCCCACAATGTCACAACCACTTTCTATACTGTGCCCTTCCTGCAAACCGCCTGCAGCGTTACTTTCTGAGCAGAGGGGACTGTTTTGAAAGTGGCACACGAGATTTAAAAAAAAGAACTTGTACTTGTAAATTTACAAGAACACATCAATTTTATTAGTTTTGAGCTGAGAATCACCCTGGGAACCCAAGAGGAGGCAGAAATGAGGGCATGTTGATTCTTTCGAGACCCCGCCAGCCAGCAGCTCCTGTACCGCCACAGGACAGCATTCTTCACTGTTTGTGTTGGAAACCCATGAGAGTGTGGGAGTGTGTCTTATCAGTTTCCAGGTGGAGGCAGTGGGCCCAGCCACTTCAAACAGGGAAGCAGGCACAGGGGAGCCGCAGCAGAATCATGAAACCCAGGATAGCCCGCTGGGCCCAAAGGCTTTGTGGATACAATACCTGACTGTTGCCTGTACCTGCGCTGCCTGCTGCTCCCCCTGATACTTGCAAAGAGCTCTAGTATGCTTTAGGAAGAGTCTTTATCCTGATGAAGGAAATAACTGAAAACAAAGAGCCTCACAGCCTCTTCTCACTCTGTCAAACCTGTGTTAACTCTTTGTGATCACATCCATGAAGCAGAGGAAGGAAGGGGGAAAAGGAAAAAAGGAGAGACATGGGGAGAAACAGAGACAGAGAAGAGAAACTAAAAGCACATGCCCTGCAGTTTGAAGCAGATGTGCTTCCCATGGGAATTTATATTGCACTGCTTTAAGGCTGTTTCATGCCGCCCTGAAGTTACTCATTTCCTCCACTTTCCTCTCCAGTGCCCAAGGTATTTTTCTCCTCGGTCCCTTCCATGTGCCTCGTTGGATGAAGTAAGAACCAAGACAAATTTAAGAAGAATCAGAGTGTGACACTGCTTGGCTCCTTATTTTTTCCCACATCACAGAGAATGGGCTGGTTCCCCAACACTGTGCTCCTGAATGTCACGGTTTATCTAACGCCTTTTGCGCGTCTGTGCCTTCTACCGGAGAAAACGGCTCCTCTACCCTTCCCCACAGAAGCTTCAAAACGTACCCCGACCTGGAACAAACTGTGGTGTGCCCCTTAGGTAAGCTGACAGGGCTGAATTTAGCAGAAGTTCCCACACAGTGCTGTGTTCTGAGCTGATGATTTCCATGTGTGAGCCACTATGTATCCCCCCACCCCCACCCCACCCCGACTTCTCCGAGCTACTTTGCTATTTTCTGCAGAAGGGAGAGATGTGCAGCCTTCTGTCTGTCTCCATGGAAAGTCTGTCAAGGACTGGAAGTTGTATTCCTTTCCTCTTAGGAATTCTAGGGGAACTGTTTCCTGAATTCATGTATCAGTACTGGTAAACACCGTGACTTCATACTACAAAATAGCTGGGGTGGTAGGGTCCTTCCTATGTAACAGGAAGAAGGAAATTTCTAGGAGCAACCTAAGTCTTTATGAAAGATTTCAATGCAAATCTGATACTGATTAAACAACTAATTAAACATGTCCCACCAGTTCGCATCTACTCACAGATACTTTGAGTTCATGCTCATTGTCATACATTGTATTAGAGGCCATGATAGGATTTCTATGATGTGTTTGCTAGCAGACAAGTACTCCCCAGTATTGCCTGATATCATCTGTTCAAGGACACTATGTTGTAAATGACTTTAACAAGTACGATGACATCTCCAAAGGAGGTATGAGTTTCCACATTCCCACACACGAGGGACGCGGCTTTATCCTTAGACGAGTAAGATGTCTGGGTACCCAGTAGTTGTTCTTTGGTTGACTGCATAAAGAGTAGAAAACAAACAACCAGTCTAAGCCCATTTGGTGCAACCGCCTGATAACAAGGACTGACACCTATGGCCACCCAGCCCATGTCAGGACTCGGTTAGCAATGCTTTTTGGTAACTCGGAGCTAAACAGCACTGCCGAACTCTGCCACACAGGCAGTATACTGTCCAAAACACATGGGTCATCCAAGAAATATGAGGCCAAATGAAGAAGGCCAGAATTCCCTTTGAAAGGCCAGCAGACAGCATGGCGCCAGCCGGACATGGGGCTCCAGACCAACATCAGTTTCGATAAATCAGTGGCATCTAACTTCCCATCCTGCAGGGCGGAACTTGGACCTACCGAAGATGCTGCCTCTGAGCTCTTTCTCACTTCCTCTGGTGCTACCTTTCAGCACTCCAGAAATGTTGAATTCTGGGACAGATTCAATACCACTTAAGGCATAAGACATTATTTATTGGTCTACCAAAATCAGAGCCATAACTCAATGTAAAGTCACAGTCAGAATGCCTAGTCATAGACCACACCAGTCATACCAGCAGAAACTTCTAGGTATTACTGGCATGGAGAGGGCCTGAAGGGATCTTCCGAGAGGTAGTCACAGATGTGATACACACACGTGCTGTTGCCAGCTAATGTAGCATCAGTTTGACTTTGTTTCTTAGAATGGGAACTTTAAAGTTTGGGTTGGAGCTCATAGTATATTTTTAAGTAGTGGATAAATCTTAAACACAATGGTATTGTTCTATCTAAATACTTCCCCATCCTTGTCTTCTGTCCCTCGTACAGACAGCTGAAGGAAAAGCAGACATCAAACTGAACCAACAACACTACTATACATCAGGGTAAAGGGCTAAAGAACATAACTATGCCATTTGGTTCTTTTCATTGAGGTAGCTGGACCATAGTTACACACTGACCAGAACATAATAAGGTTTCTAGTCAGGTACTCCAAAGCCCTCATGCCAGATAAGAACAAAGGAAAATTATTGAACACTAAGTTGTTTGAGTTACTATACTGAGAAGGACGGAGCTGCCAATGAAGCCACAACCCACGATGTTTTATTATATACAAGTTATAAGCTGGGAAATTAAAGACTTCAGCACAGTGTTTCTGGGAGGAGAAAACATCAATGAAGACATCAATACCCTGGTATATTCAAGTGGTCTACTACGGAATCACAAGCCCTAGCCAGAAAGCAAGGGCTTTATTTAAAAAACATGCTGACAGTGAAATCATGTATTCTTGATCTTGAGAATTTATGGTCATGTATGATGTGTTATTAAGTAAACCAGAAAGTGATAGCAATGATAACACATGATGAAAAGACCGAAGACCATGGTGAGCTTCCAGTTCATTGGCATCCATTTGGTTCTGTCACCCCAGCTGTACAGTGGAATGAACAGAGTCACATCTATAGATTCGAACAAGCCACAGCCCAAACAGAACTGCTGTTAACATGAGTAACCTGTGCAGCACAGCCCTGATCCACTATACTGGCTTGGCCATCCTGCCCAAACTACATCTGGTTTGTAGAAGACTTGAAAGTGGTCCAGAGAAGAGCAACAAAAGTTTCTGGAAAAAACGGAAGAAGGGCCACAAAGAAAGATGGAAAACAAATGGAACGGAGAAAACAATTCTGCAGAAGATGCGGTGGCTAGGTGATGGTTTCTAAGCTACCCCTAGAGTATAGGCGTCTCTCTATATATATGCAACATTTTTTAAAACATCACAACCACATAACCATTTGGAAGTATAAAGTTCAATGCATTAAGTACACTTGCCATGACTGTCACAGCCACCAAACTCTGTTCATCTTGGAAAACTGAAACCATCATTCCTATTGCCCCAGCCTCTGGCAGCCACCATCCCACTTTCCATCTCCATGCAAGTTGACAGCTCTGGATACCACACAAAGTGAAATCACACAGGATTTGTGCTTTGGCACTGGCTTATTTTCACTTAGCATAAAGTCCCCAAGTACGGGATTATTTTTAAGGAGGCATTTAACAAGCATTAGCTGAGGATGCTGACCAGCTGCTTCCCATCTTCCATAAGAACAAAGAAAACGAGTTTTAAGTTGTAGGGTAGGAAACGTTGTCATGCGGGACACAAACTCCTTAAGAAAAGACTTTTCTCAGCGCTTACAAAATAGATATAACAAAGTGCTCGCACACACAGAACTGAGCTGCCCCCTCACAGGGCAATTTAAAATTGTGAAATTCCACACCCCCTCACTGAGCCTTTGCTTGTAATAATGTGGACTGTGCTAAGGAACTAGAACATACCACCCTCGTCTTTGAAGAACATACAATTTACTCAGAAACAATTAACTTTCTTCAAGTTCTTATGGTGCTTGTCATTTTTACCACAGTCCAAGGATCACAAACAATGTTCAGATTAAACGCCAACTCTTGTAAACTCCGAGAGGGCGTCTAAAGCCCTGGGCTGAACCCTGAGTTCAAGAAAGAAATGAGCACAGAAAGGACAGCACGATTACGGCTGATCGTGAGTCAAGAAGAGACCGACGTGGGTGACAGTGCGGCAAAGCCACATTCCTGCAGCTGCTGTCCCAGACTGTCTACACCTGTTTCACATCTCCCTCCAGATAACTGTCAGCACCGTGCTCTCCATTCACCTAGCAGGCCTGCACTCCGCAGGGTACAAAGGTATAGTCACAGGACAAGAGAGAGTTGCCGTGGCAAATTACTTCATTGCGCATATATCCACTTACCTGCTCTCTGGGTCCCGGCCATTACTCCATCATCCTTCTTGTCCTCTGTTCCATCAGCATTCTTCCCCGGCCTCTCATTTCCGCCACTTTTTTTCTCAGGGGACTCTCTGCCTTCGGGACCTTCTCCTTTGGAGCATGTCAGCGTGCCCATCTCTTCTGTAACTTAGAAACAGCTATCTTTTTTTAAAAGAAAAAAGTGCCCCAAGCTACGTTTCCTCCTCCCCTGAAGCGCAAATGAAGTGTTGCTCCGCCCCCCGCCGCATGCGCTGCAGTCCACGTGTCCTTCACCTAGCCACCTGAAACTGGTTTTGACCACTAATTACCCATTTTAGTGGGCCTACTCATCTCAGCCCTTAAACACTTCCCGGTGGTGGTGTATCACGTGACCTACCCACGCCACAGAATTACTTCACCTTTTAACTAGCCACGCACGTTTCTACTTTTTTCCCTTTCGTCTCTTTTTATGCACCTTCAAAACACAATCCTAAATGGCTTCATTCTAAGGGTCATTACTGAGTTTTGTTTTTTGTTTTTTTTCTTTGTTTGTTTGTTTGTTTGTTTTTTGCCATCTACTCTCCCAAATGCCTCTGGCTCAATCCAACCACGTAACTCCTCACACCTGAATCTTAGCCCCGCTCCACTTCCAGCTCCTCCCCATTGTCCCCCCTCCTCACAAGGCCTCTCTACCCACACCCCCTTGCTTCCTATCTTTATAATTAACACCCTTGTCAGCACAGCACAGAAACCTGGGTCATCCTAGATCCATCCCTGATCTCTTACAGTTTCCAGGCAATCCCTGTTATCCCGGGTGACTCTCATTCTTTAGTCTGCTATATTATCTGTTCTCCGTTCTCCTGTCAATGTCCTGCCTCAGGATTTCATCATTTCTCATCATGGCAACTGCTACCAACCTATACTTGATGTTCCTGCCCCATTATGAGTGTGGTCGGGCCCACCCATCTGCTCACCTTGCTTCCTTACTTGGGTTCCCTACAGCCTATGGTGCGGAATCCAAGCCCCTTAGGGGTAAGCATCATAAGGGGCAGAGTCTAAGCACCACAGGGCTAGTGAGGCTTTGGACTTGGCCTGTGAGAACAGCCTCTTCTACCTCTGTCCCTTTCTACTTCAGTTTCCAACTATCATAAAGCCTTCAAATTCCCGACAGACGGTTTTCTCAACTGCATCTATGTTTGTACCTCCTGCCCTTCCCTTTGCCAGCTCCCAGTCCCGCCAACATGAGCCTTCCTACTTCACAGCCACCACCCTCCAAATGCCAATCCAAATACAAAGTCCTCTGCATTGTTAGACTCTTTAAGCTTCAGGTGATACATCGTATACTTCCTGACTAGTGTAAGCTAAAAGGGAGTGTATGAGGTTAAACAGCTAGGAAGATATGGTAGGTCTCAGATACTCCTCTGCCTGTACACCTTCCTGGCTCTTGTCCTGAATGGTTACTCCCTTTTAATGTCTCTATCCTACTCTAAGTTTAAGTCAGTTCACCTGGATTCTCAGGAGAGGGAGGCAGGAAGATTGCATAAGCCCAGGAGACTGTTCTAGGTAACCCAAGATTGCACCTCACAAAAATACATATATATTTAATTTTTTAAAATATGTTTCAACCTTTTCAGCTGTGTTCATCTAAACCTAGAAAATAGATTTTTTTTTTTCCTGTTGTAAATCTGGCTGTCTTGGAACTCACTTTGTAGGCCAGGATGGCCTCGAACTCACAGAGATCTACTTGCCTCTGCTTTCTGAGTGCTGGAATTAGATCTTTAAAAAAAATTTGACCTATTACTAAGTTACCTCAATAATGAATACCATTTTATGGGAAAGACTTTGCACTATTGAAAACAACTGGTACAGTTAATGGAACAACGTCAATAAATATTTCTATGATCTTTCTAAAGCACTCAGTAAAAGAAGAAGTTGTTCCTAAAGACGACTCTGAGACCCTCTCCAGTACAGTCAAAATGCCTCTAAGATGCCATCCTAGCAATAAAAAATAAGAACTTTCAAAAGAGACAAATAACCTCTGCAAAATCAATCAGCTGACCCACCCAGGGCAGCAAGAAGCCAAGCTCACTTGTAAAACACTCGTGTGGGAACACGAAAGGCACCCTTTCTGGTCTGTTTTCAAGTCACCACAGAAACGGATCTTCCCAAGAATCTTCTGTCTCCGACACCAGACACCAGCAAACAGGAGCCTGTGAGCCAAATCCAGCCCAACACCTGGTTTTGTAAATAAAGTTTCATTGGCACACAACCACGCCCATCTGTTTACGCATCTGTTTATGTCCAGGACACCTTGGTGCAACAGCTGCAGAGGGATGATGTTGAAAGACTGACTCAGAAAGCTAAAGATATTCATCACCTAGCCTTCTATAAAAATGCTTGTCAATCCAGTCCTCACAGATTCTGGGCTCTTCCTTAGTTGCCAGTGACCATGAAGAGGAGCTTTTTGTCAAGGATTCAACATTTCTACAATAATACAGGATTGTTTAGAATCAAGTTACAGACTCTTTTCCATCTTGTACTGAGATATTGGACTCTCTTCTTGCCTTTTTCCTTTTTCACAACTTCGGATAGGATATAAAGGACATAGACCAATGCAGTAGACAGAAGCTCCAGCTAGAAAACCACAGAGCAACAGACACCTGGCTTTTCACAAAGATCCCAAAAAAACAATTTAGAGAAAAGACACCATCCTCTACTGATAGTAAAACTGGTATTCACATTTACATATTGATAAAACTGGGTATTCACATGTAGGAAAATGAAGGTAGATCCCTGTCTCTCACTCTGAAAACCCATTCCAAATATACCAGAGACCTTAACATAAGACCTGGAGGGCAGTGGTGGTACACACCTTTAATCCAAGTACTGAGGAGGCAGAGACAGGTGGATCTCTGTGAGTTTGAGGCCAGCCTAGTCTACAGAGTGAGTTCCAGGACAGTCAGAGTTACAACAGAGAAACCCTGTCTGGAAAAACTAGAAAGAGAGAGAGAGATAGAAAAAGAGAGAGAAGAAAGGAAGAAAAGAAGAAAGGAAGAAAGGAAGAAAGGAAGAAAGAAAGAGAAAAAGATCTTGAGGAAAAAGTAAGAATGCCTCTTCCTGACAGAGACACAGACAGGGGCTTCCACAGGCTAACCCAGGTTCTCAGGAAATAAGGCTAACAACTGACAAATGGGACTTCTTACATTAAGGTATTAATTGAAGGCTCTTGAAGGTAGAGGAGAGAGAGAAGGGAAATAAGCCTCTATGAAAAGAAAAGGCTGTGAAATTAATAAATAAGAAAGAAAGCTTCTAGGTGAAAGCCACAGAATGGAGACCTTAGAGATAAAGAATTCAGCTGGGAGCAGGAAAAAGCAAGGTTCTTACTGCTTTTCCTGATCATGTAGCTGACGCTCCCTCCTGCTGCTAGTGGTAGTGTACTGTTTCACAAACTGAGTTTTCTGATAGTTAAATGTCCAGATAACATGGGTATATTGGAAACATTATGCTTCTTAACATATTACACATTTACACTACACAATATGTTTAGACTTGAGAACTCTGATCCAAAACATGGTAGCTATCATGTTTAGGTTTTAACTTTTCTAATTGTTGGTTGTAGAAATAACATTGACTTTTGCACATTAGCTTTGTACCCATTAACTCTGAGCAATTTATAAACGTACAACTCTAATAGTTTACAGATAATTTTGGGCTGTTTGGATTTACACGTTCTACTGATACTTGGGTTTAGCATGAAGGAAATCATATGTCTGCATAACAGCTTTTATTTTCTTCACATGTGTATGTTTTCTAACTTGCTTCACAGCTTAAAATTTCCTTGTCCAGTGTGTCTACAGGGAATGTAGCAAGCATCTTCGGTTTGTCTCCCATGTCTCAGCACTTCACTATTCAATACGATATTTAATGAAGGGACTCTGCAGATTTGATTTTATCATATTTAGAATATTCTCCTCTATTCTTTTTTTTTTTTTGAAACATACTGACCTGGAACTTACTATGTGGCCCAGGCTGGCCTTGAACTCTCAATGATCCTCTTGCCTCTGCTTCCTAAGTGCTGGGATTTCATGCATGAGCCTGAAATTCTTGTGATAAAAAGTGGACAAACAACTATAGAAAATTAGTCAATAAACATAAATTCACAAAAAAGAAAACCAAATTTGCAATCAATTACAGAAATGTAAAATGAAACACTGCTGAACACACACATGCACACACAGCTAAGATTAAGTTGAAACATGAGAGAAGATTCTGGGCTCTCCTGTGCTGGTGGCTACCACATCAGCTAGCACAGGGAGCCAGGGAAGATAGATACTACTATAGCATATGAAAATACTATGTGTAAATCATACAGGATGCAATTAAGATGCAGTTTTGAGGGAGGTTTGTAGTGTTACATGAATATTCGGTATCATAAGGAAGTAAAATTGAATGAAATAAATATCCATTATATTATCCACAGTAGCCAAGTAAGCCCAAAGGAAATAATAAGGTTGGGAGTGGGAATTAATGAAATAGAACAAATAAACACTAGAGAGGTTGATTAAGAAAGCCAAAAAAGTATCAGACTCTGCATCAGACTGTGGATTAGAAGTCTCACCAGTGAAACTGTGAAAGAAAAAAGATAATACATAATTATCTCTTTTCCTGAAAGAGACAGGATCTCTAAATGAACATTAAGCTGGATGAGGCATCTGAGGAGAGCGGGTGGGAGATCGTGAGTGTACTGGCCAGATTTCTGTCAACGTGACACAAGATAAAGTCATCTGAGAGGAGGGAACCTCCATGAGAAAATGTCTCCATAAGATCCCACTGTAGGCAAGCCTGTAGGGCATTTTCTTAATGAGTTGTTAATGAGAGGGCCCAGCCCATTGTAGGTGGGGCCATCCCTGGGCTGGTGGTCCTGGGTTCTAGAAGAAAGCAGGCTGAGCAAGCCATGAGGAGCAAGCCAGTAAGCAGCACTTCTCCATGGCCTCTGCGTCAGCTCCTGCCTCCAGGTTCCTGCCCTGCTTGAGTTCCTGTCCTGACTTCCATCGATGACGAATGGTGATATGGAAGCATAAGCCGAATAAACCCTTCCCTCCCCAACTCACTTTTTGGTCAGGGTGTTTCATCACAGCAATAGAAGCCCTACTAAGACAGTAAACTAAGCTGCACCATGAATCCAATGGAATCTTCAAGAAGGTACTTCTCTCACACACTCTAGCCCTGAAGGTACAAAGGTTGAAGTAGCATGCAGAGACCAGCCCAAGTGGCAGACAATGACGTTCTACCTCAACTCCCTTGCAGACCAGCACCACAAAACACTGGGACTGCTGATGAAGCCTAGGGATCCCACTCACTGCTGCTCCCACACAGAACCAAGCCCAGTCTAGCTGAGTCATGCAGAACCAATTGGAGAGAAGTGAGAATTACACCAACTGACTGCAGGTATGCCAAACACTCTAAAAGGTAGTTAGGTTACTCTACCCTGAGGAAATATATACCCCAAATTTGGTATTATAGGTCTGAACTAGAAATGTGAATTGTAATATCCCCACAAGTTTAAAGAAATATTGCAGACAGGGAAGAGATTCAAATCCCATTCCACCAAGGAAGACATACTGGCCAATAGGACTATTTTCCCCTTTTATTCAAAATAGATACTTTCCTCATATAATATATCCTGATCACATTTTCCCTTCCTCTTCTCCTTCCAGTTCATTCCCACCTTCCGCCCCCCCCAAAATCAGGATCCATTCCCTGTCTCTCATTAGAAAAGAGAAGGCTTCTAAGAGATAATAAAACATACACACACAAAAAATATATAATAAGATAAAACAAAAACCATCACATCAAAGTTGGACTAGGCAAATGAACAGGAGGAAAAGAGCCCAAGAGAAGGCACCAGAATCAGGGACCCATTCATTCACACACTCTGGAGTCCCATAAAAACACAAAACTGAAAGCTATAATATATACACAGAAGACCTGGTGTAGACCCTGCAGGCCTGCTGCTTCAGTCTCTGTGAGTTCATATGTGCTTTACTCAGTTGATTTCAAGAGCCTTAGTCTCCTGGTGTCCTCCATCCCCTCTGGCTCTTACAGTCTTTCTGCCTCTTCTTCCAAGGGGTTCTAGGCTCTGGGGGGAGGGATTTGATGGAGCATCCCATTGCATGTTCCAAGGTGTGTGTCTCTGTCTTCCTGTCTGTCTGTCTGTCTGTCTGTCTCTCTCTCTCTCTCTGCATTCTGGCTGTAAATCTCTGTATTTGTTCCCATATGCTGCAGTAGGAAGCTTCTCCGAAGATGGCTAAATAAGACACTGATATATCAGTATAGCAGAATATCATCAGGAGTCATTTTATTGTTGTTTATTGTAGTATATGGTTTTACCATAGGTCTCTGGGTTATCTAGTCTCTGGTTCTTAGTCACCCAAGCAGTGTCAGGTAATAGGGTAAAGGTTCTAAGTAGGCAACAGTTTGCCCTTTCCATGTTCAATGAATTGTGTGGGTGTTGTCTTCGGCGATGGTCAGTTTATAGAGAGCAACCTATTAATTTGGCAATATTCTGGGTTATTTGGGGATTTCCATGGGATCCATTTGGACAACGACTCAATTGGATGTAACCCAGTCTCAGTACTAGAAACTGCATTTGATAACAAGAGATGGCCACTTGGGACTCTGTCTCTCTTTATTTGGAGACTTCATTAGGATCCCTTCATTTGTTTTCGGAAGTTTCCACTGCACTAGGTTTCCAAATCACCCCTTAAATTCCCCTTAATTATAGCTATCTCTCCCTACATTCCCTCTCTAAACTCTATCTCTCTCCCATTTCCCACCTGATCCTCCCACTCCTGTACCTTCAGCCCTCATCCCCAACCCCCGTCTACCCACAAAATGCATTCTATTTCTTCCTCCAAGGGAGATCCATGTGTCCTTCCCAGTCCCGTCCTCTCTATCTTATGGCTCTGGAACTATGGATTGTATTTTGGTTATTATTTTTAGTGACTAATATCCACTTATAAATGAATGCATACCATATTTATCTTTCTGGGTCTCGGTTACCTCACTCAGGATGATTTTTTCTAGTTCTGTGCATTTACCTGAATTTCATGATGTCCTTTTCTTTCTTCTTTCTTTCTTTCTTTTTTCTTTCTTTCTTTCTTTCTTTCTTTCTTTCTTTCTTTCTTTCTTTCTTTTTTTTTTTGAGACAGGGTTACAACTCTGCTATAACTCTGGCTGTCCTGGAATTCACTCTGTAGACCAGGCTAGCCACGAATTCTGCCTCCTGAGTGCTGGGATTAAAGGCATGTGCCACAACTTCCTGGCCTTAATTTTGATCTTAGAGCCTGCACTAATAGTGTTCTACTCAGAAAGTCTTGTCCTGTGCCAATGAGCTCAAAGCTATTCCCCACTTTCTCTTCCATCAGGTTCAGTATATAAAGCAGTATATTATGTTTAGGTCTTCGATCTACTTGGAATTGAGTTTTGTTCAGAGCGATAGATACGGATCTATTTGCATTCTTTTACATGCACATCCTGTTTGACCAGCACCATTTGTTGAAGATGCTTTCTTGTTGGGTGGTGGTGGCACATGCCTTTAATCCCAGTACTCGGGAGGGGGAGGCAGGCAGATCTCTGTGAGTTTGAGGCCAGCCTGGTCTACAAAGTAAGTTTCAGAACAGCCATAGTTACAACAGAGAAACCCTGTCTTGAAAAACAAAAAGGACACCCCTCCCCGCCTCACCCCAAAAGATGCTTTCTTTTTTCCATTGTATTTCTGGATTCTTTATTAAAATTTTTAAAAATCAGGTGTCCATAGGTGTGTGGATTTATGTTTAGGTCTTCAGCTCTATTCCATTGATGAACATGACTGTCTTTACAGCAATATCATGCTGGTTTTATTACTGTTGCTTTGTAGTGCAACTTGAAATCAGGAATGGTGAGCCCTCCAGCAGTTCTTTTATTGTTTATTGTTTTAGCTATCCTGGGATTTTTATTTTTCCATATGAAGCTGAGAATTGTCCTTTCAAGATCTGTAAAGAGTTGTGTTAGAATTTTAGTGGGGATTGCACTGAATCCGTAGGTTGCTTTTGGTAAGATGGTCATTTATGCTATGTTAATCCTACCAACCCATGAGTATGGGAGATTTTACCATCTTCTGAGCTTTTCTCCAATTTCTTTCTTCAAAAACTCGACATTTTTATCATACAAATCTTTAACTTGCTTGGTTAGAGATACCCAAGATATTTTATATTATTTGAGGCTATTGTGAAGGGTGTTGTTTTCCTGATTTCTTTTTCAGACTGTTTGTCATTTGTATATAGGAGGGCTACTGATTTTTGTGTGTGTTCTAATTTTGTATCCAATTTTGTACTTCACTGAAAGAGTTTATCATCTGTCGGAGTTCCCTGGTGGTATTTTTAGGGTCACTCATGTATAGTACCATATCATCTGCAAATAAAGACACCTTGACTTCTTCCTTTCCAATTTGTAGCTCCTTGACTTCCTTCAGTTGTCTTATTGCTCTAGCTAAGACTTCAAGTATTATACTGAATAGATATGGAGAGAGTGGACAACCTTGTCTTGTGTCCCTGATTTTAGTGGAATTGCTTTCAGTTCTCTCCATTTAAGTTGATATTGGCTATGAGCTTGCTATAAACTGCCTTCATAGTTAGGTATGGCTCTTCTGTCACTAATCGCTCTAGGACTTTGATCTGATCCTGAAGGGGTATTAGACTTTGTCAAAGGTCTTTATGCATCTAGTGAGATGATCATACGGTTTTTGTCATTCAGTTTATTTATATGGTGGATGATATTGACTTATTTTCATATGTTGAATCATCCCTGAATCTCTGGGTTGAGCCTACTTGATCATGGTGAATGACCTTTTGATGTATTCTTGGAGTCCCTTTGCAAGTATTTTATTGAGTATGTTTGCATCTATGTTCATAAGGGAAATTGATCTGTAGTTCTTTTTCCTTGTTGGGTCTTTATGTGGTTTGGGTCTCATGGTAATTGTGGCCTTATAAAAAGAACTGGACAATGTTCCTTCTATTTCTATTTTGTGGAATAATTTGGGAAGTATTGGCATTAATTCTTCTTGGAAAGTCTGGTAGAATTCTATGCTAAAAACTGGCCTTGGACTCCTTTTGTTTGGAAAACTTTTTATGATTCCTTCTACTTCACAGGAGTTATAGGTTTGTTTATATTGCTTATCTGATCTTGATTTAACTTTGGCAGGTGAATTTCTTTTAGATTTTCCAGTTTTGTGGAGTACAGGTTTTTAAAGTAGGTCCTGATGATTCTCTGAACTTCCTCAGTGTCTACTGCTATGCGCTTTTTCATTTCTGACTTTGTTAGTTCTGATCTCCTCTCTTGTCTTTTAGTTAATTTGCATAAGGGTTTGTCGATCTTATTGATTTCCTCAAAAAATCATCTTTTTGTTTGAATTGATGTATTGTTCTCTTTGTTTCTATTTTATTGATTTTAGCTCTGGTTTCATTATTTTTTGTTATCTATTCTTTTTAGCTGTATTTTCTTATTTTTGTTCTGCAGCTTTTAAGTATGTTGTTAATTTGCTAGTATGAGATACCTCCAGTTGTTTGTTTTGTTGTTTTGTTTTGTTTTTTATGCTGGCATTTAGTGCTATGAACTTTTTTCTTAGCACTGCTTTCATTGTGTCCCATAAGTTTGGGTGTGTTGTATAATCATTTTCGTTCAATTCTAGAGACTCTTTCTTTATTTCTTGACTCATTTTTTCATTCAATAGAGAGTTGTTCAGTTTCCATGAGTTTGTATACTTTCTGTTGCTGTTGATATCCACCTTTAATCCATGGCATTCTGATAGGATGCAGTATATTATTTTAATTTTCTTGTATCTGATGAAACTTTATGTCCAAGTATGTAGTCAATTTTGAAGAAAGTTCCACGAGGTGCAGAGAACAAGGTATATTCTTTTGTGTTTGGGTGGAATGTTCTGTAGACATAACATCTGTTAACTCCAATATTTCTCTGTTTAGTTTTATCTGGATGACCTGTCTATTCGTAAGAGTGAGGTTTTGTAGTCTCCCAGCATCAGTGTGTGAGGGTCAATATGTGATTTAAGCTATAGTATTATTTCTTTGGCAAAGTTGAGTGCCCTTGTACTTGAGGCATAGATATTAAGAACTGAAATGTCATTTTGGTAGCGCTTTCCTTTGATAAGTATACAGTGTCCTTCCGTATCTCTTCCAATTAGTTTTGAGAATAGATAAAATAAAATCCCAAACAATTCAAAAAAATGTGATTGATAAGCATGTTCAAAGAAATCAAGAGAATACATCACACGCACCCACAGCTCAACAACAAAAAAAAAAAAAAAAAGGGAAATCAATACAAGATATAAGAGAGGAATTCAATAAAGATATAGAAGTACTGAAGAAAAGCCAAATTGAAATACTGAAGATGAAAAACATAATAACTCAAATAAAAAGCATTTGTGGAAAGCCTTCCAAACGGAACAGATCAGAGAGAGGATAGAGTATCCTAGCTTTAAGACACGGTGGAGTAATCTGAATATTTCAGCAAGACCAAAGATAAATTAATAAGAAGATACCAACAGACTTTCAAGACATTCAGGACTCTGTGAAAAAAGTAAATACATGGTACATGAGTATAAAACAGTGGTTCTTAACCTTCCTAATGCTGCAACTCTGTAATACAGTTCTTCATGTTGTGGTGACCCCCAGCCATAAAATTATTTCCATTGCTACTGTAATTTTCTACTATTTTAACTGTAATTTTCTACTATTGTGAATCATAATGTAAATATCTAATATGCAGATAGCCTTAGGTGACCCCTGTGAAAGGATCATTCAACCCCCAAAGGGGTCGTGACCCCAGGTTGAGAACTACTGGTCTAGAAGACTAATTTAATTCCATCCGAGAACCGATGGTGGTAGAGGTGATATGATTCTTGCAAGGTGCCTCCTGATCTCCTGATGAGACATACACACATATGAACAAATGCACATATGCACACATGCACATATACACACATGCACATACGCAAACATGCACACAGCAAATGAATGTAATAAGAACTTAAGAGCTAAAGGAAGAGGTGGAGTGCTGAGGAACTCTCTTTCAGGAATGTTGTAGTTTGGTATTCAAATCCAACACTGATCAAAATACTGATCAAATCCAACTTGGGGGAGAGAAGGGTTTATTTGGCTTGCAAGTTACAGTCCATCATCAAGGGGAGTCAGAGCAGGAACTCAAGCAGGAACCTGGAGTCAGAAACTAAAGCAGAGACCACAGAGAAATACTGCTTTCTGGCTTGCCTCCCCTGGCTTGCTCGGGAATACAGCCCAGGCCCACCTGCTCAGGACTTCAAGTCCACAGTGCTAGCCTATGTCAATTAGCAATTAAGAAAATGCCCCACAAACATGGCCAAAGGCCATCTGATCTAGACAATTCCATAGTTGAGTTCCTTCTTCCCAAGTGACTCTAGGTTGTGTCCAGTTGATGGCTGAAAGTAACTATGGCAGGACATGACATGACCGTAGCACTCATGAACGCCCAGCAACTGTGATTACCTGCACAAGACCTGAATAAAATTGGGCCAATCGACATTCCTTCATGGAGCGGGGAGTATCCCAAAGCTCCATCTCTTCCTAGAGATCTATGGATAATTAGCAGTTGTTGCAGGAGGAAGTGTGTCTTCTTCAGTGGTATAGCCACTGGTTAGGTGCTTGTGTGCCTTCAAATAACCCCTCACCCATGCTCCTGTAAGCAAGTATAACTGAACTCATTGGTGGTCACATAAGTAAAAATAAAAGGACATGAGAGTAGAAAGTAGACTCCTTCAGAAGAGGAAAGGGATCAGTGAGGAGACCAGACAGGATAATGGGGGTGACTATGATGAAGATGCTTAACACGTGTATGTAAATGTCAAAATGAAATCCATTACTGTGCATGATAAATAAATGCTAACTTAAAAAGGAAACCCAAGGAAGTCTCGGGATGTGGTTCAGTGCTGACACTCCATTCAAGGAACCCCTGAGTTTGTAGGAAATGGACAAAGCCCTGAGTGAATGAGTGTTGTTGACATGGACACAGCCATGTCTAAAACTACAAAGCTTCAGACCCAGGGGAATGGCAAAGCCCTTCCCTTGGTCAGGCTCAGGTAACTGGCAAAGGAGATGACTGATCATCTCCTCTTGGATAGCTTCAGCTTGAGACTGCTTCCCTACAGAGACCTCCTCCTGAAACCAGCTAAACCCTGCTCCTTGTCCAGCTGGCTACAATAGACCTGCCTCCGTGTTCGGATAAATAAAATAAATGCTCTGAGTTTCTGGGCTGCTGTTGTTGCTGTGTCTCCATCAGAGCACACAGTGCACCTAATCCCGCATCTTCTGTATGGCTGTCTGTGTGTCTGCCCTTTATTCATTCCCTCATTGGTTGTCAGGTTTCCAGAACCAAGACATGCAGGACACGGCATGAGCTTGATATTCAACACTGCAAATACATACACACACACACACACACACACACACACACACACACACACATGCAGGAATGCACAGTGTGGCCGCTTGCTGCTCATGATCGTCACAGACCAATGCCCAGTTCTTGATAGTCCTGTTCTGCTGTTCACTGCATACTCTCTTCTACACACCCCGAATGTAGGGTCTGTATGGTCCGCTTCTTGCACCCAGTTCCTTGTCTTTCCACAAGAGGCCCTGAACTGCTGCGTGGTACAGGCCAGTTCTGAATGGTGGTATGCCCCAACTTCCTGAGTGTGTCACCTGAAATGCGTGGCCATGACCAAACCACCAATTTTTCAGTCATCAGAGGGCTGAGATGTCTGCTTTGGCACAGGCAGCTCAAATCAGACCTCACTTTTCATTTACTACAGCAGAGTAACCTTTCTCATGTCCCGGAAAGTGTGGGGGCATCACTTGCACTACCTATGGAGCTGGGGGACTGTTTATGTGACAGAGGCCCGCAGTGCAGTCTAGGGGGACTCTTGGTTATGGGTGCTGGTGATTCTGACTTTCTTACTACAGAGCAAGGCTGAGGTTGTCCAAAGGAGCCGCGTGAGTCAGATTCAGAAGCACTGGGTCAATGCAGGAGCAGGTTGTGTTTTCTGCAGGAAAGCTCTCCATAGGCTCTCCAGAGACATTTCCAATGTGTGGCATCGTGCTGTCACACTGAAGCCTGTAGCTGTAGGATGAGGAATGCATCAGATCTTCCAGTGCAGGTCACAGACAGTGCTTGCACCCTCAATAAAAAGAAGGGCCTGGACAGGGGATGCTCCCTTGTCCATTATCACAGGTCAACTGTCTACTGCTCAAGGCTCAGAAAATTCCCCCTCAAACCAAAAGTTACAGGAGAACTGTTTTCTCCCCCTAATCAAGTCCAGGATTCTTTGGAATGTTCCATTTGACAGGTTTGAGCAGGCTCTAGAGATGCAAGAGTCTCAGCCAATGACAGCGCATCGGCACCACCACCATCTCTGCCCTGTGTCTCCCCCTGGAGCCAGCCTCACAGCTTAGAGAAGAATGCATCACAGCAGGGAAGGGGCCTTGCAGTCATAGCACTCCTGGGAACTTAGACCACATCACCATCTCATTTGTTTCGAAAGCCTTTGGGATCTTACAGTCTCCAGCTGTCTATAAGAACTAAAACAGATGACTGACAGTCTTCATCCAAGTCTTAGACAGTTTTTCAGAGTCCACAGTACAAAGCAAAGTGTTTGGTCTTTTGAACAAAACAGCTGGATTCACAAGGTTCTCTCTCTTACAAGCAGACGGGCAGATGTGAAATATCACCAGTTCACTCCACAGCAAAGGCAGATGTGAGCTGTTCTACTGCAGGTGCAGAGCCCACCTGACAGGTGACGAGCTGTTCTGTAACAGAAGAGCTCTTTTCCAGCATCGTCTGTAGCCATCCAGGATCAGCCAAGTCCACATTGTCAGATGTCACTTTGGTGACTTACAGATCCTTCGAGGTATTTATCCCACACCTTAGCAACACCTCTGAGCCAGAGACTCAGCTCTGAGCATGATGGGCCATGCATCGTGTCTGTAGTAAAAACACCAGCAACTGCTGAAAGATGCTAGTAGAGGATGGATTACAGCTTGTGTGGTATTCAAGAACACCAGCAGGCAAACCCCAAGCACAGTGGACCACAGCTTCCATTTGAGAGGACTTCAGGATGCATTCCATGACTTATGAGACTCCTACCACATTCAATGCCCTGCCAGCCCAGGACCCTCTGAGTAGCATGCTGGTTCTGACCATGGGTAACAGACTATTGAAGGCATTTGTTGGAGTCTTTGCATTGGCTTTCTAATGGCCTTTTTCTTATTGATTTTTTGTTATAAGAGGTGGAATTTGTAAAATAGCCATAATCCCAAATCAAGTTGGAATCATTCTGGGGCAAACTTTCTTCTATACTTCTTAGAAGAAAACCAAACCCTACAATCTGAGAAGACCTGGTTGCTTGCGCTGCAAGATCTCTGATGTCCTCTCTGGTCCATCTTGGGAGGCTGTCAGCATGTGGGTCCTGCTCACACAAGGAGGAAGGGAGGTTCTTAAAGGAGAGCTTAGCTAGTGCCTGTCACATTCCCTCACTTGCTAGTCCTACCCATGTCAAGCTATAGAAAAGAAGTACATGAAAGAAAGATAGAAAATATGTGCCTGTGTATGTTTTAAAACAAAATAACAATAAAATTGATAAGTATCTAGTGAGATTAATCTACAAAGTAAAGGAAGAAGAGACACACAACAGCACACAATAATGTAAAGAGACCAACACAGATGGTGCGTCTGAAAAGGATGGAGACGTGTGCGCTCTTCTTCCTGAGGAGCCTGCGGTAACCTGCGAGAATGGTTTGCTACTCTCTTGACACAGAAAACCCCATAAAGTCAACAAATTGAGAGGTTCAAATCTCCATGCTCTCTTTAAGACCAGTGCAGCTGCCCAGGCCACCAAGGATATGCACATTTGCAAAGTCCCCCAACATCTGAGCGATGTCGCTTTACAGAAGCAGTGTGTGCGGTTCCAGGAGCCTGTGATGGGGTCAGCAGAAATGCCCAAGCCAAGCAGTGGACTACACACAGGGCTGGTGCCCCACACCCCCCAAAAAGAAGAGCGCTGAATTCTTGCTGCACACGTGGTAAGTAATGGGGTGATGCGTGACTTAAATGCAGACGTAGACTCTCTGGACATTGAACAAAGCATCCAGGGCACTTCCAGAGCTCAGGGGTACATTGATCTGCGCCTTAGCTCCCCTCACCATGTGGGTCCAATCCTTTCTGCAAAAGAACAAACTGTTCCTAAGCTGGAAGAGGAGGTTTCGTGGGAGAAAACTATTCCAGAAGAAACTGAAGAAACCAAAACTTGAGGCACAAGAAGAAATCTGAGAGCTCCTGAGATGGCTCAGTGGGTAAAGACACTGGCTGCCAAGCCTGACAAACACGAGTTCCATTCCAGGAGGGAACTGATCCCTGCAAATGGTCCTCTGACCTCCACATGTGTGCAGTAGCATGATACACACACATGTACACACAAAATAAAAGAAACGGTTGTAAAATAAAATTTTTAATTAAAAAATAAATTTGGTGTGAAATAAATGCAAGTAAAAGAAAATCTGAAATTTATTATGAGTAATGCTGCACTCACTGGTTAGAAAATTTACAACAAATGATAATTTCTAAGAAATAATAAAGAGAGGAACGTGCCTATGTCTCGGTAGGTGAAGTACTTAGCACACAAGCATGTGGACCTGCGTTTGTATGCCTATATCCATATAAAAAGCAACCACCTATGACCCTAATGCTGGAGAGGTGGAGACAGGCAGATCCCAGGGGCTTGCTGGCCAGCCAGGCTGGCTGAAACAGCGAGAACCAAGTTCAGTGACTGAATTAGGAATTCAAGATTGGTTCGGCTTTAGAAAACTGATTGATGTCATTGATTAGAGGCTTAGAGGATAAAATGTCAATAGATAAAAGCAGTATGATAATACAACAGAAAACTCCAAATTAACCAAAGATATGCAAGTTTCTATAGGGAAAAGACAGCAAAGAAAACCCATATAGTGCAGAAATATTCACGTATTTGAAATCAATAATATGGGGCCAATGAAATGACTCAGGAGATAAAACTGCTTGTGCCAAACCTGATGGCCTGGGTTTGATCCCCGGGAGGAAAAGAAAAACTGACACCTGAAAGTTGTCCTCTGACCTCCAAATGTTCTCCATAGTACACACACACTAAATATAAAAAGGATTAACAAAAGAGCCTCACATTGTCAAGCAGCAATTCAATACAACTCCAACAGAGGACAAATCTCTTTTGATTTAGGTTTCTGCTTCATTCTGATCATTTTAGTAGAAGCTAGAAAACCACCAGCAAAAGGTATGTGGAGGTACAGAGTGGAGAATCCAAAACACCCTGAGGACAGATGAGTCTGTCTTGGCAGGTGTCACAATGACAGCATACTGTGATGTTGTTCTCAGAACAGTGGGGTGGTTAATCTTTGCTGTCAACTTGGCTGCATTTAGAATCACCTAAGAACCCGAACTCTGGGTGTCTGTGAGGGCATTTGGAGAGAGGTGTAAATGAAGCAGGAAGATCCACCCTGAATGTGGTAGCACCGGTCTGTGCACAGTAGGGGCGTGGAGCTAAATGAAAGGAGGAAGCAGGCTGAGCACCAGCATCCTCTGCTTTTGCCTATGGACACAATGTAGTCAGCTGCCTCCATCCCTGCTATCTCCGTGCCCTCCGAGATGGACTGTACCCTCAAACTGGGCCAAATGGAGCCCTTCTTTTCTTAAGCTGCTTTTGTCAGGTACTTTTGGCACAGCAATGAGAAAAATGACTGATTCAGATAGACAAACATAACACAAGGCTCTGGGAACAATGATGGAGAAGATGACACTGTCAATCAGAGATGACTGTTTAATAAGCGGTGCAAAAAGGATTGAACAGCTATACTTCCTCCCACACCCACCCCTAGTCTCCTTCCCCTTCCCGACGGTGCCTTCTCAGCTTTCCTGATGTCATTCTTCTGGTTCTACATATGAGAGAAAGCACAAGGTGTGTGTGCGTATGTGTGTGTATGTGTGTGTGTGTATGCACACATGCGTGTGTCCACACTTGCACACATGCATGTTTCCACACTTGCACACACAACTTATTTAATATGGTGTTGTTCTGGTTCCCTTCATTTTCCTGAAAATGATTTGTTCTTCATGGCTTAATGAAGCTCCGTTGTGTATCTGTGCTATATTTTCTTTCTCCATCTGTGGGTGGACAGACACCCAGGCTGATTTTTCGGTGATGAATTTTGCTACGGGGAATAGCGCCAGAATAAACACGGTTGTGAGTGTATTCTCTTATATGTTGACTTGGATTTCTTTTATAGATAAGAAGAAATAAATATGGCAAATAATTATATGAAAAAATGTTCAAAATCTTCAACCATCGGGGAAATGCAAATCAGAGGGCCAGCAAGATGGCTTAAAGGAGGAAAGCACTTGCCAAGCAAACCTGACAACCTGAACTCGATGCCCAACCATGGAGAGAAAGAACAGACCCATGAAAGCTGTCTTCTGACCCCCACGCACACCATGGCATGTGTGCATGTGAATTCTTATTCACAGTTGGAGTAAACAGAAATTAATGCAGCGGATTAATTAGTACAATAATACAATGAATACAGTAACACAAGAATTGCAGCTGGAGCTATGCACTACATCCATGGCAGTAATACAGTGGAATATTATGGAGAAATGAAAACAAAGGGACTGGACTGCAGCTATACACAAACTTAGAGAATAAACAGACAGAAAAACACGTATGATTTATGAACAAGTATACAATTCTTAAAGATAATTCTTTTCTATAGTATATACTAATGTACAAAACAACGGATTTCATTTTGACATCTTCATCCATGCATATAACATACTTGAATCATAGTCATCTCCAAATTTACACAAACTGAATTATAAATAATTCACAGTTATACTTCTGCTGCAGGTGAGCTAGGTAGTCTGCTATTCAGAGTAACCAGAAAAGTCCAAAATAGTTTTGAAATGTTAAAAGACTTTTGGAACTGTCCCAAAGCAGCAAAGAATTGGCCAAGGACCAGAAGAGGAAATCCAGAGAAGCGAGCCCAAAGTAAAGTTATTTGGCTTCCAGGCATCTGCTTCCTCAGAAAAAGTAGCTGAAACTCAGAGCCACGAAGCAGAAAATGGCGCTGAGACCTTGATGCCGGGTACCAATCAACCGTGGGACTCCGCCTGGAGTTCAGAGCCCCCAGAGGGGAGGCTGGGGCAAGTCTGAAGGCTGCTGGGTGAAATCCAGAAGTTTCACATCAGGAATAAGGGCAGATAAAACCAGAAGCCAGGCACAAAACCCATCTTTCAGTCAGCTCAATATTTAATCAAATCAAATTGACGGGTCCCAGCTGAACTGGCTGACAAGGGTAGTACATCCTCTGTAGACAATAAAGTCATCCAAAGTCTGAAAATACCCTACAATTTCCTATCTGTAATAACTAGAACCCAATCAAACTAACCAGCAAATAGGAGGGGATTATTAAAGCATATTAATGAACGAAACAATCAGTTTTGTTATAGTATTTCCATACATGCATATATTGAAAAATTCTTGACCAAAATCCTAGAGGAAAAACAAACATCAACCAGAACACAGCCTGGTGTCGTTGCTGAGGGTATCAGTATGGGCCTTAAATCACTACAACTGGGCCAGTGAGATGGCTCCACAGGTAAAGGCACCTGTTGCCAAACCTCACCTGACCACCTGACTTTGGTCTCTGGAACCCACATGGTGGAGGGAGAGAACCAACTCCAGAAAGTTGTCCTCTGATCTGCACACACGCACCATGGCGCATGTGCACATGAACAATAAATAGCATTTAATAAAACTATTAAAATCATTGCAATTTGTATGTTTAAGAACTGAGAAGTCAAGACGGAGGGACTAGGTAGAAGATCAGAAACGGCTTTGAAAGAATAAAGAGTCTATAGAGTGCTGGAAACCCCAGTGCCGGGCATGAGAAACCTCCCTTCGAGTTGTTTGTCAAGGAAGTCCAGAAGACGCCCCAACAACCCAGGTGTTTTTGCTCTCAGCGCCTCCCGATGTTGAAGGCAAGTCCCTTTGGATAAAGATACCGCATGCTTTGGACACGGGTCTCAGGACTTGAGTGGGATCTACCCCAAGCCTCGTTCCTGCAGTCTAGCTTCCGGAGTACCGGAAGGGGCTGCGCAGGCAGCAAAGGGAAGGAGGCAACAAGAGTCCGACCCCGCTGTGAGGGCTGCGAACCGCCACTATGCCAGCGAGACACACCACCCCTAAATGTACGGCAGCGGCGCTTTTATCTTAGGGTAACTGACGGCTGTCTAACTGGATTTAAGGCCGGCTCAACAGCAGAGGAATCACGCCTGGTAATAGACACCTAGCCAACTTCCCAGAGGTAGTGAGTTCATGGTCTTAGAGGAGAACCTACAACTGTCACGATAATAACCCAGCGCGACTGTAAATCGCATTGTAAATACTTCTCCTCATAACCACAGATGAGCACAGCCTTCAGCCGTTATCAAGAAAGCTTCTCTTTGCAGTAGATGGAGACCACTACCAAAAGCTACGGCTGGTGGAAATGCACAGGGTCCCCAGCCCTGGTGGATACATCTACAACACAACCCCAAACCTAAGGCCCAGAACTATCGAAGAGGAGAAGGTGACGGACCAGGAAGTCTGCTGTGAGATTGTGTCTCCTAGAAGTGACAGGGAAGCCAGCAATACGGCTGTGGAAATGAGACCCCAACAATGACAACACCAACTGCCCTGCTAACACGGAAGAGGGAAATGTCATGGGGCCCCCCCACCTGTAAACAAAGAACTTCAGGCAAGAGCTTCTGAGGGAGGGAGAATTAGTCTTTTCCACAGAGGTAGCTCCTAATTGGCTATCCAATACTAAGTGGTCAGCCCTGAAACTATATGCACACTAGCAACACTACGCAAGACTTGGCAGGTTGTATTTATATGTGTGTATGTGTGTGTGTGTAACACATATACACAGTATGTACATAACAATATGAAGTACCTCAGAAGGTAAAAGCTGTGCAAACTTAATGGCCTGAGTTTGATTCTCCAAAATAATATGTATGTATATGTATGTATTCCCCAAAACAATATGCAACAATATGTATATATTAGCAATAATATATATATATATGGCATTAATAATTAAAGAAAAAGAGTCCCTGAATTTGAGAGAGGTCAAAAAGCTTTCCTCACAGCAAAAAGCTTTTACCTTCTAAACCCCCTCATTGGTCCCAGGAAAATATCTTAAAAGAGCAAGAAATTGTTATTTAAAATTTAAGATGCCTACCATCTCTAGAGAGAATGGCGGGGTTGTGATCAGGAATGGAGACAGGAACGTCTTTAGTGCCAGTGGGGTGAGGTTCCTTCCAGAGGTGGCCGCCTGATGACAGCCTTATTCACTAAGCTGTGAGGCTGTGTGCGCATTTCTTTGTAGACTTACATCATGCAGCAGCAGGACAACAACACACTTCAGAAGTCACGCTGCTGAGTGTCTCCTTAGCAACTGTTTGGTAACAGCACTTTCTGAGGAAACGTTTTAATCCTGGAGATTTTGTTAGCATTTTCATAGTGTTATTTGAGCTGTAGAAGCTTTTCCCCAGAACTGAGAAATATCCACTCCTCGCAGATCACACAAATAGAGAAATCTGACCAAAGCCTGCATTCTCAAAATTAAAAGAACAGTTGGTGGAAATAAAAAAAAAAAAAAAAAAAAACTACCCAATATAATCACAGAAGCAGCACCATATGTCATGGATAAAAGATAATATTTTGTAGCGCATGAGTGAAAAATTTTGACTGCTTTGACACTCAAACCTGTTCACTTCAGTGTCTTCCTAAAGTCCTTTATTTTAGAACATCAAAGCAAATTCTGGAATACATTGTTGTTGTTATTTGATCATGCTTAATTTATCTCTTCTTTTCTAAACCACTTTTACACACACACACCAACCTTGGGATGACAATATAACTCAGTTAGTAGTGTGCTTGCATGCAGAAGATCCTGCGTTCGATCCCCAGCACAGCTTAAAGCAGTCATGGCGATACACACCTATAACTCCAGCCCTTGGGAGATGGGAACAGGAGGATCAGAAATTCAAGGTCACTTTTGGCTACATAGCAAGTTCAAGGCCAGCCTGGGATACTTAAGACCATATCTCAAACAAGCTTGTATAGTTAAGCATCAGGATTGGCATCTAAATATCCTGGGTAAGCCTGTGCTACAGTGGTTCACAATGTGATTACTTTCTGTTGGTTTCAACTCTAGATCTGACCTGGTCCCAAGCTAGCCCATCTCTCCAGAGCTGCCCACATCTAAGTCTGCCCAGTACATGTAGCTTAGGGATGATGCCATGCCTTCTTCTTGTTCTCCACTTCAGTTGGGACAGACAGACATAAATGGAAGAAGACAGAAGGTAAGGTGTTACCTCACAGAGCAAGGTCTGACTCCACCATAACCAGGATCCCTAGACCTGGAGAATGGTCAGATCTCTGGAAGCTGACGAGGGATGGAATATACCTTGAGATGTCAAAAATAAGCAGTCCATGGCCTCCTCCTGCCCAGGGCGTGATACTACAACTGTAATTTTATGGCGCAAACTAGAAACTTCTATGACTCCCTCACTCCCTCAACCTAATCGCTGCTCTCAGCAGGAGGAACATCCCCAAGCAGCTATCCACTACCTGCTGAGTTTATTGTTATTTTGATTGTGTGGTGTATGGTGTGTGTGTGTGTGTGTATGTGCACGCACGCACAGAAGTAGATAAGTCAGCACCAGTCCATAGGACAAAATGCTTCCCAGAGACTGAATACAATTTCTAGATTACTTCTCTTTTTTTGCTGTCTTCAGTCTTAACCATCCTCTGTGGGGGATTTTCCCCCTTTTTTATCAAATTTTAAAAGATCATTTTGACATTGACCCAACAATCTCTGGCTTAGGGCTTGTTAAAAACTCGCTCTGCCTTTATAAACTGTCTTTGATGGGTGACGACTCTAGCCTTATCGGATGCCGCTCTCTCTCCTCTACGAGCCGTCCCCAGTAGCTCACCTTCACTAAGCATGCCATTCTGAACACCCACCGTGTCTGTCACGGCACAGCTAGAGTTGCCAGTCCCAGTGAACAGGGGACACGCCACTCCTAGAACTGTGACAGAGGCTCGGAAAACAGAGTGTTGTTGTTTTTGTTCCAGAGAAACATCTATTGTTCCAGGAAAGCAGTTTTCCACAACGGCAAGCCAGCAATCCAACCGTTACCCCAATCGGGAGGACAACAGTAGCAACAAAGATCACAAAAGGAGTGACCAAGATGCCGGTTTGTCTGGACCAGTGTGCCTCCTCCCCAAGTGTGGCAGTCTGAGGAAGGGTTGTGCTTCTTTTTCAACACGTGCTACGCAGAAAAGCATGGACTAAAAATACAGGCCCACCTCGGGACTCTGTGTGACACCCTCGCTCAGGGACCACACTTAATCTTCCCTATACCGTCGCCATTTGGGAACACTGTCATTGAGTGAGTGCTGGAGATCTCGTCTTAACCCGGGTTCGGGTTTTTGGGTGGAATCGCAGAAGGCTGAAACCAGTCAGCACAGACTGCCCGCCTCTCTACCTTTGCGGTATGCAGCCCCGCTCCTCTTCGTGTGCTCTGCTTGGAACCTGAAATCCCCCAGCTGTGCGTTTAAAAACGTTTGTCCCCCAACTGGCGCTGCTGTCTTAGATGCTGTGGGAACTTTAGGGAGTGGTGATCAGCTGGCAGAGGTGGGTTACTATGGGGAGCCTTTGAAGGAGCCTCCCCCTGTCCCTGTGGCAGACAGCTGTCACCCACTATTCATTTCCCAAGCATAAGGGGATAAGAAACTAACAGCTGAGGTGGGCGGTGGTGGCGCGCACCTTTCATCCCAGCACTCGGGAGACGGAGGCAGGCGGATCTCTGTGAGTTCGAGGCCACCCTGGTCTACAGAGTTCCAGGACAGCCAGGGTTACAACAGAGAAACCCTGTCTCCAAAAAAGAAAAGAAAAATAAAAGAAACTAATGGCTGAAACCTCTGAAATGAGACCAAATAAATCTTCCTCACCTGAGTTGTTTCCATCAGACATTTTGGCTAAGGCAGTCTGAAAGCAACTCTTTAACCTCAGGGACAGAAAACAACAGCAAAAATAGAAATGACCAAATGAGCTCTCGTCCTGTTTTTCTCCTCTGACGGCTCCTGTTACTTCCCTTGGCACTTCCATTTCCCCCATGAAAGGCCTTGAGTGTGGGCCTCTTCTTCCTGACACTCAGCTCTTTCCCTCCTTTCCACTCATCCTTTCTGGAAACTTCTGTCTTCAGAATGTAATTATGACTCTGTGCTGATGACTTTCAACACATGCAGTCTGAAAGCTTAAGCCACCGGCCCTCCAACAGTCTCGCAGCCATCTGTACTAGAGTGGGCCACCATCAGCTCAGACTTTCCAGCCTCCACACTGAACTCATTTGCTCCTCCACCAAACCAGCTGACCCTTGCAGATTCCTCATTTCCAGCCAGCACTTTCCTGGCAATCAAAACCTCATTGTTCTTTGAGCCCTCTTCTCTTTCATCTTCTAGACCCGATTGCTCCTCAAGCTGTCCCATCCGCTTCTCAAGACAGATAAAACCTTAGACAGCAGGTACTCAGGGAGCCGTTAACAATGGCAGGGGTGTCATGGGGATGTGGTTAGCATGACCGGTCTGATTGTGATGTGCACAGTAGACTGGAATAAAAAGCGGGCACTCAGCTACATTTTCAAAATCTGAGAAATCCCGATTTGGTTCTAAATCCTGACTCTTAATAGCTATGAGATCTTCAGTCAAATACCTGCTATCTCTGTGCTCTGTGAAATCTGCCAATAACACCCACCCAGCAGGAAATGCTAGCTAGCTCTTCTCTTTCTCCATTCCTATCACCAGCAACTCATTTCAAAGCCCATCTGCCAGCTGCTGGGCTGCCACCAGCTGAGTTCCTAACTTCTGATTTTACTGTATCAAAAGAAGCATCACGTTCAAAGAAATACAACCAACAGTATCACTATGATACGCCCCCCAAGCTGTCAAAGGCTCCCTACACACCCATTGGTTGGTGTACATATTTGTATATATGGCACTAAGAATCTTCAAATCTGGGCTGGCAATATGGCTCAGAGACTGGGCAAAGGTGTTTGCCATGCAAGCCTGATGACCCAAGTTCAATCCCCAGCACACACATAAAGGTGGTAGAAGAAGGCTGACTCCACAAAGTTGACCTCTGACCTCCACATCTCCACATGCATGCTATGGCACATGTGACACCCTGCACACATACACACACACACACACAAAACACACACACACACAATAAAAATTTTAGAAAATCTCTATGTCCCATTCTATTCAATGCCCTGGCCCCTGCTCTCCACAGGATGGTTCTACTAACCCCTTCCAAACCTATTCAAAGGCTTCTCCCCTGCACCCCCTCCACGAGAACACGCTTCACTTCCCTCAATCTGTTAACTCCATCATATAGCTTACCCGTCTGCCAGCTGGTTTTCTCCATGTATTCCACGGTCTCTGATCTCCGAGTTCCAGGTCTTCATTCTATGCCTCATGTGATTATTCTGGGTTTCCCTCCATGACTTAGCTGCATTATTATGGCAGCTAAGAAAGCAGCCCAATCTCTAGGGAGGGAGGCTGCAGTCTGCCACCTCTCACTAGAGCTCTGAGCATCGACACACAAACGCTTGTTTCACAAACGTTTTTCTTTACTACTGAATGCATGTAATGTGTCACCACTTGCTGTAGACACATAACTTAACTTCTGTTGTTATTCAACACATTTCAAATTTGGCACCCCGCAGGAGTAACAACAAAGTACTAACTTTTTCGATGGTACTGTATTGTCATACTGAACTCAAACATTCTTTAAGTAAATGAAGCTTTGTAATAAATGCCACTGAAACCTAATCCATAATCTCATTCCTGTCCTCTTGCATTAGAGGTACCCATTTAGAAGGCACTATTCTTAAAACTTTATTCATAAATGTGGCATAGATGCTGCTTTTTATTTTTAAAATTATATACCTACAATCCCAGAACTCAGGAAACGAAGGCTGGAGAATCAGGAGTTCGACACTAACCTTGGCTACATCAAGATTTTAAGGTCAAACCGAACTACTTGAGATCCTGTTTCAAAAAGCCAAGAAAAAAAATGGTTCTGTATATAAATGTTTATGTCATGTCTATTCATATGCTATTTCTTTTCAACTGGCATTTGATTTTTAAGATCCATTCCACCCCATTCACATGGTGATACAGTTTTGTCTCCTTGGTGTTCCACAACGCTCTATTGCACAGCTTAACCCTCATTTATTTTCCCCCATGCTGACAAATGTGTAAGTGGCTTCCATCTGTCTGCCATCATAAACAGTATAGCGAGGGACATTCCCAAGGATAAGAGACAGCCTGCTTCAGAGTAAACAAACCCACATGTAGTCTGTGATTCCTAAAGACACTCTATATGTATTCTCTAGTTTTTAAACTTTCAAGTCATCTAATCACGTCTCAAGTTGATATATAATATCCCTCAGCTGACATACCATATGAAGAAGAGGATCCTAGCACACTGGAGACTGGGGGCGGGGGGTGGTGAGTTCAAAACCACCCTGAGCTTCACAGCAAGATCCTGTCTCAAGAAAAAAAAACAACCAGCCAAACAAAAAGACAAAGCTCAGTTCCCCAGTGCCAGGAGAACTCTATCAATCTTAATAAATTACTAATCAATGTATCCCACACTGTCTACCAATATATCACAGGTAATATTTAACAATAGAGAAATGAGAAAATAGTGTACACATCTAGGTGAACATCTCTCATCTTAGCCCAAAGCTTTTTAACGTTCAATCAGCCCCCGCTGAATTAATGTTAGTGACCTCAGCAGTTTCGGATACTATTCAACGATTTGGGGATCAAATGGTAAATAGAGCAGAGTCTATTTCACCGGAGTGTGTGCTCAGATAAAAGAGATGGTCAAGCAAATTGGCAAACACAGAATGTCCCACAGGGCAGTACCTGTTACGCTGTTAAGATGGGGTATGGTATAATACAAGGCATTCCCCATGAGGCCTCTCTGAATGAAGGACCCCATGAGTGTCCATGAGGCCTCTCTGAATGAAGGATCAGTTTGGCATCTGAGCCATCCTTTGTGGTGGTAGCTGGCCACCATGACTTCTCTAAATGAAGAAACAAATGTGTAATTTCAGTCCCTTTTCATCAGTATTAATGTAAATGTTAATATCCACACGTGGCTAGTGGCCACCATGCAGGGCAGCAAAGCTTGTCCTGGATCCTGGTAAGAGTGACTGTCCAGAAAAGTCGAACCTGAGGAGGCTGCATCTAAGTGCACGCCCATAACCACTGCAGCATCCTGCATCTGCTGACGATTCAGAAGAGATCCTAAGGCGTTTGGGTTGTTAGTTGCAAAACACAGCTGCTTTTACGCTGGTGGAGAGTGCAGAAGTGACGAGGCAGAAGAGCGGGAAATGGAAAGGAGCTGTCTTGGAAAACGAGCAGTGATGGGAAGCAGGACACAAGGAGGGCTGGTCCCAGAGAGCTTTGGTGACTCCACTCGCCAGGGAGCGGCAACAGGAGCACAGATGCTTGGGCAGAGAAAGGATAATATGGGCTTGCAGCCCATTGCTGTGCTCCTAAGAGAAGAGCCTTGTGGGGTCACTGGGAACATAGGAACAGGTGGGAGGAGGGGAGATTTAGGAAGAAAGGTGGGACAGCAAGTCTGGAGAACAGCTGTGTAACAGAATGGCTACACGTAGTCTTGAGTCTCGTTTTCTATTTGTGGTTCTGAGTTCTGCATGGTACCACGCAGTGTGGCTAATTTTTTTTTTCCAGCAATTTTTTTTTATGGCACTTCTGATCAAACTCAGGAGTTTTTTTGTGCTGAGAAAGCACTGTACTGGGGAGCTACACCCAAGCCCAGCTTCTTCAGCAGTTTCAGATGTTTGGGGATGGGCACAGAGTTAGCATAGTGCTAGGAATATCAAGAGGAGCCAGCGGGACATTTGCATAGTAGGTTTATTGTCAGCTGTGGTATCAAGAAGCCAGACCATGGACCAAAGGTCAAGGTCACAGCATCAATTCCTTCCCTACTCAACCATGCATACTCATCTTTCCTCCAAAGGTGGAGTCTTATTTCCTTTCCCTTGAAACAATGGCTTACTTTAAGTATGTATTTGTCTGAGTTAGGGTGTCTATTGCTGTGAAGAAACACCATGACCATGGCAACTCTTATAAAGGAAAACATTTGACTGGGGCCTGCTTATAGTTCAGCAGTTTAGTCCATTGTCAGCATGGCAGGAAAGGTAGCTGAGAGTCTTTCGTCTAGATCAGCAGGAAGAGAGAGTGACACTGGGTCTGGTTTGAGCATCTGAAATCTCAAAGCCCAACTCCCAGTGACACACTTCCTCCAACAAGTCCACACATCCTATAGTGCCACTCCCTATGGGAGCCATTTTCATTCAAACCATCACAGTGCCTAAAGCCACAGGGAACAGGAAAAATAAAGTTTCATGGTACCCTAGGACAGGTCATGAAAAGCCTTCAGAGTCCACCCTAGAACATGCGCTCGGTCATAACCTTCCTACCCAAGAGCTCCTGTGAGAAATGAAGACTACTTCTCCGAGGAGATCTGTGAAAGACCCTGCCAGACCAGGAATGAATGTCTAGCCCAGAGATACCCTTAGGCTCCTCTAGGCTCTGCTGCTGTCCAGATGTTACTAGGTGAGAGATCTCCAAGACAGAACTGCCTGATTGAGCACAGTCAGCTCAAAGGGTAGAGGAAATAAAAAACTTCTGATTTAAGCCATGGTGTTTTACATATAGTGTGTGTGAGTGTGTGTGTGTGTGTGTGTGTGTGTCTGTGTGTGAGCGTCACAGCATCTGTGTGCTAAAGCATATATTTGGAAGCCAGAGAACAACTGGGAAGAGCCAGTTTTCCTCTTCTATCACGTGGGTCCCAAGGCTCAGATCTTGAACCTCGGTGACAAGCACCTTTACTCACTGAGGCATCTCATCAGTCCCATTGTGTTCTGTGACACAGTGACACACAGAGAAGACAACATGGTTTTGAGCCCTTGCATTCTGATCATTCTATTCTATACATACTCAAAGAAAAATCAGTTGTCTAAATCACAGATACTACAGCAATGCTTTTCTTTTGTTTACTCTCCCATTTATATATATGTATGAGCACCCTGTGTGTGCATTACCTATGGAGATCAGAAGGAGACATCAGAGCCCCTAAAACTGAAGCTACAGATTGTTGTGAGCTGCCATATGGACACTGGGAACCAAACTCTGCAAGAACAGCAAGTGCTCCTAACCACTGAGCTGTTTGTCTGCGTCCCCCCTCCCCGCAGTGAGTGTTTCTTATCTGGCACCTTCATTGTATAGACTGGGGGTAGGAACTGGAGGTTGAAAGTAGCCTTGATTTAAGTGCTCTGCTTTATAAAGGAAAAAGGAAATCTGAAAGGATTGGGTAATTGAGGAAAGAAAAGAAATGAGCCCCAGGGATCCTCATGGTGACATCATATACAGCAAAGAGGTACTGAAACCAGAGTCTGTGGAAAGTGAGCAGCGGAGGGGGGGGGGGGGACACGGACGGGACACTGCCACTGTCTGTGGAAAGTGGGGGAGGGGGCTGCCACTGTCTGATGCCGTGGACTTATAAACTGCTTAGGCCACTGTGTCTACAGAGAGACTTTTCTTCTTCAACAAATTAATCTCAGCTTACAGTAACTTTTTTACTTCATAAAATTTCTATTTTTCAATTGGTATAACAACATTTAGTTTAAAATGAAGATGTGTTATACATCTATACAAAAATATTCTCTTTATATTCTTGTTCTGTAAGCTTTTTCTATTTAATTCATTTTCTTTTTTTTTTTTTTTTTTAGTTTTGTTGAAAATATACTAAAAAAATTAAATAATTTTTAAAACGTAAGACACACCCACACAGACCTCAGCCAAAGCCCACACACAGGTCAAGGCCGCCTGTGTCACTGTGCCTCACGTGGTTAGCCCAGAACGCTGTAAGGATGACGGTTTTCAAATACTCCATATTTGGTTGACCGTAGTTGCCACTCTTGAACCTACTCCTCCTGTCTCATTGAAATTTGGGGTTCCTGGAACAGTATCACCCCATCACTCTGCTTTCCAGTTTCTCTCCATTTTACCCTGTTTGTGTAAATTCAACTTTTTTACTCTCCGCACGTGAGCTACGCTGCACTTACCCTGGTGAGCCTGGCTTTTCTCACTTAACGCAGTGTCTCCCGGGTTCGTCCATGTTGCAAATAATAGGGTTTTCCCCTTCTAAAAGCCTGACCTGGTATTTCATTGTGCATATGCACCACACTTTCAGTAATCACTGACCAGCTGAGGAACACTTACATCCTTACGTACCTTGACTAATTGTGAACAATGTTAAAATAAATCCGGGAGCACAGACGCCTCTCTGACACACAGGTTGCATTTTTCTGCTGTCATAGACACAGGGCAGGACTGTGGATCATATGGGAATTCTACCTGGACTCACTGAGGAACTCCAACGCTGCTTTATACAAAGGCTGTACTAAAGTTCCATCCCCACCAACAGTGTACGAGGAATTCCCTTCCCTCCGCATCTTTCTGGTAATAGCTGTTCTAACAGCTATAAAGTAAGATCTCGCTATTGTTTTCAATCAGGTGATTTGTTTGCTCACTACCTAGCTGGTTCAGCTTCTTGTGTTTGAGATACTCGCTGCTTTACCAGATGTGTGCTTTGAAAATGTACTCTCGCCATCTGGGAATTGTCCCTTCACTCAGCTGATGGATTTGTTTGCTGTGCGGAAATTTTCACATTGATAAAACTCAATTTGTGTCTTGAAGTATTTTTCCATTTTTTTTTGAAAATTTCATACACGTATATAATGAATTTCAGTCTTTTCCACTCCCCCATTCCCTCTCTCATCCCCTCCTGTTCCCACTGAATCCCTTCTTTCCGACAAGCCCCACTCCTGCCTTCATGCCTTCTTTCTGCATGTGTCCCACTGGGAAGTTATTTACTAGAGCATGGGGCAATTTATCAGTGACTATACCACCGAAGAAAATGGCTGCCTTGCCCCCTAGCTATTAACTACCAGAGACTCTCAGTGAGGGGCGGAGCCTCATCCGCCCCTCCACTGTCCACAATGAAATGTTGACTGGCATGTGAATGGGTTCCTTAATGAAAGCCAGTATATCAGCATGCTGCCAAACCGGGAGTATAAGGATAATGAGCCGTGTATAAGCTACATTTTTTAAATGTCAATTGGAACAGGTACTTAATGATGTAATCCGGCATTAAAGAACTCTCCTCAAATTAAAATTGATCCCTTAATAAAATGGTAATTGCTGCAGTATATTTGATCTTATCTTCAGATATTATATTTATTTAAGCCTAGCAGGATGCGATTTCTATGGCTGAACCAGCCTGTTTTATCATGTACATAAGAGGTACTCCCTCTTAGCTTGATATAAATAATGTTGCTGATAAAGAAGTCATTTGGATGCTCCGCCAGACTGGAGGCAGCATTAGGCGTGGCCTGTTCTCCCCTATTGATCTATAGTTCCCCCCACCATAAAAAGTGGACGTAGCTCAGACAGGTGGAGCCTGGCCCCTTTTGTATGTCAGTGACACTCCACTATAGACCGTGACAGCCAAAGGTCTGGGAGGAGTAAACCACTGTATCCCTTTGATCATGCAGAAAGACTGCTAAGAGAGAGCTAGGAGGAGCTTTTAAGATAACAAACTGCTGGGACAACGAGCCGTGGGAGCTGGCAGATGGCTGGTTGTAAGCGCTCCTCAGGTTTGTCTGGCTTGTACCTTTAGCCATGTCTCACGCATCTGTATTAATGTATCATCAGACTTAATAATAATCTTCTACAAAATAACCTTTTGCAGAGTTGTTAGATAAATTTGAGTCACTAATCTTATCGTTATTTAACTTATTCCTTTGCCAGCTATTTCTAAAGATATCACAGGAAAAGTTAAAAATCTTAATGGAACCCATAAGCATACACTTAGGCCACTTCTTCCCTGCAGACTTTAAGTAATTCATCTGACACAGTATGTTTACAGAATCATGCAGCCTCTGCATGTGCTCAAAGCAAAACTGTCCACTCAGCTAATCACACTATACTTTTGACAGGGATTGAAACCCATAAGCAGCTGTCCTTTAGAAAGAACAGTGACCCTCCCTACACCTGCAGTTTCCCTTCCCTAGTTTACACACAATCACCCATAGCCTAAAAGATTCAGCGGAAAATCTCACAAACATGCATGGATTATAACTTGCATGCCACTCTGCATAGTGTGATGAAATCTGTGTCACCCCCTGCAACCCACGCAGGATACGCGCCACCCCTTTGCTCTTATACCTGTGCTGTATATGCTGCCCGGGTGTACTGGTTACTTTTCTTGTGGCTGTGACAAAATACCTCTCCAAAGCAACTTACAGAAGGAAGGGTTCATTTCAGCCCAGAATCCACATAGAGTCCTGCCCAGTGGGAAAGTCTCGGTGGCAGGAGTTCAAGGCAGCTGCTCCCTGGTATCCACGGTCAGGAAGCTCAACTCCCTATCTGCATTTCATTCCATTGGGGACTGCAGCCCATGGGATTGCATCTCCCACATTCGAGGTAGGTTTTCCCATCTCAGTTAATTCTCTCTGTGATTCTAAATCCCACCACCCATTTGTCACTATATAGCTTTCTCCGTTATCAGAATCAATGACAGGGTGTCACATAGTTGATGTATGAATAACCGTGATATCACTTTAATAATGACCTGAAAGCACGAGAGCCGTGATGCTTGGAATTTCAGTGCGGTACATTGTTATAATTGTTCTGTTTTAGTTTTAATTATTGTGACTTAATGTACCTAATTCATAGATTAAACTTTGGCATATATATATATATATGGGGGGGGGGGGCTCAGGGGTTAAGAGCATAGGCTGCTCTTCCAGAGGAACCAGTTCAATTCCCAGCACCCACAACAGTGACTCACAACAGTCTATAACTCCACTTCCAGGAGACCTGATGCCTTATTCTGACCTGCACAGGCACAAGGCACACATGCAGTGTGCAGACATACATGCAGGCAAAACACCTATATACATAGAATATTATAATAATTATATTTTAAAATCCATCCAGGTTTAGAGATAATTAGACAGACACTTTGGATTTCTTTGGTAACTCTGGACATTTCTGTACATTGTCCTATTAGTAACCTGTAAAGGTATGTGACTTAAGTTTGTCCCTTACAAGTATTGATTCCTCCGAATCGTAGGTTACTTCTAAGCCTTCTGAATTTGATTCTACATGAATACGGCATCATCCTAAGGATGATGGCCCTGGGAAGCAACTTAACCTCTAACTCGAGTTTTCAGTTCCTCTGACGCCAGTTAGTAGTTTGACCTTGCAAAGGGCTGTGCCATTACAGCCATTCACTGGGTTTTGTTTAAGATGAGAGAAGTTGAAAACTAAAGCAACAAGAACCCAGAGTTTGTTGGCACACCAGCAGAGTCCACATTTGAGTGTGGAGTTGGTAAAGAAAGGGTAGTGACTAAGATTTGCTCCTGTGAAAAGGGATTTGGTGCCGAACTAAAAACTGGAATGGCAGAAACAGGTCAAGTCTGCTTCTTAGTGTAAGAATAGATGTCTGGACATGATGATAGATTTAGACATTTAAATGAAACGTGAATACGGAATTTTTTCTCCTTTTTTTAAAGAAAGCTGGCAGTAAGTCCAGGAATTTCTCAGGGTGCCTGGGACTTCCTTCCATCAACACACAGACCCTACATCCTCTCCGTTACATCTCTTACTTCTAAAGATAAAGCACTTCAAACGGTTTGGCTCTGTGAGAGGTGTGATGAATAAACATGTTTTCCTGCCTAACAAAGGTACAGCATCTCTGGGAACGATCCACCACTTTAAAAGATGGAGAAGGTCTCGTGTATAAAATGGTGTGCTGTGAGAGGTGTCCAGGGCCCCTGGATGCTGCTAGGAATCTTATCAAGAATCTTAGGACGGCTCATCCGTACCCACTCCCAGCACACGCCTCCCTGGAGACCTCTTCCAGAGGAGATTATATAAAACTGAATAATCTCTCGGTTTCCCTCGAAGACCGCGCGTATGTACGTACGCGGAAAACAAAGGCTTCTTGACATTTACACGGTTGAATAAAGCATCACGGATAAACCAGCTCCCGCTGCACTCTGTAATGTGTTCAGTAGTCACTAGACATACAAAATTCCTCGATGGTGGGCAGAACTGGGGTGGCGAGCAAGGTGATGTCACAGGCTCCGCGGCTCTCACAGGCCGTTCTGGAAAACAGTTGCTATGCAAGGGTCTGAATGTTAGAAGAACCAGGAGGGAGTGCTTCATAGTGTTCTGTGCTGGGTACAGGAGAGAAAGCTTCACAGAGCTGCTGACTGCTTAAGCTGACCCTGAAGAAAGGAAGTCAGACGCCCAGACACACAAGAGAAAACACGGGCTTCGGAAGACGGTCCAGCGCATCTCACGGGGAGGAGGCTTGGCTTGTCACTGCTCTGTAGAAACGAGTCTCAGACGCCACAAGCTTCCTCCCCGGATGCTCCACACCCAGCATTACGGCTGCAGTTAGCCTACTAAAGAAACTCATCAAAGACAGCGCTCTTCTCTGGCCTTGTCTTTATACCAAGTCCATCTTTGGTATCTTTGCCATCGACCTCAGGCTCCTTGGCTTAAGTCATTAAATCATTGTCCCTCCCAAAAAATGGCTAGTGAAGAAAAAAATATAGAAATGTTCTATTTTTCTCTTCTTTCCATTCACCCTGAAAAATTTTAAAACTAAGCATAAGCTATTTGGGGACAACCATAATAAATCTTACACAAGAAAGTTAGAATCCCAATCAATCAAAATGGCATTTTTATGTGATGGAAAAATGCAAACAGGCAAATACCCAGCAATTTGGTTAGTAAATTATAGAGCATCCACATGACAGGAGATTACTCAGTCCTAAGGAGACCATTAGGATGACTATGTAGGGCACATGGGAAAATAAAATACAGAATGGCGACTATGTTACACTTACAGAAAAATACAAATACTAGTAAAATGTTACTTGAAAATAACATTGATTGTTTTAAGAAGTAATTAAAGTAGAGAAGCATTCAATTCTTTAAAAATGCTACTGGTAGGTTACTCACTTTGGGGGTTGGTGTGTTTTAAAGAACATTGCGTGTGTGGCCTGGCTGTCGCAGCATTCATCACACTCGGCCTATGTAGAGGAAGGCAGCCCCTGACCCCAAGGGTTCTGCGCTGCACTCACCGAGCTAGTGTCCAACAGGAAAACTCATTCTACGTTTTATAATATAAAAATAACTAATCTTCAATCTCTAAGACTATTTTTTTTTTTACTATTCTTGGACACTGGCTCTGTACATTGACCTATTGTTGACTACCACAAAGAATGATGCAATATGAAAACAGTCAGCCTTCTTCCTTCTGGTTTCAATACCTCAGAGAAGTTCCCTGGGCTCGCTGGACTCACTTCTCTCACTAGTGAGAGGAGGTGACGACAACGGTGCCCGCTTCACACAGTGTCATAAAGGTCCAATGAGAGGACCCACAGAGCTTTGCGTTGGATACGCGCCCAGTCACTGACAGCTATTTCCTATGCATACACTTTCGCAATGACTCACAGGTGGTGTGACTCGTCCTCACACCCGCTATGTAGTTCTGTGGCTACAAACATTTGTTCTTTCTTAAGTTATTATACTAATGGGTTTTTAAAGATTTTATATGTGTGTATGTATGTGTGTATGTGCTTGTCTGTATGTGCATCATGCGTGCAGTACCCACAGAGGCCAGAAGAGGGGTCAGACCCCCTGGAACTGAAGTTACAGGTATTTGTGAGCTCCTGATTTGAGTAGCAAGAACCTGGGTCCCCTGTAAGAGCAGCAAGTGCTCTTCGGCATCACCTCTCCAGGCTCCAACATTCACTCTTAAAAAATGAGCTTCCTGTCATCTTTCATTCATCTTTTAAATCAAGCAGCTCTTTAGAAAAGATTTTTTTTCCTCCTTTTTGAACCAGACAATTGTGACTAAAAAGTCAAAATTGCAGTGTGTTGAGTCTTGTCTTGCTTGAACTATAACACCTTTAAAGTTTTATATTATATAATCACCCCATCCTCCATATGAACTTCCCCAGACTTTTATTCCTTTTACAATGAGGTTCGTGTGGAACGAGTCCAGCTCTTTTCCCCTTTGGTTATACTTAATTGAAGTCAAACTGTGTATTTCACTTTAGATTTTAAAAAGAACAGACACACCTGATAAATGAAAGTACAGAAATAACAGTAGCCCGGGCACAGAAGAATGAAACTCAATCCTTATCTTTTTCCAATTATGAAACTCAACTCAAAATGGATTAAATAATTAAATGTGAGACCTGAAACTATGAAACCACTAGAAGAAAACACAGGAGGAAGTTTGCAGGACATAAGAATGTGCAGAGGAGTTTTGTTTTGTTTTGTTTAATAAGATACCCAAAGCACAGGAAACAAGGAAAAACAGACAACTGGAATTACATCACACTAAGTTTCTGAACAGCAAAGGGAACATCAAAAAACTGAAGCGACTACCTACAGTTGCAAGAAATTCATGTCAAATTGCACTGCCACGGAGGTTTAACATCCAGAATACATGGAACTCCAAAACCTCAACCGCAAACAAAAATAATAATAACTTTATTAATAAATGGGCAATAGACCTAAACAAACACTTCTCAAAAGACATCAGATGACCAAGTGGTTCATGCAAAGTTCTTGGAGTCTCTCCTCATCAGGGAAACACAAATCAAAACCACAGTGAAATGTCACTTCACCTCAATAAGAATGGCTGTTAAAAAAAAAAAAATATCAAGCACTGGTGAGGATCTGGAATTAACAGGATCCTCACACACTGCTGGGAAAGTAGAAACAGGCATAGTGGAGAAAAATACATGTTTTCTTTAAAAAACAATAGAACTGTACAATATGAGTTTGCATTCCCACTTCAGGATACAGACCCAAAAGAAATGAAGATAGTACATCAACAAGACCCTCACTCCCCATGTATATTGCAGCTCTCTCCACAACAGCCCAGATAGAGAATCAACCTAAACGCCCATTGAGTACTGATTGGCTAAAGAAAATGTGGTATATAAATGCCTCCTGATACTAGTTAGCCATAGAAAGAATGAGATCCTGCAGTTTGCATCACTCTGCTGCCTCTCTCTGAGCTCTAGTGTTGCCTGCTGTGGCAGCCCGAGGCCAGGACAACACTGTGAACAGAACCAAGAGCTGTCCTCCGGGAGCCTGCATCCCAGGTGCGCAGCAACACCCCAAATATACACGCAGAGGACTATAAGGAAAAAAGTGTAACCTAAAGGCTGAAGTGGAAAAATCTTAAGACGGGAGGACTGTGCCAGCGTCCTCCTCCTCGTGACGTTTTGTTATGGTTTTGTAAAATGTTCCCATGGAGCATCGGTGGAAGGTCCGTGGGATCTGTGTTGTCTGTGCCACAATTACCTGAATAATATTTCTATAAATGTAAATGGAAGGTGGAGTTCTCACATAGGGCTGTCGGGTAAGGTTTTACTGAAGAGGCAAGAGAGTAAAGTCCTGAAAGGCGCGAAAGGGCACAGCGTATGGCGACTCAGAGTCAACGTGCTCCTGATAGAGGAACCAGAGAACCAGACGGAGCCAGCTGGATCTAAGAGGCGGAATCCGTGAGGGAGGCAACCAGAGAGAGGCAGACGGCTGAGTGGAATGAGGCACAGACTGTGTAGACCTTGGCATCCATCCTGCGAGGGCAGAGGGGCCACTGTGTCATCTAAAGACAGGCAGAACAATACGTGAGTCACAGATGCACGAGCAGACGGCATGCCGCCCCATCGCCCAGACAAAGGAAATGTCTCTCCAGCTGTGGAATTACGCCACGTTCTACATTGAAACTCATTCATCTAGTGACTCTTCTGATTCTCTGAATTTTTTTTCCCCCCGAAACACGGTCTCCTGTGCTGGGAGCCACTATACTGGCACATATTCAATATTTTTAATTAATTGGAGTTAGGACTATAGCTCAGTTGGTCGAGTGTTTAGCTAGCATGCACAAGACCCTGGGTTCAAATCCCAGCACAGCATAAACTGCATATGGTGGTACATACCTGTAATCTTAGTACTTGGGACATGGAGGTAGGATCAGGAGTTTAAGGTCATCATTAACTACATAGGGAGTTTGACACCAGCTAAAATGAGACTATATGAAAACAAACAAACCTTTTAAAAACTAGGCTTATTAATGATTTTTGAATGTATGGCTGTTTTTCCTGCATGCGTGTGTATGCCCCTCGCATGTGCCTGGTACCCTCAGAGGTCAGAAGAGGGCACCAGGTTCTCTGGAACTACAAGTACATGAGGTTATAAACTACCACACGGGTGCTGAGAACCAAACCTGGGTTCTCTACAATAGCAGCAAGTGCTCTTAACTGCTGAGCCATCTGTCCAGCCTCACAAAATTCCTTTTTGATAGAACATTTCCAAATCTAGGAAGTTGTAAGATGAATCAAAATATATGAACACTGGACATAAGCTTCAAAAAGTTTTGTTTAAAATTGTAGCCACTGCTACTAAAATCATCAGAGGACAATAGCTCAAAGAAGCTATAGGGCACAATGTTCCTTTGAAATGTTAACATGTTTCTTCTATTCCCAGAGGCCTTTTTCCTTGACACAGGGGCTCAGTCTTACACAGAATAGCTTCAAAGTCCTGGCCTGGGGCTGAGGAGATGGTTCAACTGTTAAAGGCTAGGCTTGTGACCAAAAAGACAAACGTTAGCCTGCCAAGGCACCCAGCTCCCCAGAAACATAAAAATGAAAAACTAAAAATCTTAATTAAAATGGTTGTATTTTTTCTGTTGTAACGGTACCTCTCGAACTTGATATTTGGGGTTTGCTATATGACCCTTAAGCATCTACTGCTACAGTGAAAAATAAAAATAAAGAAAAGAGCCCCTTTCTTTGAAACTGGCAGCTTAAATTTTAAAAAGAAATTGCTAACGGATCCTTCAGAAGACTGCAGGAAGTTGGTTTCTACAAGCCGTCTTCCAAGGCAGGTGATTCTTGGGCTACTGAAAATAAGGGACACAGGCAACTAGCAACTGAAAATTTCTACCACTGGAATAAGCTGAAGAATAATGGTAATTCATAGCATAATATGTAAGAGCAAAAGTTTTATTTTAAATTTTAACTACTGTGCCTAAAATATCTTTAAAAGAAAAACAGATAACCTCCTGGAATGCTAGGTGGGGCTGTTCAGGTGAGATAGTCTTGAATCTCCCTTGCCTAAGAACATAACTCTTAGATTACTGGGTAGGGGGTGGCTAGATCCCAAGGTGACTCTACTGCACCAGATGTGCTCCATGCAGCAGATGTGCCAGGTCGCTTGTAGATGGGAGGTAACCCAGATAGGAAATACATCGGGATAGATGCTTGTCACTGATTGGACCTGATGGGAAATGAGCAGCTTAATGGGTTCTGCCTTTTTAAGCTCCTGTGCCACATGACTCGGTGCCATTCTGTGGGAGCTCTGGAGGTGGCAGGTGCACTCCATGGGAACCTCAGAATGCACCTGGTCAGAGTCCATTTCCTGGCCAGTATTGACTTAATTAAAGCTTGCTTGCTTCAAATTTGACTCAAATCATGGTGGTCATTTTTGATCAGATTTGGGATTTACAAATACATGCATGGAAATTTACAAGATCCCAAAACACCTTATGAATATATTTTCTCATCACTTCCTCAAGAAGCAAGAAAAATTAAGAGACTACAGAAAAAATAAGTGATAGCTCTACTTTATTTTTTTATTTTTTGAGATGGGGTTTCACTGTGTAGTCCAAGAGGACTTTAAACTTGCAATCCTCCTGCCTCAGCCTCCCAAGAACTGGAATTAGAGACATATGTCAACACACCCAGTCTAAATTTTAAGTTAACATATTCATAAGGTACACTTCAAAAATCAAATGCTATTTTATTTTAAATTTGTCATTCATTTCATTTAAAATTTTACTGTATTTAAATTATTTTGAGAATAGCAATTTTCTTACCATCTGATAACAATTTATATTTATATTATGTTTATTGTTTACATTTTATAAATGTATAAATTACTTGACATGCTTTTTATGTAGAATATATTAAATATGTTGCTTTTGTGATTCATATCTTAATTATAAGATCTGGAAATATAATACCGTCACTAATTCTTCCATATTCATGTTATGCAAAATGAACACTAAACATTGCATTCCTCACTTAAAAACATTAACATCATTACGTGTGGCAGTATACCCCTGGGGTCCCAGCACAAGGCAGGCTGGGGCACAAGATTTCAAGTGCAAGGCTGGCTTGAGTTCCATAGCAAGACATTATCTCAAAACAAACGAGTACCCTCATTCTTATGCATTGGGCACATTCTACAAATATGGTTTGGAATGCTCAAAGCAATTTTGGGAAATAGAATCAGATTTAAAACATGAACTCAAGAATGGAAAAGGTATAAAGTAAGACTTTCCTGTCCAATCATGACTGAAGAACTGGTATCAGAATAGTGTTTGAGGCACATGTAAACATAAAATTGAACAAAATATTCAAATGCTGGACTTTCAGAAGATGGTGATGATGATGGACTGATACGCGGTATTTCAGTTTCAGATGATGGACCCATACCTACACGATAGCACCATGATCCTGAGAAGAAGAACTGGGTCCTCTAAGAATGGAACAAACAAGATGGAGCCACCACCGGCTGGCCATCCAGCCGAGAGGCACCCTCCCGGCGGGGTGAAGGAAGAAGACCAGAAACACAACAGTGTGACCAAGTCCAGGAAGGAGGTACTGACGGACAAAGCACCTGAAGCTTCTGAGGTCTACAGCCAGGGTCTCTAAGAAAACGGAGCTGAGGGGCTGGAGAGATGGCACAGGGGTTAAGAGCACTTGTTGCCCTTGCAGACTCGGTTCCCAACACCCACATGGTGGCTCACACCCATCCTTCTTTCTCATTAAAATAAACACACGCCTGAACAAAACTGACTTCTCTACCTATGCTTGGACTCACAGCGTTCGCATGATCCTGCTGCCAAGCCTTTCACTTGTGTTCTTAGGGATGTGACACCCTCCTCTCCACACACAGCCCCGCCTCCTGGCTCTCCTCTCGGCCAGGCTCCCGCCGGTCCTCACGTCCTCACGGGTGGGTGATTCTGAGGAAGGTGACCCTGAGAACTCAGCAGAGGCTTCCAGCTGCCTGAGCACATGTTTTGAGCCATCATATAAACAAGAAATAAACCTCTATTGTACCCAAGCCCCTCAAGCCACTTTGTGCTCACTTGACTGGTGGCTTATTTAGCCTCGCCACACTAATACAGGTGCCACTTTAACCTTTCATCCTACTTTCAATATTCTTCTAAACTTGAAACACACCCTTTCCTGGCTCTTGCCCATTAACTTCATACTCTGTGACTGGGTGAACGTTTATGTCTCTCCCAAATGCCTCTGCCGATCCCTGGCCCCCACGAGTGTGTTAGATAAAGCCTTGAGCAGTTGTTAGACGTAAATGAGGCGGTGAGGGTGGGACCCTTTGACCAGAGCCCAACCCAGGGAAAGGGGAGAATCTTCCAGCTCCTACCCTCGCTGAGGACATAGCAGAAGACTGTCCGAAGCCAGGACACAGCTTTCTCCACAAACTGAATCTACTGGCACCTTGACCTTGTCCCCGGCCTCCAGGACGGGGTCACTTAGGCCACTAGGTCTATGAGACCGTCTTATTAGTGTCCCGAATAAATTGACACACCTCTGCCACCTCTGTCACCTCCACAACCCTTGCCTCCTTGACCTTTATGGTTTTGACTTTTAAAAATAGAAGCATAGAGGTGTTGGGTTTTTGGGTGTGTTTGTTTTTTTTAATTTTCTATAGGTTTTGGTTGACAAATCATAGTTGTATCTGTGTAATGCCTGAGTTGTGCCTATCTGTCACTTCAAATCTTTATCATTTCTTTTTACCAAGAATTAAATTCCCCTTCAGCCTCTTTGACTTTTGAATTTAAACAGAGAGAACCTAAGTCCTTGCAACACCTCACACTCTCATTCAACATAGCCTCCTTCCGGCTCCACACTCACCATGGCCCTGGCACCTAACTCAGGACTTTCACGAAAGGAAAGTTTACACAGATTCCTGTCAGTCTTAGTATCCATCCTTCATTGTGTGCTTTCCTGACACACTGTTATTCAACAAGTGATAAATACTATTGCAATTTTACCTTTAAATTTTATTTATCTATCTCTCTTACTAGACTAAGATCTTGGAGACCATATACTAACCTGAGGTAATACTCATTGCATGCATGAATGAACACTCTCCCCAAATAATGATTCCATAAACTGATTTCAACAAACTTTCCTAGTCAGTATTTGTAGTCAAGATTAATGAATGTCTTTGTGCCTATACCATTTCACCAACAGAATAGCTGCTCATCTCCCTGCCACATTGGGAGTCTAAGCATATAAATATAATAATAATTATATTTATATATAAAAATAATTGGTGTTTGAGATTAAAGCTGGAGATGGAATTTTATTCTTTGGGTAGGTTAATGAACTACAGAATCGAATAAACGCACATGCTTTGTGGCTCGCACACAACAGCTCATTCCTTGTTTACACGATAGTTCACAACAGGTGTTCAAGGCAGCTGGGCCTCCAGAACTCCAGGCAGCTTCCAAGGCTTCTCCTGCATCCAGCAGAACAGGGTACAGAGGACGAGTCTGTGTTTACTAAAATGCCCTGAGCCAGAAAGGATACAGGTGGCTTCTGTTTATCTGGTGACTAATGTAATCCCAGTACTTTGGAAGGACAGAAGGCCTCTGCAGCCATGCCCTCTGCTCCCACCACCTGGTTACCGTACACCCCTCCTCTTTCTGTTTTTGCTATGTTTTTTGAGCATGTAATAATGGCATTCTAGTGTGAAATCAGATCATATTGGATGGTGATTTTTCAAACTTCTACTTTTTATATTGAGAGAGGCAATGGGACCCTAATTTTCTCCCACTAATTTTGCTGAGAGGTAAGGTGACTGGAAAGAGGTTAATGAAAGGATACAAAATTTCACTTACTTAGGAAATAAATCACGAACTCACCCTCTGAAACCGTAAGCTTGAAATAAACTCTTTCTAGTATACATTGCCTTGGTTATGGTGTCTCCTCACAGCAATAGAAAAGTAACTAAGACAGGAGTTGGTGCCAGTTGGGCTATTGCTGTGGCTGGCCTGACCGTGCTGGTTTTAGGAGGAATGTGGAAGACTTCAGACTAGGATTTTGAGTAAGCAGGGATTAACAGGCCATCCTAGTTGGGAGACAGCAATGCTGAAAGCAATGTGGACTGTAGAGACTCAGCTCAAGAGATTGCAGAGGGGAACAATATTATCACTAGAGACTGTTCTTGTGATACTTTGGCAAAGAATGTGTCTGCTTTTTGCCCTTGTCTTAAGAATCTGCCTGAGGCTAAATTGAAGAGTTGGACTAATCTTGTTGGCAGAGCAGATTTCAAGACAGCCTAGTGTTGACTCTACAGTTTCAGAGGGTAAGTTCATGACTGTTCAAATATATGAGCCTATGGAGGCCTTTCTCATCCAAACCACAAGTAATGCTCAAGTTATTTCTATTTCTTCAGAATGCAGCCAATCCCTCACCCGGATTGCAGGGGACATGTAGCCTGCCCCCTCTACATCTAGCCAGCATCCACTGCTCCAGCCGAGGTCATACGTCTCGGGCTCCTAAGTCATCATCCAGGTAGGTTATTTAAGAGGGTCCACCAAGGAAATGTGCCATTGTGGACATGAAGATTTGAACCTGTAGCTAACAAGAGCCCCATGGGACAAAGAAACACAAACTATGGACAAATTATCAGAGAAAAAGCAGAGACGCTGTTGAACTGCTGAGATCAGTTCATTTCACAAGGTACCTTTCAATGGAAAGCAAAAATCTTCAAACTGAGGATTTCAGAATCGGTGACGTGGGAAGACCCTGGGATGCCATCAATCACCTCGCAGAACGTTGGAATTATCCTAGATACTCAGTAATCTATTTTGAGAAAACGTTAAACCTCCAGACACACAATCTGTCTTCTCCTCTGCATGCACTACCCATTTCTATCCTGACCAGCGTCGCTAGCTTCTCTGCAATGCAAGTACAATGCAAGCTCTTTGAGTGAAGAAAACAAGTTCTTACACTCTTTACACTCCCTGAGCCTCACATGGATCTGGGAGATGCTCACAAGGCCCTACCCACACCTGCTGAACTACTGGCTACTGGCGATTCTGGGGAAGAAGCAGTCATTGTCTTCAACTGTGCACCTGCCAAGGACAAGGGGCCCACAAGGCTCCAATGTCCTGGGAGCACTCACCGATAGTGAGGGAAATGAGGAATGTTAAGCACACAGAGAATCCTTTCAATGGAAAAGATGTGATACCTGTTTTCTACCCAGAAGGCTGAGAGTGAATGTTGTTAATTACCTGGTGACCTCTGCTATCTGGAGAGCCGGATCCCACCCAAATCTCCCAGAATGTTTTTCCCAGAATCTCCCTCCCTAGACCTTTATCTTTAGCTTTGTTTCTCAGTCTTTTGAGCCCATCCTTCGGGGAGATGTCACATGTGCTTTATAGCCTGCTAATCTCTATGCTGTCTCTGTCAGAGACCACACCAGATCCTAGCTAATACATGTAGCCTATCTCTAGAGCCCATCTTCTCAGGAAAAAAAATGACATGTACTTTGAGTTTTGATGTGATTATTCCTCCTTGTACACGGTGGGATTGTATTACACCAGAACACTTTTATCCAAATTGTACTGTCTTTAAATATGCTTACAATAAATTGCCTGGTGTCAGATTCTAGAAGTTTGAAACAGCACCAACTAAGTCAGACTGAACTGAGTTTTCCTTTCTTGCCTCTCATGGTTTTTCCCCCTGACAGCCACAGCATTTGCAGGGTCCACCCACACTAATGAATAAGTTAAAATTCATGTTCATACAGACAAAACTGGTTAAACTCAGTGACAAGCGGGCAAGAAACGCCTGAATGTGGAGAAGGGACTTACAGGGCGAAGCATGGGAGCACTATAGGTGGAGATGAGCGGGGAGAGAGGGGCTGGGAGAGAGAGGGCAGGGGTATAATACTCAGAATAAACAGACTAAGTTTACACATGTATGAAATTGTTTGTCTAAGAACAAGTTTGATGAAAGTTATCACATAAATAAAATAAACTTTTCTTGTTTGTTACCTGGTCTCTCGTTCCCCCTAGCCTCCTGGTAGATGGGATTACAGGCATGCAGCACCACGTCCAGCCTGAAACTCCCACTTTATGAAAGTTGGAAAGTGACTTCTAGCTCCTTTCATTTCCCTTCCTTCCCCTTCCTCTGCCCCTCCCCCTTCTCCTCTTTCCCTTCCCTTTCCAGCTCTGTCTCTCTCCCTCGCTCTCTCTTGCTCTCTCTCCCCCTCTCTCCCCCTCTCTCCCTCTTCTTCCCTTCCTCTCCCTCCCTCTCTCCCACCCTCTTTCTTTCCCTCCCCCCCCTTACTCTTCTTCAAAGAGCACTGTACAGAGGTGGCTCCATGAGGCACCAGTTTGTAGGGCCCACCCACTACTCTGATCCCAACGCTGCCACATATTTTGACATTTCGTCCTCTAATATTGTACACTTCTCTCCTGAACATATCCTATTACTGTTGCTGGCTTGTTTTAGGTTCCCCAATCTCTTAAGTTGGATCTTCTTTTTCCAAACTAGCCATATTTATCTGTAAATCCCAGTTATAGATTAGGGTAGTCTTATTTTTTTCCCCCTTCCTGGCAACAATGAGCTGCACTGCATTCTATTCTGATCACACCCCACACCCTGCCAATCACTAACTCCACAAGGAGTGCTAATGATACCCTTCCACGTTCTCCCCAGCCACCCTCAGCTTGTGCTGTTCCTTCCATTATGTTGTTCCAAGCACCAAGCAAGGCTCGTGGCTCACAGGTCAGACCTTTAGAGCACCACTGCTATGCTCCTCCCAGATGGACAGGACACAGCAATCACTGTAATTACTTCTAGGCAATGTGGCAGTGTATTTGTTTCCACTGTGTCCGTAAATGCTGTTTCCAGAAATAATTACAAGAACTACTCTGGGGGGAAACCAGTACTCTTTCACCACGGAAAAACACTTCATGTTGATATATGAAATTTCTAGATCTAAGCATGGGTGAGAACTTTAGGTTGTTAAGTATACTTTAAAAAAAAACAGCACAAGTTTACCTTCCTTCACAACTTATGAACATCCAATGTCTTTCTTAAAAATTCCAAGAGAAGGCTGGCAACATGGTTTGGCAGGTAAAGGCACTAGGGGCCAAGCCTGATGACCTGAAGTCAAGCCCTGGGACTCACAGAGAGGGAGAAACCCAACTCTCACGGGTGTTCCTCTGACCTCCACACATGGGCCATGGCGCAGACAGACAGACAGACACACACACACACACACACACACACACAAAGTAAATAAATGTATTCAAAACTTTTCCAATACAGTTATGAGCATTCAGCCAGCAGTGATGCATCGTGCCGTGCATCTGTTTCATGTGGTTTCCTGTGTCTGTGCCATATATTATGGGGGAAAAGTTCTAAACTTTCTCAATATCTAGCATAAAGAATGCATTTGGAGAAATTCAGCAACAAAGTAAAAGCTAGAGTGACTGCTGGGTAGAGTACGTGCAATGCTATCTTCTACAAGCGAACGCATCCCAGCAGGTAGATGTCCACAATGAGGAAAAAGCTAAAGCGGGGAGAACCAGGAAATACCGAAGATGCCCAAAAATGTGTAAGCCCAGAGAACAGGAGCTTCATGTAGACTTTCTAACAAAGCTTTGAAGGAGACCCCATCTTCTAGAGCAGTGGTTCTCAACCTTCCTAATGCTGCAACTCTTTAACACGACTCCTCATATTGTGGTGACCCCCCCAACCATAAAATTATTTTGTTGCTACTTCATAACCGTAATTTTGCTACTATGATTCATAGTATAAATATCTGATATGCAGATGGTCTTAGGCAACCCTTGTGAAAGGGTCTTCCTGACCCACAGATTGAGAACTGCTGCTCTAAAGAGTTCATCATTCCAATGAACCTTTATTATGGGCCTTCTGATGTGGGAATAGCTTCCACAGACATAAAGGAACCTAAGAGTGCATTAGCAGGCAAATTTAAAATATTTAATTTCTAGGGTTTAAAGAGATACAACTTTCCCCTGGTGAGTTCCAAAGTATGATAATTCAGTATTATTCATCAGATATTATTATTTATCTCATAATAATATTATTATTATTAATATATTACATTAGTATGTAAGTATGCTGTTTACTATATAATAATTTAATAATATTATAACATAATTTTCAGAACAAGTGTCGGTGAAGCCGGAGGTTGGAGAAGAAGGTGAAATTTCTGCGTGTGAAGGGTAAAATCAGAACCTCAGCATTGTGGGGCATGATTACTCTCTGAAACCTGACACTCAGCAGTGTCCCCCACAGGCTGGTGCCTGTCACTCTTCCTTTGGTTTTGTATTGGTCAATTTTTTGTTCATTTGATTGGTTGGTTATTTGGGGTTGGTCTGTTTGTTTGTTTGTTGAAAAAAAGATTATTGTGAATATCTGAACTAAAATGCTCCATTTCCTGCCATTCTTAGAAAATCTTGAAAAGGAAAGCCACAGTGACATGAGTACACTACAGACACTTAGTGAAATGCAAAAGAAAACTTTTGCTAGAGAGGCAGTCAGCAAAGAAAGCTCAGCCCTCTGGCACAGAGACAGGCTGCAGGCCTTCACCTGAGCCGCAGACCAGGCCCGGGGTCCTGAGTCTCGAACTGGGAACTCAAAGATCAATGACCAAAACTACTTGCTTTTCTAGTGGTTCCGGGATGTTAGCTCAACTCTGCAATGTGTACATCTGAATAGGTGTCTACTACAGATGCTAACAGCTACTAAATGTATAAAACACAGACTCAGAAATAACTGCTTCCTTCACATACCTATATGAATAATTTCATACCAACATGTCATGAAAAGGGTTTGTCCTCACTATTATGAATTATGAACTACAATTTTACTTGTTTATGTTTCACTGTAGTCTATAATAAGACCTTTACATCTCTCCTCAAAAACTCCCCTACGTAAAAAGTAATGTTTCCATTTGACACTCAAGAAAACAATACTGAGAGCAAATATCCTTACCTGTTACTCTAGGTTCCCAAGAGGGGACTCTAGACTTTTAACTGTCTACATTAAGTGTCTATCAAACCAAGCATAGTGTGGCGCATGCCTTTAATTTTAGCACAGACACAGACAGATCTCTAGTTAGCCTGAATGCCCAATTCAATAAAAATCTTTTGCTTTGGAGATTTTTGTCTCTGTGCCTGAGTTTTGTCGAATCACTTTAAACCCTAACGGAATATAATCAAAGTACATTACATACATATGAAAATGCCAAAATGAAACCCATTAGAATGCATAATTAACATGTGCTGATTTCTAAAAAGAATGTTATTAAACTCATGCATTGAATTTTTTACATTTCAAGGAATTTCTTTCTTTTATTGGGGGGGTGGGGGAGGGGGGAGGGGGGCTGGTTTGAGACAGAGATTCTCTGTTGTAGCTCTGGCTGTCCTGGAACTCACACTGTAGGCCAGGCTGGACTCAAACTCACAGAGATTCATCTGCCTCTGTCTCCCCAGTGATGGGATTAAAAGCATGCACCACAACTGCCTGGCTCTCTCCTCTCTCTCTCTCTCTCTCTCTCTCTCTTTTTAAATAACAACTCCACTTACCCATTCCTGGACTTGGTGGGCAGGGAATGCTGCTGCTGTCATTTGATTGGTCGGTTTGGTTGGTCGGTTCATTGTAAATGGGTATGCCTTAAGTATTTTTATCATTCCATTAACAATTAAGAATCTACTTTAGGCCTTTAATCACATCACTCAGAGGCAGAGGTAGGAAGATCTCTGTGAGTTCGAAGCTAGCCTGACCTACATAGCAAGTTCCAGGACAGCCAGGATTTCACAAAGAGACCCTATCTCAAAAACACAACAAAACAAACAAGCAAAAAATAATCCACTTTAGGATTGTTAATTCCATTAGCAATCCCAATAACGTAGTCTATGGGAGTCTAAATCTGATAATTCTTCAGATGAACCCACACATAAAGTTCCAATGAGCATAGTAACCTACAATTATGAAAAGATTGTTTAAACTGTGAACTGAATTGTCAAAGATTTCTTCCTAACTAGCTTCCATTGTCGCCAGCAGCAATTGATAACACTGCCCAGGGGTGCCATCAGGCCTGCTTCCCAGTCTAACTCACGTTGGATGTTGCAAGCCCCATTCTCTCCTGTGGCCACCAGGTCCCCTGTCCATCTAGTGGGGCAGTCTGACTATTGCGGTCTGCTTTTAACCCCGGTCTACACCTCCATGGCCCCCTGCCCTGGCCCAGTTGCTGTATTTGTTGGGAGAGGGTCTCTGGAGATCTCTGATGAGACCTGAGACAGAGGCCTCAAATAATGTGACCTAGAGAGCCAGGCTTCCAGAAGCACAAATCTGTACTGGCAGGGACTTGAGTAAGCTGAGATTGTTTCCCCAAGTCTTTTCCTTTCTACACTGCTTGAGTTTGATTAGCCAAAGGGAATTTGTAGGAGATTTAGTAGACAAAGGAGGAACAGCAGCTACTGCTCTCTGCACATCTGTAACCAGATCTATAACAGGAACGTGGGGCAGTGTTTAACAGGCTCCAGCTTGCGCTTGCTCTCCTGCGTTCCAAAGGAGCCCTCCATCTGTTTTTTCTTTCTAACTACTGGCAAACAGCAGTCCGTACTTGTCACCAGACACATAGGCAGTGCATCTACCTTCCCACGGAGTTCACCATCACTAGACCTGCTTCTCAGAGCCTCCCAGTGACCCTATGCTATCCATCAGACTCCACCCTGGACGAAGTCTCTTACACTGTAACAGTGTTAAGAGGTCTTTTTTTTTAATTATTCTTTTCAAAATTTATTCATTCTTTCACAATTTGACACACAAATACACATACATATATATTATATATGTGTGTATGTATGTATATATGTGTGTATATATATCTATACATACACAAATATATGTGTGTATATACATATATGTATGTATATATGTGTGTGTGTATATACATACATGTGTGCATATATGTGTGTGTATATACATACATGTGTGTATATATACACACACACACACACACACTGTTGTACTGTGATCATGTTGATACGGCCTCTATTATCAGCTCTTACACATTTCTCTCCCACCCCTCCCAAGGGAGTCTTCTTTACAGGTGGAAGTCTGGCTGATATACTCTCGCTTGTTAATTTAGCACAAGCAATCATTTTTAAATCCCAGAATGCCAATGCTTTCTCTTACCTAACAAACCTTTCCTGTACCCCATTCCGGTCTCTAGAGAAGGTTTTAAAACTTACCCTCAAGGTCTGAGAAACAGATGTGAGCTACAATTTTATGCGACAGATTCAACGACACATCTCTGCACTGCGCCAGACGAGAAATGGCCACTACAGCTGTTCCCTGAATAAACTTTCAAACCAAGTAATGACCCTCAAGCAAGTCCTGTAAACTGGAGAAATGCAGCGCCTCTGCTTTAAAATAGTTAGCATCTTCACGAAGGTATGTTCACAACATCCCGACACTTTCCTCTATTCTCATTCAAGATATCCACGCGCAACCTTTACCATGCTTAGTTCACAAGGGCTGATTTGCCTTTACTTGAGCTGCATCATTTATCATATGAAATTAAAGCTTCAAATTTAGGATTAACGTATAATTATACAAACAAGTTTGTAAATATCTTTTGGTTTTATAAAATGAAAACAAAATAATAACTAGTTTTGCATGTGTACACTGAAATAACAGTAGAGAATTAATTCACTAGCAGCAGAATTGCTGTCTTTAGAGAAAAGCCTTTCTTTGCTCCACCTGGAGAAATGCTGGGTTGTCTCGCACCCAGAGGCTCCTGCCGCCGCCGCCATCCATCCCTCCAGAAGAGTCGCCACGCTCATGTGATACTGCACGCACTTCCTCTCACCACCTTCACTTCTTCTGCCGTAGTTGAATCCCCCAGGCGTTTGTCCTCAGAGGAGGTGGGAGATCAGGACCCAGCTCCCGCGTGTGGTGTGTCCGCACTGCTTGAACTTCACTTGGCACAAGTGCGCTATCGCTCGGCAAGTGCCCCCTGGTTTCTTACCTCGTATTGCACAACAGTTTCTCATAAATGTTTGGGCCCACTACACTAGTCAGAACTACAAAGGCAGATAGGTATGGTGGTGTGCTGTGTAACCCTGGCACTGTGGAGGCCAAAGCGTGAGGATGTCAAGTTCCAGGCCACCATGGGCCTGGAGACTCAGGAGACTCCCTTAAAGGTAAAACAGGGGCTGGAGAGATGGTTGAGCAGTGAAGCATGTACTGCTCTCCCAGAGCACCTGAGTTCTGCTTCCAGTACCTACATTAGGAAGCTCACAACAGTCTGTGATTTCAGCTCCAGGGGACCAACATCCCCTCTTTGGGACTGTATGGGCACCTGCACTCACGTACTATTATGTGTACACACACACATCTATATGTATACCTGTACATATACATGTATACATATATATGTGTACATATGTACATATATGTCTGTATATATACATATATGTGTATATGTACATATGTACATATAGGTGTGTAAGTGTGTATGTATACATGCGTGTGTATGTATATGTATATGTGCATGTGTATATACAGATATACGCATATATATCTATGTGTATATGTATATATACATAGATATATAATTAAAAATAAATTCTAAAAAGTAAATCTTAAAGCAGATCTAAAAAATAAATTCTAAAAAGAGAGGCCATGTGAGCACTAATGTATGAAGGGAGCATTTAGTTACGAGGAGATCAGCCTGATGACCTAGAATATGTTCACATTCCATTTTTAAATTATCATAAAAATAAAAGCCACAAAACTTTTAAAAAAATTCTCACAGATGAGTCATGAGCAATCCCTTTTCATGTGCCATCTCCAGCTGTGATGGCTCATGTTGGTTGTCCACGTGACTACACCTAGAATTAACTATAATCCAAAAACAGATGGCACGGCTGTGAGGGATGTTTGCTTCATCTGAAGCAGGTAGACCCACTTCTAATCTGGATCTTTGAGGCAGGAAGACACATCTTTAACCTGGGCCATACCTTCTGATGGAAGGCTATATAAGGACACAGAAGGAAGCTTTTGCTTTCCACCTGCTTGTCCTCACCTTCCTGGCACATCCATTTCTTCACTGGCAATGGAGCCGACGTCTTCAGGATGCAGCACACACTGAAGACCAGTTGAGACACCCAGCCTCGTGCACTGGGCAACTACTAGATTCTTGGACTTTCCGTTCACAGCCAGCCATTGATAGGTTAGCTGCTCCACAGCCTGCAAGTCATTCTAACAAATACCCCACCCATGTTTGTGTGTGTATGTGTGTTGTGTGTGTGTGTGTGTGTATATATATATATATATATATATATATATATATATATATTCTCTTTCTCTATATAATATATATATTCATTCATTATATAAGTGCTGATACTCTAGAGAACCCTGACTAATATACCTGTCTTATTATTGGTATTGGTATTATTATTATTATTATTATTATTATTATTATTATTATTTATACTACTTATTACAACAGGACTTACTTTTTCACTCATGTACTTGGCCAACCACATCCATTGAATTACGAATCATGAGAGCGGGGGCGTCCTGTCCACGCTACATCCCCAGTGCTGGGTCCCTTCAGACGTTGAGTTGCTCCCTGATGGATATTTGAGAAAGATGAGGGGATAAAGGAATCCATCTCACTCAGCAACTTACCACAGTGCAGAACTCATCGAAGATCTGGCACTTTCCTGTAAAGAAGCAGTTACCTTAAATGCACAGAACTGCTCTGGTCCCCCGAGGCTCAGACCTACTTCCTGACCTGTCACCCCCCTCAGGTTTCATGAGAATGAGTGACAAATCTTTCTTCCATTTCTTCACTGAAAACGAAAGTAGTTCCAACCATTTGTTCTTCAGAGAGACTCACAAACACACCTTCTATTAATAACTAAGAAGCTTCTCACTACAGCACATCGATTATGCTGATCAAGCAGAAAATGGCGCCCTTCCCCAACATGAGGTCCCTTCTCATTGAGCATATCAGCATTTGAGATGCTGAGTCTGTGGGATGTAACCAAAATTGTCTTATTGTGTTAGGGCATTTAGCTATAACATCTATGCCCCCATGATTTCCAATTATTTCCAGGACACTGACAAAACTCTCTCATGGGTACAGAAGGTGCCACATGGCCAACATAGTTTCCTAAGATTCTTCCAGCAGAATGTTGCTAAACCTGACAGCTTATGAACTGGTAATAGTTCTTCTAACAGACAGTATTAGACTTCTCATAGACCTGAATTAACATTAGGCATTTTGACAACTGTAACACAGAAATTCCATTAGAAAATCTGAACTTAATATCTAAGAAACATGTATCTTAAGCAGTGTTTCTCAAAGTGTGGTTCCCCAGACAAGCAGCAGAAGTTACCTGAGAACTTGTTAAAAATGCAAATTATGGCCCCTGCATCCCCAGCCCCGGGACACTGAGTCAGAATGCCCAGTGTGGTGGTTCTAGTAAGAATGGTCCCTATAGCCTCATATATTTGAATGCTTAGTCACCAGGAAATGGAACTGTTTGAAAGGATTATAAGGATTAGGAGGTGTGGCCTTGGAGGAAGTGTGTCACTGGGGGTGGGCTTTGAGGTTTCAAAAGCCCATGCCAGCTCTCACTCTCTCTCCCTTTCTCCCTCCCTTCCTCCCTCCCTCTCTTCTCCTCCTTGCCTGCAGGTCAGAATGTAGCTCTCAGCTACTTCTCCAGCACCATGCCTGCCTGTTACAACGCTCCCTGCCAAGATGATAATGAACTAAACCTCTGAAACTGTAAACAATCCCCTAATTAAATGCTTTCTTTATAAGAGTTACCTTTGTCATAGCGTCTCTTGAAAGCAACAGACTAGTGTCTAAGGCCAGCAATTTATATTTAACAGGATTTCCAGGCAACCCTTACCATTAGGGAACCACTGATCCAAGGTACCCTAAAAAGCCCATGTCATCATTACAAAGAAGTAGCCTAAAATGAAGCAATCTGGCAGACGATACTTAAACATTTTAAGAACAGCAAGCTAATGGAGAAAGTAAATTACTTGACTTCACTCTATTGTTTCCTTCCTAAAGTCTGGGTGCTGGAAACTATGGGACTACTTAGCTGTGCCTAAGCAGCTGGCCAGATTCTAGGTCCTAATCCAGACAGAAGTCAAAGGTGCTGTGGAGTCCAGAAGGCAAGCATGAATGCTCCAGAACACCTGCGATCTTCTTCATTCATGCTTGGGCTGAACACTGTCATCTCCAGCCCAGACCATGGCACATTTTAAAAACAGCCCATCTGCTTCAAGCACAATCCCATCCTGCTTGTAAATTATTCTTTCACCTCCAAATATGGCACACATTTTAAAATACATCATTGCAGTTTATAGATCTGTGTATTTTGCAAATGCAAGGCCATTAATGGCATTCTCAGCTGTGGCCTTCCTCATGCTATAACGCAATTGGCTGCCAGGAGAGTATTCTCTGCAAGAGCCACCAGAAGTCTCCTTTCCTTCCTCCTTACGCAGTAACTCCCAAAAGCACTCAGACTCCAGCAGCCCAGACAGTCTGGTCCCTTGATATTCCATCAATAAAAATCAAAACTGGGCACGGTGGTACATGCCTATGATCCCAACACTCAGGACGCGGAGGCAGGAAGTACAGAAGTTCAAGGTCATCCTTGAACTATTTGATAAATTAAAGGTCAATGGGGATACAAGAGACCTTGTCTCAGACCTTGTCCAAGATAACTGTCATTAATAAGTAAAAGAGAACAGATGATCTATTTGGTAAAGAAATACATGACTTCTGATCAAACAGACTCATGGCTCCAATCTCAGAACACGAGACTTAGCTACAAAATAAGTCCATTTCCAGGCTAATTATGAAAATGAATGGAGGGTTGGATTTAACAGCTCTGGTAACCATGAACTCAAACCACAGTAAAAGGAAGGGTTCTGCCTCTGCTGCCCTGTGCTATTCTTCTCCATCTCCGGGTTACATTTCTTCATCACCACACCCAGCCGGTCAATTGTCCCACCTTGGCAAAGCCCCACTCATCACCTTGACCCAGATGTCTAGAGCTGAGCGAAACAGCACTGTCAGATTCCATAAATGCACAGCGACAACTCAAAGTGAAGGAGCCAATCTGTCACAAGGAAAGCAGAGCTTGTCAAAAAAAGCCACATTAACACTGGGAATGTGCAAGCTTCGGGTTAGAAGGTTTTATTTTTAGAGCTAAGTCTCCTATTCCATACTTTGCAAAAAAGTACAATGTTATAAATGGTCCTTCATTTTAAAAACCAGTACTAGTATTTTACTACCACGGAACCATTAAAATGTGTATTTGTCAGAATCAAGAGAATTCATATTCTTCAGGTTTAATCCATGGACCATATTCTGCTTACTCTAGAAATTGATTATCATTTCTTATTTTTTCCTGGAAACATTTCATCCTTCCAACATGTCCGAAATGAGCTAATTTGCATCTGCTTTCCACACCATTCTCGGGGCCTCCAAGGCAGGTAAGATCTGGGCACCGCCTTCATCCTGCCCTGCTTCTTGGAGTCCAGTCCCCATCCCACCCCATCCCGCTTTCTTCAGTTCTCATCCCTTCTTTCTCTCCTTTCCTCTGTCTATTCCTGCATAACAACAAAGTTCTGAAAAAAAATAATAAGCTAAGGGTGAAAGTATTTACAGGGTGAGAATTTCCATCTCCGGCTCCTACTTGAAGGAAAGTGTGAGAGGTCAGGACTGGGGTTTGTGTCCCCATTGCCAGGTATAGAAGGTCCCTCGGTTTTGTGATTCTTTCCCATCTCGATGGCCAAGCAAACCACACAGGGGTCACTTCTGTGCTGCCCCAGGATGAAGAGCTTGATTAGCACATGAGGACACCAGAGGGAACAGAGTGACCCCAACAGCCCTGCCAGGAAAAGCAGCGCGTGGAGTCAGTGCGAGCAACACAACCCGCCCTGGCATCCCTCCTTCTGAGAATCACACAGGGGGTGGGAAAGGCTGTGGACGCACTTGCTGCAATCCTGTCAGCCCACTTGCTTGTCCCGGGACGCCTGTCTCCCACCGGCCCTCCAGCCTGCAGCTGGGGTGGCAGGTGAAGCACTCGGTAATTTTCCATCAGACAACAGGAGGCCCTCCCCTCAGCCACCCAGCAGTACTCAGAGCAATGTGTCAAAAACACAAGAACATTACAAGTCGGGGGTAAAAGGGAAACAGCACAACTTGATGCAGACGAACAGGTAAAATGTGAGGGAGCTGCTGACACAACAAGTACAAAGTAATTAGCCAATGAGAGAGAAGACGACAGGGAAGAGAGAGATTAGTCAGTAAAGTGCTAGCCTTGGTCGGTATGCCCGTACAGGACCCAAGATCATCTCCCAAACCCACATGTTGAAAAGCCCAGCTTGGTGTTAACCACATGCTAAGGAGGCAGAGGTAGGCAGATCTCAGGGGCCTGCTGACCAGCCAGCCTGGTCACTCCAGTGAGCCACAAGGTAGAAGCAGCCTGAGGATGATACCAGAAGGTAACCTCTGGCCTCCACATGTATGCACACACACAAACAGCTCCACCCACACATACATGCAGGTACATGCGCAGCACCCACGCAGCTTGCAGGTACATGGTTGTTTTAGTTAGGGTTTCTATTACTATGCTAAAAGATCATGACCAAAAGCAAGTGGAGAGGAAAGGGTTTGTTTCTCTTACACTTCCACGTCAGTCTATCCTCAAAGGAAGTGGAGGCCGGAACTGGAGACAGAAACCTGGAGGAGGCAATTAAAGCCTGCTTCCTTAGAGCACCGAGGACCACCCGGCCAGTGTGAATCTCCCACAGTGAGCTGGACCCTGCCACATCAATCATCAGTCAGGAAAACACACCGCAGGCTTGCCGCAGACCAGTCTGGTGGGGGCATTTTCTCAGTTGAGATTCCTTCTTCTAAACAACCTTAGCTTGTGTCAACTTGACATAAAGCCAGTCATTCCAGACACACTGAGGGTGTGGAAAGGGAGCAGAAAGATAAGAAAGTGTCCTAGAGGAGATGAATGTGATAAAAACAATTCTATATGAATATATGCAGGTATCATAATGAGATCCACTGCTCTGTACAATCAGTGTGTTCTGAGCACGTGCACACACGCACACACACACGCACACACACACACGGTTTGGAGGTTATCTAGGAAGAAGAACTTACTGAGTGTGAGTACATGGGGATAGAGAGCTACACCAAAAATAAAAAATCATTATAATAGTTCACTCACTACCATTTGTCCAGAACTTTACAGGTGCTTTCTCACTTTGTAGGGTTGTGACAAGTATCAAAGAAAATATCTGGACCAGAGATGGAGAGATGGTTGAGCAGTTAAGAGCTCTGGCTGCTCTTCCACAGGACCTGGTTCAATTATCAGCACCCATGAGGCAACAAAAAACAATCTGTAACTACAGGGCCTGGGGATTGAGCGCCCTCTTCTGGCCTCCCCAAGCACCAGGCACACACATATGTACATGCAGGCAAAATACCCATACACACAAAAATTTTTAAAATACATGAATTAAATTGAAATGCTATCTGGACCAGGTGAGGAAAAGTTCTAGTTGGTTCCATTTAGCAGAATTAATTGAATGAATGCTTCCCACCTCTCTATATTATAAATGGCATCCAGTTCAACTCCAAAAAGTCTTAAGAGCAACAGGAAAGGGTAAGACTCTGCCCCCTCTAAAACCCACAGAAGCTGAGGATGCCCCCCTCAGCACACAGGCAGTGATCACACTGTATACTCCCTAGACAAGCATCTTTGAAAGGCACTAGTTTCAGTGTCGGCTCCGGAAAATTCATTCACAGTGCGCTTCGTTGTTGCAGGACTGAGGATAGACACGGGACTCTTTGATCTAGCTCACTTACTTGAAACAACAGGTGTGTCCTGTGACAGCTTTGGAACCTTTCGACACACGGTGAATGGGTGCCCGAGTGTTTTCATATAACCACCCTCAACCGACAGTGCTGATAACTAAAACACACCGTGTTGTGCTCCTCACACTGGAACAAAAAGCCTCCTTTTCACCAGGGAAGATAACCGAAATAAAATACTTTCTGAGTAAATATTTTTAGTTTGCTAAATCACACAGTCAGCTTTCAAATTATGCATCAAAACAGAAAGTCTTTTCCAAGTTTTAAAAAAAAAAATCACAACTATTTTGTAAACAAAACATTAAGAAACATGAACTTGAGTATCTCTGAAGGTCAGATCTGAGACTAATCTTTGATGACTGATTCTAAATCCACTCATTATAATTAATAAAAGTAGTGCCAATATGTGGCCGGAATTTCTTACATAATAGGTAATTCTAGATTATTCTTTTTTTTTTTTTTAATTTGAGTTGTAAGCAACTTCCACCCTAGATAATTAGAGAGAGAAAAAAAAACATAAAGTTGTCCAAACAGACCACATCAACAGGTTTGGGTGAAAATACAGAAAGAGGGACCAGGCGCACAGCATGATGACAGAGCAGCACCCAGCCGGCGTGGTGTGAGGGTCCTGGGATCAAGAGACACACACACACACACACACATATATACACACATACAATTAATTAACTAATTAAAATTTTTTAAAATAAAACCAAAAGAAGATAAGGAACTATCAGAAAATGGACTTTTAGATTCACTGAACTGTCACTGCCTGGGTGCTAGATAATTGTAGCATTCAAAAGCTGATTCCTGGCAAAATTAAACATCAGGAATAAAATTAATAAAAATAGAAGACAAGATAAATCCAGGGTTCATGCAACCAAAGCTGCGAGCTTGCATTTGCCTTCCGTCCTTGTGACCAGTCTTCTCCTCTCCTCCCTCACATACTCCGGCACCCATTGTTCTGGCAGGACAAGTTCTTTCCTTCAACAAATCAACAAGGACCTCTTGTTCCACCTGCTTAGTGAGCTCAGGAGTGCCGCATCTATGACAGTAGTCCACAGCATTCCTTCTCACCCTTGCCTCTCACAAGAGAATACGTGAAAGCGAGTCCTCAGCCCTAAATGGCACGTCTGTATCAACTCCTCCATTGGAAGTGATGTGAGAGACAAGGGTGGGAAGGAATGCTACGGACACGGCACTCCTGAGCTCACGGCAGCTGTGGCTCCCTTCGAGAGACCCCCACAAGACCAAACCAGCCAAAATCCCAGCAGGAGGGGAAGGGCTCCTAAGGTCCTGCCCTGCTCCCAGCTGAGGAGCTATTGGCTGTTGATGGCTTCTGCAGTCGGCAGCCATTCTTCTTTAGGATGTGGCCACTGGCAGATTGCCCACACTAGAGTAGATGACCCCACACCCTTGTGTGTGGGCAGCACTCATCGGAGTAAGTGGTTGACTTTTAAAAAGAATGAGGAGGGAGAGGAGAGGAGGAGGACAATGAAGAATTAGAAGAAAAAGGAGGAGGAAGAGAAGAAAAAGAAATAATAATAATATTAATAATAATAATAATAATAATAATAACAGAATTAGGAGAAGAACATTTTGGGAGTTGGAGGAGTATGAACTGGGAATTTATTCAGTTGTGAAGAAGAGTGGTTAGAAATTGAGAACATTGTGCTACGTGAAATAGGCCTGACTCAGAAAGACAACATATTTTTCCCTCATTTGCAGATTCTAGATTTAATTATATATATATATATGTATGTATGTATGTATGTAGGACATGAAAGTATAAGGAGGCTTCAGGAGGGAGGAGGAGCTCTAAAGAGAGGGCAGGATAATAGAACATATGTACCAGGACACAGAAGGAGAGATTGTTTGGGGTGGAGAGGAAGGAGCCATCGTGATAGGGGAGGGATAAGGAGGAATAAGATTAAATTTTAATCTCCTTTAATTAAAAATTAAATTAAAATTAAATTTTAACCTAATAAGTCTGAAAATGTCACAGTGAATCATTGTTTTTCATACTAACTTTAGATTGATTAGAAAAAAAAACCAACTAATTTCTTAAAGAACTAATTCAGACAATACACAAAAAAGGGCCAATACCACTCACAGCAAAGTCAGTGAGTGATCTTTCCGCAAAAAGAAGGCAGCAGCAATCACCCCGTGACGGCATGGCCTGCACGAAGGGCAGTCAGTCAGCTTACAGACGTGAAAATACTTCATGTGAGCAAGACATAAATACAAACCTCAACGCAGTGGACAGTTCAGACCTGGAACAATTATTTCTTTTAAAAAAAAATCAGAATGTTATCTGAACATATAGACACAGGCTTTTGGAGCATTAATTTATCGTTTATCCAGTGAACAAGGTACCGAGTCAGACTCTGAGAAAAAAGAAAAATCTGGTTAAGGCCTTCAAGTTTCCTTCTTAAGGGTTTATGATCTCACACGAGAAAGCATCAAACCAACAGACATCTGCAAGGAACTGTTAGAAACTTCAGTCACAGATTCTTTAGCTCCCAGGTCCCCCTCTGCTGTGCAGAGGGTCTTTTTCTCTGTGTGTCCACTGCGGGCATGTGTTTCCTCACCCCCAATTAACATCTTTCTTCAGCTGCTGAAAAAACAAATAATAAGTAAAACTTCAGTTACACTGTTCACCCAATAATGTTAGATTTAAAAAGAAGGGGCCTGAAGAGGTAGCTCAGTGGTTGGAGCACTTGCCTGCTTTCCAGAGGTCCTGAGTTCAATTCTCAATGACCACATGGTGGCTCATAACCGTCTGTAATGGAATCTGATCCCTTCTTCTGGTATGCATGAAGACAGAGCACTCATCCACATAAAACACACGAATAAATAAATCTTTTTAAAAAGAGAGAAAGAAAAGACAATGCCGAAGAAAGAAGCTGATGGGTGCACTAGAAGGTCAAAAGGCTTCCATGCTTGTGAGCTGGCAGAACCAATATAGTAAAAATAGCTACATTATTTAGAGGCATGTTCAGATTCAATGCAGTCATGATTAAAACTCCAATGACATTCTTCACAGAAATAGAAAATCTCATCCTAAAATTCATATGAAATTACAAAATACCCCAAGGAGCCAAAGCAGTCCTAAGGAGAAATAAGAATGTTAGAGAAGCCAGTATTGCAGAAGGCAGTACCCTACAGAACCACAGTGACGTAGCGACATGACATTGGCAGAACAGACATGGGGGTCAGTGGAACAGAACAGAGGATCTGGATATACACACAGAGCTACAGCCACCTGATCCTTAACTCTCTGACAAATGGTGCTGGGAAGATTGTATATCCACTTGTAGATGGATGAAACTGGATCCCTAGCTCTAACCACAAATTAATTCGACATGGATCAAACATCTTCATTTAAGGCATGAAACCAGCCCAGAAAACATCGGCAGGAGTACACAAACAGACAGCATGAAATTAGCTGGTGCTTTCTCATCTTTCAGTTCTCACACAAACATCACTCCTGCACAATGTGGTACCCTTTCCAAACTATGGGCTCTGCTATATGCTGCTGAGCTATTCTCTGTTTCATGCCATTGTTTTGTAACTACACATTTACTTGTGTTTCCTCATTTGGTGCTAAATGACAAGCTTCAATATTACATAAGCCACACCAATTGCTCTGACTCCGTACCCAGGACTGGGCACCATGCCCCCAAAGCAGAATGAATTTGTCAAATACCTTTGAATGAATAAGAAGTGGGATATAAGCTAGGCATAGTGGTGCTTGCCTTTAATCCCAGCACTCGGGAGGCAGAGAGGCAGGAGGATCTCTATGAGTTCAAGGCCAGCCTGGTCTACAGAGTGAGTTCCAGGACAGCCAGAGCTACATCGTGAGACCTGTCTCAAAAACACCAAAAAGCAAACAAACAAAAAGAACTGAAATGCAGGAATGGTTCAACAATACCCACTACCTAAGATGTTCCTGTTCTAGTTTATCTAACAAGGTGAAGTTAGCCAAGAGCTTTGGAACTGTTGGTGGCAAGGGACCTCTCCAGGCTCTACTGGCATGCCAACAGGAGATGGTAGTGATCAAAGGACACGGTGACCCCTTGTTCAGAAGAGCGCATATGAAGAAGGAATCATGGAAACCCTGTGATCTTGAGGCACGGTGGCGCTGGGAGGCCAGTGCCCTTGCAGTTGTTAGGGCCTCAGGTACCACAGCATGTCCATCCTCGGTCAGCAACACACAGAGGAAACCGTGTGCTTGGTCTCACTAACAACACGTCAACACTAATCACTCACTACATACTATTTACAACATTTGCTCAGGTTAGTTTTATGGATGAAAAGCTCATGCGTTCTGTGTAAGCAGAGACTGAACTATGTGTCAAAATGTCAGGCCTGCTACCACCCAGTTGTGTCACTTGTGAGACAAGCGACCTTAGGTCACTTAGACAAGTGATCGTTTGCCAATCATAACTTCCTTGCACATCTTCAAAACTGTATGTCACTTGGCTATAGCTTCTCTGTGGGTTTATGAGGCTCAGAGGCCTCTGGATGGCCAGCCTCTACTCAAATCTGGCAACCTGAAGATAGAAGGTGACACAGGCATACTGTGCCAGCCAGGGAAGGGCGAAGATGACAGAGGAGGGTGCGCTGACGCCTAGGTGTGCCATGTTTCATCAGTCTCTGTGGTCCTGTATAAGCAGAGGTGCTCCCTGGTAGAGATCTGATCATGAAGAACCCTCTGGGCTTTGGAGGCAGGTGAAGATTTTGCCCACTGAACAGCAAAACTCCACAAGTCCCAACAGGACCCTTCTTCCCTCAGACTCAATCACACAAAATAACACAAGAGCCTGGGTCAGGAGCGGGATCTAGGGGCTTCTGCACCGCACCTGTCACTAGAGAGCACCCTACCTCCCTACTGAGTGTCCCAACAGCACTTCCCTCTGTCTACATCCTTCGGGTAAATATTTACCTGAGTCTGGCTTCTTCACCAGTCAGAACCTCCAGCTGATGATTATCAGCATAGTGGTAGCATGAGGTTCAAGTGTGCTTTGAAGAAATTCGAAGAACTCACAAAGAAGAATTATCATCAACTGTGTCCTCAAAGCTGAATTCCAAGTTTCAATGTCTTTTCCGGAAGAAACAGATCCGATACGGAAGTTTCACAAGATGCAAAGCTAGATGTTACTCCTATCTGCTTTTGCCATGATCTGAGAATTGGTCTTATCTGCAAACCAGAAACCCAGTGGCAGGAACACTGTCTCATGAGGTCGCTGTGGGTGCGAGAGATGATGAGGGGAGCAGGGCGTGCCTGCCAATACAAAGACAGTACCAACCGACTAAATATTTAAAATTAGGGACCCAAAATTTAAAAGAAGTGAATTGATTCTAAAACTCTGTATCCATAAGAATATTTTATGATGAAAACCACATAAAATTATTTCAAGCTGGCTTAAATAGCAATGAGACTCATTGGTTATTGAAACTGGAAAGTCCCTGGGTAACATATCAGTCCCCAGGCCTGTGTTAAGGGTCTCCCGCTGCCCCTGCAGTTTCCTTGGCTGGTCCTACTTGGTCCTATCTTGCCTTGCCCTCAAGCTGGCTTCTCTCATCGTTGCAAGATGGTTGCCAACAGCTACATACTTTCTCATTCACATCAAGGGAAGAGCCAGTGTAACTTCTCACCATGAACATGAGTGTTCAGCTTTGGGGATTCTTGAACTTGTCACTGTAGCTGGGCAAATGCATGCACTGGACCATATAACTAGGGAGCATGATCGATGGGTGTTACACCACAAGAAAGGGTGGGAGGAAGGCCACGGTGACAATTCTTTGTCCACCATGGTGATCAACACACAGGGGATGACAGTACACTTCAAACTTTGTTGTTGGTTTAAGGAAAGGGAAGTTTCTACATAAGCTCAGATATAAGAAAGAGAAATGGCAAGAGGCCTGCCAGAGACCCTCTACACTACTCAACTGGAGTCCCAACCGTAATTCTGCTCAGGCAGAAATCCAACGGCCACCACCATAGTCACCAAGGATACCATGAGATGCCACCTGCTGAGACAGATGCCTGTTGCTGTGGTGGTAAAGGCATAGCCTTGTCAGTTCCTGTCAGCAAATCAAGAAGGCCTGAGGGAAGCCCCTTGCCTCGTACTGGAAATGATTTAAAGGACGAAAGAGCCCTTCTCTGCTTTTCTATGAAAACCCAAAGCCCTCCATCAGTATTATGAAATACCAAAAAAAAAAAAAAAAAAAAAAAAAAAACACTGATGTAAATGGAGCTGGACTCAGAAAGTAAAACCTGAGGCACGCGGGAAGAGGTCGGCCAAGTCGCCTCTCCTGGTGAATGCCGGGGAACTGAGAGGCAGCCACGGACTCGTAGCAAGGCAGCTTCGAGCTTGAGTGCAATTTGTGCAACGAGGCTTGTTTTTATCAGTACAGCTCCCGAGCCTGCTTCACAGGCCAGCATGTTCAAGGTTATCCAAAGCACAACATTATTTGTCTTCAGAAAAACATCCGAAGCATGGAAGCATCGTTTACCCTAACTACTCCAGAGAAATTGAGGAAGGCCTCGGGCATTCCTGTACCCCTGCCCACGTTTGTGGGCACTCCAAATTCTCTTCTGGAGGCATATCGGCATCACATGTTCCCAAGCCTGGGCCACAAATCCATTACATCCTCCCAGAACCTTAACTCAAACCCAACTCATACCATCTGAAGACGGTATCTTTAGGCGTGCTGGATTGTAGAGTACCGCAGTCTGTGACAGATGCTTCCTCGGGTGAATCCCGTCTCACAGCAGGGCACACGGCTGGCCTCTGAGGGCTGACCTCTGCTGACCTGGATGGGAAGCCCACTTGTTTCAGACTTCCCAGTTTCCCTCTTGAGTTTGTCCACGGCTCAGCTGCGGCTGTACGCATCACTTGTTTTAAGAGCCAGGCGAATTCTGAATGTTCTTATAACCCAGTTTGAAGTTTCTAGAAGGAGCCTGACTGTTTCCCTAGGTCAAACACTCATTCCAATCAGCTGGGGCTGGAGCGTCAGTCACTGGGCGAATCTACTACAAAGGAGTAAGGAACGTCAAATCCATCAGAAGCCTAGAGCAGACACCACAGTTCTCCCCACCCCCACAGTAACAGCCAGTGTGAGGCGACTGTTAGAAAAACACCCCAGAAATAGAAACTAGTAGACAAACGCCCAGTAGGTCTTGACAGCTCATCTCTCAGCGTGGCCCCATTCAGGCCTTTTATGCATCCCTCATCCAGCATCCTTCCTCAATGCCCCATTTTAAAATCTGTCAGCTAAAGATAATCGTGTTGTCCTTGCAACTCACAGGATTAAAGAAAGGATAAAAAAAATAATAATAGATGAGAAAGTACTTTGACACATTAAATTGATGTCATTTATGTGCCATCTAACACTCCCGAGTTTTCATTTCATCCCCACTGTGTCTATGGAAGACTTGTGAGCACAAGGATCGTTTGTCAAAATGGTCACCCTAGATACCTGCCGCCTCCGGGATCTGTGGTGAGGCCTGTGACGCAGGGATGGACGGGAGAGCAGGGAGGGATGGGAAAAGGATGTTGTTGAGGTACATCGTATGAAACTCAAGTTATTAATAAAAGTGTTATAAAAAAAGGTCATCCAAGGTTAATGCTCCTCGTGGATCCGGTCTGTGCTCCCCCCATAGCGGTGACGCTACACAGGTTACGTGGCGTCCAGCAGGTTATGTGGCTATGAACATACATGAGATAGGGCAGTGCCAAAGACTAACAAAAGGCAGAAAAGAAACAAGTGACACAGAAAGCAAGTCAGGCACGGTAGCATATCCTAGAACTCCAGCACTCAGAAGGCTGAGGCAGGAGACTGCATGAGTTCAAGGCCAGCCTGGGCTACATAGCTAGACCCTATCTCAAACAGACAACAAAAGTACAGCTACTGTCCAAAGGGAAAATAGGAAGAACAGACTGTCTTACATCCTTGTTTCAGCTACTTTTAAACATGTTTCAAGGTTAACTCAAGCCAGCAATGCCACACACCAGCAGTCCCAGCGCGTGGGAGGTGGAAGCAGGAAAGGAGTTTGAGACTGTCCTCGGCTAGCTAGCACATTTGAGGCCAGCTCTGCTGAAAACAAACCAATGAAAGAAAGAAAAACAAATGGGCTTGTTCAATGTCTAAGGCAATGTGTTTCTCTTTAAGGATTTGGACCCCAGCTTTCTTCATTCCCTTATAGGGAGGCAAAAGTAAACACCAAAATTAACTTTAAAATAACAATTGAGCTTGGGTCACCTGTAGTCACAGTTACTTGGGTAGCTCAGACAGAAGGACTATTTGTACCCCAGAGTTTCAGACCATCCTAAGAAACATAGTAAGACTCTTGTCTCTCAAACTACCTGGAATAGAATTTAAATATAAAGTAAATGAAAGTTAAAAAGCTAACTTCACCACCAAATGGCTGAAGGAAGTCAATGAAAAACAAACATGAATCAGCAGAATTCCCATCTGTCAAATGCAGTTAACACACGAAGACCACACTGTGGCTCAGCCGGGGAAACTCAGTTACCAGCAGGTCCAGGAGATCGTCGCCGAGAGGTGAGCATCCCCATTATACACAATTCAAAGCAAATTTTCAGACAGGAAAGTTTGTCCCTCCAGAGAAAAACAGGAAAGGAACAGAACTTTCTTTAGTTTTATAATGACCTTAGGGCACCCAAAGCCCTTTTAATCATAAGCTAACTCACCAGAGTGACCCAAGGCAGCCCTTAGTGACCCACATCCACACTCTGAGGCCTCTGCTGAATACAGTGAACTTTTTGCTCATCTTTGTGTCTGGAACAGTATCTGCCATGTCCTTGGAAGAACTGAGAGCCAGAGCTGGGCAGTAGTGGCGCACACCTTAATTCCCAGCACTCAGGAGGCAGAGGCAGGGGGACCTCTGAGTTTGAGGCCAGCCTGCTCTGCAGAGTGCATACCAGGACAGGGCTACACAAAGAAACCGTATCTCAAAACAAAAACAAGAGAAAGAAAAGAAAGAAAGAAAGAAAGAAAGAAAGAAAGAAAGAAAGAAAGAAAGAAAGAAAGAAAGAAAGAAAGAAGGGAGGGAGGGAGGGAGGGAGGGAGGGAGGGAGGGAGGGAGGGAGGGAGGGAGGGAGGAAGGAAGGAAGGAAGGAAGGAAGGAAGGAAGGAAGGAAGGAAGGAAGGAAGGAAAGAAGGAAGGAAAGAAGGAAGGAAGAGAAAGATTAACTTAGACTCCACAGCAGTCCATCTCAAGGAGCCAGGACTCCTGGAAAGCTGCAGCAATGCCCCGGGCTGACAGAAGTGAAGTGGGTGTCTGATTCAGTAGGTTTGTGGTTGTTTTGTTTTCTTTTTTCTTTCTTTTTTTTCTCTTTTTTTTTGCATATTTTCATTATACACCGTGACTGGTCTCATGAAGTCAATTTCCTTGACGTATAGCACATACTTTGATGGTATCTACCCCCATAACCGCCTCTCCTTCCCATCCCACTCACCCCTTCCACTAGTTTCCTAGTCTCCCTTTGGCATTCATGGTGAGTGGATTTCTGTATTTGTGTGCAATCTAGAATCCATGAGTGAAAAAAGATGTGGTGTCTTTCTGCACCTGGTTTACTTTGCTTACTGTGTTGCTCTCTGGCTGCATCCTTTTCCCAGCAAATGACATAATCTTGTTCTTCTTTGTGGCTGAATAAAACTCCACTGTGTATACTGTTGGGTCTGAAATCACTCAAGAAGATATGAATGACCAAAGGAAGCAGTTTACTACTGCAGAATGCAGACCAGCATGCTGGGGTCACCACCACAAGAACATGGAGACCTAGAGCAGATGCGCAGGCACTTTTAAGTGAGACAGGCAGCCATTAGTGGATCTTTCTGATTGGTCAGGACCTGGACACAGGTTCTTCCTGGATTGGCTCATTACATCTCCTGGGGAAGTGAGGAGTGAGGGACATCATGGAGTTCTATAACACAGTTCTGATTGGCCAGTAGCTGGCTTCGAGACTTTCCAAGAATTACCTGAGATTTCCAAAGATCTGAGGTCAGGGCCCACTCACCATGAGAGGAATGGATGGCCCAGGTCCTCTCATATACATCATAATTTCTTTACAGTTTCTTTAACTCAGTATTATCATAAGTACACATATCTTAATTTTGTTGTTTTTGTTTTTACTGAGTTTTTGTTTGCAACTTGTTCAAAACTAGTTGACTTCTATACGCCTGAAATAATGATTATCAGCCAAAAATTCATTAAGTCATATATTCAAGTATTGTCATTCTGAAACTATTTCCTGTATGGTGGGATACATCAAGTCAGTAATTCAAGCAGTGTCATTGAGAATTGAGATTATAGAAACATTTGAAAAAAGCAATAAAAAAAAAAAAAACATAAAGCCAGTAAGTTTAAAAGCTCTGCAGTCATGAACTAGAATTGAAAATACCCATTAAAAACCATTTTAGAGGAAAAAAAAATTATCCCTAGCTCTGTCTACTAAAAAGGTCTAAATTTAATATCTCAGGATAAAATTACACTCTACAACCTAGATTGTGCGTGTGTGTGTGTGTGTGTGTGTGTGTGTGTGTGTGTGTGTGTGTGTGTGTGCGTGTGTGTGTGCGTGTGTGTGTGTGTGTGTGTGTGTGTGCGTGTGTGTGCGTGTGTGTGTTACTGGAGACTGAATTTAGGACTTGGCGTTTGCTAGGCAATCCATCTATCACTGTGCTATTTCCTCAACCCTTTAATTATGGATTTTGAGACAAGATTGTACTGAGTTTCCCAGGCCGGCTTTGAACTTGCAGTCCCCCTACCTCAGCTTCTACAGTAGCCGAGATTACAGTCTGCCTGATCAGACCTTCTAATCCCTACTTTCAACTAATAGGAACCAGAGCTCCTTGGAGAACTGGCTACTTCACAGCCTGGACAGGAAAACTCCAAGAGATGAGCATGGAACAATCTGTCACACCGGAGAACAGGGAAACTATGAAAAACAAATCATGTTGATGTCTAAAGGACTCAGGAACAAGCTAGAAAAGGTGCCATGGACCTTTTCATGGATCCTTTTCATGATCAAATGGATCAACTGGAAAGAAATGCAACAGACACAAACACATCCAACCTATTGAAATCTGTGAGTTCATAATTACAGTTAAAATAGACAAAAACAAATCCAGCCACCTTTGGCACATACAAGAGGGTCTACTTTCTTTTTACTGCAGTTAAACCATAACATTAAACTGGCTATATGGACCACCTCTAGGTTTGTAGCTCAGTGGTATTGAGCATATGTGGCAATAAGCATGTCCATATTGCTGTACAGCCACCACCTACCCATCTCCAGAACCCCATTATCCCAAACTGCAGATGCAAACCTTTAAACAGTAACTCCCCAGACCATATAAATAAAAGCCAAACATGAGCATTTACCCTGCCTTTCTAACAGGATATATACCTCTGAGCAACCAAATTAAGGAAGTCTCTTTATAAAAGTAATTTAGCTAATAAATGAGGAAAGAAGGCCAACATTCAATTTTTTTATCATTTTAAGTGCTGGAGAGATGGGTCAGCAGTTAATAGCACACACTGCTCTTGCAGAGGACGTGAGTAGTTCCTGGCATCCACATCAGGCAGTTCCTGCTTGTGACTCCAGACTCATGGGATCAGACACCCTCTGCTGGCCTCTGAGGATACTGCACTCACATTCACATCACACACAGATACACATGCATATACACAAACATCTACCTATGAAGTAGTTTGTACACACAGAACAACAAAATTATCTGAATTTTTAATACACTTAACACTGTTAGACTAAAACATTTTTATGGGTTTGTTTGTTTGAGACAGGGTCTCATTATGTAGCACTGGCTATTCTGGAACTCACTATGTAGACCAGGCTGGCCCCAAACTCATAGAAATCTGCTGATCTATGCCTCTTGAGCGCTGGGATTAAAGGCCTGTGGTACTAGGCCCAGCAACTACATGCTTTAAAGGCTGAAACCATGCTGGGTGTTAGCATGGTGGTATGATACATATGTGGCACATGCAAGGCCCTATGTTCAGTTCTTGGAACTGCAAAAACTACAGTGGGGACAATAAGTTTAATATGTTGCACATGTTTTTAAAAAAAACAACTTAGGGGGAAAAATCCTCCATAGTAAATTCCCAAATTGTATTTCATTAGGTTAAAAAAAAAAAAAAAACCCTAAATGTTACCATGAAAATACAATCAACAAAACGCAGATGAAAAATTACCAGAAAATGATCCTGGTTTGTTTTTTTTTTTTTAATTTAAAAAAATGAGCATAGCATAGTGTTGCACACCTATAATCCCAGCACTCAGAAGGCAAAGGAAGGAAAAAAGGGGAGGCTGGAGAGATGGCGCAGTGATTAAGAGCACTGGCTGTTCTTTTAGAGGACCCAGGGTCAATTCCCAGCACCCACATGGTGCCTCACAACCATCTGTCGTAACTCCAGTTCTGGGGATCCTATGCTTCTTCTGGGTGCTGCAGGCATCAGGCAGGCGGAGCACAGACATATATGCAGGCAACATTTTTTAAAAGAAAGAAAAAATTTTAAGTGACCCAAGGAAACCCCACAAACTAGGAGACAAGAGGCTCGCCACAAAATGATAACGTGAACTTATCTTGCTCTTGGGTTCAACACATGACTTTAAAAAAAAGTTGAGAAGACTCTAGGGATATAAGAAACACTGTGTGCGCCTTTCCATGTTAAGTAAAAAAGTAGAGCCGTCAAGTGGCTCAGCAGGAAGAAGCACTTGCTGCACAAAGCTGATGACCAGAGTTGGATCCCCAGAACTCACAGTGAGAGAAGAAAACCAAACTAGACAAATGTAATTAGACTGTCAACATGTCAAGAGGCCTCCGCAGGCAAAGCTACTTGCCATGCAAGCCTGGTATCTGAGTTCAATTCTGGAACTTACGTTAGGAGGAATGAAAGAACCAACTCTACACATGTGCCATAGCACACACATGCTCCCCCATATCCCTCTCTCTCTCTCTCTCTCTCTCTCTCTTTCTCTCTCTCTCTCTCTCTCTCTCACACACACACACACACAAAGTTGTTTAAATAGTGTACTGTTCAAACTCCACATATTTGTAATTTCTGTAACTTTTCTTACTATAATTGATTTCTAGTTTTATTCTATTATGATCTAACAAGAGTTGGCTTTTTTTAAAATTCCCTTCTTTTGTATTTGTTAAGACTTATTTTTATGCTCCAAAGGGGATCTATTTTGGAGGACATTCCATGTGCCACTGAGAAGAATGTATATTCTATAGCCGTTGGATGGAATGTCCTATACGTATGCATTGAGTCCGTTTTTATTTATAGTGTGGCTTAGCTCAAAAATTTTGTTCAGTTTTAGCCTGGACCCCATGTCTATTGATGAGATAGGGTACTGAAGTCACCACTACTATTATACCAAGACATATGTGTGTATTTTCATATCTACTACATCTGTGTTATGGAATCAGGACCAATGTTTGGTGCACATATGTTTACAGCTGTTAGATCCTCCTGATCAATCATTTCCTGCATTAATACGTAGTGGCAAATCTCTCTCTTCTGACTCACTGTGACTTGAAGTCTTCTTTACGAGGTACAAGAACGGCTACAACCACTTTCGTTCAGCTCCCATCCACTTGGTCTGTCGACTTCCACCCTTTCCATTCCACATGTCTCTAAAACGCAAAGACAATGGGAGCTAGCTTTTGATCCAATCATCCAACCTTCATCTTTTAACTGGAAAGTTAAGATCATCTATATTCAGGGTTATTATTGATAGGGATCTGCTTATACATGTATTTGTTGGCTGTTTTCTGATTGGTTGAGTTATAATTTATTCTTTTATTTATCTCCTATTAATGTTCGGGATATACTGGTTTATTTTGAGTTGGATGTGATTGATTCTTTCCTAATTTGCCTCTGTTCACTTATTACTCCTGTGAAGTTTATTCTTTCTTAGGCCAGACATGTGGTAAACATCTTTAATCCCAGCACTTGGAAGGCAGAGGCAAGTGGATCTCTTTAAATTTGAAGCCATCCTGGTCTATGTATCGAGTTCCATGCCAGCCAGGACTACACAGTAAGACCCTTTCTCAAAAACAAAATAAAAAAGACAGACAGACAAAAAGTTCTTTCCTGTGCTTTCACGATTAAGACTCTTTGTCCTTCCTCCGTGTACAGAATCCCTTCAAGTGTTTTCTACAGTGCTGGCTCAGTGACCATGAAATGCCTTAGTTCATGCTTGTCTTAAAAATCTCCTTATTCTCCGTTGACTCTGAAAGACAGCTTTGCTGGGTGTGGCGATGCTGGTTAGCCCTTACTCTCAGGTTCTGAACTATACCATTCCACGCTTCCCTGGTTTTCAGTTTCTGTTTAAAGAACTGGTGTTATTCTGATTTGTTTTCCTTTATGGATTGGCATTTTCCTTTATAGTTTTTCTTGTGTTGTTTCTCTGTTCTTCAGAACTGGCACCTTGATTCTAGTGTGTCTTGGAGAGATTCTTTCTCTGGTCATGTCGTGTTAGAATGTACGTGTCTGTCACTTGGATTTTCCAAGATCTGAGAAACTTTCTGTTATAATTTTACTAAATAGGTTTTTCACCCTTCTGTTTTTATTTCAGCCCCTTTGTCTTCCCCATGGACTCTTGGGTTTGGTCTTGATTGTATCTCAGAGTTCTTGGCATGATTGCTATGATTATTTTTCACTATTGATGTCTAAATGCCATTTTATCTCCACCTTGTCCTCTACCTCAACAGTCTTTCTTCTGCTTTGTCTAGTCTATTGGTGATGCTTTCCTGCTTTTTTTTTTTCCCTCTGATTTTTTCCTTGAATTCATTGAGTTTTAGATTTACAATATTTCCACTAAAAATGTTCTCTTTCCTTAAGTCTCTCAGTTTCTTTGCTGCCTCTTTCATCTATGTGACTTTCTCACCCATGATGCTGACTTAGTCATCTCTGTCCCTGAATTCTTCTCTGTATCTGAGTTGATTTCCTTACTCCATTATCATTCTTACAAGTGAAATTTTGAATTCTTCATTTGGCATTCAACCCATTCAACCCACGTGTGGTAGCAGAGGCACCCTGATATTTTGGAGGAGTCATGTTGGTTTGCATTTTTATTATGTTTCTTGTGTTTCCTTGTTGTGGTTTATGAGTCAGTTGGGACTGATATCTCTTCTGGTTTTATTTGGGGCTCTTCTTAGTGAGTAGCTTTTCCTTTTCTCAAGCCCAAAACCACTCAGAAAGGAGAAAGTAACCTCCTCAAACCACAAACCAAACTATATAAATATACTTTGAGCTGTGTGGTGGTTTGAATTAGAAAGACCCCACAGGTTCATATATTTGAAGGCTTAGTCATCAAGGAGTGGCACTATTTGAGAAGAATTAGGAAGTGTTGCCTTGTTGGAAGAAGTGTGTAACTGGGAGTGGGCTTTGAGGTTTCAAAACCCATGCCAGACCCAGTCTCTCCCCACAATGATGAAAATGTTCTAAGCCTCTGAAACTGTAAACAAGCCCACAATTAGAAGCTTTCTTTAATAAGAGCTGCCTTGGTCATGGTGTCTCTGCCCAGTAATGGAACAGTGACTAAGACAAGTTGGTTAATGCCAATTGTATCACCAATGATCATAGAAGTGAAAATGGCAAAAACAATGTAAAGTAATCTGTGAAACTAAAATCACTGAGAGTATAGCCAAGTACAATAGAGGCCACTGGGAGACAGGAGGGTCAGAAGTCCACGACCATTTTCACCTATATATTGAGTCTGAGATTGACCTAGGCTAATGAGACCCTTGTCTCAAAAAAAAAAAAAAAAAACCTAAGATGTCCAACACAGAAAACCAGCAATCTCCCAAAATTAACAAGAGGGTGGGGAATACCAATCATCTAGCCAACCAAAATATCATTTAGCAAAATCTTAGGAAATAACAAATCCCTTTCAACAATAGCCTTAAGTGTAAATGAACTCAACTCACCATAAAAAGAGGCAGACTGACTGTATTAGCTATCAGTTGTCCCAAAAAAAAACCAAAAAACCTAAATAGCAAAGATGTCCCAAAACTGAGTGTCAAAAGGTGAAAATCAACCTCCCAAACAATCAGAATCTATGAATAAGCAAATTTAGCTATTCTTATATCTGATAACGACTTCAAACCAAAACTAGTCAGAAGAGATAAATAGGGCCACTGTATATTAAAGGGAGAAATCATCAAACAGATATGACTATTGTAAATATTTGTACATCAAGTCTTGAGGCCTCCAATTTTATAAAACAAACACTAAAAGGCATAAAATGCCACATAGGTCCAGACACAATTAAAATGAGAGACTTCAATACCCACTCTCACACCCAGATAAGTCTTCTATAATTAAAACTCGGCAAAGAATCCTCAGAGCTAAATTATACCGAAGACCAATCGGACTTAACAAATATGTACAGAGCATTCCACCTCACAGATCGGGAGGCAATTCACATCCTTCTCAGCACTGCATGGGACCAACTCTAAACTGATCGTTATAAGTCAAAAAGCAAATATCAACATTATTGAGAAAATTCCTAATACGAACCAGTCCACAGTAGACTAGAAGTAGAAATTAAGACAAACTTCAGAAACTACAAATACTTGAGACCAAACAATATACTTTAAATTTTTATTTTATTTGCTATCTGTATGTGCATGATGTGCATGACACACGTATGCATGCTACAACACACATGTGGAAGTCAGAGGGTAATTTTGTTGAGTCAACTCTTTCTTTCCACCTTTAAGTAGACTCTGAGGATCGAACTCAAGTCATCAGGGTTGCACAGCAAGCACCTTTATCCACAGAGCCATCTCACTGATTCTAAATATTTGAATAAATAGTGAAGCATTGAGAAATTGAGGAGGAAATTTTTAAATTCCTAGAAACAAATAAAAATGATAGCACACCCTACCAGGTCCTGTAGAATCCAGCTAAGGTGGTCCTAAGAGGAAAATATAGAGCTATAAAAGATCACACCAAAAAGAAGAGAGATAATATGCTGGTTCACCTCGAGGCTCTAGAAAAACAAGCCAAACCCAGTCGATGGCAAAAAATAATAAAGATTAGGAGAGAAATTCATGAAATAGAGAATAGCAGATGCAATCAAACTAAGTTGTTTCTTTTAAAAATCTAATAAGGTTTTTAGCCAACTTAAAAAAAAAAATGAGAGAAATGACCCAAATCAATAAAATTAAAGATACGAAAAGAGAGCTGTTACAAGAAACCCCAATAAAATCCGGATAATTGGAACGATTTTGAAAATACATATTTGAACAAATTGGAAAATCTTGATGAACGGGGGTAAATTTCAAAGCACATGTGGCCTTCTGAAATTAAAGCCAGAACATAAACAATCTAAGCAGACCCACAACAGGCGAAGAGGCTGAAGCAGACAAAATTCCAGGGCAGAGTGGACTCACAGCTAATTCTACCAAACTTTCAAGGGAGAGCTATTACTAACATTTCCCAAATATTCCACAAACTAGAAGGAATAGAATGTTACCAAATTCATTTTAATAAGTTTAAGGGCTGATGAGATATAAGAAGGTAAAGACACTTGCCACCAAGCCTGGTGACTTGAGTTCAATCCCCATGATCCACACAGTAGGAGAAGACTGACTCCATGCACTGTCCCCATACCTATACACACACACACACACACACACACACTCACACACACACATACACAATTGAAAACCAACACTTGATAAAGGCATGCACATACACACACACAAAGAAAACTACATAGTTCAGGGTTTAAATGCACTTGCTGCTTTCACAGAGGACCAAGGTTCAGTTCCTAGCATCCACATGGCAGTTCAAAAACACCTGTAACTCCAGTTCAGGGGATCCAATGCCTTCTTCAGGCATCATGCATGTATGCAACACACCTATATACATACATACATACATGTAGGCAAAATACCCCCCAAAAAAATACAAAGCAAACTATAGACTAATCTCCCCCACCAATATAAATGTAAAAACCCTCAACAAAACACTCACAACTAAATTTGAGATCACATTAAGATCATACATCATGACCAAATTGGTTTCATCCCAGGAGTACAAGATTGGTTCAACACAGGCAATCAACTATTATAAAACACCACACTAATAGACTTACAGAGAAAGATCATGTGATCAATAGATCCAGAAAAGGCACTTGGCAAAGTACAACAAGACTTTGTGATAAAAGTACTGAAGAAACTAAGAGTCGATGGGCCACACTTCAACACAATAAAGGTCACGTAGGACAAACCTACAGACAGCATTACACTCCAGGGGGGAAAGCTGACACCATTTCCTCTAAAATATGGAATGAGGAAGGTTCATTCTCTCTCCACTCTTAGAATATAGTGCTTGAAGTGTTAAAGCAGTAACACAAGACAAAGATAGAAAAGGAAAAACGTAAGGAAGAAATCAAGTTATCCATATTCACTAACAACATGATTCTGTACCTAAAAATCCCCATGGCTTTACCAGAAAACTCTCAGACCTAAAAAATACTTTCAGTAAGGCTGCGGGGTAAAATAATCAATATGCAAAATAAGCAGTTTTCATATATATTAATATATATTGATAATAAACTTGCTGAAAAATAACCACAGGAAAAAATATTCATTTACAACAGTTTTTTTAAACACGTGGGCACATGAACATACAGACGATACTTAAAACAGGGGTCGAGGGAGGCTAGCTGTGTGTTCCGTATCTGGTGCTTCCTAACTGCAGGTGCAACTTGACCAGCCGCCTGGTGCTCCTCCGAAAGTATTTTGCTGGCATAACAGAACTCTTGAACTGTGAGCCAGCAGAGACGCCCTTTCTCCCCTGGGCTGTTTTGGTCAAGTATTTTGTCAGAGCGATGCATAAAGTAACTAATACACGGAGACTATCTGGAAGTGACACAAAACAGATGTGTAGCCCAATGGAGCAGAACAGAGGACCTCAGAAATAAACCTGTACAGCTACAACTAGCTAGTTTTTGAAAAAGGTGTCGAAAGTATACACTGGAAAATAGTGCTGGCAAACTGGATATGTATCTGCAGAAGAATGAAATTAGATCTATATTGTGGAAGTTCATTTTTTAGCTATGCACAAAATATTGTTTCATGTACTGTACTGACCTGGGTAAGGTCTTGGCGATCTGTATTGACTGCCTAGGTCTTGGCAATTTGTATTGACTGCAGGTGTTGGGTTTCAGTGAGGGATGTTTGATTGCACATGATCTGCACGTGCTATCAGTAGGATACCTGGAGAGCTCTGAAAGAATAAAAACACCTGAGCTCAGACACTCAAGGTTCCACTGTCATTATGGCATTGGCCATGATGGTAGTTCCCTCTGCTGAGGTCTGGCATGGTCTGCCCGTGTGAAATATGCCTCCTTGTCTTCTTGCTGAGCCACCACAGCAGCTAACAACTACAGATCTGTATTTCCTACACTGCACAAAAATCAATTCAAAGTGGGTCCAAGACTGATTTAAAACCTGAAATGCTGAGGCTAAAGAGATGGCTCAGAGGTTAAGAACAGTTGCTGCTCTTGCAGAGAACCCAAGTTTGGTTGCCTGCCCTTATATTTATTGTGCAGCCTGTAACTCCAGCTCAGGGAATCCAATATCCTCTTCTGGCCTTCAGTGGCATGTGAACATTTCAATACACAGACATATACATACACATGTTGCATGTCTTCAATCCCAGCACTCAGGAGGCAAACGCAGGCGGATCTCTGTGAGTTTGAGACCAGCCTGGTCTATATTATGAGTTTCCGGGACAGCCAGGGCCACATAGACCCTGTTTCAAAAACACCAAAAAATAAAAATTAGAGAAAAAAAAGCAGCCTGAAAAGCTGATATTGATAGAGGAGAGCACAATTCCAGGCAGCAAGGACTTCCCAGACTGCACAATGGCTCAGGAGATGGCCCTAAGAATGAACAAACAGGACTACATGAAATTAAGGAATATCAACAGAGTGAACAGACATTTATACTTCAGATAGAGATTACTATCTAGATTACATCCAGAACTTCAAGAATTTAACAGCAACCAAGCGCACTGCCAATAAAACACATGGGCAAATGCAGTGAATAGCCAATTCTCAAAAGAAAAAGCAAAATGGCCGATAAGTATCTTATAAAGTGTGTGGTATTCTTGGCTATGAGAAAACGCAAGTCCTACCGTTTTGAGCTACCCCCTCACTCTGGTCGGTTTATTATAAGAAAACTGACGACAAACATGCTGGTGGGAAAAGATAAATCTTTATCACCACTGGTATAAACGGGTACAACTATTATGAAAATCAGCATGGAGGGTCCTCAAAAGATTAAAAAGAGATTCACCATGTGACCCAGCCACACTACTCCTGAGCATCTGCTCAAAGGACCCCACACCCTACCACAGATCCCTGCACATCCACGTTTACTGCCACATCATTCATAACAGCGAGGAAGTGGAGCCGGCTTGGGTGCTGGAACAGAGGAACAGATAAGGAAAATGCGGGATACACAATAGAATCTTATTCAGCTCTAAAGAAAAGTGAAATTACAAGATTTATAGGTAAAAGGGGTGAATCTGGAAAGAATATTAAGCAAGGTGACCCAGACTCAAACATGTTCTCTCTCATATGCAGATCACGGCTTTCCATGCTTACACGTATGAACATAGATGGTACGACTATAGCTATAGGCTATGAAACTACAAAGACCAGCAGACGGGGAAGAGGTGTGGAAGAAGGGAAAAGCAAGAGGACACGTGTGACATGTAAGGGGAAGGCAGGCTACTGAGGAAAAAGGAAGAAAGAGACTCAAAATCAACTTCTGTTTGAAGCTGGAGAGATGGCTCTGAAGTTAAGAGCACTTGCTCCACAATCATGAAGACCAGAGTTCAGATCCCAGCACCCATGTAACAAGCCTGGTGTTCTCTGCAAACACTTGTAACCCTAACCCTGAGACACCAGCAGTTTTAAGAAGAGATCCTGCCCGCCTTAAAGGATCAGGCAGAGACTGATGGAGGGCATCCAACAACACTCTTCCTGGCTTACACGCACACAAACACACTAAATATTTTAAAAATGAAAATGCCATAGTGAAGCCTGAATTTTGTATGCTAATACTTAAAAACAAAGCAAAAATACACAAGCCATGTCTTGGCATAATTTCCTCCTGAGTTCCTAATTTTGGATCCTGCCAGGCGGAAGCTTGGGCAATTGAAGTTAGAACCCCTTCTGTTTCACCCTGTTTAAACTGGTGCTGAGCCTGGAGCATGTAAAGTCAGCTGTCCAGGGCTGCAATCTCTTTAGATGCTTCCCTTCTTCCTATACTGGAAGCCATTTCACCCTGTGGGCTAGGCAGGCTCTCATTCACTCTGGAGACTGCCCAATTTGTACATCTTGGGCAGTGAATGACTAAGCCAAGAGGTATCTCCCAAGTGTATTGGGTTGTGGGGAAGTAAGCCTACTCCTGCGGTCTACTTGTGAGGGACTCCTATCAGTGTTCTGATCTGTTTAACTGCTCTGGAGAAGGGAGGAGACTGCAGAAAATGTCTACTGGCCCTGAGCTTTCCAGTCTGTTCAGGAATATTTAATCCTTTAATCCAGCAGCATGGCTGCTCTAGGGTAGAAAGAATATAGCACAGGTCTTTAAGTAACCCAATTCAGATGGAAGTGATAGCAAATGCCTTTAATCCCAGCTCTCAGGATGTAAACAGAAACAGTCAGTTCAGAAGTATATCATGGCTCTTAGTTTCATGGTTCTCAGTTCAGAGTTCACAGTCAGTTCAGAATAAAAGCTAAGAAAGAAAACAGGAGTCAGTGTCAGACAGGAAGTTTGGGAGAAAAAGTCAGTCTATAGCGAGAGCAAGTTTGAAGCGTAGCAGAACAGTTCAGTCAGAGAAGTGACAGGAGTCAGTCAGTGCCAGCCAGAGTCAGGAGAGTTCAGTCAGAAACAGTCAGCCAGCTCAAAAGGTCAGTTCATTGAACCAGTCAGCTTGGAGAAGAGTTTGAGCCAGAACAGCAACCAGTTCAGTACAGCTCTAAGTCCAGAAGTTAGTCAGTGTAAGCTCAGTCAGTGATAAGCCTAAGAGGTTGAAACATTCTAGGTTTAGGCTTGAAGATTAGATCGTACGGTGGTTGAAACCCTCTAAGGACCGGGGATTGAATTAGCAAAGAATAAACTGTCCTCTGCCATGAACCCACAAAAACAAATAAATCAATGTTCAAATCAATGCCTACTCCAGTTCTGAGTCCTGCATGTAGAAGAGTGTGTGGCAGAAAGCAAGCCACAGTTTGAGTTTCCTGCTGGTCTTTGGGTTGTGGCTTTCAATCTCACAGAACTCCTTGCCAAGGAGGACAGAGCCACTGACTGCCAGCCACTCACTGGTCATTCTTGCCTGAGCTCCTCAGCTTAACTGTCCAGCCCAATCCATGGCTGTCTATACAGGCGGTTGACTCCTGACTTCTGACTGCTGTTATCAGGCCCCCACGGTAGCTCAGTTACATGCTAGGTTCCCTCTGAAGATGGCTTTTAGCTACAGTCCATTGAGATACAGAACATGGTAGACTGGACCTCTGTTCCGCTGCTGACCCGTCCTGATGAAGCAAGAAGCAGCAGAGCCTGAAAGCCCAGGTAAAGGATAACTCTGCTGGAGGCTACTGATGCCTCTTTACTGTTCGCCTTTCTGTTGGGGGCAGTTTTCTGCTGTCATGTTACTCCCTTCATGAAGGCTCTTCCTCTCTGTGGGACAGTCTGTTGTTTGCCATCCTGACTTCTCATCCACCACAGGAGGCAGCTTCTAGTGCACCATCTTACTCCAGAAACTGCCATTCTGGAATGTCTTCAAAATAACCAAGAATAAGGGCACAGAAGTTTTAGATGGCCACAATCATTGTTTTGAAGTGGGTGATAAATGAAAAGAGGAGTTCACTACATTTTGGGGAAAAGAAAAAAAGAAAGACATCTAAAGCCCAACATGCAACTCTTGAGCTTGTATAGCTTGCTTTTAGCTAGTTACGTAACAGCTCCTTTATCCTTTTTAAAGCCTTTGATTTTAAGTGCCTCCGCCTATTGAAATCATACAAAACAGGGGCTTTTATTCTGCCAGCCACGAAGTACCAATATTGAAGTACCAATAAAAGTCACATGACTACGGCTTCTCTGGGTGACGTCATGCTCAGCAAACCTTATCTATCCAGCCATTCTTGGCCCAGAGTTTATGACCAAAGGTGTTCTTCAACATGAAATATTGGGTAAACCAGTAGAACACTTTCATTTCTTTTTGAAATTTCTAAAAATATGATCCAAATTTTCACTCAAGCTCCTTGCTTCTAAAAGAAATGGACAAACGAAGAAAATGTAATTCTCTTACATTTACTTATTTGTGTGCGTATGTCGGGGTGTGGGTGCCGTGGCGCCCACATGCCACAGCACATACGTGCAGGTCGGAGGACAACTCCCAGGAGGAGGTTAGTTCTCATCTTGTACCATGTGGAACTGAGGTTGTAAGGCTTAACTCCTGAGCCACCTCTCTGTCTTGCTTATAGTTATTTGAGCTATACACACACACACACACACTTTGTTGTTGTTATTTTTCTCTGTGTATCCCTGGCTATCCTGGAACTCACTCTGGAACTCAGAGATCCACCTGCCTTCGCCTCCAGAGTGCTGGGATTAAAGGTGCGAGCCACCACCACCCAGCTCATGTTTCTTTTTAAAACTCAACTCATTAAAAAAAAAATTGATCTCCTCTGGCATGTACATCTCCATGCCAGAAGAGGGCATCAGACTCCATTATAGATGGTTGTAAGTCACCATGTGGTTACTGGGAATCGAACTCAGGACCTCTGGAAGAGCTGTCAGTGCTCTTATCTGCTGAGCCATCTTACCAGCCTCCCCTCAAAATTAATTCTTTTTCAATGGAAACATGTCATTGGTTCTAAGATGTACATTTTACCCACATTTTAAAGCCTCTGAAAATGAGGACTCATCTTATGCTCCGTGCTATTCTCCCATACACTTTCTTGTTTAGAATGACATCGTGGTAATATATCTGCCGTATGGGGTCTCACACTTACGATCTTCAGCACTCAGGAGGCTGAGGCAGGATGATCACAAGTTCAAAGCCAGCCTGCTGTGGAGAACCCCCCGATTTTAGGCCTAAATTCTGCCGTGTGATTTTGGCTGTATGCCTGTTCCTCATTTGGAACATTCTGCTGAGCAGGGCTGAGTCGTAAAAAGAACCTGCCTGGAGATAGCTTGTTTCAAGGAAGTCGAAGATTGCTTAAGGAATATTCCCTCTCTCCAGGAATGTTTAGCTTCACCTAAACATGAGAACCATGTGATTGTATGTATGCTTTTTCCTTTGTGATTAGTAACCTCGTGATTGTATGTATGCTTTGTCCCTCATGATTATTAACTTTGTAACTGCATGTAGACCTCTGAGGAAGAGGGTATAAGAACAAAAACCAAGAATAAAAGTTAGCTTCAGTTCCTGATGGGGCTCAAAGATACAGTGTGTCTGTTTTGGTCAGTCTCACTCCCTATCCAGCTACCATTCGACACCGGATAAGCGGGACTTATCAGAGAGACACATCAGACCTTTTGAGATCTTGTAGCAGAACTATGACAAGAAGCTAGAGAGATGGTGTCTTAGTCAGTGCTCTATTGCCGTGAAGACCATGACCATGACAACTCTTATAAAGGAAACATTTAATTGGGGCTGGCTTACAGTTCAGAGGTTTAGTCCATTGTCACCATGCCAGGAAGCATGGTGGCATGCGGGCAGACATGGCTTGAGCTTCTGAAACATCAAAGTCCATCCCCTGTGACACGCTTCCTCCAACAAGGCCACACCCAACCCTACCAGGACACGCCTCCTAATGGTGCCACTCCCTGGTGACCAAGCATTCCAATCTATGAGCCTATGGGGGCCATTCCTATTCAAACCACCACAGATGGCTCAATGGTTACGAGCACTTACTGCTCTTGCAGAGGACCCGGGTTCTGACCCCAGCTCATACATGGCAGCTCACAACCATATGTAACTCTAGTGGAATCCTATCCCTCTTTCAACCTCTGCAAGCTCTATGTGCACATATATGCACTAAGGCACACACCAAGGCATGTACAATTAAACCAATGTTTTTAAAAAAAATACGTAACAATGCAGTACTGGAGAGCTGGCTCAAGGGTTAAGAGCATAGCCCCTGATACCCACATTTGGGTGGGCAGTCATGTATGCGCAGTCACAACGCATAGCTAGTGGGAAGCTGTCTTTAAGAGCTGGTCTAAATCCTTTCACTTTGTAAGAGAGGACACTGGGGCCTGGTAGTTACAGGACCATCTCTGGATCAATTTTGTATTTTTAGTGTTCTAATGCTGGGCTTGAAGTAAGGTCTCTTGTGTGTACCAGACAAGAGCCCTACCACTGACTTACGTATCCTAGTCCATGAAGAAACATTTAGTTTCCATTCCTCAGAGGCTCAAGACAAGAATTCTGATGCTATTCATCATCAGAACCAAAAGTTTGTAGTATGTGCTTGCTTAGCATAGACAGTGACAACATAAAACTAGACACAGAAAAAAAATGATACATCACTGTTGATTCAATACATGAGTGAGAAGAGCCCCCGAGTTTCTTTCCCTCTATCTAATCAGCCAAGGAGATGGATGGGACACTTTAGAACAATCTGACACCTCCTAAAATGGAACATATTCACTTCCAGATCAAAATGGAAATCAGGATAAATCAGGCTTTGCACTAAGTAACCCTTTACAGAGAGCATCAGAGGTAACACAGGTTGGTACAGGGCTGTTTGAAAACCTGTTCACAACCGTCAGCAGCATTCAAAGGCCTGAAACCGCACACAGCAATCAGTGTTAGAGGTAGCCCTTCCCCTTCCCCTCACCAACGTGGCCTGTTCTACGCAAAGTCAGAAATGTAATCAGACACACGGCACATACTCAGCAAAAGTTTGTTTTTGTTGTTCTTTTTTTTTGGCAGTGGGGGAGGGGGATGCTGAGGATGGTACCCAGAGCCTCATTCCTGCATGCATGTGCTCTAACAGCAAAACATACCCCCAACATTGACAATCACTTCTGAAATTCAGTTTTCAGCCTTTCTGCTGGGCATTGCTTCTATAAGGGATTTATTTATTTATGTGTGTGTGAGTGTGTGTGTGTCTGTGAATGCACATGCTAGGACAACTCTACCCAATAGGTTATCCCCTTTCACCTTTCTGCAGGCCACCTAGGATCAAACTCTAGCGGCCAGGCTAGCATAGCGAACACCATTCTCTGCTGAGCCATCTCATCAGCCCTGGGCATTTTTTTAAAACAACTATCGTCAGTGTTTCATCAGGGAAACATAGCTGGCACACAGAATCTGTGAAAAGGTGAAGTGCCAATGAAAGATTAGACTTATTAATTTCTTTGCTAACACTGACCTTTATGTGCCTTGGGCTGTGCATTAGAATCGTCTGGAGAGGTTTTTAACTCTGGCCCCACCCTAGACCAACAGGATCGCAATCTCTCCTGCAAAGTGCAAATGAGTGCTACCCAGGTGGTCCCAACTACAACCCAGTTAGGACCCAGCTGCTCTCTGGTTTTTGAATATTAAATGCTCTCCAACCTGAGCAAGATAAACTAGCAATCCTGAGAACCCATGGTCTGAAATGTCAACTAACTGAATACAAAAATATAATTTTGACAATTTGTCTTTTTCAGTCAAATATATCAGATCTGGCTGTCCCTCTTCTCTGGGTATTTTTTGAAGACAGGCCTCTTAAATTCACATATTTTTCCTCCATATACTTAGGGTGAGTATGAAAAACAAACTAACAGAGGAAAAGGAACATCACCCGGACTCCCCCACCCTCTTTGGTTGGTCTTTCCAAAAGAATAAAAATAAATAAAGACTAACTTCTCTTAAATGTTTCAAAACAAAATAATTAAAATGCCTGGGTAAGCAACCATGAAACTTAATGAGCTATTTCCTCTATCTTTTAAGTCACAGGCTCAGGGTTATCATGGAAATAGCTTCACAGTTTTGATTCTGCCAGCTCACTGTGGAACAGCATCAAGGTCTGTGGCCTGCAGGGTTCTGCCTGCTCCCCTTCGGCCATGTAAATCTCAGCCTCCTCAGCTGCTGCCTGGCAACTAATTATCCAAGATCATGATGACAGTTTCCCAGCCTAACTTGAGGAGGCTATCCAGCCCTGATGAAGGACACAATCACGAACAATCATGAAGAAGACAGTTCTAATTGCTCCAATCTTCAATTTTTCTCCCAAGGAAAACATCACGGGTGGTTAAGTAGACTTCTAAGGAAAGCACAACTCTCTCAATGGAAGGGATCGTATCTTTCAAGCAGCCATTAAAAAGAAATATCCAGAACCTCCCAATCCACTAATCAAGCCATTTTGTTTGTCTTTCTCCCATCAGGTGGTAAGAGGAATCAAACTAATAATCCCAGGCTGCCTGGTGAAAACACTAATGCATTCTACCATGGTTAGGGCAGTCCAGCTGAGGGGGAAGAGCTGCATACACACTCCATCCAGCATAGGCAAGCCTCAGCACCATGCCTAACAACACTATGCCGGTTGGTGTAGTACTCCACTTACATAAACGTCCATAAAACACCAAATCTAGAGCCCAGCAGTGGTGGTGCACACCTTCAATCCCAGCACTCGGGAGGCAGAGGCAGGCAGATCTCTGTGAATTTGAGGCCAGCCTGGTCTACAGAGTGAGTTCCAGGACAGCCAGAGCTACAACAGAGAAACCCTGACTAGAAAAAAACAAAAACAAAAAACAAAAAAAGCCAAATCTGTAGGGAGAGAAAGTAGATTCGTGGTTGCTAAGGAAGAGTGGTAGTGGAGAAAGGGCCTGCCCACCAATCACCAGGAGGCATCACTTTGGATGTGATGGAATGTTCTAAAATTGGACTACGGTGAGGATCATAAACTTACGAGAAGTCACTGAATCTTGTTCTTTAAATGGATGGATTCCATGGCGTAAATTGCAACTAACCAAAGCTAGTTTTAAAACAGGTATTATAGCCAGGTGTAGTGATGGATAATTGGCACTGAGGAAGGCTAAGGCAAGAGGATTGTGAGTTCAAGGTCATCATGAGCTTGAGTAAAACTATGTCTCAAAAAACAAAACAAAACAAAACAAACAAAAAATACTAAAAGTAAGGGCTGTCCAGATCCGGCGTTCCTCAGCTCCCCTGCAGCTGTCCCCAGTGACTAAGACTAGCTTGAGTTCCATTCTTTCTCCATGCCCATCATGAAACGTCACTTTAATAGAATTGGGGGTAGGGGGTTACGCATATTACCAAATCTAAAGTTCTGTGTAATCTCCAAATCTGAGACTGGAAAGACAAACAAGGGTGAATCTTTCCTGCTCTAGAAAAAGAAGAAGAAAGAAAATGGAAATATTGCCTGGAGGTTAGAGCCACTCTACAACGTACCTACCCTGTCCAACAAATGACCCGTCAAGGAAAACCGCTCTCTGGCAGAAAAGAAGTCGGGAGGCCGAGCCCCTAATGAGTAACGGGGGTCTTGGGACAAGTTTTCCATCACAACATTCACCAAACGCCGGCTGCTTTTACTTTAAAAGTAGACGCTTTTCCCACGGGGCGCGAAGTTGGGAAGTTTTGTTCTCAAGACCGGGTGGCGCTGCTCTGCACCCCGCTGCGACTGCGCGGAGGGGCGGCCGACCGGTCACTCTGGGGTCCGCAGTCACCCACGACCGACCTCGACCGGCCCCTGCGCGCCCTGCGCCCCGACGCCTCTCCCCCGCCCTCGTCCCCAGACGCCACCGGCGACCTGCACGCCTCCCCGAGGGGACTCCGCACCGCAGGGAGAGGCGCCAGCCCGCCGACCTCCCGGGGGCCTCCGGGTGGGGGTGCGAGGGCGGAGCCGCCCTGCCCCCGCCCTGCCCGGGCCCCCTGCCTTGCCTGGGCCCCGGGACCGCTCCCGACCCCCGCCCTGCCCCCGCCCGCGCCCCCCGCACAGTGCTCATGCGCGCCGCCGGCCTTTATAGCGGCCGCGGAGCCGCGCTCAGCGCACTCGGGTGCAGCCGGGCGGATCCCACGCAGGTGCGGGACCCAGCTTGGCGCGCGGGGTCCGTCCCTGTCTACCTCCGTGTCCTGGAGTGTCCCCCCCGCGCCGGTCCGCGGTGGCTCCGCGTGTCCGGGGCTGCTCGTTCTGCTGCGGCTGGGCTCTCCTGCCGTCGCCAGCGTCCGAGGAGCGCGGGGCCGTGGGGTCCCCGGCGAGCCACGCTCACGCCTCGCTCTCCCGCAGGTCTACGCAGACCCGCGCCATGCCCGCGTCCCGGAGCCCCGCTCTCTGCCTCGGTGGGTACGCGCCTTCGCCGCCCCGCCCGCCTGGGCGGAGGCTGCAGCCACCTCGCTGTCCTCTCTCCGCAGGTGCGTGGCTGCTGCTGCTGCTGCTGCCCCGGCTCGTGCGCGCCGAGGGAGCCGGTGAGTGGGGTGCGGGCGGAGGAGGTTGGAGGTCGGGGTGGGTCCGGAGAGGCTTGCGGAGGGATGCGGGCTGGAGAGGCGGAGACGCGTCCGCACCCATCCCCAGCGTACACCCCTCGGGCTTACCTGTTCCCCGCGCCAGACCCCGGGGCCCGACGGGGCGCCCCGGGACCGCTAGTCCCGAGTTACTGCGTCGAGTCCGGGTCCCATCCCACAGAGGGACGGCTCACGCCCTGTCCCCACCTAGCATCACTTGGCTGGGCGTTTGCGCGTGTAGCCCCGTGGAAAGCGCCCCAGGCGGGTCCTGTCACTCGCTGGGAGCCTCAGAAGAGTTTGTGGGAGTCCGAGTGTGTGTGCTTCGGTATCTTTTCTGCGGTGTAAGAGACGGTTTCTTTTTAAAAATCTAACGTTTGCTTTTCTTGAGAGTAGAAATGGTAAGTACCTGTTCATCTTTTGCCCAATGAAGTCAGGGTTAGCTGCTTCAGGACTCCAGGGTCGTTGCCTCTACTCCCGTCACTGAGAACGGGAAAGCTTGGGATTTTTGATAGAGATGCTGGACTCCTGTTTGGAGTTAGCATTTTAACCCATCTGAGGAATTGATCTTGCGCCAGGCGTCTTCCCCTTTCTTCCACAGACAAGGATCCTTAGCCGAGGCAAGTTACCTTGCAAAACCATCCCGTCTTCCCGGGTATGGGAGATGTTTTTTGAAACATCTGTTTCCAAAAGGTCTTAGATAACTACATTTTTCCTGTGTTTAGAAAATCATAATTAATAACCTTAATCTCGATTTAATCGACAGTAAATTGACAGGTTACCATGTCAGGGTTTGATGTAATTTAACAAATTAACACTTTTCATTAGTAACTTTCTTGTTTGCTTTTTGAGGAGGTGTCATTCTGCAACTAAGGCTGGGCTGGAACTCACTGAGTAACCCACCCACTTTAATCTCAAACTCAAGGCAAATCTCCCTCCCGAGTGCTGGGACCCACTGTGTGAGCCACTCTGGGTCCAAAACCTTATTGGTGTATTGGTCAGACTGATTGTAAGACTTGAGCATATTAACAGTGCTTTCTCAAAAGTACTTGCTGTCTTCCCTTTGGACAGATAGGGAGGAAGCAGTAATCAGATTTAAGTAGATAAAATACAGGGTCCTGTTCTTGGGAGTTGTAAAATGCTCCTTAGGCTAACTAACTCTATGACTTTCATTTCCTTATTTGTAAAATAAAATGTGTGACTCAGTAATACTCTGTGGATCCAGGCACACAGTCTAACTGGTTGGTTTATGTGAATGTGAGATTTTAAGGCTCTGGCTTAAAATCAGGAAGCGAGGCTAACCAGTGCCCCTAAAAGGGTAGCTTCTAGATATTTGCATGTGTGTGTGAAGAAACTCCACAGAGACTCAGTCCAGATTTACTGTCATCATAAACAACTGTAAACAGTTGAGAATGAAGACTAGATCAAAGGCTAAGGTTATTTTCTCCTTCTGGTGTACTTTCAATTACATTTTCCAAATTGACTGCAAGCTGGGAACATAGTCACATTAGATATGTGTAGTAACTGGGCCCTAGATTAAATTAGAAGTCCGTCTTGACTTGCTAACATTTAAAACGGTGCCAACACTTAGGTTGGTATTTTAGTAGAAGTATAGAATTGGAGGGGGGAGTAAAAATAACCTCATACCCACATTCCCTGCAGTACCCGGTAGAGAAACCGTAAGAGCTCTTACATAGCGTGTCCTTTCTCTTCAGTTCCCATCGCTGTCACCTGCTTTACCAGAGGCCTGGATATCCGAAAGGAGAAAGCAGATGTTCTCTGCCCAGGAGGCTGTTCTCTTGAGGAATTTTCTGTGTTTGGGAACATAGTATATGCTTCAGTGTCCAGCATATGTGGGGCTGCGGTCCATAGGTGAGCTGGAACGTGGGAAGGGCTGTGCTGGTGGGAGTGACACAAACATAGCTACTTCCTTCCCCTTTTGGCTGATTGGACCTGTTTCCTTCCTGCTCCCTTCTTTTTGCTGCCAATTTTGGTCATAGAACCTGGATAGATTTTTAAGGTTTTCCTGAGTGTTCTTGCATCACCAAATGTGCAAGAGAAACTTTCTGACAATGAGCAGATTGCATTACTTTTTAAAAAATGTGTGTGTATGTGTGTGTGTGTGAGAGAGAGAGAGATGTGTGTGCACACACCAGCCATAGGTGTTTGGGTGCCGATGGTAGCTTGATAAGGGTGCTGGATCCATTTGAGCTGGAGTTATATGTGGTCATGAACCACTTTATGGTGCTGCGAACTAAACTTGGGGCTTCTGGAAGAGCAGCAAGTGCTCTTAACCACTGAGCCATTTTTCCAGCCCTGCATTAGTGTCTCTAGAATGTTCCTCACTGTGTCATATGTTATAGAGTTTTCATACTACATAAGTCATTGTTTTACCTTCCATCACAAGTCTCAAAGTAGACACAGCTTTGTTCTGGTTTCCACACGAGGAAACTGAACTCAGAGTTCTCAGATCTCTTGCTGAATGTCATTATGGTAAACCAGTGCCAACCCCTAGTGTGATTTTTAAAATACAGTCCAAGGACACATGCAGCCATTACTTTAAGAAAATGGGCACCTTTTATTAATTCTGAACCTTTGAGATGGAGGAAACAGGATACCCATGTGTTCTTATCATACATTAAAAAGTTTGACAGCACAACGTCATTTCCCCAGACACCCTTGTTTCTGTGTGAGTCCTAGAAGGCCAACAGCAAGCATCCTTAGGCATCTTCTCCACTCAACTGCTTTCCTGACCAATCAGAGCAATAGACAGCCTGAGTCAGTTGGATAGCATCTCAGCTGTAACCCTTGCATTGCAGGGGAGTGATTGGCACCTCTGGGGGACCTGTTCGTGTCTACAGCCTTCCCGGTCGAGAGAACTATTCATCAGTGGATGCCAACGGCATCCGGTCTCAGATGCTCTCCAGATGGTCTGCTTCCTTCGCGGTGACCAGTAGGTACAATTCCGTTGTTCTCCGCTGTACACAGATACTTCCCACTCCCCAAAAGGGTGTTCTGCTCTCCTTAGCCCTTTTTGACTATGATGGAAAAACTTGTAGTCTAGAAGTCATCTATGGGACAGAGTCACTGAAACCAAACCTGGGTGACTGGGGAGGTGGGGAGGGTGAGTAGGGGGTGGAGAGTGGGTAACAATCTTGATCCGCACAGCAGAAACTGATAATGAAATTGTTTGCAGTATGAATGCCTAGATACTTAGCAAGTAACAAACTGACAAACTAGTGAATTCAGTTCTTGGTGATCTTTTCAAATACATCAAGAATGTGGTTTTGAACCTAGTGGTGGTGTTTTTATCTGACCCGCCACTACCCCCTTACTCATCACATAGAACTTTAGAATCCCAATGTTCTGTTGGCAGAGAAAGAAAGAGAAAAACAATAAACTTCTCATTTCAACAGAAGGCAAGAGCAGTACCCAGGAAGCCACGGGACGGGCAGTGTCCACAGCCCATCCACCTGCAGGTATGAAACACAGAGCTGATCCCCTTGTTGCCTGGCACATAACTGGAGTTATAAATGTTGGTAGAACTTTCCCTTCAAAACACTAATGTTAAAGAGGAGCAAAGCAGTTTTCTCATTTTACCAATGTATTTTGGATGGAAGCATTCTACTTTATATTTCACGTTTCTTCTCTTCTTTATTTTAAACCTAGCTCATCCAGGCTCAGGGAATCCTTTCAATGGACCATGTGTAGAATCTGGCCAAGCACTTCTTCCCAGCTGTTTGCTTCATTAAATCCTCTTAGTTTCTGCACTGTTCCATGACTAAAAGAAATCAGTGTGTGTGTGCTACAAAAAAAATGTGCAGGGATTTTTTTTTTCTCCAAAAAATAGTAGGCATTTTTTTAAATTTTATTTAACGAAATTTATATGTATATGTTTTTTAATGTTTTTATGTGCGTGGTGTGCATTCAGGCAAAGACAGAACGAGTGGTGGCTATTCTGGAACCCAGGATACATGCTATTGTAACCTGAGCTGCTTGATGTGGATGCTGGGAATTAAACCTGGGTCTACTGCAGACGCAGTAAGCACTCTTACCTGTCGCTCCATCTCTCTGGCCCTGGCAGTGGACATTTTAAAGCCGAAGGAACTAAGAACAAGTGGCTCTGTATCCCCAATCCTGCTTCAGCTGTGACTTTAAGATATCAAAGCTTGGATAGATACACACCGATTAGATACACACCAATAACATAGGCCTGCCACAGCTCTGTTGTGTGTCTGTGTTGGAGCATTGCTTTCCCAGCCCAGAAGACTGTGAAATGAACTTAAAGGCCTTTCTAAGAATGGCACTCCTTGCCATGGGCTCCTCCCAGTGGGAGCTTCCTGCTACATAAATGTCTTGTTGCCTTTGTTTCAGGTAAACGACTAAAGAAAACACCAGAGAAGAAGACTGGCAATAAAGGTAAGCCCAGCGTTCACATTCACGGGGGAAATGGCATTTCCTCCAGCTGCTCTTGAGACTAATGAAGCTCTCTTTTGGCTTTCTGCAGACTGTAAGGCAGACATTGCATTTCTGATTGATGGAAGCTTTAATATAGGGCAGCGCCGATTTAATTTACAGAAGAATTTTGTTGGGAAAGTGGCACTAATGTTGGGAATTGGAACCGAAGGACCACACGTGGGTCTCGTTCAAGCCAGGTACCAACTTTGATAAACTGGGAGATTATGCGTGTCTTGAATGATGACGGTCTTTAATCCTAGCACCCAGGAGGTAACAGCATCATGGCACCTCAAGTCAGCTTTGTATCTATCTCTGTGAGTTCAATGCCAGCCTGGTCTATGTAGCAAATAGACCTGCCAGGGCTGCAGAGTGAGACCCAGCCTTAAGGGAAAAAAAAAAAAAATCAATCTCCACAAGCACTTGCAAGCAAGTGCAAAGGTTCTCAACCTCCAATACCACAAACAACAATGATCGCCTCTGTGGGTCTTAGGCCTTAGCGAACTGTAGAACTGTATGCTATCTGTGAGAGCACCAGAAAGGGGACTTAATGGCCTGGGAGCCTTACACAAACCTTTCTCCACTTCGCTCAGTTCCTGGGTTTTCTTCTCTGGAAGAAGGGACAATGGGCTCTCCATTTCCTTTCTTTACTTTGCCATTATTCTTTTTAACCCTTTCCATGTTCCTTCATGTTCCATCACCCTTGGGCACCCGAAGCATGGCCTCTTTTTTCATCCCTGTAAAAGTGATATTAGTGATTTTTCCACACTGTAATACGTTCCTTAGTAGGAGGCTTGAGAAGTCGGTAAAGTACACAGAAGCACATTCCTCAGACCAAGCCCTTCAGATACCATCTTTGTTAAGTTGCATTTCCTTTCTGAATTTGAGACATTTGTCTTTACGCGTGCTTTTCCACATCTCAGGCTATAAAGGTGTTGTACCCCGTTTGCTCACCCCTTTGTGTTGTAAGCATCCCTCATGACAAATGTGCATTACAAATTGTTTCATAGTTTTCCTTTGCAAACTTGTTTAGATGGTCTCCATTGGCTTTCACTGAAACAGTGACCTGTGATGAGAAGCCTTATGTCAGCTTTCTGACTCATCTTTGATTATATCACTCAGCGAATTCCCGAATGTGAAGTTCTGACACTTTAAAATTCTCAGATAAAAAGAGCTAAATTGCTTTATTGAAAGCTCAGCTAATGATGGCCCACACCTTTAATCCCAGTGCTTGGGAGGCAGAGGCAGGCAGATCTCCGTGAGTTCAAGGCCAGCCTGTCTACAGAGTGAGTTCCAGGACAGCCAGAGTCACAACAGAGACACCCGGTCTTGAAAAGCTAAATGGAAAAGAAAAGTAACAAACAGAATATTAACCAGTGCTTGTGGTGGTGCTAGCCTGGCCTCCTACACTGCTGTCAGTGTTAGCTGAACTTTTTTATTATTATTATTGTTTTTTGAGACAGGGTTTCTCTGTTGTAACTCTAGCTGTCCTGGACCTCATTCTATCTGTAGACCAGGCTGGCCTTGAACTCACAGAGATCCGCCTGCCTCTGCCTCCTGCGTCTGTTACTGTTTATAGTTGGTTAGGGTTAGAAGTTATTTAACTATACAACACAACCATTTTACTCTCACCTTTACAACACTGAGCCCTTTATTGTGTTGATTTAAATGCAATACAGTTTTATGAACATCCAGGCAAGTTTTTTGCACTGATTTGTTTTGTTGTTTTCTGAGACAAGGTTTCTCTGGAACTCACTTTGTAGACCAGGCTAGCCTTGAAGTCAGAAATCTACCTGTCTCTGCCACCCAAATGCTGGGATTAAAGGCATGCACCATCATGCCCGACTTAAGTACTGATTTTTACATTTTCTAAGTATTTTGATTATTATAGCTTCGCTGTATAGTTTAGCATCCCCTGAGGCAATTCTCCATGACTTGTTTCTGCTAATTTAATCCTATGCTTTTTTTTTTTTTTTTTTTTTTTCCAAAATGAAAGCAGCATTAACCTGTGTACTCAATTTTTCTGTTTTAGGAAATACTAAAATAAAGAGCTCATATTTAAACAGAACAGAATGACCCTTGCATCATTAACAGTGCGAAAATAAGATGGGTCTCCTAAGTCAGAATCTGGATAGGTTAAGTGGCTACTGAAAGAGTAACCGAACCGTGAAATCCCATTTTGTGACCCAGCATTCCACTAGGATTGCATAAACCAGCAGGTGCGCGGAGATAAAATCCGAGCTGCTCTTGTCATTCAAAGAACCTTGAAAAGAGTCCGGTACAGTGGTACACATCCTCAGTCCCACAACTGAAGCTGAAGCAGGAGGTCTTAAAACAAAAGACCAAAAGTGACATTAAAATGGCTACTTATGCTAAAAGCTTAAAAAGTAGCACTTAATGAAATACTGACTTTAAAGATGTGCTTTTGTTTTACTCAACATGGTCTCGTGTGTGTGTGTGTGTGTGTGTGTGTGTGTGTGTGTTCATGTGCACAGGTGCACATGCATGTGTATGCAGAAGGGAGAGGACCACTTCAGGTTTTATTCTTCAGGAACCATTTTTGTTGTTTTAGACAGGTCTCTCACAGGCCTGGAACTGGCCAAGTAGGCTAGGTTGGCTGGCCAACATGCCCCCCAGGGATCTGCCCCTCCAAAACTGGGGTCACAAGTCTGGGCCCACACACTCAGCTCTCTTTACATGGGTACTGGGGATCAAACCTAGATCCCGGCCTGAGCCATCTCCTCAGTCCTCAACATGGTCTCTAATGAACAAAATATAGTTAAGAGTGACTGAAATTCTTTAACTAATAATCTCATAACTAAGATTAACAGATGTCATTGTTATTATATAAGAAAATTTTAACAGTGTAGTATTTGACAGTGCACTTCCTTGTACCATTTCCCATCTTTAAAATGTCAATCTTATGGGCTAGAAATAGGACTCAGCAATTAAGAGCACGGGTTGCTCTTCCAAAGGACCCACATTCAATTTCAGCATCAATGTGGTCGTTCACATATGTCTATAACTCCAGTTCCAAGAGACCCAACATCCTCTTCTGGCCTCTGTGGCATTAGGCACACACATGGCACACTGACATCATGTGCAAATCACCCGTACACATAATTTAAAATGTCAACCTTAGTGTCACTGACACTGTCCCTTTTGGCCAGAGAGACCTAAGCTGATAGACTACTCAGTGCTTCTGGGGCTATACACCGGAGCAGAATTCCCACATCCAATTATTTACCTACCTGGTGCCCACCTTGCAGACTTCCCCTGAAGCTAGAACCCAGAGCCACACCGCATTCACCAGCTGTATACATATAGTCTGTGAGCCAGTATGTTGTGACAAGAAACTGAACCTGGGTCCTATGCCAGTAACTTTTTTTTTTTTTTTTGAAGGACATCTAACTGCTTATTTTGCCTTTCCTGAAAAATTTTCTTTTTCATTCTTATAGTGAACATCCCAAAATAGAATTTTACTTGAAAAACTTCACTTCGGCCAAAGATGTCTTGTTTGCTATAAAAGAAGTAGGTTTCCGAGGGGGTAATTCCAACACAGGTAAGCACACTGCCTCAGGACTCAAGCATACAGAGATCAGAACTGAAAGCAGTATTGTGCCATTTATAAGACATGCTTCCTCCTATAACTTCAGTTTTGGCTGGATCTGCATCTCATCACCTGACAAGTGTCTATAATGGAAAATATACCAATGAGTTAGCTGATAATTGTTTTATTTTTTGGTTTTTTGAGACAAAGTCTATGTAGCCCTGGCTGTCCTAGAACTCACTCTGTAGGCCAGACTGTCCTCAAACTCCCTGCCTTTGCCTCCTGAGTGCTGGGATTAAAGGTATGCGCCACCAGGGCCCAGTACTGACAGTTCTAAAAACATAACCAAAAACACCTACAGCGTTGTGAGTTTATAATGAAAGATGGATGGATTTAACCCATGTAGGAAGATGGGACAGACTTTGAAGGCTCCTTGTTCCTTACCTGTCCTCATGGGTCAGGAGGGGCCAGAACACACCACAGGAGGGGGTGTGTTGTGTTTTGCCTTTAACTGATGGAAGTAAGGGAAGGGGAGATGGAGATGGGCAAGCGCAGTAGGTTGTGAAGACCAAAAATAGGTCTGAAGAATAATTAAACTTTCCCATTTCATAGATCTTTTAATAACTAAATCCCATAAATTAAATTCCTTAACTTAATGGCATTAAGTTGTTGCCCAGAAATAGAAATGTCATTTGACATGACAAATGCTGCTCAATTGCTTCTGTTTTTAGGTAAAGCCTTGAAGCACACTGCTCAGAAATTCTTTACAGCAGACACGGGTGTGAGGAAAGGGATACCAAAAGTGGTGGTGGTGTTTATCGACGGCTGGCCTTCTGATGACATTGAGGAAGCAGGCATTGTGGCCAGAGAGTTTGGTGTCAATGTATTTATAGTTTTTCTGTGGCCAAGCCAATCCCTGAAGAACTGGGGATGGTTCAGGATGTTGCATTTGTTGACAAGGTAAGGTGTGAGGGCTAGTTCCAGCTAATGGGTGGGAGTCATTCAGTTTGGGATCCCTTAAGCCCAGTACTGACAGGCCCATAACTAGATTAATGAACATGTCATGTTTGATATGTTTGAGGTGGGCCTGGAAGAGCAGAACTGTAATCCCAGCCACTCATGAGGCTGAGGTAATAAGATTACAATGTAAAACCAGCCTGTGTCAACACAGTAAGACCCCTACCTCAAAACAAAGAGTAACAAAAGGACTGACATACATGTGTAAGGTTCTAGGGCCAATCTCCAGTACTCCATAGTTTGTAAAATACTACACAACTTTTGATCTTTTAAGGTATGTTTTGTTTTCCCCTATTAGGCTGTGTGTCGGAATAATGGCTTCTTCTCTTACCACATGCCCAATTGGTTTGGCACCACTAAATACGTAAAGCCTCTGGTGCAGAAGCTCTGCACTCATGAGCAGATGATGTGCAGTAAGACCTGTTACAACTCGGTGAATATTGCCTTCCTGATTGACGGCTCCAGCAGTGTTGGAGATAGCAATTTCCGACTCATGCTGGAATTTGCTTCTAACATAGCCAAGACATTTGAAATCTCAGACATTGGAGCCAAGATAGCTGCTGTACAGTTCACTTACGATCAGCGCACAGAATTCAGCTTCACTGACTACAACACCAAAGAGAATGTCCTAGCTGTCCTTGGGAACATTCGCTACATGAGTGGTGGGACAGCTACTGGGGATGCGATTTCCTTTACTGTTAGAAATGTATTTGGTCCCATAAGGGACAGCCCCAACAAGAACTTCCTGGTAATTGTCACAGATGGGCAGTCCTATGATGATGTCCGAGGCCCTGCTGCAGCTGCCCATGATGCAGGTGAGATGGTTGTTCTTCGTACTAGGAATAAGGGGTCCTGTGAAAGTCTAAGAGTCAATAAAGACTCAGGCATTTTTGTTGAAAGGACCCTCGCAGTGTGAATGTATAGTCTACGAACTTTACAGTCTGAGTGATTGAACTGAAATTCTTCCAAGTTTCACTGGAATCCCTTTGGGAGTTTTTGTTTTGTTGTTTTTGTTTTTAATCACCAGATTTTCACTCTAGTGTTAATGATTAGTTTAAAAACTAACAATTTACTATAAATTTTTCAAAAGATTAGCGTTTTTCCTGTATGTGCATCATGTGTGTACCTGGTACCCATGAAGGTCAAAGAAGGCATCAGATCCCCAGAAACTGGAGTTATGGATGGCTGTGAACCATGTGGGTGCTGGAAACACAGTTCCCATTCAAGAACAACAAATGTTCCTAACTGCTGAGCCATCTCTCTAGCTCCAAGACTTAACAATGCTTGATTATTGGATTTACCAATATAACTTCAAAGACTGAAGTAGAAAAAACAAACTATCACTAGCCTACATTCCTCACTCAGTGCAATCTTCTCCATTGACACATCCTTCTGTCAGCCTCACTTTAATGTGCTATTGGGGCTCCAAAATGATGTCCAGAAGCGACAATAGCAGGGAGTCTTTTCTCACTGTCGGATACCTACTGCAGGGTCTTTACAAACATGATAGATCAGCTTAAGGATTCCTTCTGTTTCAATGCATTGTCTTGAATAGATTAACCATCCCAGTATTTTCATCAAATTATTAATATATAGTAAATTACAGATAGCAAAGCTTTTGACCAATCATTTTTGCTATAATCAAAATGACTGTAATCTACCTCAAAACTTAGCATAGCTTTCACTTCAAAATGATTAGGCAGTTTTTTCCTGTAGCTATGTATTAATGTATGGACTATCTAACTCTATACATATGCTAGACCTACTTTTAACTCATTTGTAATATTTCCATTGTAGGTATCACCATCTTCTCTGTTGGTGTGGCTTGGGCACCTCTGGATGACCTCAAAGATATGGCCTCTAAACCCAAGGAGTCACATGCTTTCTTTACCAGAGAGTTCACAGGATTAGAACCAATTGTCTCTGATGTCGTTAGAGGCATTTGTAGAGATTTCTTAGAATCCCAGCAGTAATTGTGATACTCTGACAACTCAAAGAATAAGTACAAGGGAATCTAACATGCAAACTGTATTCTCAATACCTAAGTAACTTTATAGCTTACCAGGATCAGTAAATACATCAACAGCATTCATCTGAAGCTCCCAATTTAGACTGGCTAAGGCTTGATAATCAGGAGCCTTAGGGACTCAGCAAAGAGATGTCATGGATTAAAACTGCAGAGTTCAAATACATACATGAGTATGTAAGCTCTGCAGCTCAATAAAAGAACCTGACACTTAGACACAAAGCACTGTTCCTTCTTCAGTTCCTTCACTCTGCATTGACTGTGCAAGGAAAACAGCAGCTTTGAAACACAGATCAAGTACATCTGATTTCAAGCACAAATATTTCGACCCATGTGGATGTTTTCTTAAAACTAGCCAATGATAGACAGCTGTTATTTCAGGTACTAGTCATAACTACACATCATATGGGATCATGTATCAAGCTTCTATTGTAGTGTTTTCATAATAACTTAACAGTAAAAAATACCACACTGGGTAAAGATAGGATTGCCTGGTATTTTTCTATTTATATCCTTAATTTTAAGTGTATAAAAAGGCATGTACTCCAAGCACTGAGAAAATGTTTAAGCAGGTTAAAAGATTTTTGAAAAAAGGTGTTTCAAGTATTGTAACAAAAAATACATGGCTTAATAGCTTGGATATGTCAATAATAAAACTGCTAGTGACTTACTAAGTGCCTATTTATTAACACTATTTTCTTTCTAGAATGACAAAAATTCCACTGTGAACTAAGTTGTAAAATAATCTCTTTCATTACATACTGAATGCTTATTGCAGGCATCATCGCAGCCACTACCAGGTTATCCAGTAGGTCATGCTTTTGAGTACTTGTTTCAAGAGAAATATAACTACTGTCATTGAGAAACCACACTTGTGAAGTTGACATCAAAGAAAGCATCAAAATCCACACTGTGGATTAGAGCCCACAGGAGCTCTCACCACAGGAATCTATCACCCCCTCTTGCCTATCTCTCTAAACCAAGTTCTGTCCCTTTCCTTATTCACCTGTGGACCTGTGGACCACCAACTGACCTGGAGAAAGTATTGGTTGCTGACTCATGAGTTACTGGAGTAAACCCGTATTTCATAGCTCGTACAGAGTAAGGATTATGTGTAAGAAGTGACAGAATATTTCAAAAACTACATAAAAATTTGATAAATAGAACATTTCTCCTTCCTTCCTCTTTTATAAAAGGCTGCAAATGACTCATTGCAAACAAAAAGAATCTTACCATAAAGAATAGGTTTAATTTAACCTGACTTCTTAATTCTACAAAGGACAAATCCTCATAGCGTCTGAGGTAACCAGAGACGCTAACACTACGATTGTCAACAGAGCAAGAGAAATTAAATTTTTAAGATCCCAAGCATTTCTGTTAATAATCAAAGAAATAATAACTAAGAATACACAATAAAAAATAATTACTTTTGAAATAAGATAGCTTTAAACTCAGTCCTCCTGCCTCATCCTCTTCTATGGTGGGCTTACAGACATGTACCACGACATACAGCTTTAAAAATCAAGTTTTGAAAAGACATTACAATCCAGTTTCAGCAGGCATTTCAAATATGCTAGCTCATTTTGTAATTTTTTTTGCTTCACATTTTAAAGACAAGTCTCATGTATCCCAGGCAAAGCCTGACCTGCAGATCCTCCTGGGATCGCAGGCCTGAGAGCCACCATACCTGTGCCTGGCTCATCATTTTGTGACTTAAGGAGGTGAGGTGTTCGTTTTCAGTTAGTAAAAGCTTGAAAATGAGGAAAGTAAATACAATCATGGGAGACAAAAACCACTAAAACTGAAATACCATTAAAGCTTACACATAAAGCCAAATTATTTTCAATACAGAAACACACATAAAATGAAAAGACATTCAACCTTAGTCTCTTCCTATGTTTACTATCATTTAAAAAAATATAAAAAAGAAACATGCTATTTTAAAAATCCATTATGTTTTATGCTGTAAAAGACAAAGGCCTATGCACTGCAATAATAAGCAACTACAGTTAAATAGTCACGTGTTTTCAGAAGGCTGCAGGAAATAAAGTAGCTTTGAGGAAATTTATTATTTAAAAACAGGAGTGTGGGGGCAGAATGTCCCTTTAGTTTTTTCATTTTTCAGCTCAGAACATAGCATTTAGTGTGTCTGGTGGATATGGCGCATGCACACAAGACTGTGTGTATGCCTGTGCATGCAGAGGCCAGAGCAGGCTGTCTTCCTCCAGTGCTTTCCATATTCAACCAGGGGTCTCAGAACCATTGGTCTGACTGACCATTTAGGCTAGGTGCTTGTCATGAGCTCTCAGGATCCATCTCTGCCCCCTCAGCAGAGGGGTTATATGAATGCGCAGCCACTCGCTACTTCTGCACGGGTCTAGAGATTCAGACTCCGGTCCTCACACTTGCATGGCAAGCATACACTGAAGCACCGCCTCAGCCCAAGGAGCAACAAATGCGTTTCTAAAATCCTGAAGTCCCAAGTGTTTTTTACCAGCAGCAACTGAAAATCTTCTTTCAAACAGCCAACTTTTTGTATAAGGTAATTAAAATCCTGAAGTCCCAAGTATTTTTTACCAGCAGCAACTGAAAATCTTCTTTCAAACAGCTAACTTTTTGTATAAGGTAATTTTCTACTAATAAATAATGCAGTTTTTTTTTTCTTTTTGCTGAGCATTTTTGTGGAAATAAGTATAGCTAAACAAGACAACACTACTGAAGTGAAATTCAGATTTTAAAGTAATAGGATATCTAAGCAGGTATTTAAATTGCAGCTCTGAAATTTGGGGATGAAGATGACATTGGATGTCTTATTTTAATAGTTTAAAAGCTACCTCCGACCCTGGTGAGAAATAATTTGAAAAGTATCCTTGTAATGTTTCTGCTGTAAATGCAACTCCCTCACCCCCCAGACAGGGGTTCTATTATAACTCTGGCTGTCCTGGAACTCACTCTGTAGACCAGGCTGGCCTCGACTCAGATCCACATGCCTCTGCTTCCCAAGTGCTGGGATTAAAGGCATGCACCATCACCACCCAGGTCTATTGCAATCTTACAAAAATATCATCGAATACTAGAAAATATAAAAAGAATAGCATAAAAACACAGAACTCACTAAGAAATCACCTCCATGTCCTAGTTTAATTGTAGAGAGTATTGCACTTTTTATTCAACACGAAATGATGTAGCCAACAGCAACATACAGGTACACAATTTAATATTTATTATATGCATTTTATATACATTATTTTTCAATAGCTGTACGTTTGCTTTGTGGTACAATCTTAGAAATTTGCTGATTCATAGTCTGTAAAACAAAAACCTTACAAAACTCATCAAAACTCGCAAACTGATCAGAAAAGGTTTTTGGAAGACTAGAAAAAAATATTTTATTGTTTTAATCATGCATTACACAAAGAAAATCTTTAGTTACACCATAAAAATAAGCACATCAAAAAAATAAAATAAAATAAAACGGGAAACTAGTCCAAACCCAGCAGACTTTTGTATCCTGATTCAACTTTTTAAAAATATTTTATTTGTAATGGGTAATAAAATATTCCCGTTATTATTATTATTATTATTTTTACCTAGATCATTTTGTTTTGGAATCATGGTAAATCAAGACACCATCGTGGGGAGAAACACCTTGGTTTGTAACTTAACTATAAAATATTTCATTTTTAGTCTATTTTAGACTGTTCAAAGAGTTCCAAAATAGATATACAGGTTCCTTTAGCGCATTAATAAAAGGATATAAAGACCAACAAAAAGTGAAATAAATAATAGGCCATTAGCAAGATGGATAATCCTTGATAAATAAACTTGTAAATACAGTAAGATGTACAAAATATCACATAGTGATAGGATGTCAAGATTAGTTTTAAAGAGTTCATTTGGAGTACTAAACTCCACAGCTTTGTTTTAATATACTTAATAGTCCTTGGTTCATGAAGACATGTAGACAAAGGTGACTTATCATCTTTATGAAGGACTTAGCTGAGCTGTATTAGGCAAAAGGAGGAAAGAAAGTGGTTATAGGTGGCAGGTTAGTGAGATCTCTGTGTTTTAGGGCTGTATAATGCAGAAAAACATCAATATGCTCTTGAGCACTGTTGTGACAGGCTAAATATATAAAAAGACTTATAAAAACTAGAATTTTATCCAAACATTTTGTGCAACTAATGCTAAAATATTTTAAGTTAAATTTTCTTTTCTTTCTTTTTCTTCTTCTTTTTTTTTTTTTAAAGCAAAATAAGTTTATAAGGGAATCTGTGGCATTCAACTGATAAACATAAGATCACTAAGAGATGAAAAAAAGCTTCTCTTGGAGCTTGCTTCCCCACAAGAGCACCGCATTCCTAACCCTAAGGCAGCACACAGAGTCCAACAAAAAGTCCTTGTCTTTTTTGTAAGATCAGACTCCACATTGGCTTTAAAACACTTTCAAAACAAAACAAAACAAAAAATGCTCAGTTCATATCCAGTATAGAACACAAATACTGGAGTCCTTTTTCTTTCTGTCCCACAAAATACAGTTAATTACAGTTAAACTAATAAGCCTGACATTAAGATGTGATTCCCAACAACTTATGCCTGCCCCCAAAAGCTTTCACTAGGCAGACCACATGTAGTGTCATAACAGTAACCTTTTTGATGGCAGTGATGCAGACCCCTTTCTGACCAAGCAAATCTGTTTTTCATGATACGAGTCTATGTTGGTTCACACAAATACTTTGGCAAGGGCATCAGCTCCTGCACTGGCGATATATGCCTTTGATGGATGGAAAGCAACATCATAAATTGACTCATCCAATTTCTTCCTATGAGCTGTTATTTCTTGTACACATGTTTTACTGTCCAAATTCCATAATCTAATGGAGCAGTCATGGCCTGTAAAAGACAAGTAAGCTTGTTACTGAGTAACAATTATTTTATAAAGTTTGTGGGTTATATAGAAGTTCAAACTTACTTCCAGACATCAAATAGATTCCATTGGGATCTACTGCTAAACTTGTAACAGCATCCAAATGAGCTACCATAGAATGGATCATTTTACCTATAAAACATAACAGAAGATTAATGTTGAGAAGCAGAAGGTAAAATACACCTCACCAGTATAAAACAATCACCATAGCAGTATTTTTTAGTTTTGGAAATGTTTAACTTAAAAGTTGGTATTAACCATTTGAGAGCATTCACAATGGCAATCACAATCAATAACCTAGATCACATTTTCATCACTGAAAAAGGACATCTTGTTCCCAGTGTGCAACTCTTGTCCGGTCCTTAGCAACACTGGTCTACTCCTTCTAGAGACTGGCCTATCCTGGATGTTTTATACTAAACAGAGTCTGAAGATATGGATTTGTGTCTGGTTTCTCTCACTTAACATAATATTTTTCAAGATGCATGTACTACACTAATACTCAAGGAAAAATTTTAATAGTATTATTTTTAAAAGATTTCGCTCCTAAATGAAACAGTCCCTACAGGTAGGAGGGAAAGGCTCACTAGACTCAGTAGATAAACGAAGGTCACATGCCTGAGGAAAGTGGAAATTTAGAAGATTCTGGAAGTCCTGTCCTACCCACCTTAAGTATTCTAGAAACAATAAACAACTGCTGGGGAAGGAGTCTCTTAGACCACCCTACTTTTGGGAGCTTTTTCCCATCTGTGGACTTATCTACAAGTTGTGAAGAGAGTTCCACCCCTCACCCACGTTCAGGTGGGAGCAGATGACTTTTTAAATCCATTCCTGCTCCTTTAAGTAGAGCCCTCACCTACAATCCTGTTAGTAATCCCAATAAGAAACCTTTTTACTTCACCACCAAGTAAGTTAGGCAGACTTAGGTACAATCATTATTTTGGTTTGTCCTGGGTTCCTTTTCTGGGGTGAATGTTATATTATCTTACCATAAAGTTCATCTCGCAATAAACATTCACTATTTTTAATTGTGTCATCAAGTTTAAATATAATTTTCTAAAGATTAATTTTATGTATGTTTTGCCTGCATCTCTGTGTACCAGTGGGTACCCGATGCCTGCAAATGTCAAAAGAGGGTACTGGAACCCCTGAAACGAGTTATAGATGATTGTGAGCCACATGAGTGCTGGGAATCTAACTCGGGTCCTTTGCAAGACAAACAAGTGCTCTTAATCTATAGGCCAACTCACCAAGTTGAGATTTAAAACAAGCTGTAAATACAAAGTTGAGCAGTACAAAGTCTCTGAGGAAAGAGCACCCTCCACTGGCAAAATATGATAAAAGAAAAGCAGCATCATATATTGACTCGTTCTGAGCAGAGATGGCTCAGCAGGTAGGTGCTTGCCTCCAAGCATAACCCCCAGGAAGAGCCCAGGAAGGCAAACCAACTTTTGCAAGTTGTCCGTTGACCTCTACCTTTATGTAGAGGTCACACACAAATATATGCTTTAAAAAAAAATTAGGCCAGGCACGATAATGCCCACCTTTAATCCCAGCACTTGAGAGACAGAGGCAGGTGGATCCCTGTTGAGTTAGAGGCTGGCCTGGTCTACTTACTGAGACCCAGGGACAAATACCCTGGGCTAGGAAAAGAAACCCTGTTTCAAAAACAAAAACAAAAAACCCAGGAGGAATCAGCTGGGGTGGTGGTGAGGGGAGAAGAGTACAAGAAGAGACAAGGGGAACTGGGGGGCATTTGGGGGGAGATGTGGAAGTCCAGGGCAATGGAAACTAGTAATGGCGGAATGGAGGATACAGAGCCTAAACCTGCCATCTTCTGAAACCAGGCAAGGCTTCCAGTGGTGACCTACAATCTGTCCTGACTACAAGATGTGCTGGGGCAATGGTGGTACAGAACTAGGAGGAGTGGCCAACCAATGACTGGTCTAACTTGAGGTTATGCTGTGAGAGGCAGCCCATGCCTGACTCTGCCCAGATGGCCAGGAACCAGAGGCTGGATGGCCCTGAAACCTAGGGTTGAACCAAACACGACTGGCAAACAAACAAACAGATAAATCCTTGGGATGATTTTTAATGATATTCTGCTATACTCAGAGATCAGTGCTTTGTCCAGTCATCATCAGAAAGGCTCCCTCTGGTGCTGATGGGAGCAGATGCAAAGACCCACAGCCAAATATTAGGTGGAGAGTCCAAATTCGAAGGGTGTGCCTCTGACCCTTTTGCCTGCCTTGGGACCCTTTCTTCCTACTGGGTTGCTGCATCCAGCCTTGATATGAAGGTCTGTACCTAGTCTTATTCTATCTTGTTGTCCCATGTTTGGCTTCTAACCAGAAGCAGAGGGGAACTGGAGCTGGGGGTGGGGGAGGGGAATCAAGGGAGGGGAAATGGGTCAGGATATATTCTATGAGAGAAGAGTAAAGAAAAAATAAAATACATTTAAAAAGATTTATTTTTTATGTACAAGTGTTTGCCTGCACGTATGAAAGTGCTCTGCACGTGTTCCTGGTACCCACTGAAGCCAGCAGAAGGTGGTGGGTCCTCTGGACCTAGAGTTAAAGACTACTATGTTTGTGTGTGTATGTGTGTGTGCTAGGAACTGAACCTGGGGTCCTCTGCAAGAGCAGTAAGTTCTCTTAACCACTGGGCCATCTCTACAGCCCCAACTTAATTTAAAAAAAAAAAAAAAAAATCCATCAAGTCCAATTTGTGCTGTCAAGGGTCCAGAGTCACCCACTGGAGGATGATCAACCTACCAGAGGCCATATCCTTAAGGGAAATGGACTCTCCTTCTTCCAGAAGCCATGACAGTCAACAGCTCCTGAGAGGCTCTTGAGCCCCCACCTCTGTTTCTGTGTGCCCTCTCCCACACAAACCCTGGAACGCTAACTGCCTCGATTTTGTGCAGGTAACCACACCTGCTGATAACACAGCATCTTTATTAGTCCAATAAAATTCCTTTATCAGTTATAGAATCCATGCTTCCCAACAAAAGTATAAAAGAACCCAGAGTATGAATAATTCCTGTAATAGGAAAATTAGTAAGCCTGTGTATTTGGCTTAATCATTAGATGTAAAGAAATTGTTTTTAAGTTTTATACATAATCATTAGATGTGAATAAATTGTTTTTAGACATGCTTGGGCTTGGAAGAAATCCCTGATTAATCAATACTTGTTTTCTGTGATTGATGGAGCTGTTTTAGAGGGGCTTATAGCCCCCACCTGACCCGGTCACAAGATATTCCTGGCAAACCAGGGCATCTTGCTCTATTGGCCATTGGGAACAATGTACGATAGAGGGACTGTGGTTTTGTGTGGGTTGTATTGTTCCTTGAAGCAACACCTCGATCAAAGCTTTGGTATGTGGAACCTTGCCCTGCCCTAAAGTAAATTCTGTGTAACTATCAATAAATATGCTTTGAAACTGCAATGCATCGTCTCGCTCAAGAAAGCTGTACCTCCCTGCTCAGCTTTTCTGAGGCTTTGCATTCTGAGGTTCCTCTCTTCATTTGTTCCTGTCTGTGATACTTAACAATGACAGATTCCCTTCCAAGTACTTACCATCAAGCTTCACTTAAAATGTCATATTTATGATGGTGACTCAATTCATTGGCCTAGTTAGTTATTTCTCCTGGGAATGATCCCCCATACCCCCAAATTTATTATGCCCATAACTAAAGACTAAGATGGATCTATACGTTTAGTGCAAGGGACTACTATTTTTTAAGTTTAAATCTTACACTCCCTGTGAGTGTGTGTATGTGTGTGTGTGTGTGCATGCATCTGTGTGTATTATGTGCATACTGATGGTGTGGTTACATGGGTATAAGACACACACACACACACACACACACACACACACAAACCAAAACAAGATGTTACATGTCTCCTTATATATCGTTCTAACTTATTGCCTTGACAGAGTCTCTTGGTGAGCTAAAAGCTTGCCCTTTGGGCTAAGCTGGTTGGCCAACAAGCTCCCAGCATCTGTTGTTTCTGTTCCCCAGTGCTTGGATTACAGGCACATGTAGTCATGCTCAGCTTTTTATATGGGTGCTTGGAGTTTGAATTCAGGTGCTCATGCTTGCACAGTAAGAGCCATTATCTATCTACTGAGCCATCTCCCCAGACTGATGTCTAACATTTTAATTTAGTCAACCCTTCCCCATTATTATGTACAAAGTCACTTCAAAATGTTGGTTTTGAGACTGGGTCTCCTGTATCTGAGATTGACTTTGAATTGGTTATGTACCCAAGAATGATTTTTTAATGTTAACACACTATATTTGCTTAGTTAATGTGTATGTATGTGCCTATTATATATGCCCCATGTACATACAGATCAAAGAAGGCCGAAGAGGATACCACGTTCCCTGGAACTGGAAGTACAGACAACATGAGCTACCATGTAGATGGTGGGAACTGAACTTAGGTCCTCTGCAAAAGCATTAAGCACACTTAACCACTGAGCCCTCTCTCCAGCCCTTGATCTTGAACTATGACCCTCCTGTCTCTACCTCCTGAGTGCTAGGATGACAAGGATGCACCACCATGCCCAGTTTATGTCATGCTGGGACCTGAATTCAGGGCTTGGTACATGTTAAGCAACATGTACCAACTAAGTTACATCCTCAAACCTCACTCTACTTACTGTTTAGTATGTAAAATCTTATTGACTCACTTCTTGATTTTTTTCTAGAAAAATAGTTCTAGAGATATACTTTGTGTTCACCCCCAGAGGTCCTTTGAATAAGAATGACCCACATAGGTTCATATATTTGAATGCTTGGTTACCAGGGAATGGAAAAGTTGGAAAGGATTAGAAGGATTAAGTTGTGGCTTTGTTGAAGTAGATGTGACCCTGTTGGAAGAAGTATGTCACTGGGGGTGGGCTTTTGAAAACTTTTTGAAACCCCGTGCTCCCCAATCAGGATGTATCTCTCAGCTACTGCTCTGGCACCATGTTCCCTGCTATGATGATGATAATGGACTAAGCCTCTGAAACTACAAGCAAGCTCCCAGTTAAATGCTTTCTTTAATAAGAATTGCCTTGGTCATGGCATTCACAGTAATAGAAGAATGGTTAAAACACACACTCCTTAAAAATACATAAGGAAGAATGTTAAGGAAGAATGTATTTTGTTGGTTATAGTAACATACATCTGTAATCCCAAGTACTCAGAGACTGCAGGGAAAGACAGCTTGAGACTAAGACTTAGAAGCTACCCTGAGTAACAGTGTAACCCCCAACTCAAACAAACAAATCTTTTTTAAAACACAAGAAAAATTACTTCTCTGCTCTTGCTCAATGGAAGACATTTATGCTTCATAAAGTAAAGAACTGATTTGAAAAGGCACTTAACTGAGAACATCCACATGACTGTGACCTTGATTTTCTATGCAATATGTAAGCCTGTGAATATTCATTTAGAAACTTGCCCATTATTTGTTATTGGAACTTATATACGCCTCTGAATGCTGAAGCTTATTGTCTTGCCATATTCTATATGTTGTGTGGCCTGATAATCTGCTGTCCTATAAAAATGCTATGGTTAACACTAAAGTTTGAATCATTTAACAACCTGGCTGTTTAGATTATCCTCAAAGTAGCCCAAGTAGTCAGACATTTCCTGAAAGATAGTATTTTTTGAAGACTTTTTTCATTGTGTAAGAGTGTGTGCGCGCGCATGTACACATGAGTGTGGATGTCCACAGAGGCCAGAGGTATCGGATCCCCTGAAGCTAGAGGTGCGTGTAGTTGTGAGCAGACCTACATAGGCATTGGGAATTGGACTTTGATTCTCTGTAAGAATAGTATCAGCTTTAGCCACTGGGTCACCCCAGCTGACCCACTGAGTTAGCACCCAAAGGACAGTATTTTATGTAATATTCTAGGTGGTAACATAGAAAAGCAGTCCTTAGAAATAAATGAACTGGGCCAGTACAATGGTTCAGCAGGTAAGGCATTTGCCACACAAGCCTGAGGGCCTGAATTTGATACATGTAACCTACATAAATGAAAGCAAGAACCCATCTACAAAGTCATCCTATTACCTCCACATGTCTGCTTCTATGCCCAAGCTTCCAACTACATACAAACTATAAGCTATACAATATGGATGACAGCGAACAGTAACCTCTGCAGCACTGTTCAATCCACTGAGAAAGTTTTAAGAACATACCTGAAATGCCAAATAAATGACATATTTTACTATATTAAAACAGAACATGAAAAATATTCAGATGGAAAAGTTTGAATCTAATGAAAATGAAATGAAGAAATGGTAATGGTTAGGCAAAGTACTATATCTAGTCTAAATTAAAACCTGCACAGCGAAGAGTGCTACACTAAGTAAAGCAAGAGTTACGGTAGCTTAGCGGCGCAAACGCAGACCTGTGAAAGCAATTAAGTATCTCATATGAGTCCGCAGAACCTCAAACACAGTTTAACTTGATATTTCATAAACCATGCTTTATATAAATGAACAGTATTTGCTCAAATCAACAATCTTACCCGTTTTATTGTCAAAAAACTTGATGTGTCTATCTTCATGAGCAGTTATTGTAACAGGAAGTGTGGGATGACTTACTACTCTGTTAATGTGATTACTAAATTGTAAACCTGAAAAATAAAGGAACATAGTACTTTAAAATACAAACCACCTGGGTTGAAGCTATATTAATAACTCAGTGGTCTAGCCTATGTAAGGACCTGGGTTGGATGTTCAGCACAAAACTCAACTGAAATTCAAACTTCAAGAAGGAATTGGATAACAGTCTTTTCACTCTTACCAAAATGAACATTATAGACTCAATTAATCACTCTGAATATATTAGGTCCCTTGGATACTAAACATCCATTTATTTTATCCACATGTGGGGAGAAAGAGAACAAGGCTGAAGGGACACTGGAAAAGACAGTGAATATAACTTCAGTTGTGTGTGTAATCCTAGCATTTGGGAGGCCCAGGCAAGACTGCATTCAAGGCCAATCTGCACTATACTTTGAGACAGTTTCAAAGGACAAAACAACCCCTCTGCCTCAAATATAATTTGAGATTTGACCAGAGAATCATATAAAAATTTCACGTAATTATGAAACAATCCGTATTTTTAAAAAAAGTAAAATTAAACACATGAACAAGTGGTATAATCTCAAAAGAAGAACAATATTTCAAGGGACATTAATTGAAGTACAGTGATTATAAATGCACATCTGCAGGAGAACATACCCTAGGTACACACTACTGTTAATAAGCTGGTGCTGGTAGCATTGAGACAGCTGTGTGGGTACCATATCAACTGAGAATGACAAAATGAGGGTAATTCTTCAAGAACAAAGTTAAATCTGAATTTGAACAGAAAGCCTTTTGTATTAAAAAAAAAAAAAAAATGCATGTTTCCTAAGTCGTAAAGACTAAACAGTGAACAACCCTGAAGCCAGAAGGATCAGAAGGATGAGGCTGACAGCCTAAGCACTCTGACTGCTAACTCTTCTGAATGTCTACTAACACCAACCACAGTTCCTTAGGACAATGGATGAACTCAGACCTGAGCTACAAAATGAACAAGATGACCATAAATAGTTTGTTATATCAAGAAAGCAACAAAGCTATCAACAACTACCAGAACCATGTTAAAAAGTCTCAGGAGCCAACTTGCATAAGCTCCCACCAGCCAAACTGAGATCATCTGAACAGTGTATTAAAGAGAACAACTTTGGTGAATTTGAAAGAAAAATTATTATTATTATTATTTTTTTTTTTTTTTCCCCAAAACAGGGTTTCTCTGTTGTAACTCTGGCTGTCCTGGAACTCACTCTGGAGACCAGGCTGACCTTAAACTCACAGAGATCTGCCTGCCTCGGTCTCATGGAGTGCTGGGATTAAAGACGTGCACCACCATCGCCCAGCAACAAATACATTTTTATTTGCTAGACAGTTTAGTATCAAAAATATTTTGAGAACTGACAAAAGAAAATTCCATTTTTCTTGCCTTTTGTTCACACATCAGTAACTCTAAGGTAACCAAATTATCAAGAGAATGTTCCCTTTTACTTGGGTATTTTAGTTAACAAATAGGGAAGGAACAAAAAAGTCAATTTCTCAGTTAATGAACAAATAAACCCAGACAGAAAAATCACTAAATAAATAAATAAACAGATAATATATGATAAAAGTACCCTCGCTATCTTGAAGTAGTTTCGCTAAAAATATTTTAAAATTTAAGAAAGAAAAAAACACTAAACCTGACTCTAAATAAACCTCTGGATCTATACCCAACTTGAGAAAATAAGACTGACAGAGAAACCCTTTAAAAATATCCCCACAGGAATGCAATCAAAAAAACCTAAATTAGAAAACTTGAAAAACCCCAAAACTTCTTCAACTTAAAAGACCACATGTAGGTAAACAGACCTTATAATTAACCACAACTCCTGGGCCTCTGTGGGTCCTTTAAAGAAGCTAACATATACAACACACCCTACTTGCAATGCTGTTCACAGAAAACTTCTGAAATTGAGTAATGACTCTACCAGGTTCCTATCATTTTCTCTACTTTGGAGACAGGATCTCTCTACAAAACCCTGCCTGTCCTGGAATTCATTATGTAGACCATAATCTACCTGCCTCTGATCCACCACTTGATCCACCTGCCTCTGCCTCTCAAGTGCTGGGATTAAAGAATGTGCACCACCATGCCAGGCTCACCATTTCCAGAAGATCAAAATATTTCCTTTGCTTTCATTTTTAATTTACTATTTCATTCCCATAAACCCACTCTATTTGAGAAAATAGCAGAAATATTGTAAACATAAATTACTTTCTATCCTAAAATCATATGAAAATCAGCTCAAAGACCACCCTCCTTCATGTAATAATCTTTTTAAAGAAATTTCAAAGAAATCCATGAAAACTTACCAGAATCTACCTGTGAGGAAAGCATCACCAATGACTGTGATGTTTCTAAATCATAAATTACCGCACTACCAGTGTTGAAAGAAGTCACCATATGAGCTGGATCACAGCCTATAAAGTCAACTGATGTAGGTATTCCATGTTCTGTAAGGAGCCCAAAACAGATACATATATATTTATCTACACACATACATAATCAAAATTTTAAATAATATTAATAATGAAAAAGCAATGTGTTACAGAAGTTAAGAAACACTTCTCAGTAATTTAAAAAGTTTTTATTTATAATATTCTATTTTACATTATAAAAAATATAACCAAAGAGTAGAATCATTATTCTAGCATTCATAACCTGCTATGCATTTTCTTTTACACTACAGAAAAAAACCTACTTCGTTTAAACTATCCATCAATTTTCATAGGGAAAAATGGGAAGGGGGATTGCCAAACAACGCACCCCCCCCCAAAAAAAAATCTGGCATTCTGCTATATCATTCTCTTGGGAGACTTGGCAAATATGTAAGTCTTACTAAGGAGTTAATACAAATCAAATTCTCTATCTATAAAAATGAAGTTTGGTTCTGGACATGGTAGCATGATCTCTTTGAGTTTCAGGCCAGCCTGGTTGGTCTACAAAGAAAGTTCCAGGACAGCCAGTGCTACACAGTGACTCTGACACTCTCCCTCCCCCTCCCCCTCCAACAACAATAACAACAACAATAACAACAAACAAAGCTTGGACTATGGAATGTACTAGCATCCCAAAGTGGAACATGCAGCAATTTTCTTCCTTTACACATTAAATTCAAATAGAGAGATCAATGCATAAGTAAGTAAAATCCAGAGTCTAATTAAAATTAAAATCTGAGGAAGAGGCAGGCACATCTCTGTGAGTTCAAGACCAGAACGATCTATAGAGTGAGTTACAGCCAGAGTTACAACAGAGAAACCCTGACTCAGGGGGGAAAAAAATCTAGATGAAGTAAGAAGCAAGTATCTAAATTAATTTTTGCTTCTTAAAGTCTGAGTATCTGAAATAGCAGTAGAATCCCAAGACACAAAGACACTCAAAATTAAAATGCACTACTTAAGATATCTTAATATATATTTATTTATATTTAAATTCAAATCAAAGTTCTGTTTTAAAAAGTAATTTAAAAGACTTAGATTATAAAACTAATAAAATTATAAAGACATGAACAAATATCTTCAAACAGTAAAGCTTGGTAAATCTTTCTCTAATAAGAAGAGATTTAAAGGCTGGAAAGATGACCTAGCAGGTGGCGGTGCTTGTAATCAAGCCTGACAATCTGAGTTTGTTCCTCAAGCCCAACATGGTAGGAGAGCACAGACTCTCTTAAGTTATCTTCTGCTTCCACATGTGTGCCAAAGCACATGCATATATCACCACACATAAAAGAAATAAAAATAATCCTATTTGTGCTTCTCATTAAGGGTGTTGTGATGACTGTGCTCAGTCATGACACAGGTGGTTTTAGGCAAGTATATATGAGCCTGTAATCTGTCAGTCCTTGGGGGTAGCTGTCCTTGTCTCCTACCATTCCTGTAAGCAGTATCTATTACTGTTAGATGCAAATATGCTTATTTTTAAAATAGACCACCACCTAAAAAATGCCAAAAAAGCAGAGTTATGCTGAACATCTGCAAAGCACTTCTAGCAAAACAGGACTAAGCAAAAGGATCATGACAAGTTTTATAAAATTCTTAAACATTTCTCTTTGGATCAATAAAAAAGTAATTGCTTTGTCCTTTTTATTTTCCAGTTTTTAAAGCAAACGTTCTCCTTGGGAGAGCAGGGAGAGGGAGCCCTTGCCACCAAGCCTAACAATCCGAGTTCCATCCCTACAATTCATATGGCGGAAAGAACAGATTCTTGCCCATTGTCTGTCCTCCAACCTTACTCCACCTGTATGCTAAGACATGTACACACACACACACGCACACACACATCCTTAAAGGCTCTTTGGCATAGCAGTTAAGAGTGCTGCTACTCTTTCAGAGGATCAGACTTCTGTTCCCAGTACCTGTCATGTAGCTCACAACTGTCTATATGTAACTCTAGCTCCAGGGGATCTTACAGTCTTGTCTAGTCTCTATGGACACCTACAATCACATGCACATACACAAAGCACACAGATAAGTGATAAATCTTATAAACAACAAACAAAACAACACAACTCTACAAATTTGATAGAGGCAAATTTGACTTACCCTTGTCTCCATTGTAAGTACAAATACATGGCAATTTCTCTTGTGGATTCCATAACCTAATTGTGCCATCTGCTGAACAAGACAGTAGCTGGTTTTTTATGCCACTATAGGCAAGACCCCAGACTGCGTCTGTATGAGCAACTAAAGTGCCAGCTAGAACGTTTGACTCTGTGAAGAAATAAACAAACCATTAGTAGGAAGAAGTTTGGCAAATGATAGATAATTTACCATATAATTAAAAATACACATAAAACCAGGCATGTAGAACTAGATGAACTAATATGTGTCTGAAGAACTTTGTAATAACATTTAAACTACAGAATTGTTATCAGTTTTATTTACTAAAAAGATCCATTGTGCTCCTTTACTTACCATATGTATCATAGGGATCCACATTAGGACTAGGCATGTTCCACCACTGAATGGTTGCATCAATACCACCACTAAAACACTGTTCTCCATTAGAACTAATAGCTAATGATAGAACAGGGCCACTATTTAGAAAGAGAGAGGAAAAATTACTTACAAATTCTAAGAAGAAACTCAAGCCCCCCATTCCCCTCAATCATTTAAGTGGTATCTAAAAGCAATTTTAGGTAAAAATGTATAAATAAAAGGTACTATTACATAATATTCAAATATAATTAATCAAATGAGGCATTATTCAACTAATGTATCTTTTCTAACATCAAATGTTGAAAAAATTAGGTCTGGAGACTACTAACTATAAAAATTAGCTGTAGCTGCTCATTAAGTACGAATTCAAGAAAACTTACATGTGGGCTCTAAATGTATAGATGGGTTCTACATCTAAAGAGGCACTCCTGAAAGAGAGACAGGAAGGACAGGAGAGGAGAACACATTAAATCATCGCAAATCACTGGTTGATATTACATATGTATTAAAGACAGGATAGTACAAAAGAGTAATTATTCATATGAACAAAATTAGAAGAAAAAACAGTCAATATTAAAATACTTGCTTTTTGGCAGGAACGGTCTTTTGCAAGTTCCAAAGTTTCAGGGTATGGTCCTCAGAGGCAGTAACCAGCACAGGCTCTACAGGATGAAAAGCTAATGCTCTCACGCCATCAAAATGACTACGTAGTGTATACTTGGGGTTCCAAGTCTTTCGAAAGGCATCTTTATTGGCAGGCAACTAAAACGAAAAGTGTACTATTTACAGGTGAAAGTAATGAACTGGTAGGCATGAGGACTTCTCCTGCTTTCTTTTTGGTGTGTTTAAAACATATATTTAAAACCATTTCACTAAAATATCCAGTGGCTGTTTTAATGTACCTTAAAAACTTCAAAGCAAGTCTGTATCTTTATATAAGAATTCAGAAAAATAATTATTCATTACCCAGGTCAAATGAAGAGTTCCTTAATCTGTTTTCACTTAATCGTCAAGCCAAATACAAAGTTCCTATCAAATGTCAGATGAGAACAGAAAACTGCCACTGCCATAATAATTTACACGAAAGCAAAACAGGGATATAAAAATTACCAAATACTTAAGAGCACAGTAAACACAATAGTTTCCATTTAGGAAATTGACCAGCATGTGAAAAATTTCAAGGCAGAAAGTAAAAGGGAGTTTTAAAACAGTGAAATAAAAACTCTTTAATAATATTTTCTTACCCCCCCCCCCCTTAAGACAGAGTCTCATGTTGCCCATGCTGGCCTTGAACTCATTATGTAGTTAACCCTGAACTTCCAATCCTCCTGGCTCGGTCTCCCAGATGCTAGGATTACAGGCAACAGGACTCCCTGCCCAGTTTATGAGGTGCTGGGGATCAAAACCCAGGGCTTTGGGCCTGCTAGGTAAGCATATTTTCTAATTTCTGGTATTAACAGGTTAATATCAATGTTTTACCTTTATTTCTAGATTGGTCAAGATAAGCCGTAAAACCAGTTCTAAGGCAGTCAAAAGTTTACCACAATTTAGCTACAAATATGCTTTAAAAATTATTAGTAAGAATAACCCAGGCCACTAAGGTAGACATCTTTAAAAAGCATCATAACTTAAATATAATTTTTTAAAATATTTAAAAAAGATATTTGATGAAAAACTAAAGTGAATGTAAAAAATCTAAACAAATAAAATTAACTTTCAATTGAGTGTTATGCTTGGAAAGTATTTAATCAACACTAGTCTAATACTAACATAGTTCTTCGAATCTTCTTTTTCTATCCCTCAAGTGAAGTTAAATATTCAGGAAATGGGACAAGCTAACTTTGCTGTGAGTGACAAAATAAAAGTTCAAAAATAAAACATGGCTTTTAAGACTTATCCTGATGACAAAAACCTGACTTCTATAATATCTACTTTATTAATATCAAAATATGGCTTCAACCGAGTAAATAACTAAGAGTTAACTACTCAAGTTAAATACTCAACCAATATTTTAAGCTAATAACCCCAAACTCCTTCTTAATCCACCAAAATTCCTAAAAAAGATTTAAACACCACCAAGAAAAAAATTAAAGCAAAACTAAATATTATTTCAAATCAACACAGACACACTTAAACTTATCTTTTCCATGCACCTTGACATTAATTCTCTTTTATAATGATTCCAAATAAGGAGCCTTCTATTTAATCATTAAAAAATTAAAAATAAAACTGCACTTACATCATAACTATAGTCTGCATCATTTGTTACCGTCAAGTCTGCAAGGTCTCCAAGGCCCAGTACACTTAACAAAACATCATCAGAACCCATAATAAATGACTTGCCTCCTCCAGATGGAAACGTTATTGGTTCAGCTATAAAGAACAAAACCGCTTCTTAAATGCTGAAAAATCATACAGTACAATACAATATTGTGGGGAATTTAAGCACGAAACAATTACAAATTCAGCAACATTATGAATTCTACTTCCCACTTCACACACAAAAAAATCCTATTACCGAGTAGAAATAAACAAAGTGCTAAAACTACAATGTAGCAGTTATCTTCCACAAATTATACACTGTATACATTATCCCAGGTAGAGGCAGAACACAAACATTTTGTCTATTTCAATCCCTTACCACTTTAGTAAATTATAACAGGACAGTATTTGATTAAATAATCAGATTTCAGCCACTCAGGGCAAACAAATGTCCACCAACCTCAAAGTAGCTCATACAGTTTTTTTTTTTTTTAATTATTGCTTAGTGCTTTTGCTATATGAAGAAGTGAAACAGCATTCAGACATGATAGTTTCCAGAAACTCTGATGTACAGCCTATCAGTTAAGTGCCAATAACGGTCTAGGAAAAGATGGTTCTACGAATAATGATAATGTCCAAAGGGAACACCTTCCAACTTTAAAGTTTCACAATGGCTTCTACTTTAATGCCCTCTTTTATTTATTATGATGCTGCTAAAGTAAAAAAAAAAAAAAAATTACATTAACTACAAAACTTTTAAGATTCAGATCAAAATGGCTATTTCAGTATCAATGAAGACTGAAAGGAGAGCTTCACTCTAAGTCGTCTCATCTTTATCATGTGTGTTAGTACAGCTTTCTACACTGATACTGCAGTTTGAATAAACTGCCATCATTCAAATGACTAACTACAACAAGAAATTTAACATGTAAGCAATAATTCTCAATATAATATTAAGCATGTGCTCAGAAATGAAAACAGTAACATTAAGATGGCAAAAAAAAAAAATGCTAATTAGAAAATAACTCAACCTAAACATTTAAAGTTCATGAACCAATATTTAAAAATTATTCAAAAACTCAGGCTGATGAGTTATGGAAAATTCCTGCAAGATGGTGTATATTTAATACACTATAGGAAAGAAGTATAATGAAACATATTATACTAATTCACTAATAATACTCAAAATTAATTCATACAATTAATATAAACTGTTACCATGGTACATTCACTGTTAACTTAGAATTTTTATTTTATTCTAACTCTGTAATTTGACTCAAGCGGTCCCTTAAATGAAGGTATAATTCAGGAACTAATCTAATTTGAAAATATTTTATAAAATATAAATAATATGTATGTGAGATGGTAAGTATCTCACACATTAAATTATTATGACAGTTGCTATGATCATTAAGCCATCATTCAATGGTTATAATTGAACAATACTCAGTACTGATTTCTCCTATCAATATCAGTACACTGTTACTAATAAAACAAGAAATAGCTAAGAACTAGAAAATCAATAGTTTAAGAATCACATCCAAGTCATTAAGTAAATTTTACTTTATAATTTTTACCAGTACAAAAAATTATCTTAAGTTCATAATGTGTTTCTAAGACAAAATGCTACAACTCCTTCCACTAGCAACTATACAAATATTCACTAACACAAACTTAAAAGTGCAATAAAATAACTTTACCGGTACAAATCAACTCATTTCTTTACAAATTCTTTTTATGGGATTATTTCTGATCAACCATTGACCAACTTCCGGACATAAGAGAGAACTGGTTTGACTATTTTAGCTGACTTATTTAACAAAAAAAATATTATACTCATCTCTAAAGTTAATCTGTACCTTTTCTCTTTAGATAAACACATTTGTATCTAGCAAGCTATACTACTCCTTTGATACTTATTTATATGTGTAAGTGCAAAAAACTTTTAAGCTATTATTTCTGCTTTCCCTATCACCCATCATTGCAGCATATAATAATCACAGTAAATTCTTAATTCTTTGCTCACAAACCTCTGCTGAAAGAACTAATCTGTATTTTACAAATCAGTTTAAGTTAATATATAATTACCTATGGCAGTACAAAGCATAAAAATATAATCAACAATTTAAAAAAATTATTATTTGGTTTTTCAAGACAGGGGTTCTCTGTTGTAATTCTAGCTGTCCTGGAACTCACTCTGTAGACCAGGCTGACCTGATCTGAGGTTAAAAGCCTGTGCCACTACTGCCTGGCTAAAATAAAATTATTAAACAAATATATATATTTGCTATGTGGACCAGGACAGCCTCGAACTCAGAGATCTTCCTGCCTCTGCCTCCTGAGTGCTAGGATCAAAGGCATGAATTTCATCTTAATGATAGAATTTTTTACTAAGAATTGTCCTTCGTGGAAATCCTAGGAGCTATGAAATAGAATCTTTCAATAAGGTTTTTTAGGAGTCCTGTAATTAATTCTCCTTTTGAAAGACAGCATGACCAAGTAAACCTATAGTTCACATATCAAACTCTTCCTTTTTTTTTTTTCCAGTGTGCATGTTCTGCAGTGTTGAACATGGGACCTGGCACATAGTCTGAGAAGCAACCTACCACTGAGATACATCTCCAGCCCCTCTCCTCCAATTTATCAAACCTAAAGAACACACAGGCCAATGATTGTCTCCAATTATGCCAGTGGCAATATGGAATATAATCTTATCTTTACTAAAGAATTTTTAAAAGTTGTGATATTAGAAAACAGGTATTTGTTCTTTATAAATTGGTATGTAACATGGACTCCCCTCCCCAGCACCAAAATGGAAGTTGTCACTAAAATAGACTATAAATTAGATTCCAGTTTTCCAATCTCTTTAAATAACAAATTTTAGTCAGAGTCACTCTTCTAAAATGTAATGAAGTTCAATCTGTCTACTTACCCTCCTCCCACCATTATGATGGAGATTAGCAACTTACTTTTTTTAAAGAATACACTCACACACTGGACAAACACACAGAGAGAGCTCTAAATTGGCTTTACATGGAGTAAGCTACTGGCTTTACTGTAAGTTGGTTTGAAACATTATAAAGGGTTCATATCACTAATTTGACTGTCTTGAATTGCAGAATCTGCAGTCTAAAATGTAAGCAACAAAATTTTAGAAAAGTACACTACACATTACTTGTAAAAAGAAAAATCCCAAATACAAAATAGGAGAATCGCTATCTATATTTTAGAAAATAGTAAAATAAAATAGGTCAGTGGAAATGAGTACAGCAAAAAAAAAAAAAAAAAAATCAAGATTTTTTAAAAAAAAATTTCTACTCATTTTTATTAGTTTTATTAATTGATTAAAAAATCTTATCTAAACTTTCTATAAAGAAAAAAAGTAAATCATAAATGGGGAGAAAAAATGCAAAGCTGCCCAACTTTGCTGTAAGAAATGTATGTCTAGAAAAAAACTAGAACAAATTGCATACAAAAATCTGAGGTCAAACAAATACCCTTACAGAGCATAAAGTAAAAGCATAAATAAAAATAAGCCTGTATAAATTATTACTGTATTACCCTACACAGATCACATTAAAGTGATTTGGGTTAACAACTGAGACCATCTAGAAGTGCATCTTCACCCAGAGTTAGGAATTAGTCAGCTATATCCACTCTCTTGAGAGGAAACCATTCTCCAAAAATGTTTAAGTAGTGTTTTCACTTCCTATGTACTTCTGTATGGATAAATTTTAGAAAATTCGTTACTAGGTCATGAATATTTGCTACAAAGTTAAAGAATAACAATGTTCCTTCTCCTAAAATGATTCACAGTTACATCTACTTTTAGGATTAATATACATGTAAGATTCCCAACACACTAGCATTTCTATCAAGTGGTAGTTGTTAACAGTTGCTACATTTAAACCACACTACAAAGAATTAGTTTTCCTCTCACGTGTATTATTTAAAGCTTATTTTTAGGAATTGTTCTTTTCCTAACACTAGATTTGTAAGCTAAAATTAGATTTAAGGAAGGCACTCTGAACTGACCTATGATGGACACAACTACACCTAACATGAAAAACAAAAACAAATATAAAGAACTAGAAGACACATTTCATCCCTGAGCAATTACACCAAGAGCTTGCCCAACACCTCCAAAGACCATGTAGGATGGTCTTCAGCATTTTGTATTATAGTATATTTGCAATATCAACAGGTGATGTGGAGTTAAGGAACTCAGCAACACAAACAAACATGATAGCTAAATGCTGTACCTTCCTCTGCTCTTGCACCTTCATCATCAGTCACTCTAGGAGAGGCTGACCTAGCCTGAGTAATGATTCCTGAAGGGATGTGAGGCAGCTCATCATCTCCCAGGTCAGCTATCATGTCGCAGAGTTTTGTCCTGTTGACCCCTGTAAATTAACGTCAGCAGTAGAGGTTCATTTAATAGCTACCGCTTGACTTGCTGGCAGTCTTAGTAAACCAATTTACTAACAAAACAAGCTATTAAGAAGTCTAAGCTATTAAAATATCATTTTATACACAATTTTCCAAAGTATGCTGAAAACTTTAAAATATGTTGAATAGTCACTATTTTGTGGCTCTTTATGGTTACTGGGTATCAGTGAATAAATAAACACTGTGTATTTGAAATATATTGTGGAGGGGAGAGAAAAAGGAAAACTTCTATTACTCAACTTGGATTCTATAAACTCAATCATAGAAAATACTATTAAAACAATGGAAATTGTTGGTATTTAAAGCTAATGTTCACTAGTACAGAAAACAAAACACAGGCCTTTCAGCTTAATTCACTGTTTTAAAAAGTCAAACAAATACATACAAGATGATTTTTATGAGGGTGCAACAAACAATTAACTTTCCCTGCTGTTTTTTTGGGGATATTTTCCCACCATATTAATGCAAATTAGTCTTCATAATTTTACCCAACTTGTTAAATTTGTTTCTTAGAATTGTTTACCTCAATTTTTTTACTTTTTGAAATTTGGAAACATATTAATCCACAAGTTACTTTGAATTTCTTGTAATGATAGAAGAAGTCAGCACTATCACAGGCCATAAATTTAAAGATTAATTTCAACTACTACCTGGATAACTTAGACAGAAAACATAAAACTTGAAAGCTTCAGCAGGTATGATACACTCTTTAAGAATTTCAGAAACCATAAAATTAGTAATTTTGAGCTATGTAGTATGAAAGACTTAGTTTTAACAATGTCAGAAAAATAATTTAGAATTTTTAAAAAAATCAACATACAAGATAAAAGCAATTAAAACAGATCCAAGGTCAAACATCAAGACCTCATATTCACTAGCATCTAATGTACCAACTAAATTATGCCACTTTGTGACTGAAATCACTAGTGGGTACATGAACATCAGTTACAGGAAATGTAACTGTATTTATATATCCCTAACAGAATGAGAAGCGGGTGAATGCCAGGTTGTAATGGGAGTAAGTGAAATTTTGCACATTATTTTATAGTAATTCCTAACTAAAAATAATTATAAAACTCAACTTTTAGATGTGTATAATATATGATATCCTCTGAATTTTCCAAAAGAATCATAATGGAGAAACTCAGTGTCACCTAAGCAATTTTTTTCCTGCCAGTGAAGCAATCATAAATTCTCTAAATTAAAAAAAAAAAAAAGATTTTGAATATTACCACTTAAATTAAGGCTCCCAAATTATGACATGTATTCTACTGCATCCTTGCTCAACAGTGACAAGTGGCACTTAGTATGTCTTGGATCAAAATTGCTAAAATAATCTACTTAACCTTGTACATGCTTCATGATTTGAGTTTCTCTATCCCATCGTTTACCTTGTCCCATAATACAAATGCCCTTAACTTTTAATATAATACGAGATTATTCTGCTTTATTTGCTCATAACTGTCCTCTCCAATTCCTACAAATACACACACACACACTTCTTGGACCATCAAAATTCTATGTATTTCTCTAACCAAATCTATTTCTTCTGCAAATATTTTACTGATATTCCCCTATACATTCTTAGTATGCTTCTGAGTGACTTAAAAAGGAGTTTTATTAAATATTTTATAATTTGTTATGATAGCTAGTAACAAACAGTAAAGAAATTTTGCTTTGTTTTAGAAAATAGTTAAGATAATTTTCCTAAATAAGTAGACCTGATGATACAAAAGGGAACGGAGATAAATATTAAAGTCATTGCTTAAATTTAGGAACTAAAATTACATAGTTAATATTATTTTTACATACTTACAGCTAAACATTAGTCTTTGAGCAGCACAGTGCCAAGTTTAGGAGAAGATGAAACTTCTCTGTTCTAATACTAGTTTCTCAAAAGCTGTCAAAAGATGAAAGCATATTTCATAACCAGAGATCATAGCCTTTGCTCTGCAAAGCAGAGCATCTTTCAATTACAAATTAATCAGTATGCTGATTTAGGTACTGGGGACTGAACCTAATAGCGTGCACATTCTAAGCCAGGACTCTGCCATTGACTCTACGTCCACCTCTTCCACTGCAAGGTTAATGCACCATCGTATTCATTCTAAACCTACCAGAGATTCTAAATAACAACAATTTTACAGGATTGCCAATAATGAGAAAACTGTAGTAGCATTAATATGAGACTATTATGACTAATGCTAATACCAATATTCAAAGGCATAAAGACTCATTAATTGTTCATAAACACTAGTTGTCAGGTTTAGGATACGCATCTATAAATCTGGCATTCAAGAGGTCAAAGGATTGGGAGTCTGAGACAAGTCTGGACTATACAGCTGATTCCAGATCAGCCTGGATTACATAGGGAGGTTCTATCTCAAAACAAATAACAAATATGTGTGTGTGTGTGTATGCATACGTACATACATGTACGTATGCATATGTTATTTTTGGCTTTAATATATATACTTTTAAATATATATTCTATACAAATGTATATAAAGTTATATAGACTTATATATTACATACATACATACATACACACACACACACACACACACACAAACAAAAATACCCTCAGTTCTTAATTTCTGCCAGAATTTATAAGAGAAATAGTTTTCTCTGTGTGTGGACTCATACTTGTAATCACAGCACTCTGGAGATGGAAACAGGAAGACCAAGAATTCAAGGCCAGCCTGGGCCATAGAAAAACTTTGGTTCAAAAAGGAGGTGAGAGGGGGACAGTTTCTAATTTTTAAATGAGAAGCACTACTATGAATTATAAAATACAATCCAACTACCTCTTAACTGTGACTTCTAGGTTTTAAATAAATGTACACTCCTCTAAATAGACTGTAGAACGATGGAAAACATTCTCTATAGACTGATCACTGTTATTTACGGTCATTTACACACTCACGACCTATAAACTTATCTCCTTTACATAGCACCTATAGTACTTTTTCCAAATAGAAAACGAACATTCTCCCTTTCTCAAATGTGTCCTTTGCTAACAATATTTTCTTAACCAAAACTAACAGTCAGCAGCCTTATCATAATTAAAATAAGCTTTTTACATCAGAAGCAATTTCAGTGTCTCAGAGCCACACAAAAGGAACACACACACACAAAACAGAGGTATCCCAGCAAGAGAGCTTTTGGGGGGTAGGGAGTGTGCCAGAACCTAAACTGCAATATTCTCAAGCTGGCTTTTATCCCTGATAAGTGGCGACTGTGTCTCACGCTGTTGGTGGCCTCAATGTCAGGAAAAATTCAAGACACGAGTCCTTGAAGGCTACCTTTAATTGGGAAAAAAAAAAAAGTTTCTCACAACTGTTGCTTTAAATAGATGTGACACAACAATATTAAAGAAAAATAATCAGAACTGCAAAGTAGTCTGGCTTTCAAAGGTGCACTGACTGCTGGGTGGTGGTGGTGGTACACACCTTTAGAGACAGGCAGAGGCAAGGAAATCTGAGTTCAAGGTCAGCCTGGTCTATGAAGTGAGTTCCAGGACAGCCATACAGAGACAGCCTGTCTTGAAAAACTATTGCTGTTGTTTGTTTTTCCGAGTTTCTATGTTGTAACTCTGACTGTCCTGGAACTCATAGAGATCGGCCTCCCTCTGCCTCCCAAGTGTTGGGATTAAAGGCCTGAGCCACCATAGCCCACTCAATAAAATCTTTATTTACACAAAGGCCCTGCTACATTCTCAATGAGGCTGGCCTCTTCTCGTCTTCTTTTCCTGTACATCAATTCTTTTAAGACTGGCCAATTAAGTAAGATTTCGATTGGACCTCAGCTAATGAAAAAAAGAGTCACCCCCTGCACTGGAATAAAAACCAAGTACACTTCCTGTCTCATTGTGTTTTGCTCTTCGGAGAATACCCTCCTGATCAAAAGTAAAGCCTGCTTGTTCAAATACTTCATGAGGAATGGTGGTCTCTCTTTTTGCAACCCTGAACTTATTTCTAACATTATTATACATAGAATTAACTAGAAAAATTAAAACAAGTTGCTCTGTTAAAAACCAAGATTGCAAATATAAAAATATATATATATATATATATATATATATATATATATATATATATATATAAAGTCCCAAAACGTGAATCTGTGAAATCCAGAAAGATTATAAAGCTTTTGAAGAAAAAAAATTTGAGGCACGATCTCATGTAGCCCAGGCTGGCCTCAAACTTTCTATATATCCGAGGATGCCACTGAACTTCTGATCAAACTTGCCTCTCCCTCCCAAGTGCTGGGATTACAAACATACACCATCACACTGAGTTTGTGTGGTACTTGGGACAGCATTCAAGACTTCATGCATGCTAGAGCAAGCACTCTACTGACCGAGTAACATTCCCATAACTTTATGAAGCAGAGTAGTAACAATTGGCTATAAGAATAAGGACAATAAGGATTATTCTATTAGAGGAGAATAATAGTAATGTAGTTCCATACTTTTCATGTTCAAAGACAAGTAACAAAGGAAACCTTTAAAAGATTTTTGGTTATACTCATATTCTAAATAAAGTTTCCAGATTTCTGATGTGAAATAAGCAAGCATATAACACGATAAAAACTATGTGATATTTAATCATTATCATTTACATAGCTTTACTAAGCTGACTCATGTAGCAAAAATTGGAAAATGTTGCCGGGCAGTGGTGGCACACGCCTTTAATCCAGCAATTGGGAGGCAGAGGTAGGTGGATTTCTGTGAGTTCCAGGACAATTAGGGCTACAAAAAGAAACCCTGTCTTGAAAAACTTACAAAAAGAGAACATCAAAAGCTAAAAAAAATTTGTGAAACTGAGATTTTTAAGATAAAAAAATTCTCTCAAACTTCTTCCACTCTCAGGTGTACACCATTATCCTGCTCTTTTCAATTGTTCATTTCATGTATTTTGTCACTGTAAGTGTCTACATATGTGTGTATATTAAAATAAATATCTACAATATACAGGTCTTGGAGATGTCCATGGTACTGGATAATGTTTTTATACTGGACTCTGAATTCAATTTTTAATTTATAAAACTTTTTTAAGAAGAAAATATGAAAAAATAATTTCTAATCATTTTCTGAGATACCCACTTTTAGAAACTTAATCCCTATATCCCCTTACACAGATAATCTTAAAAGCTGGCGTTTACATAAGTATTTGAAAATCAGGAATAACTTTAAAATTTAATTAACAGAAACCAGGTTAAATCCACAAAAATGAAATACTATCCAAGCACCAAAAATTTTATATTTTAGAAACCAAGAAATATTAAAGGCTAAGGATGTAGTTCAGCAGAAAAGCACTTGCGTATGTAAAACGTAAGGTTCATATTCAGCACGGACAAAGACCAAAGTTCGTTTCCTGTGGAGGTTCCGCTTTGGCCAGGTGTGCTAGTGCACACTGTAATCCTAGCACTAGGTTGAGGAATAGAAGCAAAAGGTACACAAGTTCAATGGCAGCCTAGGCTAGACTGAATGAAGTCTTGCTTCAAAATAAAACAAGTCAACTGTCTTAAAGGAAGCCCACACCCATGCCCTTGGGTATGTACTACTTTGTTTCTGGGCAAATCCTTTACTCTTAATACTTCACACTTCAATTAAGCCTATGTTAAAATACCTTTTGTAAAATCCCAACTTTACGTCTAAATGTGTATGTTGTTTTACAACAAAAAAATACTAATAAATTAAAGCATGTATAACATATTCTTAAGTATTTCGAAGTTTTAGAAAAATATTGTTACATACAAATATTAAATGCAGTTCATTCTGACCAGCAGTAGTAAATTTTACTTTTGTCTTTATATTCATAAACTTTAAAACAAAAAGCAAAAACAAAAAGCAAAAACAAAAAGCAAAAACAAACAAAAAACCCACAAAGTCTCACTATGTAGCCATCTAGGCTGCTCTTTAATCCCTTTACAGCCCAGTTTTGCCTTTTATTTCAAATGCTCTTGTAGCTCCTAAATGCTAGGATTACAGGCACATACAAAAAACAGACAAGATGACCTGTTTGTTTTAGGCCAGCATGGTCTACATAGTGAGTTTCAGGACAGCTAGATGCATAATGAGACTATCACAACAACAACAAACAAAAGGAACAACAAATTAGAAAATTTAAAATGTACCATTAAAAAAAAAAAAGAAGGCCATGAGAGGCTACATATATCCCTAACTTTCAAAGAGATTTAAGTCTATTCAGTCTATAAAGAAAAAATAAAGGGGATACTTCTATTTTACATTAGAAGCAACTTAAAACTTCTAAACTAGGTCATTACATGACGTGTAAAATAGTCTAAAGCTGTTTAAAACGAGCTATTTTATTTCTTAAAAAGAGTAAAACTTATACCCAAAAATTCAAGTGTGACTTTATATACACGGAAGTCAACAATGCAATAGTACTTTCATACTCAACATGCATACATTACAGGTAAATGTTAGAACTGAACACAGCCCCAGCCTAGCGCTCCATGTTTTAAATATAAGTAGTTTGTAATACAGTCTGAAACTTCCCAACAATAGTCTCTCCTTTTAACCACATGCAGTAACACAAACTACCACAGAGCCATAAAGAAACAGAGAGAGAGAGGTTTAGCTCAGTGGAGAAGCACTTGCTTAGCAAACATAAAGCTGTAGGTTCAGTCTCCAGCACTAGTGGAGAAAGAGAATTGAGGAGAAAGAATAAAAGGAAGGGGTGGGGGGAACTGACAGAGGAAATTCTCCACAATAAATTAAATAAATAACCGCATTATTGAAGAAACACTATTTCTGATATACCTGCCACTGTATTAGCTAATATATCAGAAAAAGGAACAGGAAGGAATGCTCTATGTCTCAGTCTTTGTTATGAACTATTTTTCTCCTTGACACACTTGATACTTTGATATTTTTTAGATTTTATTTTATTTTATTGGACAGAGTCTCACTATGTAACCTTGGCTGGCCTGGGAGCTCCCCAGGTAGATCAGGCTAACCTTGAACTCAGAGATCTGCCTGCCTCTACTTGGTCTCTTGAGTACTAGGATTAAAGGTGTCTGGCAAGATACATTTATTTTTATTTTATTTTTATGTGTATGGATGTTTTGCCTGCATGTTTTTGTGCACTATATGGATGCAACCACTGAAGCTGGAAGAGGACACCAGATCCTCTGGGATTGGAATTACAGGGATTGTTATCTACCATGTGCATGTGAGAGCATAACCCAGGTCTTCTGCAGGAGCAGCAAGTACTCTTAACTTGATACACTTAAAAAGTTATACTAAAAGTCAACAGTCAATTCAAAATGAAATTTTTTTCAATACAAGTGTCAAGTCTCTCCATTTACTATCACAGGTATGAGGATGTTTTCCCTGGGTGCTCTGAAGTATGACACACAAAATGAAAAGGTACTTCTCTGAGGTTTAACAGTTGCACTTATACTTTTACAGTGCAGGCACCCAAAGACACCCAACTATGGACCAAATAGCCCTCATCATCAACACTTCTTGCACCATGGCCTTTGCCATGTAGTGTAGTCAAGAAAATATTGCCCAGAAAAAAAAAAAGGTTTGTGGCTGCTAATTATCATTGGATTGTGACCAGAAAGCAAAAACCAGGGAAAGGTTTTTCCTTCCCACTGGGCTTAAAGATTCCCAAACTAAGAAATGCTGGTTGAGTTAGAAATACCTTTAAATATTTGTATGTGGAAAATAGAAGAATTTTTACTTTCTTCCCTTCTGAGCAAATTTCTATTATTTTGAATTACAAAGCCAATATTCCTTTTAATTTGATAATCTTTAAATTTTTGAAAATCTTTTCACCTTTATGTGACCAATAACACATCCTAAATTTCATGATACAACAGACAAAGTTTAAAGTTAGTTGCTCCCTTTATGATACAAAAATAAAATGGCATCAAAAAAATCTTTTTCTCAATATCAGCATACAAAAATAATAGTCATAATCTGCACTTACTCTTCACCCCTTTCTTCCCCTTTCGTTCCTTCTTGTACTGTTCCTTCAGTTTACTTATTAGTCCCTGGTCTACATCCCAAACCTCAGCAGTTGGGGAGAGGTCATCTTTATCTACATGCAGCATATTATTAAAAGAAAAAAATCAGCAGTTGGCAATGCAAGCTGTTGGCAGTAAACTGTTAAAGCTTTACATCATCATAATAAAGATACTGTTAATAGCATATACTCAAAACACTTTAAAGGTGCAGTCTCAGTTTGGTACTCAACTCAAACTAAATGTCCTTAAGTTCCTAAGCATTTAATATCAACAACAGGTAAACAATACTTTATTTTTATGTATCGCAAATTTGAAGAGTATTCTTTCATCAATGGACTAACATTAGAAATCTAATATTAAATCATAGATCACTGCATCTTTATAAAAATGTTAAAAAGTATTCAGCCAGCATATATAAGCAAAGGAATGAATTGCATGCGAATTAATAATAAAGTGCAAGCTATAAATGTCAGTGCCATTTCATTGATGAAAATAGTCATGCATCCCTGTCACACTAGTTCTGCATGCACAGAGTAATTTTACTATGATAGAAAGGCATTCTAGTAAATGTAATACATAGAGTTCCCAAATACAATGTCTCAAATAAGTCACACAAAGCATTCAAAGAATACTACCTCTGTCTCCATCCCTTCCCAACAGTTCAACATTTCATTACCTTTTTCCATTGGTCTACAACTAAAGATTAGCAAAATAATAGAATAAAAATAAAACAAATAAGAAAATTCAAATTCCACTGAAGTCTTGATTTGAGCTGATTTTTTTCAGGGTGAAACAGTGACACGCACAGAGAGGTTAAAACACATTGCTCTATACTTAGTACCATCTTTTTTATGTGTTTTCAGCAATATTTAAGTAAATACTTGTGCCTGGAAAAAAAAAAACCTACTCATAGTAAACTAGAGAAGTCTTAAAACAAGATAGCATTAAAATAATTTTCTTAGAATGAATTTACTCAATGATTTACTCATTTTTACTCAATGATTTACTTCACTGGGTTTAAAGCAACCCTATTACTATTAAATTTAACAGTTCAGAGTAACTGTCTTAGAGTTCTGTTAATAAATAAAAATTATACCCAAACCCTTAGTTTTTAAATAAACTACACTAAATAGTAAGACTTTAGTTTTAAATTTTGGTACCTAAGCATACTGTTTTGTAAGTCTCATAAGCTCCCTGGGCCTCATTCAATAATAGAAAGGACGAAAGGCCTCCCTGCCCCTCTAGACTGATGGGTAAAGAAGTATAACAAAGTCTCATGCTTGAACACCAGGGAGAAGAAATTTAAGAAGTTCCTGTACCTCAATTCTTTTCTACAGCTGTATCCCTTTTCTCTATCATGACAGGTGGTTTCATGAATTATCAAATCTGCAGTTACAGCACAATTTTAATATTGATATAAGAGAGAATTTTGATGTACTCTATAGTTATGAAGTTTCATGAAAACTATATCAGGAATCCTATCCATTTACTGAATAATGTGAATAGAATAATGTAACCTGATTGATCTGAACTTATGTCATTTGAGGACAGGGTCTCAGAACACAGTGCCAGAGAGCCTGGCTCACGATTCTGCTCCTCAGCCTTGCTGTAACAATGGGCTCGCACCTGAAGACCAGCTCACAGTCTCATAATAAACTGATTCCTATGTCAACTACTTAAACCAAGACAAATAAATATATCTTAAAAGAAATATGTTTTACAACCCACAGATTAAAAAACAAACTTAAGACTTAGGTACTACAAAACCTTACATAGGAAAAACTAATTATAATGACCAATTTTCTAAAAGTCCTGTGTAGCAAGAATGAAGCTGTGAATGGCTGTAAGTACAGTAGCAAAGAGTGGAGTGAAAAAGCAAAGGAAAAAAACACAAGTATTACTTGCAAGATAATCTCAAATCTAAAACACAAAAGTAACTAAGGCGGTGCAAGAACAGGTTGGTGGATGCATATGTGCATAAAAACATCCTGGAACTTGCCTGGTAAGTAACAGATGATTTGATATTGCTTATAAGAAATAGGTAAGAGCAAAAGGGAAGAGGCAGGATAATCTTCTACATATTAATCCTGTTTTTAAAAAAATCTAGGGGGGATACCAAGAAATGAAGTTGAATCAATTATAGGAACTTTTTTGTTTCCTAAAAGAAAACACAAACATGCACAAAAAAGTTGATTCCTAAAAACTTGAAACTACAAAACCACAAACCTCTATTATGGTAATTCTGATTGCCAAAGCAGAATTATACAAACCTATTATGCACGGCATAAATTTAGAACTAGCTTCCTTCATGAAAATAGTAACATTTTATCCCTGGTCTGTAAATACCAATATTTAGGTGTTAATTGTATTCTGTAATCCTGCTAAGTCCAGAGATCATAGTTTCAAAGAATTGAATAAGTGAGTATTTTTAAAATGCCACATATCTCCATGAGAAAAAGGCAAATAATGACATACCAGTTAATACTTGTAATTACATGAAGAACATAAACTACCAAAATTAAAATCTAAATAAAAAGCAAAGGAACAAGACTTAAAAGATTCTTCCTTTAAAAACAGTGATTTCATATAACAGGATTATGGAGTATGTTTAAATCTCTTTAATTTCAATCTAAAAACCATCCCACTTAAAAACCATTAAAATTGTGAATAAATTAATTGAAGGCAGTGATTTTTACACGTATTCTTAGTTTCAGAAAAAAATGAACACGATAGCTGTTGTTAAGTAGATGAATTTTAGAACACTGCATAGGTCCCTTTTGCTTTTGTATAGAAACTACTTGGATCACCAAGAGTTTAACATGCTCTAAAGCTTCAGAATCATTTGGTACTAAGAAGCTTTCTTGGTTATATTCATTTAAAAAAGGAAATAAAGTCAAATATTGATAAGCAAGTTGTCACTCACAAATCAAGTCCTCTTTAAAACTCTACTTTACAGCCAAAAGTCTCTGAACAAAAGACTAATTGTTTACATATAACATTATTAAAGAAATAATCCCATTTCATATAAATTAAATTTCTGAAATGTTTGCCCTAGGCTAAAAGTTCAAATTCTAACAACTTTAGATAAAGGAAGCAAAATGGTTGTGTGTCAAAATTTAGCTAAGCAGAAGTTCAACGAACTTGCAATCAATTAAATTAGTAAATTATGTATAAATATGCATGCACTTAATGAGTTAACCATGACTGTATATATAATAGTGCAAGTGATTTCTAATTTAATATCTGACATTTATGTATGGTCCCAAAAATGCTTAACTATAAAATATTTATAGAATTTCTACTTTACATAACTAAATTTGCAGAAAAAATAATCAGTACTTTTGAAGTCACAGAAAAAATATAGTTCAAGATTTAATGAGCTACATATAAACTTACTTTCTTTTTCTTTTACTGCTTTTTCCCTATAAACAAGTAATCTCCAAAAATAGACATTTCTAGAAAGTACAAATATGTACAAAGTTCAGACAGTAATAGTGGAGTTTATGTTGTATATTAATGTGTCCCTTCTATTTCCACTTAGAAGTAAAATCTGCAAACATGTCTTGAGCTATAAAGGATAACACTAGTAATTAAATTAAAATCTTTTAAGTAATTGCTTTTTTTATATTAAGAGTCAGTAAATATAGTATTTATTGTGTTTGTCTCTTTTGCTATTAACAATGTTCCCTTTCAAAGTATGTAATGAGACTTTCTAAAAGATCTATTTTATTTTTATTTATATGTGTGTGCACACAGGTCCCTGTAGAGGTCAGAAGTGGGTATAGGATCCCTGGAGATGGGAGTTCAGGTGATTGTAAGACCCCAATATAGGTGCTAGAAACCAAACTGTTCTCTGAAAGGTAAGTGTTCCTAAGCACCAATAAGTTAAGTTATCCTCTTAACCCTGTGGCTTTGGTCTTTTTTTGTTTTTTTAAAAAGTGTGCTTTTCTTTCTTTTTCTTCTTCTTCTTTATTTTATCTTATTTACTTCTTTATTTTTGGGTCAGGACGAGGTTTCTCTGTGGAGTTCTGGATGTCCTAGAATTCACTCTCTAGACCAGGCTGGCCTTGAACTCACTATGCCTCTAGAGGGCTGGGATTAAAGGCATGTGCCACGATGCCAACCCAAGTGTGTTTTTTATTACTGGGGTGATAAATAGTAAATAAATAAATAAATCTATTGACAAATCTTCCACCTACCAGATAACATTAAACAATGATTAAATGAACATATTAATGAGAAAAAAACATTTTAAGCTACTATTTTGAGATTTTTTTTCACATATATGAATAGGGTTTTAAACTACTGATAGAAATTTTATTTCTTTTCATTGTAGATGGTCAGCTTTATATATCATTTTCAAAGTTTAGGTCCTAACATTTGTATATAGATTATTATATACAGTAAGTGTAAAGTCCTCATTAAATCTTGTACATTATTAGGGCTGTAAGACAGAATTAATAATTTTATTCCTACCTAGCACTAAGACAGGTAACACATATGGACATATGAGGTATTCTCTTAAAGACTTGATTTCCTAAAATTAAATGATGGGTATGAATAAAAAAAAAAATTCTTCTTTTGAAAAAGACCAGTTAGAAGGAAAAAATAGGTTTACAAATCAACAAAACACTTCAAGTCAAAATCAACTTCAGAAGTAAAAACGCCATATCCTGAAAACCTCAGTCTCTAGTATTTTAAATTATCAACACTGCTCTTCCTTATTCTCAACACTCAGACACACAGACCCCACACATGGCATTCAATAATAAACCACCTTAAGGCTACATTTCCTCCCGCCCCAGATTTTTTTGTCCCCTTACCCCATTCTGTACCATCCCCTGAACTCCGTGCTTCGCCAGCCCCTTCACCATCTTCTGCAGTCACTAAAAAGTCGAATTCTTTCAGTGCTTCCTCAGTGTCAGGATCATCAGTTAGGTCAGCAGCTAAGCCTTCATTACCTATCTGTAAAGAGAAGATAAGTCAATAATTAATACTTTTAGTTCTAAATTTTAAAGAGATTCTTTGATGTTTTCAGTTAGCAATATTTACAGATCTACTTTAAAATTATTCAGATCCACAACTGTACTTTTCCCACATCATTCACAAGTCTCAAACTATGCCCTAAACAGTTCAACACTGCTATATGAACATCACTTGTAAGATGTGATGCAAGTGATGGGGGGCTGGAAAAGGCCAACATTCTACTCAAGAGTTTCCTTTAAGGGCTGGAGAGATGGCTCACCAGTTAAGAACCAGCTCACCGGTTCTTCCAGAGGACCCGGGTTCAATTCCCAGCACCCACATGGCACCTCACAACTATGTGTAACATCAGTTCCAAGAGCTCTGAGACCCTCACATCAATCCACACAGGATAAAATTAAATAACTTCTTTCTAAGAAGAATTTTCTTTAAATCACAATGTGATTTAAAAATCACAGAGACCACAGTGATCTCTGCTAAACAGTCAGCTACTCACCTGCATACTGGTAAGTTATCCTGAATTGGCTGAACACACTGAGAAATGCACTAGGTCTACCATTCATGACAGCAGAGCATAACAACCAGCAAACTTACATCGGTCATGCAACAGATAACAAAAACAACCTACCTCTCAGAACAAACAAGTAAAAAAAAAAAAAAAAAACCCAAAATCTCAGGTTTGTACAATGGCCCAACAGGAAAAGGGACTGCCTAATGACTTGAGTTTTATCTCCATAAACATGGAAGGCAAAAACCAAAACACAAAATTATCCTTTGACTTCCACATGTGTGCTGTCATACACCTTCACAAATGTCATGTAACAAAACAACACCTCTATTTAGCCAACAGAGCACACCATACTGAAAGGCTGAAACTGCTTTTGTAGACTGGAAGCTTTTGAGGGACACTTGCATTTTTTTCTAAATTACTGCAAAATCTCAAAGTACAGCAACTGATTTTACTTACCTTTTACTCACCCTTTTTTTTTTTCCATAGCCAGGATACCAAGAAGCCAAAATTGACTTCAAATTCACTATACAGCTGAGGACAGCCTTCAACTCTATCCTCCTGTCCTCGCCTCTCAACTGCTGCACATTACCCCATCCAGCTTTTGTGGTGCTGGGCTAAATCCACAAATCTGTGCAATTCAATACTTCTAAGTACAATCTCAGCGCTCACCTTTTGTTTTTTTAAACACACATTATTTTGATGCTTACAAATGAGGCATACTCTACTCGTGGTCCTATAGAGCCAACTCCCCATTCGGTACTAAAATACATTTAAGTCCATTTCTTAGGGTACGTACGAAAGCAAACTTTTATTAATCCTTACCAATAATCAGAATGTTGGCTCATATTTATAATCCACACATCAGTCCCACAAATGAGGTGGGATTATCTACACTAGTTTCTGTTCATTTATCTACCATGTGATATTGTACATGAAAAGATAAACATCAGTGTGACTCCAAATTGTGGTAGGATTGAAGAGTGCCATTTTTTTTTAGAAGTTTCAAACCACTAAACAAATCCTTTAAAAACAGAGCTTTTCTCAGCCATTTAGTTAATAATATATGAAATCATAACTCCTGCCATGTGTACATCACTCAGTGGGAGCTGGCAATTTAAACTTTTCAAGGGAAATCTCAAAAATTACTGTTCAAATTACTGCACACAGGAAATAATGTAAATATTCTACTTTGTGCTTATTGATCCGAAGTTTGTCTTTTCCTTCTGGGATGCCCTCAATCATGTCATTTTCTTCTTCATCGCTGTCATCAGCGTTTTCTAAGAAATTAAATGTCTCAAGAACATCACCAGAGGGCCTGCAGAAAAAGAAAAAGGTAATATGACTTAAAATTTTTTATTCTAGCATATTTTTTAAATATTATTTGTGAGCTGGGTAGTGGTGGCGCAAGCCTTTAATCCCAGCACTTAGGAGGCTGAGGCAGACAGATCTCTGTGAGCTCAAGGCCAGCCTGGTCTACAGAGTGAGTTCAGGACAGCCAGAGTTACAACAGAGAAACCTTGTCTTCAAAAAAAAAAAAAAGATTATTTGTGCTTTACAGTTATAGTAAGCATTGCTCTGTATTTAATGAGTTCATCCAAAACTTTTTTGTCTAAACGTTTTGGTAAATGCAATAAGAAAATGAAGTCTGGAGACTGGAAATGTGGCTCAGCAGGTAAGAGTACAGGTAAAGGTCTTTAAGGGGCCTGAGTTTGGACCCAACACCCACACTGGGTGGCTTACAACAATCTGAAACTCTGGCTTAGTGAGGTGGTACAAGCCATTGATCCCAGTGTTTGGATGGCAAAGGCAGGAAAAACTGTAAGTTACAGACCAGCCAGGACTGTCTTTTTAGAACCTTGTCTCAAAAAACAAAACAAAAGCATGAGCAATGTCAAAGTCCAAAACCTCAACCTCATGGGAGTAGAAAACCCTTTTCAAGATGAGGCTTGGAGGTATGGCAAAGCTTTCCTCGGATTCAATGTCGAATGTTGACATGTGTAGAAAAGCCCACAGTAGCTTCCTAACTCCCCACCCCTGATGTTTATGGCCTGAAGACTGCTCCTATCAAGATTAGCTAAATGTGCATCCTTGATTCAGCTATATACCATAAACCCCCATTTCCTTGTTCAGTTGTATATAATAAACACACAAAGCTTTCTGGGTGCTGTGCTTCTCCATCAGAGAGCCTAGGCAACCACCTCAGTTTTTCTGTGTATGTGTGTCCAGTGTCTGTCATTCCTTCATTCCCTCAATCCATTTTACAGATCTCTTACATAGGGAAAAAAAAAAGTATCTTTAATCTGTTAAAATATTTTCAAGTTACAAATTACTTATTTACTAGGTAATAGTAATAATCTATTTTACCATTTTCTAAAACTAATTGCAATTCCTGTATATACAAAATGGAGTTTTCGTACAGTCATTTAATGTCTAGCAATAACAGCAACTGTAGAAAACCTAGCTAAAAATGAGACTCTTTGTTGTGCCACCAACTTTGATATCCATAATTTAAACAATGCTAATCTACAAATATAAATCATACCTTTTGATTTCTTGTCCTTTTTGTTTAGGAGATTCACCACCATTCAGGATCTGTTCTAAATTCTTTGCTTCTATGGATCCATTTGGTTCTGAATTAGACAGTCCAAGTAATGACCTTACCCGCTGAGATCGTACATCTAATATTGTATCTGTATATCCTACTTCCTGAAGATACCTATCAAGTGAAAATTAAACATTAAAATTCATCATACTGTTAATACCTGCCACTTTCAAATCATATTAAAAAATTTTAGAAATCTCCACAGTCATACAAATTATGTTTCCTTTGTCTCAACAGCTTCACTATAGACTTAATTCCAGTTCTCAGATAACGGTGTCAACTTCAAGTCAAAACTGAAATGAGGGGGCTGGAGATAATACTTACATGGTGGCTCACAACCATCTATAACTCCAGTTCCAATGTATCTGACATCCTTTTCTGACCTACATGGACACCTTAGCATGTACATAGTACACATGCATACATCCAGACAAAGCACTCATATACAAAAAATAATCTTTAAAAAAAGAAAAATGAAGTAAGGCTGGGTGTGGTGGTGCACACATTTAATCCCAGCACCTGGAATGCAGAGGAAGGAGCTTCAGGACAGCCAGGGACAGAGAAACCTTGTCTTAAAAAAACAAGAAGGAAGGGATGAATGGAGGAAGGGAGGAAGAAAGGGCAGGCAGAAAGAAAAAAGTATATAGTATGGCTACCATTGATTAAGAGCCAATTATCTCAATACCTTTAAAAAATTTATACACACACAAAATGTACAAAGGCATGACCCTATAAGAACACATATGTATATTAAAGAATATATATGTGAATTTATACATATATATGCACACATACACATGTTTTAAGTATCCAAGGCATGGGAGAGAATAAGTAGATCTGAATCTTAGAACAGTACCATGCTAAATTCTCAGCCAGTGATTTAGTCATCAGACTAAGGATCTCAGATTCCAGAGCATTTCTCTGGTTCTGTGGTTTTCAAAGTTCACTTATCTAAACCAAGTATTTAACCTAGGATCCAGTATGAGACTGGAAAGAAGGGGAAAGATGATGATACACAGATAAATAGGTTGTGTGTTTAATTCAAGTGAAAATATTTAAGAGTTAATGAAGGATGATAAGTCTTCGGGCTAGAGGGATGGCTCACGGGTTAAGAGAATTTGTTGCTCTTGTAGCGGACCTGGGTTCAGTTTCCTGCACCCGTCCGTATCAGGTGCCTCACAACCCACTTGGATCTCCAGTTCTAGAGAATCTGTCACCCTCTTCTGGCAAGCAGGCATACACATGTACACATGTGTGTATGTGTGATTTTTTAAAATTTACTTATAAACATTCCTAGTAAACAACCAAGATAGTTTTAGGTGAATGCTAAAAACAGGAAGAATGGTTAAAATAAAAAAGCAAACAAACAAAAAAACATAGAAGAGAATAATCATCAGTAAAATAAGCAATATAACTTTTTTTGCGGGGATGAGGGAAGTTCGAGACAGGGTTTCTTTGTGTAGCTCTGGCTGTCCTGGAACTTGCTCTGTAGACAGGCTGCCTTAGAACTCAGAGATCACCTGTCTCTGCCTCCAGAGTCCAGAGATTATAAAGGTGAGAGGCACCATCCAGGTGCAATTTAACCTTTTTGAAACACAAAAAGATGTGGGCAGGTGTGATGGATGACTCACTCCTGTAATTCAGGAGGCAAAGAAAAGAATAAGAATAAAGGCCACAGAAATAACTATCCAAAAAGTGCAGGACCAGGGGTGCAAGGTAAGCCTTGGGTAGCACATAACATCCTGTTTCAAAATAGCTTAACTATAAAAATAAAGGGGGAAAAACAAAGTAGAGAAAATATGAATCCAAGTGACAAGATTAGCATTTGAGAGAAACAGTCATTTCCCTATAGCCATCCTCACTCTTCATTCTAAGCAATATAACCTACATGTGGAAGAAACAACTCCTTTCCCTACCCCAGGGCCTAAACTTTGGTCTAAATCAATAGTTCTCAACTTGCCACAATCCAGGGGAAGGGATATACGAATGACCCTTTCATAGAGGTGTGATCTAAGACCACTTGTATATTAGACATTTACATTACGATTCGTAATGGTAGCAAAGTTAGTTACGAAGTAGTTTTATGGTTGGGGGTCACCACAACATAAAGAACTGTATTAAAGGGTCGCAGTCAGGAAGGTTGAGAACCATTGGTCTAAATAAACTGCCAAAGTCTTACACAACCTGGATAATGACTGAGCCATTGCTTGATCAAGTTAAGCCATTTCTAACCCTTCTCAGAAATGGGGACAGGGGAAGCTGTCACATGGGGAAAGTAGTTTTTCTTTAGAAGATAATAGAACTAATACAGAGACTTAAGACAGACAGACAGAGATTAAGACTGTATATCTTAGGATTTTGGTCTCTGAAAGTTTACCAAAGCTACTCAACTTGACATGTATTGTTGAGAGTTTCCCTCAACCCTGCTAGTTATTCTAGTGCCCTTCCCATCAAAAGTCTGTTCTTATGTTCAGGTTTTAGTCATTTACAAGAATATGGGAGCTGGGTAATGAGTAAGAAGCTTAAACGTATTACAAAAAGAAAATAAGCTTTAATAATTGCTTAGTGGGTAAAGTTACCTAAAGCCAAGCCTGATGACCCTTTGAGTCCCATCCCTGTGACCCAAAGGTAAAAAATTTCAACTCCTGAAAGTTGTCCTCTTCATCTCCACAAGCAGCTGTGGCACATTCGCGTGCCACACTCCACATACATACAAATGGATTTTTTAAAAGCAACACTATGAAAAACATGCATTAAAATGAAACAAGTTTTTACTTATAAATTGACTCAATTTAAGCACTTTCGTAACTTTTTTTTTTTAGGTTGAAATCATTAAATCATTACTCACTGTCTTAACAACTGTCTGCCTTGCTTCCATGTGAGCTGGCTATTCTGGGGTGCTGTAGGAGCCTCCATGTCTTTGGTTTCCTCTGAAAATTAAGGAAAAGTTTTGTATACATTATTTCAACTTCTTAATAGTGTTCAGTTTTTTTCAGAAATACATTTACACATGAAAATATTTTTTATATAAGACAGAAGATTTACTATAGGTCATTTCTTCTTTTAATGTCTGTTTAACAGCTCAGGTATTTTACCTGCTTTAAAATTAAAAGAACTCTAGCAGAACTAAAAATTAAAAGGCCTGAGCTTCAAATAAAATCGAATTCTGCTGTGTCAAATACCTTCAAGATTAAAAAGGTGCATTATATATGCAATTCAAAATTAACAATAAGATATTGGGGATATACACACACTTCATTTGGAATTTTTATCAGTAGACACTGAAATCTCCATCAAAGACTTTATTTTTTAGAACAAAAAATTAAACAAGGGTCCAATAAGGCTAGTAAACTAGGCAACTGAACAGAGTGGGTACCGTGGCTTATTATTTAACCCCAATCACTGTGATGGGCACACAGGTGGTGGTAGAGCCTTTTTTTAGGCCCTAGGGCAGTAGTTTGCAGCCAGCCAGGAAGTCACTTATGTTCAGGACAAGTAGGCATCAGTCTGCATCTACCTCTACAGTCTCAGCTTACAGGAAGCCCAGCAAATTCTCAACATCTCCAAGCTGAGTCCTAAAGAGGCCCAGAAGAAGTATAAACACTTATTTAAGGTGAATGACAAATCCAAGGGTAGTTCATTCTACTTGTAGTCAAAGGCTATCTGTTCAAAGAGCTTAGATGAGGAATTTACAATCCAAGTTCCAGAGACAGACTTTTGGCAGACATCCAAAAGCAAATATACTTCACTGATCCCTTATATTTATAGCTTAGTAATAAATATCTTTTATACACACGCTAACAGAAAATGGGTTTCTTACTTTGGAGGCTTTCCTTTTTTTGGTTACTGAGATAGGGCCTTACTATGTACATGGCCAGGCTGGCATCAAGCTGATCCTATCTCAGCCTGCTAAGTAAATATGTCAAAATGCTCCAAAAACAATATATACATCAGGTAAAGAGCCATATTTTAGTCTCAGATAATAAAGTGTTTACATTTACAAAAGAGAAAAGAAAAAAGAAGCCACAGGTTTAAGTAGAGCTGCATGCTTAACATGTACAAAACTCTAAATCTAATCCCCTCCACAAACTAAACATTTAGTATAATTTCAGTTGAGTTAAGCTTTCAAAAATTACCTCTATAGTAAAACTTAAAACTATTGTGGACAGTGTTATCGCCACACACATTCTAATTATCAAAGTACGTGTACTATGAAGAGAAGCACTTGAAAAATCCATCCCCCACCACCCTATATTGAGACTATTAAGACTAATTCTCAATTATTAGGCTCCCAGATGCCTCAGAGTCACTTAGTACCCATTGATAATAATTACAGTATCTTTTCTAGCCCTATTTTTCTAACATAACAATTTCATCATTATCTTATTCTTCCTTCAAATACAAGTAATTCTCTAATTTCTAAAATTTCTTAATTCTGATCGTCTCTCAACTTATTTTTCTACTTATAACATTTAAAAATAATTGGAGACAACATTTTTAAAAATATGACTGCTCAAAATCCAATCACCAAGAGTTAACAATCATTTGTATGTATGACTTTTTCATTCTGTATTTTCTACTTGAAAATATACACATAACTAATAGAAGTAAATGTATGTACTTTATAATACTCCAAAAAACATATTTACATCACTTTAAAATAATTCTATTGAGTTGGGGTATATTATAGTGATAGAGCACTTAACACAGAATGCAGAAGCCTAGGTTTGATCTCTAAACCACTCCCCACAAAAAGAATATTACATAATATTTTACAGAATACTTACCTATTTAACCAGCCTCCCTCATGTTGAAATAAGTTTTCATTACTTCATTATGATAAATAGTTGCAAACTTTGAACTACATAATAAGTACACAACTTAATGGATTTTGAACATACAATCAGTAACTAGCTCAACAAACACTACCATCCTTAGAAACTGTCTTTCCAACTAGCTACTCTATACAATATTAACACTATCCCAACCTCTGAAATTTAGTTTGTGAAAGTAGCAGAAATTATTTCTTTCAATTTTCAGTTTTATGTGATCCATCTACATTGTCAAGATCAGCTGTAGTTAACTTACTTTCATTGCTAAGCAGCATTTGTCTGCTAATATATCATTTTATCTATTTTAATGGTGACAGACTCTCCAGTTGCTTCTGTATTTTCACTATAATTACACTCAGGGCATTCCTATACAAGCTGTACTGATCACATCTACATTTTAAGTGGTGGAATTACCAGGTTACTGGATATGTGTGCTATATTCCCTCTATTGATATAAAGACATCTCCAGAGGCTCAGCTTTATTTACCACTCATCATCAACATACACAAACTCTGCTAACTCCACAGCCTCCTCATCAACACTGGACACTTCTTTCTGTCATTCTCGTAAATGCCAAACTATATTTCACTGCAGTTTTTGCTTGCACTACTTGAATAATAAAAGAATACCATTTCTTCCCCCCCCCCCCCCGCCTTGTTTTCAAAACAGGGTTTCTCTGGGTAGCCTTAGCTGTCCTAGAACTCCTTCTGTAGACCAGGCTGGCCTTAAACTCTGAGATCTGCCTGCCTCTGCCTCCCAAGTACTAAAATTAAAGGTGTGTGCCACCACTGCCTGGCCAAAGCACCAATTCTTATCTTCTACCCATTAAGATATCTTCTCTATCATGAGGTACAGCCACTTCTCCCTCCCTCCCTCCCTCCTTCTCTCTCTTTTGAGAAATGATCTTTCTGTGTACCCTGGCTGTCTTGGAATGCCAATATAGACCAGGCTGACTTTGAACTTATTAAGATCTGCCTGTTTCTGGCCCCTATGTGCTGGGATTAATGGTGTGTCCCACAACACCTGATTCTTTTGTTCACTTTTCTATTGAATTGTCGATTTCCTAAACAAATTTCCAGTATCTTAGAACTACAATGAGCTATTTAGAACTTCTCCAGATAAAAGGACTTTCAAAGCATTAAAAATTAAGCTTGAGCTGGTTCTTGCAGCCACATCAAACAACCTGAGTCCAATTCAGCCAAAATCCACATGACATTAAGTTCAGAAGTAATTCCCCCAAGCGGTCCAATGACTCCCCCCTCCCGCCCAACACACACAAAATAAATACATAAACGTAAAAAGCATGAGGTGGGGAGCAGGAACTCATTATTATAATCCTGGCTGTCCTGGAGCTCACTATGCAGACCACTGAACTCAAGAGATCTGTCTGCCTCTGCCTCTTAAGTGCTAGGATTCATGGCATGCATGCACCACCACAACTAGCCAAATATAAATTAAATATAAATATAAATACACACACACACACACATACACACGTATGTTTATTTTTATTTAATAAAGCTCACACGAAGGACAAAATTGCTTACAGGCAGGAAGACAGTTACTTTAGTATGCTTTGATTTTACTTACTAGCAAAAACGTGTCCACAAATTTTACACAGGTTTCACTTCAGAGGAAATAGGATTGATCTCAGATCAAAAGGCAGGTGAAACAAACTTTTGTTTAGGATTTTCAGCCCAGGCTGCAGAGATGGCTCAGGTGTTTAAGATTCCATATTGTTGCCGGGCAGTGGTGGCACACACATTTAATCCCACCACTTGGGAGGCAGAGGCAGGCGGATCTCTGTGAGTTAGAGGTCAGTCTGGTCTACAAAGTGAGTTCCAAGACAGCCAGAGTTACAATAGAGAAATCCGATCTCAAAATCAAAACAAATAAAAACAAACAAACAAAATAACAACAATGAAAAGATTCCATACTGCTCTTACAGAGGATCTCAGTTCAGTTCCCAGAACCACAACCCTGGGTAACTCAACTCACAAATGCCTCTAACCTCCCCTTCAGGGAATCTGATGCCTTCTTCTGTACTCTGCAGACACCATGTGCACAAACATGTATATGCATGCGCACACATATATACAACTTAAAAATACATCTTTTAAACATTCTGTCATCAAATTTTAGAAACTTTATAAAAATCATTCATCTAATGCTACAAGATCAAAATTAGGATAAAGAATACATGTCTGTTACATAAAAATTTTTTAAAAATTTAAAAGAATAAAAGTTTACCTGACTCAAAGGTTGGCATTTTCAAATCACCTTGGTTCAGTTCTGTGCCATATTTTAATTTGTGATACTTTGCTCTGAAAATTTAACAAATGATAAAAGAATAATTATTATTTTTACAACTGAGTACCGCTACATATTACTCAAACAACAAAGCAATGTGTCTGACTTAAAGTTTTTATTTTTGGCCAGGAACACTGAAAATCTACTACTACAGAAGAAAAATTACCCAACAAATACACGCACATGAAAAAATAAATTTCTCCTGATCTTTAGAAAGAAAAATTCAAAATATACAGCAAAATATATTACTTCTATTTTACTATTTTAATCTCACTTTTTCTCTTCCCATACACCAATTAATTAAAATGTGAAAAAACTTTCAATAAAGTGTACAACAATGCAAATGAGGGTAACACTATTCTATTCTAGTCACATTAAGAAATGAAATATAAGGGCTGGAGATGGTTCAGCAGTTCAGAGCACTGGCTGCTCTTCCAGAAGACCCAGGTTCAATTCCCAGCACCTACAGCTCACAACTGTCTATAAGTCCAATTCCAGAGAATACAACACTCACATAGACATGCATTCAGGCAAAACACCAATGCACATAAAATAAAATTATTAAGAAATGAAATTTACATACCTTTCCTGTTTTAATGCATACTCTAACATCTTTATTCTTCTCACTAAATCCTTCTTCAAATTCTCTTGACCTTTCCTTTCTCCTTGTAAAAATGCGATCCGTGCCTAAAAACAAAGATGCATTTATTTCATTTTTCCTTAACCAATCACACAGTGAATTGAAACAGGAAAAACAATAAATGCAAATTGCAGTACTTTTATGCATGCCCTCAAAACTTAAAATCTATAGAAATGGTCAATCAGACTTCCCATCAGATAATTTAATCTCTTTGAAAATAAAGATAAACATAAATGGACTATTTCCTTACAATTCTTTAGGGTTTTTAATAATATTAATGCTTAATCTTTATATAACCTTGGAAGAAATTTTATGGGTAAAAATTAGCATAAATGAAAAAATTCAAAGGTCAGTAGGAATAGGGAATGGTCAGAGAAGAGGTGCTCTGTATGAAATAATCAGGAAGCTAACAGTCAATACCATCCACTTGATTATTATTTTTCTCCACAAGTTAATAGAGACTGGGAGATCAGAATGCAAGATTGAACTAAGATTGTGATTTTATTTGTATTCTGGTGAGTGTAACCAGTGGGCAGCTTCAAAGTGAACAAATGATATTTAAAAATGATGATGGATCATGAGGTTTAAGGTCAAGCTTAGGAAACAAAGCAGCCACAAGTAGAAGTGATAAAGAGGAAAATGAAATGGCTAAGGGCTTAAACATCAAAGTACATTATTCACATAACCATAAATTAGCATGTTTACAAAAACCAAAATTATATTCACAAATAGATACTTTTCAGGACAATGAGAAACCTCAAAGTACAGTAATATTATCTCAAAGTATCTATTCTGAAATAATTAAAATTATAGTTTGTTTTTGAGACAGAGTCTTATTTGAGACCAGAATGGCCTCAAACTCACAAAGATTCACCTATCTCTCCCTCCTGAGTGCTGTGTGTACTACCACGTCCAGTCAAAAATATGTTTTTATTATACAACTCAATTCTACCATCTCTTCAAAATTTTATTATACATTTCCATTCTACCATCTATTCTAAATATGCTTCAATTCTTGAAAATAATTTCAGAGTATTACGAATAGTTTTACTTTGGCTACCATGTTTTGTGACCTTATTTCTTTTATCACTTCCTACTATAAAATTTTTCCTCTAAAAAATTTTATTTCAAAGGTGTAGTGGAGTACCCCTTTATTCCCAGCATTTGGGAGGCAGAGGCAGGCAGATCTTTGTGAGTTTGAGGCTAGCCTGGTCTATATAGAGTTCCAGAACAGCCAGGGCTATATATCTTTTATTTAAAGATCATTATTTTGTGTGCATGGGTGTTTTGCCTGCATGTATGTCTGTGCACCATGTACATACGTTGCCTATGGAGCAGGCATCGGATCAAGACTGGACTTTCAGATGGCTGTGAGCTATCATTTAGGTACTGAGGGGTTGAACTCCAGTCCCTCTGGAAGAGCAGCCAGTACACTTAACCACCCTGCCATCACTACAACCCCATCTAGCTTTTTTTTTTTTTAAAGTATAGACCATGGGGACTGAATGCAAGTCCTTATGCTTGCCAAACAAGCATCGCACAAATTGAGCTACCTCCCCAAACCTATAATTTTTTTAATTGCCTTATGTCCTCATCTGTTGATGATTTTATGACCTGAAGTTTTATTCCAACTGAAAATGAAAAGGTTACATTTGACCAAATAAGTAACAGATTTAGCACTTACTAAAGTATGAAGGACTTCCAGTTACTTACGGGTCAAAAATTTACCACTAATAGCATTCACCCCTAAAAGCAAACACTTAAAGTAACCTCAAAAAAAAAAAAAATTACAAGTTAGAGGTGGTAACCCATGCCTGTAATCTTAGCACTAAGGAGGCAGAAGCAGAAGAATTAAAGTTTGAAGTCAGCCTGAACTGCAGTAAACTGTCTGAAAAAAACAAACAAACAAAAAAAAAACATTATGATGGCAGCAAAACCCAAGAGACCTATTAATAACACAAGCATGTACAAGATTCCCACATACATAATTTAGTAATTTAATAATGGCACTGAAAAAGAAAATAAATGGGATAACAATCAAACCATTAATATTCACCAAAATTGGCCAATAGATTTTATTTCAATGAATCTCCAATTGTATGCCTGCATATGTGTATGTATAAAGAGATGGCTCTGTGGTTAAGAGTGCTTGCTGCTTTTACAGAAGACCAGAGTTTTATCTTGGCACCACGACTGCCTTTAACTCCAGCTCCAGGGGATCCTACACCCTTCTTTTTCTGTAGGCAAGTGTGTACACACACACACATCTTTAAAAAAATAAAATTTACAAAGGATTTTAGTTGCTAGAACAGGCCTGACCACTGGGAAGAAGAAAAAAAATTACTAAATGTCTTGGTTGTTTTTTTTGTTTTTTTTGTTTTTTGTTTTTTTTTTTTTTTTTTGTCACCTTGACAAAGCCTGAGGTATCTGAGGAGTGGAACCTTAATTAAGTAAATGTCTCCATCAGACTACCTATAGGCAAGCCTGTAGGGCATTTTCTTCATAATGATTAATGTGAGAGAACCCAGCCCACTGTGAGCGGTGCCACTCCCTAGGCAGGAGGAAGACAGGGGGAGCAAGCCAGTAATCAGCAACCCCCCCCCAAGGCTTCTGCTTCAGTTCCTACCTTCAGGTTCCTGCCCTGACTTACCTCAGTGATCAAGTGATAGATGTGAATTGTTAGATGAAATAAACCCTTTCCTCCCCGAGTTGCTTTTCATCATGGTGTTTCCTCACAGCAACAGAAAGCCTAAGACAGAACTTGGTACTAGCAGTGGGGTGCTGCTGTGACAGACCTGACCATGTTTTGGGGAAGATTGTGGAAAGTCTTTGGGCTAGAAATGTAATTGAATGTTCAGAGCTTAGTAAGCTATTGTGAGAACTTAGAAGATAATGCTGGAAACAGTGCAAAGGATGGAAGCAAGGCCTGGCTCAACAAGTTTCAGAGGCAAATTTTGACTCCCTTTAAAGGCTTTATCAGGACTATTAATATTTTGAATTGAGAGTCTAGGTTCTGGCAGGGTGTGGTGGCACAAATCTTTAAGCCCAACACTTGGGAGGCAGGCAGATCTCTGTTGAGTTTAAAGCCAGCCTGGTCTACATAGTGAGTTCCAAACAGCCAGGGAGGGCTATGAAAAGAAACTGTCTCAAAAAAAAAAAAAAAAAAAAGAAAAGAAAAGAAAAAAAGATTCTGGATTCTGGTCTGTTGGGACTGAAGAATCAATCAGCTGTGAATAAGAAGTGACCAGCATCACTGAGGCAAAATCTTCTAGGAAATGTTTCTCAGGGTCAGCACACAGAAGACAGAGGTCGCATGCTGACAGCTGAATTTGGTATTGTGGAAGCCTCCCAGGTGATAATGGTTTTGAAGGTATGAAGGAGTCATGAAATACAACTGAGACTTGCTACTGTGAGAGGCCAGGAGAGGTTATTTATTGGAATGGTGAAGTCTCAGTTGCAGTAGAAGCCCCAGGATTGAAGAGGTAATGGGGGGAAGCTGAGGCTCTGGCACCATGCAGACAGATCAAAGTCCCTGAAGAAAGCTCAGGGGAGGGTATGGTTGAAGGTGCAGCAAAGATCCCAACAGATTAGGGACATCAGCACCATGGGAAGATCACCAAACAGTGGCAGATGTGGGGTGGAGCAGGCTTGAGCCTCAAAGACAAGCTGTGTGTGTTGTATTGGGCAAAGCCAGAGAAGTCGAACTACCCAAGGCCTTTGGAGTCCTGAAGATCGTGAGTTCCCAGGGCCCGACACTGTGATTTACACTGTTGGACTTTGGTTTTGCTTTAATTTAACTGTGACTGTGTCCTAGTTCTTCCCTCTTATAGTAAAGTATATGATTTATATTTTATTTTATAGGAACATAAGAGTTGAGAGATTTTATTTGAAAAACAGATGTAAAGATACAATCATAATCTTTAGAAATTAAAAGATACATACCCAAATAAAAGAAAAACAAAACCTAAAAAGATAGAAGACACTAATCAATACAGGGACTGAAAAGTGTTCCAACGAAACTAAGCATCCTACAAACTAATACAACAAAGACTATATGATTTACAAATGATGGTAGTACAAGATGCTAGGAGTTGAAATGGTCGCTTTAAAAGAAGTGCTTGGGGGCTGGAGAGATATGTCAATGGTTAAGAACACTGGCTGCTCTTCCAGGACCTGGGTTCAATTCCCAGCACCAACATGGCAGCTCACAACTGTTATAGGGGATCTGACATCCTTACAGACATATATGCAAGCAAAACACCTATGTACATAAAAATAAAGTTTTTTCTTTAAGTGTTTCATGAGAATTAAGAAAGATATTTGCTGCTCTTACAAAGGTCCTGGGTTCAATTCTCAGCACCTATATGGTGGCTTATAACCATCTTTAACTCGAGTTCCAGAGGATCCAATGCCTATGGCCTCCATGGACACCTGTATTCACATGGGGTATACATGAATGTAAACGGACACACACATTCATATAAATAAAAATATTTTTAAAGAAAGATATAAAATAAGGGACAGGAAAATGACTCAGCTGATAAAGGCACTAGCTGCCAATTCAGTTTGATTCCTGGCATTCATATGGCAAGAGAGAGTTGATTCCTGTAAGTTGTCCTCTGATCTTCATTTATATACACACACACACACACACACAGATACAGGAACACACACTAAATAAAGTATAGTAAAAAGTCTATAAGCAAAAGCTGGGCTGGCGTTGGCCACCTGCTCATAATCCCAGCACAGAAAGTGGATCCCCTGAATAAGCTAGCTCTGGGCTCAACTGAAAGACAGTCAATCAGATGGAGAATTACTGACAACTTAACACTCATACACACAAAATATTTTTTAAGGATAAAATATTTAGGAATTAACCAAGATGTGAAAGATTTGCACTTTGATTGGTAAAAGAAATTTGAGAGGATATAAACACATCCCATCGGTCAAGAATAAAATCATCACCACAATTTTGAGGCAATTTTGAAGCAAGCTTTAATTAAATTAATTAAATATTGGCAAGTACTCCACTGAGCTACATCCTCAACAGATAAACAGTTTTTGAACAACAGGAAAATTCATTTTTTAAAAATCTAATGAAGTCAATTGATGCTTTTAACTACTCTGATCTAAAGGGTATAAAGATAAGCCAGGCATAGTGGTGCATGCCTTTAATCCCAGCTGAGTCGAGGACAGCCTGGTTCACACATAGTTCCAGGACAGTCAGGGCTACAGAGAGAACTTGTCTCAAACAAACAAACAAAAAAGTATAAAGGGAAGTAGTTAAGTTGCAGTTCCTTATTAACGCATATTACCAAAGCAAAAACTTACAAACTTGTTTCCAAAATCAGCTAAAAAAATAAGAGTTGACAATCTCATATTATTAATTACATTCACATCTAAGAGGCAACATTAATTTCACTTCTGAATTAGAATATTTTTTAACATTGGTTTTGTGTGTGCATGGATATGTACTACGCACATCACTGCACACATTGACGGTCAGAAGACAATTTGTGGGACTTGTTCTCTTCTTCCACCATATGGATTTCAGGTATAAAACTTATGTCATCAGCCTTGCCAGCAAGCATCCTTCCGTGCTAAGCCTATCCTGAATTAGAATTCTTAGCATTAACAACCTCCAAGTCATTATAGCAAAACTACCTGAATCGGCAAGCAGAATAAACAATACTTGCCAGCTCAACTTCAGACCAAAAATATTGGAATATTAAATGTAATCAAATCCTTCTTTCACCATTTCTTTAATTAGAAAAATGCCACTAGTTTAAATAAGGTATAAATTTTCTATCTTTTGTTCACTGATATAGTATTATCCAAAACAATGCTTGGCAAATATGAAAAGTTTTTACAATATTTATTATTTATGTGTATAGGTGTTTGTGTGCACACATGTGTGTTGCAGAGGTCAGAAGGCATTGGATTCCCTACAGCTCCAGTTACAGATTTTAAGCTGTCCAACATGAATGCTGAGAACTCAACTTGGGTCCTCTAAAGAGCTGTAAGTGCTCTCAATCATTTAGCCATTCCCCTAGTTCCCATTCTGTTTGGCTTTGTTTTTAAAAGACAGAATCTCAAGAGTCTAAGCTGGCCTCAAACTCAATGTGTAGCTGAAGATGACCTTGTACTTCTTATTTTCCTGCCTCTAGGATTATAGATTGTGTACCAACATGGCCAGTTTTATGTGGTACAGAGGATGGAAGCATCTTAGGGTTTCATTCATGCATGAAGTAAACCATCTGCTCATAAAAATAAAAAACTTTTCAGATTAAAAAAAATCTTTTTCTTTTTGAACAATAATGTTATTAGTTTCCAGTTTTCTCAATTGTAAAATATGGGAATAACCTCATTTATTTTTTAGAATTTTTTCTAAAGTTTTATGCATTTATTTGTATATATATGGTTATTTTGGCCAAAAAAAATCAGAAGAGGGTGTGAGATCCTCTGGAAATTGAACCTGAGTCCTCCAGAAGAGCAGCCAGTACTCTTAACCATTAAGCTGTCAATCCGGCCCCATATATATACACAATTTCTCACACGATCTTAGCCTAGAATTACTTATTTTATTTTTTTAATATTTAACTTTAAAATAAGGCAAAGTTGTTTTATATCATTAAAGAGGAATTCATTTGGTCCAAATAAATATGTTTGTAATTTCAAGAGATGTTACTACTCCACTGTATACTAAACTCTAATGAACAAAATTAAGAACACATTTAAGGCCTGAAGAGGTGGCTCAACAGTTGGAAGCAGTGGCTTGCTCTTCCAGAGGACTCTGGTTCAATTCCCAACACCTACATGACAGCTCCCAACTGTCTGTAGCTTCATTTCCAGGAGATCTGACACCATCACACCAATGTACCAATAAAATTAAATTAAATAATTTTAAAAAGAACACATTTAAAATATTTGAGAATCTGAACATAAATGAGAGATCTGTAAATTTTAGGAGTCAGGAATTTCTACTCAGATTTTGTGCTATAGTATATAAAATTCAATCAACAGTCACTTAACCTAATTTTAAAATTTCTAAAGGGGGGGGGGGGGGTGGGTTCAAAAGATCTGAACACAATCTCGATACTGAACCTTAAGAAAGTCAATAATCACAACACTAGAGAAGATGAGACATGAAGATTGGCAAAAGTTTGAGGTCTAAGCTACACAGTATCAGCTAGCCAGAGCTACAAACCCTGCAAAACAGTGTGTCTCTCACTTGATATACAACCATCACAACTACAGGCATTTCAAGATACCTTAGGCTCTTAAGTCTCTAAAATTCCATGACCTCTTCCCACAAGAATGGCCTAAAAAAATATTTAAATTTACTCCTTCTCATTAAAAAAGTAAGAATTTAAAGCTTACCTATTATTAAGTTTCTGTCTTAGTTACCTTTCCTCCATTTCAGACATCGTATCTTTTTTGATGGTATGACAGAGTCCTTCAAACACATACATGAATGCAATGAAAGTCACGGGTCAAGAACTGGGATGGACTGAAGCGATAGCACAGTTGGCTGAGTACTCGACTAGAATGCACGAGCACTGAGTTTGATCCCCATCACCATAAGAAAACAGGCATGGTAGTGCACACCTGTATTTAGAGCACATGAGAGGATGGAAGCAATGGTGATCAGATGTTCAACGTCATCCTAACTACACACTGAGTTTGAGGTCAGAATGGGATACAGGAGACCCTACAAAGAAAAAGAAGTCCAAAGGATAGGAAAAGTTATAAAAAGGCATGACTACAGGAAAGAGAAAATAGAAAATATAACCCATAATGAAATTAGAAAGAGAGGTAAGAATCTGGCTATAACAGACCTTAAGGGTCAGTCCTATTAAAAACCTGGGCATAAAAAATTTTTAAAGTGAAACTGAGCTGGGCAGTGATGGCACATGTCTTTAAACCCAATATTTAAGAGGCAGAGGTAGGCAGATCTCTGTTGAGTTCAAGGTCAGCCTGGTATAGAGTGAGTTCCAGGACAGCCAAAGATACAACAGAGAAACCCTGTCTAAAAAAATATTTAAAAAATACAACTACCACGTAATCCAACAATCCTAGTTCTTGACCTAATCCAGACTGAGAACAGAGCCTGACATCTTACACAAGTTCACAGCAGCACTGTTCACAAAGGCTAAGAAGCAAAAGCAATCCAAATGACAACCAACAAATTAACAGACAAGCAAAAAGTCATATATACATACAGCAGAATATTATTCCACATAAAAATAAATTATAAAGTACGAAAGCACAGATCTGTAATCGTGATTACCTGAAACATGAAAGGATCACAAGGTCAAGGCCATCCTCAACTACATAATCAATTCAAGTCCAGCCTGGGCTACATGAGAATATCTCAAATCAATCTCATTCTCTCTCCCTGTCTCCCTCTCTTTCACACACACACACACACACACACACACACACACACACACACACACACACACACACACAGAAGGGGGGGCAGAGCATATTCTAAATAAAAGGAAATTTTGGCATTTGGCACAATATGTGGTTGAATCTTGAGGATATTATAAGGGGGGGGGAATCACAAGAAAAATACTGTGCACTCCACTTATATGATGTATCTCGAGCAATCAGATTAGTACATATACTGCACATTAAAAAGTTAGCTTAGGCCAGGCAGTGGTGGTGTGCACCTTTCGTCCCAGCTCTCGGAAGGCAGAGGCAGGCAGATCTCTGTGAGTTCAAGGCCAGCCTGGTGTATAGAGTGAGTTCCAGAACAGCCAGAGTTACAACAGAGAAAACTCGTCTTGGAAAAAAAAAAGTTAATTCAGAAACAGAAAGTAGAATGAGAGCTGCTGGGAGCTGGGGGAAAAGGAAACATCCTGGAGACTGGTTGTATAAAGGGTGAGATACTTGACACAATGAGCTGGATATTTAGAATGGTGGTAAATCTTAATCAGTTATGGAAGCATATGCATGTAATCTCATTATGGAGATTCAAGGGAATCATGAAATCAAGACCCAACTGGGCTACATGGTTAGACCCTGTCTCACCGACAGTAAGAATGATTCTTCTAAGACTGGACTACTGAGTAACTCATGACAAAACAATATAATTATTCTATAGAAACAATTTCAACTTCACTTAAAATTTATCTTAAAACTACCTCCATTATTTCCCTTATTATTAGTCCTCAACAAAGGATTATTACTTGACATGAACATTAAGTAAAACGCAAATTAATGCAAGCAACAGTAATGATACAGAAGATCAGTTCAGATAACCCACAACTGGAACTATAATATTGACTTAATTCTAGCATACATTTAGACTTTTTACCTATAATGATTCTGCCAGAAAATGGTCAAGAGTTTCCATTACCTGATAACTCATAGTCATTAGAAGTTTCCAAAGTTAACTGTGAAATCATCTTCCTGGAAAGTTAAAAATAAATCAGATCCATCTATCCAAAATGCTTTCCCTCCAGAAACTACTTGTCCTTACTAAAGTATCTGCACACTGTTAACATTGTTTCTAGGAAAAATATGATTCCAAAAGCTATTTAATATTTAGTTTTAGCACTCCAATAATATTTTCTTATGAATTATAGAGAATCAACTGAAGAAATAAGATATTGATACAAACACTAGCCTGGATGTCTAGAGAGAGATATATTTGAATCCCTACTTGTCACTAACTAGCTATATAAATGCCCATTAGCTTTGTTCTTAGCTTGTTCTTCAGTTGTTAAATGTGAAGGCTGAATTGGATATCTTTTTAAGACATGCTAACTATAGGGCTAGAAAGATGGCTTAGCAAGTACTACCAAGCCTGAAAACCTGAGTTTGGTCCCTGGAACCCATATGGTGGACGGAGAGAAACAACTCCCACAGATTGTCTTTTGTCTATCTGTGTGTCTCTCTCTCTCTTACACACACACACCCCACTCTCTATAACATATGCATATCCACATACACACACACACACACACACACACACACACACAATTTAAAGATATGCTAACTAAAATCAATTTCTGCAATTATAATTTTAGGATTCTACAGGGGCATTTCCAATGCTGAAATAGTTAATTCATTTTTACACATTAAAAACAAACATTAAAAAACTGACATTAAAAACAGCTGAGTTTTTTTTAAAAATGCCTTTATAATACCGCCCATCTTGAAGGCAAGGGAGACAGCTCAACAAGTAGAGATATCTGTGACCAACCTGATCCCCAGATCCTGACAGCAGAAGAGAGCTATCCTTTGACTTACTTACTTAACTTACTTATTCTCCCATTCTCATTCTCACTCTCTCTCTCTCTCTCACACACACACACACCAGCACTCACATGTACAATAAGTAAATTAAAACATGTATAACATTCTATGTATGTGTAAGTACTGATCTTTTTCTCTTTTTTCTTTCTTTTTGTTTGAGCAGGGTTTCTGTGTAGCCCTGGCTGTCCTGGAACTCAGAAATCCACCTGCCTCTGCCTGCCAAGTGATGGCCATCAAATATTTTTTTAAAAAAGAAAATCATACAACTTTAGATAATTATATTCTAGCTTTCCCTTAAGAAATATTAACTCAGCTAGGCAGTGGTGGCACACACCTTTAATCCCAGTACTTGGGAGGCAGAGGCAGGTGGATCTCTTTGAGTTTGAGGCCAGCCTGGTCTACAGAGTGAGTTCCAGGACAGCCAGAATTACAACAGAGAAACTGTCTCGAAAAACCAAAAGAAGAAGAAAATGGCTCAATGGTTAAGAGCTCTTGATGTTTCTGTAGAGAACCTAGGTTTGGTTGATTCCTAGCACCCACATGACAGCTCACAACTGTCTGTAACTCAAATTCCTGGGAATCCAACATCCTTTTCTGGACTGCTCAGGCACCAAACACACATGTGGTTCACAGACATACATGCAACAAAACACTTATATATAAAATAAATAGTACAAATAAATAAAAAATAAATAATAAACTGTCCTTAAACAAAAAATACTAGTAAGTCAGGTACAGTGGCACCCTTTTAATCTCAGTACTCTAAGGCAGAGGCTGGTAGATCTATGTGAGTTTGAAGCCAGTCTGGTCTATATAACAAGTTCTAGGTCAGCCACAGCTACACCAGTGAGAAGTTGTCTCAAACAAACCAACAAACCAAAAAGAATACTAAAAAGAAAGTGGGCTGGAGTTGCAACTTTTGAGTAGAACAATTACTTGTCTACCATACTTGAAAATCCTGAATTGAATCCCCAGCACCAACACACACACACTTGCTTTGTTGTTTCATGACAAAATATTTTCTCAACAATGACTATATAAACAAGACAGGTATGATAACCCATGCCTGCAATCCCAGCACTAAGGAGGTTGAGCTAAGAAGACTATAAAAGGTCACATTGAGCTACATAAGGAAATCAGTCACTTAAGACAGAAAGAGCCAAAGAAAGTGCCATACCTCCATTTTCTCAGCACTTGGGAGTCTCAGGCAGAGGAACTGGGGATTCAAGGTTAGCTATGTAACAAGACCCTTGCTCTTAATGACTCCACTCCCCAATCCCCTCCAAAAAGACATACTAAAAAAAGAAGTAAGGAAAGAAAAAAGAAATGGAGATTAATGGTGATAGAAGCAGACATCTATTCCATTTTGCTGGGTCATTTTTAATGAATAAGACAAAAAAGGGTTGACAACCTCATCACCCAAAGAATTAGATTTTCCTTTTAATTTTTTTTTTTTAGATAGGGTCTTATGTATCCCAACCTACCCTCAAGCTGTCACTATGTAACTAAGCCTCCTCCCTCCATCTCTCTAGTGTTATAATTACAGGCCTGTGTGATATCACACTCAGTTATGAAGTAGTGAAAACTGAGTCTAGGGCTCTGCAAATGATAGACAAGCACTCTACTAACTCAGCTCTATCCTAGCTCCAAAATTACAAAGCATTTTAATTTGTATTTTCCTGAATGTTCTTTTTCTTGCAGGGTGGGGGTGGGGGCAGTACTATCGATTGAATTTAAGCCCTCACAGATGCTAGGCAAGGGCGCTACCATTGAGCTACAGCCCCAGCTCTTTTTTCACGTACTTTTTAAAAACCATACATGATTTACAGCATATAACATGAAATATTTTTAATTGAGCTAAGCATTTCCTGCTACTCACTAAGCACTTCAAAAAAGTTACTCATTTTGAAGGGTGAAAAAAAAAGATCTTGTGTTGAGCCTAAACAGATTCATTCATTGTAGCTGAGATTTCTCTGACATTCCATTCCTCAGAAAGAAAAAGGGACATATATGATTTTAAATCACATCATTCATCCTCCTCCTCCTCTACCGATACATTATCTCCATACTGTGGACTTCCCCTAGTAAATAACACCAAAATTACAGTTTAATGAAATGCTTTCAGCAACTCTCCTCATTTAACAAACACCTATTTAGTTAACACTTATTATGTGCCAGGTCCTTCCTCTCACAGTGGATATACAACTGAAACAAAACACCTGATCCTTTCAAAGAACTTATAACCAATCTATTAGTAAAAAGGACAACAGACGTACTATAAATTTTATGAAGTGCCAGAAAGGAATAGCAAAAGGCATAGCAATTTGTGCAAATTACAAAGACACACAAATACAGAGGTGTTACAGAATTTTAGTTCCTATTTGTGCAGGTTTGAAGGAGAATGGCCCCCATAAACTCATATTTGCATTCTTAGTCCCCAGCTGGTAAACCACTTAGAAAGATTAGGTGCTGTGGCCTTGTTGGACGGATGTGGTCTTGGAGGAAGTGTCACTGGGAAAGAGCTTTGGGATCTCAAAATTCCACATGAGACCCAGTGTCTCTGTCTCTCTGTCCTCTCGCTCCCTGCCCACCTGCCTGCAGATCAGGGTATAGCTCTCAGTTACTTTTCCAGCATTATGTGCTGCCATGATTCCCACCATGATAACAGACTAACTCTATGAAACTGTAAACAAACCCCCAATTAAATGGTTTTTTTTGTAAGACTTGCCATGGTCATGGTGTCTCTTAACAGCAACAGAACAGTGAATAAGAGACACTACTCTTATCTGCTTTCTAAATATGTTAGCGTATATATATCCAATTCAGTTTTAATGGTTCTGGAAAAAAGCAACCCAAGAAATGTTATGTAAGAAAAGCTGGGTATGGTGGCACGAAACTGTAATCCCAGCACTTGGAAGGCCTCTGAGGCAGGACTTTATGGAGTTCAACACCAACCTGGGCTACATAACAAATACCAGGGCAGCCTAGTAAGACCCTAACTCAAAAATTAAATAAAACCATAGTCTAGGCCACTATAAAAGTTTTGTTATCTAACACAACTATTAATGGCCTATTACACTTAGCTGTTGCATTTCTTTCACACTTCTCTTCCCCACCCCTCTTTTTTGGAAACAGCATCTAGTGTAGTCCAGGCATGTCCTGTTTATAAACTGCTAAGGATCAAAACCTGGAGGGGGGATTGGGGAGAACGACCATGTACTCTGAGTTACATCCTCCAGTCCTTTCAAAAATTCTCTTTCTTCTCAGATTTCTAAAGACTTACAAAGATTTTTTTAAATGTTGTATACGTGTGTGCCTGCATGAGTTTATGTGTATCACATTCATGTAGCACCTATAGAGACCAGAAGAGGGCCTGGGATTCCCTGGAAACCAGAATTACAGATGGTTGAGAACCACCAGATTATGGATGCTGGAAACCAAGCCTGTGTGCCCTGCATGAGCAATAAGCACTCTTAACAGGAGAGCCATCTCTCCAACCCCCCAAACCCAATCTATTATTTAATGGAATCAAAGCATGGTTACCAGCTTTCAAAGATAAAGCACCTAGGAATCTTTACTTAAGATCAATTTTTGTTTTGGTGTTGGATGTTTTGTTTTGTTTTTTCAAGATAGGGTTTCTCTATTGTAACTTTGGCTGTCCTGTGTAGACCAGGCTGGCCTTGAACTCAGAGATCCCCTGCCTCTACCTCCCAAGTGCTGGGATTAAAGGTGTGCACCACATTGCCCGCCTAGATAAAAATTAAAATTAAGCCATAATAGAATAATAATGCAATATACAAATATTCCAAATCTAAAAAAGTTACATAAACTTAGAGCTAGGCTAGTTAGACTACCTTGGCATGATGATATGTATTTGTCTGTTACTCCATGACTCAAACCCAGGTCTCATATGTACTCGATCAGTGTGTTCTCTCTTTCCTCAAGCTACCCCTCTATGCCTTTAAGTTTTTCACAATTACTAACAAGAAAAGGGCAATACAGTGGAGACTGAAACATCAAGGCTACTTACACTTTCAAGAACAAAGCTAGATGCATTTTGTGAAAAATTAACTCAACTGTCTAGCAATAATGGACTGGTTAAATCAATTCTGAACTACTGCTCTTAGAAAAATATGAAGAAATGTTCCATACTCCATTAATAGGTTAGGAATGATCTCCACAACAGATAATGAACAGAATAAAAAACATGACATAGCCTTGCTAATTGTTGTACCACAAAAGGAAGAAAATATATTCAGTTACTTAAATCTACCCACAAACAGAAATATTAGACAGACACACAATGGTACTAGGAGAAGCACTGACCCAGGTGGGGATCAGAGTATAAGATCAGGCTGATGAAGCAGGGTAGAAAGATAGGACAAATCTTGGGGACAGACATGAGAAGGGAAAGTAGTCCTTGACCCTGAAATCCAGCAGAAGCCTCTCAACAACAGAGAAGAATTCTAGCACAATTACTAACTGAAGCCTTTCTCCCTTTCCAGCCTTAAACCTGAAGTATTCTAGGAATCTCAACAAAAATTTCATTTACAGGGAAAGGACAAATACTTCAACTCCTTGAGTTACTAACTCTAGTAACTACAGGTTTTACCTTATCAGATAATTCCATTCAAGGCATCTTCAGAGCTGCCTCAATGTATCTCATTTACCAAAAGAGAAAAGGGTGGTGGTGGTAGAAGTCATACAACCTTTTGAGATGTAACCTGAAAGCCAACAAAATGATATGTATATCTAATGTTAAGACTATTAATTGCTAAATCTTCCTTGAAGAGCTGAGCCTGCACCTAGTCTTATCCCCACGCCCCATCTTGAGAAACACATAACCCACTTGGGTATGTTGCTTAAGGGACAGAATGACGCTCTATCCCTGTCCTCTCACCACTAACATGAGTAAAAGACTTAATTTTATTTATCTACTTATCTATTTATTTGAGATAGAGTTTCTCTGTTGTAACTCTGGCTGTCCTAGAACTCACTCTGTAGACCTGACTGGCCTCTAACTCACAGAGATCCATGTGTCTCTACCTCCTAAGTACTGAGATTAAAGGTATGCTCTACCACCACCACAGCAATAAGACTTAATTTTGAACAACACATCAACTATTCAAAAAAGTTCAAAAACTATTTCTTTTTTTTTTTCCTTTGTTGCTGTTTGAGACTGGGTCTCATGCTGCTCTAGCCTCTAATCTGCTAAATAGTGGAGGATGATCTTGAACTTCTGGTCCTCCTGCTTCCACCTCCCAAATGCCAGGAATAAGCATCCATGTGTGGCATCACACTAGGCTTTATAGAGTTTAAAATCTCTTACCCAAGAATATTTAAAAAAAACATTTTTACAAAGTGTATTTAAAGATGGCCCATAATATTACTACCCACCTGCCCTCTTGTTTATCAAACCTTATCACACGTAACCACCAATCATTTGTTTACAATTTCTTTGCCAATTAGGTAGTTCCAGTGAATATAAGGTATTTACTTTGATCAAAGTCAACTCAGCAGCTTCTGATATTACTGTCTACTAACTAATATTGAGCAAGTAATGTAATCTATTTTTCTTTCTCTCTAAAATGAAGATGGGCAGTTACCTATGACACAGGGTTGATGTGTAAATTGAAAGTGATTCTAACATAGAGAAAACACTCATTGATTATTAACAAGTACATGGACACGTTATGCTTTACCTAAGGAATTAAATACAATATTATTTAAATTAAACCTAAACTCAGCAGAAAGTTCTACCACATTTATGGTTGTTTGAATGAAATAGCCCCATAGGCTAATATATTTGAATGTTTGGTTCCCAGGTGATGGACTATTTAGGAAGGATTAGGAGGTATGGTCTTGTTGGAGGAAGTGTATCACTGGGAATGCCAGGCTCAGTCTTGCTATATCTCTCTGCCTCCTACTTGCAGATCAGGATATAAACTCTCAGGACATCAGGACAGACAAGACTGCCTGCCTGTCTGTTGTCATGCTCCCTTACATGATAGAAGAGGATTAACCCACTGAAACTGTAAACAAGCCTCAATTACATGCTTTCTCTTATAAGATGCCCTTTACCATGTGCCTCTTCACAGCAATAGTACAGTATGTAAGATACCACTCAAAACCATTACATCTCCATCAACAAGTGGCTTCATGTGTTAGGCAAAATATTTAAAATAACTACAAAAAAGTGAATTAAAAATAAATATAAAAAGTGTACAAAATATGTGCAGGACAAGCCACTGGAATTCCAGAGAAGGAATATACTAGTTAAACCCTAAAATGCCATTAGGAAAAAGGAAGTTAAAAAAGATGGAAGCCATGGACCACAATAAATCATTAAAAAGTCTTTATTTATATACTAATTTGTAAAGCACAATTATCAAACAAGAATTTTCAAAATACAGATTTCAGGCTTGCTATGAGGAGATTATTTCTGGGAGCCACTAAAAGTCTCATTCTTAAAATTAAAGATTTTACAAATATCCTTAAATCATGTAATCATGATCTTTGGTAGCAGCATCACTAGGAAAGTGAAAGGCAAGTTGATATTTATAATTAGCCATGCCTTTAAATTAAGACCTTAAAGAACATTATAAATATATATATAAAGCCATGCATGGTGGCACAGGTCTGTAATCCCAAGCATTTAGAGACAGAGACAGAAGACCAGATAGAGGTCAGCCTCAGCTACATAGCTAATTTCAGGCCGGCCTAACCTACAAGAGATCCTGTCTCAGAAAAGAAGGCAAGGAGGAAGGGAGAGAGGGTGTATGTGTATATATACCACCACTAGCATTTACTGGATACTTACATAAAACTGACTTGAAACACATATACAACATCATTCCATCCAAAAACAAAACAAGTGTCAGGAAAAATAAATTTTTTAATGTACAAAAGTTATGAATAGATCCCTCACTAAGATAAGTAAGTATAAAAAAGATGATTAACTTAGAGACTGAGAAGGTGACCAGCCTGGGCTTATTATGTAAGATTCTGGCTCACTAAAGGAAGAAAGGGAATGAGACCAAATATGAAAATGAATTAGTCATAAAATACCTATCAAAATATGTAAAACAGAAAATACTAATGGGCGAGCAGAAAGAGCTCTCCCTTGATCATAGTGAAATACAAAATAGAAGCACCTGTATTGTACAAGACTGCTCAGAGTTGCACAACAAAGTGACGACTTTCTAATGTGTGATCCAGCAATCATATTCCCTTGGAATTTAACCAAATTAACCTGAAAATTCCTCCATGGATACTTACAGCCAGTTTAGCAGCTTTATATTAATTGACAAAACTTGTATACCAAAATCAAATAAATACATTTCCTTTTAAAAGTGAAGTTGACCAACTGTGGTTTATATATCTACATAATTAAGTATTAGTCAACTCTGAAAAGCAATGACCTATAAATCCACCCCCCAAAAAGTCATAGAGGAATCTTAAATGCTATTACTAAGCAAAAATAAACAACGGAAGAAGAAAAAAAGCACTATTGGAAGTTTAGGGGGAGAGAAGGGGGAAGAAGTGAATCATATGGTGTGGAGATCAGATAATGTCCTATGAGAATATGTATTGCTGACAAGGCCTGGCTATGCCAAAGACCTCAAGGCCTCAGAACCATGGGAATGGCAAGACCTTCCTCTGGCCCAAGAAGTGATGCTGACAGTGTGTGCTATCAATCACAGCTTCCTCCTCCCACTGGATTACCTAAGGCTACGAGTGCTCCCTACAGAGAGCCCTCTGCCCAAATTAGCTAACCCGACTCCTCTTTCAGCTGCATACAGTAAACACACTAAGATTTGGAGCAGCTTTTCTATACATGCGCCTATCATTTATTCATTCTCCACTGTCCAAGTCAGGTCAATCCCAAAGCCATGCAGACTGAAGCAATATAGGTCTTTTAGACAGTGAAACTATTCTGTGTATTATAAAAATGGATGAATGCTGCCCATGCCTAATCTTGGAATTGAGGAAACTGAGGCAGAAAAATCAGGGATTCAAGGCCAGCCTGGGCTACACAAGATCATATATGAAAACAAAACAAATAAATACATGTTATTACTCACAGAATAATCCAAAGGTCAAACATAATATAAATGGCCTTTGGGTGATAGCCAATGCTTTTGTTGGTTACCAACTACTATAAATGTACCACACAGAAGGTGTTAATGCTGAAGACTGATGAGTAATATGGACACTGGTCAATGCTGTTGCAAACCTAACTTCTCTAAAAAAGTTATGGGTGGAGGGGTACTTGATTTAAGAAAAACTAACTTAAATAAACTTAAAAGGACACATTTCAGAAAAGCCCAATTTCTAATAAAGATGTAATTCTAACTTTGGAAAAGTGATACAGTTCTTAAAAGCTTCCTGTATTACTACTGAAAATGTGAAAAGGTATACCCATGCATATAACATCTTAAAAGAGTTTTCAGCCCTAAAAGAAATGTAATATTGTATGCTACATGAATGAACCGTGAACACCTTGACCTAAATAAATAAAAAAGCCACATATTTTATTATTCCATGAATAAGAAATGCCCAAAATTAGCCATGGTGCATACCTTTAATCCCAGCATTCAGGAGGCAAAGGCAGGCCTGATCTACATAGGGAGTTCCAGGACAGCCAGGACTATAGAAAGATACCCTGTCTCAAAGAAAAAAATGCCCCCAACAAGCAAATCACAAAGAAACCTTATTAGTGGTTACCAAAAGAAGGAAAAAATTGGGACTAACTGCAGGAGTCTTAGAGAATGAAAATTTTGAGAAATCACAGTGAAAGCACACCATGAACATACAACCCACAGAACATACAAAACTTATGAATCATGACTTTTATGTTACATGGGTTTTATCTCAATTTCCTAAGAGACTAAAAAAAGGATGGTCCTCATTCATGAGTCCTAACATTAAATAACTGCTAACACCACAAAAACAAAGATAATGACCCACCATGTGCCTTCTGATCAAAGATCTCGTATCTCAACCCCACCTGGAAAATTGGCTTGCCTTCCACAAACCCCTTCCTCCAGGACTGGAAAAAATAAAACAACTCCAATCAAATACCTACAGCCAACAACCCAAGTTAAGGAAAGCAAGCAGGCCAGTATAGCAGGCGTTGACAACACACGGTAGTCCTCACCAAAATCCACTCTGAGAACCTTTAAAGAAACGATGACTCCTTCCTTCTCTGTGTGTCTGTGTGCATGCATGTTTGAGTACAGATGTATGTGTATATGTGTTCAAACACACACATGTGAAGGTAAGAGAGAGTGAAGGTCCCAGAGATTAAACTCAGGTCATCAGGCTTGGCAGCAAGTGCATTTACCAGGTAAACCATCTCACTAACCCCTGTCTAATTTTTTGCACAAAAATGGCCAAGAGATGGAAAAGGTCTCGGCCACAATGTGGATCCTGATTCAAAGGAATACCAAAGATAACTAAGTTGGAAATATAAACAATATATATTTGATAAAACCAAGGAATTAATTATCTCAACAGTAACATACAGTAGTCATTCTGCAACTGTGTTTAATAACCCTTATCTTTTAAAATATAAATTGTTTTCTCTGTTTTGTTTTAAACAGGCCCTCCCGCTGTTACCCAGGTTAGCCTAGAACTCATTGGCTCACTAGTTTGCTCTCAAATTAACAGTAATCTTATTTCAGCCTCCCAAGTGTTAGGATTAGAGGTAAGAGCTAACACACAGGCTTTATATTAAAAAGTCATGGATGAAATTACATGGTTCCAAGACCTGCATCAAAATAATATGAGATGAGAGCAAATAGATTGAAATAGTTAAAACAAGACTGATCACGGAAAAGGCTATAGCTCAGTTGGCAGAGTACTTACCCAACATGCACAAAGCCATTGGTTCCATAGCCAGAACCACATAATAACCAGGTATAGTGTTACACTCCTATAATCCCAATATTATCAGGAGTTCAAGATCATCCCTCTTTACACAGTGAGTCAGGCTAGCCTGAGATACAAGACACCCTGTCTCAGGAAAAGAGACTGATTATAAGGAGTTATTCTTTAAGATGAGTAACTAGTTTGTGGAGAACACAAGACTGTATTTTTTAGGCATATATTTGAAAAGTTCCACAATGAAACACTAAAGCAAGGTTATAACAATACAATTATACTTACAATATAAAGGATAAACATAATATAGTATAAACTTAATATAAAGGATAAACTTAAAAGACATTCAAAGATAGAAGAAAATTTAGGAGATTACATTAGAGAATTCAGACAAGAGGAGCCCTATGACCAAAGACTGCAGTAGCAGTGTAATGAATTGCACAGAATAAATCAAGATTATTTCCTTAGGTTAGTGGTCAGACTTCACAGGCTATCCAGCCAAAATTTCCTTATCCTCTTCCTTTTTCCTTTTCAAGCTAAAAAGACTCCATAACACTACACATACAGGAGGACTATAAGCCACCCAAATTAAAAATCAGTGAAATAGAATTTATTTTAGAATAAGCCTGTTTTACAGGGCCCTTTCAGTCATTTTAGTCCAGTTCTCCTACTTTCAATAGCCTCTTTTCCTGCCTAAGGAATGTCTACTAATGCTGCTTCTCCCACGTGCAATGTTCTTAATATGAATCAGTATTTCTTAAACAGATCTAGAAGTATATGGGGGGAGGGTCCTTTGCAAAAGTTAAATGAAGGGCTGGGGATGTAACTCAGATCCATATAAACTGGTTTACACATGTAATTCCAGCACTGGGGAGGTAAAAGGAGGAGGATAAACTCGAGGTCATCTTTAGCTCCCTAAAGAATTTGAGGCCATATTATCTTTAAAAGAAAAAAGAAAGAAAGAAAAAGAAATAGATGGAGCGGTGTTCTCGAGCACCTTTAATTCCAGCATTCTGGGAGGAAGAAACAGGCGATCTCTGTGAGTTCAAGGCCAACCTGGTATACAAAGTGAGTTCCAGGACAGCCAGAGTTACAACAGAGAAACCCTGTCTTGGAAAAACAAAAACAAAAGAAATAGAAAAAAACAGTAAAGATATATTGAAGAACTTAATATCCAGCACAGAGAAAATAATAAATATTAAATAATAACCAAAAACTCAAACAAGTTTCAATCTCATTTACTTTCTCAGTCTCTAATTTGCCACCTGAAGCAATTTACCCTCTCCAAAACAAGCTAAGGAGAAAGTCTTTGTTTTATACATAATTATATGCCAAGCATGTTTAGCCCAAAGCAGCACACATTTACTGAATAAATAACTGAAAAAAAAAAATCATAAAACTGAATACACTCCCAAAAAGACTCATTGACTAAATACTAATAGTAACATTAATAATACAGGTTTAGTGTAATCTACAGGAAGACCAGAAATACATAATCAGTTGAATAGCTGAATTTTAGATAGAAAAGCTAAACAGAAAATTTACAAGTAAGTCTGGGACATTTGGAGGCTAAGGCCTCGGGTTTAAATCCCACATCTGCTTTAAGCCACCTCCAGGTGCATAGTTGAGCATATTACTTATTATTTAAATGATTTACTTTTATTTTATGTGTATTGGTGTTTTGTCTGCATGTATGTTTACATGAGGGTCCTCATGAGAGTCCTAGGATCCCCTGGAACTGGAGTTACAGACATGTGTGAGGTGCCATGTGGGTGCTGGGAATTGAACCTGGGTCTTCTGGAAGAGCAGCCAAGTGCTCTTAACCACTGAGCCATCTCTCCAGCCCTGAGCATATTACTTAAACTCTGGGTGGGCCACAACATTTTAGTGTCAGAAATTTTAAAATAGAACAATTTCACCAATCTGCAGCATTTCCAGATCTAACTGGGTATACACTTAAAGCATTGGAATAACAAACAGTGAATTGGGGTATTACTAAAAGAGTCAACAGCAGCTTAAAAATTAGATTACGGTGCCAGGCAGTGGTATTGCCTTTGATCTCAGCACTCAGGAGGCAGAGGGAGGCAGATGTCTGAGTTTGAAGTCTAAAAAGTTAGTTCCAGGACAGCCAGAGCTGTTAGAGAAACAAAAACAAAGTTGGATTATGGCCCGGGAGATGGCTGGGTAAAAGCTACCATGCCTGTTGACCTAAGTTTGAACCCCAGACCCACATGGTCCTCTAACATCCACACATCCGCTGTTGCCCATGCACGTGCCCACATACACACAGGCGCACACAAAATAATCAGAATGTAATAAAAAATGGGTTATCTAGTAAAATAATACAGTGAAAGCACAAGACAATTAGACCTCAGATTACAATTAGAAACATATAAAAGGAAAGATTACAAAAAGTAGGCAGTACATGATGGTGCCCTCTTACTACTGTTTTTACTAGAGAAGGTAAGACAAGAAGATTGCCATTAGGTGAGGCCACCCTGGGCCACACAGCTGAACATCATATCAACCAGGGATACAAAGCAAGACCTTGTCTCAAAAATGAACAAAGTGATGGAGCCAGTAAAGGAAAAATAAGGAATAGAGTGGAAGTCAAAGAAAAAAATTCTGTTGTTTGAGAGTATCTCACAATATAGTCCTGGTTGGCCTGGAACTCAACTAAGGTCCACCTGCCTTTGCCTCTCCAGTTCTACGATCTGTAATAACCCAGCAAGACCAGTCCTAAAGGAAAAGATTTGGAGAAAGAAATAGTTAACAGCAGAAACTATAGTTTAAGCCCAATACAGTGTATAAAGCCACAAGGTTTGGAAATTTGAACGCCAATGAAAACAAACAAACCAAATAAATAAATGTGTTCTACAATGTTCACGGGGGCAAGACTACAGACTGAAAACAGGTGGGTGGAAGAGAATAAAGAAAGTTTGTAGGGCTAGTGAGATAGCTGAGGAAATAAGGGAGCTTGCTGATAAGCCCGATAACCTGAGCTTGATCAGACAGTGTAAAGTAAAAACTGGCTCCCACAAACTGTCTTCGCCCTCCATTTGTGTGTTGTGGGTTATCACAAACCACACACATACACACACTAAATAACATGCACAAGGCTCAGGGTTCAATCTCTAGCACAGCCAAAGAATGTGTGTTAACATGTTAGTCCCAGCTAACTGGGATGCTAAGACAGAGAATCACTTAAACTGATGAGTTAAGGTACAGACTACGTAACATTACAAGATACTGTCTCAAAAAATTATGTGTACATGATTAGTGCACTCAGAACTATCTATAAAAATGATAGATGTAGTCTTGTTTTAAGAAAGTAACAGAAATATTTTTAAATGTACAGCATAAATCCATTCATGTTTCACACATACATCCAACACATAAAATTTTAAGTATGTACTTCATAAGCAGTCTTAATTAGAGAAAAACAGGATTCAAGGCCAGCATGAGCTATCTACCAAGTTCCAGGCAGCTTTTGATGCATGGCCCTGTCCAACCCCCCAAATGACTGACAGCACTTAAAGCACATTCAGTTTTCTAGAAACACATCTGAAGCACTACTAATTAATTAACCCAATAAAACAAATATATAGCACACACAAAAGCATATAAACAGTTCAGTCATGAACATTTTATTTCAAAAGTGTCAGTATAAAATAATGAAAATGGCTAGGAAAAAATAGAAGCAGAGAACATCGTATAACATTCTTTAAAACAAGTAAACAGATCAGAGAAATGGCACAACCCCCAGGGTACCTAAATTCGAGTCCTAGCACCCACCACAGGTACTCCAGCTCCAAGTGAATCCAACATCTCTGGCTTCAGGGGGTATCTGCACGTGCACAGGTACATATGTACATAGGTGTGCAAACACACACACACACAGTTAAACATAATAAAATATTTTAAAGAGAGTGGAGAAAAGTAAATAAAGATTTATCAGAGCTACTATATAACAGATTATCTGAAAGAAACCAAGCAATAGAATCCAGAATCCTTAAAGTCCTTTTCTGTAGCTGTTAAGGACAGGACAATGGAATGGGAAACAGAGAAAGGGGATGACAACATAGACTTCAATAATGTACAAGTTGTTAACGTGGACACTAGATGCTTTCTTAGCTATGTACATTAACCATGCCTAAGTGACAATCCAATTACTAATATGAAAATCAAAACAGTACAAGGATCAAATACCACATACGGAACCAGCAGTTTATCAAGTAAGCAAAAGCCTTAATGCAACTTTTTTAAATGACTACTTTAACCTTAGTCTACCCATGTGGAAAAGTAAGTTGGCATCACAGTGTACTAGAAAGCTGTATGCAACCAGAACTCTTAAATCCAAGCATATTAAAGTAGACTCTACAAATTTAAAAAAAAAAAAAAAAAAAAAAAAAAAAACACAGGCAATTTTGACTCAAGCTTTTTGAAAGGTGTAATCTCTAAAACACAAAGTATTTTTTAGGCAATTTTAAACTACTGATTCAACTAAAGGTGTCACATAAAACATGTCAGGATTTTTTGCTGTTTAACTTCACCCACTTTATGGAATAAAATACAAGTTTACTGGCTTGCTGAGAGAGGTGGTACAAGCCTTTAATTCTACCACTTAAGAGGCAGAAGCAGGTGGATCTCTAATGAAACCAGCCTGTTCTACATAGTGAGTTCTAGGATGCCCAAGACGACAGACACTGTGTCTCAAAATCACAACGAAAAAAGTTTACTGGTTCCATGACTTGTTTTGCAATACTTCTGTAAGCGAAACAATGTTATTTTTATTTTCTTTTACTTTTGTGTTTGAGATACTCTATGTAGCCTTGGTTGTCCTGGAACTCTCTGTGTAAACCAGGCTGGCCTGAACTCAGAGATCGACCTGCCTCTGCCTTTCGAAGTGCTAGGACTAAGAGGTGTGCCATTACACCAGGGTATTTTTAATTTTTGAGTAAAATTATTTGTGTTGCTTGTAAACAATTAGGTCACAAATAAATCAATGTAATAAAAAGTTTACTGGTTCAAAACCAAACTGAAGATTCAGACTTATTTGAAGACACTTTTTCCACATTAATCTCCTGTTTCAAAATGACTTCTTCCTAAATTTACCAAGGCTATGTTGCTGTATATGTGTGTATAATAACGCACAACATTGCTTACATCCGAAATTTGGAAGTCTGAAAAACAGGTGCAACGTTTAGATGCATGCTTTTTTCATCTAAGTTTAAATTTTATCCTGGAAAGGAACTTAAAAGTAAACACAACTAATCTACAACTTAATCCTTTCAAACACATCCAACAATTTTTAAAACTCAAGGCATGAACCGAACTATGAACCTACCTTATAAACTTTCATAAGTTAGGATAACTATCAGACAACTGTCTTAACAGAGGTTCACATTAAGTCGACATTTAGCTTCGTTTTACCATCTAAAAAGTACGTTCTACTTCAAATTAAGACCAATTTCTCCCTCAAACATTTTATAAATACAGCACGGATTTTGCTTTGTATTGAGAAAAAAAATAATAATGTAGGAGGAAGTCTAGAAAAGCATACTCAAAAGAGAAAAGCAAGTGTTGATGGATCGTCAAGCGCTAAAGGAAATCCAGGTGAGTACCACGGCATCCCGGGAACTTAAAAGAGTTGAGGGTAGGAAGGCAAACTTCGCCCGCGGGTCGCAAGCCATTGTGCGGGGCTGGAGGCGGCGTGGCTGTCAAGGGGCAACTGCGTACCGAGGCGCGGGGGAGGGGCAGGGCGACATCCGAAGGGGGTGCCGGTGCCAGGAGGCAAGACACCCAGCCCAGGCCCCGTCCGCTGAGTTGTCATCCTCAAGAGGACAAATAAGCGCGAACTCAGTGGCCAGCGGGCCCACGCCAAACTCTAGCTCAGACGCGCTGGGCCCAAGCCCGGAGGCCCCACAGGCGCCTCCCGAGGAGCCCGCAGACGCCATGCTAAAAGCCAAAATGGCTGCCCCAAGGATGCCCGCAGCGCGCCGCCTGTGAGGAGGGAGCCAGCCGCTGCGGGAGCGGGGGAGGGGGCGCCGGGAACGCCGTCGCCGCTCGCCAGCCAGAGCCTCTCAGGTAGGTTCCCCCTCCGCCCCTCAGAACGCGGGCCCGAACCCGGGCCCCACCCCCGGCCCGTGCCCCGGCCACAGCAGCACTCGACCCCGGCCAGGTACCTGTAGTTCGGCCCGCTCCACCTCCCAGTGCGCCCGCTCCATCTCGAACCGAGCCCACTCGTGCTGGATGTAGTGCAGTATCCCCGGGATAGTGTACTGTTGAGGCCGGGACAGCTCGGGGCCTGCCGGGGGCCCCGCCGCCTCGGCGGCCGGAGGACCCCCACCGCCCGGCGCTCCATTCGCTCCCGGCGGAAGGCTCAGGTTCCCCCCGGGTCCCTGCTGCGGCCGGGGAGGGGTCGCCATCCCCTGGCCGCCGCCGCCTCCGGCCAGCTCGTCCATTGTGTGTGGGGCCCCGGCCGGGGCGCAGAGCGAGACACCGACAGCTGCAGCGAGGGCCGGGACGGTGGCCCCGCGCCGACGGCAGGGCGGGGGCCGGCCGGGAGAGGGTCGGGGAGGGGGTCGCTGCCGTGTGCTCTCCGCGGATCAGATCAGGGAGCTGCCGGCCGCCGCCATTACAGTCCCTCCTCCATCTGCCCGTCTCACTCACTCACTTTGGGAAAGGGGGGCCGCGGCGGGAGGTAGGGGGAGGAACGGGTGGGGAGAGACGTAGGGGCGGCCGCTCGCGCACGGCACGCTGGGTAGCACGCTGGATAACCAAATAGAGTCCGGCCTCACCCCACGCAGGCGCACTAAGGATGCACCGCTTTTGAGGGCGGGGAGAAGCCTGGGTCCCGCCCCCTCTCAGTCGCCCGCCCCCACTTTTCTACCCTACTGGAATCCCGGGATACATCGGTGACTTTGGGGAGCGTGTGGGCCTTGGGCTTCCGTGTTTACTTCTCAGGAGCACCGTGGGCCTCAGGCAGGGCCTCGCATTTGGAGCTGGGCTCAGGCTCGGCTTTGTCCTGCGCTGGAATTCCTGACGTTTCTGTAGGCAGTGCATGCCTACATTGCATGTTTTGCTCAATCCCAAGGGGCCAAGCCTTTTTCTCTGCCTGTCACTGACTTTACCTCCGGTTTCGTAGCACCAGTAGGTCTCCAGGATGCTGGAGACGTTCACATTTGGTCAGGAGCCCAGATTCTTCCCGACTTTCTCTCTGGTTCTTGGGTCTCCTCACTTCAGTGCTCCCGGCCGCCTGTTGTAACTTGTCTTTAGTCTATTATTCTGAGATAGATTGTGTTTGGGGAGTTGGAGCAGTTGTTTCTTTTTCTCTCTTTTTTTTAATTGGAAGAAGAGGCAGCGATCTCTTGAATCTTGAGAATGGTGGATAGACTGGAAAAGATAACTTTCAAAGACGCCCGTAGTTGGACTCTGATGTTTAGAAGTGAATGAACTCAGATATTGCCATTAGTGGCAGAAATTTTGATTGAAACAGGAATTAAAAGTATTGTGAATACAACTTAAAATTAACTAAATCAACAGCAACAATATCTTCATCATTAAATGGTTTTAGAGTGAAATAAGGAAAGTCAGTTTTTAAGTACTGTAGTGTGCATTTTTCTGTGCTTGGTTTCACAGAAATTCTCCTTGTGAATTTATAAGGTTTAAAGTTAATAGAGCTAATAACTTGGCTGCCAGGCGTGGTGACCCATTCTTTTAATCCAGCACTTGGGAGGCAGAGGCAGGTGGCCTGATCTCTGAAATCCAGGCCAGCATGGTTTACAGAACGATTTCTAGGACCAGGACAGCCAGGAAGGACTACACAGAGAAACCAAAAACAACAAAAACTAATAACCATTTGCACGCTAAGACAAAATAGAATTTTTTAAGGATTTATATTATTTATATGAGTGCTCTATCTGCACACACACCTGAGTATGAGAAAAAGGCATCTGATCCCATTATAGATTGTTGTGAACCACCATATGGTTGCTGGAAATTGAACTCTGGACCTCCAGAAAAGCAGCCAGCGCTCTTAGCTGTGGAGTCATCTCTCCAGCCCCCTAAAACTAGTATTTAACAGCACAATGAAAAGATACAGTATTTACAGCTATACAGGAAATTGCATATAAAATTGGTTACATTTTAAACTTTAATTTTCACTATGAAAGCCTAAAAATTTTTTACTATGGAGCATCTACGTAACCACTCAGGATGTAATTTCAGAGACATAAAGTAATACATTTTATTTTGTCATGTCTACTCTGTATTGTTATAATTAATGAAAAATTTATTGGATCTGTTACACTTATTCTTACTGCCATATTTATGTATGAAATGAGGTCTTAGATAACAATACTATTTCTTCATATTATTAGAGTACTGTTTCTTCACTTTCTATCAACATACAACTGGTTCATTCAATCCTATTCCTAGAGGGAGAACACATAAAAAGCTCAGAAATAAGTAACCATACACTCATCCTCAGGACCCTTTCACATATCCATTATGAAGCCTTCAAAGGCCTGAAGCCCACTTGCATGATGCTTATATCAAAAGAGCAAACTCCACATTTATATTTCTCACCTCAGCCCAAGTTAAGGCTGCTCCCCACCTAACCTGCAAAGAGAAAACTATTCCTCTTTTATTGTCTGTTCTGCTGGATAGCACTATATCCAACCTAAAGTCCAGCAGTCACTCTGGTGCCCTTCATTTAATCCAGACATGCAGTCCTTTTTTCAGAAACTTCTTTCTCCTCCCATTTCTGTTCTTCACAATCATTCCCTTTATTGCTTGACTAGTCTTCTAAGGCAGATTTGATTGTCACTTGATTAAATATTTTAGTCATCTCCAAATTCAGAACAAAGCCCAAAGTAGGCTTCATGGTGGCACTTGCCTATAATCCCTCTAGCAGTTGGAAGGTTGAGGCAGAAGGATCAGGAATTTAAGATCATTATAGTGAGTTGAAGGCCAGCCTAGGATACATAGACCTGCACTTTGAGTTGTACACCCACCCCCCTTTACACATTTTCCAGTCCTCTTGGAAGCAAGTTATCTATACCAACCACCCTGACTTCCTTCATGTCTTTGCATAAGTATCTTCCAAAAACGTCTTTTGAAATTTGTGATCTCCAGCTTACAAATTCCAATTGATTATGCATATGTTCACTTTAACCACAATTTGTTCTCAGTGTCAGTAACACAGTCTGTGGCTTTGGAGTTTTAAACTGCAGGACTCTAGACTACTCAAGGGCAAAGCCCATGACCCTATTGTTTGCACCTCTACCTATATACACTGTCGGGACAGGGTAGATCTTTGATAAATGTTTGATGAATAACTTAAATTTAGACCTAATATGAATATTTTTCTTTCATTTCAATCTTTAATTTTTTATTTTAGGTTTTTTGAAACCTGATCTCATATAGCCCAGACTGACCTTAAACTTGAGATATGTTGCTGAGAATAACTGTGAACTCATCAAATGATCTATATAAGGAATATACAAACCTTAGTGCTTGTATGGAGGTCAGAGGACAACCTCTGGTGTTTGTCCTTGCTTTCTACCTTGTTTGAGACATATTATCTTAATTTTAATTATATGTATTATGAGGAGAGGTGTGTACATGTGAGGACAGGTGCTATTGGATCTCCCTGGAGCTGGAATTACGTGGTTGTGAGCTGCTTGATATGGTTGCTGATAACCTGTGGGACTGTCTGGTCGCAGCTGGCTTGGAACCCCGAGTCATCCCAGGAGATGAGAACAGTAGGCATCCAGCTTCTCCTCACTTTAGCCCTGACCAGAACCCAGCTAAATATTAAATATTGCCTGTTTCACAGAAGCAAAGGAATGCAGCTTGGTTGGTGCTTATCTGCGCTGTAGCATAGGGATGGGTCCATTTACTGATAAAGTGTCTTCCTCTTTTTCCCTATGAGACCACAGCTTATGCAGAAGGTGCCCTTGCAAGACCTTGATGTTCAGACTTGAGCTCCACATGCAAAGAAGGCTACTCCAATATCCTTGTCTTAACCAATGGATCCCAACCCTGGGTACCAAAGACCCTCCCCTGCTTGTGGCCCTATATATGTACCCTACACCCTGTATTAAAGGAGAGATGCCCCCAAAAGAGTGTCTGTGGACTCCTCGAGTTGACTCACTGGAGGTCTGCCAATGACAGGGCAGGATGCCATAAACCCACAGCCACCCCACCATACTGTGTCCTCCCCACCGCAGCCCTCCACCTGGAGCCATCCCGCAGGGTACTGACTACAGGTAGGGTACCTGTGGCTGGGACACACATGTGGCAGGAAGATTCCAACCCTAGGACTACAGTAACCAAACTCCAGTCCTCTGCCAGAGCAGATACGCTTACCACTGAGCCATCTCTCTAATCCCACAGAGAGTCTCTTGTTTCTGCTTTGTTCAACCAACTTAGCTGGCCACTGACAGTGGATTCTCCCAGGGATTCTCTTGTCTCTGTCTCTAGTCTTACAGTAAAAGCACTGGAATTCAGGCATTTACTACTACTTCCAACTTTATGTGAGTACTGGGGACTCAAACTCAAGTCCTCATGTCTATCCCACAAGTGCTTTGCCCACTAAACCATCTCAACTACCAGCTCCCTCTATTTTTTTGGCAGTGTCATGCTGTATAGCCCTGGTCTGGGACTCAAACACTACTGATTCCATTTTTCAAGTACTGAGATTAGTCTCACTTCACACCCCATCTGGATAAATGACTCGAACTGCCCCGAGTATTAAAAACACAAAGAGCAGAATTTTCTCCTCTATTGGGATGATGTTTTATACATTAACATTGTGCATTCTGCCAACCACTCCTGAGACACTGAAATGAGAAAGTTTCTAGAACTTTTAGATAATGAGTTCTCCCAAGTTACATTATCAAAATTCAACCTACCTAACTGGGATTGCCTCTCTGATCCATGGCTGAGTCATTTCCTGTCAGTCCCACTTTGAAACTTCCTATTTGTTTTGTCCTTTCACCAATTCTGTTTATCCCTGCTCCCTGCCCAGATTCTCCTAGTCTCAGAATGATTTGGGAGTAGGTTAAGGGTAAAATAATGTCTCACTCCGTAGCCCAGGCTAGCCTTGAGCTTGTGATTCTCCTGTTACTGACACTGGAGTGCTGTGATTGCAAAAGTACAATAGCTTATTCAGTACATGATGATCTTCAAGAAAGCCAGTGGCTCTTGTAATTCCTGCACTGGGGAGTCTGAACTCTGAGCTACATGAACGCCAAACTAGCCTAAAGTACACAGTACCTTCTTTTAAAAAAAATGCCTATATGTTTAATCAGCTTATTTTTTTTTATTTTTAGGGCACTTTTTATTTTCTTTCCAACAGCTAATACTTGAACCCATATACTTATTCTGGTTTTGCCCAGCTAGACTTGTCATTTTTCATCTACATGTATTATGCAAGCCAAAGTATGCCAAAGAATTTCAGGCTTTTAATAAGTTGGGGATAGATAATACTCAAATACCTTCTTCTCAGTTACTGAGATATGAAGAGTTATTACTCTGCCTTTGAGAACTAGTATCTTGTGATTATCTAAGCACTTTCTGTCTTGCTGACCATGCACCTATCATCTTCCCATGGAAGAACTCAAAACAGGTTCATAAAGATTATTCTAGTCATTGTTTTTCCTCATCATAAAGGATATGACAAGCATTATTGTTTTTATGGTTGGGTGAACAAGCCATGACACAGTCCTTGGTGACTTTAACAAGTCCCATTTTATAGTAGGAAGTGGTCCCCACCCTTTCGTATCAGTGAGTGTGTACTTTGGAAACAATGAAATAAAGTCTCCTTTCACTATGTGCCTACTGTCCTATGACTGGGCTCAGTATTTGTCTCTGGTTTCTGGATCATTGGCATGTTTGAAATTATAGTTAGGTAGTTTGGGGTGATTCTGTTACTCTGGGAAATAGGGTGTTTATATTTATAAAGTAAGAGAGCAAACAAATATTGCAGCCTACAGGAGCTCTGATGAGAACTACCATGAGTTCACATCAAAGGAGCATACAACATAGAACACAGATACAGCAGAAAAGGAGGACGCAGCTCAAACTTGCACGGAGGCCCTGCCTGCCAAAGGAGACCCACATTTCCTTATCATTATAGAAGTTGCTTGTGGCTATGAAAATTATAGAAAAATGTATGCAGCGCACTTGAATCAGGCAAATAAATCATTGGGCATAAAAAGAAAAAGGATCTTTACAGATTATAGAAAAATGGACACCAAACCTTTAAAAAACCCAGAATAATGTATAAAATTCTAGTCCAAATTCATTCTGCCATTGTCTCCTGGGTAATATGAGTCAGAAAAAAAGTAGGCTGTGGTGATATTGTGTAATAGCTAACTTACAGAGATGTCAAAATTGAAGAGAGAGAGGAAAAAAAAAAAGATTGCCTGGAGCCAGGTCTCTCCTGTGCATTGGCTAAGAATATACAACCAGGTCTGTAAACAGAAGAGCAGAATGAATGGAAAATATGATCAAATCGGCCAGATTTTCCAAGGTAACAATTTGACAAGCTTGAGAATGTGAGTCTCCCAATGGAGCACTGGGGGATGTTCAAAGAGAGGATGTCAGGCAAAAGACACCTGTGCTGAGCAATCTCTACGAGACAGTGTTCCCTTTTGAGACTGTTCCTGGTCTAGTTTGATCATTTCTTTTTTCTTTTCTCTTTTCTGGTATTGATGATCAAATCCAGAACCTCACATATATAAGGCATACCACTAAGCCATATCTTCAATCCCTTGAAACACTTTAAATTGCCAAAATTTCACAAAAGTTTATTGTTTATAACAGCAAATTTTAATGATAACCATATTTTAATGATAAAATTGCTTCTTTCTATTAATAGTCCAACCTAAAGTGCATAGCGGTTATCCCACAGAAAAAGATGGAATTCTTTTTTTTCTTTTGCAATACTAGAGATTGAACCCAGAACTTTGTACATGCTGGGCTAGTACTTTTACTAACTCCCCAACCCTTCTTCTTTACATTTATTTATTTGTGTGTGTGGAGGGGAAATACACACACACACACACACACACACACACACACACGAATACACTAGGGCACATGTGACGATCAGAGGATTTACAGGAGTCAGTTCTTTTCTGCCATATGGGCACTGGGAGCAAGCACAGGTCATCAAGCAGCACAACTGTTTCCACTCACTAGGACATATTGTTGGCCCTACCTTTTATTTTGATATAGTGTCTGGCTAAGCTGCCCAGGCTGGCCTCAGACTCACTTCTGTGGCCATGACAGGTCTTGAATTTGCGATTCTCTTGTGTCTGCCTCTCCAGTATCTGGGGTTGGGAAATTCTTTAGAGACATTTAAAATAACTTTTATTAAACTTTGTTTCTTTTAGTTTTGGAGTAGTGATAAGAATATTTTGTTTTTGCAGTACCAAAGACTGAATCCATGTCTCCGAGCATGGTAGACAAGCTCTGCCGTTGAACTAAACCCTCAGTCTACAACTGGATTTGTGTCTGGCATAGACCCGGGTTTTGGTGGTTTGGGGAATGGGAGCTGGTACTGATGATTGAAACCACTGCATATAAAGCCCATGCTCTGTCACTGACTACACCCTACCCTACCCTTTTTATTTTGAAGTTTTTTATTTGTGCAAAACCAGAGGGAAACTATCTAATAAACTCTTGTTGTTAATGTTACCAAGGTTTTGTTATTTTTATTGCATCTACTGTATTTTTCTTTCTGCACGAGGAATATTTTAAATCTCACAGTTTCACTGGTGCATAAGAATCTCCATATCTGCCAACCCCTGCTCACTTAATGTGTCCTGGCTGTCTCCATACCTTACTAACCTCACAGCTCCCCCCCACCCCCAGTCACATGTTCAAGATTTCTTCACTCATTCTTTTCGTCTGTCTTTTCTTGCTTGTGAATGTTTTCTGCACTATTCTGTTTGCTCTCCTTGGTTTTTATAAGGGAATCCACTCCACTCCCCATTACCTCACCCCTCCTTGTTCTTTTAGCTTGTAAGGACTGAAGAGTTGGCTTAATGTTACATATGCTTGCTACTTTTTCATGTGTACCCATGTTTAGATCCCAGCATCAATGGTGAGCAGCTCACAATCCCCCTGTAATTCTATTTTCAAGGAATCTGATGCTCTCTTCTGGCTCCCATAGGTACACACATGTGCATATACAAACACAGATTCATATATAGTACATAATAATAAAAATTGTAATAATTATAAATTGTTAATTACCTGTGCTTTAAAGTATTATGATAGCCCTATGATTCAAATATTTTTATTTAACCACTATTAATTTTGACGTTTTTACTATTCAAATATTGTGAGATATGGAAGATTGTAAACTGAACTATAAAAGTGCTCTGGTTAAATGAGAGGTCCTTTAGATGAATCCCAACACACATACACCCACTCCCCTTTTCCCTTTGTTGTTCTGTTGAGACAAGGTCCCACAAATTGGCCTGAAATGCACTGTGTAGCCCAGGCTGGCCTTAAATTCATGATCCTCAGGCTGTCCAAGTGTCGGGTTACATACTGTATTACTTTGCCTGACAGCTGTGTCAGCTAGTGCTGCTGCTGCTCCTGAATTTTCTTTTTCTTCTTTCCCTCTTCCTTCTCTCTCCTCCTCCTCCTCCTTCTCCTTCTTCTTCTTTTTTCTCCCCTTCTTTTTTTCTCCCTCTTTTCTCCTTTGTTATTTTAATTATGAAACAGGGTTTGGCTGTATAGCTCTGGCTAGGCTATAGCTTACTCTGTAGACTAGGCTGACCTTGAACTCAGAGACCCACCCCTGATTATAGGCATGTGCCACCAGTACACTTCACACACACACACACACACACACACACACACACACACACAGTATTTTGTAGACAAGGTCTCATGTAGCTCAAGCCTACATTTGTAAGTCAGGCTAGTCTGGAACTCATGGCAGTCCTCCTGCCTCAGCCTCCCAAGTCCTGGGAGTCTAGGCATGAGTTACCACACCTGGCTTTAACTACATTTTTTCCCAAAACCAAATGCCATTTGAAAAATCAATGCAGGCCAATGAGATAAAGATTCAGTGGGTAAAGGCATTTGCCACCAAGCCTGACAATCTGTTTTATCTCAAAACCTACGTGTTAGAAAAAAGCCAACTTCTTCAAGTTGTCCTCTAACTTCTACATGCATACCGTGGCGTGTGTGGACACACACACACACAGCGATCAAACTACAGTACACACAGTATAAGTAAATATTGTTTTGTGGTTTTCTGTTTTATATATACACGTGAACTTATACTAAATGACATGTGAAAGGCTGGTCTGTGCTACATAAGACCATGTTCCAAACAAAATGTCTAAATCCCAGCTCTTCTGATAGAACTCATAATCACAAATTGATTGCCGAGGTTGCAGACAGTGCAGCTCATGCCTTATGGGTAACTGGAACAGTCCAGGAAAGGCAATATGATGTCCTTAGGAGATCAGCCAACACTCAAGGCATTGCTACATGCCATCTGCCCAGCACACTAACAAATACGTCACATATGCCAACTCCTCTAAGACTTCCAACAACCTGGGTGGGAAGCACAACTGTTAGACCGACGTCCTCATGCAGAGGAGACTTAATCAAAAAGATTATCTAGCCACATGCCCAGAGTTGGTCAGCATTAATGGTGGAGCCAAACAGGCCAGTTCTAGCTCATGCTCTCAGCTTTTACTCTGTACTTCTTGTGTACTGAGCTAGTATTCATTTTCTAGGTGCAAAAAAAAAAATTTTAACAGAGTCTTTATGAATTCCTGTTTTGAACTCGCTATGTAGCTGATCCTCTTGTCTCTACCTCCTAGTGCTGGGATTACAGGGGATTTATATATATATTTGTGCCTCCATACCTGTTTTATGTGGCGCTGGGTTCAAAGCAGGGCTTTAGGTGTGTTATACACACTCTCTACCAGATGGGCTATATCCCAAACCCAGAATTTCCTTTTTCAAAATATTATATCTTTATTTATTTTGTATACATATGCATATGTTGTACATTGTGGGGAATGCTTACGTGGGTGAAAGACCAGAGGACAAGTTGTAGGGTTTGTTCTATCCTTCCACTATATGTAACTTGGGAATCAAATAGGTTTGACAAGCTTGCCTGCAGGTACCTTTACCCACTGATCCACCTAGATAGATAGCCTGGAATTTGCTTTTTTAAGTGGTGGTGGCGGTGGTAATGGAAGAGTCTTTAAATAACTTTTAGGCAGCATTGAATGAAATACATTGGTCAAGGGTTTTGTGTTTGTGTGTTACAAGAGGGATTGTTTGAGGTACAGGGAAGGCCAGAAAAGATGTTAGCCATCATCAGAAGTCACTTGCATTTCTAGAAGCACAGCTCTTCTTTAGCATCAACGACTTGTTCGGTTTTTCCAGATTGTTCCGTAGCACTAGAAAAGAGAACACTGGGATGAAGATGTAACTTGATAGTAGAGCACTTACCTGTCACACATGAGACCCTGGGTTTGATCCCTAGCACTATAAATAAGAATAGTAAAATTAATAAAACAATAATAAATTATTCCCTAGTCATTTCCCAAAGCTACTTGAAGTTGATGGGTTTTGTTGTTGTTGTTGTTTGAGACAGGGTTTTTTTCTCTTGGTATCCCCCACTGTCCTGGAACTCACTCTGTAGATCTGGCCTCAAACTCACAGAGATCCACCTACCTCTACCTCCCAAGTGCTAGGATTAAAGATGTGGGTCACCACTACCCAGCTGGGTTGATGTTTTGTTTGTTTAAGATTTATTTAGTTTAGTTTATATGAGTGAGTGTTTTCATACAAGGTTTGAGTGCATCATGAGTGTTCCTGGTGCCTTTGGAGTTCAGAAGAAGGCATCAGATCTAATCCTTGGGAGACGGTGTGAGCCACCTTGTGGGTGCTAGGAACTGAACCCGCCTCCTCTGCAAAAGCAGCAAGGCTCTTAACTGCAGGGCCATTTCTCCAACCCTGAAAGTTGTTGCTTATTCGTTGTAAATGGTTATTAAACAACAGTAGTACACTGAATAAGGCATGGTAGTAAACTCACTCCTTATTCCTCTACATCTCTCATTACCAGTTTTCCCACGTGCAGACTGAAGGCAAGACAAACATAGGCATATCTGCTGCCGCTCCCTGCCTCCACTCCCACAGACCAGACCCTCCAGGGATCATTCATAGTCTTTTGTTTTGAACCTGGATCCAGCTTCATAATCCTTCTAAAAGCCTGAGTGCAGTTAGTCAAAATTGACACTCAACTGAAAACCTATTTGCTGCTTTAGAGTTTGATGGTCTGTTAAGCTCTTCTGTTCTAATTCCCAGAAATAAGAAAACTGTGCACTCAGTATGTGCTTTAGTCTTTTCAGCCCGTCTCCTCTCTGAGTGTTGACATCCTGTAAGACCCTGGGACATGGATGTGTTCAGGCAGCTGTGAATCCACCTTGTCTCACAAGTCTTGGACTCTGAAGCATGTCTGTGCTAACTTGAGGAAACTTCTTTTTCAGAAACTGGGGAAAGGGCTCAGTCAGTAAAGTGCTTGCCACAGAAGCCAGGGAACCTGAGTTTGGATCCCCCGTACCCTCATAAAAAGCCAGGTGTAGCAGCATACGTCCTAGCACAGATGCAGAGACACCTGGGGCTTGCCAGACAGCCTGGCTAGACAAATCAGTTAGCTCCAGGTTCAGTGAGGACCTTGTCTCAGAAAATAAAGTGGAAGCTGACTAGGTGGCTTCAGGGAGACACAAAAAGCACTTGCTATGGCTGCCCCCCAACCTCAGCTTGATCCCGGGAATCCACAGTGGAAGCAGAGTACTAATTCTCAAAGTTGTCCTTTAACTTCTACATGCACTGCAGCACACGCGCGCACACACACACATACACACATACCTTTACACACACACACACACCTTCATACACACACACACACACCTTCACACACATACCTTCATACACACACACACACCTTCATACACACACACACACTCACACACACATACCTTCATACACACACACACCTTCATACACACACACACACTCACACACACATACCTTCATACACACACACACCTTCATACACACACACACACTCACACACACATACCTTCATACACACACACACACTCACACACACACCTTCATACACACACACACCTTCATACACACACACACACTCACACACACATACCTTCATACACACACACACCTTCATACACACACACACCTTCATACACACACACCTTCATACACACACACACACTCACACACACATACCTTCATACACACACACACCTTCATACACACACACACACTCACACACACACCTTCATACACACACACACACTCACACACACATACCTTCATACACACACACACCTTCATACACACACACACACTCACACACACATACCTTCATACACACACACACACTCACACACACACACCTTCATACACACACACACCTTCATACACACACACACACTCACACACACATACCTTCATACACACACACACACTCACACACCTTCATACACACACACACCTTCATACACACACACACACACACTCACACACACACACCTTCATACACACACACACACTCACACACACATACCTTCATACACACACCTTCATACACACACACACACACACTCACACACACACATCTTCATACACACACACACACTCACACACACATACCTTCATACACACACACCTTCATACACACACAAACAATAATAAATAAATAAAAATAAAATGAAGAGCAGTTGAGGAAGATGCTCGGTGTCATCGTCTGTCCTCCAGATGTGCCCTCACGACCCACACAGATTCTTTTTCAATTTCCCTTCTCTTGAGATCTTCCCTGTTAGGACATCCTGGCACCCTGTGTGCGGTGTTTTCCCCAGTGGATTCCCATCCTCTATTCTTCCTTGTTCTGCACAAGGATCCCCTGTGTGTGGGATCTCCTACCTTCATTGCCATCAGAACGTCCTCCACAGCCTGTGTATTGTTGAACACAGAGTTCATAAACACAGGAAGTTCATCCCTGTTCCCCGACCTTGCCCATAGCTTGTCCAAGCATGCACTCTCTATTGTCTTGTCTCGTTCCTCCCTGACTAGCCAGGGATGGGTGCCTACCGCGTGCAGGTGGCTCACTTCGCAAACACTTTCTTGTCTCTTAAGTCTCCACATTGTTTATCCTAGCACTGTACTCTGTTGGTTTTGGTTTTGGTTTTTGAAACAGGGTTTCTTTGTGTGTGGTTCTGGCTGTCCTGGAACTCAGTCTGTAGACCAGGTTGGCCTTGAACTCAGGCGATCCACCTGCCTCTGCTGGGATTAAAAGCAGACACCACCACCGGTCCTGGCATTGTACATTTTAAAGTAGTAACCGTTGACCTCTCTACTCTTGTTTCTCTACCTTGTCCTATGATTGTTTATGAGCATGCAAGAATTTCTCTTCAAATCTTCAGGTGCTGTAGACTGTTCTTTTGAAAATCTGCATCCTGATAAGTATCAATTCAAATGTCCTTGTCTGCCATCCTTAATCTTGAAGTCAGTAAGAAAAAATGCTAGTTTTGAAAGGTGGAAAGCCATTTGATCTCTTGATGTAACATCTCAGTGGGATTTTTTTTCAGTCTCATTTTACCACTTAATGCATCAGACACTTAAAGGTAAAAATACGGCAATGAATATCCCTTTGAAAAGAAAAAAAAAGTGTTTTGCCTGCCACTGAAATGCAGGTAGACATTTATAATTTATTTAAAACATTTATTTATCTTGTGTTTGTGCACCCACAAGTACATACGCATGCCATGTCTTGAGTGTAGAGGTCAGAGGACAACTTGTAAGAATCAATTCTCTTCTGCTGCCATGTGAGTCCTGGAGATTAAACTCAGGTCGTCAGACTTGATAGCAAATTCCTCTACCCATTGAGCCATCTCTCCACTACATGATTGTAACTTCTGGCTATAAAGTTGGCCTTAAAAAATAACTCTGGAGGCTGGAGGGATACTTACTGGTTAAGAGCACTTGTTCTTGCAGAGGATCTGGGTTCAATTTCCAGCACCCACATGGTAGGTCACAACTCTCCAGAACTCGAGTTCCAGGGGATTCTGTTCCCTCTTCTGACCTCAAGGGCACCAGGCACACATGTGGTGAGCAAATGCACATGCAATCAAAGCACTCATACATAAAATAGAATAAATAAATCATTTATTTATTTATTTGGTTTTTTGAGACTGGGTTTCTCTATGTAGTCCTGGCTGTCCTGGAACTCACAGAGATCCACCTGCCTCTGCCTCTGCCTCCCAAGTGCTGAGATCAAAGATGTGTGCCACCACTCCTGGCCAAATAAAGAAACCTTTAAAAAAAATTATAAAGAATACTTTTGCTGTGAAATAACCAGACTTAGAAAGACAAATATTACAATTTTTTCCTCATGTACAGAATCTAGATGTGTGTGCATGTGTGTGTGTGTGTGTGTGTGTGTGTGTGTGTGTGTGTGTAGAAAAAATAGAAAGAAGGACTGAGAAGGGAGGAAGAGATATAAAGAGGGTAAAGAGGAGGGAACAGTAGAGTGTAGTAGAATATATATGTCTTGAAAGTAGGAGGCTGTTTGGAGGAAGGAACAGGACTAGCAAACATGGGGAGGAAAGACAGTATCAAACAAGAACCAAGTACATCCATATATCCTTGTATGGAAATGTCACAATAGACTTGAACTGATGCCATTTCCATGCATACTGGCTCATTCCCATTCAAGGAAGTACTCTGCCTATTTAATAAATGATTTCTACTACTTTAAAAATAAACCACAATTAATCCTATTTGCTTGTATGCTAATCATTGTTGTTGTTTGAGGAAGGATCTCACTTAGCCCAGACTGGCCTTGAACTCCTGATTCTACTGCCTCAGCCTCTGAAGTGCTGGGATTACAGGCATGTGCCCTCACATTTGGCCACAAAAATTTTAATTACATATTAAAAACAAAAATAAAGATGCATTACTACATGAATAAAAAATAAAATAGCTTTGCTGAAAGGCTGGTAATCTCTTGTGGTTGTCACTGTTATGATGCAAGGTCTCATGTGTCCCAGGCTGGACCTTGAACTCTTGATCCTCCTGCCCCACCTCCCAAGTATTAGGATTATAGGCATGCCCTGCCACACCCTGGCTACTACCAATTGTTTATAAAGAGAATAAAAGTAACTTATGACTAAACACCACGACATATGTGGCAGTCCTACCCACAGCAATGAGTTTATCTCCCTGGAAAAGGGAGTGAATGACCACAGGCCTCCAGGTGGTCCGGCTGTCACATCCTTGGGCGAGCTGGTCAGAATGGCACCCTGTTCTGTGTGTTCAATGAATGAACACTGCCACTCCAGGCTTTGCCACACTGAGCCTCTCAAATACTCTGCTATTTTTATAGATTATTGTGAGGTGGCCCCTTGTCTTGTTAGGTCTTCAAAATAGCTCAAGTGGCCATACAAAGCAGTTCATTTCCACAGAGCACATTCTAGCATGCAGGGTCAACCAATTAAACCAATTTAAAAAACATGGCAATGACCAGATGCAGCCACTGGGCTTTTTAAACGAAACAGGCAGTGACTAGGGGTTCTCTCTAATTGATCAGGATCTGAACACTGTATTGGCTCGCTACATCTCACCTGAAGCGAGGATGTCCTGGAGAAGCGGAGACACGAGGTCCTGGCCACCCACCACAAGGGTGCACTGGTCCTCACAGTCTGTCAAGGCTTAGTAAGAGATGCACTGGGAGAAAATAACATGAAACTTAGTGCCTGGGCTAGGCATGAAGCTGAGGGGCAGAGTGCTTGCTTGGCATGTGCGGGTTCAGTCCCTAGCACTGTGGGAAACGGAAACTAAAATTTAAAGCAAATACCATCCCATGATGTAATATGTAGCTGCAACAAGAGAATGGTAATAATAATAAACTGTTGTGTTAGACCAGACCCTTTGCCTTTTCATGTCACCTCATCTCACTTTCATCAGCCAGAAGCATATGTCCAGCTGGGGTTCAGAAGGTCAGGCAAACTGGAGCAACACTGCAGGTGTATGCCAAAGCCACTTGCCAGCTTTGTCATCTGAAAGTTCAAGCTTTTAGGTAACACATTCTCTTAATCTCAAGTGGGTAAAATAGCAGTAAGAAGTATTTACTAGTGTCTAGTGTGACTTAGCTTCTTTGCCCAACATGCAGCTAACCAGCCTTTCTGTGATGTGTGTCTCAGCAGCCTCTCTGTGACGATGTGCTTCAGCCTCTGGTCTTTGCTGGGATTCTGATTAGTCTCAGAGCTACTCGTTTGCTAGAGGTAGAATTCTCCCATGCAAACTGCGTATTTCAGTGGGACTTAGCTTATTGTAGAGGCTTCTGTTGGTGGTGGTGGTGCTGCAATTAAAATCGTGTGTGTGTGTGTGTGTATGTGTTGCTTGTCTATATGTAAATATGCCATATGTGTCCCTGATGCTCGCAGAGGTCAGAAAAGGGCATCAGATGCCCTGGAACTAGAGTTGGTTGTGAGCTGCTATGTGCGTACTAGGAACCAAATCAGGTCCTCCGCAAGATCCCTTAACTCCCTCGACTGTAGAGTCCGAATCCACTCTTAACAGCTTGCGGGAGGCCGTTCTCCCCTTCCACCATGTGGGCCCCAGGGATCTAACTCAGGTCGTCGGGTTTGGTGGCCGCCTCCTTACACGGCGAGCTGTCTTACATTCACTCAGCTCCACCCTTGAACAGAGGCGGACGCCTCACTAAACAGATGATGTCTCCCACTCAGAGACAAACTCTGTTGTTGGTCCTCCCCCTCCCCGTGTCCTGATAGGTAGATCTTTTATAGACTGACCCTTACCAAACGTCTTCTATCTGGTGAGTTTTATGTCAGCTTGACACAAGCTAGTCTTGCTCGTTTGTCTGTCTCTGGCTGTCCTGGAACTCACTATGGAGACCAGGCTGGCTTTCGCTTTAGAGTTTCCTGATTAATGATTGATGTGGAAGGACCCGGCCCACTGTAGGTGGTGCCACCTTTAGATTGGTGGTCCCCGATGGTAGGAGAAAGCAGGCTGAGCAAACTGTGGGGTGGGGCATTCCCAGAAACAGCAGTCCTCCATTGCCTCTGCTTCAGTTCCTGCCTCCAGGTTCCTGCCCTGCTTGAGTTCCTGCCCTGACTTCCTCCAGTCATGGAGTATGCCTAAGAGTTGTAAACTGAAATATATCCTTTCCTCCTCAAGTTGCTTCCTACCTGCATTGTCCTTCCTTGTCAGTCTCTTTGGCAGTAGATTGAGAAACTGAGTTTTGTAATTTCAGTTGCTAAAGTGACAGCTGATATTTGTGTGCATAAGTTTAAGTGTATAACTAAATAAAATTTTTACAAGTAATTCAGATTAATCCATATGCCATGTTTGTTTTATACCATTTAATTCATTATATGGCGTATAAAAGGAAAAACCATGAAATTCAATACAGCTGTGTAGAACTAAAACCTCAAACACAGCCCTGACCCATGACGAGTTAGGAGTGTCCCAGACTCTGTTCCTGTACTTGGCCTCTGACCGGCAGCTCACCTCTGACCCAGGGTAATGCAGTGACCTTGGGAATCTTTACACTCCTAAGCTCCCACTTTGCTGAACTTTAAAATGTGGACAGCAGAAGTACCTGCCCAAGGAATTGTGAGAGGTGATTCCTTCCAGGCTTCAGAGCACAGAGCTTGCTATTGGCTTATTAGAATAGTTTGGCAGTAGTTAATATTACTTATTCTACGACTAAAGAAGAAATACTTCCCTTTAGATCCTCCTCCATTGCCAGTAATAAAGCTCAGATTCCTTAGCATGCTTTCTGTTTTGCTTTTAAGACAGAGTTTCTCACTCGTTAGCCTAGCCTGGCCTCAAACATGTGCAGGTACAGCTGTGCACACCCAGCTCCTTTGCATGACTGCTAACACTCTTTTTATTCCATCTAAGCAGTTTGATTTCCTACAGCCATTCTTTAAAAAAATAAAAAACAAACCACTTTATTATTTTTACTATGTGTATGTGTGTATCTGTGTGAGAGTATGTACACATGAGTATAGATTCCTGAAAAGACCAAAGAGGGCCTACAACCACGGCACATAATTTGCTTCTCAGTCTAACGTCTTTGTTTGCTGATATAAAAAAACAGGAAACCCAAAATAATCACATCTTCATTTCCGTGTTATTCTGGCACTTGGCACATACTTGGTACCCATCAAACTTGATGAACAAATTGAGTGTGAATAGGACTATGTATGCTCAAAGTTTTGTGGTAACTGATGGAAATTGTGTATGGTTCTTATTTGTTTAAACCTCATTTAGTTCTTAGGAATGATTGCTGCTCGTGTCAAATATTTTATGGCTTCTGGCTCATTTGTAGAACAGACTTAGTGTGTGTGAGTGTTTGAGAAATGTAATCTTGCCTTTCTATTGTTTGTTTATTCTCCAGGTTCAGGTTGCAGGCATCCTTTGCCCTAACTTTTAAATTACATTTGGAAAGAAACTGGCCAGAGGGGGAAAAATGATAAAGTTTTTCCTTATGGTGAACAAACAAGGGCAGACCCGACTGTCTAAGTACTATGAGCATGTAGAGATTAATAAGCGTACACTTCTGGAAACCGAGGTCATCAAGAGCTGTCTGTCTCGATCCAGTGAACAAGTAAGTGTCTGCCCCTTTGCCTTCTCTCTGAGGGTAACTCCTGGTCACAGGTTTGTTGTTGCTGAGTCTCAAAGGCCAATGTTTTCCCTGAGCGCTACTCCTTCAGGGGCTGCTAGGAAAACTCAGGATTAAAGTGAAAGGCACATGAAAGGAAGGTGGCTCTCCCCACTCCCTGTAAGAGAATAGGATTTTATTTGGAATAGCTGTCTTGAGAAGTAGCTGCTAAATTTACTCCTGCTTGTAGACATAATCTTTTTTTGTTTGTATGAATTCAGCCCTTGGAGCTCTCAGCAGAGTCTGTGGCCAGTGGCTTTCTGTAAGCTGAAACAGGAAAGCCAGCTGGCTGGCGTGTCATTGAACACTCAAGACCTTTATAGTGTCAGAAGACAATAACACGATTTCCATGTGGATAAGAATTCTTTTCTGCTTATGGTCTTTTGTAAATATACAACCAATGTAATGCCAGAAGTAGTGATTTAAAAACAAACTTGTTTTGAACTTGCTTTTTGTTTTTTATGATGTAGGTAAGAGAAATGGAAGTTAACAGTTCATATAAAATAACAAACCTGTTCATCTTGCAGGAATCTGGAGGCTAAATACATTCGTTAGCATAATAGAGAAGGATGATTTTTATGGTGCTGGGGTTTGAACACAGGGCCTCATGTGTACTTAGCTGGCACATACTCTTCCACTCTGCTGCACTGCAGCCCATTTTTAAAAAATAGGTCCATTTTAGCAAAGAATTTAGAGGATTATTTAATCCAAATCCTAGCTGTCAAATCCATTAGACAGCAGCGGATAACGGTTACACATCAGTTCCCCATCTCCCATTTAGAGAAGCTGTCTGTGAAGCATCCCCTGTCTTAAAATACTAAGTTGTATCAAACACTCAGAATCTGTACACTTTCCAGTTGTGATCTCTCCTGAATCTCTCTGAATTACTACTTTGACCTGTTGTGGGCACACACTACTAGATATTGGAGTGGATGTTTTTGGAGCACTCTAAAATTATTTATATTTTTAAAAGAAACCACTACACTTTTGACATCAGGCACCAGAGTATCATTATATCAGCTTAGTTTAATTCCATCCAGAGATGTGCTTGGGTTTTGTTTTGTTATTGTCAGAAACTGTTCAGCAGCCATTCATGGTGGTCTGTACCTGTGACCCCAGAACTCAGGAGGATTGGGAGCTAAAGGGCAACTTGAGCTACAGAACAAGAACCAGATTAGCATGGGCTGTAAGACCCTGTTTCAAAAGCAAAAAAAAAAAAAAAAAAAAAAACAAAAAACTAGGATCTGGAGATGGCTCATGGTTAAGAGCATCTGCTGCTCATGCAGAAGACCAGGTTTGATTGCCAGCACCCATATGGTGGCTCATAATCATTCATAATTCTAGTTCTAGGGATCCAATGCTCTCTTCTGACTTCTGAGGGCTCTTGCACACATGTGGCGCACATACATATATCCAGGCACACACATACACATAAGTAAATATTAAAATTAAACACACACAGAAAATCATCAGTTCTTTCAGATAGGTGTGTTTCCTTGAAAGAGGCAACCAACAGAAATGTCAGTGGCCCTATAGTGAACCAGAAGTTACAGCATGGTCCTGTACTGGCCATCTCTGTCCTAGTTATTTTATTTTGTATCTGTAGATGTAAGCATTGATTTTATTATTCTATTCTTGTATGTTCATGGCAAAAGACAGTTTATTCTTTGCTAATTCAGTCCCTGGTCCTAGAAGGTTTCAGCCTCCATACAATTTAATCTTAAACCTATACCTGGAAGGCCTCTGTACAATCTAATCTGCAAACCTAGAATGTTTCAGCATCCGAGATTTACTACTCACAGTACTCACTCTGACTAGCTGTCTTCTGAATTACCTCTTTTCATTCTGAGCGGTACTGTGAACTCCAAACTGTAAATTGTAAACTGCTTCTGTCTCTCTTTTCTCTCTGCTTATTCTAGACTGACTCTGCTCTTCTCCACTTCTCCACTGTCTGGGAGCTGACTGCACTCAAACTGCCTGACTGAACTAACTCTCCACTTCTCTCTCTGAGCTCTGCTTCCTGTCTCTGTCTCCACCTCACTCTCTCTCTGAGCCCCTCTTCCTGTCTCTGTCTCCACCTGACTTCTCTCTACTGAGCTTTACCTCCACTGACTGCTCCCTATACATTTTGAGAGTTGGGATTAAAGGTGTATACTATGTTGCCTTAACCACAGAAATCCCTTTCACCTAGCAGGAGCACAGAGGTCAGGATTAGTCTGACTAACCTTTTTTCTGCATTCCATTCAGATCACACAGGCCTCTAAATGTGATCCCTTCATACAGACTTTTGGATGTGATCCCTTCCTAGCTATCATACAGGCCTTTCAATGTGATCTTTTGCCAGAGCAGACGTGTTGCTTGATTAAAAAATTGAATGTTCCTCTACGTTATATAGGTATCAATTGACCAGATATAGACTGATTCAGGGCAAAGGAAGTTTATTCTTTTGTCTAATTAAATCACCAGTTTTTAGTACTGGAGTCTTGTAGCATTTCAGCCTCAGAACAATCTAGTCTTAAGTCTAGAACTGGAAGGCTTAAGCCTCAACCTCAATCTAGAACATTTAAACCTCCAAACAATCTAGTACTTCTATGCTTTCACTGCTGACTGAGCCACTCTGACTAGATCCTTCTGAACTTTGACTTTTCTGGTTAAACTCACTCACTGCTTTTGCTCAAACTCTTCTCCAAGCTGCTCATTCAAACTGACCTTTTGAGTTAGCTGACTGTTTCTGACTGAATTCTTCTGACTCCAGCTTACTCTGGCTGATTCTCTCACCACCTCAGACTGAGACTCACTCTTCCTGTCTGATACTAACTTCTTCTGCCAAGTTGCCTCTGTTTCCCTGTGTCTCTCTCTGAGCTCTCATTGCTCCATACTGCCTCAGTCAGCCTCTCTGCTCCTCATTCAGACTGTTTCATTGTCTCTGTGTCTTGTCGTAGTTCCCCATACCCTTTGCCTGCTTCAGACTCCTTGCCTCATATTGCCTGCTGTAACTGACTCTGCTCCAAGCTTTCTATCATGAGAGTTGTGTGTGTCCTCACTCTGACTCTTCTACTAATTCTTTCTCTTATTAATCATTGACTCATCTCAGATGTCACTTCTTGTGTGACACTCTTTCTGAGCTCTGCTTCCTGTGTCCGCTTCCAAAGTCTGTTTCTGTTTTAGGGATTAAAGGCGTGGAACACCACTGCCTTCTGAATACTGGGATTAAAGGTGTGTATCAACATTCCTCACATTCGTTCTACATTCCATTGGACCACACAGGCTAAATGTGATTCCTTCATAAAGACCCCTAAATATTGAACCTTCCTAGCTTTCACACAGGCCTAATCCTCTACAACATTATTTTTTGTTTTTGTTTTTGAGACAAGATCTTGCTTTATAGTCCAGTCTGACTTTGAACTTTCATTATGCCTGCCTCAGCCTCCCCAGGGCTGGGGTCACAGGGCTGTGCCATCTGACTTGGCTTTCTATCCTGATTTTATTTTGTATTATTTATTTATATTTGCTTGTTTGATTTAAGGCAGGTCCACATTCTGTAGATATGACTGTATAAGCTATCCATTAAATTGCGATATCCCTGTCTCAGTCTTGGATTAAAGCATGAGCCACCATGCTTGGCTCTATCTTAATTTTATATTAAACCCTGAAATTCCTCCATGTTATACAGATTGCCAAGAACCCTCCCTGTATAGGGATTTCCATAGTCACAATGTGCAGCTTCATTCCCTGGTACATTGGGTGCCCAAGAGCAATGCATCCTGAAGCAAAAAGCCACTAAATTCATTTGGCTTAGCATACCTTGACACTGAAGACTCACATGGGCCTTCCATCCTTTGTACAAAGGCTGAAGAGGACAGAAGAATGAAAAAGGAGTTGTTTTATCTGCAGGTCAGCAGTAGTAAGCTAGTTATTAATTCATTAGAAGCAGTATTTACAATGGTAAATCTTGTCTAGCATCTGCTGCACAAAGGCCACCATTACATAATTTATAAAATAATCTACATTGATTCTTTTCATGCATCTAGGAAAAAGAACTTACTTACAGGTAGATGATGGATAGATGATAGATAGGTCACACTACTTGCGCTGGCTCCTTCATGATCATTAAATAGTACAGAAATGAGTAGATCTAGTTGCTTCCGAAGAATTCATGGAAAGGTAGAAGGAAGACCATCATCATGTTTGGGAATTTTCACATTAAGGTGCTTTCAAATGCTAATAGCTCATTAGCTTTGCTTGCTGAGCTCCACAGGGAGCCAAAAAAAGGAATGAAAAAGAGGTACAAGGGATCCCATGTGATCAAAACTCCTCCTCCTCCTCCTCTTCCTTTTCCTCTTCCTTTTCCTCCTCCTCCTCCTCTTCCTCCTCTTCTTCCTTTTCCTCCTCCTCCTCCTCCACACTCTCCTCTTCCTTCTCCTTCTCCTCCACCTCCTCCAGATGCTCCTGAGTAAGTAACCCACTGGATGTTGTCGAAAGCCAGCAAAGGCTGTTTAACATTTTAATGTCCAAATTTCTAGGGGTGTGTTGGCAGAAACTCAAACCGCAACCTAGAAATTATGCATGCTGTTAGGAGACACCTCTATCAACCAGACATTAATGCCTAATTGTGTTTCATCTAGTGCTCGTTCATTGAATATAAGGATTTTAAGCTGATCTATCGGCAGTATGCTGCTCTCTTCATCGTGGTTGGAGTTAATGACACCGAGGTAAGGTACTAGAAAAGCCTGTGGAAGATGCAAGACTTTTATTCTCCTTAAATTGAAGTTTCTTTCCTACTTGCTAACCAAGAAGTAGTAAGCCTCTTTCAGAGTATCTGGGTCTCAGCTGAGGCTGGGAAAGGTTTGGAAGAGAACTACTGTAGATGCTCCTTGGCCTAGATGGACAGCTTGCAATTAGAGAGGCATGTAACTACAAAAGGCTTTCCTTTTTATGTGTGAGGCTTTTTTTTTATTTTTTTCTTTTGTTTTCTTACTTATTTGAGTTATTTATTTATTTGTCTAACTAATTATTTATTTTGAGTCAGTCTTACTGTGTAGCCTTGGAAGACCTGGGACTTTGAGAAGACCAGGCTGCCTCAAACTCATAGAGATCTGCCTGGCTCTGGCTCCCACATGATGAGATTAAAGGCGTTCACTACCACACCCAGCTGCTTTATTACATTTTATTTATTTGTGACGCATTTTACATGTGGAGGTCAGAGGACATCCTGCACGGGTTGATTCCTTCCCCCATGTGGGTCCTGGGGAGCAAAGGCAGGTCATCAGGCTTGGTGACAAGTGCCTTTACCTACTGAGCCGTCTTGTTTGTCCTTTTTGTATGTGTGGCTTTGTTGTGTTTTATTGTGGCAACGTCTTGCTATGTTCGTCAGGCTAGTGTCATACTAGTAGGCTCGAGCAGTCTTCCCAGCTTAGCCTTCAGAGCTGCTGAGACTGCATGGGCCACCATGCCTAGAATCCCTTCTTTATCCTCAGCTATACTGATGCCCTCTTCTCTCCCTGTTACAGTGGGGCAGCTCACACACTCACAGGCACCTGCCAGTCAGGACATTAAACTTGGATCTGGGGCTCAGTTAATTAAGCACTTGTCATATAAGCCTGAGAACTAGGGTGTAGATCCCCAGAACCCACATACAACCCAGGCAGGCACAGTGACCACCTGTAGCGTTAGCACTCAGGAGACGGAGATGCTCTCCTGGAGGCAAGCTGACCCTACCTCAGTAAATGAAGTGGAGAGCGATCAAGGAAGACATCCGAAGTCAACTTTGGGCCTCCACATACACAGATGTGCCGTACCCATGACAAACACGTATACACATGTGCTCACTACACACGTGTGGAAAAAAAGACGTGACTGATATATCAGAAGTCACGGCAAAATCTAAGCACGGCTGTGCCGTGTTTGCATCTCCACAGGTGTAGCTCACCTTGTTAGAAAGGTCAAGCCTACACTGTGGCCATGGGAGCCATGGACATGTAAGTGTCTCATAGCTGTGAAGTCTCAGTGGGCCGTTTTTATCCATGAATCACTTTGAAGTGGTTTCTTCATTTTCACAGATAGAAAGTGACAGCCTTGAAGAGCCTGGAGGTGGCTTCAGCCAGGTGGTTAAGGTTGAGAGTGGAATTCACAGCTCACATACGTGCTCTGAAGTTGCAGTTTGGCCAGATTCATCACGGACTTTTTAAATTAGCCTTAGTGGTGAAGGTTTCCTATATATCCTTCATTATATAAGTAACTTTACTTTTGTTCCTTTTCCTTTCTTTCTCATTTTAAGACCGTGTCTCATGTTGACCAGCCTGCTGGGATTAGAGGCATGGACACTGTATCATGTTTATGTGGTGCTGGGGACTAAGCCCAGGGCCTCGTGCGTGCTCAGCAGCACCCTGGAGGAGCACCCTGCCAGCCTAGCTGAGCCTGGCCACAGCAGTGTGTGTACAGGAGCAGGTACAGGCCCTTTTCACTGCAGTAGTGGGGGTGCTGCTTTGCTCACGCGTCTGTCACTGAACCCCTGCTCTAAAACCTCAGAACCCACTGGGCATTTCTTTTGAACCGGAGGGCATGATAAACTTAATTACACCCTTCTTTTATTTCAGAATGAGATGGCTATTTATGAATTCATACACAATTTTGTGGAAGTTCTAGATGAGTACTTCAGCCGAGTGGTAAGTCTAATGGCTAAAAAACGGTTTTAACCCAATTTTCCCAAAATTTCGTCATTTGGGTATATGGCAATGTTATGTGTTAACATAATTAATATGTGAAAGCTAAAACAAATGGTGCTGGGTTACCATCCCTTCCTGCTCATCATAGGTATTACAAACCTGAATATGCATTAATCTCCAAGAAGAAGGCTATTTTAATTTGCTTCTATTGCTGTGGTAAACACCAAGCAACTTGGGGAGCTTACAGCTCTCAGGTCACATGCATGACAGAGGGAAGCCTGGGCAAGAACTCAAACAGAGGCCATGGGGAGGTGGTGCTGACCGGCTTGCTCCCCACCTCAGCCTACTTTTTTAATACAACTCAGGACCACCTGCCAAAGGGCGGCGGTGTATGTATGTGTGCATGCATGCAGGCACTCACTCATGCACACACGGTCTTCTGGGCTGGGCACTCCACACCAGTGATCAACCAAAAAATGCCCGAGGCTGGGCGGTGGGAATCTCTGAGTTCAAAGCCAGCCTGCTGTACACAGTGAGTTCCAGGATGGCAAGGGCTCCACAGGGAAACCCTGTCTCAAAACAAACAAACAAATGAAAAAAGGCATGTGCCTTCATCGCCTGGCAGAAATGTTCGTAGCTATATTGAAATATAATATACCATATACCATACAATTTTCCCATTTAAAGTACATAATCATGTTTTGGTATTTACGATCTTACAGCTATCATACTGTCTTTTAAGGAAATTGCATCGCATGACAGATAAGTGTATTTGTAGCCGTTTACTTTATTAACTAAATAAACTTTATTTACTCCGGCGTTGTGTTAATAAAGACACACGAAACATGCTTACATTTAAGCCTGGAAAACCTCAGCAGAGAGTCCAGCACACCATCTTCCAACTCCAACAACTCCTCCTTCTTCCGGGCAGTTCATTCTTAAAAGCCCCCTCATTAGAAGTATTTGCATGATCGAAGAGATACAATGGTTTTATTCCTCTCAAACCTTTGGCCCTAGAGGCATATCCATGTTTATAGTAACGTGCCATCCAACATGAAAGGGGCCAGGCCAGACCTGTCCAGTTTCTGTCCACATTTATAGTGGTGTAGCTACAGGACAAACAGTAGAGACCAGGCAAGCCTAAGGCTGCCTCCCAAGTGACCGCTGTATCAGCAGCTCTGTTTACAATTAGCTAAGGGAGGGCAGCCTTTATTTGCATCAGAAAGCAGGCCTTTTCAGGTAAGAAATCACACAGCCTGCCAGGCTTCAGGCTGCCAATAAAATGATTATCTTACAAAACACTGGGGTACACACAGAAATCAGTGCATATAATATCTGGAGATATGTTCAAATATACGGCAACACACATTCATCACCATTCCCACTGTGATCCTCAACCTACTCCAGGCCCTAGGTAACACACTAATTTCTGAGGACTGGTCTGTCCTCCAGGCTTTATAGAAATGAGCTGTATGGGGTGACTTCCACAGCTTGTCTCTTACATAGCGAGATGCTTCCAGATTCATCAGTGAAGCCTTGTCAGTACTGCTTTCTCATTGCTAAATAATACTCTGCTGTATGGATATATCATGTTTCTGAATTTATTTGTCATTGATGGCCATTTAACTTATTTTCAGTTTTGGACTATTATGAATAGTGCTTTTATGAACATTTTTGTCACATTTTTGGACAAATCTATTTTTTTTAAATTCTAAAAGAAAAAAAAAATCTTAGCATAGTGGTGCATGTCTTTAATCCTAGTGTTCAGGAGGCAGAGGCGGATGGACCTGTATGAATTAGAGGCCCAGCTTGGCCTGCTGTAAGTTTCAAGCCAGCCAGAACCACATACTGAGAATTCATCTCTGAATAAGTAAATTAATTAAATGAAATTTTCTTGATCATAGGCCTGGGGGAAAAGCTACTAGGTACTATGACACTTTCATGTTTAATATAGTCATCAGCTGGCAAGCTGTTTTCCCAAATCTGCATTACTTAAATTCCTATCATTAGTGTGAGTGTTCTGATTTCTCCATATCCTCACCAGATCTTAACAATCTTCCCCCCCCCCCCCCCCAGATAGGATATTACTATGTAGCTCTAGCTGGCCTGGAGCTACTCTATAGACCAGGCTGGCCTTGAACTCACAGAGATTGTCCTGCCTCTGTCTCCCCAGCACTGATATTAAAGGTGGCTACCACCATGCCATTCTACTGAGTATGAGCTAATTAGAGGCCAACATTCTTTGAGAAAATGTCTGTTTAATCGAGATCTGCCTGTCTCTGCCTCCCAGTGCTGGACTAAAGGAGTGCTCGTCACAGCCTGGCTCTTTGCTGAGTTTTTAACTGCATTAAAGATTTTTTAACAATGACCAGTCTATCTGTTTTTCCTGTTGCTTATGTTTTGGTGTTGTGCTTAGAAAGCCTTTAGATTTACCCCCTTGTTCTCTTCTTAGTGTTTTATAATTTTAGTTTCTAAATTTAAGTCTCTGATCCACTTTAAGTAATTTTTTTCGTTGTGAGTTATTGATCATCTTGATTCATTTTAGTGTTGCTATTTTCATTTCAAGGGATGTGTAGCGCCAAGCTGGCTTGAACTCATAATCCTCCTGCCTCCGCTTCCCACAGGCTGAAATTGCAAGCATGCACCACCACGCCTGCCTCTACTTCATTCTTTTTTGCATGTACATATCTACTTGTCTCAGTAGCAGTTACTGAAATGCACTTCCTTTTCCCATCAATGAATGTCTTACCTCCTTGTTGGGAAACAATTGATCATAAACGTACGGACTGAGCCAGACAGGGTGGTGCCTGTGAGGTGGAGGCAGGAAGACCAGGAGGTCAAAGCTGTCAATAGCAAGTTCAAGGCCAACTTGCGTTGCATGAGACCCCATCTCAGCAAACAAAACAAAAAAAATTCATTACATAAAAGGCAAAAGTTTACTTCTGGACTCTTACAGCATTGCTGGTACCATACTGTCGCGATTAGTGTAGCTCTATAGCAAGTCGGAAACACAACAATCTTCTAAACACATATCAGAGAAGATGGTTTGCATTACTGTTAACAGCAACTGCAGTGTGTCATGTATGCCAGGTGACCTTCAACTTCAGATCTGATCCTCATGCCTCTACCTCCCTAGTCCTGAGTTATAGATGAGTACTACCATGCCCACGTACAGTACTGAGGGTTGAACTTTGTGCGTGCTGAGCAAGCACTCCACAAGCTGAGCTATAGCCCTGTTTTTCCACTTTGTTTATTTCATTCTGCCTTTATATAACAAGATTAGGAAGGAACTGTTCCACGCTGCTGCTTCCTGAGGCAGTAAGTGGACACGGCTCCGTAATTGGCAATTCTGAGTGTGCTAACACCAAAAAGGCAAAACTCATGTTTAGAAGCTATGTCTTCTGAGATGTGGTGGTGCTGTAACCCCCAGCATGTGAGATGCAGAGAGGCAAGAGGATTGGGAGTTCAAGGTCACCCTTGATTACATGGTGGGTTAGAAGCCAGCCTAGATGACATATGACCCTGTCTCAAAAGGAACAAGGAAGTTATGTTTTTAATCCAGTTTCTATGGCCAGAGATGGAATTTTGAATCTCCTCCTGGGGAACCAGTTCTCATTGCCTCAGTGCAGTGGTCCCTAGAGTCTGGCACCTAGACCAGCAGTGTAAACTGGGAACTTGCCAGAAATCTAAACTCAGGGTAAGAAACTCTGCTGGTGTCTCCTCAGCCTGCCTTACCCAGCCTTGCAATGATTCTGACCGTGTTGAGGTTTGGGAGCTGTTACCTTACTGCTTGAGGCTTGTTGTCAGCAGTCTCCTGCTTCAAGAGGCCAAGCTTGGGAAATGGTTGCTGGCCTGTGATTTGACAAGTCGTCAGGCTTCAAGGGGTGGGTGTCCTCTGGGCTGGCAATGGAGAATAGATCATTTCAGAAATTGGTCATTCGAAGCTAGAGGACAGGAGACTAGTCTTAAATCTATCTGGGTTGATGGTGTAGAGAGAGAGTACCATACATAAGCAATGTCCATAACCTTCCACTGTGCTGGAAATGCTGTCACCCTGCCAACTACTACTGTGGGCAGCTCTGAGCATATGCAGTGCACTTAGTGTGGCTCAGGAATGGAAACATTGCTAGATTGTAATGAGTTTCAGGGTAAACCCCACACTGGGCTGGTGGTGGCCATGTTAACTGCACAGCCCTGCTCCTTAAGGAGACTACTCATGTTGCAGGCCAGTGTCTGTGATGCCTCAGGGAGTCACTTTCAGGTGTCACTAGCCCAGAAAGAATATGGTTTCCAAAATGTCTTAAAGCAGGGGGAATAAAAGGAGGCCCAGACACTGTTGTGCAAGGTTTTTAAGTTATTGTTATATTCAGTAACTAAAAATAAACAGCACACTCAGAATTACAGCTGTAATTCTAGGGAGAGAGTCGGTGACTGCACAAACCACAGAAGTCAAGATTTAAATTTAACTTAAGCCGGTGGTGACCCCATTCAGGACCAAACCAGAGCAGAAAGACAGCAGGAAGGAAGAGCATGGGGAGGAAAAGGGACTCGCCCTCACCCAGAGTGCCCTGTCCGCCAAGATTCATTTTTAGCTTTGTGAGTTTTACACATTCTTTCTGGGCTATGTTTATTTTAGAGAGTTTCAGCATCTTAAATTTGGAAATGTATTTTATGTCGTCTGTGCCGAGAAAAGCATTTCAGCGTCATATTTTAAAAAACAAAAGCCAAACTAGGGAGTTTCTGAAGGTTTCCAGTGAGCACTGCTGCCGTGTAAAGAGGTGTGTGTGTGTGTGTGTGTGTGTGTGTGTGTGTGTCCCTATCCTGCCTTTGACACACAGAAGCCTATCACAGATGATCTCATTTCCATTTCCTCTTCCCTCTGCATAGCTATTTTATTGACATAAGTAAGTACAGATAGGCTGGACCAAGGATGGATCTCTGGCATTATCCGTTTAAGACTCATTTTCTCACTGTACTTTCTTGTTTTCTTTTTCAGAGTGAACTAGATGTATCCTTTTTCAGTACCTTTTCTCAGGGTATGTTGCAAAGCACGCTCTAGGTGTAATCAGGTAAGCGCCATCACCAGGAAGATGATTTGGCAGAATACAGGACTCCACCAAGCCAGCCCCACAGCAAGTGACTCACAGAACCTCCCAGCCCTCCCTTTCAAAGACAATGCTTTGTAAGATTATTTTCTTTTCTTTTTCTCAAACAAAGCAGTGATGTGATAATATTTAAAATAACTATTATATAGCATGGGAGAGATGGCTCAGCAGTTAAGAGTATTGGCTGCTCTTCCAGAGGATGGAGTTCGATCCCCAGCACCCACATGGCAGCTGATACTTTTGTAACTTTGTAACTTTGTTACTTTGTCCAGGGCTTCTGACACCCTCATACAGACATGCATGCAGGCAAAACACCAATGCACATAAAACAGAAAGGAATTATATATTAAAATTAACTGTTATACATTGGTTTAACGTACACATAGCCCGTCAGTTTGTTCAAAATGTATCACACAGAGAAAGTGCTTGGTTTTCTCAGAGATCCTGAACTTTCAGGCCTCCAGGATAAATCCCTAGAAAGCCCCTCATGAGCAGGGTATTCTGGGAGATGAACTGGAGGGTTAGACTGGCTTATGTTCATTTCCTCTTATAGCAGAAGTTCTTTACTTTCTCTCTTTTAAATCATATTTGTCATGGGGACTAGAGATGCGGCCTAGCATGTGCTTGGCCATGGGTTCAGTCCCAGCACACACAACAAAACAGACATGCCAGGCCCAGACCTGGGCGGGTGCTCACCAGACTCCTTGCAGGTCTTCCCAAGTATAGTATGCTGACTTCTAATATCATTTTTCTTCAAAATTTTGCCTACTTTTGGGATAGAGAAATGGCTCAGTGGTTAAGAGTGCTTATAGCTCTTGAGAGAACCTGCCCAGCTGCCCAGCAGCTCCAGGGTTCCAATGTCCTCCTCTGGACTCCGCAGGCACCTGAACACACGTAGTGCACAGAAATGCACTGGAGTCTGGAGTGTAATCCCATCACTCAGGAGGCAGAGGCAGGTGGATCTCTGTGAGTTCCAGGCTAGCCAGTGTTACATAGTGAGATACTGTCTCAAAAAACAAACATGTAAACCACTCATGTTCATACACGTAAAATTAAAAAATAAATATTTTATTAAAAAATCTGTCTACTACTTGAAATTGATAAAGATATATTTTAAAAACATCAGACTTAAATCTAAAATAATTATATCTACTTATGTATAATATTAACAGATAACAAATATATGAATTAGAACATGTTTGTGTGTGTGTGTGTGTTTATATACAGTGTATATGTAGTAGATACATCTGCTCATAATCAGTATATCTGCATCAGCACACTCCTCTGGTAAAATAGCCATTTACCCTTTACTGTTGATAAGAACTGGTCATAATCATGAAATTCCTTTGGCCACCTTTCAAGTCAACTGAGGAAAGGTGACCGCCCTCTAGTGGTGACTGGCCTAAATCTATGATCCTTTTGACCTACCTAAGAGTTCCAAGATAGGCAGCGTATGTGACGTTCTACCTTAACTAAGCCATTTAAAGCAATTCAAAATAAATGTTTCCAATTGGACAGGGGAGTAAAAAAGATTCTTAAAAATATTTTTAAAAGGAAGGAAAATAGTAAGAGGTAGCAGACACAGCTGGAGTTTAAAAACTCAAGATCCCCTAACTGGCCTTTGTATTGAGCAAGACACATTAATTTCAGAGGGATAATTAGACCAGAGGAGCTTAACAGCCACTCAGCCTGAACTTGGGATCTTGCCATGGTTCCAGGTAACGGAACTGAGTAACCTGACGTCTAAGAAGGGCTTCTTCCAGGTCCAGCCGCAGGGTGTGTACTAGAGTTGCACTGGTTGTGCTGGAGCGGCTTATGCTAACTTGTGTTTAGTGGAAAGAGGGGCAGGTATGCTTGTCTTTGTAGACTTCTAGGATGATCCAGTTTCCTATTACAACTTATTTTCCACACCAAGACCCATAATTTGTGTTTTTCACTTCCTTTACCTCTTTATTGTTGTGTTTGTTTGTTGAGACAGGGTCTCTCTACATAGCCTTGGCTAGTCTCAAACTTGCTATGGCCTGGAACTCACGGAGATGCATCTGCCTCTGCCTCCGAGTGCTGGGATTAAATGTGTGTGCCACAGACCCCCCAGCCTGCTTGCTTTCATCTCACCCTTCTTTCCTCATTATGTTGTGTATTTGAGTGTGACGACAGGCGAGGGGTATCAGAGCCTTGTGACGTTCTCAAAAAACCCCTTGTAAAGCCTTTCCATCTCGTGTCCTTGAAGGTTGAGGTTCCTGCGTTGGCTTTGAGAAATACCGCAGACCAATTACACTTCTCCCAGTGCAGGCTACTGCTCTACTTCTAGCCTAGACTCACAGAACAAGACAGATGGGATTCAAACAGATGTGATCTAAGCACAAAGAATTCTGGTTTGTTGCAACCCTTCATTCTAGTATGTGGAAGCCCTTAGTGGAGTCCAGTGGGAAACTGCCCCCTTGAGACTGAGCACCTCCATGATGCAAGGCATTCCCCATGGGGAATAAGCTCCTCATAGCATCCTATCCCCTCCCCCACCGGGCTGCCGTTGCAGAAAGCCTATTTCCATAGAGAAAGGTTACTCCATCGCCTAGCCTGGTGGATTTACCTAAGACTTCAAATTTCATAAAGTTTGATGAGCTTCCTAAAATAAGTCCAGCCCTGGGGCCCTGAACAATTCAGAATTCAAAGGAGCTGTGTCCAGCCCCATCTGCTAGCATCGGGTAATGGCACTGGTAACCAGGACCATGTGAAACAAGGGCCAACTTCTCAATTAAGCATGTACCTACTCTGCATATTATCGAGAAGCTCAACTAAGAAACAGAAAGGGCTACAGACAGAGATGAGTGGCAGAGCGCCTGCCTGGCCTGCACGTGGCCTTGAGTTTGGTTTCCATGCTGAACTCTGTTGTGGCAAGAAGGGGCCTGCAGCACTCCTTCCACCTGGTGATTCAGGGCCCTTCCCTTTCGAGGACCCCATTCTGACTCAGCAATACCCGCTCTGAAAGGGAGGTGCTCGGCTGGAGCCCAAGCCCTCTCCGTCAGCTGTGTGTGCATCTTGGTGAACATATAGAAGGCAGAGGACAACTTTGTAGACTTAGTTCACTCCTTCCAATTTCACATGAGATTGAACTCAGATTGGCAGGCGTCATGACAAGCGCCTACATCCACTTAACCATGCTGTAGCCCTGTATTTTGTTTGCTTTTGAGACAGGGTCTCATGTAATCCAGGCTGCCCTCAAACTCATTCTATAGCTGGACTTGAATTCCTATCCTCCTGTCTTGACCTCCAGCATGCTTCATTAGCAGCCTGTATCACCACACCTGGCCACATTTGCTTCTTAATTACCTTATGGCATCCTGGGTACTCAGGCATCCCAGACTCTGCTGCTGGGCTATCCCTCCCAGCCTGGGAGCAGGGGTAGGCAATAGATATTAGGAGGGTAGCTGGGGTGCCCGTATACATACACAGGAAGAAAAGCCAGTAGCTGCCTGGTGTCCTTACTCATGTGTCTTCTTATGCTCCCTCCTACACAAATATGAAGTAGTCCCAGAACCCAGAAGATTTTGATTTAGAATCCTCTTTAGAGAGCCAGGCATGAGGACACACTTATCTGGTACTTAGAAAGATAAGTCCAGGGCCAGCTTGGGCTATATAGGGGTGGATGGATGGATGGATGGATGGATGGATTCATTTTATTTTTAAACCCTGAAAGCCCCAAAGTCTGCTGAGTCTCCCATGCCAGAGCTGCTATACTTGAAACCCAGAACCCAGCTCTAGTTTCTTCATCTTAAAAGCCTGTGTACATTATAGATCCAGAAACCAGCAGAGACCTGCTCCCCGTAGGTAAGAATCTCAGCATGACTGGATAAGAAACTGCAAAGGCGTTTGTTTAAACAAGGGACCGCAGAGCTAGAGAGCAAGCATTGCTTAGGGTGTCATCCCAATGAAGACTCCGCTTCCCAATGAACCATAGTCTCCTGTGTGTGCTCCCAGAAGCTTCTCCAGCCAATACTGAGAGTGTCAGATATGAGCATTCTCAAGGGGTCTACATTCCCCTGAGAAAAGAATGTGAATGGCGCATATCCAAGAGTCGGCTTCAGCCTCTCCACGCTCCCAAAGCCTTCTCAGGTCTGTAGCTCCTTTATTTTTGGGATGGATGGATGGATAGACAGATGGATGTAGATAGGTATATAGATAGATAGCTTTGGCTGGCCTCAAATTTGTGGCAGTCCTCCTTAGCCTCTGAAGTGCCGGGATTACATGTGAGCCACCACATCCAGCTCTTATGTTTCCATGTTCTCTGAAGCCTCTAGGTACCAGATTCTGCTGCTGCCATCTCTCTCAGTCCTTACTGCTTTCATTTTGTCCCTTGTGTCTCAGTTATTTTAGTCAAAAATAGTAACAGAGGTTAGGAGAAGCAATGAGTTAGGGCTCACTTGTCCTAGTGCTGGCCCGGGTGTGGTTCACTGGGAGAGACCAGCCTAGCATTCCTAAGGCTCTGGGTTCAATCCCAGCAAAGCAAGCTAAAAATACAGACCCAGAGCTGACATTTATACTTAAAATCACTTTTTAGATTTATTTTATGTATGTGGGTGTTTTGTCTGTGTATGTCTGTGTGCCTCGTGTGTGAATGATGCCCAAGGAGTTAGAAAGGGTGTCAGATCTCCTGGCACTGGAGTTCCAGATGGTTGTGAGCTGCCATGCGGGTGCTTGTAACTACCGAGCCATCTCTCCAGCTCCCTAGAGTTAGCTGTTTTTCTGTATAGGCTGGGCTCTGCCTCGTAGTTGTTCTGAAAGTTCCATTTGACTCTGGTTTGCTCTGTTTTCTTACTTATGAAAGAACAGTTAACACACCACATTGGTATTAAAAAACCATGCAGGTCTGGGAACAGCGGCTCGTATTTAATTCTAGTGCTGTGAAGGTGGATGTAAGAGGGTCAGGAGCTCAAGGCCATCTTCAACAGCCATAGCAAGGTTAAGCCAGTCAGACTGTCTAAGATCCTGTCTCAAGGAAAATAAAACATCACATGAGAAACATGTTTTAGGAGTCAGACTGGCTCTCACGTAGGACACATCGAATGTTCCGTTATAGAAATCCCACAAGATTCTTGGGTTTCCAGGGTGAGAAACATGGGATTTAGTAAATGTGCCCTCGGGAAGTTGTTTGTGGTCTTCAGGTCAGTCATGTTCAACCTGAAGGAAGTTCCTTCCCTAGTCACTTGAATTAATGGGCCCAGCAGTCCAGTTCCTTCTTGCTTCCTCCTGCCCCAATGTCAGAGCTGAAGTCTTGCCTGTTTTTTGCCTTGAGGCTTGACGTATAGGATACTCTTTTGGTCCTTGGCATATGGCCCAAATGCCACTATCTTGGCTCCACTAGTTTGTGCAAGTTGCTCATAAACCAAATCAAGATATGAGCAGCAGCTGGATTCTTATTTTGAAGGAGTCATGTTTTTTTAGGGGACATCCACTTTCAGGCCTTGGCTTTGCATGGTGATCTGGTCTGTGGTTTGCTCATGCAGTGCAGACCTGGGTAATCATTAGCGTGTGAGCCAGACACACAGTCAGGCAGTCATATGCCCACAGTTCAGAATGACCTCACTGACTAACTCATGTTTCCAGGAGGTTGGGAAATTCAGGCTTGCCAACGGACCTTGCTCTTGCCATGTGGGGGAGTCAGTGGTTGATATGATTCAGCAATAAATTCTGATTCGTGTTTCAAAACAGTCAGGCAGTTGCTCAAGGGGACATCTGAACAACAGTTGTTTGCTAAAGATGGACCTGTTTGATCAGTGAACCAATTTAAACAGATAAAATTAGTTTCCCTCCTATCTCCAAGAAGATCCGGGCAGAGAGGTCACTGTGGCGGACGCTGCCCTCAGTGCCTACACAGAGGGTTCAAGGGTCTTTTTCATTCAGCTGCCTGTGCTGCTGAACTCCTTTTGATTTTTGACACTGGGTACTGTGTGTCCCAGTAACATACTGTGTAACTGAAAATGACCCTGAACTCAGGATTCTCCTGTCCTCACCTCCTAAGAGCTGAGATTACAGGTGTGCCTTCCTGCGCCTTGTTTATGCATTAGGGATCAAACCCAGGACTTCATCTATGCTAGGCAAGCGTGCCGACTGAGCTACACCACCGCCCCTCAGCTCCATCTTTCTAGTTGCCTGGCTGCCGTGGCCACTTTGTCTCAGTTTCTTAGCTCTGGCTGCTGGCTCTGATGAACGGAATGAACATTCATTCCAGTCCTAGTTTGGCCTGGGACAAAGCAATCATCTATATAATTGGAAGACATTATTAATAGGAATATCAGAGCAAAGCTTTTTTTTTTTTTTTCTGGGTCACTTAAGGACAGTTCCCATCGGCTTCTGAAAAAGTTTATTCTGCTAGAGGGCTATTGCACAGAATTTAATGAGATGTTAACAAAGTCTAATGGAAACTGAAAAGTCATTCACAGGTTGTCCCATTCTCTGTAGACAGACTTTACTGAACAAATACAATAGAGAATTCGAACATCAGGAGTTGAACAAAATCAGGTAATGATTTGTTTTGCAAAGATTCACTAATTATAAACTCACTGGTGCATCTAATGACTGTTTGTTGAATGAAGTTTGTCTATTTGAAACAGCTGTTTCTTTTTCTTTTCAAACAGCTCTTTAGAAACAGAATCTCAGGTTTCAAAATTAAGAAACATTCGACCCTTGCAACCATCTTGCTCCACAATTAGATGCTCAGATGAAAGGGTCCTCAGAGAGCCTGGCTCTCCCGGCTTCTCACTGCCCCCGCAGACACTAGCTTTCCAGTAAGTGCTTCACCAGGTGAAGGCTTCATAACCCCAAAGGGATTTGAGAATGCTCCATTTGTGAAACTCAGAACTTTCATCCTTGGGGGATTTAGTTCACATGCCTCCCTTCTTTATTCCTTTCTCTAGGACTAGCTTTCCTTCTGCCTGGCAGAGAGGACAGCTGGTGATGCAGGCCGAGAAGGGCGTCTATTGTGGGAGACAGAACCTTGGGGGCTGGCGGAGGGTGTTGATTTGTAGTCTTGGGCTCCTCAAGAGAAGCCTGGAGAACAGAGCAGTCAGCCCAGCTCAGTCCTGTGACCCTGGTCAAAGACTTTGGACTGCTTGCTCCTAAATGAGGACTGAAGAGAAGACTGAAATAGTACATTAATGCATTTATCACATTGCCTTGAATGTGAGCATTCAGCAGACATTGCTGTTACTGCTGAAGTCAAGCTTTTTCTTGCTGAAATGTTACCAGCTGTGTTCTCTGGCACTTAATACATTCCACCCCACTTTGGTTAACAAAATGTGCTGTTCTGGATTGCGGTGTAGCGCTCCAGTGTCGGAGTGCTGCCTAATTTGCAAGGTTCTGAGTTCCATCCTGAGCACAAATATACACACATATACACACACACACACACACACACACACACACACAATGTAAGTAGCTATTTTATTTCAATGTTTACTTATCCCACTTTCTTAGCCAAGGAGAATCTACGTGTGTACATGTATGTGAAGGTAATCTCTACTAAGGATCTAACAAGTAAATAAAAACTCATGTTTGGGCTTATTTACACCAGGAAAATACCAGGCTTAGTCATGATGTTATTTATATTTGTTAAATTTTCAAACTAATTTCCTTAACATGACCTAGATCATGTTTAATTTGGATAAAGTCCACATCATTTTGGATGAGATGGTATTAAATGGCTGCATTGTGGAAACCAACAGAGCAAGAATCCTGGCCCCGTTACTGATTCTTGATAAGATGTCAGAAAGCTAAGGCGGCTAAACAAGGTGTGACAGTGTGGACTCTAAGAAAGACCAAGCAGCCTTCCAAAAGCTGCTGTTAGCTGTTTCCCATAGTCCCTAAAGAGAAAACAAAACAATTCTTGTGTACAAAGAAGCATTTTCTCCTAACAGAACCAGAATTTTATTTCTGACTGTAAGCCTGCTCGGCCTTCTGCAGGAACAGCACTGTAGTGGGAAGTATGGCAGTTGTCCGTCAGCCAATAAACTTCAAATTGACTTGACTATGTGACATGTGAGTAAAGTTCTTCTGCTTGCTGTCTGTCTTAGAGCACTCCCCCCCTTCTCTGTGTGTGTGTGTGTACATGTTTATGCAGAAACCCTCCTCCCCCTTCTGTGTGTGTGTGCATGTTTATGCAGAAACCAGAGGTCAACCTTGCTGTCTTGCTCAATTGCTTCTCCTGTATTTTAAATGTATTTCTAATTCTTTGAGAACTTCAAATATGTATACAATGTATTTGATCATATCCACCTTGCACTGCCCTTCTTTTTCTTATTTATTTATTTATTTATTTATTTATTTATTTATTTATTTATTTGAGACAGGGATTGAACCTGGAGCCCACTGACTAGGCTAGACTAGCTGGCTAGCAAGTGTGGTGGAAGTTTATTTTTAGTTATATTTAAAACAATTTTTTTTGTTTGTTTTGGTGCACTGTTGGAAAAAGGGATGTATAGGCTTTGGCATTTTGTATCGTCTGCAACTGTTGGATTTATGTGGGGAATGTTGATTGGGAATGCTTTGCATATGCTATCAGTAGAACAACTGAGGAGTTCTGAATCAATAAAAATACCTGAGCTAAAATGCACGGGGTTCCACTGTCCAGGACAGCTGTTGCTGTGATGGTGGTTCCCTCTGCTGAGGTCTGGCAGGGTCTGAGTCTATGAAAATGTCTACTTTTCTCCTTGCTGAGCTGTCACAGCAGTGTACTACTTACTACAAATGGTGCCAAGACAAGGAAGAACAAGAAAGAAACTCCAGACCTCACATAAAGTACGCTCAGGGAAGTTACCAAAGGATGGAGATTAAAGTATTAATTGAAGGCTTCTGAAAGAAGAGAGAAAGGAAATAAGCCTCTATGAAAAGGCTGTGCAATTAGTAGATAAATTAGGAAAAAAGGCTCCGAGGTGGGAGCCACAGAAGAGCCTTTAGAGATAAAGAATTCAACTGAGAGCAGGAAAAAGCAAGGTTCTAACTCCTTTTCCTGATCCTGGAGATGATGTTCCCTCCCGCTGCTGGTGGTAGCCTGTTTCACAAACTGAGTTTTCTGATAGCTGCATTATATGTGTGTGAAGCTGAAGATGCTGTATTTGAGATCTATGAGGAAGGGTATATGTTTCCCCATAGCGGTGGTGAGAGAAAAAATACCAAACTGCGAGAATATTTCAACTGGAGAATCTTCCCACTGGCCCAGGACCCCATGCTGTTGTGGAAGCTTGGTACTGTACTGTTGAGTCACCCAAGAGTTACTGGTTTTGAAGGGATGAAGGGGTCTTTAGAGAGCAGCTGAGGCTTGGCACTGTGAGAGGCCAGGAGGAGCCATTAGTGAAGGTGCAGCCTCAAGGGCAGTTGAAGACTCAGAATGAAGGGCCTTCATGTTCAAAAAAGTTGAGTCTTGGCACAACGAAGAGAGCCCAGGAGAGGCTATTGGTGAAGGTACAGCCCAGTTGCGGCAAAGGATCCCATCAGGTTTTGAGATGCCAGTACCATGGGATGACCATCAAGAACAGCAGCAGCACTGGAGGGGAGCCAGCCAGAGTCGAGGACAAGCTGTGTGCTGCAGAAAGCAGAGCCAGAGAAGTGATCCAGGACCTTTGGAGAAGCCCAGAAGATTGTGAGTGAAAATGTTTTTCTGCTGTCCAAAGACTTTGTGAAAAGCTTGATAGATGTTTGGTTTCATTTGGTCCTGTGCATTAGCAACCTTCATGATTGTTCCTCATGTAAATAGTTTTGCTGGTATAGTGTTAAATAGTATTATAGAGATAAAGTAGATTTTTTTTTATTAGCTTATACAGAAAAGGGGAAATGTTGTAGAAGTTTATTTTCAGTTATATTTAAAATAATTGTTTTTGTGCACTTTTGGAAAAAGGGATGCATAGGCCTTGGCATTTTGTATTATCTTCAACTGTTGGACTTACGTGGGGGATGTTGGTTGGTAAATGATCTGATATGCTATCAGTAGAATAACCGAGGAGTTATGAATCAAGTGGTGCCACATTTTTGTGTTATCTTTGTTTAGACATGGCCCCAATTTTTTTAATGATTTATTTTTATCTTATGGGCACTGGTGTTTTCCCTGCATGTGTGTGTGAGAGTGTCAGAGCCCCTGGAACTGGAGTCACAGACAGTTGCCATGTCGGTGCTGGGAACTGAACCTGGGTCCTCTGAAAGAGCAAAGTGCTCTTAACCACGATCCATCTCTCCAGCCCCAAAATTCTTATGTAGCTGAGGACGACTTTGAACTCCACATCCTGCCTCCACTTCCCAAGACCCGGGATTACAGATTATCACATCTGGTTATGGCATGTTTTAAAGTATCTGACTTCCTACTAAGTGCATTAGTAAAATTTACTTTAGTTCCAAGAAATAAAATGGAAAACAATCTCATCAGGTTGGTGTGAAATATTTCCCTCCCCTTTATTCATAAATTTTGTTAAGACTAGCACACAAGGGTTTGATAAAAATGCACAACACCAGGACCTGTGTGTCATCCTTGCACAGGGCCCATGCTGATTTCTGTATCATTCCAATTTTAGTCTATGCTGCTAAAGTGAGCACAGTTCATGTCTAACTCCATTACAGAGAAACACCTCTCAAAAAAAAAAACAGAAAAACTCTTCTAAATGCTTTTGCCAGACAATGGAACATACAGCGCACCTGCACCAGCCCTCCATGCGGCACCGAGCTGTTCTTTCTCATGTAGCAATGGGTCGAGGAGGCGATTCTTTTCTAAAATTATACATTTAGATTTTAACGTTGTAATCTATAAAGACCAGAAAACTCGTCATATTAGACTCCAAAAGAAAGCACTGGGTGTTCTGAACTCATTTGGAAAGGCGCAGGGAAGGCAACTCACGTGTGTGTTAAAGTAGTCAGGATCTGGGGAAAGCCCCATCTAGATGAAAGACCTTCGGCTGTCTTGCTGAGACACAGTAGCGTGCAAACACTGTCCTAGTTGGTAGGCACTTAATCAGTAGCGTATGGAGGGAACTTAAGAAACTAGTGCACCAGAAGTAGCTAGGGAGTGGACAAAATTAACTTTTGGGTCACACTAAAATAGTAGATGAATTATAACTCGGCACAGATTTTGGTACCTTTAGAGAATAGTGAGGTTTAAAAAATACCAAGTAGATACCATAGGAAAATACACTCAAGAACTTAAGAGTGTATTTGGAGAGCCAGGTAGGTCTGACAACACCAGGCTCAGAGTGAGCTGTAATTTGGCTGTCTACATGTATACACATGGTGAAACCATTTCTCTTCAGCTAAGTACTGAAGTTACTTTCCACTCAAAAAATACTTGTGAAACTGATCTTCTAAGATTCATCAGGTAAATCCACTGTAGCAACTTGCTAGACTAGGGCCTGGCAAACTGCCTCAAACAGGCAGGGGTTAAGTATTTTACTAAGTGTGAGCTATAGAGTCTCAGCTACCTTCCTCACACAGGGTCTGTAAGTGAAAGAACATGACTGTTCTAATAAAACTATCAACATTTCAGTGCTGGGGTGTCACTTAGTTGGTAGATGTTTGCCTCGCATACAGGAGGCCCAGGGTTTAAGCCCGAGCACTGCATAGAGCAGGCGTGGTGGTGCGTGCCTTTAATCCCATCACTGGCGAGGCAGGCAGTGGAATCAGTTCAACATCATCTTGGCTACGTTGAGTTTAGTTCAAGGCCAGCCTAGGCTAAAGGTATTGAAAAATTAATTTTCATGCCATAAAATACTATTTTTATTTGTATTTTCAGCCATCTAAAAACCTGGGGCCAGGCACTTATTACCAAGCCAAGTGACCTGAATGGTGATTCCCAGGACCTACATAGAAGGAGAAAATCAACCCTGTTTTGGTTTTGAGACAGGATTTCACTGGCTAGCCTGGCTGGAACTCATAAGAGATCCGTCTGCTTCAGCCACCTGTGTGCAGAGATTAAAGGTGTGACCACCACACCCAGCTAGAGTGCCTCCATAAATGTGATATATGCATTACCCATCCCCTCCCAAACCACTGTGTGACCACACCTAACACACAGCCGATGAATGGACCATAACCTGCTACATTACCCAGCTGGCCTTCACAAAAGCTCACCACTCACAAGGTTTTATTTCTTTTTAGGAAATTTAAATAATGGTAATATTGTACACATAAAGTGGGTTTCAATTCTATTGTGGAGTTTTAGTTCTGTAGCCATGACTTCATTGAAATGTTAAAACAACGAGCCAATCAACCAACCCTTTGTTTTTCTGATCAAAATGGAGACAGCATGCTGGTATGCTGCTGCTACACTTGATTTTGGGTCTCACGGTCAACTTGGAAGCTGAAACATGGAAGGGCTGGCTCTGGCTACACACTGACAAACACTAGTTCCCTCAGGCTCAGGGGAACAAGCTCCTCTAAATCAACTGAGGAAAGTTCATGTGAGCTCACAGAGACTGAAGCAGCAAGCACAGGGCCTACACAGGTCTGCACCAGGTCCTCTGCGTATACATTAGAGCTTTCAGTTCGGTGTTATCCTGCAACTCCTGGGTGAGAATGAGTGGGTCTCTGATTCTCCTGCCTTCTCTTGGGGCTCTTTTCCTCCTGTTGGTTTGCTTTGTCCAACTTTAATGTGACGGTTTTAGTCTTATTATATTTTATTTTGTTTAATTACACTATTGTGAAGAGCAAAAAAGAAGGTATGTGGTCAGCTCTCAGGTTTGTTGACTGTGGTAAAATAGTGACACGACAGTTTTCTACGCTGCAAACATTTTAATGATTATTGTTGAGCATACATTTCAGAAATTTACTTCAAACTGCAACAAGTTAAATAAATGTTTATAATATACAAAGAAAATACAACCAAACATAAAAGTTGCTGTGAGTGTGCCTTGCACCTAGACCAGTGTTTCCCCCTCCCTTCATATATCTTTTATTTTTGAGCTGCACAAACACACTTTAGAATTTCATCTTTATAGAATGGTATTTAGGAAAAAAAAATATACTCCCACCTCAAAGAAATAAAAAGGTTGTGCATGATTATATGCCGAACAAATAGAGAACACTAGAATACTCTGGTAGTGCAGGCATCGTTAAAAAGGAAAAGAAAAAGCTTGAGATGCTCATAACACTCTAGGTTTTAAGAAAGCAGTATTTCTGACCAAGTAGCTAAAAGCCAGCAAAACGGGGATCAGTGATGGCAACTGTAGTGTGGAATATGAAACGCTGACAAACTTGATACAAACACAGTAGGATTTACAGTAAGCGCTGAAGGTCTGAGAGGCTGCTCCGTGGAACAGTTAGGTAGAGCCACCTTTTCCAGTCACATGAGCCCTTGTAAAGCAGCACAGTGTCCTGCGCTGGATACCTGCTGGCTGGGTAGTTAAAGGATTTATTCTGTCATTAGCAGCTAAGGAACTTATTCCACATGTTCTCAAAGCCTTAATGGTGGAAAACAAGGCAAGTGTCATTAGTGTGGAGGATCATACACCTTTCTGCACACAAACACAAGAGGCTTCACTAGGACTTCAAGTCTCTGATGTCTCCCTTCTGCATTTCAAAACTCAGTTGAGATGAAAGCCCTTCTCCATTGTGGCAGCTAGCAAGCGCTCTCTCATGATGTCCTCAGAAGAATATTCAGGCAGCTTAAGGTAATGGACGCAAGTGTTGACAGACGGGTAGCTTGCGTCGGTAGCATCGACCTACAAGAAAGGGAAATGGAAGCATTAGCTCGTCTTTTTATGGCCTCTTAGCCCTAACATAGTTAAGTTCGATTCGGATTCTCTACTAGCTGGTTTGTACCTTTCGGACAACTGTGAGCCTGGGATGCAGGTTAGCCAGTCCGCCTGGGGGCAGAGTTGAGCAGCCTGTGGTGAACTGCAGGAATGCCTTCCTTTCATCTGAGGACATGCCACATAAAACCCTCACAAACCTAAGGAAACCAGGGCTGAAGGAACAAAAATATAGCTATGTTGATTAGACTGTAGATTGAAATGAAAACAAATCACAGTGCTATTACTCTGTAAGTCAACAATGCTCACCCCCACACCCCCCAAAAAAACTCCAATATACACAGGTTAGACAGACTATCTAGAAACTGTTGAGCTAGGTAAGAAATGGGCTGACACACCTCCTTTTAAAAAAGGTTGTCTCACACACAGAGTAAGAACCAAAACAAATGAACCATGAACTTTAAACACATAAGCTCAAAATCTAAAAAGTTTAAGATACACTTGCATAATTAACAGATAAGGCTAAATATATCAAATATATTTGATCTATTTCCACCAGTAAAATAATCAGATCTTGTGACGTTTATGTAATGAAACACTACCTATCAGCAAAATGAACTACTACCATATACCACAATGCAGGTGGCCTTTATAATTACACTGTTACAAGAAATCAGACAAGAGTATACAGAGAACTGCACGATTTCACTTATTAAAAGTCAAAACCAAGAAAAATTAATGCTGTTTTAATTATTAGAAAATATAATGAGAGCTACAACAGAGAAACCCTGCCTCAAAAAAACCATAAATAAATAAATGAATGAATGAATGAATGAATGAATGAATACAAAAAGAATATAATGAGATTGAGGACTTCTAAAGTTGTTTCTTGCTCTGGAATCTATTACACAGGTATGCTTACTTTGTGAGGATTCCTGAAGCTGGATAAACAACCTGGGTGCTGCTCTGTTACACTTAAGTAAAAATTTAACATCTATGCGATGGAGCCCAAGGGTTTACAATTTACCCAATTTAACGATTAAACCCAGTGAGAAAAGGCCTGAGCACTGGCTGTGCAGTCAGCTTGGCACCCCCACACCCCACCACTTGCAGACTTATGAATGTAGTTCTCTAATTATAGTTCTTTAGAAAATCTGTTGATTTTTAGACATCAAAGTTTGTACCCTGGAAATATCAATACATACCTGTCACGTGTATAGCCAAGCTTAGGTTCAGTGTAATTGATAATGTCCTCTGCTGCCCAAGATGGTGACTGATTTCCACAAAGAATCATCTGGACCTCCTCATGGCTGAAGGAACTTAATTTCTCCATTGGAAAAACTTTATTAAACCCATCTACATCACATATTTACCAGAAACACAAAAAACAAAACACACAACTCAGTCCCAAGTCATGATTCCAAAATGCTAAATTACAAATCTAATCTTTGCAGATGGGCCATGGATGGGCCTTTGTAGATGAAGATGGGCCATGGATCGATTGCAGCACCCCTCCCAACACACACACAGAGGGAAATCCATGCTCAGTTAACAAATGTGAGCAGAAAGAGTATGGTCACTGTAGTCAACAGCCAAATTCTCATTTATTCTAACTATCCAGTCTGACCTCACCAGCTATGTCACAAAAACAGCCAAGGTTGTGTTCTTGTTTTCAAGAGATCCACAGTGTGATTCACCCTCATCATGCAATATAGCATCTGTACAATTATGTTAACTTACAAATGAACAAACGAGGGCCAGAAGTCTCCATTGTTCCAGAGCAGTAAGTGGAAGGTACAGCTAGTGCTCAAACCTGCCCTGACTACTCTGCAGGACCTAACTAGAGGATCAGAACCTGGGGCAAATTCACTGATACTAGGCAGTGGTGACATTGACTTCAAAGTAGAAGAAAACACATTGTCCTCTAAAATTACCTCGAAAGGCTTCCATCTGTTTCTGAATACCCGTATGCATACAGAAGTCAAACATCAAATCCACATATTCTTCTGCATTGTCCATCGTTATCATCTGCAAAGGAAAGTTTGCCAGGATTAGTGTCCGTTTCAACTATTTCAGTAGCCGGTTACTTAGTGTGACTAGCTCTGCTGGGGGTATGTTTCGGAGTTTAACAATTGTACTAAGAGCAAAACCTTTACCTCATCTTCACCACTTGGCTTGAGATCCACAGCTGTAAAGCCATATATTCTTGAAGAAGGGCAAAACTGGAAATTTAAACTGAAAGTTCAAAAAGATTTGATTACTATTCAGCAACTATCAGTGTTTATCACAGTGCTGCCAAGACCATAAATGTTCCCATGTTCCATCAACAAAAACCTTTATATCAACTTAGAGTAAAATCAGGCCTACTGTGTGTCACTTATTTATTTGGAATGTTGGGGATCAAACCCAGGATCTTGTATAAGAGGCTGAGTTTTTAAGGGCAAAACCTCATGCATGAAAACTACTAGACCAACTGTTCGCAAACCTTTCTGGCTTTGCAAAAAAAAACATAAAAACATAGTTTGCCATGAATTACTTCCTTACGGAAAAAAAAATTAGCTGAAGATTTCCATATTGAATTATTATAGGAACATGTTTATAAGGCTTTTTTTGTTATTCACAATGTATACAAAGTGCATATATATTTACAGAAAAGAACTAATCCTTTAATTATATGTTTATCTAACACCTTTTTTTTCCTTGGGACAGCATCTCACAACGTAGCCCTAGTGGCTGTCTTGGAACTCACTCTGCTAGCGCTGAGCTCACAGAGATTTGCCCGCCTCAGATTAAAGGCATGAACCACACGGCTGGTAGTTATCTAATATTTAATGATGGGGATACATTCTTAGAAGTGTATCATTAGGCAACTCTTTTGTGGTACAAACATTAAAATATACTTAAACAAATCTAGATGATACATTTTACTACACACCCAAGCTACATATAGCATATTACTGCTGGGCTACAAACTTGTACAGCATGTTAATGTACTAAATACTGTAGGCAAGTGAATCATAATGTAACTGTGACTAATAACAGGAAAGATACTATGAAGAGATCAAGTGACAGAATTTTAAGTCCACTTTAATTGTATGAGACCTACCTAGTTTACGTGGCCCACCTGTGACTAAAACACCCATGTAACAAGTGTAGAAACACAATTTCTCACGACTACTAGGAAGCATTATAAAGGGAATGTGAGAGCCCTGTAGCCAACCTCAAGCACACACAAATGCTACTGAAGGTATGACGATTATGTACAGTGAAGAAACTATCTAGAGCTGCAGGATCAGAGTCAGCTGATACAGCCAATAAGGGCTTATATGCCAAGCATTTCTGACCTTTGCACAGTAAGCTGTCCATTAACTGAAAGTTGTCCGAATATCAGCTTTGACTTTTTTATACAAGATATAAATTTATCCTATTTGAAAAATCAGATAATCCTTCAAAAGTATAATGATTTTTTTTTTTTTTAGAGGCAAGGTCTTATGTATCCACAGAGAGCTGGCCTCAAGCTCTCTATGTAGCCAAGTATAATCTTGCATTTCTGATTCTCCTCCCTTCACCTCCCAGCACTGGGATTACAGGCACATGCCCCCAAGCTGGGTTCTATGCAGTGTTGGAGATCCAGCCCAGGGCTGTATGCACACCTGGCAGGCACCATACCATTGGAGACATACCCCTGACGAGGTATTATCTTTTATAATGATAAATAAAGGGATCAAACAGATAATCAGTATTTTCTATTGTTTATCACTGGGCTCCAGACTTTACACGTATACTACAGATCCATTGGGAGAGAGAAATAGAAACCTTTAAGTTTTCTCATCTGTTAAGTTGAAGAATATATCCATAAATCTTACCCTAAGTCCTCAATGCTAAGTGGAGGTCCAGAACCCGATGGATTCTTGAGCACTAATTCCTGTAACTTTGTGTTCTTCTCATCTTCAGAAAGACCTTTATTGCCTAAAATCTGACGCCTCTTGACAGCAAGGTCTTTGATTTCTTTTAAAAATCGGGCCCTGTGTGGATTTACTAGTTCAAAATCTTCCCAAGTTAAAATTCCGTTGAACCAAGCTGGTGGTTTGGGCTTAGGGGGATCAAGGATAAATTCTGATTTTGAATCCTCTTCAAAGCTTCCAACTGAGAGGGAGTCATGACCTTCTTCGGTAGAAGCTTCGGACTGACTTTCAGTACAGTGCAAGTCTCTGTCACCTCGTGACTCGTAGATCAGTTTGGTCATATTGCTTTTAATGTCACCCATGCACATAAGTTTAAAAAAAGGCTTAGAAATAGGCAAATCCACCAGTCTGTTGTCTTGAATACATTTTGCCAAGAAAATTCCAAGGAAATGAAAGAGTTTTGTGATTCTTTCAAGTTCATCACTGTCTTGTGGAAATGGCGCTGTGAACAGTCCACATGATCGTTGCACATAGTATCCAGGAGGCTTCAATCCACCTCCGAGATCCACCTATTTAACAACAAATGAATAAATACACAAATTTGTAAAGTAGGAGAGTAACCAAACCTTCTAAATTACCTTTCAGATTACCATCTAAAAGGTTCATAAACATCAAACGACTTCTTTAATTTAGTTATCTAATGATGTATGCATGTTAATTAACTTTGATAACCTAACTTAATCCATTAGAAATATTTTCATGACACTAAGATTACGCAATAATAAAAACAGAGGCCAGTCTGGGCAAGATAGTGAGACTTTGTATATAAAAACAAAGACCAGGGCTACCAAGATGGCCAACTGAGGAAAAGCCCTTGCCATCGAGCCCAATACCTGAGTTCAGAGTCTGAGGAAGAAGAATGGACTCCTAGAAGTTGGTTCCCACATTCAACGTGGCATGTGTGCATCTACCTGTCCACATAGATGCAACACAAAATTTAAAAGTAAATTGTTTAAACAAACAAACAAAAACCAGGCTGGCAAAATGACTCAGTTGGTAAAAGCACTCACCATCGAGCCCATTGGCCTGAGTTCAATCACTGGATCCCACGTGTAGTAGGAAAGAACCAAGAGGAAAGTCATCTGACCGCCACACATCTCATCTCTGTCTCTGGCTCTCTCTCCTACACACACACACACACACACACACACTACATGAAAAAAATTAATTTAAAAAGAACTGGCAATGTGGTTCTGTGGTAAATTGCTTTCCTTGCATCCATAAGGCACGGGGCTTGATCATCAGTATTGGGGGTAGGGATGTAGTCTTAAAAAATAAAAACAAATGATAATCTTTAAATGTACAGCCAGGGGATTGGAGAACGGGCTCAGCAATTAAGAGCACTGGCTGCTTTCACAGAGAACCTGAGTTCAGTTTCCAGTACCCATACAGTGGTCACAATCATCTGACTCCAGGTCCAGAAAATCCAACGCACACATCTGATCTCCCCCACCACTAGGCATGCACGTGGTACATACTCACGCATGCAGAAAATACACAGTAAGTAAATCTAAAAAATACAAAAACAAAAACAAATGCAGCCAGAAAACCTGGCCTATGTTCTGAAAGAATAGCCTATTTTGAACCTTTTGTGAAAGCAGTCCTAACTCAAAACACAAGACAAATAAATCTTACATGACGAGATTCATCATCTGGAAAGTTATCATCACAGAGCCAGGTCCCCAAGTCAGTCCTCTGGAATTCTGCGGCCACAAGAGCATAAAACTCTAAAGTGGGTCCCAACCCAGTTCCTTCTTCTCCTAAAAATTCAACCTAAAACAACAAAAGAATAGTAAAGAAAGGGTCATTTAAAGTGTGACGTTTCATTTTGTAGGTGGTTTTATTTCCAGACAGGGTTTCTCTGTGTAGTTCTGACTGTCCTGGAACTCATTCTGTACACCAGGCTGGCCCTGAACTAGATTTGTCGGCTTCCGTCTCCACCATTTGCTTGTAGAAAGGATGATATACAGGTTTTTTCCATCTGGGTTTTGTGACCAAAAGCCTAAGTTCTTCCAGTTATTGAGACTTTAAGCGATCACCCTGAAGGTTTCTGAATACACTCTATCCCATCCAAAAATGATAGGAAATTTTTTATAAAGCTTACACAGCACATCATGAAACAAAAAAGCTAAGAAAGTTTCAGTTAGAAAAAAATGTGATGGAAGAATAGGATAAAAGCAAAGAAAACTTGTATATAAAGTAAAACAAAGTTTGCACCTCTAGAGACTTATCACATCTGTCGCAATCAGTTTGTGATGCAAAGATCAAAGCAGCTGTCCACATCGGTGAGGTCACTGTGTAAATGGGTTAGACAGCAGAGCCCACAGCAGCGCCGTCACACTAAGTACTGCCTGCTGTGATATCTCAGCATACCATCACAATTTAAGTGAAGCTATACTATAAAACAACCTGCTCTAAAAATACAGATTATCTAACAGCACAGCTTAAGGGTAAATGTAGCTAGTCAAGAAGAACCCTTTGGATGTATTGCTCAGTGAAACCTGGTAAAGAAACAGGTCAGAACCGAGACTTCGATAACCAAGAGAGGAGGAGGAGGGCACATCCTGAGACACTCTGCCAGGAAGAAAACCTCTGCAAAGATGAGAGAAATTCTCTTCTTGTTTCTCTACCATGTGGTCTTACGCAGTGGGAGACACCGATTACCCGGTTCTGGTTCCCAAGCACCCTTTTCCGAAAAAAAGATCCTTCACATGAGGTTACCTCCAGAACTGATTTCCGGTCTGCATGTATTTGCATGACATTCTCAGCCCACTCCATCAGTGATTCACCACGGGGAACTTTTACTCTTTCATGCTTGAGCCGACCAACTCTAAATTCTCCGGGATCATCTCTCCTCACGCTGCTTGTGGTTCTTGTTCGCTCCACTGTGGCTTCTCGTCGGTTCTGTAGCCACACTATTGCTCTGAAACACAACACCGGAGTCCTTAGAGCACACTTTAATAGTTGAATGGACTGCTAACCCAGTAGCAGAAGGCGAAGATTGAAGGGGTTGTTTCTTTTTCAATTCTTTTTAAATGTCTTGAAACAGGCTTTCCCTATATCCATTACCCAATTCCCATGGTTACAGGTGCACAATGTGCTCAGCTGGAATCTTAAAAGTGTTCAGTCAGGTAATTTTTTCTTTGTTTTGTTGAGACAGTGTCTGACTATGTATTCCAGGATGGCCTGGAATTCACTAGGTAACTCAGTCTGGCCTATTAACAATCCTCTTGCCTTAGCTTCTTGAGTGCTGGGATTGTAACTGTAAATTAATATGTCAACTAGAACTTGTTGTTGTTGTTTTGTTGTCACCCCCACCCCGGGCCACAAGACAGTTTCTCTGTTGTAACTCTGGCTGTCCTGGAACTCGCTCTGTAGACCAGGCTGGCCTCAAACTCAGATATCCACCTGCCTCTGCCTCCTGAGTGCTGGGATTAAAGACATGCACCACAACTGCCCAGCTCAGCTAGTTTATTTTTTAAACCGCAATTTATTAAGTAAAAATACACAAAATTCATTCTATCATGATGTGCCTTAAACAAATGGAGAAAGAAGTGACTACAAGCACTATATAATACATAACTATACAGTGCCAGAAACCAAAAAGTGGTCATGTTATCTTTATTACTAAGAAAAGCACTAACAAGCACTGTTAAAATGGTTAAGACATTTTTTAAACTTGTGTGTCTGTTTCATTGCACATGTAGAGATTAGAGGGCAACTCTCAGAAGTCAGTTCTGTGCATCTACCACATGGGCTCCAGGGATTGAACTCCGGTCCTCAGGCTTCATGGCAAACATCTTTACCCACTGAGGCATCTTCATTGGCCCTTAACACGTTCTTTTAGTGTGTGTGTGTGTGTGTGTGTGTGTGTGTGTATGAGAGAGAGAGAAAGGCAGAAGGTACACACACACACATATGTGGAGGACCGCAGACAACTAAGGGCTTTAAGAATCACTTCCCTTACCTACTTTACTCTGTAAAGTAAGAGTCATAACTGATGCCATTTAGCACAACAGGCCCATAGTTTAACATTTACAAATGCTTTTTGAATGGTATTAAGAGGTAGAAAATTGTTAACTTGGTAAGAATAGAGCTACAATAACATTTATGATTTTACACCTAGTTTGCCAGAATAGCTGAGATATAAAATCATTCCACAAAATATTTAATATCTGTAATACACACTGTTTCAGGTACTTCAACTACAGTAGATAACAAAAGAGCTAAAAGCCCTGCACTCAAGAAACTGTGGTCTAGAGGAAGGAGACAGAACAATTAAATATGAGGAGTGGAAGAGAAAAGTAGTCGAGTAGAAGACACATTCAAATGCTAACGGTATCTATCTACAAGGGATGGGGCTCTGTACAGTGACCAAGAACTTGTCCAGCATTTACTGGGCCCTGGGTTAGACTCGAGCACTAAGTAAAATTAAAAGGCTATCTGCCAGCATTCAGTTTGATGTTGCTGAGAATTCTGGCAGTTAATAATCTATGCAAGTTGGAGTGTCAGGAAAGAGAAGTTGATACGGTCCATCTTGTACCAAGAAAGCATATGTATTCAACAGGAAATGGAAAACTTTTTAAGTGTTGACAATTCTTCTCAGAAACTAAAGACAATACATTCCTTCCATCAATTTTAGCAATATATTTGCACACTTTGAACTTCTATAATGAAAAACCATCTTTATTCTAAAAACAAAAAGTTCACTTCCTTACCTGGATGCACCAAATGCTGTACAGGTAAAATAAAGCTGTCTAGTTTCAAATGGTATTAGAAAAGGACACTTGCTGGTTAACTGTTCACACCAATCTGGCAGAGCCCCACTTGCCAATGCCAATGGTTCCTGCAAATTAACAAATAACGCCTTAGTGCTAAGAGGCATTAAACTCAATTACTAATGAACAAAAGGACTAAGTGACCTCTGTTAGTAAAAAGAAGGAGTGAAGAGATAATCAGAGGCAGAAAAGAGAAAACGGCATACTAAGAAAGCCCACCAAGGTCACCCATGCAGTTGTATTACCTCAATCTGCTGCAAAATTTTTGTGGTGATTTTTTTACTAGTAAATTCATCAGGTGGAAAAGTAAACTGAGGCTGTTCATCACCATCTGTAAAGTTAATTAATATAATTAATAAAAAGTTAAAATTACTTATTTTCAAACTGATATAGAATTAAAAGAAGGTTTCTTACAGACCTTCTTGGGACATTCTCGAATAAGGGTCACTTGCAACTATATACAGAATGCGCAGAAGCTGAAGGACATCCTCTACTCCACAGGAGTTCTGTCCATTGCCTGCTTTAGCCTGAGGCTGCTCTTTTGTCAAATTAAGAATATCACTACTCTGAAGAGTAGAAATTGCCCCCTGGTTTAATCCAGATTTTGTTCCATGCTCACAAAAATCCTGAACAAAAATAAGCAAAATTAGCAATTAATCAGGTTTTTCAAGAAAAGCATTCACAATTCTTAGTATTAATATGGCTGTTGGAATTTTCCCTTTTATTGAAATCAACATTATCACACAAGACAAAAATCCATTCAAAATTGTTCACACTGCCAAAGAAAATGAAGCCATCACAAGCTTTGGTCTGCTCAGATCCAGGACCACAAGCGGCATTTGCAATTTTAACACTGACACATTACCCATGCTCATTCAAACTCTTTTAAAAAATATGCCAATGACCATTCCTTATGCTGTTTTCCCTTTTTCTTTTGGTGCTAGGAAGCTAATCCAGGGACTCGTGCATGCTGCATAAGCACTCCATCACTGAATTGTATCCTAGCCCTTTGGTTTAAAGCCATTTCCACTCAAACCCAAAGCTCAAAGCCACTCAAACTAATGTCTTAATGCAATATATACCTTATATGCGGCTATAAGCTGAGAACAATTTCTGTTTTTCCTAATACTTTTATTAGTGCCAGTTAATTTCCAGTGGCGCAGGAAAGCGGCGTCTGCATTCTTCTGCAGGTAGGTTATCAAGTCATTCTTTGGTAATTCATCAGTGCCAAGGTACTGTTCCACATGCTCTATAGACCAGCAACCCTACAACAGGAAAAACCAAACATTGGCCTTTCCCAGTGATGAGGTCTATGATGTTTCACATGCATTACATGAGGTAGCTTTAAGATCATGCACTTAATCTAACTTCCATAATTCAGTGTGGGTGTCCTCCCTCTTCAACTGTGATACAATCTTAGTTTCTCTTTGTGCTGGTTTGAATAAGAGGGTCCCCATATTATCATGTATTTGAATGCTTAGTTACCAGGGAGTAGAACTGGTAGTAGGATTAGGAGGTGTGAACTTGTTGGAGGAAGTGTGTCATTAGGGGTGGGCCTTGAGGTTAAAAAGCCCATGACAGGTCCATTCCGACCCCCACCCCCAGCTTTCTCAGCTCAAGAAATTTCAGAGGGTAAGAATATTAGTAAGTGGTCTAGAGACCATTCTTGTGATAATTTAAACGAAGAATTTGTGACTGCCTTTTCCCCTAGTCCTAAAAATCTGCCTAAGGCAAAATTGAAGAGTTTTGGATGAATGGTGTTGGCAGAGATCTCAAGACAGCCTAGTATTGACTGTCCTATCTTTATTAGTAACCATTCTTATGCATATCTGTAATGAAAAGGATCAAGCTGGACAAAGAGAAATTCAAGATATACATTCAGCTTGAGGAGAAAGGGAGCCTGAGGAAGTGTAATGGGGATAAGCCCGGTGCTCAAGGAGATGAAAAGTATAAAGAAAAGCCTGATGCTAAGTGGAATAAAGGGAGTGGCGACCTCAGGGAAGACCCCACCCAGCCAAGCTTCCAATCTGTGAAAAGGAATCAAAGGAAAGCTTAAGCAGTAAAGGGAACTAACAACAGAAAGTTGATGCAAATATAATTGGATAAGGGGGCCATCAAGGGGCAGAGTTTGGCAACCTCAGTCACATAGTTCTAGACTGTGAATCAAGGATACAAGAAAGGGGTTGTGGAATGTCCCTCTCTGGCTAAGGAAAGTCACTGAGGCCAGGTATGTGTCAGTCAGGGGTGTTCCTGCACGGAGGCCCACATAGGTCATTTAGTAAAGCTGTGAAGGTGAAGTCTGGATTGCCTTGGAGACCCCAAGATGCTGGAAATGCTAGATACATGCCAAGGAGAACTGCAGACTGGGTGTGAAAACAACAGCCCAAGAGAGAGAAGTGTGTTGAAGTCACTACTACTTTTTCTAAAAAGAACTTACCATTTTCCCATTTTCCTTTTCTTTATCAGAATCCTTCATTTCTCTATACATGATTCTAAATGCGAAGATATAACTCAATTAATTTAAAAATAAAATGATTTATAGTTATTTCCAATAAAACTCTAACCTTTAAAAATATATGTTAACAAGGTCATTCATAGGCTCATAGGTAACAACAATATCTGCTTACGTGTAAGTTGGCTCCCAAATACGCCTAAGTTTATCTGACTTCACATTGCCATTACAAGACAACTGAAGCAGTTTCTGTACATAAAAAAAGATGGTTGATCTGAAATTGGTAAGTGGCAATTCAACTTCCCGAGTTGTTCCAAGCCCAGTTACTTTCAGCGTGAGAGCCAATCGAGGTGACGGAGTGCATTCAACTTCTTCCAAGAGCTCTGAATGAGGTGTTCCTAAAGATATGAAAAATGTGAAAAACAACCAAACAAAACATTTCACTAAGAGACAGGGCCATACATTCACCAAACAATGTCTATTTAAGACTCTCTTGGATTCAAGATTTATTTTACGTATTATATCTGGTTTGTGAGAACTTATTATAAAGTTCTGGATGGTCTGGAACTTAAGTGTCTCATGGCAACCCTCTTGCCTGAGCTTCTCAAGTACTGGGATAACATGATGCCTGGCTGCTTTACTTAAAAATAAATAATAAGTAAATATATAAACATATGGCAGCCAGAGAGGGCATTAAATCCTTGGATCTCAAGTTAACAGAACTGTGAGCACTCACATGGGTGCTGGAAACTGAATTTGGGTCCTCTGCAAATACAGCAAGTTTTAACTAGGAAGCCGTCTCTCCAGCCTGTTTTGTTTTACTTTTAAATAGGAATTATTACACCTAGTTTACTGAAAGAAAGAATAGTAGAACAAGATATATGTAAATGATATTTATTTCTTATTTTTACTTAAAATGCTTTGTAGCTATGAACACAGTTAAAATTTAAGCTTATAAATGATAAACCAAAATTACCACTAACCCTACATCCAGGGAACACCCTTTACTCTGAGTCAATCATTCGTCAAACCTTTATTCACAGTCAATGAATAAACTGTAAGTAAAATTCCACACAAATATAATTAGCTTGATGCTATACTTGGGGTGGAAAACTCATCTTTTTATTAGCTCATAACTCTTTTTCTTTATATCATGTCTCCTAAAATACTTTTATACTCATTGTAATGCACTCTATTGTACTTTAATTGAAACATGCCCGCTATTAAACATAAAAAGGTAAATAATATCTTTCCAGTCACTAGCATATACAAAACTGGATTCAGAGTTCGTATTTTTCAGTATAAATTACGTATGGCAAAAGTAGTATATCAAGATGGGAAAAATACTGATAGAGCTGAACAGAAAACCTATAGGTGTGTACACTCCTTAACTAACCTTTCTTTTGTGAGGGTGCTTCAGAACACTTTATTCAAGCTGTATCTATCCTCACATAAAATAGTATATTACAAAGTACATTTACCTTCATATTGAACACAGTCTCTTTATATAAATAAAACCATACTTAGTGGTATGTTCTTTAAGGACAAATCTTCTTTAAGGATCATATATTAGAATACCAGACATTTACTGAGGCACAACCAGGTACCATGACAAACCACCTTAAATTTTGTACTTCATTTCATTTTTTTAAAACTACCTTGCCAAATAAGTATTATTCTCTTCATTGTAGAGGAATATCTAATCCTTCAATCCAGCAGAATGGCTGCTCTAGGGACCCACTTCTGAAGTGACTGCTTCTTTTTACGTCCTGAGAGCTGGGATTAAAGGTATGTGCCACCACTTCCTTCTGAATTCGGTTACTCAAAGGCATGTGCTATGTTCTTTCTACCCTAGAGCAGCCATGCTGCCAGATTAAAGGATTAAATATTCTTCTACATGCCATATAAGAAATGTGGAGCTCAATATTACTACAAAATGATGCTCTTACAACACAAACTTATTTATCTCACAGTTCTTGAGGTTTGAAGTTTTAAACTTAATTTGTAGGCTTCATTCCTCATTGAGTCTCCATGGCAGTCAGTTTCCTTGCTTTTTCTCTCCCAGAGGCTGCCCATATTCCTTAGCTCATAGCTCCCTATCACGGACCATTGCTTGCTTGGCATCAGACCTCTTCTGATTCCATCTTAGAAGAGTCACACTGAGCCCACCTGGAGGTGTTTAACTCAATTATACCTGCAAAGTCTCTTTGCCATGTGGGGAAGTGTAGCCACAAATTCCAGAAGTTAAGATCTAGATATTGTGGGTGGGAGGGGGTACAACAGGTGCCTACTGTACCCTATAAAAGGGCCAGGTTTTTTTGTTTTTGTTTTGTTGTGGAGACAAGAATCTCACTAGATAGCCTAGCTGGGCTTGGACTCGGAGAACATCCATCTTCCTCCACCTCCCAAATTTCAGGATTAAAGGTGTGTGCTACCATGCCTAGGCCTGTAAAAGTGTTAGCAGATAAAGTTATCACCCAGGCCAACTGACTCCAGAAACCTTAACTAAAGAAGCAGACAGCTTTTCCTTTCCTTGTTTACGAAGACAGCTTTTCAGTTAATATTTAACACTTTTGATCCAGTAGAAAGTAGATTAAAAACCCCACCTTTAAATGCCTTGCTTAAAGACCGGGCAATGGTGGTACATGCCTTTAATCCCAGCACTTGGAACGCAGAGGCAGGCAGATCTCTGTAAATTCCAAGGCCAGTCTGGTTTACAGAGTGAGTTCCAGGACAGCCACAGTAACAACAGAGAAATCTTGCCTCAAACAAACCAAAAAAAAAAAAAAAGTCTATTTGAAATGCCTTGCTTGAAAGACTTCACAAATACAAACAATGCTTTTTGGAGGACGTGGCTTTGAGGCAGAACACTTGATTGGCACATTCAAGGTCCCAGAAACACACACACACACACAACTCTTCTTTGAGGAACCCACACCTATTCTCTGAAGGATAACTTTCTTTCTGAACATCTCTTGCTTCTTAACTCCATGCTCAAAGTCTATCTTAATGTATCTATTTTTTTAAAATTGTTTTTGGTGATTTTCTTTTGAAGGTTTTTTGGTTGTTGTGGTTTTGAGACAGTCTCATCTAGCCCAGGTTAGTCTCAAACTCAAAGTACAGCTGAAGCTGGCCTTGAACTTCTGGTCCTCCATTAGCCTTCCATGGGCTGGCACTGCATGTGCCACAACACCCATCTTAAAATACCTTTAATAAAACCTCCGCTGTGCTTAAAAGAAAGGGAGGGAGGGAGGGAGAGAGGGAGAGAGAAAGGGGCGGGGGTTGTGATTGGATACTCTAAAATATCCATTTTTGGTCTGTGTATCTTACGTGTTGTGTACTTGTTCACTTGTGCACACACATGCACATGGAGGGTCAGAGATCACAGAACCTGGGCTCATTCACTCTCCTAGCCTGACTGCCAACGAGTCCTGGAGATCCTGTCTCTGCCTCCCAGTGCTGGGATCACATACCATACCCAGCTTCATTTACTTACTTATTTACTTACCTATTTGTTTACTTATTTACTTATTTAATGTGTGAGTGTTTCTGTCTGCATCTACACCTACATGCCAGAAGAGGGCACTGGATCCCATTATAGATGGTTGTGAGCCACTATGTGGTTGCTGGGAATTGAACTCAGGACCTCTGGAAGAGCAACCAATGCTCTTAACTGCTGATCTTTCTAGCCATACCACCTCCTCCCCCCAGGTACTTTTTATATGTGTATGTGTATGTTCACATGCCTGAAGATGCCAAAGAGATGTCAGACCTCTCTGGAACTAGAGTTATAGGCAGTTATAAGCTGACTTATATGGATTTTGGGAGATGAACCTGGATCTTCTACAAGAACAGTGGCCACGTTAGAGCTGAGCCATCTTCTCTCCAGCCCCACCACCCACTTTCTGCATGGGTGCTGAGGGCAAAGGAAGCAGTTTACCAACTGAGCTGTCTCTCAACCCTAAATACTTTGGTTTTTTTTCCCTAACTTAAAAATAATTTTTTTGTTGTTGTTGCTTTGTTTTTGTTTTTTTCAAGGCAGGGTTTCTCTATGTGTTGCCCTGGCTGTCCTGGAACTCGCTCCATAAACCAGTCTGGCGTTGAACTCAGAGATTCACCTACCTCTGCCTCCCGAGTGCTGGAGTTAAAGATGTGCACGGCCACACCTTTAACTGTTAATAACGAATATTAACTGTTAATAGCTTTAACACAGCTAAAAAAATTTTTTAAACATTTACTTATTTATTTGGTGGGGAGGTGCCACAGAACGTATGTGGAGATCACAGGAAATTTATTGGCTCCCTTTTCTACCATGTGGCTTCCAGGGTGTGAAGTTAGCTTGTCAGGTTTAGCAGAAAATACTGTTACTCACTGAACCCTATCACTGGCCCCAACATCTATACAACCTAGAGTTTAAACAAACAAACAAACTTTTATTCATAATCTGCAAATACAAGCAGCACTTAACTTTTCAAACTATATATAGCCATCTCATTTGTTATCAATTAAAATTAGATCACAGCACTCAGATATACTGTACCTGGGGGAGGAATTTCTAGGTCAGTTGTCTGCTGGACATTCGTACGACCGGGTCTAGGATCAAAAGCAGGAACCAACGCAGAGAACTGCCGCTTCAGCACATAGTCATCGTCCCAAGCTCTCCGGCGACCTCCTTTGGTTTCATACTCTTCTTCTTCCTGTCACAGTAAAATTCCACATAAAGTTAAAACAGTCAAGGGAAAAAAAATTCTTATCCCTAAATTGACTTGCCATCTACAGAATAAAATAGCTACATGTTAAGTAATCCTTTAATTTTAAAATTACCTTTAGTTATTTATATGTGTATTTTTATGTCTGTGTGGAGGTCAAAGGACAACTTGTGGGAGTTGGTTCCAACATGTAGGTCCCAGAGATCCAACTTGGGTTTGTCAGGCTTGGTGGCAAGAGCTTTAATCCACTGAGCCATCTTGTTGGTCCTTTAGTTTTTTTATAGGGACTATATTTCCTTTACTTGAACTGATTGCCAAAGCATAAAATAAGCTAATACAAATGTGTAAGAATACACATTCACTTCTCAAACGTATGTTCGTTGCTGATTACACAAAACTATACCTGTGGTAATATGACAAAGAAATATACCCAACATCAGTTTCCTAGCTTTGCTACTACAATTAAGTTGTGTATCACTAACCACTGGGAAAACCTAGGCAAAAGGCATGTGCAGTCTTTTGTAGTACTTTCCCAATTTCCTGTGAGTCTATTATTTTAAAACAAGTTTTTCTTAATGTAAATATCATTTCATACTGGATTTTTCACACAAAATAGATGAGCCCCTGGGAGGTGCTCATAGGACAGATGAACGTATTAGCTGTTAAAAATCAAATGACACACAGGCACATACATGACTCTCAAAGTTTGAATGCTTTGATGGAAATAACTTTTTAATAGGTAAGCCACATTATATAGTTATCTAGGTTTGCATCCTGAACCTCAAACTATTATATCTGACTTCCAGAGAGTCACTTCATCTGAAAGTTGCAGTGAACTATAACACTGAAAGGATTATTGGAAAGAAGAGAGAAGGTAATTCATGTAATGTAATAAGAACTAAGCCTACCACTTAGTGATCAGTGTTCACTAATAAGATTACTACTACAGAGCCAATGAGATGGCTCAATAGGTAAGGGTGCTTGCCATCAAATCTGATGACAATGCAAATCTTGGGACCCACACAGTGCCAAGAGAAAAAGACTCCAAGTTATCTCCTCTGATCTACACACATACAGGGGCAGGGGGAGAGAAAGAAATGGGGATTCTTTAAGGAGTAAAAATGTGGGGAATGGACATTTCCTAGTCAAAAAATTTTAAAAAGACTACTACAACTTCTACCAGTATTACTATGGCTACTACAAACCTTAGCTGATACCATTAGCTTTAATATATGCTTATTTTTACTCAAAGGCCAAGATGAAGCAGTTTCATGAAAGAAACTCACCAGAGCAATCATGGGTTCTCTGTGAACTATGGAACCTAAGCATTAGGTTGGTCTCTATATCCCTCCTCCTCCCCCTTTTGGCATATAACCACAGGCATTTTGTTTGGTGCTTTCCTATGAATGTAAAAACTCTGCGATAGTGATGGTGAACATGGTATTACCTGTTCCCCAATAGGTCGACTCCCTGCTCCAGCAGGGACCTGTGGCAGCTGCGAGGTGACAGCATGGTGTGTCACATCAGAGCGCGAGCCAGCTCGACGCTGCAGGGATGGACGTCTTAGAATCTGAAATTTAAAAAATGAGAAGTATGTTTAATTATTTGATCCACACTCTTCACTCAGTTTAGCCCCCAAAAAAGTGTTACTTAAAATCTTTCTCTTCATTGCCCGTCTGCAGCAAAGATGACGTGTCTGGAGTTTTTAATTTGTCATGCATTTTATGCTAACCCTTTTCATGAGGAATACACTAAGGTGTATTTTTCTCTTTTCACAATACTGGTAATTGAATCTTGTACCTGCTAAGTAAGTGCTCCACCACTGAGTCATACCTGCAGTCCCTTTAGAACAAACTTTGTTTTGAGACAAAGTTTTATTAATAGACCAGTCTGGACTGGAATTTACTATGAATCCCAGGCTGCCCTCAAACTTGCAATCTTCCTGTCTCAGCCTCCTAAGTGCTAGGATTGCAGGAATATGTTATCTAATTTTTGTTTCACATTTACTATTTATTTTGCGTGTGTATGTGTGAATACACATGTCCCTGCTGCACGTGCGGCAATCAGAGGACAACAGGAAGAAATCCCATCTCTCCTTTGGCTGTGTGAGTCTAGCACTGAATTCAAGTCATAAAGCTTGGTGGTAAGCATTTTTACCCACTAAGCAGTCTCGTGGGCCCCTGGCTTATGCCATCTAAGTGGTTCATACTAAAAAGCATTTTTTTAAAAAGTTCTTCATTCCATTTTTTGGCATTTAGTAACATTTTATCCCATCTACTTTATTTCTGAGGCAACTTTTTATGCAGCCCAAACCAGCCTCAACTCCCCAAGTACCAAGGATGACCTTACATTTCTGATCTCCCTGGCCCACTTCCCAAGGGCTGGGATTTCAAGGGACTACCACCATGCCTGCTTTTAACATCCTATATTAGTGAAGGGAATGGGAGATTTGCTCTACCATAACCTCCTCGTATTCTTGGTCCTCCTGATTGTCATCTTCATTCTCATCATCTTCCTCATCCGGCTCAGGCAAATCCTCATCATCATCTAGCTCAGCTAAGAGAGTGCTGGCACGACAGCTATCAAGAAAATCTAGGGGAAAAAGCCAACAAGCTTATTGTCAATACAATTAACAAAGAACAGCAAGGCATCTTTGCATCTGGGGTTGTACAAACCAAAGGTAAAATTGGAAAGGCTGAAGCATAACTGCCAGTTAATTATGATACCTATATATCCCAACAACACATATAGATAATTAATAACTGAGACTAATCACAAGCATGGCAGATAAAAATGGATAATCACAAATATAGTTGAATCTACAAAATCTATAAAAGGGTAACCACGTGGATAGTGTTTAAAACAAAACAAAATAAAACAAAAACAACCCCACTTTCATTCTCTGAAAATTACAGGAAATACAATACGGTGAAAAGAGCCGACTGGAATCATTTATTCCCCCCACGAATATCTACTGGGTATCTATTGAGTGCTCTATGCCAGAACTGTTGCATCACATATATATCTTTGAAATAAAAAAAACTAGAAAGTTCAAGTCTTTAAGAAACCTTCAGAAGACAGAGAATTTAATAAAAAAAAATGAACTAATATCTATAAACATGAGCTTTTGTAAAAGAGGTGGCATACACCTTTAATCCCAGTGCTCTGGAGGCAGAGGCAGGTGATCACTCTGAGTTCGAGGCCAGCCTGGTCTACAGACTGAATTTCAGGACAGCCAGAGTTACAACAAAGAAACCCTGTCTCAAAAAACAAACAAACAAAAACAGAACCACAACAAAAATAAAACAATAAAAAAATAACATCTATTTGCTATGGAATAAGTGTATAGCATCTTTCACATTATCCATATAATGTACAAGCAAATTCAGTAATCTTGAATCCCTTTATCATCTTCTTTCTTAGATATCTCTCCTAATAAAGACTGAGTCAGCTCAGAGTGATAGTGCATACCTGTAATGCATACACTCAGTAGGATAAAGTAGGAGAATCATGAGTTCAAAGCCAGCCTGAACTATATAATAAGATTCTCTTTCAAAAAACAAAACAAAACAAGGACCAGCAAGAAGGTTTAGTGGGCCAAGGGTGCTTGCCACCCAAGTCTGACAACCTGATTCAATCTCCAGAACCCACAGTAGAAGGGAAAAATCCCTGGAAGGACTCCTGGAAGTTGTCCTCTGGCCTCTATATGTAGGCACCATATGTACATACAAAAAATAATAATAATAAAGAATAATTTTAAAATATGTGTCAAATTTATATTGTCCAACATAAAGACATTAACAAGCTGTTCTTTATGAGAGCTAAAAACAAAGAGTAGAATAATGAGATTAAACAAGAGAAGTTTTTACTAGCTGTATAAAGGGAATACAAACTTTTAATACTAGAACTAAACAAAGATGAAAACACATATTCTGAAAGAACATACAAATTATCTATAATTATTTAGCAACTTGCATCTACAGACCTTAGAAGTCTTTAATCAAAATTTAGTAGAAGAGTCATGATATTCTACTTAGTTAACTTCAAAGTAGACATTTTTTAACACTTAATACTGTGAAGTCAATATGTGTCCTATAATTATTGGCAAGTCCCAGCATTACTGGCAACAATTTTACCCATCAGTGACATTTAAAAACATGGTGTGTCTAACAATCAAGGGTATCTTAAGTTAATGAAATAAACACATATATGAGGAGTTATCTTGAAATTTACTGTAGCTCTCATGAACATAATGTAGGTGTACATACAATAAACCCATTAAACTCTTGGTTTAGGGTTGAAGGCACATACTCTAACTTCATATATTGAAATTTTCTGATATGTTACAATTCATTTAAGTCATTTCTCCCACGTTCCTTTTGTTATTTGTATAGAAGAATAAAAAGCTGAGAGCCATGCATTGTAGTACACACCTATAACTTAGCTCTTGGGACTCTGGGCACACGAAGATCAAATATGTAAAGCTAGCTGGAGGTACAGAGTCTAGCCTAAACAAAGAAACAAACCAGAAAAGCTCCAAGTTTCAAAGATTTGAATATGCCACAGAACCTAACTTTGTCTCTACAAATAGAAAGTTTACATTGCATTAATTTACATCTAACCAAACAATGTAAAGACTGACATTACCATCATCCTTTACACTAGCAGTCTCAAAAAGTGCATTAGTGTTAGGAATAGAAGAGTAATTTCATCATCTAATACTTTTTAAAGACAGCCAATGACGCTCACATTTTACACCTTTCTTAAGATCACCATGATCAAGAACAGAAATTTGAATAGCCGGAAAGATGGCTCAAGAGTTAAGAGCACTTACTTTTGTAAAGGACATGAGTTCAGTCCCCAACACCCATGCTGGGCAGGTCACAACCACCTGTAACTCTAGCTCCAGGAGATCTGAAATCCTGTTCTGGATTCCATGAATAATCATATTCACATGTACATAATTGCACACATACACAGATACACACACACACACACACACACACACACACACACACACACAATTGAAAAAAATTTTTTTTCCCGAGGTAGGGTTTCTCTGCTGTAACTCTGGCTGTTCTGTAACTCACTCTGTAGACTAGGTTGGCCTTGAACTCACAGAGATCCACCTGCCTCTGCCTCCTGAGTGCTGGGATTAAAGGCGTGTGCCACCACCACCCACTTACATTTTCTGTAACTTTAAAGAAACATTACAAAGTTTTTTTCTAATATGATAAAAGTCACATATTTTTTCAAGATTGAAAAAAAAAATGTGTATTAGTGTTCTGCCTGCATGCATGATGTACACCTAGTGCCAGCAGAGGCCAGCAGAGGGCACTGGATTCACTGGAGTTCCAGATGGCTATGTGCGGCCATGTGGGTGCTAGGAACTGAACTCAAGCTCTCTTAACTGCTGAGTCATCTCTCCAGTCCCTTTTTAAAAACATTAAGAGAATCAAATAGTTTTATCTCTGACTACTGTATAGAAGCCATGATGAAAAAAAACCTCGGAATTTTCTAAGCAAACTTTAATGAATGTTAGCCAAGCATTGTGGTAAATGCCTAGAAGTCCAGCATTCAGGAGGCAGAAGAACTGCCCCAAGTTCAAGGTTAATCAGCTCTGTTTACATAAGAAGTTCCATAGCCAAACTTTGTCTCAAACAACAACATTCAGCTATGCAATTATTTCCAAAAAACATCCTTAAAAGTATGTATAAGAAGTATCACTTTACAAAACTTACTCTTCTGTCACACTTCTTGTTTTACTGACAGCAAATATTTTGTTATAATGGTCATTAAAACTTCATTATTGAGAAGAAGCAAAAGAAGATGATACATGTTATTAAATGTCTACTTTGCTTATAATCAAACATTCTTTAAATTTTTTAAAAAATCATTTTATGTGTATGATCCCCCCCCACCCCGCATGCATGTTTGTGCACTGAGAGGTCCGGCGCCCCTAGTGGCGGAGGCACTGACCTCGCCTCTCTGTTTAACATTTGAGTACTCGCTTTCCCAGAAACCCTTGTTTACTCGTGACATTTAAAAAACCAATTCAGTATTCTGGTTTTGACCAATCAGAGGCATCCCTGTTTCCTTTAAAAACCCAGCTGGCCAGCTTTCTGGTTCGCCATCTTGACAAGTGGCCGACACCTATGTGTAGGTTCTTTTTTACTTTGGAGAAACAAATGCACCCTTGCTGATTGCATGCGTGAGTATGTGCAGCGACTTCAGACTTAACATGCACCACATACATGCAGTATCCTTGAAGTCAGAAGAGATGTTGGGTTCCTTGGAGCTGGCATTATGAATAGTTGTAAGCCACTATATGGGTGCTGGGAACAGAACCCAGGTCTGCAAGATCAGCAAGTGCTCTTAACCCCGAGTTATCTCTCTGACTCCTATAATCAGGTCATTTTAAATACTAATCCACACCATAGTTTCTCCATCTTCTATAAAGACATCATATTTATATAAAAGGTTAAAAATAGCTGAGGATGAGTGTGGTGGTGCACATCTTTAATCTCAGCACTCAGGAGTCTGAAGTAGGTGGATCCCTTGAGTTCAAGGTCAACCTGGTTTACACAGTGAGTTCTAGACCAGCTAAGACTACAAAGCAAGATCTTACCTCACGCTCCACACCCCACCAAGGATGAAACACAATGTAAAAATAACATATATAATAAACGTTACACTGTGACTTACCATATAAGGAATACTCTGCTTCCTGACCTGTGTCACTCTCACTAGAGGTTGACGTGAGGCTGGTGGTTAAAGTATTACTTAATGATTGACCCACTGATAAAACTGTTGTTGCTGTAGCTACGTTGCTGCTGCTAGTAACACTGGATGTCGACATTGTCACTGTAGATGCAGTACCAGGTGTGGTCAAATTAGGGAAGCTCTGGGCACCCATAAGAGGAGACGCTAAAAAATAAAATAAAATCAGTTAAAATCTGTAGGATTGTAGGAACCTTAGAAAAATCAAGATGTATTATTTAAAGGCTATGAAACACATCAATAATGAAAACATTAAAAAGCAACAACTTTGGGAATCCAACTGAAAACCAACTGAAAAATTGCTGTTTTTAGAAACACTATTATCTTCAAAATATTTAAAACCTAGCTTTTACAAAACAGGAATCAAGCAACAGAAATAATTTTTACTGTAATTTCTATGGGAATTACTTTGATCCATTAATAACTTAGAATTACATAGCTTTCAGAAGCTAAAGTGAATTTAGGAGCTAGGTCAAAGCTATACGAGGTACAGCTTTACTCCTCAACATTCAACAGTCATCTACTTTGTTATGTAACTTTATCCATTTATTATAAATACAAGCTAATTGGTATTCTTAAAATACTTTAGATTCTTCAGAACTCGACTTCACAGTCCTGAGGTCTAGTCTGATGCAGTTTGTCTAGCACCGTTAACATCAGACAGACGCTGTAGGCAGAGCACACTGACCACGAGGCCCTCCTGGGAAGCCCTCGGAGTGGAAGCATCGGTCCCGAAGGGAAAGCTCACTTACTTGCAGTGCTCATCACACTCCTCCCCAGAGTGTTAGTGTTGTTATCACTGCTGCTTCTGCTTAGGTTCATGTTGTTCGTGGCGTTAGTCCGCGCTATGTTTGCCACTCTCCTGACAAAACTCTCCAAGCTAGATGTCTCTCTTGAGGACAGGTTAGGTACGCTTGCACTAGAGCTCATAGGGGCCCCAGCAGCCAACAAAGAGCTCACTGACAGTCTGTTACTTGCTGAAGAGCTAAGGGGTCGCTGCGAAGCTGCTTCCTTATTAGTTAATTCAGACACTGAGCTAACGTCCGGAGAGCTAACACTAACAATTCCCATGGATATTGCACTAGACTCCCCAGGAGCTCGAACAGAACTATCAGGGCCTAACTTCCTTTCAGCATTTTCACTTCCCGTTTCCGCTGTCAGGGTGCTGGTGCTTGCACTGGAAGATGACCCTACTTCTGTCTGAGGGACGTTTTCAGCAGATGAAAGAACAACCACTGGTTCATGGGCATCAGCTCCTGAAACTATACTGTGTTCCATTACAATTTCTGATCTCCGTTCCGTTTTGGTCGAACCCAAGCTGATGTCGCTGCTACTGGCCACGCTACACACAGAACTGCTGCTTCCTTTTCTACTTGAGGAGCCTGCAGCAGCAGACGTCTTGTCTGGACAGTTGTTTCTCACCAAGCTGCTCCATGATTGCGTTGTGCCTGAAACAGTGGATGAAACAGGTTTGGGTGATGCCACTGTATCAGGGTCGTACCCTGGTGCAAGCTTGAGGTCAAATTTTCCTTCTGCGCCCATACGGTAAGAGTTTGAGCCACCAGCATCCCAGGTGACATCAATCCAGCCTGGAAAGGGACAGGAGTTTGTGAGACCCAGCAGAAAGCAGAGAGGGGCGTGTCAGACAGTAGCTCCACAACATGGGATCACTTTTTCATCAGTGCTGCACTTCTCTGAATTGCTAACCTCTTAAGGTCTGCCAACCTCAAATTAGTTAAAATATTATTTCATACTATTATTAGTCTATCTAAAGGTCTGTACTATTTAACCTTCACAAAATAATATTAAGGAAATATGTACTATACACAAGGTTTCTGGGAAACCTCTAAACCTCTAAAATTCCTTTTATTACATTTATCTCTGGACAGCCCAAGAATGTGATATTCAAAAACACTGTAAAAGTGATTTTTATTTTAAAATGGTGCTGAGGGTGGAATCCGAGGCTTGGCAAATGCAGGTGTCTACCACTGAGCTACATCCCCAACCACAGGAACAATTTCTTTAAATGTAAAAGAAAAATACTGCCATTTCATCAAGTGAAAAAATTTGAACTGTTAAATATGACTTCGTGATCAAATGTTCTTTCTAGAAAGAAGCACTAATTTACCATTAATGTCTAAGGTTGGAATAAACGCTAAAAAACATTCCTATGTTTTCATTTAAGATTACTAAGTTGGCATTTCAGTTGTGTTCTCAAAGTTTAGTGGCTACTTGATTTTCTCATAGTTAAGTTTACTAGATTTGAATAAGTATAAAAACATCATAAATACAATTTAAAAGCAAGAACTCTCTTAGAATTTATATACAAATTAAGATATTCAATCTATATTACTATATTCGAAAAAATGAGTTTTTTTAAAAAAGGGTAATAAAATTCCAAAATGAAAAAATAACTGATTAGAAATGAAGCTAAAAGAAATTTCAATTAAAAGCTAACTACCTAGGTAAAAACACACATTAAACACTTGGAAGTACAGTGAGCATCTAAGAGCTTAAGTAAGTCCCAGCATACCTGACCACTGACACACATGTCACACAACACCATACACTAATCACGTTTATGATGAAGCCCAGAGGGGCACTGAGTCACCTGCAGATTATCTGTTTAAGAGTTATTTGAAAGAAAAACCAACTGCCCTAAATATATATAAGCTAATATATTATTTCAATTTGCATTTGTCTACTGAAATAATGTTTGAAGAACCAACATTTAACTATCTCTTCTGCTGCACAGAAAAGCATAACAAAAGGAAAGGTTCAAAAATATACCCCAATATTACAGAAAGTTGAGATTTATACTGCATTAATTGATCCCAATATATACTCCACTCACCAAATTACATACATACGTGTGTATGAGTGTTTTACCCAAAAGGCAGATGAGTTATATTCTACCTTAACCACTGAACAAATGAAGATTAACCAAGTGTCTTTACAGTTTTGTAGAATACGTGAATAAACAGGTAGTTCTGCCAACACAGACTCCTCAGAAGAGGAACGGACATAACTAACACAATGTGGGGATATACTAAAAGTGTACACCATTTATTACGTTTGAGAAACCCTTTAAAAGGTGAACATACACTAAATATAATATAAAATATTCCTATGCTTCGAACACAGATAAAAAAGATCGAGTTAGTACAGATTACCTATTATGGAAAATGTATTTGAAAGTTAAAAACTCTGACATGTTTGAAGCCAAAAATGAATTACAACATTTGGAGAATCAGAAACATGTCTTTCCTGAGTTCTAAGTCCTGAAATTAAGATTCTAATTTTCTCATGTGGTTGTTTCAGCTGATTCCATCCAGAGGAAAGTCCCATGTCACTAACTACCAGCTTCTTAATAAGACACACACTTAAAATTAAAAGAGAGAAAATAAACTCATTAACAAGAATGAAAGTGATGTTTTAAATCTTATTTGAATGCACTCTTGTCGCCTCAAACACTGCTGTTACTATACATTTTATCTCACTGTTTATGTTTTAGTTGTCTGCAATTAGGTTCAACGCTATAGAAATGTATTCAGAAAGGTGGTAGTTTTCAAGGAATGGAAACTTTCAAACAGTAAAATTTACTAATTTCTTAAAGTTATTTAAATAAATTATTTTAATCACATAAAAGTAATTACATTATGAATCTAATTGTTAACTTTTTTTAAGGGCTTTCTTCTTTTAATTCTTATTTTTAGAGACAAGGTCTCTGGCCCAGGACCACCATAAGGCCTGGATTTTGTAGTGGTGGCGATCAAACCCCGGGCATAGTTAACTCTAGGCAAGCACTCTATTAACAGAGCTACATTCCCAAACCCATGATTTTTATCATAGCTCTTGAAATATTTGGACACAAGTTAATAATATGAACGTTTTATACTTTTTAATGCTTGGCAAAATTGGTAAGAAAGAATCTACTATGTACGGTTTAAGTAAATGCTACTAAGCAAACTTTTTTTTTTAAGTTTTTATTAGCTCTGAAGGAGGTTCACAGACACATGCAAATTCAGTATGCACAAGCCCACTCCTTGGTCTCCAGGGTTTTTTGTTTTGTTTTGTATTAACTTATTTATTTTATGTACATTGGTGTGAGGGTATCAGATCCCCTAGAACTGGAGTTACAGACAGTTGTGAGCTGCCATATGGGTGCTGGGAATTGAACCCAGGACCTTTGGAAGAGCAGACCCATCAGTGCTCTTAACCGCTGAGCCATCTCTCCAGCCCCATAAGCAAACCTTTTAAATGGTAAGAAAAAATAGCCAGTATAGCTGCTTTGGAAGTTAATGGTAGCTTATTATTTGGGTAAGGACTTTTGTTACAATCTACAGCACAAAGGTTAAAATGAACTTACTTGCTTTGTGCAGTTAGTCCTACTAAAGGCAGTTTAAACTCGCTCCAGAGGCTGGTAGATTGAGCACCAATGTAATAGTCACAGTCTACTAAGAGATCAAGAGACTGTGTTCCTTATTCCTTGCTCCCTGAAAAATAACTTTAAACACTAATCCTTTTTCTTCTGCATGTCTTTAATACAGTAAAGGGGTACTGCCTAAATCCTGAAACTACCAAGGAAAACACACAAAATTAAAATCAAGATTTAATGGTAATTTGAGAACAATACACTAAGGAACAAAAGACGAAATTTATCTTGAAGATATTTAATTTATACCAGCTTGATTATTAGCAAATAGACTCTAGTCAAAACCCAAGAACTTCCTATTTTTTATTATTTTTTATTATTTCTAAATGAGTTGTTATAAAGCTCTGATTGATCTGAAACTCCCTATGTAGATCAGGCTGGTCTCAAACTCACAGAGATCCACAGCCTTAACCTCCTGAGTGCTGGGATTAAAGATGCATGCCACTATGTCCAGCTTCTTCTTCTTCTCTTCCTTTTCTTCTTCTTTTTTTTTAATTCTAATGTGAAATCATTATCAGTTTTTCTATTACGGTCTGATATTTACCTTACAATTAACAAATTATCCAAAGACAAAAGAAAAACTTTTATTATTTAAATACATGGCTTCAACAGCAGGCGTGTTAACCACCCACTCACCGTTGTGGAGTTCTCCTGTGACAGTGCCTTCTCCCTGTGGGCTGCCATCCTGATCTCGCCACTTCCAATCAAGGCCTCTGATAACACGTGCTCCTGGTACCATGTACTTCAGGACCTGGGAGCGCACGAGGCGCCTCTGCCTTCTAAGATTAGCTTCTGCTTCTTTAGCTGCTTTCCCTGTGAAACAAGAATAGAGAAATATAAACCAAGTCACTTTTAATAACCAGTTGTAGACAGTTAGAAAAGTCTCACGTCCTTTCGTTACCTAGCTGGTCTTCACAGACTCCATTTACAGTGCCATAGAGTTCAAATCCAGAGAGTGAGAGGTAGTGTGTCTGCCCACTAGCATTCTTCCCCATCTGTTTAATTCTCACATGTCGCCACCCTTGTTTTTCATCCTTCGCTGGGTCAAGTGGCCAGGTTGCAGTTGACCTGTAAATGCAATAGAAAAAAATGTGTTTTAATATACACTTTAATATACATCTAACATACATTTTAAAAAGAAACAAGTCACATGAGAAAGATACTGTAAGTGAGAAGGTTTACTTACACAATAACAAACTTTAGAAAAAAAAATATATATACCCTTAATTATCACTTAAAATTTTGTTAAAAAAAAAACAAAAACCAGGCATGGTGGTGCATGCCTTTAATCCCAGAACCCAGGAAACAGTGGCAGGTGGATTGCTGTAAGTTCAAGGCCAGCCTGGTCTATATAGTGGGTTCCAGCCCACACAGTGAGACTCTACCTCAAAAAAACAAAATAAAGCAAAACTGATTTTAAAAAAATGGCTAAAGTATTAAATACAAAATTCTAAAAATACTTAATTGAATTTACAATGGCAAATGATTTGATTATGAAAAAGGATAATGCTTAAAAGGAAAAGTACTTTTAAAATGCAATTTCTTTGTAAAATCTTGCCATTTTAAATGTATTAATAAGCTTTAATTTTAAAATTAAAAACCTTTTCCACTAACCTTAATGATAATACTATAACCTTTCATAGGATATCAAATGAGAAAATCAATGTAGAAGAAATAACTTGCCCTGAATCTAATTGTGAAATAATATATAATCTGGCCTTGGGGGTGTAACCCAGCTCAGCTCATACCGAAGTCCTATGTTCAATTCTCAGTACTCCAAATTATTAAATTCATACCCACACATACAAACAAAAAGTTTCATAAAAATATGAAAAATTTCAGTTAACCATAACACTACAAGCAATAACCACTACTGAGCTGTTGAACATATAGACATACTATATGACTACAGAGAGTATTTATAACTTTATTTCCATTCGTGTGCTATACAACTCTCTTAAGTGTTTATACAAATATGCTCAGCTTTTTATCAAAATGCAATCTCCATTTTACAAAAGGAATATTATTCCATTTTTTATTTCTATTTTTATTTTAAACTAATTTAAAAATGTACTTTATTACATCTATACACTATGTGCATGTAGTACCCTCAGAGGTCAGAAGAGGATGCGGATCCCCTGGGACTGGAGTTGCACATTGTTATGAGCTGCCACGTGGGTGCTGGGAAGCAAAACCCAGGTTCTCTGAAGAGTACTCATTGTTCTTAATTGCTGAGCCATCTCTACAGTCCCTATTTGTGCGTGTGCCTGTGTACGTGCATGTGCACATACGAGCACATGTGCAAGGACAGACAGGTAGATGTTAAAGAACAAATTGAGGGAGTTGGCTCTGTCCACCACGTGACTTCTGTGACTCAAACTGAGGCTATCAAGCTAGGCAACAAATATTTACCTTTTCCCACTGAGCCATCTCACTGCCCCCCAATCTGATCTTTCTGACAGTTTCAGTAAAGCCAGTATTTCAAACTTTCAATGTCTAAACTACGAATCAAGTGATTTGTTTTTGTAAGAATATCTTATTTCAATAGTTCAAAAAACAGAGCTCTACAATGCACAATTATAAAATGAACAAGGCTCTTTACTGAATTCCCCAATTTGCAAAGACTCCTCAACTAACCCTGGTTCATTGAGACTGCAGTCATCAACATGGGTATACAAAGAAGTCCAGTTCTGTCCATCTTTGGATACCTGGAAAACCCAATTTCTCAGTGCAGACCTTCCATAGCCACGAGCATGACGAAGTGTATATGCTGATGGTATTACCCAGACACCCAGATCAATGGCAAACCAGGCATTCTTATCATCATTGCTGTGACAATTTAAAGCTGAATTATCACGACTTAGTATGTCTTCCAAGCGACCATATGGCAGATTTCTTCCTTCTGATGATGTTACTACTACGAGTCCATAAGCTGCAGGATTTACCCATTCATATGCAGTTCTACACAAAAAATAAAAATTAAAAATAAAACAAAGAAAAAAAATCAACATTAAGGCAATTTGCATCTGGTCAAATCAGTTCTTATAAACTGAGAAGGGTGGTATACTCTAATCCAGCAGCTGGAAGGAGGATCAAATTCGCCCTAGGCTACACCGCAAGCTGAAGGCCAACCTGGGATATAACCTTAAATTTAACACATAAGAAAAAAATCCCTTAAGTATAAGGAGTGTCTATATACTTTTATATGAGTGTCTAATAACTCTACTCTACTACTTAAGATTTTTTTCCCAGCTAAGCACTGTCAGTTTAGTTTAAATGAAATAACTTACTTTGCATTTGTCCCAATCCAGTAAATGATTCCATTTTCATCAAAATCATGCTGATGTCGAAATATAAAATTTTGGCCTTCTCTTAATTTTCGAACAAAAACAAATGAGGATCGGTCAAAATCATACCACTGCTTTGCTACCTAAATCAAAGTAAATACACAAGACTTTCACCTTGATAACTCTGTTTTAAAGAACATTAAGCCACCCTTCCCAACCTTTTCAAAATCGACTGTATTATAATAAACATTTTTAAAATTATGGCCTACCCAAAAGTTAAACACTTTGAAGACTATACAAAAAAAAAAGTCCCATAACCAAAGAGCTCCACTGTCAGTAACATAGCATGCCTGTGTGTTAAGTTTTTGCAATGTTGAGAACCGCACCCAGGGCTTTACATATGCCAGGAAAACACTATCACTGAGCCACACATTGAGCCAGAGTATTTTTCACGTATTATTTTAATAGAAAAAGACCTTGATTATAAAATGACATCATTATAGTATACAAAAACATTTTTCTATTATCACTAGTCTTCAAATACCTTTAAAGCTATATAATATTCAAATTAAGAGGTAACTGCCATAATTACTTCTCTACTTAAAAAATATAGGTGCAGTGAATCACATCTATAATTGTATTAGTTTTTTAATACAAAATTTAAAAATGGAAATGGTGGTCCACCACCTGCAGTAGGTGGAAGCAGGAGGAGGACCAGGGGTTCAACGCCAACTCAGCTACATACTTAACAAGTTCATGGACAGCCCAGGCTACATGAGACTGTCTCAAAAACAAAAACAAAAAAAAAAATTGTAACAATGAATATTTTTTTTAATTAAAAAAGATTGTGTACTCCTCTAGTAGCTATATTTTTACTGAATGGTACTAAGATTTTGTCTAATACTTCAATATTAGATGAACTTTAATAAACATCTTTATGTTGAAGATATTGATAAGACTGATAAGAGTGTTTTTTACAACATATTTCTAAAATTAGTGCAACTACATTACTGTAACTCTGGATATGTGTTTCTCTGACTTTACTTAAAGGGTTAAAGCAACATAGAGAACATATTCCACAAAGCCTCTGCTAGACAAAAGCTCACCATTTTCAACAGATACTGTTCCAGAGATTCAACGGTAGCTAAGGGCTCCATCTTCAGCATTCTGCCAGTCCGGTCTATCAATGCAGTTTCACCAGGTGCACGTTCCAACCGAAAGCGTAATCTTCTTGTAAGTATCTACACAAAAAAGATCAACATTTTCAGAAAGCATCTTGTTTCTGTTAGAACTGTAAAAATCATTCACAAACATAAACAAAAACAACTGAGATTATTATAAAATATAGTCATAATGGGAAGATAAAGTCAGGTGTGGTGGCATATCTACAATACTGACACTTGGGAGACTGAGGCAAGGGGGTTGCCACAAGTTTGAGGCTAGCCTGTGTGACCTGTAAAACTTGGCCTCTGCCCTTGTGATGTCTGTGGGATCCCCTGGTGCCTGAGGTAGGACCAGGTGCCTGTGGGAGACACTGATGTATGTGGGAAGTCCTGGTGACTTTTGGATGATCAAGTGCCTTTGTGAAGTCCTGGTCCCTGAGGGATGACCTGTTACCTGTGGGTGGCTGTGGTCCCTGTGGGATGTTAGGGGGGGCCTGTGGGATGCCCTTCTGCTTGCAAGGTACCAGGGAGCATGCTCAGTGTCTGGCTTTGGGCAGTGAGGCCCAACTTCATTTGGAACTCTGTCGTGCTTATTCTCAGGCTAGTACAGCCAGGTCAAGGTACACAGTCAGAGCCGCCTTCTGCCTCCAAAGCCCACCATCCATGCTCCTGCCATGTAAGCTTGACTTAATTTTCTGTTTGTTGTTGTTGTTGTTTCCCCATTTCTTTTTGAGGGCACAGGGGTGGGAGGGTGGAACAGGGAGGAATGGGAAGACAGTGTGATTGAGATATATTGTATGAAATTCAAATTATTAATAAAAGTATTATAAAAAAACAAACGGCTCAAAAAAATAAAATAAAAAACAATCAAGGTGTCAGGGCACACCTTTAACCCCAGTACTAAGGAGGCAGAGACAGGTGGAGGATCTCTGTGAACTCACAGCCAGCCTGGTCTATAAAACAAAGCAAGTTCTAGGACAGCTAGGGCTATCAAGAGAAACCTTGCCCTGAAAAGTCCAAAATAAACAAATAAATAAATAAATAGGTAGGTAGGTAGGCAGGTAGATGACAGATAGATGAAAATAAAACAAAAATAAAAAAAGAACACAAGGAATTAGATCAATAAATGTTTCTGAATGGTTTGTAAAAAGGTTAGTGACTGGCAGTGATTATCAAGGAAAAAAAGTTAGCTTGCTAGAATTTCCAAACTTCCAATATGCAACATTTAAGTAAAATTATAAGGTACTTTCACAGGGAAAGCCAGGCGTGGAGGTGCATGCCTTTAACTCCAACACTCGGAGCAGAAGCCAGGGGGATCACTGTAAGTTTGAGGCCAACCTAGTCTACAGAGTGAGTTCCGAGCCAACCAGTGCTACACGGTGAAACCCAGCCTCAAAAATAAATAAACACATAGAAAGATGAACAAATAGATAAATAAACAAATGAAATGCTTTCACAGAAATATATAGATTATAAATCACAAATTACAATTGCTTCTTTAAGTAGCTAATGAACATTTCTTTGAAGCCACAATATGTATGACCTGGGGCTAATGAACCTTTCAGTGAACATTTATTTGCTTGTTTATTTGTGTGTAAGTGCACACTTGCAAAAAAGGAGAACCCATAGGAGTGAATTTTTCTTTCTCTCTTCACCATATGGGTTCTAGGTATCAAAGTCAGGTCATCAAGCTTGGCAGCAAGCACTCACTGGCTGTAAGTTAGGTTGTTTTTGTTTTCTTTTAAAATATTTTATCACATTTTATTTATTTAGCTGGGGGTGGGGCATGTGGCAGTCAGAAACAAACTGAGGGAATCAGTTATTTCCTTTTATCATGTAGGTCCTGGGGAATGGAACTCAGGTCCCAAGCTTGATAGCAAACGCATTTTTACCTGCTAAGTCACCTCTCCATCCTAAAAAGTTGGTTTTAAATGTTAGCTTGCCAGAATTTAGAATCACCTAAGGGGACATCCTCCATTGAGATGTCTAGATCAGGCTAGCCTGTAGACATGCTTACAGGGAATCGAATTAACTGATGTAAGAAGATCCAGCCCATTTGTGGGTAGCGCCACTTCAAGAGTGATGAGAGCTACCTGAAAGAGCAATCAGGCAGCATTTTGATTTGACTCCTAACTGTGATAATGTGATCAGCTGCCTCAAGCTCCTGCTTTGGTGAACTGTAATCTGGAATTGTAAGCCAAGTAACCCCTTCTCGCCTAAGTTGCTTTTGATCAAGGTATTTTATCACAGCAACGGAAGAAATGAAATCAGGATACTGGCCTCTAATAAACTTAAAAATGCAAGATAACTTTCCAACTAATACATTTAGCATGCAAACAATTTCAGCAAACTGCATTCCTACATAATCTTAAATCCTACAGAAGCACTGTCAATGTTTACTTGTACATTTGGCACATTTCCGGCCTTCCGGTCTTTGAAATATACACTAGTTTCTGAAATGAAAAGGTGCATTGGACTGGGGATATAGCTCAGCCAGTAGAAACCCAGCATAGTGGTGCACACCTGTAATCCCAGTACTTAGGAGGAAGGATAGAAGACCAAGAGTTCAAGTTCGTCCTCATCTACATAAGGAGTTCAAGGCCAAACTGGGTTGTGTGAAACCCGGTCTCAAAATCAAACAAACCAATAAACAAAAACACTGAATAAGTACAAAATAGAAGATACCGAGAGGCTGGAGAGATGGCTCAGTCATTAAGAGCACCTGATATACTTCCAGAGGACCAAGATTTGTTTTCACAGATAGCAGCTTACAACCATCTGTAGTTCCAGTTTCAGGGGATCCAGCAACCCCACACACCCCCCCACTGGCTTCTGCAGGCATCAGACATACACATAATGCAAATCAATGCTGACACAATACTCATACACACAAAATAAAAAATGTTAAAAGTCATTGGCACTCATATAATGATTTGAGGAAGTGAATATCTAATCTTTGAGAGTATCCTCCAATTCACTCAGCCATGATAAAGGCTAAAAACAATGGATCAGTGATGAACCTGTGTGAATCCATCTTGTTATAAGAAGCCATTTTGTTGTAAGATTGGAATAAGTTCATTTCTACTTGCTGCAAAATTCAAGCTTGATTGTGCTTTAACCTGTTTCTGGAATTTGACAGGCCCCTCACCCTACGGAGTTTGATATACACCTTGGACACACCCTGATAAGATGTTCTGTCGAATACTTTTGAAATGTTTAGCCAAATTCCTACATGACCAAAATTCCTCGGGAAATTCCATAACCCCTGGAAACCCCCTAGCCTTAGTTTGGGCATTATATAAACTCTACTGTCTATGTTCAATGGCATTTTCCCCAAACCCAGCTCTAGAGAGATGGTCCTATCTGACAGTAAATGAAGCTTGCTTAATTTGACCAAAGACTTTGGGTAACAGTCTTTTTACTCTCATCTGGTGGAATTAACAATCAGTATCTTTGTTTCTATAAATCATCTAACTGAAAGACAAAGTAGTCTTCTACATCTTTTCCAGTATTTTTATAATCACACTGAGATTCCCTGAATGGGAATGTCTTGTAGTCTATGGTTTTAGTATCTATTTGTAACATGAAGTTGGGGAGATGCAAGGGGAGAGACCCAGGAAGGTGACGAGGAAAGTTTGGTCAAAATAAAATGAATTAATGCATAAGAAAAAACTAAAATGTTTTGAAACAGTTTAACATTCCAGGTGTGGTGGCATATGCCTTTAATCTCAGCACTCAGGAGGCAAAAGCAGGCGGGTCTCTGAGTTCGAGACTAGCCTAGTCTACGGAGTGAGTTCTAGGACAGCTAGGGCTACACAGAGGAAACCCTGTCTCAGGAAAAAAAAAAAAAAAAAAAAAGTTTAATTTGAACACATAAAATTGGGGGAGTTCAAGGTCATTCTCAACTAATGTATGCAGTTTGAAAATACTGTCTCATGTTCAACCCAGTCTCAAATTTAAAAAGTTAAAAAAAAAAAAAAAACCCTCCATGTTTGAAATACTTTCACTTTTTCTCTTTTCCCATCTCAACACAGACAGACATCCAAAAGAGAGACCTGATAAGGCTACAGACTAAATGTCTGTGTAAGTAGAACTTGGGAGGGTAATTAGGTCAAGTGGGTAGCACCCTCAGAAATTACATTGGAAATTAGAAAGGGGAGTGAACACGGTGACTTGTGCCTGTAATCCCAGTACTACACAGGCAGAGGCAAGTGGATCTCTTTGAGCTCCAGGCCAGCCAGGACCACACAGTGAGAAACCTTATCTTGAGAGGGGGGGGGGGGCCTACGAGGGGAGGGAAGGGGAGGGGAGATAAAACCTACAGGAGCTTGTCCACTCTCTTTAGCATGTAAACACATGGTTAGAGGAAGCCCCTCATCAGACACTGAATTTGTGGATGCTGTTACGTGCTAGTTTCCAACCTCCAGAACTATGAATGTTAATTACTTACTACTTGTATCTTGGTATTATTTTCTTATAGCGGTCCAATTGAACTAAAACCAGACACAACTTATAATTTTAGGACCTTTTAACTTAATTTTCCAAGCTAAAAACATGTCTTTTCCTACTTATGGTCTATAAAATATAAGTCATTACTTATGTTTATTGAATGTAATATGATTTACATTACAGTAATATGATCAAACAAAATAGATCTAAATAACACTCAAGAGTCACTTAAAAGGTGAATTTAAAAAACCAAATGGGCTAGAGAGATATTTCAAGAGCTAAGAGCACTTGCTGCTCTTAGAGGACTCAGGTTCAGTTGCTAACACCCACATAACAGCTCAAACCATCTGTAATTCCAGTTCCAGAGGATTCGATGCCCTCTTCTGGGCTCCTCTGGCACTTCATACATGCAGTGCATTCACATAAAGGCAAAACATTCATGGATCATACACATAAAATAAATAAATCCTTTAGAAAAAAATCAAGTGGCATTTTAACTAGAATCTTAAAGATTAAGCTGAAAATTTTCAATATAAAAGGAAGCATTTTTAAAAAAAATAAAAATAAAGCATATCTATCATTGTTCCTGAACGCACTTGGTTATGACAGCTGTTTTTCACAGTTACCTGGAGGTTATATGTGGATCCTGGCGTATCATACAAATGGAGAGGTAGTCGTTCAATTGATTCTAGTACAGCTATTAACTTCCGAATTAATGCAACTGCTGGTCTACTGTGAAGACAAAAAATGCTTTTATAAAATTGTATGCAAATATTCATGTAGAAGTCTCAATCATCATCTTCATATAACCCTTTGCTTTCTTCAGTGATGCAAAAACAGCACTAATTTTGTACCAGGAAACTCCCCTTTTCACATTTATTTGTGTATGTGTATATGGCCAATAAAGAGTTCAGACTACAACTTGCAGGCGTTGGTTCTCTCCTCTACCAAGTATATTCCAAGGATTGAACTCAGATCCCATAACCTTAGCAACCTCTGGCAGTCAGAGATCCTCTCCTAACTCAATTTCCTTAATTTATGAATAAAATATTTGGGCTGGAAAAATGGCTCAGTAACTAAGAGCACTTGCTGCTCTTGCAGAGGACCTGAGTTTGGTTCCCAGCACCCACAGCAGGGGTCTGTAACACCTGTAACACCAGCTCCAGCCTACGAGGGTACCTGTGTATATGTGTCTGTGTGTATATATGTGTGTGTGTGTGTGTATGTATATACATATATATGTACATATGTGTATATATATATATACACACACACACATATATATACATACATACACACAAACATACAGACACACATATGTACACAATTTTAAAAAATAAACTTAAATATTTAAATTTTCTAATAAAATTCTCAATTACAGAGTATTCATATTTTTTAATATTTAGATAGCTATAATATTTGTTATGCTTAATATAGTAGTATTTTCTTTTCTTCCTTTTTATTTATTTGGGGAGGTGTGGAGACAAGGTTTCTCGGAACTTGGCTCTGTAGCCTGGGTAAGTCATGAATGCTCAATCCTTCTGTCTCTGCCTCCTTAATGCAAAGATTAACATCATCTTGCCACTACACCTGGCTTAATATAGAAATATTTCAATTAATTGTAATCTACGAAGATTAATATATACTCAGTGAAATGTCACGTATAGAAGAAATTCTATCACATTTAAAAGTAGGAAAAATGGTGCTATGTACCCTCATCAACCCAAAATCCAGGTTAAGCAATTTGCTATTGATGGCCAATCTACTTTTATTTATACACCCAGTAGACCTCATTTTACTGAATTTGAAGAAAATGATAGTGTGCCCTCTCTACAGAGGTTTATATCTGTAGGGATATATAGAACTACATATCCCTACAAAAAAAGAACAATTTCAACTTAATACGAAACATTTAGCCAATGCAAATTTTTTTTCTTCTTCTTCCTTTTTTAATGAAAGGATGGCTAGAATTCTTTATTTAGCTCAGGCTGGTCTTGAATTCACAATCCTCCTGCTACCATTTTCTGAGCAGTATGATTACAGGTGTGTATCACCACCACTTCCAGCTTTTATAACTGTGAAACAGATGCCTACTATGTAGTCCAAGCTTCCCTGAAAAATCATGTAGCTTGACTGTATCGCTTTTGTCTTTTCAAGACAAGGTTTCTCTGTGTAGTCCTGGCTGTCCTGGAACTGGCTCTGTAGAACAGACTGACCTGGAACTCAGAGACCTGAGTGCTGAGATTAAAGGTGTGTGCCACCATGGCCTGCCTGCTGGGCTGAATCTTAAACAGGCGTGTACTTTAAACCAAGTGATCGCCTGAGGTCCTGACAAACATGCTTTACTTTCTTCTATTAGACTAAAATAATATTTTAATTTTCATCACTTATCAAGCTATTTTCCCTTTGTGTATATATTCCCTTTGTGTGTATAAACACACTTATTTAAAGAAAATATAAAAGCATGCAAATACTACAAGTATCAAAGTAAAAGAAATTTGGCATTTATTTTTGTGTGGGTGCTGGGTACTAAACCTAAAGTTCTGCATATGATGAACAGGCTTGCGTGTATCCCCAGTCTCTGGAGTTTACCTTTCTTCATCTTCGCTTTCACTAAAGGCTGTTCTGAAGACATTTATTCTTTCTACAAGTTGACTACAATCTTGCTTCATATCCAAATCTATGCTCTAAAGAAAAACAAAAAGTGGGTAACATAAAAGCATGTTTATAGACTTTACTGCAATTTATCAGAAGCTTATAAAGACATGAATATTTTAATATTATTAATATAATTTCAGTAAAATTATCACTCATTCAATCTTTTAATAAAAAAAAAATTTTCCTGTGTGATCAGTAGGCAGTGATTGACATGCAGGTGTTTCTCTTCACTAATGTCATAAGGTAGTCACCAATCATGCTGGTTTATTAACAGCGTTTCCCAAAGCAGGCACAGTGATTTTAGACTGTATGAGAATCAGTAATTTTCCATATTCACTGAACTACTTCAATGAGATTAAGGGGAAAAAAAATCAAAGCCATGGCTTCATAGATATTAATATGTGATATATTATCAACTATAACTATAATTTCAGTAAATGAAAATAAACACAAATGGTAAACTTTATGAATATGAGACCCACTGAAGTTAAAGACTTTAGGAAAATTTAAGCTTTATCACTAAATATAAAATATAAGAGCCGAGGCAGGTGGATATCTGAGTTCAAAGACAGCCTGGTCTATGGAGCAAGTTCCAGGACAGCCAGGACAACACAGAGAAACACTGTTTTGAAAAAAAACAAGGAAGAAAAGAAAGGAAAGGGAAGGGGAGGGGAGGGGAAGGGAGGGGGGAAAAGGAGGGAGGAAAGGGAGAGGAAGGGAAGGGAGGGAAAAGGAAGGAGAGGGGAGGGGAGGGGAAGGGAGGGGGAAAGGGAGAGGAAGGGAAGGGGAGGGGAGGGGAGGGGAGGGGAGGGGAGGGGGGAGGGGAGGGGAGGGGAGGGGAGGGGAGGGGAGGGGAGGGGAGGAATCAAGCACAGATGAATGAGGCTGGAGATAAGGCCTAACAGTTGAGAGGCTGGCTGCTCTTCCAGGGGACCAAGAATCTATTCCCAGCACTCACATGGCAGCTCTGCCTATAACTTCAGTACCAGGGGATCCAATGCCCTCTTCTGGCCTGCATGGGCACTGCATGCATGTGGTGTTCATACATGCAGGTAAAACACCCATACACATAAAATAATAAAAAAGAAATTACTAGCACTGTTTTACAAAGTAACTTCATGCATGTGATTTAGGTCCTTAAGACACTCTATTTCATGTAACCACTGAGGAAATAAGAGCACTGAATAATGTTAATGCTTAAGCTAGTGTTTTTTCGATGAGAACTTTACTAAAATAAAACTGGAGAACAAAAAGCCTTAATTATTTCATTCTATTGCCTTAATGTAACGATGTAATTTAAAGGCAGAGTAATTAGAAATATTAACATTTACTTAGCTTTAAAATATTTCTTGAGTAACAATACTTAAAATCAATCTACCAGAAGTATAGCCACAAATACTTTTTGAACCTTTATTATGCCTTTGTTTTCTAGTGCTAAAAAACTTACATTGTTTAAAACAGTGAGAAGTGCTTGGACTAAACCACTACTGCACATTTCATATGGTGAAATTGTGTTCTCATCCTTCAGAAGCACAATTAGGTTTTCTAAAGCTGTCTTCATTAAATCTCGCCAAGTGTTTTCACCTTCAATACACTGAAAAAAAAATTTGAGACAATGTAAAAACACACAGCCCTTAAGAAAATAACATATAACACCAATTACCATGAAAATCTATTAAATATTACACTAGAATAAAAGTTTAAACTACTAAAACAAATGATCTCTAATAGGCCAGCATTTTTTTGTTAAAAAAAAACAAAAAACATTAAATACTTAGGCTTTTTAGGAGTTTTTCTTTTTTTTTAAAAAAAAAAAATTAATTATGTTGGGGGTGGTTATGTGCACACGTACTGGGGCATGTAGACGCCTGGGGTATCAAATGCCCCCAGAGCTGGAATTACAGGTGGCTGTGAGCCACCAAATTTGTGTACTAGGAACCAAACCCAGAGAAAGGGGGGGGGGGGGGGGGAGAGAGAGACCTAAATCCACAGTTCTCAACCTGTGGGTCTTGACCCCTTCAGGGAGGTCAAACGATCTTTTTACAGGTGTTGCCTAAGGCCATCCACATATCAAATATTTACATTACAAAATTACAAGTTATGACGCAAAATTGCAGCTAAGAAGTAGCAACAAAAATAATTTTATGGTTGGGGGTCACCACCACCACATGAGGAACTGTATTCAAGGGTCACAGCATTAGGAAGGTTGAGAACCACTGATCTATATGGTGACTCACAACATCCATAACTCCAGTTCTAAGGGATCCATGACCACTTCTGAACTCTACTGGAATGTGCATACAGGTAGATACTCATACACATGAAATAAAAATGTTTTAAAAATTTAAACACAAAAATTGCTTTGCCTCATAAGACCATATAAGAACAAATTTGGTTTGTGGGCTATAATTTCCAGACTCTTACTTATTACCCAGAACATAAAAGATATGGAATGAGAAGGAGGAGGGAGAGAATAGAAGGTAACACAAAGTAAAATTCATTGTTCATCTCAAAATCAAGAGACTGAGACCGAGCCACATACTTATAAGCCCCAGCATGTGAGAGGCTAAGGGGAGATTATGAATTCAAGACCCTTATGAGTACTTGGGAGCCAGTGGCCAGAGGAGTTCCTAAAGTTTGAAGCCAGCCAAGGCTACATAGCAAGACTTTGCCTCAAAAAGATAAAAAAGCAGGGCTATGGAGAGTCAATGGTTTAATAGCACTTGCTACTCTTGCAGAGGACCCTGGTTCAGCTCCCAGCATCCCCATGGTGGCTCACAACCTTCAGTAATGATAGATGCAGGTTTACTGATGCCTTATCCTGCCACTGTGGGCACCAAACACACATGTGGTGCACAGACATATACATATAGGCAAAATACTCACACACATATATAAAAAAAAAAAAAAATCACACACATTAAAAAAAAAAAAAAAACTTGACATACTTGTCTATTTGTATGAAGTTCCCAAGATGACTCTAACTGAGTTGCTATATTTCTGAGTGTCACCACTACTCCACGAGGCATGCTTTCAACAGCTTTAAAGTGGTCATCATATAAATCTCGAGCCATAGTTCGTACCTATCAAAATAAGCAAAGGAATTATAAATTTCACTACAACTTTACCAGCTCTTCCTCTCTTTCTCTCTCTCACACACATACACACACAAACAAAAACACACACATATGCATCCACACACCTGCACACAAACCTTTAGGAAGTAAGACTTTTGAGGCTGTGGAAATAGCTCAGCAGTCTGCCTAACATGAACACACAAAACTCAGTCTCCACCCCCATAAAAGTATAACAAAAAAGAAGTGAGACTTTTGTCCCATATCAACTTCCACATTGTATTATTCCAACTCACAGGTTCTGACTGCGGAACTTTAATAGATTTAAAATGTTTACTAAAATAACTCTTTAAAATGCCCAACAGTGCCCTTTTGCTTAAAAATAAAAGTAACTAGTTCATGGTTTATCAATTAAAAATACAAGGAACACCACTGCTCCCGCAAAGAGGGTAAATCAAACCACTTACAATTCTAACAACCAAAACTTACCCTTTTAACATTCTGGGATATAAAAGGTTTTAAAAATTACTCACATATCATATACATTACACTTATGAATTTATAGATTTTACCATGAGAAGGGTGCTCTGACTGCCAGTTGGACATTAATATTTAATATTGAAGTTAAAATGAAAGTACCCGCGAGAACAGTCTATACTAAGTCTGAGAAATTTTAGTACATAACACTATTCACAAATGTTACACTGTTGAACATTTTTGCAGATTATGTAAATTATTTTAATGAAACAAATATTCATTTGTATAATTAACTAATGCAAATTTAGAGTTTCTCTAATTTGATTTTAATTATAACTCTAATGTAACAGAAAATAAAATATCCTTCAAGTACTTAAGGGGCTGGAAAGATGAGTCAGAGATTAAGATCTGCTGTTGCAGAGGACCTGTGTTTGGTTCCCAGCACCCACACTGCGTGGCTCCACCTGTAATTCCTTCCATCTCCAAGGGATCTGATGCCCTCTTCTGGCCTCCATGAGCATCCACACACAGGTAGTGTACACACACACACACAACAATAAACCCTTTCTTTCTTTCTTTTTTTTTTCTGAAACAGGGTTTTTTGTTTTTGTTTTTTGTTTGTTTTGTGTGTGGCCCTGGCTCTCTTAGAACTAGCTTTGTAGACCAGGCTGGTCTGGGATTAAAAGTGTGTGCCAACACACCAGGTTTAAATCTTTCTTTAAAAGTACATAATATGGGGCTGGAGAGATGGTTCTGCAGTTAAGATTAAGAGCACTGGCTGCTCTTCCAGAGGACCTGGGTTCAATCTCCAGCACCCACATGGCAGCTCACAACTGTCTGTAACTTTAATTCCAGGGGATCGTAAAATAAGCTTAAATAAAATTTTTTTAAAAGTATGTAATAGTACCTTTCCATTCTATTTAGTATAGCTTTCTACATTAAAACATAGCAAAGTCTATTATAAACAGTATTAATGAATAAATCTGAGATTAAAACTAATAGTTAAAATTACTTTTGCCTAATACACTTATATTTTTTATTACTAATTTTTTTTTAATTGGTTTTCCAAGACAGGGTTTCTTTGTGTAGCCTGGTGAATGGCCTGGAACTCACTCTGTAGACCAGGCTGGCCTCAAGCTCACAGAGAACCACCTGTCTCTGCCTCCCAAGTGCTGGCATTAAAGGCACATACCACCACCATCAGATAAAATATATTTCGAAACTCACTGCTATTATCTGTGAAAGAATAGCCAATTGGTTTCTGACTTGACTGTAGAATTTTATTGTTAGTTGTATTAAAAATAATGTTTTGTGCACTGTTGGAAAAAAGGATGCATAGGCCTTGGCATTTTGTATTGTCTGCAGGAGGTATTGGATTTCTGTGGGGGATGTTTGATTGCTTATGATCTGCACTTGAGGAGTTCTGTGTAAATAAAACACCTGAGCTCAGATGCTTGAAGTTCCACTGTCAAGGATGGTGCTCCCCATGATAGTGGTTCTCTCTGCTGAGGTCTGGCATGGTTTGCAGTTATCAGAATGCCTCCGTGTCTTCCATGCTGGGCTGCTACAGCAGCCTAACTACTACACTTGTCAACTTCAAATCAAGGCACTGTGGCTGATATAATCCCAGCAATCAGGAAGCCAAGGCACAAGAACTGCCAAGAGTTCAAGGATGTGATAGAGTAGGTCTTGTCTCAAAAAAGCAAAACAAAGAAAAAGCTCTATATGACACTCCTAAGTTCATCTAAATCAGCCATTAAATCAAGCACTAAAATTATCAGAATCCAGAACCAAGCAGTTAAGTTGCACCATCATGAAGCATTAAATCAGGATTGTGAAGTAAAATGGTCATCTTTTAGCTTATTATTTAGTGTAAGTGTACATGCATGCACCATGGAGCTCGTATGGGGACAACTCATGGGACGTGGTACTTTCCTTAGCATTTGAGTTTCCTGGATCAAACTGAGGTTGTCAGGTTTGATGGCAAATACCCTTACCCACTGAACCACCACACTGGCCCATAAAATTAGAAATATTTTAAAAACTAAAATGTCAATCTTTCTCATTAGTTTCAATTTTCATTGGTTTTAATGTTGGTGTAGATATACAAACTAAACATAATATTGTGCAAAATAATTAACAAAGGGAAAAAGCATAACAAAATGTTCTATTTGGGAAGCTTAGATGTTCGCTCTTTCCAATGCCCATCAACTATGACTGAAACGTTATCAGTCGGCATAAAGAAAGGAGGGAAGCACACAGCACAGATACCTTTTGCTTCGTTTTTTCCAGCTTGGATTTTAATTTTCTGCCTCTTTTGCCAGTCCAGCCAGTCACAAATTCTGAGCCTGAGAGGAAGGGGACAGCAAACAATGACAAAGAACATTTCACAGACTACATTTTATTACACTCCAACATACGCACTTATTCTTACCTGCAGAACCAGCACAGCCACATACTTACCCAGAGATGTTTCTGCAGTAAATGAATGTTTAGTTCCTCTATTAGATTCAAATACAAAACCAGGCAAATCTTCTTTTAGTATTGTAGCTTGCTGACCATCTGAGTTATGAATAGCAATTTCTCCTTCTTTCAAACATGTTAATGACCAGTTCCCTACAGTAAGTTTTGTGGGTCCTGGTGCTGACAGGATAGGTTGACTTGAAGTAGATGGCTTTACTTGGCCTCGGGCTCTTTGCAACTTCTCTAAGAATTCACTTCTGCTTTCTATAAAGACAAAATACCTGTTTTAAAAAAAAAATCTACTCTTTCAAATATACTAGCTTATTGAAATGTAACTTTTATAAAGTAAGAATTAGTAGAGCTTTATTCTTCAGTATCCTCTTACTCATCTGACCTATGTAGGTTCAGGCTTAAAGCAACTCTACAGATCTCTCTGTCTCTCTCTCAACTCCAAATGAAGCTTCAGAGAAAAGATATGAGACATCAATATACCCATTCAATTTACCATTTCATAACAAAAGAAAGCTTTATCTAACATACAAGATGTATGTAGATGTATAGAGTTGCTCCTTGGCACATAAAATAAAAAAGGCATTCGTCAAATATTTCTATAACACACACAATCTTGCTGGGTTTTTTGGTTTTGTTTTGTTTTGTTTTAAGCATGGCTTTTAGATAGCCCAGGCTGTCCTCTAACTCACTATGTAGCTGAGAATGATGTTGAACACACAAACATCTTGCCTCCAACTCCCAAATGCTGGAATTACAAACATATACTACAATGTCTAGCTACAGTACAGTAATTTTCTCTATTAATTTTTTCCCAACAATAATGGCAAAATTTGGAGCCATAAAACCAAAATGTAGAAGCTAAGAAAATACTTTAATTGAAACAAAGTATTACCTGAACTATCCGATCCACCTTCAGGACTACCACTTGAATACATGGTGGCAAGTTTTCCATCCAAGATAAATCTGAACCATCCATTACTGCCATTAGATAATTCCAAAGCTGCAGCATCACTCCAAATATATAAGCAGTCCCTTCCTCTTATTATGGACCAGTCTCTCCAATGATACGGTTTACCTTGCTGCAATTCTTTAGCATCTTCCTGTGGTTCATCTTCCTAAATGTGCAGAATGATTCAATGAAATGTAGGAAAGAATTTCATTTCAAATATTTACAAGTATTTTAAAAACATGAATACGAACCATATTTATTATTAAAACACCTAAAACATACTATTCAGTTGGTTATAGTTCAATATCTATTATAATCAATTAATTACATATTAACTAAATCTAAAATAGTATCTTAAAATAATTAATAATCATGTAAATTATATCATATCCAGGTACAATGGTAAAGTTCAATGGATTAGAGCTTTGTGTTACACTCTGGGGCACTGGTAAAATCATTACATCTCCACTCTGCTGATCCAAAGTGGAAGTGTAAATGCAATTCATGGTATACCAACTATGTGATATAACACAAACACTACAGAAGTTTTTTGAGAAAAAAAAGAAAGTGCCTTGAATAAAGAAAATGTGATATATGTACACACCAGTGTATTACTCAGCTATTAAAATAAAAAAGGATGAAATCCTGTATTGCAACAATGTAGAAAGTGCCAGAGGGTGGACTATAGTAAGTGAAATAAGTCTGACACGGAAAAGATTAATGCCACATGCTCTCACTCCTGTGCAAGTTAAAATAGTGTGTATCTCTTGGAAGAAAAGAATAAAATAGTGGCCTCTAGAGGACAGAAAGGGGTTAGGAGGACTGGGAACACTGTGCAGTTGGATAATGGGTACCAAAATACAGGAAGTTCTAATTGTCTACAGCACAGCAGGGTGGCCACAGTCTATAGCAGTTTACTAGAATTACAGGAGGAGTCAAAGGACCCCAATATACACAAGTGCCCGATGCTTGAGGTAGAAATGCCAATCATCCTGATTTGATCATCACACATTCATATATTAATCATCTTTATCATGCTGTATCCAACAAAGTATAATTATGTGCCAGGTAAATATTAAAAATGAACAAAAGTCAATTCCGAGTCCAGCTCTTAAGTAAATCAAATATACTATTTCTGACAAAGGGTCTCATGTAGCCCAGATTGGCCGCAAATTCTAGGAAGCCAAGGATGACCATAAACTCCTGGCTTAGGGGGGGAAAAAAAAAAATTTTTTTTTTTTTTTAAAGAACTGAAATAAAATTAACCTGCAACCACTTTTTAGCATAGTTTAGGAGCCTTTTTTTTTTTTTTTTAACATTTGAAAAATGATAAGAGGGCTGGTGAAATGGCTCAGCAGGTGAAGGTTCTTGTTGGCAAGCCTGACAGCCTGAGTTCAATCCCTGGACCACAGGAGGTGGTAGGAGAGAATCAAATTATCCTTTGCCCTCCACACATTAGTGTTCACATAGAAATACACACACTGTACATGTACAATAAATATAATATAAAAAACTAAAAATTGATAATATTGTCAGATACGTGACACGTGCCTAGAATCTCACCCTTGAGAGACAGAAGCAGAAAGATCCTAAGTTTAAAGACAGCCTATATTACACAGGAATTCAAAGGCAGCCTGAGCTACATATTGAGATGCTCTGTCAAGAAACCAAGGGCTGAGGGCCAATGAGTTGGCTCAGTGGGTAAAAGCACTTGCTGCCAAGCCTGACACCCTGAGTTCAATCCCTGAGCCCACATGGTGGAAGACAGAATTGGAGGGCTGAGCATGCAGCTTGGTGGCAGAACACTGCTGTGGTAGTTTCAGAACCCAACACCTTGACTTCTTAAGCACAGTTTTGGTAGAGTACCTGGACACGAGATCACATCCTGATTAGTTAGCTTGTAGAAAGATAATTAGTTCTGCTACTAGAGATGGAAAGAAGTGCCTGGAATAGGCAGAAAAGGTCCCACCAAGAAAGAGGCAGTATGGCATCTGGGAGGCACTGGTTAACTCAGTCCTTTCTGTGTGCCAGCTGGCCTACACAAACTCATAGTTTCTCCATATGCCAACGCTTCTAATCCTACCAACAACCCAGGAGGGAAGCACTACTATTATTTCCAGTGCAGAGGAGACTTACTTAAGATCACAAAGTTAGTAAGCAGTGGAGCCAACAGTCAAGCTCTGTTTTTCTCTAAATTATTACATTCTGCTCGTTCTGCACACTAAGCCAGTGCTTGGTTTAACCTGGGAAATTTGATTTAAACCACTTTTCAGGAGGCAAACAGAAATCTTTTTGTCTAATATTACCCCAACATTTGTTTGTGTGAGGTGCACAGATGCCTTTTAATTTAAGAAGGGTGCAGCCATCCTGAGACATCAATTTCATTCCTACTTCTCCATGCAGTGGTTTGTTTGATGCTTCCCAGGAACACTGAGGAAAGAGTAGGAACTGCAGGTGCAGCTCAGGCCCTGGGTTGTCCAGGGGTAGGGGCAGCAAGCATAGTCACCAAAAAATGAGGATTATGAATTTCTCTAAACCTAAGGATTTCTATGGGGCTGGAAAGATAGCTCAGGAAAACGCTTGCCACACAAACGAGAGAAACTGAATTTGACCCCCAACACTCATGTAAGATTCTGGGTATGATAATGCGTGCTTATAGTCCTAACACTGGACAGGTGAAGACATCACTGGCCTGCCAATCTAGCCTTAACAGTGACAGCCCCGGGTTCCTGTAAGAAACCCTGCCTTGAAAAGCCAAGGCAGGGTGGGCAAGAAGGTTCAGCAGGTAAATGCTAGTGTTGTACAAGCCTGCTGACCTGAGTTCAATCTCCAAAACTCACATAAAAGTGCAAAGAGAACAAACTATGAAGTTGTCCTCTGACCCCACACATACACTGTCACACACATTCCCCGCCACCACACACATGCACCAATAATAAATTATTTTTAAGTTAGAAAAAAGAAAAATAAAGTGGATGCTCCTGGTAAGAACTTGAGGTTGACCTCTAGCCTCCCCCACATGTGCATGTGTGCCCGCACATACAACACACATTTTCTGCTACAAATCATAGTAAACTAGTAAGAGCCAAGCCTTTCAAATCCATTGTGTCCATGGTGAACAACTTAACAATAGGCAAGATATACGGAGCGAAGGGGGGAGTGTTTCATGTGGATAACAGATAAAACAATACTTCATGAAATTTCAAGAAATGAAAAGGAAGGTCAGCTCCTCAGGCAGAGATAATTTTCTGGCTTAGGATCATAAAAGGTACATACAAAATCCAACCATGTGATCTGAGAAAGTAGAGATGAGAGTTTGAAGTGTTTAACCCAACTGGACCACATAGAGACAGAATCCAGGTTCAGGAGCTAAGAGGCAAAAGGTCTACAAAAAAACATGCAATGTGGTTTCCTCTGAGTACTGGACCATTTATGAACAGGGTGACAGTCTATAAGACTTAGCAAGAATGACTGCAAAGGTGTTAAGCTGAAAAATTCCCAGAGATCAAACAAGGTGCCAAGTTATAAGGTATCCTGAACAGCCATAACAATTGTCAAAGATCCAGAAGTCAGTAAATATTTCAAAGAAATTAAACTTTCGGGGTAACAGGGGGAAACTTCCCCAGAGTGAAAGACATTCGAGAGCAGTGGTTCTCAACCTTCCTAATGCTGCGACCCTTTAATACAGTTCCTCGTGTTGTGGTGACCCCCAACCATAAAATTATTTTTGTTGCTACAATTTTGCTACTGTTATGAATTGTAATATAAATATCTGATACGCAGGACGGTCTTATGCAACACCTGTGAAAAGGTCGTTTGACCCCCCAAAGGGGTTGCGACCTACAGGGTGAGAACCACTGCTTTAGAGCTACCCTAAAAAAGACTAAAAGCGGTCCTGAAAGAAACTTGATTTGTTCTAACAAAAAAGCTTACATATTGCTTTAGAGAAATCATGAAACCCAGTACTCAAGAAGATAGTATTTACAGTGTGCAATATTCAATAAAAAATTACTAAACAAATGCTGTATGTGGTGTATACCTTTAATCCCAGCACTTGGGAAGTGAAGGCAGACAGGCTTCTAAGTTTGAAGCCAGCCTGGTCTACGTAGTGGGTTTTAGGCTTGACAGGATTGTATAGTGAGACCCTGTCTTATAAAAATAAACAAACAAAAAACAAACAAGCAAAAAACTAAAAAGCACCTAAACAAAGAAGCATAAAAATAAGATCCATAATAAGGATAAAAGTTGGTGAACAGAAAGAAACTTGGAAATAAAAATTTACAGAACTATGAAACATGGAGATTAAAGCAAGTACTACAAATGTTTTCATAGTTTAAAGAGGGGGGCTAGAGAGGCAGCTCAGTGGTGAAGAGTACTCACTGCTCTTGCAGAGGACCTAGGTTAGGTTCCTAGCATCCACACAATAGCTTACAACCATCCAAATACTGTTCCAAGGGATCCAGCACCCTCTTCTGATCTCCAAAGATACCAGGTACACATAAAGAGCACATACCTGCATGCACACAAATACTCACACACATAAAATAAAAATTTCAAAGTCTTTTTTAAAAAGAAGGGTTTAAAGACAATATCAACACTATGAAAAACTGAAAGGAAAAGATGAGAAATATAGGGCCAGTGAAGAGATGGTTCAGCAAGTAAAGGTCCCTGCCACCAAGTCTGACAACCTGAGTCCAAGCCCTAGTTCCTACAAGAAACTGATTCCTGAATGTCTTCCGTACTCCACTCAAATTCTGTAGCACACAATTCCACACACATACAATCACAAAATAAATAATGTAATTTCAAAAGTTCTTAAGATAAAAAATATAATACATAAGATGAATAACTCAGTAGATATGACCAGTGGAGGCTGGAAAGAAAGAGTCAATCAAGCATAAAGCAAAATTTAAAAAAAAAAAAAGAAGAAGAAGAGAAGAACACCTTATGTGTACTTCTTACACCTTATAGAACACGTTAAGAACACCTTATAAGAACTCCAACTTGAGCAAAAAAGAAGGAAACAAGTAAAATATTTAAAGTATTAACAGTCAATAATTTTTCCAATTTTAACCAAAACTAGAAGAGTATAAATAATAAAGAGCATCAAGAAGAAATAGATTCTGCCTCAATAAATAAACAGAACCATGGGAAAAGGCACAGAAGTACATGCATGCTCATGACAAACACAAGTCATAGCAAACTGAAACAATTAGCCTAGGATAAGGTAGATTTTAACCCTTCAGTCAAAGGCAAAAATCACCAACAAATACTGAAACTAGAATATAGTTACATAAGAAAAAGTATAGTCATTCTCCAACTACCGCCTTACAAATTGCTTAACTTATTAATTTCGGAAGGAAACAGAGTAACATTAACAGCCAGACACAGTAGGTCACACCTTGTACTTCAGAAACTGAGGGAGGAGTACTGACTTCAAAGTCAGCCTGTGCTACAAATTAAATCCCGGGTCAGGACTAGAGTGAGAGTCTGTCTCAAAAAGAAAAATTATACCAGAGACATTCAAAGAAATGTAATCAAGTGATCCCAGTCATCATGCAGACGTTACCATGTGCCTCCTTAGGAAGTTCATTGCCCATGAAGAACTCAGCATCACTTCTGTACTAACCCTACTAAAATGTGAAGCCTGAATTGCACCACCAAGAAACAGGACCCAAATGCAAAATGAAGCTCTTAGTCCAACTAATTGATTTACCCTCCTCAGAAACATCAAGGCACATGTGGAAAAAGGAAAAGGTGACAAACCTGTAAGGTTCTCAAGGACTTGGGAACTAAACACAGTGTGTGCTATTTCAAAAACTATCTAAAATAAAATAAAGCACACTTTCTCTATGTCTTCTGATTGCCAGTGAACTTTATTCCTAACACATAGTGGAAAGTTACTGTATAAATGACACAGTAATAACTTTTTTTTTTAATGGAATGATACAGTATATGATTAACAGAGAATTTAGCTTGTTAATTCTGGTTTGTAGCCATAAGAAGTGCCATATCAATCCTTGGGATACCTTTTTTTTTTTTCTTTCCTTCCTCTGGGGTGGAGACACTGCTACTAAGGACAAGAGCAAAATGTGAACACTGTCTTTCTATTAAATATTAGTTGTATACAATGATATATGTATATACTATTATATGTATATTTAAATATATATGTATGTATATACGTGTGTGTATACATACACACACACACGCACACACAAATATATATTTTTTCGATGGCTGGAGATCCAACTACATACCTCAAACACACTAGGCAAGCGCTATACCACTGAGCTATATCCCTGGCCCACATTGAGACAATCCACGCTGAGACAATGTAAGAGATTGTGCTGGGGTGTTTTTGGTAGAGTATTTAGGTATAAATGGGAATGCTGTGTGTAGTTTAATCTCAAATAATATTTTTCAAATGTATATGCATAGGCTGGCTGCGGTAGTTTGTGCCTCTAATGTCAGTACTTAGGAGGCAGAGTTCAGGTTCACCCTGGACTAAGAAGGGAATTGGAGGCCCTGTCTCCAAAAGAATGTATACACACATAAGTATCTATGAGAATGATAAAGCAAATGGAACAAGATGGTAACCACTAGTGAATTGACAGGAGTTCTGATACTCTTTAACTACATCTGGAAGCTTGCTCTACATTTAAAATTTTATCAAAAAACTATAAAAAGTACATATGTAGTACCATTTTATATTGCAATTATTTTGTCAAAAACCATCCTAAGTAAAATATTATTTCCTTAAAACAAACCCTGCTCCCAATATTACAATTAGGACCACTCACTTTTTCTGGTTTTGATTCCTCTTCATTCTCATCATCAGAAGAAGGACCTGCCAAAGCTGACACTTTGCTAATTACACCAAGTCTGGCTAGCTGATCCAAAAAAATATCACCACCTTTATCTACTAAATCCCTTATGATCTGCAAAGCTAGCAAGTGGCCATCATCATCATCCTGGAGAGGAAAAAAGGAACACATGAGAGAATGAAGTCAAGGGAAACGGAGTAAAATACCTTCGGCCGCCCAGGACTGACAGTTCAGTAATCTGAACAACAGAACGTTTCACTTCTCATACTGACTTCTCTCCAAATGAATTACAGCTACAAGAACCTCAAGAGGAGACACAAACCTCTTGATCAAGGACGGTTGCAGTGATTTCCACTAGTGTTGTGGGCAAATTGTGACCAACATCAGAATCACAAACTTCTTTTAACAGTGCTTCGGAGCAAAAATGAATCATTTTTCGGATTAGAGCAAGACTGGCTTTCCTTAAGAAGAGAAAAAAGAATTTTAAGAAACCCAAAAGCTGAAATTAGATAAATATTCAGCTATGCATTACTAAAAAATGTCAATTTTATAACTACTAATAAAAAACATATACTTAATAAAAATACCAAATGGCCTGTTAAAACACATGAAAATACAAGAAAACTATTGTTCTACGACCCATTACAATTCATTTAACTGTGATATAATGAACATCTAACAGTATCCTAGGTACTAAGCTGTAGGTATCACTGCCCTTGAGGTGACTAGACAGAAGGCTGAGTGTCAGGACATGGCTCCCGCATCGCCAAGTGGCCCCCACTGCCTCTTGCTGCATTTTCCTTTTGTGACACCAAGTGGTTTAGCACTGAGTTACACCCCAGCCTTCCTGTCTAGCTGAATCCCCAACATTCCATTTCCTGTAATAAAACCTATTTTATTACAAACTTAATTACAAAGAAAGTGATGGAAAGTGGAGGGAAAACTATTTTAATGGGATAAATCAAAGATTATTACAATTTTGAAAAATTACTTAGTAGTCTTAGATATGATATATTTGAAGAACAGTATGAGATTGTGTTTCCTGTTCTGTCCGTCCGTATATCTGTCCATCTGTCTGTTTCACAAATGCATGCACACGCACACACACTGACCCATCATTATGAGACAGGAATTCTTTCACATATTTTAAAACAACACAACTCTTTTAAACCACACAACAAACCACATGAAGTAGGTTTCATTATCTCGGTTTTACAGTGAAAGTCTAAGAACAGAGATAACAAATCAGTCTGAACTCACTTATCCCTATCAGTGTATTACATTTTTATAAATATATATAAATAATTTATACTTAGAAACTTCATATGTAATACTACTTTATATGTTAAGTTCACCTAAAAGAATTTTTTATTATATTAAAAATAACATCATTTTGGAGAAAACTTTTTTTCACTAATACAGAGATTTACATCTAACAACATTTTGTTGTTGTTGTTGTTGTTCTTGTTTTCCAAGACTGGGTGTCTCTGTTACAACTCTGCCTGTCCTGGAACTTACTCTGTAAGGCAGGCTGGCCTCGAACTCAGAGATATCATCCTGCCTCTGCCTCAAGAGTGCTGGGATTAAAGGCGTGTGCCACTACTGCCCAGCATAATTTGTATTCTTACTATATTTTTTAAACATTAAATATTAGGTTCTTCTGAAATTGAGATATAATCATACCAGTATAATTTAAGCATAGTATTAATAGTTACCTTATTGAAGGCAACATAGTTTGCTGAAATGTTTGTGCAAACACAGGCAATAACCTCTTCAAGTATATTGGTGCCATTTCTGGATCTCCTTTGGGTTCATTACATTCTTCTTCATCTTTGTTTGTATCTTTCTTTTTCTTGTCATCCCCTTTATTAACTGGACACATCCAATCACCTACAAAGTATTATTTTTAAAAATTATTTTGAAATATAATTTCCTTCAAGGAAAAAAATGTTATTATATACTCACTTCAAACTACAATTACCTAAGGAATGGAGTTCAATTCTCACTTCTAAAACGTTCCAATCATTCTATTTACCCAGCTTCCAATTATTCTTTATATGACAAACCCAAATTCCTTTAAGATGAGATTTTTTTTTTCATTCTGGACTTATATATCCAGTCCCAAGAATTAGAGAAGGAGCCAGAGAGATGGCTCAGTGCTGAAGGGCATGCATTGCTCTTCCACAGGACCTGACTTCCGTTCCCAGGACTCACGGCAGGCAGCTCACAACAGCCTACACAACTTTAACTCCAGGGGATCTGATTTCTGGCCTCCCCAGGCACACACACATTCACATAATATAAAAATAACAGTAAAATAAAATCTTTTTTCTAAGAGCATAGTAAAGTAAGATGAAGTTTATCCATTGCCTACACACACATGTACACAGACTTCTAAAAATGGTTCATTTATATAATGTCAGCATGTCTGTGGAAGTTAAACAGCAAGTCCAAATAGCCTAACAGGAAGGACCATGTAGCTCACCTGGAGACTGAAGAATGGCTACTACTTCACTGTGGCCTCTTTCTCGAGCTTTATCCAGTGGTGTTTTCCCATCTTCATCTCTTAGATCTGGATTTGCACCATGCCGTAAGAGAGTCTTATGAAGAAAAGCATTTAATTTAAATGCAACATTTCTGATATCATTCATCTATAAAATTTAAAGGTTTTCAGGAACTCGAGAGATGGCAGAGCAGTTAAGAGCACTTACTGCTCTTGCAGAGGACCTGGGTGAGGTTCTCACAAACACTTGTAATTCTAGGTGCAGGGGGTCTTATACCCTCTTCTGACCTACAACAGCTCCTGAATACAAATGGCACACATGCATACACTCAAGTACACAAACACAGACATACAGAATTAAAAAAAAAAAAAATTTAAGGCTTCCCAAAATAAATCATGCAGATATTAATACAAACCTCACCTTGTACCTATCACCTTAGAATGAGATATTCATACCCCAAAAACTTACACATAAACTTCACTTGGTTATTTGCTACCCCTCAAATTAAGTTATATTCAAATCTGAATCTGTTACTTCTCCCTCAAACCCCTGCCACTTCTTTCACTTTCACAGAAGTATTATTCAGATTATGATCGAGCAATCGACCTCATCATTTCCTATACAATGTCAATTACCAATTCTTCGACCAAAAAGGCATCAAGATCTGTGCTTTTCCTCTACTCCTATTAAACATTTTATAACCTCAGGATGAGACTGTTTAATCATAATGGCTCAAACACTTTTTTTAATGACAGAATCAATACAACTTAAAAATATCTGAAAAAGCTGGGAGGTGGTGGCACACCTGTAAGCCCAGCACTTGGGAAGCAGAGGCAGGTGGGTCTCTGTGAGTTCAAGGCCAGCCTGGTCTACAGAGTGAGTTCCTGGACAGCCAGAGTTGCAACACATCTGATGTCACATGACATGTCATACATCTGATATGAACAGTTTCATTTAACAACTGATTTTTAATGTTTCATTATTATTTTGCCTGTATGTATGTCTGTGCACCACGTGTTCTTGATTCCCAAGGAGGCCGTCAGACTGCCTGGTACGAGTGACAGATGGTTGTGAGCAGCCACGTGGGTGCTATGAATTGAACCCAGTGCCTCGGTAGAATAGCCGGTGCTCTAACTGCTGAGCTCTCCAGCTTGTGAATTTCAATTTCCCAAAGTACAGATAAAGGAATCTCAAAAATTGACAATACTACATATTTTTGCTTAAGAAACACTGAAAAGACAGAAATGAGAGGAAGAGATGTAGACAGCATGGATGTGTAAATGTATCAGAATGAAATTCTTTTTTCCATTCTCATTTCTGAACCATGTAGCTATTACAAATTAACACTTTAACAGCACGGGGCTGTTAGGCAGCTCGATGGGTAAAGGTGCTTGCCCCCAACCTAGTGATCTGCATTTATCCCTGAGACTGACATGAGATAGAGAACAGCTAAAGTTGTCCTCTAACCACCATGCGTGCAATGGCGTGCACGTGCTGACAGACACACATTACAGTAAGTATAAAATAACAGTAATTTTTTTTAAATCTGGATTTTACCTTCGCTACTTGAGGTCTTCCAAAACATGCAGCGTAGTGTAATGATGATGACCTCTGGCCTCTATTAACATCAGCACCTCTCTCACAAAGGAATTCTACCTGTAATATGATAAAGAATCACAAAGTTGCTCTAAATACAACACTTGAATTAAAACACCACCTTTTATTAGCTTACCATTTCCTGAGTTCCAAATGCAGAGGCCCAGTTTAACAGAGTCTGACCCACATCATCCATAAAATTTACTTCAAAGGCTGAAAGTTAAAACAAAGAATCATTTTATTTTTAAAGCCAATAAAATAACACTCAACTCTTCTAAAGTTTAAAACATTTTAAGATTGCTATAAATATTTTATATTCATTTATTTTTAGTATATATATTATATATTACATATATAATATATCCTTATATTTATATGCATTATATTTATAAACATATATTTATATATAATAGTATTAATATATATAAATATTATATATTTACTTATATTTAAGTACAGAAGTAAGGTATTTTAAATATGAGAGTCAACTATAAAGAAATAATCAGCAAACCTAAGGTCTGCTACAAAAAAGTATTTAGAAAATGTAAATGAGTCCTGGCACAGTAGCACACACCTATAATCCTAGCACTCACGAGACAGTGGCAAGAGAACCACTGAAGTTTAAGCCAGTCTATTCTCCATTGCCAAGTTCTAGGCTAATCAGTTACAGAGTAAACTGTTAAAAATGGCGGGTGGAGGGGGGTATTAAATCACTGAAGAATTACATGGTTTTAAACATTAAAAATAAACATGAAATAAGAATGGAGAAAAATTATGACTCTCCTTTGAAAAGCTCACATCCACCTTTGCATGTGTCTTACTTTCTTCCTGGTGCCCTTCTCTTAACTCTAGTACTTAAAATATGTATTGAAATTCCCTAACAGGGGCTAGAAAGATGGCACAGAAGTTAAGAACACTAGCTATGTTTGCTAAAAACCAAGGTTCAATTCCCAGCATCTATATAGTGGCTCAAAACCATCTACATAACTCCAGTTCAAGGGGACCCAACTTCTAACCTCTACAGACATAAGCATGCACATAGCGCACATACACATATGCAGGCAAACACTCACACACATAAAATAAAATAAATTAAAAACTTGCCAGGAACCTTTCCTTCAGTTGATAAAACGGGTAAATTTCCAACTTTATAGAAGTTTAACTCCCTCAACAAACACGTACTCAAGCATTCCAATACACCAGACTGATAATTATGCAACGCACACAGTGAAGAGGAACAGTATCCAAATGGTCAACGGGCTTAGCACAACTGCTAAGCACACTGCCCAAACGCTATGTATTAGAAATGGTCTATAATTTCCTATTTTATGGTTCTTATATTTAACAGAAAATCTTCTGACCTCCTGTGTCAATTGCATCTATGAGTGCGTCGGTATCTTTACTTCGAATACAGTCTATAAGCTGCCGATGGGAGCGTTCCCCAGAACTATCCAATCTCCGTAGTCCTGGGATTCTGCCCGTAGACCCAGCACTAGACTTAGGCAAAGCCTTTCGTCCTTCAAATAATAGCACCAAGAGAAGGTCAACCAAACGCATGGTATCAAGCACACATCTTTCATCACCCTGTAATGCACTTTCAATTGAATCTGGAAGCTCTGATCTCAGAAGATCCTAAGAAGAGAATGGGAGAAAAATGTCTAATATATTTGCATTATTCAAAAAACACTTTTTTTGAAAGATTAAAAAGCAAAAGGTCAAAAAACATTCTTACGTGTGTTACTAGTGGAGAGCCTCTGCAAAGTGTCGAGAGAAGACTTACAATTGTTGACACCTGGTTACTCAATTTGGAATCTGCAGCTGTGGAGGAAGCTCCTGTGGTGCTGCGACCTGGTTTGCATGCTGAAGATGGTCCTGATGCAGTACCACCAGCAGCTGCCATCCGAGATAACAGCTCCTCAGTTAGTCCATGCTTGGCCAAAGGAGCTGGGTCCACTCCACGACGAGTAAATCGGTCAGCTAGTGATGCAAAACAGCGCAGGGCTCCATCTGAAACCTAATGGTATAGAAACAATTTGGGTAAAACTTCTCTGCAAAGAGCTAGCATCAAGTCATTTCAATACAAATACTAAATGAAAGGCAGCTAGAGCAAGTGGTAAAGTACGTGCACCATCTAGATTTGAATGGCAGCTCTATATTCTGTTAACTCTACAATCTCAGTTACTTATCTGTCAGAGGCCTCAGTTTCCTCACCTGCAAAACAAGTTTAATACCACCTATATCCCACTGTATCTGCTTAAATGAAGCAAGACATATAAAGGATGTAAAGACAGTAAAAAGTTTGAAACATTAACTATTATTATGTACAGTTTTGCCAAGATAACCTGTAATATACAGTGAGATACTTTCTAAGTAGAAAAAAAAGGCATGGCAATTCTCGTTTTATTTTCTAAAGTGTGATAATTCAACAAAAGCTTACAAATAATATTATACAAATACTGGGTTATTTTACTTCGGTAAGATCTAGCCTATTATTTTCAGTAAATATTGCACTTAATCAACAAAATGTCACTAAACACAGTGCAGCTATAAAAATGGCTATCTCTGTAATATTTAAAGTTTAATAAACATATTACTTTCATAAATAAAAGGGTTTTTTGTTGTTTGGTTTTGTTTTTTTGAACGAGGATCTCATTGTATAACCCTGTCTAGCCTGGGAACTTAGTATGTATACTAGGCCAGCCATGAACCCACAGACATCTGCTTGCCTCTGCTTGCTGAGTTCTTAGAATTAATTAAAGGTCTTGGTCCTAAATAATTAAATGTCCACTTTAAAACATGTTTTATTGCCCTCCCAAAAATTTATGGTGTAGAGATATTAGATAAGTAAATCAAGTGAAAAGTTCACACAATTCTAAGGAGAGAACATTGTAAAAACCTTTCTGAAAACTGAAATACACTACAGCAATTTACTTACTTGATGATCTTCATGTTTTAATAAACTAGATAGGGACTCTACACAAATTTCTAAAGAAGAATCCTGAGGTTCCATTTTGCCACAGAGTCTTGATACCACAGCCATCGCAGAGTGTAAAGTATCTTTATGAACCAGGTGTCCGCTGTCACGAATGAAGGTAAGAACACAATTCAAACCACCAGCCTCAAAGACTGCTCCTGACTCACGAGTGCATATCAGTTCCAACACCTACAACAGTGACACAAAATTAACAGAGGAAAGCAACACTAATTTTAACATAATCAGAATCACAGAAAACATAATAAACCCTCCAAATTCAGGAGCTATATTCCAAACGGTAAAGCAAAATGTTTGAGATTAAATTTTATATCAACCAAACTTTTATTTAACCCAAGATATAGAATGCATTATAAATGCAACCTATAATCAATGAAAAATAACTGATATAAACCAGGTGGGTTGGTGCAACCCTGTCGTGGCAGCATGGGAGACACAGGCAGGAGGTCAGGAACTCAAAACCATCTTTGGCTGCATAATGAGTACAGTGCTAACCTAAGCTACATGGGGAAAAAGAGAGAAAAGAACGAAATGGTCAATAATTTGTCAAACATCACCAGGGCCAAGTGTACAGCTATAAATAAGTGATGTCACTGGTGACCTTGTTTTCAGGAGAGTTAAAAAAACACAAAATGATTTCAGTGACTTTAGAATACCTCTTGCTACTCTTTCCAGGGGCTGGTGATGCCAGAAAAAGAGAGAAATTGGAATCAATAGTCAAACAAAGGTTTCTGGTTTTCTGGGGGGTTTTTTGGTTTGTTTGTTTGTTTTTTGTGGTTGCTTTTTAGGTGGCCCATTGTTGTTTCTGAAGCGGCAAATTACTAATAATAGGAGTTTACAACATATACCTTCCAATGCTACAAAATAAGAATCATGCAACAAAAGCAGCATAGCACCTTGCAAATAAAAGTTTTCAAAAGGAAATTAGATCTCTGTGACTTTGAGTCAGGCTGGGGCTACACAGTTAGACCTGTTTCAAAAACAATCAAAAAATGAAATCAATCACAGCCAAATCTAAAATGTAGGACATCATGAAAATAAATGGCCTGGACTCTACAAGGAAAGTGTCTAAGGAAAAGGAATAAGAAGAAGAATATCAAGTGTAAGGTGTGGGACTGTCATAGAGCTAAGAGTGGGCCGAAAGCAGCTTGGAACCCAGCATCATCCCAGGAGATGCAACGGTAGGAGTTCGGCTGCTCCTCACTTTAGCCCTGGCCAGAACCCAGCTAAATATTAAATATTGCCTGCTTCACAGAAGCAAAGGAATGTGGCTTGGTTGGTGCTTATCTGCGCTGCAGCTGGAAACCTAGGGATGGGTCCAGTTACTGATAAGGTGCCTTCCTCTTTTTCCCTATGAGACCACATCTCATGCAGAGGTGCCCTTGCAAGACCTTGACACTTAGACTTAAGCCCCACATGCAAATAAGGCAACTCCAATATCCTTGTCTCAACCAATGGATCCCAACCCTGGGTACCAAAGACCCTCCCCTGCTTGAGGCCCTATATATGTACCCTATACACTGCATTAAAGTGACTTTGGCTTCCACCAGAAGTGAATCCCTGTGTTTTTCTTCTACCCTATATGATGGACGATTCTCTGCGCCCCTATCGGATTTTTGCCAGTACAGGCACATGTCCTTTCCCTTCCACCCCTTCCTCACCTCTCCTCCAGCGATCCTGTCTACAATCTCCCTGCCACCAGCAGGAAGAACCGAACTCGGTTGGCAGACAGGGGCTGGGAGAGAGAGAGGTTGGAATACTGGACAAACCTAGAGTAAGGTTTAATCCTGATTATTTTTTTCAAGCAACAAAAAAAACTGTATTGGAAACCAGAGTCTATCAATTGCACTGTGTATATTACAGACTCACTTGGTTTACACAGAATACGGCATTGTAGTTTGGCGAAATAGTATCATTTTAGGCTATGTGTGCTAAAATATTTACGAGTTGTGATAATACAACTAATTTTCTAGACTGCAACAAGAGACAGTGAGGGAAAAGTAGAAGAAAAGAAGAAATACGTTAACTGGCAAGTCTGAGTGAACATAGGGTGTTAACTGTACCATCCTTTCAACTGTAGATTTAAACTTAATAAAACAGGCGGGGAATATAACTGGTGCCTATAATGTTCAAAGTGATAGGTTCATAAATGAAAAGAAAATTTTAGCTGGGTACAGTGGGCATGAACCTATATTCCCAACACCTAGAAGCCATAGGCAAGAAAATCTTGTGACTTCAAGGCCAACCTGGGCTACATAGCAAGACTTTGTCTCAAAAACCCAAAATAGTGACAGGTGGTGGTGGTGGTGGTGGTGGTGGTGGTGCAGCACACCTTTAATCCCAGCACTCCAGTGGCAGAGACAGGCAGATTTCTATGAGTTTGAAGCCAGCCTGGTCTACAGAGTGAGTTCCAGACAGCCAGAGTTACAACAGAGAAACCCTGTCTTGAAAAAGAAAAAAATAAAAAAGCCCAAAATACAGAACTGGGACGTTGCTCAGTTGTTGAATTCAATTAAGACATTCTAAATGTATTCACTAGCCAGAAGGTAGTGGCACATGCCTTTAACCCCAGCACTCAGGAAGCAGAGGCAGGTGGATCTCTGTGATTCGAGGCCAGCCTGGTCTACAGAGTGAGTTCTAGGACAGCCAGAGCTACAACAGAAAAGCCCTATCCTGAAATAAATAAATAAATAAAAATAAAAGTGTTCACTAAATATTTCTAATCAACAGTACTGACTTGGTACTGGCGCTTTTAAAGTTGCACAAAATTTAGTTATTTTTACAAGGAACAAAACAGCTTGTGTGCGTTTGAGTATACACATGCTCTTATGAGTGCAGGTGCCCATGGAGACCAGAGAAATTAGATCCTCCTAGAGCTCGAGTCACAGGTGGTTATAAGATACTCAACATGGGTGCTAGGAACCAAACTCAGGTCCTCTGCAAGAGCAGCAAGCTCACCACCTAATTGCTTAGGCCATTTCTGTAGCCCCTCAAAGAGTTTATTCCAGCCATAATAGAAAAATAGCCGTGCCCATGGCTTAAAACCAGACTTCCTAATCTTCAAATCTTGGCTCTGTCACTGCTACCTGTATAATCAATATACTGATTTTTTTGCATCTGTAAAATAGATAAAATATTAATGGCACCACTCACAGAACTATCATGATGACTTAAAGTGCTAGAAGAATGCCTATATTGGGTGCTGGTATTGTCATGGTAACTTTGGGTAAAAGCATGAGTAGTGCTAATGACTACCAGAACTGAAAAGCACTGGAGCAGAACAGGAGAGCATAGCACTACCTACAGCTGTCATCCAGAGATTTCATTTCCCAACCCTTATGGCTTTGGTACCACATGGTTGTCAATTCCACTGTTCTCAACCACTCTCAATGAAAAGTGATGATAGAATTTTACTTTTTCAATAAAATATATTTTTCTTCTCCTAGTAATATAAGTAATACTTACTTTTACACATTGTTCAGCTAGATCTCTGCTGGTCCTGTTGTTAAGCTCAACTACCACCAAACGATTACAAAGTGCTTTTATAGCCCCGTCTACCCCTACAATCCTTCGAGTGCATTCTGCAGACACATCCAGGTAATATGTTATGGCACGGGCTGTCACCTCCAACACATTGTCTGGAGCACTTTCATCAAGAAATATTTTGCAGAGAGCTGGCAGGAATGTACGAGGTGGGCATCTGCAGTGAAAGAAATCATATTACAATTAGGATTACTAAACAAAGTATTGACAACATTATGTTCAATATTAATATGTAAATATTAGGTAGGTAGCATTTTCATTGTTTTTATTTCCACTATAACACTCGCACACAAATTTCATCACTGTGTGAATACCAAGTTGTTCCAGCTTAAAACAACAGCCCTAATTTGCAACCATAATATCCTTCAAATAGTTAAGTATTTCTTGTTTCTTAGATCTAATAAATGCAGTGCACACAACATTTAATGTATATCTTTATTTCAAGACCAGGTACAGAGTTCAATTCATGGTCTTTTTAATTAATTTATTTTTTACTGGCATGTGTGTGCATTAAGTTGAGGGTCAGAGGACAACTTGTGGGAATCAGTTCTCTGCTTCCACCATGTGGATCCAGGGAGTCAAACTCATCATTAGGCTTGACAGCAAGTGCTTTCCCCACTAAACCATCTCACCCGTCACAGTGCACTTTTTATATGACCAGAACCCTCTTTGAAATCTCAAAGACCAGGGTAAAGCAGAAAATGACAGCTCTATGATTTTTCTAAGCCTATTTCCTCATTTGTAAAGCAAAGACGATATCTAAATAACATCTACTTTACATGGTTATTATAAAGGAGAAATTAAAATCAAACATTAAAATTAACTCTGCACCTGGTCCCACAAAAAACTAATGCCATCTCTCCTCCCCTCTTTTGAACGGTTCAATGCTTGTTCATGCACTTGTGTAAGATACTAAGATACTTTTATTAAAAACAGAATCGGGGCTGGAGAGATAACTAACTCAGTGGTTATGAGCACTGACCACTCTTTCAGAGGACCTGAGTTCAATTCCCAGCACCGATATAGCAGCCCACAATCCACTGACACACACCTGCCTGATGCCATGTTTCCCACCATACAGATCCTGGATGAACCCTCCACAACCATAAGTAAGCTGATTCAATGCTTTCATCTGTGACTAAGACACTTATTTAAATAGGGAAACAAGAGGTTTTGTTAACTTAGCAAATGAAGAGTTTCTGCTATGGCCTTCAAAATGTGAAGAACCTTCACAACAAGCACTGTGAAAGAACCAGTTTAAAAGAGATAGGGCCAAGAATATACCTCAACAGTAGAACACTGCCTATTTAGAATGTGCATAACCCAGCCAGGGTCATGAATAACTGAAGGGAAAAAGAAAAAAAAAATTTTAAGCCCATAAAGTCTTAACCTCATGGAGTCTCTAATTTTCAGTGTGGCTAACTTTATTTCTCAGGGGAGGGAAAAAAACCTAAGATGCTCTACAAGAATATACAATTATTTTATGCCAACTATAGTGAAAATCTGCTTCATATACTTTCTTTTTCTTTTGATTTTCTGAGACAAGATTTCACTATGAAGCCCAGGCTTTGGCCTGGAATTAACCATGGGCTGAGACTCCAAGGCATGCTTCACCCTGGCTTTTGCTTATGAGGTTTTCAGTCAAAGTATGAAACACCTGTATATTTGCTTTTAGAAAAGGAAATGTTTCTCTGTCTCTTTCTCTCTCTCTCTCTCTATATATATATATATCTATCTCTGTCTTTCTGTCTGTCTCTTTGTCTCTGTTTGTCTTCCTGAGACAGAGTTTCTCTGTATAGCCCTGGCTGTCCAGAATTGCCTCTGTATACTAGGCTGGCCTTGAACTCAAGAGATCCACCTGCCTCTATCTCCCAGGTGCTGAGATTAAAGACTTGTGCCACCATGCTGGGCAATGATTCTTCTATCTCTTTTTTCTATTTCTCTAAGGCATTATAGTATGTTCATATGCATTTAAAATTACTAATTTGGGAAACTGAGGAGATGGCTTGGCAGGTAAAGGGCTTACCACACAAGTATGAGGATATGAGTTCAGGTCTCTACCATCCAAGTAAGAGGCCTGGCTCAGTGGCATGTGTCTATAATCCCAGGACTGGGGGAGGGGGGGCCCTCCCCTGGAGCTCAGTGGCCAGCCAGATTAGTCAATTGGGGCTATTTTTGAGATGTCTCAAAAAATAAGAAATAAGGTGAAGAATGACTGAGAAAGATACACAATGTGCTTTCCATACTCATGTACCCTTTCCATGCACATATAACACATGAACACATGCACATACACATATACAAATCATTAAGTTATTTTATTTTACATGAATGGGTGTTCTGTCTGCATGTACATCTGTGTATCATATGGGTGCCTGATACCAGAGGAGACCAGAAGAGAGAGTTGGATCCCCTGTAAGTAGGGTTATAGAAATGTCATGTGGATGTTGGAAACTGAACTAAGATCCTCTGGAAGAAAACCAGTGCTCTTAACCATAGAGCCATCTCTCCAGCTGCAACAAATCACTAATTTTTAACAAAGGAAAACATTCAATTCTTAAAAATACAGACTAGCTGAAAGGACTATAGCTATGTCAGTTTAACACCACACAAGCCTAAAATAAATAAGTAATGAGTATTCCTGCCTGGTGTAGTCTGCTGGGCTTCCTGCTTTAACACTGCCTCTGTAGAAGACTTCTACTGGTTCTTCAGTCCTTGGTTGGTGGATTTCTTTAATTTTACTGGGTTGTATGTATAAAGTGGTGAGGAAATTCCTTACCCTCATTTTAGAAGAGCCTGGTTGTTGACAGATAATAAACTTCAGCTTTATTATTAGTCAACAAGCACTTGAAACAAGCTAGTCCTTCAAATCTCATCCCTGATTTCCTGGCTACAACCACAACAATTCACCCTCTGTGGTCTGAATCTACTGCAGTAAGAACTGACCAAAAACATTTGCTTAATCTAAAAAACTGGTCTCACTGTAAGTTTATGACTTCAATGCTAAATGTGCACTATAGCTAAAATGTCCCCACTGTCTGCAATAAGCATTTTACACATCTTTTCCCCTCTAGCCTGTCCACTCTAGTCTCATACTTAGAGTCCACTTTCTTCTCTTATTATTTGATTGATTTTGTTCACTCCCTTAGTTTATTTAACATGGATATATATCTTACCCACATATCACAAAGCTCACAAAGTGAAGGGCTTGCTCACAGAAAGTATTCAAGAGCTTGTTCAGTAACCATAAAGCTCATGCTGAATTAACTATCTAAAAAGGACCTCTTTGAAAATGCTAATTCCCTAACTCTACAGACCAACTCCTATCACTGTCTCCGTCTAGAACTAACATAGGTGTTTTAAGTGAGTACATCTAAAACATAGCTCCTACTTTGCCTCTATATGCCCAAATTTCCATCACAGTTAATGTCAACTAACCGGAAAGCCTGACCAACAACCATCTTTTTTTTCTGCCCAGCTTCCTCAAATTCCACATCCAATCATTAGTTGAACCCTATGTTTATCTTTCAAACCACTTCTCTATCTAAATACATCCTTAATCTTTTTGCTTCCCTCCATTCTTTCAAAACCCTAGTGTAGGAACATTTCAAAGACTTGTTCAGACTATCAAAATAAACCCTGAGACATCCACTCTATGTGTCTAGCACTAATGTTGAGAAGGGCATCCATGGAGGTAAAGGGACTATCTGATACAGGGTATCGAAGGATACACAAAGCTAAGAGGGCACTGTGCAGGGGATTGGTCATGTATGTATATTATAGACATTGGGAGCTAAGCTGGGCCTGGTAGCTTATGCCTATAATTCAGCATTCAAATGGACAGGACAGGAGGAATTCATTGAGTTCCTGGCTAGAATGAGACCTTGTCACAAGACTATTTCAAGTGGGCTGGAGGGAGGGGTCTGGGAGATGGCTCAGAAGTTACAACTCTTGCTGCGTAAGCAAGATGACTGGGGTTTGGATCATCAAAACCCACATAAATGCTGGTTAAAAATAATAATAATAATGAAGACTTGACTGTGATTCTAGCCATGGATGGAGGAGAGGAGATCCCTGAAGTAAGCTAGCTATAAAAACTGGACTTATAAGTGAGCTTTGGGTTTGACTGGGAGATCCTGCTTAAAGAATGAGGTAGAAGAGCCATTGGGGACAATTGCCAGTATCAACATTGGGCCTCCATATGCATGTAGGGTTTTAATATAGAGATGAACAGAAACTAAGTATTCAAGTCTTAAACTTACACCTGGCATGGTGGCACAGACTTGTAATCCCAGCACTCAGGAAACTGAGGCAGGGGGATCAGGAGTTTGAGACTATCTTGACCTACACTGTGAATTCAAAGGTAGCCTGAGCTACACAGGAAATTCCTGTCTCAAGAAACAAACATTCTGACCACAATGGTATAAAAACAATACATATTCAGGAGAAAGCCTAATGAAACTTTTGAATGCTGACCTTTTCCTGAGCTAGAAATATCCTCTCATGATCTGCAGTGGCAGCCTGCCACAGTAGCTCCCAGTCAGCCACAATATCATGAGAGTAAACAACCCACACTATACAGTGTATCCTTTCTATCAAAGGTAGTTAGCCCAAAAAGGGATCTTCCCTTCTGCTGTGTGCCAATTTGCCAGCTGCATCAGACTGTAAAGTAAGCTGCCACCAATGGGATGAGACAGTCATCACCTAAATCAGAAATAAAAAAGAGGCCATTTTGGCATGCATGCTTGCTCATTGGTTTGGATTCAACACACTCTTTCTGCAAATAGATTGCCTTGTTGAGTAGCTTTCACTTGGACTACATGTTTCTTTGTATAATAAAAATACACAACCCCAACAATGTTTTTGTTAAACTATGATGTCCATAGTTAAATGCATTTCTAGCTGATGTTATTTTCAACTAGCAAGAGATTTATTGGGCTATAATAAATAATGGCTACTATAAAAATGGCTACAATCCCATCTTAAGTCACAGTACCTGTAATCAGTCAGTCACAAAAATGTAAACTTTGGTGGCAACCAACATGGCATAAGCTTATTATGATTACATGATTACAACCACAAACTTTGGATGGACTACAGAGATCAACTACCTGAGGACTCTGAAAAAGTATCAACAGCAAATGGACTAGAAAGGAGTCAGAACATAAATAATGAAATTACAAAGGTGGAGTTCAATCTTTTCTTTCTTTAAAAAGAAAAATTAGTGTGTATGTATCTCATAGAGCTGGAGTTATACACAGTATTGAGTCACCCAGTGTGGGTGCTGGGGAATGAGCTATAACCAGTCCTTACAAGAGCAGTGCATCTTCCTAACCACTGAACCATTGCATCCTTCCCTTTCCCTTCTCTCTCACACTTTGGCCTCTGCTTATAGCTTTGATCTGGAATGTCCCCAGAGGTTCATATATTCAAAGCCTGGTGGACAGACTGTAGAACTGTGGAGGTAGTAGTCTTTGGGAGGTAAAGCCTAGTAGAAGAAGCAGGCAATGGCAGAGGATATCAAGGTTCCAGTCCTTCTCATTTAGCTTCCAGACTGTCATAAGGGAAATGGCTCTGCTCTATTTTGGGATCGCTGCCATCGTGTTTTGCATGCCATAGGCCCCCAAAGCAACAAAGCCCAAACAAATACAAACTGAAACTTATTGTGGAAGTTTATTTTTAGTTATGTACAAAACAATAGTTTTGTGTACTGTTGGGTTAGGATTAGGGGCTGAAGATCTTGGCATTTTGCATTGTCCGCAGGTGTTGGATTTATATGGGGAATATTTGATTCCTTATGATCTGTGAATAGTTCTAAATCAACAAAAACACCTGAGCTTAGATGCTCAGGGTTCCACTGTCCAGGATGGTGCTGGCCATGAAGGTGGTTCCCTCTGCTGAAGTCTGGCAGGGCTTGCACCAATGAATATGCTTCCCTACCTTCCTTGCTGAGCCTACACGGTGGATAACAACTACAGAAACTCTTAAAACTATAAGCCAAGATAAATCTTTCCTTTAAGTTGTTCTCTAGAATCTTGGCATAGTAACATACCTGTAGCAAAACCACATCCCAAAACTGTGTGGCAGAAGCACACAACAGACATTGGAAAGATAAAGGAAAAGGACCTTATATGCCAGAAGATGTGAGGAGATTTCTCAGGTGTTTTCCCTCCTAATCTGGCCCCAGACTGGCTCCAGCACATGCCACAGAACCCCTGGGAAGTCAGAACAAGGCTCTTGTGATCCAAGGAGCCTGAGAAAAATCCTGCTATTAGGTGTTACTGCTACCTCCCCACACCCATTTTCTCACCACTTTCATCCTGAAGGTAGCAGTCTAACAACAATGTCGATACCAGCCAAGACTAGAGAATTGGGGGGGGAGACACGGACCGACATGGCTAAAAGCTCAGCCTTTTAGCTTTCTAGCCAGAAGACTAATTAAAAGAGCTCCTAGGAACTAAAGGATTAAAGGGACGGGTAGAAAGAAAAGAACTAAAAAAGGAATCCCTCGGAGGCTAGAGAGATGGCCAGTGGTTAAAAGCACTTGATACTCTTCCAGAAAACCCATGTTCAATTCCCAGCACCCATATGGCAGCTCACAACCATTTGTAAGTTCCAGGGAATCTGATGCCCTTTTCTGGCCTCCCTGGGTGCCAGAAACACACACAGTACACAGGTGTGCACGCATACATAAAATAAAGCTAAAATGAGAATGTGAGAAAGCTGATCATGTAAATGCCAGGACTGATGATCTGAGTTCAATCCCTAGGGCTCCAAGTTAAAAAAGAAAGAATCAACACACACGCAAAGTAAAATAATTTAAAATTCTGTAAAATAAATGAATAAAATAAAATAACAAGATAGAAAAACACATACTATGAAAATACTATCATAATAAAATAAATCTATAGTGTTTGTGTTTATATTAGTCACAACAGACTTTAGAATAAGGAGAGCTGCTAAGGGTAAAGGTAGACATTACGAGCTAGGAGTGTTTCTCAGTGGTTATGTCTTAGCATGCTGAGGGCCTGAGTCCAACTCCCAGCAAATGGGGGATGGGATGGTTTAGTACAAAATGATAGAAAAGGTTGCGATGGTGGCACATGTCTTTAATCCCAGCACTCAGGAGGCAGAAGCAGGTGGATCTCCGAGTTTGAGGCCAGCCTGGTCTACAAAATGAGCTCTAGGCCAGCCAGGACTATGCAGAGAAACAAACAAATAAGGTCAAACCTCGAAGATACAACTATAAATACACCCAATAAAGCTTAAAATGCATAAATCAAAACTGAAAGAAAAAAAATCCACACCAATGCTTGGAGTCTTCATAACTCTTTAACCCATGAAACAAACAGAAAACCAATAGGAATTTAGGCTTCAATAGCACTATCAATCAACTGGCCACAACTGACACCTAAAAAACAGTGAAGGGGGCTGGAGAGGGGGCTCAACAGTTTAAGAGAACATGCTGTTCTTGCATCCCCAGCACCACAGTCCCCTGTCACCCCAGCTCCAGGCATCTGAGGCCCTCTTCTGGCCTTCTCAAGCACAAGCACACCCATGGAATCTACACACAACACAAACACACATGAAATAAATCTTTAAAAAGAGCAGAGAGGGCCTAGAGAGATGTCAGTGGTTAAGAGCACTGATTACTCTTTCAGAAGACCTAGGTTCAATCCCCAGCACCTGCATAACTCACAACGGTCTAACACCAGCTTTAGGGGATCCAACGCCCTCTTCTGGCCTCCACGAGTACCAGGCACACATATGGTGCCCAGATATAAATCTAAAACTCCCATATACATAAAATATTTAAAAGGGAAAAAATTGTGAAAGACTGCGAATACACTGCTTTGTAATTGTATGTGATCGTTCATATAGTCTGGGCCAAGGTACAAGCTTTTCAAACTTTAAATAACTGAAATGATATACAGTCGGTTCTCTGAGCATAACAGAATTAATACAGTATTCAATTAAAATACAACAACAACAAAAATCTGAGAGATTCCCAAAGACTTAAAAATTAAGCAACATATTTCTTAAAAAAGAGTTAAGAAAAATATTTAAATATTATAAATTATATTAATATAATGTATACCATCAGAATCCACGGGGTACAACTAACGTGGGATATGAAAGAAGGATGGCATTAAATGCTTGAGTTACTAACCAGGGACTTCAACTTCCACCCATATAATCAAGAAAACTAAAAAGAGCAAATTAAACCCAAAAGCAAAACAGAAGGAAAACATAAAAATCAGAAATTAGTGAAACTTAAAACTGGAAAACAAGAAAATGAAACCAAAATTTGGTACATGGCACTAAATAAATACATAAAATATATATATACATACATACATACACACACACACACACACACACACACGCACACGCACACACACATACAGTCAGTAGTCAGATTGGTGTGGGGTGTGTGTGTATATGTGTGTGAACTGACTGAGAATGAGAATTACTAGCCAGACTATGGTGGCGCACGCCTTTAATCCCAGCACCTGGGAGGCAGAGGCAGGCAGATCTCTGTGAGTTCAAAGCTAGCATGGTCTACAGAGTGAGTTCCTCCTAGACAGCCAGAGTTAGAAAAGAGAAACTGTCTCAAAAAAACAAGAGAGAGAGAGAATGAGAATTATCATTACATACTTTATATTCAGGATAAAAAATTATCAACATTTATGCCAAAAATTTTAATTTAAACAATTTAATTTCTCAAAAGCGTTTTAGCAAAACACAGGATGAATTAGATAACCTGAATTTTGTTCTGTATTTATTATAGAAACTCAATTAGGGGGATAAAGAGATGGCTCAATAGTTAAGAGTGCTTGTCACTCTTGCAGAGGACCCAGGTTTGGTTCCCAGAACCCACTGTGGGCTAACAACCATCTGCAACTCCAGTTCCAGAGGATCAAACATGGTCTAGCCTCCATGAGCACTGTATCCACAGAGCACACAGATATACATATAAGTAAAACACCTGAAAATATAAAGTAAATATTTTTTATTTTCTTATTATTGGGGAGGGGGTTCAAAACAGGGTTTCTCTGTTCTAACTCTGGCTGTTCTGGAACTCAGTCTGTAGACCAGGCTGGCCTCGAACTCAGAGATCCGCCTGCCTCTGCCTTCCCAGTACTGGGATTAAAGGCGTGCGCTGCCACTGCCTAGCAAGTAAATCTTTTTTTTTTCTTTAATTTTTAAAAAAAATTAATGTAAAAAATTCAAACATGAATTTATTATTTTATGGACTGTGCTTTTTTTGTTTGCCTGAAGCATCTGCCTAACCAAACAGTACAAAGTTATTCTCTTACATTTCTTTTAGTCTTATTGCTTTGTGTTACAAATTTTATGTCTATAATTTTGCATTTATTTTTATATGTTTTGGATGTTAATTTTTTAAATGTTTGCATATAGGTCCCCAACTGTTCCAGTTCCATAGAAGGAACCTTAGGCTGGCAGAGCCACTCAGTAACGGAATGTGTACAGCCCTAGTTTTCACTCTCAATACTAGGAGAAAAATGACCCTCTCCCACTCAACTGTCTTCACAGATTTGATTCATTTATCAAAAATCAGTTATCCAACGCCAGTGCAGTGGCAGCACTCCTATAGCCCTAACTATCAGAGGTGGAGGTAGGAGGATCAGGGATTCAGCCATCCTTAGCTACAGTAAGTTATAGGCACTCAGGGGTACAGAGACCCTGTTTCGTAAAAATAAAATTAAAAAAAAAGAAAAGCAAAAGTTATTCTTACATGCGTGAGTCTATTTCTGAACTATTTTCTGATCTACTTGTTTGTCTTATAATCAACATCACTTTTTTGATTGCTGCGATTTGCTTTGGTTTCTGCATTTTGAGCCAGGGTCTAACTATGAACACAAGCTGGCCTAGAACTCAAGGTCTTCCTCCCTGCACCTCCCAGGTACTAGGAGTACAGGCATGAGCCACCATGCCCAGCTGTGTGTTCTCTTTGTTCCAGATTACCCCATGGAACTTAACAGTTGGCAAAAAGTTTCTCTTCACTCTGGTCACCATTTTCCTTTGCTATATAGAAGCTTTTTACAATTTTATACAATTCCATTTTTGAAATTATTTCTGAGCTATTAGACTTTTTTCAGAAAGTTCTTGCCTATGGTGGTTCATAACTGCCTCTTCATGCAGTTCCAGGGGTCTGATGGTCTCTTCTGGCCTCTGAGAATACCAGGCATGCACAAGGTAAATAAATACATTCAGGCAAAACGCTCACACATATAATTTTTTTTTTAAAGGCTTACTAACCAACTCAATCCAAATGTTGGTTCTAACAGATGATTCTCACCATGCACATTAAAAGTTTAAAGCTCAGGGCTGAAGTAGAGCTCAGTGTAAACCCAGAACTGAAAAAAAAGAGTAATGCCCTAGACAAAAGCTAATCTGCTCCGTGGATCATTTATCCTCCGACCCAGCTCCTTTCCCTCACAATTCAAAAACATTTTCCACAAGTTCGGTCTCCACATCTTCACGGCCTACTCACCCTTCGATCCATTCTAATCTGTCCTCGCTGCCAGCACCCTGAGAATGATGCTAAAATGCAGTCTCCATCCTACTTGCCCTCACTGGCCGGCATTCAAGGCAGCCGCCCTGTCTCTTTCAAATCACCGTCTCCTGTGTTGACAGGTGCCCCTAATAATGTGAAAGCAAGGCGGTCAAACTGCTGGAGCCGGTGGCCTCGATTTAACGCAGCACTTGGGAAGCAGAGGCAGGTGCATGCCTGTGAGTTCAGTTTGATTTACAAGGTGAGTTTCAGGCTAGTCAGGACTATCAGTGAGAACCTGTCTCCAAAACAAAAACACTGCTGGAGCTTTATCACGGCGAGGGCGGCGGCACTGAACTACAGTGAATACTAGAACTGCATTCTTCACTGCCAGGAGCTAACGTGAAAATAAAGGCCAGCTTCACCAAAGAACAAAACTGTTAATTTTACTAAATGTGAACCCTTGAGATAGAAATCTTTTTCATAGTCTACAAAGAAAATGAGAAGTAAACACAAAGCACTTCCAAAGGTAGCTTGTCAGTCAAAAACACCCATTCAATTGTCCAAGAACTGAACCAGTGGCTATTTTCTTTCAATATCATTTTTACTCAAAGAACATCAAACAATCAAAACCTGGTTATACAGGCTTTGATATCTGGCAAACGGCTGGTGAGGTGGCTCACCAAATAAAGGAACTTGCCACCAAGCCTGATAACCTGAGTTCAATTCCCAAGGACTTATGTAGTAAAGGAATGGACTCCCAAAAGTTGTACTCCAACCTCTGTTGTACTCGCTGTGGGTAGCATGCACTCACAGGCTTGAGCAAGTGCTCACATGCACGAATGTACACACACACACATACACACACACACACAATCAATCAGTAAAAAAAAAAAATGTAATAAAGATGTCTGGTAAACATTTTCTCAAAAATTAATGAAGCATACCTTTTACTGCAAATAAAACAATTAACAGGGCTTGTTACTAATTATAAAAACATTCAAGCTTTCAAGCAAAAATTACAATTTTGGAGAATATATTTGTCACAAAAAGCTAACAGCATCCCAATAAAGACATTTTGAAGTAACAAATGTGAGGGGTTTTTTTTATACTGGTAGAATGAAGAATGTCAACACTTAGAATATCTGTACAACCCAGTGGAAAGTATTTTTCACATGATCAGTGGAAGATTTTATAAATTAAATACAGATGAGCCATCCACTTAAAAGTATAAGACAGATCAAGCAATTCTGATGGCGCAAGCCTATGTATAATACCAGCTACTCGGGAGGCTAAAGCAGAAGGATCACCAAGTTCAAGGCCTGCCTAGGCTAGAGTAAATTCATGACCAGCCTAATCAATAAACTGTATAAGACTCTTTTTGAAAGGGCTGGGGAGGCTAGAGACATAGCTCAGGTAGTAAGGTGTTTGCCTAGAATGTATGAAGTCATGAGTTCAATCTCCAGCACTACATAAACCAGGCAGGGCGGTACACACTTGCAATCTCAGCACTCTGCAAGATCAGAAGTTCATCATCATTGGCTACATAGTAAATTCCAGGCCACCAGGGCTACACAGTAAGACCCTGTCTTATTTCTCCTCCCTTCCACAGAGAAACTCTGAGAGAGTTTTGAAAGGCAAAATAGCCTGGATTTGCTAAATGACAGAGTTTGAGAGTGTGAAAAGAAAAGGATGATAGTAACAGTCACCGAAAGACAGTAATGGAAGAGGGCTTGTTTGTTTTATTTATAAACAGGGTCTTACTACACAGCCAGGCTGGCCTCAAATTTGTGGCAATTCTCCTGTCTTGGGTTTTTAAATTCTGAGATTACAGGAGTATACTACCATTCCTAGCCAAAGATGACTATGTTTCGAAAGACTTCATCTGGGGTTGGATTTGTTCATGATGACATTTGAGACTGCTTAGTGGTGGACGTTGAAAGAAGAGTCATGCTAGTAAGCTTGGAAATTACAAGTGGGCCCTAAGTTACAAAAATAAATTAATAAATAAATGAATAAAAGACAGGAGTTTTTTGATGGCTGGGGATACAGCTCAGTGGGTAGAGTGCTTGTCTACAATACATGAAGCCCTGAGTTGGATCCTCAGCATTGCATAAGCCAAGCACTGTAGCATTAGCTTGTAGTCCCAGCACTTGGGAGGTAGGAGCAGAGAGGCTCAACAGTTTAAGGTCATTCTTGGCTGCAAAGCCAGTTTGAGACCAGTGTGAGCTGTATGAAATGCTGCTTCAAAAATACACAAAAAAAAAAAAAGAGAGAGAGAAAAAACTGTAATTAATTGTGGGGCTGTCCTAGAGCTAAGAGGGGGTTGGAACATTCTTTGAATCCAGGAATTCTCACCTGAGAGCGGAAGGAAGGAGATCAGCTGCTTCCCTTCTCTTACTCTGACAAATCCCAGCTAGCTCCTATGCTGCTGTGCTCCAAAGCATGACACTGATAAGATCTTGCCCCCCGCTCCCCCCAAAGGTACATGGTCTGGTTAATGTTTACCCGACCACTACAGCTGGAGGGCCTTGGGTTGGGCTTCTCTTCTCCCTATATGACCTGCTAAGGTCTCTTCCTCCAGTCCCTGTGAGACCTACCTATGTAAAGGGGACTTTCTCAGGACTTTGGCCCCAGCTAATGACAATAGGACCCACCAGGTCTGGTTATAAGCCCCTCACACATGCAAATAGAGCTACCCTAGTACCACTGCCATAACCAATGACCCTTCCCCCTCTACCCTATAAGTGTGATCCCCCTTGCTTCAATAAACTGAACTGTTTCACTGAAAACTGTCTCCCAAGAGTCCGTTTCCTGCTGGCTCTCAGTCTCCAACCGAAGACCTGTCAGACCCTGGGACCCACCCTGACCTCTCTTCCCCAAATGCTTAGCTACCTACCACCTGAGGAGGGGAACAGACAAAAGAATCCACAATGAATAAGTATAGTAAAAGTTATAAAGGTTAATGTGATCATGAGATGTGACTCTAGACTTGGGGAAATGGGATGCAGGGCCTCACATGTTAGGCTTCACCACTGAACAATGAAAGTGATAGTCACAAGGCATTTGTTAGGACTTAAAAACTATTATGAGACCTAAGAATTATTGTATATGTTGTTCAGATTCTCTACTGTTTACTATACTCAAAATTATCTGGAAGTTTAAAATGTACTTATAGTTTATTTTAAAATAACCCTGGCAAGCCTCCAGAATGGGCTTCCCACACTTGCATGTCTTATTCTTTCCCAGAGAATCCATGCTTAAATCTGTTAAAATGTGTCTGAAGGGCACAGAAACAATTCAGTGGTTAAGAGCCCTTGCTCCTCTTGCAGAGGGCCAGAGTTTGGCTCCAGCACTCAAGTCAGGCGGCTCACACCTGTTTGTAACTCCAGCTCTCGGGGTTCTGAACCTCTGGCCTCTGAGGGCACCTGCACTCATGTGCACATACCCAGATCCACACACATACCTATACATAATCAAAAGTAAATTTATTATTTGTTTAGTTTTTTGAGACAGGGTCTCTCTGTTTAACAGCCCTGGCTGTCCTAGAACTTGCTTTGAAGACCAGTCTGCCTTGAACTCACAAAGAACCACCTGCCTCTGCCTCCTGATAATTTTTTTTTTAATGGCCTGAGGATCAGAGTTTGATTCCTGAGTCCCATGTGGTAGATAAGAACCAACTTCAGAAAGCCGTTCTGATGTGTGGGACATTTGCAACACAGACACACACACATGCACACAAGCGTATACATATATATACACACATATACACAGATACAAATTTTAATTTAAAAAAAAAGCCAGGCATCCAGGGCTGGAAAGGTAGAGACAGGTGGATAGCTTAAGGTCAGCCAGCCCAGTCTAACTGGCAAGCCTCATGGTCCACTGGGAGACCTTGTCTCAAAACAGAATGGGTGGGGCTGGGGAAACAGGCTCATTTGGTAAAGGTACCTGCCTCAGAAGCCTGATGACCTAAGTTTGATTCTCAGAATCCATATACAACTAGGAGAAAACCAATTCCACCAAACTGTCCTCTGACTAGCACATCTATGACATGGCAAGTGAATGCAGCACCCCCCCATATAAACATGCACCCAAGTAAACATGCACCCACAAATTTCTTTAACAAACTACAAACTCTCTTTGAAAAATCTATACCTCAGCTTCTGGTGTACCTTAGCAAATGTCTTCTTTCTGCTAATCGTGATTCTTAAAATCTGTATTTTGGAAGTCTTTTAGACCATGTATGGTGGCACACATCTTTAATCCCAGCACTTGGGAGTCAAAGACAGTCAAATCTCTGTGAGTTTGAGGCCAGCCTGGTCTACGCAGCAAGTTACAGGACAGCCAGGTCTACACAGAGAGAGACAAAAAAAAAAAAAAAAAAAAAGACTCTACCTGTAAGCTGGGTGAGATGGCCAAGTGGGTTAAGGCACACACTTTCAAGCCTGATACATGAGTGGACCTATATGGTGCCTATATGGACCTATGAGCAGTCCTCCATCAATATTCCATTGCACATGCTCGCCCACGCACATACACACACACATACAATAAATAAAATGTAATAAAAAATGAGAAAAAGTAGGGTTGGAGAGATGGCTCAGCAGTTAAGAGCACTGTCTGCTATTTCAGAGGACCTGGGTTCCATTCCCAGCACCCACATGACAGCTCACAACTTCTGTAACTCCAGCTCCAGGGTATCTGACACCCTCATACAAATGTACATGCAGGCAAAACACCAATGAACATAAAGACAAATAAATCATTTTTTAAAGATTAAAAAATGTACCCCCAATTCTGCTTCATTACATAAATAAAAATAAATAACCTTGTTATATGTTAACCATACCTTTAAAAATAAAGTTAAAATTAAAATAACCAAATAAAGCATTTGGGAGAAAACTGGCTGTAATTAACATTTTTATAAATCTCTGAAGTCTGCCTTCATGTAAGAGAACTGTATTCTCCTATTTGCTTCTACACTTGGTCTGTTTTTTCTATTTTTTGTTTTGTTTCGTACTTAATTACTTTATTTACTTATTTGCTTGTTTGTTTATTTACTTATTTGTGTGGCTACCGTGTATATGTAGAGGTCAAAAGACAAATTGCAGAAGTCAGGCCACTTCTTCCAGTGGGTTCCAGGATCAAACTAAGTAAGGTATTGAGCCTTCAGCTGAGCCATTTTACAGTCCTGGAGACTGAACTGGAAGCCTGGCATGTGCAAGTTTGCTACACCAGAGTTGTAGCTCTAGCTTATGACTTGTTTTTGAGACAAGGTCTTATCTTGGCCTCTAGAGTGCTAGGTTACAGGGATGTTTCACCATACCTGATCTACGTAAACATTTTAAAAGACAAATTTAAGGGCTGGGTAGGTGAAATTGATCTCCAAAACCGCAAGAAGAAAAAGGAAAAAAGACCATCATACTACTCATTCACAGCATCAGTGCCCTCCCCGTGCTCCTATGGTACAATCCAAAGCCTTCTCCTCACACGCCAGGCTCAGCAATCTGGTCACTACTCCACTAGGCTAAGGGCTCCTGCACCCTTGCCTGCCTGGATTTTCTCTGGCATATTCAAAATATGCACATCTTGTTTTTCATCTGCTCTATCTGTTGACTTTAAAAGATTTTAAAAGCTGGATGGTGGTGTTCGTGCCTGGAACTCCACAACTGAGTAAGCTGAGGCAGAAAGTCAGATGTGGTGGTGCACAACTGGAATTCAGCACTCAGGAAGACCACTTTCAGTGGGAAGCCAGCCTGCATTACATAGCAAGTTCTAGGCCAGACTTGGCTAGACCTGATGCTTACCACTGACTGGACCTGGTGGGAAGATCTTAGCCTTACGGGTTCTGCCTTTTTAAGCTCCTGTGCTACATGACTCGGTGCCATTCTGTGGGAGCTCTGGAGGTGACAGGTTCACTCCATGGGAACTTCAGAATGCACCTGGTCAGAGTCCATTTCCTGGCCAGTATTTAATTAATTAAAGCTTGCTTGCTTCAAATTTGGCCCAGTTGTTGTGGTCTTATTCTTGACTGGGTTTAGGCTTTACAGCCAGCCCAGGCTACATGAGAACCTATCTAAAAACAAGAAAGACTCCCAAATTAATCACAGTTTCAAGAAATAAACTACCAAAATATAATTCAAAATTAGATATATCACTTCATTTGAAACATTTTTTTCATATATAGTCTCTCCACTGACCCCCACAAGAAATCCACTGAAATACAATAACGGTCATTTTACAGGGGAACAAAATAAGGCTCTCAGAAGCTAAGTAGACTGTAAGAATTTGAACCCAGGGGCCGGAGAGAAGGGTTGGTGGTTAAGAGCACTTGCTGCTCTTGCAGGGGACCAAGGTTTGGCTCCCAGCACCCACACGGTGCTTCACGCCCATCTGTAACTCCCCCATTACAGGGGAACTCACACCCATTTCAAGCTACATAGACATACAAACAGGCAAAACCCTCATACACATACAATAAAAATATATCTTTAATAAACAGAACTTGAACCTAGAGCCATAATGTCATAACCAAAAGAAACAACATAACTTCTTCTGAATGATGAAAGCAAACCAAGATTTAAAGGGGAAGCAAAGTCAGTGAGTGGTTGAAGCTGGAGAAAGCGCTTGCTGTGCAGGTCAAATTACCTACATTCAACCCCCAGAACAGAGTGCAAGAGCAGGGCTAGCTCCTGTGTTGTCCTCTGACCTCCACACGCACCACGGTAAAAAGGCAAGTGCACACACAACCATCTTACCCACTCACACATCAAAGCATATTCGAGTAAGTAAAATCCTTTTTAATTTTTAAATAAGATAAAAATGAAGGTGAAAACAAAGGTCAACGAGAGAGATGGTAAAAGAAAAGTCACAAAATTTAAACAGATGTCTATTTTAGGAACATAACTGGTGAACTACATGAGACAGGGCTAAGCGGTCTAACTAAAAATATCCTGGGGCTGGAGAGATGCCTAGGCAGTTAGGAACACACACTGCTCAGTTTCCAGCACCACATAGCAGCTCACAGTCATCTTAAAACCCCAGTTACAGGGGCTCTGATGCCCTCTTCTGACCTCCAAGGGCACCTGTACACACAGGGTGTACATGCAGGCAAAACACTCACACAAATAAAATAAAAATAAATCATTAAATTTTTTTAAAAATCCTTATTCCTTCACATAATGCATTATATCTGAATTAATTTTAATTTCATTTTTCTTGAGATTTCATTGATTATTTCATTGATTCACTGAATATGAAAAGGGCATGGAAGGGAAAGAGGAAAACATAACATAGCTGCTTTGTTTAGATGTAGAATTTTTCATAAGCAGTTCTACATTGTTAAAATTTCCACTTAAGTTCTCTCTTAGGGGCTAGAGAGGTAGCTCAGTGTTGGGGCACTTGTTGCCTTTCAGAGGCTGAGCTCAGTTCCCAGCACCCACCCACATGCTGGCTCACAGCCATCTGTGACTCCAGATCCAGCGGATCCAGTGCCCTCTTCTGGCCACTGTGGGCACCCAGCATACACAGGACACAGATACGCATGCAGGCAAAATACCCACACAATTAAAATAAAAATAAATAAATCTTTTTTTAAAAAAAATATTCTTTCCAGGTGGTAGTGGGGCATACCTTTGATCCTAGGACTCGAGAGACAGAGGCAGGCATGGCCAGCCTGGTCTACAGAGTGAGTTCCAGGACAGCCAGAGTTACAGCAGAGAAACCTCATCTCAAAAAAAAACAAACTACTGATAAATGGAGTTAGACAAACCACTGTGATGCGGAAGCTTGTTTGTAAGGACTTGTATCAACGCTTGTGTGTGTGCTTGTGTGTGCTCAAACTCAAGATCTTAGAGGACAACTCACCTAGATGGTTCTCCCCTTCTACAACACAGGCTCTGGGCACTGACCCGGCCTCAGTCTTGGAGGTCAGCACCCTTACCCACTGAGCCATCTCCCTAGGCACCCCTGCTTTCACTTTTCTTTGACAGGGTCTTATGTAGCTCAGGCTGGCCTGGACTATACTCTGTAGCCAAAGATGACCTTTAACTCCTGCTCCTTCTACTTCCACCTCCCAAGTGCTGGGACTAAAGGCATGAGCTACCGTATCCAGCTTAAGTAATACTGTTCTAACAGAAATCCAAACTATTACTTAAAAATCAAGAGAAATAATTGACATGACAATGCAGATTTAACAAGTAATACAGTCTACTCCCACCTCAAAGACATTAGTTACACCGAGTTCTAGGTCAATATCGCATACATTTTCCCATTACCTTTAATAGCATTAAAGCACATATAAGTTTTCACTGACTTACTGGAATTCAGAACTGTGAATATAAATGGACTCAGTAGAACGTTTATTCTTACTGAGCCAGAATCACACACGGTTTAGTGGCCTATCCAGTAGTGAATTTTCTTTTATGATTTTATGCAAACTCTGTTATCATCTCCGAATAAAACTGTTTAATCTCTAAATTTAAGGATTAAGGGTTGGGGGGCTCAACTGGTAAAAACACTTAACAACAAAGCCTGATGACCTGAGTTCAATCCTGGGACCACATGCTGGAATAAGAAATCCACGCCCAAAAGTTGTCCTCGGGCTTGCACATTCGCACCATGGTATGCACACACCCCACACACACACACACACCCACACACTCACATACTCACACAAATAAAAATGTGACGGCAAAGTTCCTGTGTTACTTCAAAAAGTATGCTACACACATAACAACCAATGTAACTTCTCAAAATGAAACTACAAACCAGTGAGTTATTCCAACAAAAGCGCAATAACATATAAAAACAGGCAGTTCTAATCTTATTCTCCCTATCAGTCAGTCATGTGGTACAGAAACAGCTTTAAAGAAGATAAACATGCCAAGCGGTGGTGGTGGTGGTGGTGGTGGCGGCGGCGGCGCACACCTTTGGTTCCAGCCCTCGGGTGGCAGAGGCAGGCGGATCTTTGAGGCCAGCCTGTCTATACAGTGAGTTCCAGGACAGCCAACGGCTACACAGAGAGACCCTGAATATGAAAATAAACATTCATATTCTCGATTTATGAGATGTTTCATAACTGACTCAACCACGCTATGGGTTAATATTAGTATTCCTAATTCACATTCATTCAACAAATATGTATTTACATATCATTACTAGGGTTCCCTTACCTACCACTCCTTATTTCTCAGCAAAGTAAACAGACAACTGCAGAAATTTCTAAAAAGATGTTTTAACATCTAGAGAAGTCTCCACACAAACTGAAGTCAGCAAACGGCTGGAAACAGTTGTCCCTCCAGCAGCCCTAGAGGAAGACGATGAAGGGGTGAACTTACGTTTCAAAACACCGGTCCACATTGTCAGACATCAAAAGCAGCATGCATAGCTGTTCCAGGGCTATTAGCTGCATGTCCCTCTCATCGCCCTGCCCCATCTGCAGCCACTCCAGCAGCGTATCTGGATCCACATCTGCCATGGTCTTTAAAATGACTCTTTGCCTAAGTTGAAAAAGGAAAAAGTGTTTCTCAAATGCTCAGAACTGATCAGCTTGTGTTTACACTTTTTTCTTGGACATCTGCTAGAACTAATTTTTGTAAGGTCTTCAAGCTACTATACATTCATATCCGTGTTTGTGTGTGTATGTGTGTGTACACAGTTTTCTCTGATTCCCACATGTGCACTATGGCATGCACACACCCACACACGTACAAAAATAAATACATATATATGATTTTTAAAGACTTTCCAAACTTCAAAGCGCCGATATTCCTTCAAAAACTAAGCTATACAAGGAGCAGTTTTCAACTTTGCTCTACTCCCTGGGCTTAATGTTCAGATACACTCAACACAAAACAGTTTAACATAGAGTATATGCTGACTAGGTTGCTGGTTAACTAGAAACCAGAGCTGTCTTTGTCAAACACAGTGAAACAAGCTTTGGATCCCGCGACTGTCATCACCAATGTCTGTGCCAAAAAGCAAAGAACACCTACAAACAAAGTTCTTTTACCAGCGAACTTCTCTCTGCCACCCCAACCCCCCACAAACAAAACTGGGTTTCATGTAAGAGTCAGACTCAGTACTTTTAAGGAAACCACACGTTCAGATCCAATTCCCCTTCAAATTGAATTTCTCCTTTCCTAAGAATTTCACAGATTCTGAAACCACAAACTTACTCCTAAATATGTCCAAATACAAACGGTAATTAGATATGAAATCTACCCATGGTGGGAAATACTGGTTAGAACTTCTGGCAGTCTTGGCAAATGTTCTTAAAACTTTTTTTGAATGTTAAAGTAAATGCAGCTAACAGGTTACCAAGCCCAAAAAAATAATAACAAAATAGGCCACTCTTTCTCGGTTCCCACAAGATGGGGCAGTTAGGTTTTTATTTTTTTATTTTTTTTTTAAATCGATAAGTAGTCTAGGCAGGCGAGTCATTACAAAAACTCCAAAGGACAGCTCCGGGCCCCACGCAATCCACCTGCCGGTGCGGGCAGGAGGCGGGTCGCGGTGGGCACCCAGCCGCGGCGCCTGGCGGGGCTGCCCCACCATCCTGGGCCTGACCAAGGCCGGAGCCGCGACGCTGACACCAGCCCGGCTAAGTTAGCTACCTGCCTCCGAGAGGAGGGCGAAGTTCTGAAGCAAGCCTACGTGCTCGAGAGGAAGCCGCCGAGCCGCCGGGGCGCGGGTCTCCCGGAACTCGGAGGCCCAGCCGGACGTCCCCGGCCCCCGCCGGGCAGCAGAACCCTTATCAAGGACAAGGGGAGAGCAGCCGAAGCTCCGGCGCCAGCAAGCCGAGCCCCGAAGGGCCTAGGGAGGGGAACAAAGGGGCCGAAACGGAGAGGCGGCGGCGGACGGCCGACCTCACGGCGCCGGGGTCCAGCTCCGCGCCCACCGCTGGGCTCGGCGGCCCGGATCCTCGCGCAGGCCCAGCCTGCCGACGGCGCCGAGCGCTCCCGCCCGCCCTTACCGCAGGCTCTTACCTTGGCTCGTCGTCCCAAACAGCTCCGGTCCAGCTCCAAGCAGGCCGCGGGCAGAGCCAGGCCCAGCCGCGGCCCTCGAGTTCTCAGGAAGCCGCAGGCCGCACAGGTCGAGCCAGGCAGGCGGCACAGGAAAAGCCGCGTCTCGTCCCTCCCCTTCCTCCACGGGGACCCGGTGACAAGGAAGCGAGAGGTTCCCCCGAGCGGCGGCAGCCAGCGCGGGTCCCGACCCCGGCACGCGGCTCCTCAGGCCCTGCGGTTCAAAGGGAGGCCCGCGCGCAGCTGCCGGCGGCGGCGGGGAGAGGCCGCGTCCATCGCCAGCCGGGCGGGGGCAGGAGAAGGGTCGACCGAGAGCCGGGCGGGGAGGCAGGCGAAGGCCGCGCCGGCGGAGGCGGAGCGAACGCCTCCCGGCGGCCCTGCCCGTGGCCACCTGGGGCGCTGCGGAGGCCGGCCCGCGGCGGGGCGACGACGGGGACGCCGGGCTTCCTCGGGCGGTCGACCGCGACTCCCCTCGGGCCGCCGAGCGCCGGCCTCGCCGCGCTGTCAATCCGCACACGCCGCCAGCAGCTGGTTCGCGCACGCTCCGCCCGCCTCGCCAGGCGCGGGCCCCTCCGAAGTCCCGCGGGACGGAGGCCGCCGCCTCGCCCTTCGGTCGCCCCTCCTCGCGTCCCGGGAAAACGGCGTGCGCTCCCCCGCTCGGCGTTATCGCCTGGGTGCAGGCGGAGTCCCGAGGCTGCGGGGACGCGTGCCTCCTGGCGGCCCCCTCGGAGTCCCGGCGTGGGGGGGCGGCAGCACCGGGGACTTTCAGCCCGTTTTTCTGCGGCTCGTAGTCACAAGTACTCCCATACTTACTCCCTTCAAACTTTTATTTCACAGGCATCGAAAATTAAATACTAGCCGCTGGTCGTGGCGTCCGCCTGGAACCGTCACACGAGGGAACTTGGAGGCTGGAGGATCTGGAGTTCAAGGTCATCCTCAGCTCGATAATGAGGTCTAGTGTGGCGATGGTGGTGGAGGAGGAGGAGGAGGAAGAGAAAGGACAGGAAAGAAAAGAGAGAGGGGGAGATGAGAAAAGAAAGAAGGAAAGCGCGTGGTGCACCTGTCCCTCGGACATTCGTGGAGATATGTTTTAGGATGCTGGTAGCGAAACATACCTCTTAGATCTGGATCACCTTGCTTTGTGAGATTACTAAAACTATGCCCCACACTCCTTACCGGATTCTCATTTATTCATCCTTTAAACAAAATTAATTAATTAATTAATTAATTAATAGCAGTAGAGGCCTAATTTAAAAAAAAAGGATTATGTGTACAAAGACCTAGGCTAGTAGTTTTCAACCATAGATACCTGCACATTAGATTCACCTGGGAAAGTTTTGTTTTTTAGATCCATGGCAAATTGAGCAGAAAGTACAGAGAGTAAGTTAGGGCTCCTTTAATCTACATAATGTGTTCCTGGCCAGCCAGGGGTAAATACAGAGCATTCCCATGTGGATCCTACCTTCACACAAGCATAACCCTACCTTCTATATATCTGTTACAATTCATGATGACTCACACTAACACAATATTATCACCCAGAGCCCATAGTTTACACTAGGTTCAGTCTCATTGTTATACAGTGTGTGAATCAAGATCAATGTAATGATATGTACTAGCCTTTTTCAAAAGATTTTTGAAATATTTAGAGACAAGGACTTATTCTGTAACTCTGGCTGGCCTGGAACACCATATGTAAACCAACCTGGCCTCGAACTTACAAAGATCTGCCTGCTTCTGTCTCCTGAGAGCTGAGATTAAGCTTATTTTATCTTTAATATGTACAAGTGTGTGTTGGAGGGTAGAGAGATGTGTCTGCGTGAGTTCAGTTGCCCATGGAGGCCTGAAGAGGTGATCGGATATACTATAGTCAGATCTACAGACGGTTGTAGGTGAATGTTAGGAACTGAAGTTAGGTCCTCTTCAGGAGCAGTAGAAACTCCTCAACTGTTGAGCCATCTCCTCAACTACTCGGTTATCCTTTTGTGAGATAGTTTCACTATGTAAATCACACTGGCCTCGAATTGGTGGCTGTCTCCCTGCTTCTGCCTACCCACTGCTGGGACTCAAGGCCTGAGTCACCACACATGTATTAACCTTTAGAATATATACAATAGTTTCACTACCCTAAATATATGAGCTCATATACTAATATGAATATATTATTCACCGAACCGCTGTCTCGACCACTGATCTCTTTCTGTGGATGGCTTTGCCCTTTCCAGCATATCGTGCAGTTGGAATCATCCCGTGCCCGCCGCCCTTTCAGAAGGGCTCCTTAATTCTCTAATACTCCATAAAGGAACTCTGTGTCTTTTCATAGTAACTTATTTATTTGTTTTGGGTTTTTCATACTGGATTTTTTATGTGTTTTTGCTTTTTGTTTGTTTGTTTTGCTTGTCTGTTTTGAAATAAAAGTATGTTTATGTAACCTAGGCTGACCTCAAAGTCAATATCCTCCTGCCTCAGCTTCATGAGTGGGGTAACATCAGGAATGCATCACCACAGCTGGCTTAGGAACTCATTTCTTCTTAATGCTGAATGATAGTATGCTGTTTAGAGGTATCACAATGTGTATATTCATATACAGGTGCCTGGATTCTTCCTTCACAGGCTATGAATGGCCCATACATCAGAAATTTCTAAAGTTCCCCAGAGGGGGAAATATTTTTAAACAACATATCTAATAAAGGACTGTTGTCAAAACATACTAAAAACTCTCCAAACCCAAGAATAAGAAAATAAGACCCAAAGAGACATATCAGCAGAGAAGACATACAGGTGGCAAATAAGCACATGGGAAGACGCTTAGCATCATGTGTCCCTGAGAAACTAGACCAACACTCACTGCTGATATCTTGCAGAAGACCCTTGTCAGAGGGCTCGCAATTGTCTGTAACTCCAGGTCCAGGGCTTCTAATGCCTCTGGCCTCTGCAAGCACCCGCATTCATATGCATTTCCAACACAGACATGCACATATACACATAAAGTAATAAAAATAAATCTTTGAAGAAAAGAGATCGAAAAGTAATGCTTCTAGTGTTATGGATGCATCTGAGTAGAGTGCTTGCTAATATCCACAAGGCCTGGATTCTGTCCCCAGAACTGAATAAAACCAGGCCCTAAGGCTGGTAGGTGACACAGGCACAAGAAGTTCAAGCATTCTCAGCTACATAATGAATTGGATTCCAGCCTAGAATACACGAGACCCTGACTCAAAAAAGAAAGGAAAAGGTACAGGGAAAGAAGCAATACTTCTAAACATCTATTCGAAAACGTGGTTGAAGTCTGTCAGGGTTCCAGACTCCCTGGCTGGGAATTTCGGCTTACCAGCCATTTTGCCCCTTTCTCCCCTTAGCTGTAATGGCAACAAAAGCCTTTCATTTCTGTATGGCCTAGTAATCCCTTAGCTGGCTGGTTTTAGCTGAGAAGGGGAAGTGGCCATTTTTTACTCAAAAGTAATTGTCATTGTAAAATATCTTGCCTGGCTTCTAAGTCCTGGCCTATGTAAAGCTACCTATTCATATTGATAGTACATTGTAAAGAATATTCCTGGAATAGGTGTTGGTCCTCCCAAGAAGAGACAAGCCTTTTAACAGATAGAAGCAAAAGGAACCTAGATAGAGAAAAAAATAAATAAGCACCAAACAACTAAAAACCATAAAATACAAACCTTCTTTGCCTACATGGCACCCTGCTCTGTTTGAGGCAGATGGAGATATTATTCAGCTAACAGTATTCTGTCAAATGTTCTTTCATAGCAAACAAAATAAATCGCAGGAGGAAGGACACACCCTTCCCCCCACCGCAGGCGAGACTACATCTACATATGAAACCGGTTCCTCTGAAGGCCTGAGCAACATCTACATACCAAAAAACTGTACTTGGCTTTTTAAACTTCTTGCCAGAGCAATTATCTCTCTTTTTGTTGTGGGCCCCTTCCCCTGGAAATGTACATTGTCAGTCTCTCCCTCCTCTTCTTGGTGTGGTTTTTCCACTGACAAGGTGCATTGTCAGTCTCTCTCCTGCCCCTCTCTTTACTTAATATGTACACTGTTAATATGTATACTGTTAATTCCCCTATTAAAAACGCTTCTGCCTTTTACTTCTAAAGCGTTCTACGGGTCATTTTAAAGCGTGATCCTGCGTATCATTTCCTTGGGTCCCATAAAAGAATGAACTACTCTGTTCGTTTGTCACTCCTCATTTTTCCTGCACTCGGTACTCCCTTCTGCGTAGAGTTTTCGTGAACCCATTTGTGGAAAAGGCTGGTTCCCTCCACAACTGTAGAAGACATATTGGCTGTTTCTTGGGGGGAGAAAAATGGCTCCTTGGGTAAAAGCACTGTTGCACAGAGCTGATGACCTGAGTTTGATCCCCTGGAACCCACATAAAGAAGCCACATGCAGGGCCTATAGTCCCAGGATTTGTAAGGGAAGATGGGAGACAGGTATGGAAAAATCACCCCGGATCTTGCAGGCCAGCTATCCTGGGGCCATGATGCAGGGGAGAAAGAAGGAAGAAAGAGCCAACTCCTGAAAGTTGTGGTTTGCTTTTCATTTTGTTTTTATTTTTAAAATTGTTTTATTTATGAGCCAGGTGTGGTGGCACACACCTTTAATCCCAACACTTAGGTGGCAGTGGCAGGAGGATCTGTGAGTTCAAATTCAGCCAGGTCTACAAAGTGAGTCTCAGGACATCCAGGGGATACATTTGTGAGACATGTCTCTAAAGCGACAACACAAAATGGTTCTATTCATGTGCAAATAACAGGCAACATTCTATCCGTAAATTCTGTTTTCCAAAACAAGACTTTTTTTTTTTCTTTTTTTTTAGAAAACCACACAATACATTTTAAAAGATTCTTCTGCTTTTAGGTAATTGCTGGTCTGGAGAGGGGAGTTTGTTGAGACAGAAGTCACAAGTTGGAATTGAGCATTCCCAAAAGCAGAAATAATAAAGTGCTATTCATGGGCTGGAGACATAGCTCAGCCTTAAAGCACTGTCTGTCTGCTCTTCCAGAGGACCTGGGTTCAATTCCCAGCACCCACATGGCAGCTCACAACCATCTATAACTCCAGTTCCAGGGTCTGACACCCTTGTACAGGCATACATGCAGGCAAAACTCCAATGCACATAAAAAAATAAAAATAAATCATTAAAAAATGGCCATTCAGGCAAAGTTTATTCAACACCCCTGCCCAGTGGAACCATTGAAGCAAGTCAGACAGCTCAACACAATTCAGGACACTGTAGCCATTATGCTGCTCCAAGAATCCATTAAACAGGCTGCTGTGAAAGTTTGTTTTTAACCTCCACAGCTGTGCCAGGCATGCACATACCCACACTTACACATTATCCATACCCTAATAATAATAAATAGGTGGGCATAGTGGCGCACGCCTTCAATCTCAGCGCTCAAGAAGCAGAGGCAATGGATCTCTATGAGTTCAAGATCAGTCTGGTCTACGTAGTGAATTCCAGGCTAGTCAGGGCTACAAAGTGAGACCCTGTCTCAATAATAATAAATAAATAATATTTTTAATAAAACATACTTTTACCAAATAGTCAGCAGTCACCCTCATTATTTACCCAAAAGAGTTGAAAACTTAAGTCCATACAAAAACCTGTACACATTGTTTTGTTTTGTGGGAATTTTTTTTTTTTTTTTGATGGGTCTCACTTGAACCACGATGGCCTCCAATTCCGTATATAGCTGAGGATGACCTTGTCCTCTGGGTCCTCCTGCCTCTGTCCCCTAAGTGCAAGAATTATAGGCATGTACCACCAGGTACAAACAGGTATTTATAGCTACTTTATTCATACTTGTTAAAGTCTGGGGAAAGGACAGAGTATATCTCAGCATGGGAAATATCGTGCTGAGCATGCACAAGGCCCTGGGTCCGCAAAAATGCTAGTACCAGGACCTGGCAGCAACTAAGATACCTTTTAGTGGGTGAATAAATGCAAACCCTTCAGAAGCTCTGGCGCAGCACAGCACTCGGTCAATCCCGTGCCCACCATTAAGGACTGTTCTCTGAGCACCTCAGCCATCACCTCGTCAGCTTACTTCCTTTTTGGAAATATGATTTTAAGATGCTATTATTTAAAAGGTGACGGCATTTACAAAATGGGAACTGGAATCCAAGTCGACCATATAAAACCTAATGCACGTGTTCGCCTCTAAAATCTTCACGGAGATCTTGTCCAAAGCTTTTAGTTTTTTTATTAGAGTTACTTACTTACATTGCGTGTGTAAATGTGAACACGTGTCATGGTGAATTTGTGGAGGGCGGAGGACAGTTTGCGAGAGACAGTTCTCTTCTCCCACCATGTGGGTCCCATATGGTCAGGCCTGGTGGCAAGTGTCTTTACCCACAAAGCCATCTTGCTAGCACCCAAATACCTGCTCAAATTCCCTTATGTAGACTATGCAATCCCAACAACATTTGGGAACCTTGGTAAAGGCTGATAAGAATTTTTTTTTTCTTTCTTTTTTAAAAATGTGTTTGTTTGTTTGGTTGGTTTTTGGTTTTTCAAGACAGGATCTCTCTGTTGTAACTCTGGTTGTCCTGGAACTCACTCTGTAGACCAGGCTGGCTGGAACTCACAGAGATCCACCTGCCTCTGCCTCCTGGGTGCTCGGATTAAAGGTGTGTGCCATCACCGCCTGGCTTTTTGCAGTTTTTTAAGCCTGAATTTATTTCAAAATAAACTGGTTTTTGATGACAGAAAGTTTAGCCTACAATTGTAATAGCTGTCTTCTAGGAATCACTGTTGCTTTTCTAAACATTTTTTAAATGGTGCGTTTAAAATAAATCCAAAAATTTTGACAGTTTGTTACATGATTCATTTTAGCCACCACAGCCCTTGATAGTAGAGACAAGAAGCAAAGAGTAGTTGTAAGCGCTGGGTACTCTGTGTTCCTAGTCGGTTGTTCCTGTTCCAAGGCTAACAAACTCTTCTATAATCTGTCAGCACCCTGTTCCTTTTGTCTTGAGGAACTGTTTTCTCGCCAGCAAATAAAAAGTCTGCCGTCCTGATTTAGCATATTTAGATTCATGGAAGTCATGCAATAAAGCTTAGTTAATGGAAACATAGAACCTAACTTGCAGAAATTGGTCTTGTAGAAAACTTCCAGTAACTCAACTTTTATGAAGAATATTATAATCAATTGCAGAAATGTATATGGGTGAAATGGCATTATTTGTGCAGAATTTTGCAAACTTTCCTTCTGATATATGAAGTGATTGCTATTAATTGTGTTTGTCTCTGATAATAATATATATAATGTTTATAACAGCTTCTAAAAGAATCCTAATTGCTTAGAGATGCATACTAAAACATTCACAGGTAAGGCCTGAGGACGTGGTTCTGTTTGTAGAGTGCATGGCGAGCATACATAAGCCTTGCGTTTGATCCCTAGAACTAGGGAAAACCAGGCCTCATGGCAAAGGCCCATGATCCCAGCAGACAGGAAGTGTCGGAAGAACCCAAAGTTCAAAATCAAGCTTACCTACAAGTGAGTTTGAGACCAGCCTGGGGTATGTAAGACCCTGTTTCAAAAATAAGCACATAAAACATACAACAAATATATCAGACTATAATCATATCATAATTTTATTTTTAACCAATATGAAGGGAATATGAAATTAAACTGATTTGGACTTTTAAAACTTTGTATCTATTTTTCTTCCTTGGTCTTTTTATGCCGTCCAAATTCATCTATCAATGCTTTAGCTCCTTCTCTTGGCGAACCTGAAAAACCAGCTACGTGTACATTGTTGTGAGAATTACCCTTCTCCTCAGATCAGTGGTCTGCAATAGCAGAATGAAGTGGTGACTGTTATCAGGAAAGTTGCTTAGGAGAAAGAATCTATCTAGGTCATTCAAAACCATCACCACTTCCCTAGAGGTCTTCCGCCACAAATTACCTGAATCCTTGTGTACAAAATTTACATTGGTGCGAGCAGGACAAGGGCTTGCTGCACAAGCAGGATGACCTGAGTTTTGATCCCCCCAGCACCATATTAAAAACTGGTACCTATACATGATCTGTAACCTCAGTGCTAGTGTGGAGGCAAGAGGACCCTGGGCTACCTAACCATCCAGTATAACCCCAAACAATGAATTCCAGGTGAGGTGAGAGACCCTGTCTCAAAAACCAAAGGCCATAGGATGTCTCAGCTGGTGAAGGCACTTACCACCAAGACTGAAGACCTAAGTGTGATCCCTGAAATCCACATGATGAAGAGAACCAAGTACTACAAATTGTCATCCACCCCCCCCACACACACACACACAAACACACACACACACACACTCCCTCCCTCCCCCACACAAAGACCTGGGTTGGAAGATCAGAATTCAATATTTAATATAAACTCAGCCCAAGTACAGTGTTTGATTAGTAGGTAAATGCCAGCGACCAGAAACAGCTGCAGACTGAGGATGTGTGATTAATATGGAAACATGGCTAGGCTGAGGTATTCTAGAGAAGAGGCAGGGTGCTTTTTCACCAAGTAAATGAATCCTCGAAATTTGTAAGCAACTGCTGTCTAGTTCTCTTTGAAATGCATTCCAGCTGTATGATTTCCATTTATTACTTAAGTTCACTAAATTTGTATTTACTTTTCAGTTATCCCTATGGCACAGATGTAACGACTTTATTAAAATATAATTCAAATACAATGAAGTTTGTCATTTTCTTTTATTGTTTGCTTGCTTGCTTTTGAGACAGGCTCTCCTGTAGCCCAGGCTGGCCTTGAGTTATGTAATCGGGCTGGCCCCAAACACCAAACTCTTCTCGCCTCAGCACCCAGAACACTGGGATTGCAGGTATGCTTGCGAATCTGGTTTTGTCTTTTTTGACACAGGGTTTTATGTAACCCAGGCTAGCCTTGAACTAATTTGTAATTGAAGATGACTTTGAACTCTTGATCCTCCTGCCTCTACCCTGAAAGTGGCCATAATGCCCCATTTAGGATTGATCCTGAAGTAAATTTTGTCTTTGTTGTCAGGTAGGAATACAACTTTATTTTTTGTCTCGGCTTTCTCGGAAATTTCCTAGGCACCGGCTGAAAATGAGTTGACCATTAATATACAGACTTATCTTCCTGGGTGTTGTAACTCATACCTGCAATCTCAGCACTTGAGTGGCTGGAACAGGACAGTTGCCTCGAGTTCAAGATCAGCCTGGGCTGATCAGAGTGAGTTCCAAGACAATTTAAGCCACAGAGATTCTCAAAACAATATGGTCATACACACACACACACCACACGACAGGTTTGTTTGTTTTGTTTTTCAAGACAGGGCTGATTACAATGGTTCTTTTATGTATTTTGAAATGAAACATGGAGAATTCAAATTAGTTTCCTTTTCAAGATTATTTTGGCTATCCTGGGTTCCTTGAATTTCCGTATGTCTCAGCTTGTCAGCTGTGAAAAACAAAAAACACAGCCATGATTTTAAAAAACTTTAACGAAGTTTTTATTGTTTACCTATGAGTGTTTTGTCTGCAAGTCTGTGTGTGTACCCTGTGTGTGCCTGGTGCCCTCAGGGGTCAGAACACCCAGAACAGGAATTAAGGATGATTGTGTGTGGTACCATGGAAATGGGTCAAAAACCTCGAATGGCTGGTTGTGGGCGCTAGGGGCTCCTGCTATCAAAGCGGAAGAAAGTTGCGGGCCCTTCCCCCCACTGTCATTGCATCCGTACTGAACAGGCGATTGGTAATAAAGTGACTTTTGACCACCTCTGAATGGAAGTCCCAGGGTAAATTAATTATCCCGTCCGGCTCTCAGGGCCCCGACCGGATCCCCGGCCGCTTGATCCAGACCCACATCCCTTCCATGTTGCTGCCGGCCACTCATGAGAGGCAATCCCTTTGGCTGGCCAATGTGGGGATTGCATCAGGTGGGACAGGAACGAGGGAGTGAGAGAGAGTCCAGACCAGCAGACCAACAATTGTGAGTCATCATGTGTGTGCTGGGAACCCAACCAGGGTCCTCTGCAAGAGCATCAAGTGCTCTTAACTGCTGAGCCATTTTTTCCTGCCCTCACAGGTATGATTTAATAGGGATCACATTGAATTTATAGTTTCACTTGGAAAGTATTCACATTTATGGTATTGCTTTCTAATTCATAGACATAGAATGCCTTTTGCTCCAGAATATCCTCTAGGACAACAGTCCCGGTGTTTTGAGAACCAGCCCCAAGATGCCAGGAGACTGAAAACCAGAGACAGCCGGAACTGAGACTGGACCAAACAACTTGGGTCTGGGTCTGACAGAAGCATGTCCCAGGCTCTGTAAAACCATTACTTCTCTGCAATTCAAGACGGTCAGAAAGGCCTTCTTATGGGTCTGCACAAGTGATTTTACCCTCACTGGATTGTACTTGATTTATCTTAAATAGTATCACGGGTCAGGCACACCCCAACATGTAGTGTCCATTTACAAAGTGTCACACACCATTGTCAGTTTCATCTGTTTATACTTTGCTGGGAAATTAAGCAGGGAAAAGCAATTATCATTCTAGGGAAACATGTCAGCTGTGACTCATGTGGCCACAACCATGCCACGCATCCAAACCCCTCTCCACTTACTCAGTTCTCCCTCAATATCCAAGTGACAGTCTATTTTAGTGTACAAATCTCATTCCTCCTTTGCTAAGCCGACCCTAGACAACCTTCCATACGGGTCTGAGAAGGATACGCATTCCGCTCTTGTTGAGCGTGTACCTGATCCCATGGTGTCCGAAATTGTCTTGATCATTTGCCTAGACGCGGCGACAATGACTGAAACTAGAGTGTCCCAGTTCCCCACTAGTATTGTTGAACAGCCTAGTTCTCACTTTAACAGTTACCTTTTATTGCTTTATTGCATTTATTTTTTTGCATGTTGGAGAGATTGGTTTTGGAGGTCAAAAGACAATCTGCTCTGTTTCCACCATGTGGATTCTGGAGATCACACTCAGGTCAGACACGGCAGCAAGTACTTTACCCTCTGAACCACGTCTCCAGCCCCTTTATTATTTTTTTAATAGTGCCAAGAATCCAATACAAGGTCTGACACATGTTAGGCAAATGTTATCTCTAAACTACACCCCATCCTCTTCTAGCTTTCATTTCATGCATACACAAGGGCACGCATACGCGCGTGCGCGCGCGCGCACACACACATACACACACACACACACACACACACACACACACACACACACACGGAGTTACGTTCTTCTGATACACTGAGCCAATTATTATTACACTATGTCCTTCTACATCCGTATTTATATCTAGTAACATTTATTATCTTCAGTTTGAGTTTGCCTGATATTACCATAATTAATTCAGCTCTATTCTGGGTAAGGCTTAACTTTTCCTTTCAACCTATTGCATTTAGAAGCTGAAGCCTATCTCTAAGCATTTAGTTAGATGTTTTGGTGGAGTGCTGGGAATGATCCCAGGGCCTTGTGCTTACCAGACATGTATTCTGCCACAGAGCTACACCCCAGCCTAGTCAAGTCATTTAAAATCCTGCCAGATGTGGAGGTGTATGCCTTTAATACCAGCACTTGGAAGGCAGAGGCAGACAATTCTCAATATATATATTCCTAAATATCACCTGTTCAGTCTGTATAATGTTACTTGCAGGTATGTTTTCAGGGCTCAGTATCTGATATTGGGTAACCAATCAACACGCTCTTCCCTGGAGAAGACTATTCCTCCCACTCTCAGCAGACAAAAGCCAGGCAAATAGCAACAACAACAATTCAACAATTTAGGGTTACAGATATAACTCAGTGGTAAGACATGTCCTAGCATCTCTAAGGCCCTGGGTGCAATCCCTAAAATACAAAAGGGGAAAAAAAAACTAATAGAATTAAAACCAATTTAATTTTAGTATTAAACATATTTTTCCAGTACAGATGTTTCTTCTCTCCTCTTATGTGCCATATTGATACACAATATCACATCTTTATACATTACATGTCCATAAACACAGTTTTAAAATGAGATAAGTAAAAGAGAGTTACAAACATTACATTTATACACATCTTTACATATATGGACTTACCTTTACCCATTCTCTGTACATCAGACATTTATTGTAAAATAAAATTTCTTAAATATTGAAATTATAGCTGCTTTGCTTCAGATACCTTTCCATTTTTAGTAGTTTTCATACAGTAATTATCTAAAGCCAAGTGCCTTAGTGGACAGACTAATGGGCTTTTATCAGAAGCTTTAGTATCCTCTAATGGCTTTTAGCCCAAAGACTGACTTTGTAATCCGGTTTAAGCCATTGAGCTGCTATCCCAGGCTTCCTCACAGGCAGGGGGAATGCATCTGGCAGCCGATGACTGCTGACTTCATCTGTGTCGCTTCCCCAGGTCCACCACAGGCTGGAGAAGCTTTTGTAATTCTAGTCAGTAAGGTCATGTCCTGAAAGAAGGTCAAAAGCTTTATAATATTGTCAACTTGTAACCCAACAACAAAGATAAAAATAATCATGATTATGTGAAACATATGAAAGCTACTTCAGATGATCCATTCCTGTTTGCAATATACTATAATAAAAAAAAAAAAAAAAAACTTCATCTTCCAAATTGCCTTTGGAAGTACATGTTTATGAAAAAAATGATACAACTGAAAAAAAATCTCTAGTGATTGCTCAACAGCATAATAAATACCCAGTCCTAGGTGCATTCGCTTTAGTCAGAGCTTTAGCACAGGGAGGAGACACAGCTGATTCTCCAAAATAGATGTAATATGTTTTCTTAATGTCTGTTTCACTGGGTCTAATACTAACTCTTCCTAAAGGTTTTAAAGGTGATGTAGCCCAGGATAGCCCTGAACTCTCTATGCTTCTTCATCAGCTTCTTGAGTGATTTTTAATGGGCCAGATATTGACTTTTAAGTAATAAGACTAATACCATCTAGGGCAGTGGTTCTCAACCTTCCTAATGCTGCAATCCTTTAATATAGTTCCCCATGTTGTGGTGACCCCAACCATAAAATTATTTTTATTGCTACTTCATAACTGTAATTTTGCTACCCTTATGAATCATAATATGAATATCTGATATGCAGATGGTCTTAGGTGACCCTTGTGAAAGGGTCATTTGACCCACAAAAGGGTCGTGACCCACAGGTTGAGAACTACTGACCTAGAGTCTGCAACACAGTGAGCTAGAGGATCTATTTTGGGACTAGCAGTGTGACTTAGTGGTAGAGCACTTACACTTACCCAGTACTCAGAGTCCTGGCTCTGCTCCCCAGTACTGAAAAAGCATCTGCTGTGTGCTGGAACAGTGTGCCTGCCTCCAATCCCAGCACATAGATGCTCAGACAGAAGCACTGACAACACAGCAAGTTCAAGGCCAGCCTGACCTGCAGTGATGTCCTACCCCAACAAACAAACAAAAAACAAAAAGAATAGGAGAAAGAGAAAGGAAGGTGGAAGAAAAAAGGGGAGTGGGGAGAAGAGCAGCGACACTTAGGATTTTAGAGGGGACACCATTCACACTCCAAATTTGACGGTTCACTGCTCAGAAGATGAACTTTGGCCTTTTACTCCTGTCCAGGTTGTAAGCACCAAGCTCTACACTGAGGGTTTCCTGATGCCTGAAGCTGTGTTCCCTAAATATTAATGAAAGAGCATGCTTAATAGATGACCTTGTTAGCACACGGGCCATAATTCAACTATGAAGTGATTCTCATTCTAAACAGATCAGTGTCCTGCTCAGTGTTGGGGAAACAGCAGGTAGACTGACAGCAATCTTCACCACTGCAGAGCTCTCCATATGCAGGCCGGGGCCCCAGCAGAGCCCACTGGCAGTGTGCTTGCCTAGCAGGCAAAGGATTCCTGGCTTCAATACTGTCTTCAAAACAAAACCAAACAAATGTTCATATGATCCTATTTTTTCAGTGGATAGCTAGCCTTCTCTTCCTCTCTGCTAGCTACTCAAAAATATCTCTTTCAGCCAAAGGGGAGGAAGGGAAGCACAGTTTGCTCTTTCACTCTTTCTGAAGCTGAAGCTACCTGTCCTTTCATTAGTGGTCTGGACTCTTCCTAGCAAACAAAATTTCACGAGGCTTTTTCTTCGTGTTATTGTTCCACCTTGAACTCAGAGAGACACAGCAAACCTAGCTTCAATAAACAGACCAAACTATGCATTCAGTATTCCCACGGCCTTCAAGATCTGAATAAGATCTGTTTATTCCTGAAGGAATTACTGAAATCACTCCTCTCTGGTTAGTTAGCATTTTCCTCCCCTACCCTCTGTGAAACCGTGGTTTTTAGAGGCAGCTTTCAGGGTCAGGAAACAAAGCACAGAATCTTCTTTTCACAGTGGTGTCTTCAATACAATCTAACTGGCAACACCGATTAAATGACACAAGATTTTAGTACTAGCATAGTTGTTTTTCCCTACTTGGCCTGTTTCAGGGAAAGAAAAAAAAAAAGTACCTGCTCCAACCAGAGAATTATTTGTGATGGGTAAACAGAAACATATTGGGGGGAGAGGGGGGCTGGTTAGTTTGTTCTAGTTGCTAAATTCCAACTCACAAAATGAGTTTCTTCGCAGTGAGAACCCATCAGCCCGGCTCTTCATTTCCTTCCTAAACAGAGCAGAAAGGTTGTTCGTAACCTCCTTCTCGCAGGCCCTCCCCTTGCTCCTCCGCCCCACTCCAGCCTTACACAACCTTCGGAAGGCAGGGCAGAAAGTCTTTCTGAAGGCGTGGGTGCTGTTTACAGGCTCCGGCTGCTGACCCTGGAGGTGACTGGAGTCAGATGTAAACTTGGCGTTAATCGCTTGCAGTCAAGCCTGTTGTGCAACCGGGAGCGTGGGCACTGTGTGAAAGGTTGCTCAGCCGCAGCCCCAGGTTCAGGATTACTCAGCTCTTCGTAGCGAGCTGTGTGTGACCAAGATACTGGAGGTCACTGGTGATGGAAAGGCCAACTGGCCAATGAGGGAACCTCCAGGAGGGGCACCATCCAGCTCTTGGCAAACACTGTGGCGTATGGGCAGAACTTCTGAGGGAAAGTTGTTTTGTGACCTTTATTGTTTGCTATGTAAACTTTCTCCTGCATGAAATATAGAAGTCAGTGCAATTTCTGGCCATATTGATTTATTGAGAATCAAAACATGCTTTCTGGACAAGCCATTTTTCTTTTTATTCTCTTAAGACAAGGACTCATGTAGCCCAGGATTGCCTCAAGCCCTGTGTACCTCAGAGCTGAGAATGACCCTGAACTCTTGATCTTGCTACCGTTGCAGGCATGTTCCTGCGTATTCCATACACCCAGCTAAAAGTCTATTTTCTTTTGTTAATAGAATGTTTAATTATTAAAAATAACATCATCTGGCAGGTAGTGGTGGTCCAAGCCTTTAATCCCAGCACCTGGGAGGCAGAGGCAGGTGGATCTCTGTGAGTTCAAGGCCAGCCTGGTCTACAGGGTGAGTTTCAGGACAGCCAGAGTTACAACAGAAAAACCTTATCTTGAAAAACAAACAAAAAATTATCAAGCCAGGTATGCTATGCATCCCAGCACTGAGGCTGAGACAGAAGGCCTGTGAGTTTGAAACCAGCCTGGGCTACAAAGAAGGCCTGTGAGTTTGAAGTCAGCCTGGGCTGCACAGTAAAACTGTCTCTAAAAGCCAAAAGCAAATACATTAACAACAACAACAGAAGACTTCTGTACTGTAGAACATTAGGAAAATAAAACATAGGAGGAAACCTTTGTTAATCCCCTTAGTCGAGAATAAGACTGCTACCACAATTTTTGAACCAAATTTAAAGCAAACTTTAATTAAATTAATGGCCAGCGTGATGGATCCAGTCAGGTCCATTCAGGAGTTCCCACAAAATGGTTCCAAAGTTACTTCCAGCAGATGCTTGTAAAGGCAGAACCCATAAGGCTATATGTACTTCCCACCAGGTCCAATCAGGGCAAGAGCATATTCTAACGTACTTCTAGAATGTCTGGGAATCTCCCCACTACAAGTAACTACAGTTTATCTGTGTCACTGGATTCTCCAAGCTTCCTTAGGGAACTGAAACAGTTTGTTATCGCTCATGAGCAGCCTCCACCCAGCATTCCAGGAAGTTGTTTGTCCTTGGGCAAGTGGGGATTTTAAGACTGTCTGCCTTTTTGTTTTATAGATCTCTTAGGCACAGTGATTAAAACTTAAAACATAACTTCAGCTCTTACACATTTCGATAAGAAACAGCTATATATTGTGGGTGAGGTTGTAAGATTTGGTCACAAGATTTGATTACTTACGAGCTTTTGGTAACTTAAGTTTTTCCTCCTTAACCATATATTAAGCAATTAAATAATCCATTCATCACATTTCACTTTAATTATTCCCACAAATCGATTGCTTCCATTCTATGTTTTTATACATAACACCAAAATGAACATAATTGAAATATAGCTTCTTGTAAGAAAAATTGTAAGTTCAGGTGATTTAAAACATGTACAAAACTCACATAATGTATAAATTATGTCTATAATCCCATACTTCTGAAGAGGAGGTGGAGGCAGAAGGATCAGAAAAGAGTTCCAGGTTAACTTTGGCTACATAGGAATTCTCTGGCCAGCTAGAGCTGCATGAGACCTTGCTTCAAAAAAAAAAAAAAGTATAAATATATAAGTAGCTCAAAGAACAATAACACATGAACAGCTGAATGGCCACATTTATCACAAAATAAAGCATTGTCTGTAACAGAAGTCTGCAGGTTGCTTTCCCCTCACACGTCCTGCTTTCTTCCTCCACACCAATAACCAGCAGCCTGTGTTTTGTTTACTGCATACATTTTCTGGATTAGTTTCTCTTAGGTTAGAATTTGATAGTGGTGCCAGGGAGGGAAAGAAAGCTGGGGGTTAAGAATGCATAGCGCTCTGCAAAGGAGCTGAGATCTGTTCCCAGCATCCTCCTTGAGCGGTTCACAACTGCGTGTAACTCAGTTCCAGTGGATCCAGTTTCCTCTTTGGGGCATCATAGGTACTTGTACAGCATGCAGGTATGTGCACAAACCCACACTATTCATAATTAAAGATAAAATAAATCTCAAAAAAGAAAGAATTTGATAATGGTGGTAAGTAACTTGCATGTTTGTCAAGCTAGTTTTCTGATGTTTGTGGGAAGCATTGGTTTCTATTTCTACTCCAAAAATTATCAGGCTTGACACACTTACACAGGCAGGGCGGGCCCGCAGACCAGAGGCCACTGTCTAGTCTAGAGGTGTGCTCTGCAGTGGCAGTCCATAGCTCAAAGGTATTAGGAGTTAGTTCTGAGACACTGTACCCTAGAGGTATCAGTTTGGTTTTCCTGTGTAAGGTTACTCTTCCTCCTTCCTTTCCTCTACCAGCCACATTATTTGGTTTTAGTTTGCAACTGCACACTGCTGTTTCATTAATTTTAAAATGGGCAGTTGGGGCTGGAAGTGAAACTCAGTTGGCAGTGTGTCTGCCTAACATGCAAAGTTCCCCAGCACCACATAAAACCAGGCATGCCTGGGATTCCAGCACTTGGGAGATAGAGGCAAGAACATCAGGAGTTCAAAGCCATCTTCTGCTACGCAAGGAGTTTCAGGCCAGCCTGGGCTATGAGGCCCTTCCTGAAAACAAAACAAAGTAAAACCCTAACACAAATCCAAACAAACAAACAAAGGGACGTTTCTCTGTTTCTCTTAGCTGAGCACATTGACATCTGACTTCTGGGATAAATGCCAACATAATTGTCTTCATCTTTACGTCACTCCAGGAGTCAGATTGATCTTGGCTCTAAAAATGTAGACGCTAAACTGGATTTGAAAAGCCGGGCCAGTTATTGATACACTCCCAGCACTTGGGGAGGTGAGGTAGGAAGATTAAGGGCTTGGAGCCAACAGCTGGCAAGATGGCTTAGTGCGTAAAAATGCTCACCAGGTGACCCTGCCAACCCCACTCAACCCTGGAACTCACAGTAAAAGGAAGGAAACAACTTCCAAAAGTTGTCCTCTGACATCACACACCTGCTGAGGCATATATGTGCCTTCCCATCACACACATTAACAACAACAACAACGGTAATAACAATAACAGTAATAAATACAATACAAATGTTAAAATAAGACTTTGCTTGGCATGGTGGTGAATGCTTCTAATCGCAGCACTCGGGAGGCAGAGGCAGGCAGATCTCTACGATCTCCAGGCCAGTCAAGGTTAAATAATGAGATCCTATCTCAAAAGTAAAAATAAAAATATAAAGAAGGGACATAGAGAGATGCTTTCCTAAAAAGGAAAAAAAAAAAAAAAAGGAGGCGGGAGGAAGAGGAGAAGAAAAAGAGAAAGAAAGTGAATATTCTTCAGGAATAACACTAGAGGTTGGCCTTTGGTCTCCACAGATGCATGCACATTCATGCCTGCGCCCACACACATACGTCCATAGGTACGTAGCAAGTTCTAGAACACCCAGGGCTCCGTAAAGACCCTGTCTAAAAAAGCAAAAAACAAAACAAACAAACCAAATACATACGCCCCACATACACATTCAACCCCTAGCACCATAAGACAAGTAAATTAAAAAAAACCAAACTATATGTTGAAGTAAATAATAAAATTTTTTTAAAAAGTCTTACCATTTAACTCTGCTGGCGTGAATTCATAGAGAACCACCTGTCTCTGCCTTCCTAGTGCTGGAACTAAAGGCCTGCACCACCACGTCTAACTTAGAAGTGGGGATTTTTAAACATCATTTGTGGGAATGTTCTTTTCATTGAGTAATTTGTATAAAAGTTTTCACAAGAATGTAAACCTTCTCGTGGCCGCCACCTCCTCCCCCTCCTTTTTCATTTTTTTTATTTTTTTATTTTTTTGAGACAGGGGTTTCTCTGTTGTAACTCTGGTAGTCCTGGGGCTCACTCTGTAGACCAGGCTAGCCTAGAAATCACAGAGATCTGCCTAACTCTGCCTCCCGAGTGCTGGGGTTAAAGGTATGGGCCAACACCACCTGGCTTCTTTTTTTTAAGTAGTTTATTTAATTGTATGTGCATTGGTGTGAGGGTATCAGAACTGGAGTTATAGACAGATGGAATTATAGGCATATGTGAGCTGGCGTGTGGGTGCTGGGAATTGAACCTAGGTCCTCTGGAAGAGCAGATAGTGCTCTCAACCACCGAGCCATCTCTCCAGCCCAACGTCCTTCTACTGGAATTTATGTTAAAGAAAAATGTTAAACAAACAAACAAACAAAAAACCTTATAACAGCTTCTTTTTAAAATACAAACTTTAGCATAAAAAACTAGTACTTTAAAAAAAATCACGTAACAACTTCTTATGCAGTATTGAAAAATTAAGCAACCAATATCAAGAGAATGACTAAAACTACTATATACATATATATGTATATGTATATACACACATATATATGTATATGTGTGTGTGTGTGTGTGTGTGTGTGTGTGTGTGTATAAGTTTTGCTCTTGCAGAGGACCTGAGTTTAGTTACCAGAAAGAATATCGGTTGCCTCACAACCACCTGTAACTTCAGCTCCAGGGGCTGCATCGTCCCCTTCTGGACTCTATGAGCACCTGCATGCACATGTGCATACATACCTCCCACTCAAACACACATATACACATAATTTAAAAATAAAGTGAGACCTTAAAAGGGAGGGATCATTAAAAATGGAGATAAAGCCAGACACAGTTGCTCTCCAAGTACTCAGGAGGCTGAGGTAGGAGGATTGCCATGAGTTCAAGATCAGCTGAGCTACTTGGTGTGTTCTAGTACAGCCTGGGCTACAGACTGAGATCCTTTCTCAACAAAACAAAATAAAGGGACCAGCAAGATGGCTTGGTTGTCAAAGGCACTTACTGATAAATCTGGGATCTTAACTCCGTCCCCCAGGTTCCAGATGATAGAAAGAAAGAATCAAGTTCCACAGATGTCCTCTGACCTCTCCCTGTGCATGTGCATGTGGCATGTGCAAATATATATACACACACGCACGCACACACACACACACACACACACACACAGAGTAAATAAATCAATGTAATAATAAAAACAAAAACAAGAATGGAAGAATACCAACTTCAAATGTTAACAGTTTTCTTCAAGTGGTGACATAATCACGTATTATTTGCTTTTATTTTTTTTTAGTTTTCCAACAGTAAGCACACTATCACTTTAAATTCGCAATAAAAAGATAGCATGAGCTAACTTTTGTAGAACACACCATTCAAATCATTTCCTTGTAAGACTTTTGCGTTTGGCTTCCTAGGAAACCTTGCTCCTAGGAAGCAAACCCTGATACTGAAATTAAAAGCTGTGCTGAAGAGAGGAGACAGAAGGCAAGGGAGTGACACTCTTTCGTCTGACATCTACACATGCGTGGGGACACACATGCAGTCTGGTGGGAGAGGGCGTGGGTTACACGAAGGCACACACTCCCTTAAGAGTCTCCCGAAACTAATTCAGTTCTGAAGCTGAAGCTGTCATTTAACATTAGAGTTTTCTTCCCTCCTCTTTCTCTTCCTCCTCCTCCTCTTCTTGCTTCTTCTTCTCCTTTGAGACTGGGTCTCACTTAGCCCAGGCTCATCTCAAACTTTATACAGCTGGAGATGACTTTGAACTTCTGTTCCTCCTGCCTCTACCTCCCAAACGCTGGTATCACATGTTGGTCACCATTCTGGGATTAAATTTCATGAATTTTTCTATCCATTGAAGGCAAACTTAAAGAATTATTATGATTTCCAGTTGTGCAGTAGTGGTGCACGCCTTTAAACATAGCACTCAGAAGGTAGAGGCAGGCAGATCTCTGAGTTCGAGGCCAGCCTGGTCTACGGAGTGAGTTTCAGGACAGCCAGGGATATACAGAGAAACCCTGTCTCAGAAAACCAAGGGGAAAAAATATTATGATTTTCTTTCTAATGCCTCTGTATTTACCTTTTAAAGCAGAATGGTTTAAATACTACATTTCCATCTATAAGACTCACTCACTGACTTATTTTTCAGTCAGCTTTGCAAGACCTACAGAAGTCATAGTGCTCAGGCCTTGAATCCCAGCACTCAGGAGGCAGAGGCAGGCAGATCTCTGTGAGTTCAAGGCCAGCCTGGTTTACAAAGCAAGTTCCAAGCCAGTCTGGCCACCCAGTGAGACCTTGTCACAAACAAGCCAAAACACTTACAGAAACCTCAATACTCTACTTTGGAAAAAAAAATGTTTTATGGGGAATTCCCCCATCCAACTGCTTCAACTTAAGGTACTTAACCTCTAGAAGATGAGCTTATGCAAAACTGACTACAAGGGATGGAAAAACATTTAATTTAGAAGATGCAACAAGCCATTTAAACAAAAAGTTTATTTTAAACATAGCATAGCTCAGAACACTTTAGTGACAAAACAGTTTGGTTTGGTAAGAAATCCAGTTTGATAACTAAACACTTTAAACCACAAAGATAATAGCCTGTTATATTATATCTTACAACAGTGTTCTCGCAACCTATTAACATAAGCCAAAGATGCGCTAAACTTGAAGACTTAAATTCAATATCACCCCACATGGTGAAAGGAAATGGTTCCTACAAGTTGTCCTGTGATCTTCATAGCCTAAACGTGTGTGCGTGTGTGTGTGCGCGCACACACACACACACACACACACACACACACCATAATTAGTAGCCTGGCTGTCTCATATTAACTCCAACTTTTCTTTGGAACTCTGAGACGAAAAAGTAGGAACACTTGATCTCGCTAAAGTTCCTCAAACCTGCTGAAGGCGGTCCCTAACTCACGATCCTCCTGCCTCAGCCTACTGAGTGTTGGGAGCACACCTGAAACTTGCTCTAAACTTCCTCATTTTAAAAATGAAAATGAGGTTCAGAAAGGAATTGAGATTAGCCTGTCACCCCATGACCACACGGAGTACCCCAGTACTGATTTGCTGTGGAAAACAGTCATGACATTCCCTGAGCCTCTTTGGGGCAACTTTCCAGTCGATGACAGAAAAGCAGCCGCTGGGCTTCGCAGTCTTCATTGGCCACTGCCCTCATGATGGTACACCTGAGAACTGAAAACCACCATCACTTCTCGAATCTTCTTAAGGAAAACAGGGGGCTGCAGAACAGTTAAGGCATCAAAACAGGTTTTATTCAGGAACTATGGCTCCTAGGTTTAAGGATCTCTGGACGATACTCAGCTTAAGTCCAGGCATGATCAAGGCAAATGGAGACCTGTAACTGAGGACCAGGTGGAGGCCGTGGATGAAAAATGACTAACAGGAAGCAAGGAGGCAAGGCGGATTCTCCTTAAACTCATTCCACTTGCTGAGGCAGCCCAGGAGGTGGGGATGACATGGGGGAGGGGCTGGTGGAGCATAATGGAGAATTTAGCAGGATTTTTGCTAAACCCCAATGATAAGAAGCAAAGATGCAAAAGCCCAAATGTCAAGGCCTAGCTGAAAAGAAGGCTCCCAAGTAGAGTCTGGTCAAGGAGAAAGCCTTTGTTTATATGTCCTTGGGAGAATGAAGACACCACCCGGGAAGGAGCCTGGTAACTAGAGTTTACAACACAACAATTAAATGCCTTTCTTTCTACCTTCCCAAAACAAACTAGGACTCATTGGACTCGGATGTTGAAGTGTCCAGATCAACAGGAAGTAGTTAAACAGCTCATTAAAACTTCATGTGAATGTTTATCGTTATTTCTAACTTGTCTGTGTGGGTCTCTAGGCCTGGCTGCAAGTCCTAACTGTGCTACTTAAAACCTGTGTTTTGAGGCTGGCCTGGTGACACACACCAGCACCAGGAGACACAGACAAGTAAATCTCTGTGAGTTTGAGGCCAGCCTGGTCCACATAGTGAATTCCAGGACAGCCAGGGCTACATAGTTTTAGGTCTCAAACCCAGGGACAAATGGCTGAGATACCTATTTAACATATAAAAGCAAACCTGGCCTCCAGATTCTCCCAGCATTCCTCAGTCCTGTTACATAATATGGCTGGCACTCCCTACCCCCCTCTGCCCAGGAGCTAGGCTGCAGTTCCCCAGAGGCTCTTCCCTATATAATCCAGCCATTTTAGTTACCTGCCTCTTTTACATTTTGCCCTCTTGGCTGCTGCCCATGGTTCCCCTCTCTCCCCTCTCTCCTCCTCCCTTTCCTCACATGGCCTGGCTCAGGGTCATGTTCACTCTGGACTCCTCCAGATGTCTCTGCCTCTGGCTATACTCTCTCTCTCCCTTATGTCTACAATAAACTTTCTCCTCCACCTTACCTAGGAGCAGTCCTGCCCTTCCTTTCTCTCTTTCTTTTTTCTCTCTCTTTCTTTCTTTCTTTCTTTCTTTCTTTCTTTCTTTCTTTCTTTCTTTCTTTCTTTCTTTCATTCACTCAGTGAGATCCTGCCTCAAGCAAAACAAAACCCCTGTGTTTTAAGGTAGAGTGCTTGCCTAGTTGGCACAAAGTAGGTCTGCTTCCCAGCAGGCACTACACAAAACAGGGTTGGTGGTGCATACCTGTGATCTTGGCACTCAGGAGGCAGAGACCGGAGGGAATGAAGTCAAAGTCATTGTCTTCTACATAGCATGTTCAAGGCCAGGCTGTGCTGCATGAAATTTTGTCTCAAACAAAACAAATAACACCCTGTGCTGTTCTGGCCTGGGGGTGTACCTTGGTAATACAGCGTTTAGCCTGCATGAGGTTCAATCTCTTAGTACTAGAAATAAAAAAGCAAAGCCAAATCACCTTATGTTTCCATTGTCCTCAGTGAATATCCCGAGGAGCCTAAAAGAGTACCAGGGTAGGGAGTCAGTAAAATGCTTGCCACATAGCCATAAGGACCCAAGTCCCACCCCACCACTGACATTTAAAAAGGAAAGGCAGGAATTGTGGGTGCTTGTAATCCTAGCAGTGGGGAAGCAGACCTGGAAGACCAGCCTATGCTGATCTGCCAGCTTCAAGTCCCAGTGAGAAATGCTGTCTCAAAGAACAAGGGGACAGCTGAGGTAGCAAACCTCATGGAGTTGACTTTTGACCTCTGCAAGAACGTGCACACATACACGAACCCTTCCTACGCCCCTATTCTCACACAAACAAAGCTGAGTGTTGTGGCTCGCAACAGTAATCCTAACACTTGTGAGGGAGAAGCAAGAGGATCAGAAGTTCAAGGTTATATTTGTAGGGTCAGAATAGAGCCAACACAACTCAAGCACCAAGTCAAGACTTCCAGAGCAAAAGATCTTTATTGAATTGGGCAACCAGGCTGTCTGGCAACTGGCCAACCAGAGACAAAGCAGCCTTGGGAGCTGACTGAGACCCAAACCCAGTTTTCAGAACAATATTTAAGTACAAAAAACACAGACACCTGAGCCAAAACATACAGAATACAGTTACTTTTGCCAACCAATCATACTCATTTGTCCTTTGGTAGCAATCGAGCACATGACAAAAGTGAAACATGTTAGTTAGCATGTTTCAAGTTAGTAAGTCTGTGATGGATACATCTCGTGCTGGCTTGATCAGCCAGTTCTCCAAAAGTCATCGTGGTTGGCTGGATTTGGAAAAACAGTCTTAAACAATAGGCATATTTTTGTATGACAAATTAAGGGGAAAACATGTTACAAAATCACAGAGAACAAAATAGAGTCAGCTAGGCTTTAACGATACATATATATTTGTACTTATTTTTTTAAGATTTTTAAAAAATTATTATTTTGAATTGAGTATATGTGTTTTGAGGGACTGTGTGCACATGAATGCAGGTGCCCTTGGTGGTTGTGGTGGGGGTCAGATATTGTGGAGCTGGAGTTACAGGCAGTAGTGAGCTGCTGGACATGGGTACTGAGAACCAAGCTAGGTTCATGCTCTTAACCAGTGAGCCATTTCTCCCCCTCCCTGTTTTTGATTTTGAGACAGGGTCTAGCTATGTAACCCAGGCTGGCCTACAGCTTACTGTATACCTAGGCTAGCCTAAAACTTGCAGTGATCTTGTTCTCCTGACTCAGCCTCCGAAGTGCTGGGCTCACTGGTGTGCTCCACCAAGCCTGGCATAGCTGTGTCCGCAGTGGCAGCTCCAGGAAGTAGGAAATAAACAGATAACCAGGAGAAGAAGGGCAGACTCGGGTGGTGCTTCTTGACAAGTCAGAGAACCTGAATTCCATCCCCTGAACCCACATGGTGTAGAAGAAACTCCCAAAAGCTGTCTTCTGAGTTCCACATGTCCCCCATCCCTTGCAAAATAAAATTTAAAACAAAGAGATGTGTTAATAAATGTCCATTGTTGATCGTAATAAAACTATTTATTAAAACTTTATTTTACAAATCTCAGGGGTCCACTCCAAGGCCTCCTCACCCCAGGCTCTCCTCTTGGTTCGCCTCCTAATCCTCCTTTTCCCTCCTGCTCCCTGCTCCCTGCTCCCTCCTCGCCCCCCTCCCCCACTCCCTCAGGTGTTTTTCTTCCTGTTACCACTCAGACCCTCAATAAATAAATAAACAGGAACCTCCCCACAGGGGGTTGAAGCTGGTGTAAACAGAGGTGTAAACAAGTAGAAAGCAGATCTTTTATAGGCTACAGCATAACTAAAATATCCCATAACAGAGATGGTAGAAGCAGAGAGAGAATAGAGACCAAGGGAGAGAACAAGCAGAGGAATTTATGACACCAGGAAGAGAAAAGAGGAATAAGAAAGACGCCAGGAGGAAAAGAGAGGGGAAAAGATTGTTCATTATTATTATTTTTTAAGCAGGGTCTCATGTGTCCCAGGCGGGCCTTGAACTTGCTGTGTAGTGGCGATAGACTCAAACCTCTGATCTTCCTTTGACCCTGGAGTGTAGGGATCAGGTGTGCACAATACTATGGCCAGCCAGGAGCCGCTATGCTTTAAAACACTGCTTTGAAAGAAAGAAGCTGTCTCCTCAGTGAGCACTAAAATATACCAGGCAGTTCCCAATTGCCAGCCATCGCTCCCATAGCTTAAGTGTGAGCTTCAGTCCACTCACGGTCCTGGGAAACAGAGGCGCTGCTGTCAGCTGCCACCCAGTTCTACAGCTAAGGAGACAAGGACATGGAGGCTCTACCCTGTCCAGAGCAGCAGCGGAGGGCACCAGTCTCGAGCAGAGCAGCCGGATCCTTCTGCTCTTCACCACTGAGCTGTGTTTTTAACTTGTGCGTTCTTTTGGGGGCTGCTCCTCTAAACACAGAATCATATTTATTCCCCCCTCCCCCCCGGCAGAAGAACAAGGATAAAAGAAAAGAAGAAGCAGAGGCGTCCAAACTACAAGTGGGACTACAAGTGGGAAGGACAAGCCTATAAAAACAGCGGCTGGGTGGCTGAGGCAGGCGGAGAGAAAGCCAAGGACCAAATGGGCTACAGAGTAACTTAAAGGCCAGTATGGACAAGCTAACAGGGTTCTGCTGAAGACCCCTGAGAAACCACCAGGACTCAAGATAGATGCAAACGCAAGAGGCCTTTTATCGCTAGCGCGCTAGGGTCAACACACTCTATGAATCGAGAGGAGGGAGACCCCGAGAACAGCTCACACAGGGTTCTATCTATCAGTTACAGAGTATTTGGCACATCCTTTAAACCGATTGGTCTTGGCGCGGGGTGCGTTCTGAGTTGGGTCGGGAGATTTCCTAGCCAGCCAGCGATACGTGGCTGGGTACCTGTTCTCAGTATTGTTTGAAACTTAGCCCTACTTACTTTTAGCCAAGACTGAAGCCTATCTTTCACTATCTCAAAATAAAGAGTTAGGGGCTGGAAGTTGGGCAGTGGTGGCACACACCTTTAATCCCAGCACCCCAGAGGCAGAGGCAGGTGGATCTCTTAACTCAAGGCCAACTAGGTCTATAAAGTGAATTCCAGGACAGTCAGTACTATACAGAGAAAGCCTGTCTCAAAAAACAAAAACAATTAGGGACTGGCGAGACGATTTAACAATTCAGAGCACTGATCCTTGCAGAGGGCCCAGGCTTGATTCCCATCGTGCACACGTTGTCTGCTTACAGCGGTCTATAACTTCAGTTCTAGGGAGGACAATACCCTCTTCTGACTACTGGGACACCAGGCATACACGTAGGGGCACAGACATACACGGGAGCAAACACTCATACACATGAGATTGAATAAATGAAAAATAAAGAGAATTTAAAAATGATTGAAGCTGTAGCTCAGTGCTACAGCACCTGCCTGCGGTGTTTGGTAAGCCCTTGGTCACTCACCTGGAGAAAAAAGGAAAAACCGGAGAAAGACAAACCACAAGATGAGAGACAAAGGAGAGAACGCTTAAGAGCGGAGCACGTAAGATGAACATACCACAATTTAAGAAGCAGTACACATGCATGGGCTTGGAAAATTATACTTATTGATTTAATTGTGCGGGTTTCAGGGTGACATATAAGGAGGTCAGAGCTCCACAGCTTCAGAGCTTCAGAGCTTCCACAAGGTGGGTCTCTCCTTCCTCTAGGTAGGTTCTGGGAATTGAACTCACGTCATCAGGCTTGGCGGCAAGTATCTTTATCTGCTGAGCCATCTCTCTGTCTCCTATCTCTGTTCATTAGAACAGAAAAAAAAAGACCTTTCAGAGACACCGAGCATTGTTCAAAATGCTATGTAGTATAAATGGTGGTGACAAGATTGTCTCTTGGGAAAGAAAAACCTAAATTGTATATACTCCAACACAAGAGATTTGGAGGATGTACCTAAGCCAGCTAGGAGAGCGGGGAGAGAACTCTATGCCTACTCCCCTGACTTCAGTGTATAAGACTCACACACGCTTAAAAACAGAACATCCTAACTTGAGCAATAAAGGCAGCCACATGAAAACTACCCAGCAGGGTCCCAACTACGACCTTTTCCTGTTATCCAAATTAACATCTGTGTTCAAAAACACACTCCAGGTTTGCGTTCTCTGCTGTCTTTAAAAGACAGATCTAGACTTGAAACCGTGTCTCAGATGGACAAGCCAACAAAATCTAGAAAAAGTTCAAGCAAAGGGTGAAGGATACCAGGGCCAGTTCCAGGTAGAGGTGCAGAGGCCTGGCTTACCACCATGGCTCAGTGGCTGGGTTGTGAATTCCTTAAAGTATAATTTATGCTATTTTTTCTTTATTACCTGTAGACTGCATTGCAGTTTTTTAAATTAAACACGATTTAATTATTATTTTAAATGTCACTGTTCTCTTGCTGTAGCAACGCCTGTGAGCGTGAGGGAGGCCCCAGAGAATGTTGTAAGAAAATGGCAGATGAGCTGGATAAAGCAGAAATTGCCAGGTTTAATAAGGCCAAACTTAAGAAAACAGAGACACCGGAGAACAATCTGCCAACCAGAGAGACTAGTGAGCAAGAAAAGTGGGTGAGACTTCCTAAGAACCCAGAATGGAGGATTTTCTACCACACCCCCATCATCTGATATGGAGGGGAGCCACTTTTCAGACATGCGCACTGTGAACCAGGGACTCCCTGCTGAGCCCCCGCTATGGGTCTCTGAAAGGTGACCCCCTCTACTAGGAAGGAGTGTAACAAAAGTGTAATACACAAATAAATGTTTTCATTGTATAAAACCTAAGTTGAATTTTTTTGTTTTTTTGATTTTTTTTTTTTTTGGTTTTTTGAGACAGGGTTTCTCTGTTGTAGCTCTGGCTGTCCTGGAACTCACTCTGTAGACCAGGCTGGCCTTGAATTCACAGAGATACACCTGCCTCTGCCTCCCTAGTGCTGGGATTAAAGGCCTGAGCCACCACCGCCCAGACCTAAATTGAGATTTTTAAAAAATCATTTGGGAGCTGAAAAAATGGCTCATTGATTAAGATAGCAGTTTTCAACCTGTGGATCACAACCCCTTTGGGGGTCAAATAACCCTTTCACTGGGGTCACCTGAAACCATTTGCATATCAGATTATGCTTCACAACAGTAGCACAATTATAGCTATAAGGTAGCAATGATAATAATTTTATGGTTGTGGGGGTCACCACGGCAGGAGGAACTGTATTCACAGTCGCAGTGTTAGAAGAGTGGGGAACCACTGTTCTAGACAGAGCCGGGTCCACCAGTGCTCATCATCCCAGCACTTGGGAACAGAGGCAGGGAGATTGAGAATTCAAGAATTCAAAGGCAGCCTCAGCTACAGGAGACATCTTAAGAAAGAAAGAGAGAGAGAGAGAGGGAGGGAGGGAGGGAGGAAGGAAGGAAGGAAGGAAGCAAATGATGTTCTTGATAAAACCAAGCCTTTCTCATGAGCTCACTACCTGCAAAGAATCCATCTTTCAGGAAGATAAGATGGGCAGGAGTTACCCAGAGGTCAATGTGCCTGGCACAGAGTGGGTGCTTAGAAGACAGCCCCAAAGAGAGGCGTGCACATCGCACAAGCCTGACTATGGACCCTGTGAGTGCACCGCACACAGGGCTGCTCAGTCCTCTAATTTCCTGCCAGAAACGTGACTGAAGTGGAGTTTGAAGACACTTTCTATGTCTCTCGACGCCACAGATGAGGAACTAAAAGCTCAAGGGGGAAGGAGCAGAAGGTAGCCCAATCTTGCCAGTGATGAGCCGGCCTGACTATGCAGATTGAAGGAACACCTGCCTTTTAATATGTCTGCAGCCCATTCGGTAGCTCAGAGTACCCTCCAACTGAAAGAATTTCAAGTCCAGTGCCTGTAGCAATCTCATTTAGCCTGTCTCTCCCAAGCTGACCAACGAAGGAAGGATACTGTCGACAGATATTCCCTGAACTAATTCTTGCTTGTGTGTAAACAGGAATTTTCATTTGAGTCATAATTGGTCTCCAGATAATTAACTCATGGACTTTGGTGGTTAAATGTTTCCTCTGCTAACAGCTTAAGATTGTGTTAATGTTGAGCTTACAGAAAAGAAAAGGAAAATCTGCTTGGGGACAATATTATGGTTTGATGTGCTTCTGAAACTGGTTTGACTTGATTTTACTGTGTATTTGAACCAGTTTGGCGTGTTCCCCCCACTCCCCTGTATTTCAGATTGGTCAGGAGTGGGAAGAGACTTTAAATAGTTGCACTTTAATTTGCTGAGTTACAGAAGTTCTTTGATTTGCTACTCGGTTCCTTAAATAGCTGGTGCTAATCTCGTCCTTTTGACTTTCTCCAAAAGTGTTCTATCGATGCTCAAAATCATGGGGCACCTTTGGCTCCAGCTGCCGAAGGGCTGTCTGAAGAGTCGATCAGGTTTACTCTATGAGGTGAGATTGAAATAGGAGTTGACTTAAGCATAAAGTCAAAGTTAAATCTGGCACAAGGGAAATGAAAAAGATGAAGTTTGCTTCTAAATCAAATATGAAACCGTGGCAGGCTGCATTTCTTTTAGTCAATGAAGGGCCATGAGGCAGCTCCTTAGCTCCTTGCAGCATGGGAAATCTGCTCAAAATCTGACTTCAGCTGTCTTGAGTCAAGGCACCCAAAGAGCTTTTTCCTGAAGGATTTGTTAACAGGACAATAGATTCAGTTGTCAACAGTATGGCGTATGCTCATTTGCCTGTCTCATTTCTTCAGGCCCTATTGGAAATCTCTTGTGTTGGAATACATCTGTATCTGGGGTTGCGAGACCTAGTACCAAGCCATTCAAGACAGTCTAAGCAGGGGAGGGAGCCTTCATGGGGATGGAGGCCAAGAGACCAGTCAGTAGGAGATGGATCTTCAAAGGTTACTGGCTCACTTGCAAGGATGCTGGCAGTCACATTTGTTACAAACAGATTAGTCAATTGTTTTTTTGAATTTTTCTATTGGGAAACCTATGAGCACTTTTTGCCTGAGTATTTCAGTCTCCACTGATCTCTTCCTGTGATATGTTAAGAATGGCGTCCTGCCCTGGGTGAGTCAGAGGTCGGGAGGCAGAACATCTTCCAAGTTTTTTGCATACAGCCATCAGACATTCTCCCTGTGACTCAGTCCACCCCTCAACAGCATATACAGCAAGCCTTGAGAAGCATCTGACTCATAAGAATCAGAACAAGAAAGACATTGCTTGTCAGATACTCGATACATGAACTGCCCAGAGCTAGCTTAGCTGGGACTCAGAAGGTCCCTGGAACACACAGACCTTTAAATGCTAAAACTAGGAGCCTTAGGAACCTAAAATGATTGGTCAGCTTTCAGTCCTCCTGCAGAGAAGAAACTGAAAGCCAGGAAGCACACTTGCCCGTTAACACAATTTGTCATTGACAGATCTAGAATTCGAGGCGGGATCAGATCTCAGGGTGGTAGGGTTCGTGTTCTTTGTAGTGCTGGAATGTTCCTTTATTCCAGTGGGACCTCGTATGGAACAGGTGCTCATGGTTCTGTTCTGGTTGCTTTCTAAATTCAGGGACATGTTTTTCACAGACACGCTCATTCCTAATCATCAGTGGATCTCACTCAGGTACTCATTAATCAATGGGGAGACAAGCCTCTGTTTCTGGACGCTGAACAAAACAGTGTGAACAGGCAGCATGGGTCTCAGTGAGTAATAACAACAGTGGCTTAGCAGACAGGATTGTGCAAAGACTTCAAGGCTGAGCTGTAACACCACAGCAGAGATCACATTAAAAAAAATACAGCACAGGGTGGAAACACCAAAGAAGTACTATTTTCCCGTCCTCAAAGGAAAAACATGGTCAACAGAAAAGCATTATTGTTCTTCTGACAAGAGAAGAAAGGTAACCATGGAGACACCCCCTGCGGTAATGACCACGTAATGAAAAGTGGTATCACCTGACATTCGTGTGCCTGAGTTTTTTGAGGTCTGCCAAGAATCCAGCAGTACCCGCTGCCTGCCGAGATTTGTGGTCTGCTGCTTCCCGTGCCAGCTTTCTCCCCCGGATGCAGAGTTTTTATAAAGTGGCACTAGTCCCTAGGCATCATTAGTCTGCTCTGCACAGCTCTTTACCATCCCTTATCTGAGCTCCGCTGTGTCTCTCTGATGCTGTGTGTGTGGTCTGCTTGCCTGAAGAGGCGCTGGTGCCATGCGCAGAAGGGAACAGGCAGGGCGTTGGAAATGAGAATGTCTGTTGGCAACCAGGGCTCAGCAACAAACTTTTTATAGTGCTTTGGCACTTGGTCTCTTGTACTTGGGAGGAAGCCCAAGGCAGTGATACATCTAAAGGGAGTGGTGTAAACAACATGGAAATGACTAAGATGTTTTGACACTTGTTTTGGGTGTTACTTCTCAAGTGGAAGTCAGGTCTTGCCACGCCTTTTCCTGCTGGTGACCTGAAACAGGTGGGCCGTCCTGACTAATCTCTGAGAACGAAGGTGAACAGAGGCTGAGCTGACCTACTTTGCAGATGCTCGTGACGATGTCAATCAGCAAACTCAAGAGGCAGCTTTCCTGCTTGGGGTTGATGCCTGGCTGAGCGTTGACTTTAGGCCAGTACTTAAAGAGAGGAATTGTGGAGTTAGGTGTGGCAGCACATGCTTGCAATCCCCGTGCTTGGGGATGGGGACAGGAGGGTCATGAGTCCAAAGTCCTTCTCACTAAGGTCGAGGCTAGCCTGGGCTACTTGAGATTTTTGTCCCAAAAAGCTACCAGCTGCATAAAAAAAGAGTTGGATTGAGATTATCTATCACAAGCAAATGGAATCTGGAGTGTAGCTCAGAGGTGGAGCACTTGCTTAGCATGCACCGGGCTCTGAGTTTGAGTCCATCACTTTTGTGTGTGTGTGTGTGTGTGTGTGTGTGTGCGTGCACACAGATGGGAAATGAACAGGGAGGTAAAAGTGCACTAGGATTTAATGTGTGCTGAGCCAGCACTTTACGGGATAAACTTTACAGTAGTTTTAGATTTAGAATAGCCTGGCATAGTAGCACACTCCTGTAATCCCAGTTACTCCAGAGTCAGAGGCAAGTTCAAGGCCAATCTGAGCAGCCTAAGGAGACCCTTTCTCAGAGTGACAAAGGGCTGGGGTACAGCTCAGTTGGCAGAGCCCCGCCAGCATGTGCTTGGCACTGCCTTCCCTCCTCAGCGCTAGAGACAAAACGAGCAAAGTGGCAAAGAGAATTTATTTTTTTATATACTATATGCCTTCTGGCCTGACTGTCAACATCTCTTTTGAGCCAATGCTCAGACTTTATTCAGATCCTTTTACTCAGCGTCCCGATTTTGCCCCTACCCAAGGAGGCGTCCTTAGGCGTCCCTTGGATGCAGCAGATTTTCAGGTTTTTTCCTGTCTTTGTTTTTGATGACCTTGGCACAGGACAACCGTAGAGCTGTATCCCCAGAACTTGGGACTTTTTGAGTCAAGGTCTTCCAAATTGTCCAGGCCGACTTTGAACTTGTGAGCATCTTCCTGTCTCAGCCTGCCAAGTATCTGGGATTAGAGGCTCGTGCAATAGGCCTGGCTGGTAAGCTGTTTTGAGATCATGCCTGTGGTAACTTGAGTTTGCATAGTGTTTCTCCATGACTGGACTGGGGTTGTGAGCTATCAGGGAGAAGAGGACACAAGTAAAGCGCCATTCTCACACCTGAGTATGTATCAATACCCAAGTGCATATCAACTGCTCATCGCTGCTGCTAACCTTGACTGCCCAAGGCACTGCCTGGCATTTCACCACTGATCCATGTTATTGGCTTTCCCATATAGACTCTTCCAGATACAATTCTGAGTGCAACCAATGCTTACACAGTAGCTTAAGTTTCACCTTCCAGCGGGCAAAATATTTATATGTGATTGGAATTCTCTGTATGGGAGGTGTGCCTCTTTTCATCATTAAATTGTTCAGATCAGTAGTTTCATGGTATTTTGGTTTGGATGTAAAATGTTCCTGGCAAGCTCCCAAATTTGACTGCATACTGTCCCCGGCAGGTAGGGTGTCTGTGAAAACTTTAGGATGTGAAGCCCAGTCAGATGAAATGGGTTGTTTTGTTGGGGACTTGGAAGTTTATAGTTTTTGGTCTCCACTTCTCTTCTTCCTGATCTACCATAGGTAAGCAAGCAGCTATAATGCTCCTTTGCCTATCTTTCTTGCCACAAAAGGGCCGTTTCTTAAACCGTGACTCCGAATGAACCTATCCAGGCCGGTGAAATAGCTCAGAGGGTAAAGGTGTTGTGGAAGCTTATTTTTAGTTATATTTAAAATAATTGTTTTTATGCACTGTTGGAAAAAGGAGTGCAAAGGCCTTGGCATTTCGTATTTTTGCAGGTGTTGGATTTCTGTGGGTTGTTTAATTGTTAATGAGCTGCATGTGCCATCAGTAGAATACCTGAGGAGTTCTGAAAGACTAAAAATATCTGAGCAGAAATGATTGGGGGTCCACTATCTTTCGAGAATGGCGTTAGCCAGGACGGTGGTTCCCTCTGCTGAGGTCTGGCAGAGTTTCAAGTATGAGAACTCCTCAGTGTCTTCCTTGCTAAGCCGCCCCAGCAGTAGTGTACAGCTACATGAAGATGCTGACTGCCGAGCCTGAAAACCTGGTCTGAGACCCACACAGTGGAAGGCGAGAACCCAAAGGTTGGTTTGTAAGGGCAAAAGTTTTCAATTTTAATTATGCCTAAGAGATCTATGGAACAAGGAGATAACTTCCTGGAGTGTTGGGTGGGGGCTGTCTAGATCCCATTTAGTTAATCCTACTGCACCAGAGGTGCTCCAAATGCACCGGATATGCTTAGTCACTTGTAGGCAGGCAGGAAGTACCTCAGGATAGATGCTTGCCATTGATTGGACCTGGTGGGAAATACATAGCTTTATGGGTTCTGCCTTTTTAAGTACCTGTACCATATGACTTGTTGCTTTTCTATGGGAACTCTGGAGGTGGCAGATTCATTCTGTGAGTACTCCAGAATGGACCTCGTCAGAGTCCATCTTTCTGGCTAGTATTTAATTAATTCAATTAATATTTGCTTCAAATTTGGGCCAATTGTGGTGGTTTTATTCTCAATCAGTGGATTTACAGGTTCTATCCATGTGTGCTCTAAGGCATGTTAACACACATACACACACACACACAATAAATTTAAAAATTAAAAATATATAAACCTAACCTCATTTAAACTGCTTCCTCAGCCGGGTGTCGTGGTATATTCATTTAATCCCAGCCTTTGAGAGGTAGAGACAGGCAGATCTCTGAGTTGGAGGCCTTCCTGGTCTACCTATTCAGCTCTGGGCCAGCCAAGGCTACACAATGAGACCCTGTAATAATAATAATAATAATAATAATAAGAAGAAGAAGAAGAAGAAGAAAAAGAAAAAAACACCACCACTTAAAAATGAAATAAGCCTTGTGGTCTTTCCCAGATACGCTGTGCTGAAATAAGCACCAGCAGGGAAGAGACACTATCTTTGGGGAACTATGAGTCACATGAGAAGCTCTGCTCTGAACTTAGTAATTGGGGGACAGAGGCAGGAGGATCTGGAGTAGCCTGGGCTACATGGCGAGGCTCTGTCACAAACAAAGCAAACCCAAACCAACAACAGTGAGCAAAGAGTCTCACTCCCCCCTTTTTTTAACATCCTGACTTTTTAGTTCCGGGACGAGCCCGAGCCCAAGATCTAGATTTTTGTAACTAGTAAGTTAGACCCTACCCTCACCCCAGTTTTGTTTCTTATGGCTTGTTTCCTTTGAAAAGTCTGAGAATATTAAAAGCAAAATTCTGGATATAAAGTTTGTAGCCCTGATTAGCCTTGAATTCACAGTGGTGGAATGAAAGTTATAAACTAGCAGGCAATGAACATTTTTAAAATAATTTTTCTTTTTTCCATTTATTTATTTATTGTGTATGTGTATGTACATGTATCATGGCCTGCTGTGAGGTCAGAGGATGACTTTCAGGAGTTCATTTTTCTCTATAGTTCCAAGGATCAAACCTGGGCCATCAGGCTCGGTGGCAAGCGCCTTAACTTGCTGAGCCGTCTCATTGGCCCCACAGAAACAATTCACACATTTCCAGTGACCATGACATTATTATAAATGTTCTCCATTATTGCTGCTAATATTGCACCGAGTCTAGTTTATAAGGTAAGTTATAAGTAGATACGTGTGCGTATACAGGGCCCAACAGCACGCTATTGCAGGTATCCCTGGAGAGTATGCAGACATGTCTCCTGCGGGGTGGGGTGGGGTGGGGTAAGCACCTGTCGTTCTTACTCTTAGATGTGTTAATAAACCGGGCTCTAAGGTCCTTCTAAGTACAGCCCGACTTGGATAACTGTAGCTTGTAGCAATGGGAGAGTGATTTTTCAGTGCCGAGCGCAAGGGCCTCTTGCTATTAAAATATGAACATGGAAAATGTTTGTCGATGAGAATAGTGAAACCCAGACAGGAAGGTGGCTTCCTAAGGCCACATGCTTAGACGAAGCACCATACTATGGTTAACAGGCACAGAAAGGCAACACAGCATGTGCGTGTTTCAGACTTGACATAGCGTTACTGAGTACAGTAACTAAAGATAGGCTATCAGTTCGACTTCCAAGCAATGAAGATTTAGACTTTAGTAAAAGCCTATATATGCAATATATTTCCACTTTGCCTAAAACTACAGATTAGCTGGGTGTGGTGGCACAATGCCCTTAATACCAGCGTTTGGGGAGGCAGCGGGATCTGTGTGAGTTCGAGGCCAGCCTGGTCTATATAGTGAGTTCTAAGCCAGTCAGGGTTACATAGTGAGATCCTGTCTCAGAAACAAACCAACCAACCTACAAATTAAAATAAAATGTGGCTTTTAGAGATAGGGTCTTCCTACATAGCTCAAGTTGACCTTGAACCTAGTGAATCTCGATGCCTTCAGTCTCCCATATCCTGAGACTATAAAATTTCTTCAACAGAATGGTTGAAGAATGTGCCCTGAAAAGGCCCAGCACTACCGGCTGCAGAGTGAGGTCTAACTGGCTTTTACTGGTTCTGGCTCACCATGGGCCTGTTGATTATCAAAGCAAACAGCCCCCTAAGCCAGACAGTCTATTTTTATTCAACCTTTGTGTTGAAGCAAAGGCTAGAGGCTGTGTCTAGTACTTTACAGTCACTAGGAGGATATGGAAATGACCTACCTGTCAGCTTAAGAAGTCGGGAGCCCCACACCCTGCCATGATTGATTAAGAAACAGAAAGCTTTGGCTGGCTAGGTGGCTCAAGGGCAAAGATCTTGCTGCTAAGCCTGATGACCTGAGTTTGATCTCTGGGACTCTCATGGTGGACAGAAAGGACTGACTCCTGTATGCTGTCCTCTGACCTCTGCTCATGCACACACACACATAACATAAATGTGTTATAAACATAGAAAATGTTATGCTTAACATAAATGTTAAAAAAATTGAAACAACTTAAAAGGCTCTTGTGTACATGTATGCAGTACCCAAGCAGGTCATAAGAGGGCGATAGATTCACGGAACTGTCCTTACAGACAGTGGTGAGCCACCATGTAGGTGCTGGCAACTGAACCTGGGTCCTTTGGAAGAGCAGCCAGTGCTCTTAACCACTGAGCCATCTCTCCAGCTTCTGATTCAGCATTTTATATAGCTTTTTGGAATCTCAAGCTCGTCAATACATTGCTTAGCTTTGTGAGAGCTTTGGGGGTGTGGAGTAGCTCAAAACAAATACTGCTAGTTTTCCCATCACGATGACAAAATATAAGAGAGAAACAAGTTACTGGAGGAAACATCACCAGAACTGGGAACCGAGCTCCCATTCAGTTTGTGGTCACCTGGCCACTGCTTGAGATTCATGATGGGCGCAAAGCTGCTCACCTGGTAGTGGGCAGGAGTCAGGAAGGCAGGCCATGGGGACAGTGTGCACCCCCTGCACAGGCACACCTCTACTGCCCTGCTTCCTTCAACAAAGTTTCCCTTTCTAATAGCTATCCAGCCATGAACTCATCAGTGATTATTCAACCGGTGGGATGAGCATCCTCGTGATCCAACTGCTCCTTAACAGTACAAGCCGAGGACCAGACCTTCAGCATGGAGACTTTCTGCTAGATGTGTCATATCCCAATTTTTTTTTTTTTTTTCAGGTTTGAGACAGGGTTTCTCTGTTGTAACTCTGGCTGTCCTGGAACTCACTCTGTAGACTGGCCTGCCTCTGCCTCCCAAGTGCTGGGATTAAAGGCATGGGCCACCACCCCCAGCTTCATTCACCTGTTTTTCACAGCAGTAGCTCCCTGAAATAACCTTTGACTATAAAGGACTTCCAATGTATTTTTCATTTTGACTCTTCATCCTTAAGAACTATAGAGGGTTTTATGTTTTGTTTACTTTTTCCTACTTTATTAGGTGAAAAACAGTTTGGTTACAGAGGAGAGAGAAAAGCTGGCCTGAGATCGTTTGCTGAAGCCCCTTCAGCAAGGTGCGAGCAAGCTCCTAAGCCTTAGCTTGATGGAGTCAGGCTACAGTTGTCTAGTGTGGATGCGGGATGGGAAAGACAGGTTCAAATCCTCAGCCATTAATACTGTTCTTATCAGTGAGGGAATATCTAAAAATTTAGCACTGTCAAGTAAGATGATGCATTTAAAAATATTATGCCACTAAAATGATGAGCAGAAATCTTAACAACCAAACGAAACAATTAAAAATGGATTGTTAGGTCTGAAATTGCTCATGTAGACACTGAAAGATATGTATGGCCATACAAAAGCAGTTTATTGCTATGGATCATAGACTAGCATGCTGGGTCTACCCCATTTTGGCGCCCCAAAAATGCAGGTGCATGAGCTTTTTAAGTAAAATAGGCAGTTTAGGGGATCTCTGCTAGGTCAGGACCTGAATATGGGTCCTTACTGGATTGGCTCATTAGCTCTCTCAGAGAAGTGAGGAGCTCTCGGGAAACCAAGGAGCATAAGAGACGTGTTCTGACTGGCTGGCAGCCAGCCTTGGGACTCTTCGAACTAAGGGCAGAGTCGGGTTAGCATCCGGGGAAGACAAAATGGAGTTAGAAAACAAAATAGTCACCCTGGTCCTCTCATGGATAAAACAACAAAAGCCCTTATGTTGGTTTGAATGGGAATGTCCCCCAAAGGCTCAATAGCAAGCTTAAGTCCCCAGTTGATAACTGTTTGGAAGGAGTAATTGTGGCCTTGTGGGAGGAGGTGTGTCACTGGCTGGTGGGTTTTGAGGTTTCAAGAGGCCATACCATGCCCTGTGTCTTTCTGACTGCAGCCCGAGGATCAGGAGGTAGCTCTCAGCAGTTGCTGAGTTATGTTTAAAACGGTTGTTTTGTGTACTGTTGGGGGAAGGGCTGGCTGCCTAGGTCTTGGCGTTTTGTATGGTCTGCAGGTGTTGGCTTTATGTAAAAGATGTTTTATTCCTCACAATCTGCATGTGCTACAAATAAAACACCTGAGGAGCTTAGGTGTCAATAAAAACCCCTGATATTAGACTTCTGAGGTTCCACTGTGCAGAATAGGTCTGGCCATGATACTGGTTCCTTCTGCTGAGGCCTGGCAGGGTTCACCTCTATGACAATGCCTCCTTGTCTTCCTTGCTGAGCAACACCATAAGGTGTAAAGCTACCCTCGGCTACTGTCCCAGCACCATGTCTGCCTGCTTTCTGCTGTGACGGTTAACGGACTAACTCTCTGAAAGTGTAATTGGGAAAACGATCCCAATTACATGCTTTCTTTTATAAGAGTTGGGTCATGGAGTCTCTTCACAGCAATAGAACAGTAATTAATACAGCCCCTAATAGCCAAGCTAAGAGATTACATCCAGACAACACCAGGGCTGCATTTTCCTTGGTAAAGGAGCATGCTCCTGGGTCCAACTCTGGCTCACAGCTGCTGTTAGAAATGTAGTTGAAGACACAGAGGCAAGATTATTGGACACAATCTCTCTTTTTGAGGAAGCCATCTAAAAGGGAGGTACACTGACCTGATGGACATATTAAGGCACTACAGCAACACAGATGAGAGAGGCAGACGTTATATTTGGTGGGTCAGGGGTACAACATGTTGTTATCCAGACAGCCCAGGCCTGAAAGGAGACAGAGGCCACAGAAAGACCCAGGGAAAGGGAGGGGCATTTCAGATGAGAACAATGGGAAACCAATATTCAAACCCTGTAAGAAGACAACTCTAAAGCACTGCAAAGAATGGTCCAGAGAACCAAAGCTAAGTTAAAAGGGGTCTAATTCACTCCACAGAAGAGACTGTTGCGAATCCTGAGAAAAGCTGGTCACCTTTCCTGGATAAAATAATTCCAAATACAAGAACATTAAAGAAAATTAGCTTTATTTATGTAATATAGAAAAGTTGGCTGTAGTGTCAGAGCTTGGCAGATGTCTTCCACTCCGAATGCTTTACAAGAGTGTTTACATACAAACATCATGAAATAGTCGTCCGTGTTCTAATCAATCTTCCTCAGTTCTGAACTCGCCTCTGTCCCTGCAGTGTGTAAATTTTAACAGGAAGCTGCACTGCTGACATAATGCTCAGTTCATGAAGAACAATACAGAGGTGGAGGGAAAGTCAGAAATCATGAACACAGCCAAAAATATTTTTCAACCAATACAACTTTATCATTATATTTTTTTATATCAAAATACATTCTGTGTTAAAAAAACATATTCGTATTCACTGAAGTTCTAAATTTATACTAAATTTGACATTCATATATCGATATAGACATGAATCAATATTAAGCTCTCAATGCGAATGACTTCCACAAATAAAAACAAAATGGAACAGAGGTAACAGAAAATCCATCTGAGAAATAGTAGGATGGAGCCGTTCTGTTCTCTGTAAAAGCATTCTGTGTGAATTCAGCATCAACTCACTGAAAAGGAGCAGCCAGATCTACCAGAGGCCAGCCTCAAGCCTCCACGGGCTGAAGCTGGTCTGCCCTATTACACGCTGGGTAATTCTAGATCTGGTTCTTAAAGAGTGTTCTAATCACTAATTTATGGTTGGCATTACTCTGATTAATTTGTTTGTTTATTTTTTGAGAGAAGTCTTATCATGTAGTCCTAGCCAATGTCGAACTTGCTATGTAGACCAGGCTGAGAACTTTGGAGACCATCCTGCCCCTGTCTCCTCAGGTGACTGTCATCCTGCCCTCCTCTAATCATCTATGTGGCAACACAGTTTGATGCTATTGCTCAACACGGCAGGAAAGCACATTAGCAGCTGAGCTGGCATGAGTGCAGATACTTTATACTACAGTGATGGTCAGAACCGAACACGTGGACCGTTAGAGGAAATCATTTCATTTTCAAAGCAGTGGATTGCTTAGTAAAATTTAGATTTTTGGCACTTTCTTGAAATGCCTGGCAAGAATTCTGACAATTCTACGGTCTTAGTAAATGGAAACAAAACAAAACCAAAATTACCAAGAATGTTAAGTTTGTGGTCACTCCTGACATTAGAACAATCAATTGGATCTCCAAGTGCACTTGTGTTTCAAGTTTCACTTTTGTCCCCAAAGCAAGGAAACAATCAAGTGTTACATTAAGGTGCTCAGTGTTCCAGAAGACCGGCATCACAGGAAATGAGTCTTTAATTGGATGCTTGAGTTCCTCCCCAGGCTCTTGGCATGTCTAGAAGGGGGCTCCCCTCGGACACTTTCCTGGTTGTCCTTTACAGCAGCCTCCAGCCGGGCCTTCAGGGCTGGGGAAGAAGCCACAACCTTCTTAAACACGGAGGAATACTGAGGCCCAATCTGCATGAGATTTTGCAAAGCAAAGTCATGCAGACTTTTCATTACTGAAGTTGCTGATCCCAGAGCATTCTCATCCAAAAGGAAGGAAATGAGGACTGGCAGAAGGCAGGCCACCAGCTGAGAGCCTGGGGGTGAAAAAGGGCAGATTTCAGGGAGGCAAAGAGCTTCAAGTAAATTCTTCACTTATGGCAAAAATTACCCTCATTTTTTCGCACATTATATTACCAGTACCTGGGATTAACATCAGACCTGCCTATCGTGTGTGTGTGTGTGTGTGTGTGTGTGTGTGTGTGTGTGTGTGTGCACGCGCTGTTTCTGACTCCTTAGCACTGGGTTTACAAGCAAGCATCAGCAGCATACCACCGATGTTCTCCTTCTTTAGGACTAGGCTGGCCCCAAATTCATCGAGGGTGTCTTCTTATCCTCCTGTCTCCACCCCCGAGTGCTGGGACTGCAGGGTTCTGATGATTGCAAGGCAGGAACTTACTGACGCAACTATCTCTCCAATATGTCTACTACATTCACATCGTTTCTGCCCCCTCCTTCTTAATCATGCCATGTCTCCCACTCTCTCTCAAATTTATGACTGCTTTTTTTTTTTTTATAGTTGTGTGCATACTTACAAAAATAAATCCGTAAGTACAATCTGCTGAGTAGGATTAATGTTGCTCATATGTATTTGGTTTTAGGGCTGACCATGCTAGTGGATAACCAATTAGGGGCTCATCTCTAGGGAAGCCTGAGTGTACTCTCTCGCAGTTGTTAGTTCCCTCTAGCTCTTCATCTAGGGTTGGGGCCCCAGGACATTCCACGGTTTCTTTTTCTTTTTTTTAAGACAGTCTCACTCTGTAGCCCAGGATGGCCTCAAATTCAGGGTGATCCTCCTGTCTCTGCCTCAAGAGTGCTGGCTTTACAGAAGTGTGCCACCACACCAGGCAGTCCTTTGTTGTTTTTGACATAGGGCCCTGAAAAACACTTAGCTGCCCCAGGCTTGAGAAATTAGACTTTGGCAGCCATCACGTGGGTTCTGACGAAAGTGAAACAGATAAAATGTGACTGCAGACACTGGGGAGAGCGCAGGCTCCCTGCTGACACTTACGGTGCTGTTCTTCAGCAATGGTGACCAAGGCTTCTAAGACCTTTATTCCTTCTTGAAACATCTGCAGCTCGCTGGTATTTTCAGGTTTTCTCTTGTCTATTTCCTGCAGCTTTTCCACAATAGAAGACGCTAAAGAGTAAATGTATGGGTAGGAAATGGCTGGATTTGGATACTGAAAAATGGAATGTAGCAGCTGATAGGTCTTCATTTGTACCTAATCAGATAAAAGACAAGCATAAATTGTCAATTAAAAAAGTTTCTAGAACAAATAAACACAAAGAACACATGTCCTTGCAAATCCTTTGCAGTTAAAGTAGCAAAGGTTTGACATTTATTCCAGTTTTCTGCAGTTCTGGAAGCTCCAGTACCAACAGGCAGTAGATACGAACAGTGGTACAGCATGTGGAGTGGCACAACGGGAAGGATAGCTACTGGTCATTTTCCCTCTGGTCCATTCTCCTCCTCTCTATAATGTGTACCTAGCAACATTACCCCGCCCCCCCCCCCCACAACAACCCAAACCAACAAAATAGAGACACCAAAATTCTACACGTTTGATGTCCACATGTCATGCTCTAAAGGTTTTAAGGACTATATCTGGCCCACACTAAGACTGTGTCATCACTTGAGCCAGGCAGTGGCTACACACTCCTTTAGTCCTAGTAGTTGGGAGGCAGAGGCAGGCAGATCTCTGTGAGTTCAAGGCCAGTCTGGTCTACAGAGTGAGTTCCCAGTAGTGAGACTGCAGGCCTATACTACCATGATAGATTTATATAGTACCAGGGATCAAACCCAGGCTCTTGTGTATGCCAGGCACATTCTCTAACTAGCTTACTGGACCACATCTCCAGTCCCTGAGTACTTTTTGTTGAGCAAGCAATGTATATGTATAAATAGTATAAAATAATTGTTTTATGAACTGTTGGATGAGGGGCTACCCTAGGTATTGGCATTTTGTATTGTCTGCAGGTGCTGGATTTATGTGGGGGATGTTTGATTGCACATGATCTGCACATGCTATCAGTAGAACACCTGAAGAGTTCTGAATTAACAGAAACACCCAAGTTCAGATGCTCGGGGTTCCGCTGCCCAGAATGGCGCTGGCCAGGATGATGGTTCCCTCTGCTGAGGTTTGGCACGGTATGCACCTATGAAAATGCAGAATAACTACTACAAAGTACAGCATATGTACTATAATCATAAAGATAAAATTTGTAAGTCTAACCAGATTCTTACTGCAAACAGCTTTCTGATAAAAGACATTTACCACAGGATCTTTGCTCTTCAGGGCAGCCTTAAATTTCTCAATGCAGCGCTTCTGAAGGCAGGGGATGGTCGTCACTTCTGGACTGGTAGACAAAATAAATACTGTGACGGCAGTAAGCAGACTGACTTCATCAAGTTCTTGATGTGCTCCATCAACTGAAGGGAAATGATTGTTAGAAGGGTCATGTTTACTGCTTCATGTCTCTGTGCGAAGCTGTCTTTAGTTTGTCTAGCAACGTTTCCCCCCTATAGACAAACTGACTGTTAAGAGCTCTGAGGGCTGGGCATGAAGCTCAGTGGAGTACTTGCCTGGCACGTGCACGGCTCTAGGTTCAAGCCTCTCAGGTGTGCAGTGGGGTGGTCTAGCACACATTTAAGACTTTGACAATGTAAGTATGTCTTCAGTGTTCTCATATTAACTGGGAACCGAGAATCAAGTGAGCTAACCTATATGCATTTAGAATACATGCGACATGTGGCTTTCACATAGCCTAGCTATTTATGACGTGTTTCATTTTGTTTTTGAGATAGGTCTCAATAGATCCTCCTACTCATCCTCCTGTGCAGCCGGGCTGTGCGACATACCGTCCCACAGCCCACTGTTGCTGCTTAAGGTGCAAGAGAAATGGCTGTGCAGTTCCTTTCACTTTGCATTGTGTTAATACTGGAGCCAGGCAAGCATCCTAGCACTCTGTCCACACACACACACCGCTAACAACAGCAGAGAGTCTGAGAAGCTTGTGGAGGCCACGGCTCGATTTGAATGAATTTTCTTCTCCCTCCCTCCCTTCCTTTTGGCAGAGTCTCATGTATAGCTCAGGTTGGCTTCAACTTGCTATGTAGCTGAGGATGACCCTGGATTTTTTTTATATCTTGCTGCCTTCATCTCCCAAATTCTGGGATCACCAAGTGTGGGACAGCTGGTTTCCGTGCTGCTGGAGCCTGCGCCCAGGCTTCAGGCACGCTAGCCTACCACATTTGTGGTCTACTTTTTCTCATTTCTTTTTTGAGACATGGTTTCACTATGTAGCCTCGTCTGGCCTGGACCTCCCCTCACAGAGCAGACTGGCTTCAGCTTTCAGTGGTCTTCCTGTCTGATTCTCCAGGGCTTGGATTAGGATTTCAGGTGTAGGGATTTTTTACTACAAATAAGTTACTTTCATTTTCCAAAGTGACATCCTAATTAAATATTTTTAATGAAGTAGCTGTGGAAAGCCAGTTATTTTGAAAGGGAAAGGTGGCAAACTCACTATATAAAATTATTGGGTTTTTGTTCATTACTTTTTTTTTTTTTGTAGCTTCTTGGGCTTTTGGCAAAGTTAAAGTGAGGTGGTTTAAAAACAAAAAAACAGAGCCTCACGTAGCCTTGGCTGGCGTCCAACTTGTTATGTGGCTGATGGTGAGCTTTCCTCACCTGACCTCCTGAGTGTAGCTCACAGGCTGAGCCGCCATGCCAAGTGTAGCATGCTGGGACAGAACCCAGGACTCAGTGCACGTTAGACAAGTCCTTGGCCAGCCGAGCTGCACCCAGCCCACTAAAATGACTGCTATGTACAAGTGACATGCATAAGCAGTAGCATCAGGCACATTAATTCAATAAGCACTTGAGAAACACACGTGCCAGCCGGTCTTCTTAGATAATGAGAACACAACTCCATTATAAAGTGGGGATCAAACAAAGAATTTAGGATCGGCTAGTAACAAGGTCTATGCCTATGAACACATGCACACACTCGTGCACGCGTGCACACACACACACACACACACACAAATATATGCACATATGTACACATAGCAGGATGTGGTGGCTCAAGCCTGTAATCTTAGCACTTGGAAGGCACTATTCAAAACACCACAGACAGCGACCCAGGATAACTGACACTGGGTGGATGAAGAACTGAGGTGACCACTGAGGCTGACACCTGAGAGAGGAGCGAAAGGGCATTTTATGGATGAATGGAAACTATCAGAGATGACATCTGAGCTATGTTCAGGTGAGCTGGCATGCAGGTAACAAAGAAAACCACATAGCCGTGCCCTGAGTGCTTTGTACCGGTCAGGCAGTTTATGCATAAAAACAGAAATCTGGTCACAGGCCACACACTGTCATCAAGCAGGCAGTTTGACTCCAGAGAACACACTGGCATCCAGGGCTCTCCTGCTTCCTCTCTAGTAAAGTTATTTATAGTCATTTAGAGCAATTGGAGCATGCTAGTGAGTTAAGTTTAATAAAAAAAAAAAAAAAGAACTTAAATTTCATTAAGATAATGTCTCCTGGGTCCTCTTCCCATTTCTCCTGAAACTCCTTTTCTGCCCCTTTATTTATTGCGGATGGTGAGCAGTGTGCAGCACTGTGCAGTAAGAACAGCTGTCTGTGCATCATCCTGAATCCATCAGCCTGGCCCATGTCCTAGCGGTAACTAATGAGAGCCTGAGCCCAGGCCTCAGAAACCAGTAGGCGGTAAACAGTTTTCTGTTTTTAAGCCGCCATGTTGTTTTTTTTGAGACAGGGTCTGACCTGGCCATGCTGGCTCTGAACTCACTATGTAACTAAGGATGCCCTTGAACTCCCCATTTTCCTGCTTCCACTGCAAAGTGCTGGGGGGACAGGCAGCACCAGGCCCCACTGGGAGGCAGCCTGTTACACTGCAAACATTTTACCTTCTATGGTCAGCTCCTATTGATTTACGTTAACATGATAAATAAATTGGTCAAATGTCTCAGTCCTGGCTTGACATACAACTGAGACCAAACACTACTGTGTGTCTGTGATGTTGGAGAACTGAAGAACGAATACTTTTCCATCTTTGCTCTTCTCCATCCTGTTTTGTTGGCAGAGGTTAGCACATTCAAATGGTCTGTGATTCATTCCATCCTGCTGTTCCAACTCTACCCGTTTTCCACCTCTTTTTATCTCTTAAATACGGACTTGTGCTAGAGGGTTGGCGTTGGAAATAAAACCCTCTTGCCAGGTGCAATGGCATGGACCTGTGATGTCAGTGCTAGGGAGCCAGGGTGATTCTGGGTTCAAAGCAATCCTGGGCTACACAGCGAGGTTTTGTTTGTCTCAGGGAACACAATACCGACCCTCTCTGTACTTCCTCCCACTGTCTGTCTTCCCAGGAGGAACCCATCTGTACTTCCGTCTTTAGTTCTCATCTGTACCAAAGCACTCCTTGCTCACCATTCTACTATGGCTCCCTTTTGTCTTTTCATCCTTCCCCTCTTCTTCTCTCCCCCTCCCCTCTTTCTCTGTGAGTCCCTTCCCATTTTCATTTTGGTCTTCCTCTTGTGCACAAACTCAAATTGAATGAATCATGCCAATTATAACAGGACAAGGAAGGCAGGGATAATGTAGAACACATCTGAACACTTTCCATGTCTGAATACTCAGTACAGTCTCTTCAGGTGAGACTACTAAATATGACCAACTAAATAGCTTATCCTGAAAAACAAAAACACCATGCCTTTCACTGTTAACAGTCTTACCTGGGCTCCAACAGTCAAGCACAGTTGCTAATGCGTTTTGGAGGAGGCTGGTCCAAGCTGCGTGGCTCTTTTCTGCTCGGGCCATCGGGGAAGTTAAGATTCCTTTCAGAGCTTGGAGGGAAGCTGTGACCGTGGAGGATAACTGGCCACCAGGTAACTTCACAGCAGTCTCTCTGAGGACCCCAATTGCAAGGTACAATATAGTAGGGAGAATAGAGATGCTTCCTGCAAGATAAAATCAAAGCTTGGCATTTCAGCATGTGTGTTTTCTAAAGTCATCAACCAGGGCTGGAGAGATGGATCAGCAGTTAAGAGTGCTTGTTGCTCTTGTAGAGGACCTGGGTTCAATTCCCAGCACCCTCACAGTGGCTCACAACCAACCATAAATCCAGTTTCAGAAGATGTAATGCTCTCTTCTGACCCTTGTGAGAACCAGGAATGCACCTGGTACACATACATATAAAATACATACACATACATGGCAAAACACACATATACATAAAATGAAATAAACATAGCTAGAAAAAAAGTTAAGTCATCAAGGAGTAATGTGTCTGCTGTCATTTCTCTGGGCTCAGGACAAAACTCAGTGCTCATTCACTTGCTCTGGGGTCTTCAGCACCAACTCATCCTTTCCAAAACACCACCCACAGAGAAAACCCTAGAACATTTCTTATAAATTACAACTACTGCAAGAACTCAGTAACTCAATTAAAATAAAAAAAAAAAAAAACAACAACCCCAAAACAGATTCAGTCTATCATTGGCCTGAGGGCTGTTCATTAGCCTAGACTGGCTAGCCAGCAAGTCCCAAGCCTTCTCTGTATTCCTAGTACTGGGACTACAAGTGTATGCTACCATGTCCAACTTTTCAAATGTTTAACTTTTTAAATGTTGGGATCCAACTCAGGTCCTTATGCTTGCAAGGCAAACTCACTGAGATCCATCTGTCTCTGCCTCCCAAGCCCTGGGATTAAAGGTGTGTATCACCATGCCCAGCTAAGCCTCTCCTAACTTATTTGTTCTAGTTCATTTCTTTCTTGTTGCTTTGAGATAAGAGATCACTATGTATCCAGGTTGGGCCTGAACTCCTGATGCTTCTGCCTCAGACTCTGGAGTGCTGGCATTACAGGTATGCACCTCTATGTGCAGCCCCATCTTCACATGTTGAGGTATGTAACGCAGTAGTTCTAGGTATATTCACGATGTGATATAGGTCTCATTACTATTCAATTTATTTAAGATATTTTTACAAGGTTTTCTGTTTGGGGGGATTGAATCCAGGGCTTTACTCTTAGTAGATAAGTGCTCTACTACTGAGCGACACTCCTGGGCCTTTTCCTTCTTCTCCTTTAGTTTTAATTTTGAGATAGGGTTTCATTAAATTGCAAGGTTGGACTCAAACTCATGATGTATTCCAGAAAAGTCTCAAACTTGCTACATATTCCTGTCTCAAAATCCTGACTATCCAGGATTGCAGGTATGTATTACCACACTCAGTTTGAAAATTTTCACTTTTTATTTTTGTGTGTGTGGTGTATGTGAGCATTTGTGAGTACAGGTTGACACTGGGTATCCTTCTTTATTGCTCTCCACCTTATTTTTTGGGATAGGGTCTCTCACTGAACCCAGAGTTCACTAATTGGCTAGACTGGCTGACCAGTGACCTACAGGGAGCTGCCTGTCTCTGCCCACAACCCAAAGCTAGGGTTACAGACACAGGCCACCGTTCCTGGCTTCTGAGTGGGCACTGGGATCTACACTCAGATCTTCACGTTTTAGGGACAGGCCCTTTACTTAACACTTGAACTTGCTTTATATTAAACTCTATTTTCCAAGGAACTTGTAGAAAGCCACTTATGACAATACAGTAAATGTCTCATCGGGGGGGGGGGGGCTGGGGAGATGGCGCAGAGGTTAAGAGCACTTGCTGCTTTTCCAGAGGACCTGAGCTCAGTTCTTAGCACTCACACTGGCTGTAACTCCACTCTAGGGGTTTGACCCCTCTGGCCACAGGCACCTGCATTCATGTGCGCACAGCCACACAACAGATGACCAAAAAGAAATCTTAACAAAAACAAAACAGTTTTCATGGAGCCAGGTATGATGGGGTATACATATGATCCCAGAATCTGGAAGGCTGTGGTAGGGGATCTCAAGTTGGAGGACATTTTGTGTTACATAGTAAGACCCTGTCAAAACAAAACAAAACAAAACAAAACAAAACAAAATGGTTCATTGCCACAAAAGAGTTGAAATCAGTTATAAGTGTAATGTTAATGTGGAAATCGTGCCTGGTGACATGAGGCTGCTTGAGTCTTCGGTAGCACAATCACTCTGAACCCTGATCTCCAAAGTTCAAGAGCAATATGACCAAGACAGTAAGATCCTGCCTCAAATGATAAGGGGGGAAAGCTGTATCTACTGGGATATAGCTCAGTGGTCAGCTACCTGTCTCAAAAACATGAAGCCCTATAATACCAGGAAAAAACAAAGAATGTGAAGAAACTAAAATAGTAATTTAATGTCAAGGCTAGTACTTAGTAAGACTCATATTTTTTTTAACGCGAATCCTCTGATAAATTACTTTCTATGTTGCTCTTGGTATAAAACAGTGTATGAGAACAAAGAATGCTAGTTTTAATTCTAACTGAAACTTGAAATCATTAGGCTAAAAATAGTCAAGACGTATTAAAGCAAATACACATTTACTGACATGAAATATCTATTAAGTCCTACGTGCTTGTTTAATGTGCTAGATCTTTTTTTTGGTTTTCTGAGACAGGATTTCTCTGTTGTAACTTGGCTGTCCTGGAACTCACTCTGTAGACCAGGCTGGCCTCACACTTACAGAGATCCGCCTGCCTCTGCCTCCTGAGTGCTGGGACTAAAGGCGTGCGCCACTATCACCCAGTGTGTGCTAAATCTTTCCTATTTATTATGTGTAAGTGTAGGGTGCACACACACCATGGTGTGCATGAAGAGGACAGAGGACAACTTGCAGGAATTAGTTCTCTCCTTCCACCATGCACCATGTTGGTTCTGGGATTGAACTCTGGTTGACCAGGCTTGCTGAAAAGCATCTTCACTAACACTATGTGACAGATTTAAAAAATATTTTTGTGTGTGTGTGTGTGTGTGTGTGTGTGTGTGTGTGAACGTGCATGTGGAGGCCAGATGTCAACACTGGGTATCTTCCTCTATCTCTCCACCTTTTGTTCTGAGACAATTTCTCACTGAACCTGGAGCCCATCGCTCGGCTGGGACGGCTGCCTCAGGAGTGCTGGAGAGGTGCCGTTCTGCCTTCCCTGCTACCACAGCACTGCAGTCACAGACACACTGCATGCTCGGCTGGGGTGTGCTCCTGGGGATGGGAATCAGGGATCATGCTTGCGCAGCGGGTCCTTTACCACTGAGCCATCTTCTCAGCTCCTGCGCTAGATTTTGTGCGGAATATTTTAACTGGAAATAAGATACATCAACACACAAGTTTACCTTTTATATGTAATAGTTACATATAGTATATTTACATGATGGATAAAGCTATAGATCTTCATACAGAAATAGAGCATGAAAGATGAACAGAACTCAGTATGAGCTGGTTTCTAGGGAGACATTTTTGGATAAGGTCACAGTAGAGTTGAACTTTGAAGGAAAAAAAAAAACATTTAAAAAGCTGCCTCAGTGCAGTGTTTGCTGTAGAAGCCTGATGACCTGAATTCAATCCCTGGAATCATAAAAGCTTGATAATGGTACACATCTGCAGTCCTAGAATCACCTGGAATCTTGCAGAGCAGCTACCCACAGTATGCACTGACTGCCATGACAGAAACAAGAGAGACGCTGTCCCCAAATAAAGGATGAAGAGCCGACCCCCAACACCCATGTGGTGGCAGAGTGATGACCACATTTAGGTCATTCTGCTCACAGAAAGCATGAACAGTTGCACACAACAGGATGACTAGGAAGCCTTCTGGGATGCAGTGGATTCAGCAGAGCCTACAGAGAGCCCTAAAAGCGATTTGAAAGAACTGAATGGATTTAGTGTGCAACAGAACAGGGCATCAAGACAAATCTGTCATCACAGAGTCAGAACTATCCACCAGATACTGAACACTGAAAAAAATGCCCAAGTACTACTACTTGATTTAAAATATTGTCAGCTAGAGACACTATTTTAAGGAGATGGTCAGGGCACCCTCTCTCATGTTCCAGACCTGGGTTTAATTCCTAGAACAGAAGTTAACAAAGAATAACAGAAAGTATGTTTATTTAACATATTTGCTGTCTGTGTATTTTACTTTCACCATTTTTTGTTTGTTTTTCAAGACAGGGTTTCTCTTGTGTAGCCCTAGCTGTCCTGGAACTCACTCTGTAGACCAGGCTGGCCTTGAACTCACAGAGATCCACCTGCCTCTGCCTCCCGAGTGCTGGGATTGAAGATGTGCCACCGCTGCCTAGCTACTTTCACCTTTTTGGTAGAACAAATTATATATCAGACTGTAAAACGAATCTTACAGGACTATAAAAAGTCCTCAAATGTTTGGGTCTGTAGTCATTCAATGAGAAAATGACCAGCAACTAGGCCATTTCTCTTTCCCTCTAGGGCAGTGATTCTCAACCTTACTAATGCTGGGACCCTTTAATACAATTCCTCACGTTATGGTGACACTCACACCCCAAGAAAATTATTTCTGTTGCTACTTCATAACTGATTTTGCTACTGTTATGAACGCACAGCATACCTTCAGGAGAGCACACTGCAGGAAGCTCAGCAAGGATGACCAAGGCAGCTGCAACCAGCCTACTTCCCTCCTCCGACAGGGTTTGCGGCTTTGCAGCTTTTACTCTTGGGCTACCTGTCAACTTAGGGTTTAGTTCTGGGAGCTGTCTAACGAGGATGCAGACACACAGCTCCAAGGTTGCAAAGACCAAAGATTTCCCAGGTACAAGCCCTCCGGTGTCTTTTCCTTCGCCAAACTCTGGCAGGGTTTCCTTTTCGGAGGCTCCATCATCAACTAAAAGACAGGGGGAACAGTGCTTAAGAAACACTGCTGCTTGCTTGGCTTCAAGTAGATGGCGGTTTAATTCAGTTCTGGTACGGGAAATGCATTTAGTGGCTAAAGTCTTGGGTAAGAAAAGCTGAAGAAAAAGTAGTTCTCAAGATAAAAGTGGTTGCCTTTTCTGTGACTTCTCATTGTGACAGATAAAAAAAAATTCCTGTAATCCTTTTAACCTTAAAATAGTGCCCGCCTAAACTTACCTCCTTGCTGCTACAAATGAGAACCTGGCAGCAGTGGCTCCAACAGTGACTCTGTCGTCTTTCGGACTGACAGTGGGTGGGCACAAAGATCAGAACCCAGGTTCCGGATGCTACTAGAAGCTGTACCCCCACCCCTCACCCCCACTGCCTATCTCTGCACTTTTAACTCTTTATGTACATATGTTCCATTAGCCTTAGTTACAACAGTATTAAGACTGCATAACTATGCTGAGCAATACTTCTAAAACCAATGATGCCAGGCTGCAATGTGTCTCGGTCTACAGTGGTATAGTGTCTGCCTACTATGTAGAAGCCCTCCATTTGATTTCCAGAACTAGGATAAAGAGAGAAATTATGTTACTAAGAGTCAGTATTTACCTTCTGCACTTCGTCTTTTTTCCTTCACGTGTTCCTGAGCTGCACAGATAATCTGCCTTACCACCTCCAGCGAAGCCAGCTGAACGGCAGGGGACTCTCTGGTCAGTATCACTCGGTGTAGTACATTCAGCAATTCAATGCCCAAGTCCTGTCAGAAAACATGAAGTGGACACTATTGGAAACTGCAATTTTTGGGTGTGTGTGTTTAAAAATAACAATGTTAAATGCCATGACAAAATTCAGAAAGAGAGAATTTAATAAATTACTCATAAAATTATGATACGAGAGCAATAAAGGTATATAGCAACATTTCTTTGGTTTTGAGACAGTCTTATGCAGCCCTACCTGGCCTCACATTTGTCAAGGATGACCCTGAACTCCTGATCCTCCAGCCTCTGTCCCCACAGTGCTGGAATTTCATGTCTGATTCACCATGCCTGGCTTGTAACATTTTAACCAATTTCAGAACATTTCTTGTCTCATTTTGGTGGGGGATTGTACTACGACAAAAGATCATTTTCATCCAAGTTCTAAAATGGTATTGGAGGAGACACAGCCAAAAAAACATAAAGGCTGACATGTAGATTCTGTGGCCAATATTAAAGTTTTCTTGTAATAGTAAAGATTTTTAAAATACACTGTGGAATCCTTACTCCACTTCTGTCTTCTTTCTCTAAGATCTTGTTTTTATTTTATGTATATAAATATTTTGCCTGAACATATGTATGGTGCTGGAGGTCAGGAGAGGGTATCCAATCCCCTGGAGTTATAGATGGTGTGAGCTGCCACGTGGGGGCTGGGAACAGAACCCAGGTTCCCTGAGAAGAACAAGTGCCCTAACCATGAGCCTTCCCCCCAACTGCCTCCTTCCTCTTTTTCATTAGTTACTGTGGTTGCTTTTTTTCATTTTTGAAAATAACTTGAATTTGTCATTAATAAATACTTGTCTGAGGACTGAGGAGATGGCTCAGAGGTTAAAAACACTTGTTTTCACTGCAGAGAACTGGAATTTGGTTCTCAGTGCTCACACTGGGCTGCTCACAACTGCCTGTACCACCAGCGCCAGGAGCTAGCTACCTGAGGGCTCCCTCATGAATATGCAAATATACACAGGCACACACCTATCCATATGTATTACAAATAAAATTTTTAAACAATATTTATTTGAAGGCACACAGAAAACAGCCAGGCATAGAGAGGCAAATGCTTTTAATCTCAGCACTGGAAAGCCAGAGGCAGAGCCAGAGGTAAGTGGATCCCTGTAATTTGAGGCCATCCTAGCCTACATAGTAAGTTCCAGGTCACTCCAGGTACTTAGTGAGGCCCTGTCTTGAAGAAACCACTACCACAAACCCCCTGGATGGGGGGCGAGGGGGCGTGTAAGAAAACAATCACAGCACAGTTTATAATTTACTAAAGTTCAATTCAACTCACTTAAAAAACCCAACTAATGCTTTAAGCTTAAATAATGATAGAATTAATAAGAGCTTAGAAAATCATAGTATCCATTTCCCTTAAACCAGAGTCAATATTATTAAGACTAATAAAATAATAGGATAATTTTGTTAAGAGACCCTCCCTAACACCTATTTACTCTAGAGAGAAATTAGAAGAAGTGCCACACTCTGTAGTAAGCCTTTTACCATAGCCAGACTGACCCCACCTATAGCTTACTCAGTAAGCTCTTAAAAGACTAGGAAGAGAAACCCAGACAACAGGAATATTTTGTAATGGACAATAATATACATCAATTATATTGTCGCTTGGTGGAAATGTAATCTAAAACAGAGATGAACGCAAAGATTGGGGTTCATAGAAACAGAAAGGAATGATTATCACAGGGAACCAATGGCTACTGTGCGGGACAAAGCAACACAGGTCCTCCCCTCACCGCAGGGAGCAGAGAACATGGTTGTCAAGAGGCATGGCTGCTGCTGGGTTACTGCACATCCCGGCAGCATCCCAGGGCTGACTGTACAGCTCTTTCTTTTCTCCTGCGATCTTTGCTCAGTTCTGCTCACTGTAGAAATCGAATACATTTCTGTTCTTTCAAGTCTACAGAAGTCTACCTAAAACATAATACATCACCTGATCACTGCCGATTTTAGATCTAGGCCAGGGAACATCAAGGAGGGCCTGCAATGCATGCAGACAGGCAGTGATGCTTTCCATGGTGGCCTCTGAACGCAAGGAACAGAGAAACTCTACACTGATTCCTGGGAAAGGCAAAAGAAGAGGCGTCTTTGAGATTCCTAGTTCAGATGTTAAATAAGTCTGCTGTGATAAGATAAACACATCAACATAGCAAAGGACAGCACAGGGAAATAATAGTATTTAAATCCCCCTGCCCCCCTGTCTTTTTGTGACAGGCTCATGTAGTCAAGGCTGGCCTTGAACTTGTATTGGATTCTTAATCCTCCTGCCTCTACCTCCGAAGTTCTGGGATTATAAGCATATACTACCACACCTAGCTAATTTTCTTTCTTTTAATTAAAAGTAATTTTAGGGGTTGAAGAGAAGTCTCAGTGGTTACTCAGTGGTTACTGAACACTTGCTGCTCTTCCAGAGGACTGGGGTTTGATTCCTAGCATCTACATGGTGGCTTACAACTAACTATATAACTTCAGTTTCCGGAGATCTGACGCCTGGCTTCTGTGGACATGAAACATTTAAGTGGTGGGAGATGTACATGCAAGCAAAACACTATACACACAGCATAGTAATTTTAAAATTAAAAAAGTGTGTGTGTGTGTGTATATGTGTGTGTGTTTGCATGTAGATGCCTACAGAGGCCAGAAGAGGGTGTTGGATCCTTAGAGCTGGAGTTACAGGTGACCAAGCCACATCATGCTGGTGCTGAAAACTGAACTCAGTCCTCTGGAAGAACAACAGCAGCTCTATACCATGGAGCCATCTCTCCAGCCTCCTAATTTTCTTTTTAAAAAATCACTTGGCATACATTCTTGAAACCTGCAACCTTTGGGAACAATCTACTGAAAGCGTGTCAGAACATTCCTTTTTCTTTTTTTAATGAATATACACCAAGAAATCTTGAACATTTGTAGAAGCACAGGCATCTTTTAAAAACTGTGAAGTGGCTAGAGAGACAACTTGGTTGTTAAGAGCACATATAGCTCTTTGAGAGGACCTGAGATCAGTCTCCAGCACCCACATTGGCAGCTCACAACTGCCTGTAACTTCAGTTCCAGGGATACCAAGGTCTTCTTCTGGCCTCAGTGGGTACCTACATTCACACACATACCGAAAAAGCAGGCACACATGCATACACACGAAACAAAACAAATGAAACTCTATGGAAAGCCAGATGTGGGGGCATACTTCTATAATCTCAGACTTGGGAGGGCAAGGCAGGAGTTCTGGGCTATCTTGGGCTACATACTAAGATTCTGTCTCAAAATAACCCCCTTCTCCCATCAACCAAACACAAATTTTGTAGAAAAGGACTAAACTTCTCTTATAATTTCTGTAATTTATCAACTTGATACTGAAGCCAATTATTTTTATTTTATGTACATTGGTCTGCATGTTTATCTGTGTGAAGGTGTCAAATCTCCTGGAACAGGAGCTATAGACAGTTGTGAGCTGCCACGTGGGTGCTGGGACTGGGAATTGAACCCTAGTCCTCTGGAAGAGCATCCAGATGCTGAGGCATCTCTCCAGCCTCCCTGGATTCTAGACTTAATTATAGTAAAATTTGTAACTTTATAAAATATAAACAATACTTAGTTTCACCAATGATGTCACTAACAACCAGCAAAGACTGAGGTGACAGTCACCAGGAGGAGGCAGGCAGTAAGGCACAACTCAAGGATACCCCTTAGCACTGTAAGGTCTTTTGCTGACCTAAAATCAGATGGAACCTGTCAGTGTAGACATCCTCAGGGGACTTCACTGCAGCCCCAGATGATGAGCCCTGACACATGGAAGTGGGAGTTACGGGCCTTGAGAGATTGGAAGCTCCTTCCTCTGGGTCAGCAAAGCCTGTGCTGGTGAGCCACAGGGCCGAGGCGTGCAGGATGAGCGCCCAGGAGCTGTGGTAATGTGGCTTTGCGTTTTCAATAGTCTCCGCTGTGTAGAAAGCGCCACCTATGAGAGGAGGAACTGGTCAATAGGAATTGAAGACACCACCTTCCAGTGTGCTCTATCTTTCACTGGTGAAAGCAGAGACTGTTGCTAGTTCTGTAACCCTTTCAGGAAGAACTCCCTCAAACCCCAAGGCAAGTGCTTTCTCATTTTTATCAGCACAGATGAGCTCCGTCTGTGTCTGGGCTTGGCATATACAAGCCTTCTCTACAGTGCCACTGCCCCACATTTATTCTGGACATTCATTCATGTTGCTATACTGTCAAGATTCTGTTACTACTGCTTGATTTCTCCTGGGAGTACAGCTGTTGGGTCAGAGGGTTGATTTCTAGGTAACTTTACAAAAATTTGAAGGCCCAGCCAGGTGTGGTGTGCATGACTATAATCCCTGCACTGTGGAGGGGGAAGATCAGGAATTCAAGGCCAGTCTTAGCTATATAAGGAGGCAAAGCCACCTTGGGCTACATGAAAGCATGTCTCAGAGATAACAGAAAAAGGGAATGTAGAGTGTTTATCCAGCATGCATGAGGTCCTCAGTTCACACCCCCCCCACACACGAAAGAAACATAACTCAAAAAAATTAGAGAAATGACTGTTGAGATGGCTCAGTGACTAGAAAGCACTTGCTGCTCAAGCTTGAGGACATGAACTCATATCCCCGAATCCATGTGAGACTGAATGTGGTCATGCAAACATCTGGAATCCCAGGTCCTATGGGGAGACGGGAGGGTTCCCAGTAATCTGTGGGACCCTGGCTCAGAAAGAGTGAATGGTGAGGGACCTGCCAACACCTGAGGCTGGATTCTACCTGACACATGTACCATGGCATCCACTGCCCCCAACCCACAATTAACAAAAAACAACCAGGAAAAGACAAAAAACCTTTGAAGGCTAATCCTTTTTCCTTAAGAATTTTGTTTGCTTATTTATTGACTTTTACATGTGTGTGGGGGGCATACAGAGGTCAGAGGACAGTTTTAAGGGGTCAGTTCTCTCCTTTTACCATGTGGGTCTCAGAGATTGAACTCAGTCAGTGCTTTACCCATTATGCCATCTCGCTGGCCCAGAAATTTAATTCTCTGCGTGTGCACGTGTGTGTTTGTATGTAGATATCATTCCTCAGGTACTATCCACCTCGTTTTTTTCCAGATAAGTCTCTCTTTAGCCTGGAACTTACCAAGTTGGTGAGGTTAGCCAGCTAGTGAGCTCAGGGACTCCCCTGTATCTGCCTCTTCAGTGCTGGTAAAAGTGCTCACTATTTGCCTGGCCCTTTTTATATGGATTCTTAAAATTGAGCTCAGGGCCCCATGCATACAAAGCAAACATTTTGCTACTAAGCCTCCTGCTCAGCCCAATTTCTTAATTTTTAGTAAGTTGACCATAAAATGTTTAAACTGTGTGTCGTGTGTTTAAACAAGCACTGACATATATTTACCGAGCTCCAAGACTGACACTAACATTTAGCCTTATTTTCTTTAGTCTCTTACCTAAGTACACCAGAGAACAAAGACGTGGTGACAGCCAGGACATTCTGAAATGACACTATCTTAATACACAGAGTACAGCACTACTTATAGCTGAAAATTAGATCCCTACCTCTACTACTTAGAAAATAAATTCTAGTTTCATTATTATTTAAATCAACAGATAAAACTACAAAGTTTATAGGTATGTATGATCTTAAGTGAAAACCTGTTGTGGGATACTTTACAGTTATGGATAATATTCCTGTAAGCTGTCCTTGTAGCACGTAAAGGATTCGCTTCCTACCTATGGATAATGGAGTGGCCACCTAGTTCTCCATATGAATAGGACATTCCTTAATATTAAGGCAGATGAAGGTTAGGCTCCACTCATTTGGAGGGCTGGGTGGAGACAGGGAGGATTTGGAATGAAAAAGCACGTAGGGCTGGGGCGGAGAGGAGAAGAAGCAGGAGGAGAAGCAGGAAGGAGAGAAGAGGAATGGAGGGAGAACAGTGTGGGAGAAACATGGAATGAAGTCTCTGCCTAGCCGCCAGGGTATTGAATCCCTGAGAACTGACATGGCTTGTAATTAATAAAAAGCATTGAGGAAAACCAACGATAGACTCTTATTAAACGCTGAACTTCGTATATTAAAACCAATGTCAGATAACACATAAAAATACAAATCCTAGCTGAGCAGTGGTGGCGCATGCCTTTAATTCCAGTACCTGGGAGGCAGAAGCAGGTGGGTCTCTGTGTTCGAGGCCAGCCTGGTCTACAGAGTGAGTTCCAGGACAGCCAGAGCTACAACAGAGAAACCCTGTCTCAAAAAACAAACAAAATAAAACAAAAATACAAATCCTAAGTGATTGCCTATATTAACTGAACACACGCGCGCGCGCGCGTTAGAGACTATGAGAAAGTACGTATAAGACACATACCACAAAGGAACTATATTGACACAACGAAAAATGTGGGTGGGTATGACAGTCACCTGTAATCCCAGCACTCAGAAAACGGTGCCGATGGGATTTCTTGGGCCAACTGGCCAGCTAGACCAGCTGAAGTGGTGAGTGCTAGGTTCAGTGAGAGACCCTGACTCAATTAACTAAGTGACAAGTGACTAAAGAAGACATCTGATGTCGGCTTCTGGCCTGGCGTCCACACACACATGCTTGGACTAACATGCAAACATGCACACCCAGGCATATGTACACCACACACATCCCAAACCAAACAATGGAAGGCAGGGGAATTACTGAACAGTAGAAAAAGACAAACATTAATTAGAAGCTCCAGAAAGGTTAGGGTTAGGATATTTACAGAAGAAGCAATTTAAATGGCTATAAACATAGAAGAAAATATTAAAGAAATTGATTTAAAATTAAAGAAACAAAAAATTTAAAAACTGGCAAAATTAGATTGGCAAAAATTAAACAATATATTAGGTTGGAAAGGTGTGAAAAAACAATCATGTTGGTGGGCACATAAATTACTAATCTACTTTGGAGAGGCATTTGGCCTCTCTTGAGAGAGAGAGAGGCACCCTGTCTTGTGAGGGCAGACGACTATGATCTAGGGAATTAAAAACTTCTGGTTGTCTATACTAATGCAACTCTTGGCTGCTTATCCCATGAATAAAAATTTTCCCGGAGGGAAATAAACATCACATATTACAGGAGAAATCTTGGAATAGAACTTACTGTCATTCTAGGAATTATCAACTTATTTTACCTCCTTACCTTCAACAGGAAGTTGGGAGGCAAATTCTGCAGGCAGAGTTAAGAGAGCAAAATCCTGAAGCGCAGCAAGCCAGAGTCTGCTTAGTGTGCCCAGGTCTGTGCAGACTAAGTCAAGAAGACCATCAGCCGAATGGGACCCATTTCTTACATTGTCTTCTGAATTAACAGTAGTCTTCAAAGTTTGTTTGTGATTTTTATGTCTTTGTACAGCAATTATGTAGACCTGTTAAAAGTTCATGTATAAGTGGGAGAAAAATCTTGTGTCTGATGAAAGATACAATGTTTTTATGCTTTCCTGAAGACACAGGCTTGCCTTTGAGAATATCCTGGAAATGCACTGGGTATCAAGAAGGCATGTGAGGCTGAAGAGATGGCTTAGCAGTTAAGATCACATGCTGCTCTTCCAGAGGATCTGAGTTCAATTCCCAATACTCACATTAGGTGGCTCACCACTGCCTGTAACTCATCATCACCTACACATACACTGGCGGCACACATTCAAAAGGCACACACACAACTAATAAAATAAAAATAAAATGCTAACATTCATTTAAAAAAGACGGCATGTATGTATAAACACATAAAGACGGTAGAAAGATTAAAAAAAAAATCTCTGGGGCAGGGGAGTTGGCTCAGCAATCAGCACTGGTTCAATTCCTGGCACCCGCATGGTAGTCTGCAATCATCTGTAATTCTAGTCCCAGGGGAACCAATACCCTCTTCTGACCTCCACAAGCACCAGGCACATATGTAGTACACATATATACATGCGGGCAAAACATTCATACACATAAAATAATAAAATAAGTAAATCTAAAAAGAAATTAAAAAAAAAAACTCTCCTGAGATGCCTCAGAGATAATAAATACTGGTAAATGTCCTGCCAGTACGCAGTTCAGCCATGACAGCCACAAACAACAGCACTCTAGGTTAAGCTGGTAATCTACCTCACCATGTAGTTGCATTTCTCAATTGATCCATGGGTGCTAAAAATATGGTTATTAAAATTGCCACTAAGTCACTATAAAAAGGTTTAGTTAAATAGATTCATGGACTAAAGGATGGTAAAGCAGTTGCCACAGTACATAACATGAATTATCACTTTATCTATGACTCTTAAAAAATCCACCTTGAAACAAAACAAATGAAGACCCTCTGAAATATGTATGCTGTGTTAAGCCAAAATAAAGGCAAAACTGGACACATTTAATTCAGCTTTTACAGACAGCACAGTATGAATACTCAAATACTTTACTACAGGTATGCTAATATGCTTGAATATAGGGTCCCTGTTATTGCCATCAACTTCTCAGAAAGATTCACAGAACACACTGTATTATTTTTACCCCTAATTTTGAATTTTAAATGTATCCAGCTCCAGGTTTTCCAGACAGAGAATATAAGTCTCTATTACATTTGCTGATCAGTCATTATCTGAGGAAAAACTAAGAGAAGGTAATGTGTTTAATGAAAAATAAAAAGATTTAGATTACAAAAAGCACCATGTGAATACAAAGTTTTATTTGAAAATGTATTTTTTTTAATTTAAAATTCTATAGGCAACCGAGGAAAGCTGGGAGTGAGAGAGGTGGTCCTCTCCAGGGAAAGGGGCGGCATATGGGAGGGTTTGTTGGATGGAAAGGGAAGGAAGAAATGTTGTGATTATATTATAATCTCAAAAAAGGAAAAAAAATTAAAATACTAGTTATTGCTATCATATGTGTGTGCAGTGTGTATGTGCGCACTTGCGCACGAGCATGTGTGCACGTGGACATGTGGGCACATGCTATGACACAAGTGTGCAGGTCCTTCCACCTTTACACGGGCCCAGCGATTGAATTCAAGCATTCAAGCTCAGATAATAAGCACCTTTACCCACTGACCCGTCTCACTGACTCTTTCTTTTTTTCCTTCCTTCTCTTCATTGTTCTTCCTCCTTTGGATGCTTGAAACTGAACGTGGCTCCTCTGAAAGAGCAGCAAGCACTCTTAGCCCCAAATATTTATTTTGATAAAGTGATTGCTACTTATCATTTAAAGATCGTACTATGAAAGAGCATTAAAAACATCCAAGGAGGGCTCGTGAGACGGCTCAGCAGGTAAAGGTACTTGATGCCAAGCCTGAGCACCTGAGTTAGGTCCTAGGCACTCTTCTGGTTAAGAGAGAACCAACTCTTAAGTTGTCCTCTGATTTCCATATGCATGCTATGGTGTGCAAGGGTGTATACACACACACACACACACACAATAAATTTAACTTTAAAAATTAAAAAAAATTTAACTTTAAAAGTTAAAAAAAGGCAGTGGTGGTGTATGCCTTTAATTCCAGCATCTGAGAGGGAGGTAGAGACACGTGGATCTCTGTGAGTTCGAGGCCAGCCTGGTCTACAGAGTGAGTTTCAGGACAGCCAGAGCTACAACAGAGAAACCCTGTCTCGAAAAGCCAAAAAAGAAAAAAAAAAACCCAAAAAAACAAAGTATACACAAGTAAATGCATACATCAATCAATAGGGGTTCTTTAGTTTATAACTGCTCTTGGCGCTGTAGACTGCTTGGCCAATGTCAATTAATATATACATAAACCTCATTTTGCTTGCTTTGTAAATGGACTACTACTTAGCATGGTGACACAGCTGGTAGTCTCAACATTTGAGAGAGGAGGAAGGAGAATTATAATTTCACTGCCAGCCTCAGCCACATGGAAAGATCTTGCCTCAAAAAGAAAAAAAAAAAAACCTACCAAGATTAGGGTGTGGCTCAGATTTACAGGCCTTACCTACCATGCCCAAGGACCTGGGTTCCATTGTTGGCAAACACATACAGACTGAGAAAAACCTCCCCTGCAAGCCGACAAGACTTACTGTGTGATTTTATTTTACAGCCTACAGTAGTGTTTATGAAAAAGCACCAACCTCTGCCCAGGCTTTTAGCACAGCTAAGATCTCCATGGTAGAAGCACTTTCATTATACAGGTGACTGAGAGCTTCTTTTCCAGCCTGTATTTTTGTCAGTGATGAGACAAGTAACTGATGAACTCTTCGGAGATCACTAAGGTCACTCACAACTCCACTTGTTATCCAAGCACTGCAAACCTGGTTTTGAGAAGACCAAAAGTTAGATGAAAAAATTCGGTATTTTTCCTTTGTGCATTTAGCAGAGCCTGCCCAAATCTTGGGAATCTAGCCATGGAAATAAATTTAAAATTTTTTTTAAATGATTTATTTCTTTTTATTTTATGTGCATTGGTGTTTTGCCTGCATGTCTGTTTGTTTGTATGAGGGTGTTGGAGCCCCTGGAACTGGCTTTACAGACAGCTGTGAGCTGCCATGTGGGTGATGGGAATTGAACCTGGGTGCAAGAAGAGAAGCCAGGGCTCTTAGCCGCTGCATCATCTCTCCAGCCCCAGAATTTTTAGTTTTTTTTTAAACCTAGAAACCTAATAGAATGCAACAGATGAAGATTCAAAAGTCTGGACTTCAAAAATGAACAGAGATTAAGGTTGAAGCAAGAAAACAGTGCTCTTTTGTGTATAAGATGAAGAGTGTGAGAGATTGATGTGCATATATTAAACTATAAATTCATAATTATACACTTCTAGATATATTTTAAATGACATTCTAAACTCAAGTATCTCATCTCATTTAAAAATTAAGAAACGGTGGTTAACTAACATGACTTAGTTAAAAGACAAAGCACTTCACATTTAGAACTTCAATAAGCTGGGTGTGTTGGTGGGAGGCAGAAGCAGGTGGATCTTTGTGAGGCCAGCCCTTGTCTACAGAGTTCCAGGCCAGCCAGAGCTACACAGTGAGTCCCTGTCTCAAAACAAAGCAAAACACTCCAAGGGAAGGTTTTTATGTTTTGCAGTACTGGGGACTGAACCCAGAATCTCACATATGCTAGGCAAGTGTGATACTGAGCTACATTCCCAGACTCTAAGGAAGATTTTGATGCTTTTGTTTTGTTTTTTTGAGACAAGGTTTCTCTGTAGGTTTTTCTAGGCTGGCCTAGAACTAATAGAGATTCACCTGCCTCTGCCTCCCCAGTGCTGGGATTAAAGACATGTGCAACCATGACCAGCTGGATTTTGATCCTTTTAATGACAGTTTATTTAAAAAGCAAAGCAAAACAACAAAACACAATTAATATTTTTACAATGCAGGGCCAATTACAATGGCTTACGTGTGTATCTCAGCAGTAGAGAGGCAGAGGCAGGAAGATCAGGGGTTTCAGGACAGATCTGGCTAGTTTAAGGCTAGCCTGGGCTACAACAGGCCTAGTACCTAAAACCCAAAGGGGAAACTGGATGAGGTAGCATATGCCTTTAATTTCAGTACTCAAGAGGCAGAGGCAGGAGGATCTCTATGATTTGAGGCCAGGTTGAACTACATAGTGAGTCGCAGGTCAGCCAGGGTAGCAGAGTGAAACCCTGTTTCTAAACCAACCAACCCACCAACTCACTACAACACAGAAAATGAAAGGGGGGGGAAGATCTGTAATGCCTAAAGTTTACTAAATTTTTAGAGATTATCTATGCTTTTCCAGATGCCATGGTATTTCTTTAAAAGTCCTTGTCCCAATACAGCTGGCCTCTGACTTCCGATTTTCTAACTTTATTCTTTGCAAAGACAGTATGTTAAGAGGAGCTGTACTTTCTAGTGACAGGGATTAAAGGCACATGCCACCACTGCACAGCTTTAAGATCATTTCTTAAGCTGTGACTTTGTATCCACTCACCTGACAAGCTTTGGCAGTGATGTCAGGTGGGGTCTCTGAAGTGAAGGCTGGTCTAAGAGCCGCTCCAACCTGACGAGAAATTATATGATACTTTAAACATCAATAATGGAGTATCACTTTCATGTTATTTAGAAATCATTAAGAGTTAGTTTCATGAATCCTCATAATTTCTGTCTGTTCTTTATATTTTTTAAAAGTACTGGTGGCACACTTCTATCTCTGGGGAAGCACCCTTCCTCAACTCTCAGACTATGCATTTGCTGTGGAGCTAGTAACTGGCTCCAGGGAACCACACCAGGATACTAAAATTGTTTAAAACTTTTGCTGAAGAGGGCTGTTTCTCTGTAAGGACATGTGTGGAAAGAATCATCTTATTATCACTTAGAGGTGTGTGTGTGTACTTCAGAGTTAAGTCAGTGAGGAGGTTCCCTACGATTCCCCCATTTTCCTGCTTGAACTGTTTCTAGCACCTGCAGTTCTACGAGGGCAGAAACGTTAACAGCACAGCTTGACTAAGCTGAGTTATAGTATTCTGTTCCAATATTGTAATCCCCTCCAACCCCTTCCTTTGGTTATGACCCCATGCATACACTGACTTTGTCTGCTGGGAAGACGTGATGGAGCAGGCTAACCAACTAGAGAATTGTTCTAGAGGCTCTCTTTATTTATAACCATTTCAAACTGGCTGTCAATCAACAGGCAGATTACAAGACAGGCAACGGTTCTACTTTCATACTTGGACTATTATACACATAAAACAATTAATAGAACCTGGGTCCTTTCCTAAACCTAGAAAAAATACTGAGGGAGGTTGCACGTAGACTCTAATCTAGGAGTAATGAAAATAAAACATGTATAGAGCCTGAATATTGACCGGTATGTTGCTTAGACATTTTGTAAAAGGTTTTTCTACTAAAGGCTTCTTTTTATTCCTGGAAGTTAAAAAGGTTTTAATTATGAACATCAACCTTTAAGGATATAAGCTATTGTTTTTAATATACCATTTTGCTTTTACTTGAAGCTTTATAAAATGCTATTAGATTTGTTGCTTAAACACATGTATTTTCTGTGCACTGATGGTAAGGGCCATGGGTCAGCAGTGAGACTCTTTATGAACTAAAAGGTGACACGACACATAGTTTCATAGCTTTTATCAGTGTTGTTTAATATTAAGATCAGGAGAGCTCTAACAGAAAATGCTTACATTGGCTTGATACTGTTCCAGAATCACATGACCTGGAAACTCTGGCTCTGCAATATCCGCAAATCGTCGAATAACAACTAAGAGTGTGTCAAGGCCAGAGAGACGGAGCTGGTCACTATGGTCTGTGGCAGCCATAAAAGCCATTCGAATTAAGTCAGCAAGATGGAGCACCAAAAAATCATCTAGGAGATTAAAAAGATGTATTATCATGAAAAAGAATAGGCTGAAACTAAGATTCATGTTATGTGATAATGTTCTCTCTTTACTTCATAGCCCCCACTTCCCTGTAGGTTCTCCCCATTTGCCATACTGTCCGTTTCACCTGTGTTAAACAGATTTTCAGGCTAAACTGAGTATGTACTCAGATATAAAACAAAACCATCTGAAACCAAACAATTACATACAACTATTCAAAATCCCAAAGCAGAATTAACATTCTTTAGAAAAGAGTGCAAACTGTTTCTTCAATAAACATTTTGTTCAGACTGTCTGATAAAAGTACATTGATTGTGCTTAGCAGACCTTGGGCTTTGATGATTCAGCAGTAATTCTCTTTATTTCAAGTTAGTGCCAAGGGACTTAAAAATTTCCATGTAGCTTTTTATGGATTATGTTTTTCATGTCTTGCCAAACATATATATACATTTATATATATATATGACCTCTCTAGCTACAGAAATGACAAATGGCAACTCTTTTCATTCCTAAAACACATTCTTGCTATAAAAATTCTAAGGAGAAACAAAAGAAAATGATTTAACAGTGTTCCAGTAGTATTTGGGAAATCAGCTTTTACCTAGAAAACACAAGACAAACTTGTCAGAGTTAGAGTGCATAATAAAAACTACCATGTCTTAGTGAAAGCCAACCACCATCAGATTTTCAGTATGGGAGTCAGGGAGCATCAGTGAATGGCACATCAATTTTAGTGTCAAAAACAATATTCATCCAAAACATATTAAAATAATTGTTTCCTTGAAATTGTTAAACACAATTATATTCATCCTGGCAATACCAACATTTTGATTTAAAACATTTAAAAAAAATCACATTTACTAATGTGTGTGCGTGTGCACATATATGCCACAGTGCCTGCAACCACCAGGAGTTGGCTCTTCCCTTCTACCCTTCAGGTTCCAAGGATTTTACTTATTTAACAGTTTACTGAAAACACTGCAAGAAGGTGGTGAGCCTGTCCAGACAGAATAAGGCCTATCAATGCTGTAACTTAAAAACAAAAACAAAAACACAAGCAGTCAGTACTCTATTTTTATCACCTGGTCTTTCCACTTCAGTGTCACTTACTTCTTGAATCGCTTTTTTTCATTTCTTGTGCTAAAGCAATGTCAAAATGGGCGCTGTGTGCATTTTCACATTGGTTAATTATCCTACAGACACAGTCAGCCGCAAAGACTCTGGTGGCCCATCGAGGATTACTGAAAGGATGTGGCTTTTCATCAGTTCTGCTGTTCAAAACCGAGGCATCATCACCTCTCTCTCCTTCTTCTTCTTGCATTGTATCCACGCAAGTTACAGCTGTAAAATCTTTATCAAGGGAAAACGTAAGTAATTACAATTAATTGGAAGACAAAGCTATTAAAAAACACAAAGCACAACTCCAAGTACAGACTACGATTACTATTAGTCAATCAGACACCTTCCTTAGTTATTAGAAACAGCTTTTTGGGTGTGAATGGGCTGCAGCCTTCTGGAATGCACGAAGAATGGAGGACCAGTGGTTATCTAGTCATCGCCCTTGGATAACGCAATTGTATGTTCAGATTTAACCTTCCTGGTGAGATCGTTATGTTGGAACACTTGATTGTATTATTGCTAATGGAAGGAACCTTTTATGGTCTTCCCCTCAGCCCTTATAAGCATTGGTTAAGGAATACCTTGCCCAGGGCCTAGATTCTGCCTGTAAAACAGCATCAAGTCAGCCAGCTAAAGTTGAAAGTTGTTGTACTGTAGAGGGTCTGTTCTTTAAGGAATCAAGAACTCTGTATTTGTGGGCAGTGCCTTTGCTTAATAAATTATCTGGAGGCCACATGCTTTGGGTCAGTCTGTGAGAGAGGGGAGACTATCTGCAGGTGGTTCAGGCTTTGCACTTCAGGATTGTCTTCTGTTCTTTACTGACCCTGCTCGAATTATAATATTTACACCTACAGAGTTCTACACACATGTATTGGTGCATGTGTACTCCCCATACACATCAATAATAATGATGAAAATGATAAAAATACCACATACCACACTGTCACAGTTATCAATCCCTGGCATGAAGATGGCTGTACTTAATGAAATTCAAAATCTCAACAATGAGGCTTTGAATGGATTTAAGGAAGCTCTTGAACCTACTGAAATAGTCAGCACACGAGTACATGTACACATGTACACACACACATACACACACACATACACGTACAATTTTTTAAAAAATATTTTTGTTGCCAGGTGGTGGTGGTACATGCTTTTAGTCCCACTCAGCACTCAGGAGGCAGAGGCAGGTGGTTCTCTGTGAGTTCGAGGCTAGCCTGGTCTCCAGAGTGAGTTCCAGGACAGCCGGAGTTACAACAAAGAAAACCTGTCTTGGAAAAAAGGAATTTTTTTTTTTTTTTTTTTTGGTTAGGACATTCATTGCATTATTGTTTCAAAATTATGCTTCTAGCCACAATCAGCAATGGGAGATAAAACCAGGGAGAGACTAGCCTACATAGTGAGACTTTGTCTCAAAAAAAAAGCAAAACATCAGGTGGGAGAGAAGGCTAAGCAGTTACGTGCACACACTGTTCTTTCAGAGGCTCCTAGTTGCTAGCACTCAAATGGTAGCTCACTAACACCTGTGCCCCCAGCTCTAGGGAATCCAATGCCCTCTTCTGGACTCAGAACACTTTACTCGTGTGTGCACAAACCCTCATGCAGTCACACACATACACACAAAATTAAAAATAAATCTTTTTCAAAAGGACAAAAAGAATTGTTACAGGAAAATATCATTTAAGACAAAAGAAGAAAAAAAAACCCAATCATTACATTTATTCAGAATTCTAATACAATACAGAAGAAGACTCTTCATTTGAAGAAAGTAACAACCACGTAATAATTAAACAAAAAATAATTAAATAATTTTCAGGGTCAGAGTATTTACTACTAGGTTCCTTTCTTCTGACCTTAATATTGTAATTGCAGTTCCCAGTACTCACCAGCAGATGCAGCAAGCACATCTTTACAAAGCTTTAGCCAAAGGGAGAGCTTTCCCACCGCCATAGATGTCAGCATGTGATGTAAAGTCTCTCTGATGTCCTGGCATAAGCTTTCGTCTGTTTCTTTATCTAGCAAGGCCAGCAGCGCCCCTTCAAGGCCCACTTCTCTGATGTTAGCACCTGACAAGAAGAAAACCGATGATCTAAGTAACACAGAAAACAGAACTGCCATATGAGAAGCACACGCGGTCAGTGGTTACTAAACACACATATCAATGTACTTTAGATATTAGCCTAGACATTGTGTTTAATCTACTGAAGTTAATTCACAGTTGACCTCTGGGATTAGTTATGATCCTGAACAGCCATTAAAAGAAATTAAAAAAAAGGAGTGTTATTAATTCTCTTAAGAGTTGATGATATCAGGCCATCCAGACAGTTCAGGGGTTAAAGATGCTTGCTGTGAAGTCTGACAACCTGAGTTTGATGCCTGGAACCCACATGATAGAAAGAAGAGAACCAACCCACTCCTCTGACCACCACATGTGTGCAAACCCACATACAGTAATGAAATTTTTAAAAAGATGTTAACGTCACCTTAAGTTAGGTAAATGTGTCCATTAATGTTCAATACAGTATGTACATATATGTTATCTGTTATTTATTAGGATTCATTTTTTTTGGTCTAAAGTTAAATTCAAATCAATAAACATGATTGATAATTTTTCTTATTCTAGTATAAAGGCTCTGATTTGCTGTTGTTGGGTGCTAGGAGGAATGAATCAGGAGTAAGCTTTGAACTTGTGATCCTCCCACCTCACTCTCCCAAGCAGACAAATTATAGGTCTGTACCACCAAACTCAGTTAAAGGACCTAAATAGTTTTAAAAATTATTTAATTAATTAATCAGCATGTGTGTGTATGTGTGTGTGTGTGTGTGTGTGAGAGCATGTGTACATACCCACATCTCAAGGTGTATGTGGAGATCAGAAGACAACTTGTAGGTCCCAGGAACAGAACTCAGTTCATCAAGTTTTGCAGTAAGTACCTCTACTTACTGAGTCATCTTGTGGGTACCTTTTTTTTTTTTTAACAAGCTAAACAGAAAACAACTACTGATGGGTGAATAGGGCTTAGCCTCTGAGCCTCATATATATACTATACGAAATTTCCCAATGAAAGCAACTCAGAGGAGAAACCCAGCTTTAATCCAGCATCTACTTCCCTTAATTCTGAAAATGTAAAACACAATATAGTTTTTATCTTTAAGATTTAGCTTAGTCTTTTGTATTCTAAAAGAATTATCTTTTAAAGATCAGAAGGAAACAGTAGAAATTGTTTCAGATTAGCAATAAAAGGATATATTAACTAATGTTGAGTAAAGACAATCATAGACTGGAGCTTCAGGACTATAAAGTCGTGATGCTACTAAATCTCTGCTGATTTTCCTGGGAGCAAATGGGGTCTGACATGGAAGACAATGTCCTTCTTGGGAAAGCAAGCTGAAGTACTTAAGAGTTAACAGTGAGGTCTACAGCCTGCTTTGAAATGTCCTGACAAAATATTCACAACACTAACTGGCCTTTTAGATCAGATGAAGTGCAAAAATATAAAAAAAGAGAATGCCTATTCCTGTCAGTGGCACAGAGAGTACTTTCATGAAAATTTGACAGTATCTATTAAAATCACAAATGCACAATATTTTTATTTATTCATTTATTAGGTATATGTTCCTGCATGAGTTTATGTGTACTGTCTGAATGCAAAAGGCAGCAGGCCAAAAGAAGACGTCAGATTCTCTAGAACTGGAGTTACTGATGGCTGTGGGCCATCAAGTGGGTGCTGGGAACTGAACCTGGTCTTTCCCAGAGCAATCAGTGCTCTTAACCTTTGAGCCATCTCTCCAGCCTCCACAATTTTTAAAGAAAGAACTGGTAGGATTTTGTAAGTAGTAGTTCTTTATGTGACGATCACATATGTGTATACAATGTTCTGTGACCATTCCTTTCTCTTATCTTCCACTTCTCTGTGTGTATGTGTGTTCAGAACTCAACATTTCTAAGAACATGTCTACACCACTAAAATCCAAAGCAATAGATACAAATAAATTTGGTTGTGAATAAAAACCGAGAAGTTCCATTAGGGGAAGATCTGACTTATTACAAGATTATTTGTTTCAACACAGTCATTTCAAGTAACCCGAGCAAAGCACAGTTATTTCAAAATGTAGTATTTTTATTAATTTTTTTGAGAATTTCATAACACCGTCCTAGTTGGGGTTACTATTGCTGTAAACACTTCCACATCACAGTTCAGCATCAAAGGAAGTCAGGACAGGAACTTAAGTAGGGCAGGAACCTGGAGGCAGGAGCTGATACAGAGGCCATGGAGGGGTGCTGCTCACTGCTTGCTCCCCATGGTTTGCTCAGTCTGATTCCTTATGGCACCCAGGACCACCACCCTGGGGTAGCCCCACCCACAATGGGTTGGGCCCTCCGCCCTCCCCCATCAATCACTAATTAAGAAAATGCTCTATAGGCTGTCTACAACCTGATCTTATGGAGACATTTTCTCAGTTGAGGTTCCTTCCTCTCAGATGACTTTAGCTTGTGTCAAGTTGACATAAAACTGGCCAGTACACACGCATACAGATCTACCTTTACCCAGCACATAAGTTTGTTTTTTTTTTTTTCTTCTCTGGTGCAATACATCCTGACCCCAGTCTCCCCTCCCTCCAATCTCCTTTCCTCCAGATCCACCCCCAGCCACCTCTTCCCCTCAGAAAAGAGCAGGCCTCCCAGGGTTACCAATCCAACAGGGCATAACAAGCTGGAACAAATTCAGGCATAAGCTCCTACAAGGTTGGATGAAACAGCCCAGCAGGAGGCAGGAGGAAAATGGTCCCAACAGCAGGTAAAAGGGTCAGAGACCCTACTCCAACTTTTAGGAGCACCAAGCCGGACAACCTTAGGATATATTTGGGAACCTAGTGCAGACTCATGCAGGCTCTGTGTCTGCCACTTTAGTTTTAATGTACTAATAAAATAACCTAAACAGGAAAGATTTGGACAGTAAAACACAGTTATGGGCCTGAAAGCTTTGCAAAAGTGACTTCCTAAAAGTATGAGAGTATTTTGGAAATTACACACATGCAAGTACCATTATTATTTATAGTTAAAATTGTATGAAGTTTGAGTTACTTTTATCAAAATTTTAAAGTGAAGGGATATCAGCCAGCGATGTGGCTTAGTGACAGAGCATTTGTCTAGAATGCCTGAGGCTCTGGGTTAAATTCTTAGCACTGTAAAAAGTAAAATAAAAATGGATATATACTTGAATTTTACTGGGGCTATAGAGATGGCTCTGTAGTTAAGAGCAGTTGCTGCTCTTCCAGGACCTGAGCTTGTTCCCAACCACCTACAATTCTACCTCCAAGGAATTTGATGTCCTCTTCTGAACTACTCAGGCACCTCCTGTACTCACATGTGCAAATTCCCAAACACACACACACACACACACACACACACACACTTTACTAAGCAATATTGAGCTCTGCTACAATGGAAAAGAGAGAAAAATTCTTTAGCAAGTAGCAGGATTTATCTCCATTTAATTAAAATGTTATTTTGATGGAAAGCAAACATGTATGAAAAATTACTTTAGGACTGAATTTTATTTCTTTAAAAATTTTAAATTTGTTTGCCTGTCTAGTGGTGTTTGGGCACAATAGTGCATGTGTGGTGGTCACAGGACAATTTGTGGGAATCAGTTTCTCCTTCCATTGTATGGGTTCTGAGGATCAAACTCTGGGCATCTTGGTGACAAATGCCTTTTCTTGCTGAGACATCTCACTGCCATGAACAAACACTGATGTAACCCAGCATCCCTGAACTTTCTATCAATACAGGGGTTGTAAAAACAGTTCATGGAAACACAATTTGCTGGGCTTTGACTCCCAGATTACTAGCTCAGATCTGGGGTACACACTAACAGGTATTTCTAACAAGTTCTAACACAAGATGGGCACTGCTGGCTAAGTGCCTCTATTTGGTAATTGCTGCTCTGAGCCACTTCTATCACTAGGCGAAATGGTAACTGTGAGGGACTACTTTTGCAGCAGGTTTCAAACACCAGATGCATCAATCTTTACACATCGTTTAAAAGCTCATGTATGCATGGAAATTCATAACACTGATGAAAAGAATCACCTGCAGCTGGGTCCCTGGTGCTCCTGGCCAGCAGGGCAGCATGCTCTGAAACTTCGGCTGCTTCTCTCTGCACCAGTTGCCGCAAACAAGCCAGAACTGCTCTTCTCAGCAACAGGTATGGGCTGCAAAGATTCACCTGAAGGATGAGATTTGGGGAATGAAAGCTAAGACTCCTGGTGGCACTCAGTATATATTCACTGGACTTTCTATGATTCTATTTAGCTCATTAGCAGGCTGGACACAAGTTACCAAATACACCGAAACTTTTTCAACTGTTCTAGAATATACTTAAAATCACAACTAGAAACAGCTTAAGAAATAATTCGCATACTAAATTATGCACTACTTGTATACACATCCAAGCAAAAATTTTAGAAGACAAAGAATTTGGGTAAAAAATAGTTTTGAGGTGAGAGAAACACAATTGAAAGAACTTACACATTTATACTCATGCAACAATGTTTATGATTCTCTATGAAGTGAATAAGATCACAGTAATATCGGCAAAATAGCGCATGGGTTCAGCTGGAGGCTCTAGAGTCAGGAAGTTTCAGCATGAGTCCTCTATCTATCACTTGCTGGCTGTGTGACCTTGGGCAAGTTATTTAACCTCTCTGGGTCTTAGCTTCCACAGGACTACTGTGAAGTTAACATAGAGCAACATGCAAAGTGCTGACCACAGGACCCGCAAACTGGAACACTCAAAGACTTAGTGATTTATGAGTGTGGCTCTCACAACAGTATTTTACTCAGAAGATTACAGAGAAAGTGAATTTTCAAATAAAATAAATTTCACTCAGAAAAATTCATCAGAAATTATAATTCTTTATAAAATTGTATAACACATAAAATTCTTTAAATTTCAAAAAATTCTTTTAAAATGACTTATTTTTGAAAGTTTTATTTGCATTAGTGTTTTGCCTGTATGTATGTCTGTGTGAAGGTGTTAGATCCCCTGGAACTGACGTTACAGACAGTTGTGAGTTGCCATGTGGTGCTGGGAATTGAACCCAGGTCCTCTGGAAGAGCAGCCAGTGCCTCTGACTCGTCTCTCTAGACCCTCAAAAAAGAACCCCTCAGCAACACTAAAGAATAGCAACTTTTACATACATGTGACATATATCTAAACATACGTAATACATGAAAATCACAATAGCAGCAGCTAACGAATCATAAGCTTGGCAATGTACTTCAAATGATCAATTTTAAGTCAGAAGTTTCTGGATACAAATTTCTTCATGTTTCTCTTTGAGTGGGGCTTTTTCTATGTTGTCCCGGCTGGCCTTAAACTCCTGTCTCAGTCTCCTGATTACAGACATTCTTACTTAGTGATCTCCTAAGGAATAGAAAATCTAGAGATATAAAATTTATTGTTCCTTTAACCAGGATAATAAAGACCAGTCTGGTCTTTGTAACAATTTATATGTTTTTGGGGAGTGGAAAGATCTAACCCAAAGCCTCGCATGTGTTTTCTCTAGGGCATCACCCTACTCGACTGTGTATGGTCATAGTGATTTTCAAGTTACGAAATCGAGAACCATGGCAGAGCTACGATAGAGATCTGATGGTCTGGCATATATGGGAAACGCCAGACTGAAGTGGGTGAATTTGTTGTAGAAAGTGAGGCTAAATTCTAAGAAAAACAAAACGGGTGGTGGCAGGTACTGTCCACTGTATGAAGAACACATGCAAAAAAGGCCAATGACGTTAGGTCATCAGCGAAACACAAGGATGGAATCTGCTTTGTGAGTATGTTTTGTTAGATGTCCATGTTTCAAACTCAAAAGTGGAGGGAGAAGAATGCCATTCACAGAATCCTCAAGGTAATGCCACCACAGTCAGGATTAAGAACTTCTACTGTTAGAACTAGTACACAGGATAAACAGAAGTTAAAATATAAAAAGTTTATTCGTGCCCAAGATTACTGTTGTAGTTAATGTCAATGATTAAAAATAGCATTCTACATGAAAATTTTAAAGAAAAATGAATGAGTCTATTAGTTATTTTGACGGGAATTTTACAAGCATGTAACACAAGGAAGGTGCAGCATTCATTTAGGGTGGTTAAACATGCTTAGAAATACTTTTCATGTGTTTGGTAAAAGAGGATGGGGTTGTCACACAAAGCAGATGGGAAGCTTCACATCTCCATGTCATTCTCCAGCATGTCAACTGGGGAAAGGAATGTAGGCTGGGTTAAAGCAAACAAACAATGCAGGCAAAACACAACATCAAATCAAATCATAATTACAATTCCTTTCTGAAATGTACATTAAATCAAAACGATGCAAAATTCAGGCAAGGAGTGAGTGCCCCAGCTAGAGAAGGTTAGCAAGGACTTGTTGACACCAGTATTAAATAAACACCAGGAAACATGCTGTGCATACGGCATGGTGCACTAATGGTTAGCTTAAACAGAGATGCGGGGGAAAAACAACACAAAGAAATAGCACTGCAAACCTCAACAAAATTAGGAGTCAAGGGTTAGGGACCTACCAACACAGAATTATCCAACAAGATCTCCTGCACGGAAACAAACGACACACCAGTCATGACAAAATCAAAAGATAAATATTAGGACGACTACGACAACATCAGCTAAGCGTTCAAACTGGCTTAGCCTCAGTCTAAAAATGTGGATACAAACACTTTATTTTCTAAGTTGATAAAATAAGAGTTAGCTAAGATCTTGAAAATAAACGAATTACAAATTTCAAGTAAAGATATGAGCCGGGTAAGGACTGAACGTCCACTGGGTACTGAGGCTTTCCCTGAAGCTCTGACGCTGCCTCAGATCCAAGCAGGCCCAGCAGACACACTCTGGGGGAGCTGGGCTGTGCTCACGGGAATGGTGTGCAGCTCACCTCACCGCAAGTTAATTGTAGACTTCCTTATTTTAAACTGAGTGCTCAGAAGTGCTAGTGTGGCTGAGACCAAGTTGGAAGTGAGACAGCATACAGTTAGAGGGGCCTCTAGTGTATGATTCCTGCCCAATGATGAAATACTGTTTCCTTATTGGGGAAATACTGTAAAACATAATAAACTCAATCAAATGAATTTAGGACAAATTGCTAACCAAATTATTAAAATACTAGTATAATGTAATGAAAACCATTTTAAAATATGGTTTCAATTTTAAATTTAACAGATTTTATTTTTCATATGCAGCCTTTTTTTGGCATGATAAAGGAAAAAGGTAATAAACCTGATGAGATCTTATTCCTCATGGATTAGTGGATGTTGAACTTATTCTTTCTTAGTAAATTTCAGTAAGTGAATTCATGTATCAGGTAAGGAGTCTCTTATTCTCCATTTAAATACAGCAGTGCTATCATTTTCCATCCTAAACATAATTTCCTAAAGTAGTCAGAGTCAGACCAACTTGCGATAGAATGGAATACTTTTTCAGTAACTGAGTTGTGCAAAACTCCAATGTAAAAATTAATATTCTTGTGAAAAACTGTCCCTGAGTGGTGAAGACAAAAATCTTTTCCCTTGCTATGCTCCCTAACACACCACCGACTCATATCAAAGTTAACTGCATCATCTTTTTAAAGTTTTATATGACAATTAGCATCAATAATCAATATTATGCATTGTTTAAGACATGGCAATGCTATTTCGATATGTGGTTCACGTGTTATTTCATCTGGTATCTGTGTAATCCTAAAAGGGGCCGAGCCTGGGAGAGGTTATGGGACACTACACACTCAGGCAACTGGGCAAGGGGTCCAGGACAGAGGAGCCACCTAAGCTACCACTACATTCAGTAAGTTGCTTGATGCTGTGGTCCTCAGACTATCTTTTCAAGACTTGCTTTAATGATGCAAACAAAAGACGGGATAATTGACAGAATTTTAGATGTATCTTTTAAGCTGTGAAATACTACATATTTTGCCTCAAGCTTTCATATGAAAGGACTGTCTATGTGTGTCCAACAGGTTGACATTGTGGCACCTACAACATTCATACTTGAGAACCATACAATTAAGTTAAAAACAAAACAACAAAAAACACCCCCTCCCCAACAAAAGAACCTGCAAATAACGTTTAGGTAACAATCTTGTGTAGGAGCACATTTATACTATCCTGGAGCTCAATTTTTGTGGCAAGCCTAGACAGACACTGGTCATGGCCAAGGAAAATCATAAAAGCAAAGATGGTTTATGAACCATTTGATCAGAACTTCTGGTTGGCTGACTTTATTTTCTATATTTGTTAGATACATTATAAAGACCCAGATATTGACGTGTATGTAGTCAAATTGTTAAAAGGTATTTTAATGTGTGTGTGTGTGTGTGTGTGTGTGTGTGTGTGTGTATGTGTGTGTGGTGGGCATGCCGCTGCAAGAGCATGTGGAGGCCACAAGCCAGCTCCCAGTGCCCCACTCTATTATTCTCTGCCTTAGTCCCTTGAGACACCATCTCTCATTGAGCCTAGAGTTTGATATTCAGTGTCACTGGTTGGTCTGGGAGCTCCTAGGAACTACCTGTCTCTACTCCCTAGTTATGGCTATGCTTTTATTTGGGTACTGCTAGGTGAACTCTGGTCCTTATGCTTGCCCAGAAAGCACTCTTACCAACTAAGCCATCTCCCAAACTCTTATTTATCCACCTGTGACAGAACTTTTGATGTGATTTAGAACAGGAGAAGAAAAGCAGACAGGACCACATAAAACATTTGCAGGGCTTCCAGCACTTACACAGTGACTCCAACAGTGCAAGCACTCAGTGCGTGTCTTGATTAATGAATAAATACTCCAGGACTTACGTTCAACACTAATAGGAGAAAAGGAACCCATGTATGTGAGAGGCTTAGAGGTAGATACACGAAAGTGGCCCTCCCCCTTTCTAAAACAGACTGAAGCAAATCAGTTGTGTATGCAGCATAATTTTTACATAGTCTAGAAAATAATTAAATTGGAACAAATTCAAGTTTCAGAGACTAGGAACTCACTTATATTTTGTACTCACACAGAGGCAGCTGACCAGGCTAGAGAGGTTGACATGGCGTGGAGCAAACATGTGAAGTTGCTGAAGGCACGAGATGGCCTGAGCCTGCACAAGGCAGCCTGGGTTACCCTGCATCACTGCACAACCCAGCAGGCACGAAGTCCTTAAGGTGGACACGGAAGTACTGTTACCTAAAATAAAGAGCTGAAAGCTTTTAATAATTGGCCTACAAAACCATTAGTCTTTAAATACCTATCTATCTATCTATCTAAACATATATAAGGCTTTAAAATCCATTAAAATTACTTCATAGATTTGCCAAGTCAAGATTTCTACCACAAAAGCAAAGACATGAGCTGGAGAGCATGGGTCAGTGGCAGTCTGTGTGTGTGTAAGCATACCTACGCGTACACACACACACACACACACACACAGCAGAGGAAGAATAGTAAGGCGATATACTGATAGATTATTTTTTTCTTAAACCTTCTAAAAAATGACACTTTATTTTGGGTGTACATATGTGGGTGGGTGATCAAGTAACAGCCATTGTGTGGAGGTCAGAGGACAACTTGGCAGGAACTGGTTCTCTCCTTCTACCATGTGATCCCAGGGGTGATCTACCATGTGGATCCCAGGAGTGAAACTCAGGTTGTTTGTCTTGACAAGAAGTGCCTTTACTTGCTGAGCTATCTCATCAGCCCAATTAGTTTGTTCTTAATTGAAGTGTTTATTAAAGAATCCAAAAAATATTTACAGGTTTTACAAATACTAATGAAAAATAAAATTTGGTAAAAAGTAAAAATTGGAAAAATGCTAATCAACTTAGGTCTGCTGGAATTCTTTGAGTTATTTTTACATATTCTAATCAAATACCTTGTAATTTGAAGAGGTTTGAATATCTGAAACTTTGGACTTATTTATTTTTTGGAGAGCAGTGTTCTTTATGTGACTGCACTTTGTTGCTCACTTAATTATTTAGGCAAGTATTTTTAGGACACATCCCACCTCTCTAAATTTGGTACTTTTGTCTTTTCAGGGTAGGAGACAACAGGCTAATTGAACTGAAACCTTAATTTAACAAAGCATACTGAACATTTGCTATATGCTTAGCACAGAGACTAAGACTTGGACTCATCTTCATGTAAAACATCACAGAAGCAGCCTCTGCGTACCTTGTAGCTCTGGGCCTAATGTGGTAATAAGGGCATTCAAGCAGCGACCAAGGCTCTGGTGAACTTCGGCATGGGTCGGGGGTACACTTAACAACAGCATGAGAATGAGTGAAAGGGTAGGCTCCACATGCATGTGATAGAGGGCACCAGCAGAGTCAACGGTCAGTGACAGAGAATGGAGTGCCCAAGTCTATAGAGACAAAAAGGAAATACAAATGTCACAGTTGCATCACAGAACATGAAAGTCAACAAACTGTTCTTAAAGCAATGGAAATTAAGGAATGGATGTGGCATTACTAAGTTGGAAAGAGAGTGAGTTTAAGAAAATTCTTCTTAAAAAAGATTTATTTTATATCATGTGTATGAGTGTTTGTCTACATGTATTTATGTGTACCACATGCATGCCAGGCAGTCACAGAGGTCAGAAGAGATGTTGGGTCTCCTAGAACTAGAGTTTCAGATGGTTATGAGTGGTGGGAACTGAGCCCAGGTTCTCTGCGAGAACAATAACTGGTCTTAACCACTGAGCCATCTCTCTAGTCTCAAAAAGAACCTTATCTTTAAATGTCAAATATAAAACCAATTTAGACAATCATTAAATTCAGAACACTGTATCTGGAGATAGCAGAAAGAATTCCAAGACACCAATACTTTAGCTATCAGTTTGAATAAATCTAGTTTGTTAAAAATACTTTACTGTTCATATAAATAATAAAACTGAATGAAGAAAGCCAGACATCAGACAGTATACTCTGTATAATGCCATTTATGTAAAATATAAAAGACAATGCACTTCGTCTATACTGACTCACGGTATGCAGTGCGGTATAAGAGCATAAAGAGAGTGTCTGGGCATGCAATGCTTGGCTTCTTGATCCAGGTACTTGGGATGAAGGTTTTTCAGTTCTGTATTTTCTTCACAGACATGTACATTATAAAAGGTGCAGTACTTTTACATAAAGCAATGCATACTCTGGTTTAGGGAACCGTAAGTGGCCTTGTCCTGATAACTTGTGAAGTTGAATTATAAGAAAATAGGTATATGACAGTATTTTCCTACTTTTGTGAATGCTTGATTGTTCCATTATATGAAGTGAATAAAGAGTTCTGTTAGAAGTGAACAAGGCATTTCTTCCTCCTATCAACTGGATGTGTATGTCTTTCAAACCCTAAATGCTACAAAAAGAGTTCCTATCTGTTAGTTGGGAGATAAGAGCAACCATGAAGACTCAGCTTTCTTTTACACATGCACTCTTCCAGTGCCTGTACCCGTGGCCCAAAGATGACCCAAGTTTGATGACAACAGAAGTCATGGAAAAAGCACTTAGCTTAATCAACAAACAGATATTCAGCATAAAAATATGCATATTGTTAACAGATAATTTGAAAGGGAGAAAAGGATTCTAACAGATAAAACACGCAACACTGTGAATTCTTTTTCTGGTAATACTAGGACTTGGACTTAGGAATGCACGCATATTGGGCAAGCACTCTGTGAGCGGCTACGTCTCTAAACCTCTTTTCCCTTTGACTCAGGGTCTCACTAGGTTGCTCAGGTTAGCCTTGAGTCCATAACCCTTCTATCTTGCCTCCTACGCAACTGCCATTGAGTCTGGCTGTTTGTGCTTTGGTCTTTAGAGAGTCTTGCTGCCATGATGGCCTTAAATTCTATACAGCTCAGACTGGCCTGGAACTCATGATTGAGTGCTAAGGTATAGGTGCATGGCACTGTGCTTGGCAAAGTACTGTCATTAAAGACAGGTGAAGATCTGGATGTGGTAGCACACACCTGCAATTCCAGGACTTGGGAGGAGGCAGGAGGATCAGTTCAAGATCAGCTTTGGCTGTAGAGGGTGTTTAAGGGTAGCCTGGGACACACAGATGAAAAACGGAAAGCTTATAAGTCAGTTCAGTTAAGCATTGGATGATGTGGAGGATTCTATACAAAATATGGTAATGCAAGCGCGAAGGCTAGTTAGAGTACAGATATTTAAATTTGATGAGGTAGTCTCTCCCTTCCCTCCTCAAGTCTCTATAGGCAGCTTGTATTTACAGGGAGGAAAAGACATCGTCCCCACTGGTAAGGTGCTCTTCCTTCTGTAGCAACCTGCATCCTGCTCCTGTAAGCAACTCTAATCAAACTCATGAAGAAGGAGAAGGACATGAGGGACTAGCTGGGAAGAGGAAGGACATCAGTGAGAGGAGGACAAGAAACTGTAAAGAGGGATGATTGTGATTTGCATACACTATATACGTGTGAAAACTGAAAATGTAAAAAATGTCACAACAAAGCAATCATGATATATAATTAGTATATGGCAATAAAAACTAAATCATTTGGATTATCAGATAGGAGGAAGAACAAAAGGAAAAAAGGAAGACAAGAGAATGACAGAAGCAAAGCAGACATGTCATCTGTAGAAGTCAGATTTGGGGCATAGGAACACAGCTGGGTCTTGGGTCAGCTGGGACGTTGCTAGGAGGGGCACGGTGGTGCAGGAGGATCATGAGTTTGATGTCACCCTGGGCTACACAGTGAGACACAACCCCAAAATAAGACAAAGTAAAATGAAACAAAATGCCAGGGTGGTGGCACCAGCCTGTACTCAGTTACTCAGGCAGCTCAGCCCAGGCAGTCAGACAGCCTGGGGAACAACAAGTTCAAGGCTAGACTTACGGAGTGCCTACCCAAAAGCATCAAAAGTGTGGGAACGTGGGTCACCGGAGAGTACTTGGCTCCTGACATACAGTTCCAAACAAACCAAACTGAACAAAAGACAAAAAGCCATAAGCAGCCCACCAAGCTTTTCAGCAGAGAGGTTGCAAGATAAGACATTTTAGACAAACATGGTTTTACATCTAGAAAGAATTGGAAAGAAAATAATTTAAAAATGGTAAGGTCCTTTCTACCTTTCTACTATAACAAAATTAGGGATGATGTACAAGTGGGAAGAAATGAGAAAAATACGAAAAACAGGAGAATACTTGGGAGGCTGAGGCAGCAGAGCTGATTTCAAGTCTGCGGCCAGACACAGCTATGTAGTAAGACTACTGTAAACAAAATAAAACAAGCAAAAACCCTAAGGATATATGACGACCTTTAAAAACAACAACCACAGTTGGGTGTGCTGGTGCACACCTTAATCCCAGCCCTGGGGAAGCAGAGGCAGGTGGATCTCTAGGTTCTGGGCCAGCCTGGTCTACAGAGCAAGTTCCAGGACAGCCAGGGCTACACACAGAGAAACAAACAAAACATAAAACAAAACAAAACAAAGCACAAGATGACCATTAGGAGAACAGAAATCACCCCAGACTTGATTAGATGCCAGAGGACTAGTGAAATTGACAGAAACAGTAACACGAGGACCAACTATGTCAGTGTATTTAGAAGAACACTGTACAGTGCCTAGTGCCTAACAAGTTTAGATGCTATTAGTCTAATGAAAGAGTGATTCATTTTTCAGAAAAGATACTGAATGCGATTGATTTTAGGCATTCATGAGTGTGAGTGGAAGAGACATCTGAATTCTTAAAACCTATCAAAGTTAATAACTTTGACATTTAACATAGAGTATTAGTTGTCAGTAAAAACAGAATCTGTTTCATAGACAAGTCACAGATCTCCAGGAGGCTGTCATGTGAGGTACTCACCTGCACATCAGGAGAAGTGCTGTCCTGAGACAAAGTATAAAGGACTCCAATGCAAGAACTCAAGTGCTGAGGACCTATGCCCCCTAAGTACCTATGCAGGGACCCCAGAGCCAGTGAGTGGCCTGTTCTGGTAACCACATCTCGTGCTGACTTCAATCTGCAATTATAGAAAAATAAAAACAAGCTCAGAAACGAGAAACCCAAACAAAACTCATGCATGTAGGGGCTCAGTGGGTAAGGTACTTGCTGCCAACCCTGACTACCTAAGTTCAATCTCTAGGACTCAATCTGTAGAAGGAGGAAATCAAATTTCCAAAAGTTCTGAGCTCCACATGCACACTGTGGCACATGCATACCCACATACATACACACATACTACCACACTCATATACACATACACGAACACCCACCCACATACACACATACTACCACACACATATACACATACACAAATACCCACACACATACACATACTATCATACCCACATGGAAACACACACATCCACATATACTACCACACATACATGAACACCACACAAATCCACACATACTAGCATACATATATGAACACCCACACACATATATACACACCCTCATATATGTATCCACACATATACATGAGTAACCACAAACATACACGTGCACTCACACATGCACAAACATATACAATAAATGAAAAATAAAAATATTTCATTACATGTAACTTGTTATACCGGCAAAACTTCTCATAAGAATAGTTAGAAAATTAAAAGATATATTTATTGTAAAGAAATAAAACATTTCGAAATAAGTGTAAAGGTATCTTCCCTCTTTTCCTTCCTTCCTTCCTTCCTTCCTTCCTTCCTTCCTTCCTTCCTTCCTTCCTTCTTTTTTAGTTTTAAGACAAGGTTTCACTGTGTAGAACGGGCTGGCCTTGAACTCAAAGAGATTCTCCTGCTTCTGCCTTTTGTGTGCTACTATTAAATGTGTGCATCACCACACCCCACCACTTTTTCACCATGACACCATGGGTTCTCAACCTTCATAATGCTGCGACCCTTTAAACAGTTCCTCATGTTGTGGTGACCCCCAACCATAAATTATTTTCACTGCTACTTCATAACTATAGTTTTGCTACTGTTATGAATTGTAATGTAAATATCTGATATGCAGGATGGTCTTAGGCAACCCCTGTGAATAGGTACTTTAACTCTCAAAGGGGTAGAGACCCACAGGTTGAGAACCACTGATATACACTGTACATGACATATATATATACACACATTTACTAAATATGACATATATACACATATCATTATATATGACATATACAAGTATACATACAGTTTCTAAGGTTGGCATTATTACTATTGTATTAATAAGTTACATATTAAAAATGTACATGGGGACATTTTATTTTGGTCACTTCAATTTAAGAACTCTGAGACTGTCCTGTGTGCTGGTTCAGGCACTTTAGTTCTTTATTCCTTCCAACAACCTTGTGTTTTATGTTATCACTGCTCTGTTTTACAGATGATTTTCAAGAGAACAGGTAGAGTCTCACAGAGTAAAACTATGCATTGCAGTGGAGATGAGATGTGAGCCAAGGCCAAAGTGCTAGCCACAGTAACAGCACAACCACTAACCAACTCACTGTGTTTATATTAAACTCAGAACCATGGACTTTCTTTGGAGGCAGGGTCTTAATATGTGGCCCAGCTGGTCTGAATGAAACTAGTGTAACTCTGCTTCTGTATTCTGAGGTTTATGAGTATGTGCTACTACACCAGGTATAATCATGGACTTTTATTTGTAACTGTTGAATATTATTTTCAAATATCCTTTCCCCTGAAACATTCTTAAGTAAGTAGGATATTACTGACCACCTCTTTGGAATAGTTCAAGACAACTGGCTAGAAGGACTGAGTGACCTTTCCAAGCACAGAGGTCAGAGCTGCCTGTCTGTGGTCTGCAGACTGCATCTGCTACTTATCACCTGCACTTCACACGACACCATCGTCCAACTGTCTTAGAGTCAATTTATTGATGGGAATTATAACATCCATACAACAGCGATCATTTTCAGACCAAGAGGGTTCCTTCATTTTAAAACATATACATAGTCAAATTTTCTTTTTTAGTTAAATTGCAGAACAACATTCGAATTAGTTCCATTTAGCAGCAAACTATATGCCATTTCAATAACAGCCCATGAACATTAAGAAATTCACTTACTTGTCAAAGCTAACTTGAGCTAATCCAGAAGTAAATACTCCATCATCAACCACTTGGGCTAATCTAGCCCATGCTTCTGCAGCTGCACATCTCAAAAGGGGGTTGGGACTTTCTAGGGCTCCCAACAGTAATGTTAGGACAAGTCTTCTTACATCTGGACCCAAACTTCCTTTAGAGCCAGCCACATACTAAAGTATACAAAAAAAATTAACATGTACAATTACAGCAAATTTTTTGATCTGGTTTAGAATGTATATTCTTGTCGATCACGTATGTTCATTACTTTAAAAAACCCTAGAATACAGAAATCACTAATCACAATGTCCATAGAATGAATGACTAATGAACACTATTTTGTTCACTATTACTGAGAAACAGTAAGACATTATAAGGGCAGCAACTGGATTTGGTCCATAGACCACAGCCCATTAATGCTTGGCCTAGAATATTAGGTTTAGTAAGCTAAGGCATGGCACTAAGCCAAGATCAGCTGCTATTCAAAGAAAAAGTAAAGGACAATTCTCAATCCTGAGACATTTTCATCAGAGATTAGTTACAAAGTTACTTAGTTTCAAAATAGTAAGTAGGTGAATTTAAGTGAAATACCTTCAATAAATTAGAAATGGCAGAAACAACATGCAACTGAACTGTTTGCTGACGAGCTCCTTTGGTGTGCTTTATGCTGTTCAAAAGCTGTTCCAGTATCAGAACCCTGAAATCAGAGCACCAAGAGTTAAACACAGCTACGACTGTAAGGGAAAATAAGCTGTGGAGTAGCCGAGCGCCTCTGCTGATTCCCTTGTACTACTGTATTTGTGGCAACTACTAGAGGGAAAAACTGTTATCCAACACCTTGGAACATTTTCAGAAAGAAAAGATATATCATAACCAAGAGAAGAATATTTTTATTAAGGGCCATTCCAGCAGTAGGGAAGAAATAACCATTTTGTGAAAAAAATTTACAAATGTATGTCTTAGAGACTTTTTTTTTCCTTGGGAAAATTCAACTATTTCAGTACCTATAATTTGTATTAATTTTTTTTGCCTACTTCTAACTTCCAGTCTATTATTTCTAAAACATGGGAAAAAACTCTTTAAAAAAGGGTAGTCTTTAACATTTTAAAAACTAATACTTTATGTTCCTTAAGTTACCTGCAGTAGCTGCAATTGTGAGAACACATCCCAGTAGCTGGTGCTATGGTGGGGTACCCCAAGACTGTGCGGTAACGGCTTGTGTTCCCTAGCTTAGAGCCTAGGCAAGTGGGAGGTTTCTGGGTCACTGGGTGTCTCCTCAAAGAGGACTAAGGACCTGCTTCTTGGCCATGAGGTAGGTGGTTCAGCCTGGAAGGCAGTCCCCACATGACTCAACCATTGAGCAAAGATAACTGATTACCACAGGTATTTATTAGAGTGACCGAGAGCTGACAAAACTGAATACTATTATTTGAGAATATCCTAATTCGTTTATTCAGTGCTGACAATTAGATAAAAAATGTGTCATACATGACCTTCCATATTACATAGAGCAGGCAGGGAGGCACAAGCCTGCAGCCCTAGCAGACAGGTGGATCAAAGTTTGAGGCCAGCCTGGGTGGTGCAGTGAGTTCAAGGCATTGTTTTTTATGCCGTTTAAAAACAGGTGTTAACGTTATGGTGAGATTGAAGACTTTTACCTGTGAAACAAGCCATACCATCTTCCTATCATTTTTTCCTTCTTAAAACACTGCTTCTAAAGTCAATACTCCTTTCTCTTCCTTTAAATTAATAAAGTATAGCTGGGCGGTGATGGCACACACCTTTAATCCCAGCACTCAGGAGGCAGAGGCAGGCAGATCTCTGTGAGTTCAAGGCCAGCCTGGTCTACAGAGTGAGTTCCAGGACAGCCAGAGTTACAACAGAGAAACTCTGTCTCGAAAAAACAAAACAAAATAGCCCACAAGTGCAATGGAAAAGGAAGGTATAATAAAAATGGCAGGTCACTAAAGGCTGAGAGAATCCCACTACTCTAAAGCTCATTTACAACTTTAGCATCTAGAAAGAGTTACCATTAAGATTTCATAATCTTTCTTTTTATTTTAAGACCCCCACCTCAGGCTTATGAAAATAATTTTCATAAATTATGAAATTTATGGGCTTTTACTGTACTTACATTGTTATGATTTGTCTTTTTTTCCCTCCTAAGAAATATTATCATAGATTTCCCCATTTTCTTAATTATTATAGAGAAACACTTTTAAAATAAGCATTAACATTAGTCTATGAATACAATAATATATTTTGCCAATTCCTTAGTTTGGGATCTTGCGGCTACTTGTAATTTTTCTTATTAAAAAATATGGTACAAATAACCCCACAAAGCCCTTTAAACATTTGTGTTCTCCTACTAGCAATGCAAAGTTTTCTTGTTTTTAGATTTTTTTCTTGTTTTGAGATTTCTACAGTCAGAATATAGTGATTTAAAAGCTAATTTCAGGCCCATGAATTAACAAAATGTGACGTAGATAATTTCAGCCTATGAGATGAACAGTGGATGGAGGCACTTTCTGTTGCCCTCACTTTGATCCCTGGAACCCACGTGGAAGGAGACAAATGGATTCCCATATGCCTCACCCATAGGTAACTAACTAAACGAATTAATAACAATAATAGACTCTTTTTAAAAAAAGGTTAGGGGAGCAAGATGGTTCAGTGGGTAAAGGCGCTTGCCACCAACTCTGATAAACCAAGTTCAATCCCTCAGCCCCACACAGTGGAAGGAGAGAACTGTCCTCAAACTTCCAATATATAAAATGTATTTCATTTATGTGTTTGTATATGTCTCACTATGTGTGTATGCGTGCGTGTACACACGCAAGGAAACAAGAAGCAGACTTCAGATGTCCTACAGCTGGGATTACAGGTGTCTATGAGCCGCTAATGTGGGTGCTGGGATCCAAACTCTGGTCCTCTAATAGGGCAATAAGTACTCTTAATCTCTGAACCATCTTTCCAGACATAATAATTTCATTTTAAATACACAAATACATTTTAAAACCTTTATTTCAAACTTAGAATAAACATAATGCCAATCACAATAATAATAAAATGCTTTGTAAACACTTGAAAAATGGGTATTTTTCTTTTTTTCATTTAGTTTGATATTGTTTTTGAGAGAGGGTTTCCCTGTCTAGCTCAGGCTCTATTATAACTGAAAATTATTCTGCCTCAGCATTCCAGTGCTGGGATTGTAGGCCTGCACCACCGTATTGGCTAAGTATGGATATTTTAATTACACCAGTTTTTATCCAGAAATGCAAAAAATAGAACACATAAAGAAAAGGTATCTGGCCAGGTGGAGGTGGTGCACACCTTTAATCCCAGCACTGGGGAGGCAGAGACAGGAGGATCTCTGTAAATTCCACGCCAGCCTGGTCTACAGTGTGAGTTCCAGGACAGCCAGAGTCACAACAGAGAATCCCTGTCTCAGAAAAACAAACAAACAAGCGAAAGGAATCATGATCTAAGGCAAATGCAGTATGGTCTAGAATGAGAGGTAAGGTGGAAAGAGGGAGAGAGAAGAACATGAATGAATACAGATTGAAATAACCTGTAAACTCCCAATCAGCACAGCTTTATAGCTTCTCTGAGAACAGGATTTTCTGAGCAGTGGACTTGGATGCACAACATAGGTTATTCCTATCTCATCAGGTAAGAACCTGACATCTTAAATGAGAAATCACTAATTAGCCTTTGGTATTTTCAAAACCAATGTTCTTTTTTCAACTGATTTTTTTCAAAGTCAGTTTTTTCTTATACTGACTTTCTCATAATGGCATTAAATGGAAATCCCTCCCTCACAGTATATACCAGCACTATTAGCTACCCGCCCCCCACACTTTTCTTGGTGTATAATAGCAAATGAAAATAGTATACACGGGGGCTGGAGAAATAGCTCAGTGGTTAGGAGCACTTGCTGTTCCTGCAGAGGACCTGGCTTGGATCCCAGCACGCACTTGGCAGTTAACGACTATCTGTAACACCAGTTCCAGGGGATCTGACTACCTCTTCTGGCCACCAGCAGCACTGTATGCAACGATGCACTTGCATGCAGGCAAAAAACCCCATGCACATAAAATACAGTATACAGTTAAGGTATGAACCATGTTTTGATGTACGTGCATACTATGAAGTGACTACTGCTATTATGCTATTACATACCCATCCTCACACAACTGCTTTTTGTTCTGGTCTGTGGTGTTTGAATGAGATGCCCCAGTTGACAGTAGCTTTTGGTGAGGATTAGGAGGTGTTTTGAGGCTTCAAAAGACTTGTGCCAGTTTGAGTTGGCACTCTCTCTGCTGTAGCAGTACGCTACGATCTTTTATCCTCAATTTAGGGAAAGAGAAAGGAAGGATAGAAAGAAATCTTCACCACTTTTGCAGGTGGCCTTGATATAGAATGAGAGAAAGGTAGAAGTCTTCACAGCCTCTTTTAGGCTGTCCTAAGCTTGAGGAGGACTAGCTGACAGTGAGTCAGACCAGTGTCTCAGCTCATGGTGTATAAACTCAATCTCTCCAACCTTTGTTCTTTTAAGAATTAACACACTAACAACGACAACCTCACCAATGAGCCACCAATCAATGCCTACTCCGAGTCTCGAGGCTCGGACCTTTTATACCCTAAGCCAAAAGTTCCCATAAACCCCTGTGGCACACAATCCCAAAAACAAGCTACAGGTGCCAGATGACTGCACCTAACCAAATTATAGTTACCTGCATCAAACATTCCAAATCCGACTCGTAAACATCTCCCACAGCTGGGGTGGGCATGCAAATCTAACACAAACGCCATTTTTTGAGTTTTTAAAGAAACCAAAATAACAAAAACTTCTTCCAAGTGTTCCTCTACACTCTGCCCCGTGTTTGTGGTTTGAGACATGAGCTCTCAACTATTCCTGCCCCGTGCCTTCACTCTACTTTCGTGGACTCTAATTTTCTGGAATCATAAGCCCAATTAAACATTTCCTTTTGTAAATTGCCTTGGTTATGATGTTTTAACACAACAATAGAAAAGTAACTAATACATGATCTAAAGTTCATTTTAAGCAAATTGCCCAATTGAGCATTTTGAAATCCACCTAAATGAAGAGTAAAACCTGGATTTGTAAGGGTTCTGTAACACTTCCAAAGAAAGCCTGAGACCTAACCTAGGTAAACATCAAATTTAAGAAAAATTATTCTTTGTAACACTTGTTCATAAATTAATACTCTTTTGTCAAGATTTACTGCTTCTGTCTTTTCAGGTAATGACAGACTAACTGTACGCACAGTATTGTATCTACAATTGTACTGAGTGGTCTGGGTGGTTTAGGGCATTTAATGTCTCTTTTGTACATTTTGTATAGCTTAGGCTGGTCTTGAACTCATAATCTTCCTGCCTCAGTTTCCTGCATGCTAGGATTATGGCAGATGCCATCAGGCTTGATTTGCATTTAGTAATTTCTTATCAACATTAGCTACTGAAAACAGACTTTACCTTCACCTGTCCTATGATAATTCTTAGGTTAATGAGGTCATTTGATGGCATCCCTCTTACTCACCAGCAATGTGTTCATTAACATAAAAGTTATACTTCAGGATAAGTGACTATCGAAGAGATTTACCTCTGAGCTTCTTCTACATTAGCGCAGACGACCCCGAAGAGCTTGGAGGCGGAGCTGATAACCGACAGTGCTGGAGGCAGGGGCTTGGGCACAGAGCCTCCTTCCACACCCTTCTCATAAACAGAGTAAGGGTCATATTCCAGACTTCCACAAGCAACACCATTACCAAGCAGGAGCTAGATGGGAAAAAAAAAGTATTTAAGAACTGAAAAATGACTCAAGATGAAATCTCAAGAATTCTTTTAAAACTGCCATACCTGTTCTTCAATGAACCTATGGTCAGTCTCTTGCAGCGAAGGACTCAACATCAAAAGGTCATCTGGATGACAAAGTACTGGAAGTAAACATGTCGATGCTGCTGCTTGGGCATCAGGGGCAGTCAGTTCGGCAGCCAGCTCTTTGAGGATAGCACATAAGTTCCCTGTTGAGTCAGAGAAAAAGATCAGTCAGCAACTTAGTACTAGCTTTTATCCTTAGAGAATGGGATAAAGGAAAGTTCAGGCTGAGTTTTAGCCTGCACTGACCAACTTTAAAGTATTACAGCCTAAGACTCTACGTCTCATCTTTGGCATCTGCACTGCACATGAACGGCTGGCTCAGCTGTGTGACCAGTACCCCCGAGGCTAAGGAGAGACAGTGAAATGACAATGTGAAGCATATTCCTTATAGCAGTGAGTACATGTTCCAACTGTTTAAAATAAAACTACAGGAAGTACAAATGTAGACGAGTTCAACTCTCATGTAATAACTGTGTTCTTTAGGAAAAAAAAAAGGAAGGAAGGAAGAAAAAGAAAGAAAGGAAGAAAGCAAGTAAGCAAGCAAACAAACAAAACACCTAGCTGGGCATGGTGGCACATGCCCTTAATCCCAACACTCCAAGACTGAGGCAGGAGGCTCTCTGTGAGTTCAGGGCAAGCTTGGTCTACAGAGAGCTCTAGTACAGCCAATACTGTGTAGAGACCTTGTCCCCAGACAAACAGCTAAACAAGGCTGGGTCTGTAGCTCAGTAGTGTGACACTTGCCCTGCATGCACGAGTCCCTGGGTTCACTCATTAGCACCAGGGAAGGAAACTCTAGCCAGGCGAGGTATAGTCCCACAGTTCCATCTACATGGGAGGCTGACACAGGGGGACTGCCTGAGCCCAGGACCTGGACGGAAGCCTTCTTGGACATCATACCACAACCTCATCTCAAAAGAAAAAGGAAGGCAGATAGGCAGAAAGAGATTAATTAAAAAAAAAAAAGCAGAGACTGAAAATATTTCACATTCATTATGGAAAATGTCAAGAGTCAAAGGAGACACTAGCATTACAACTCACGTCCCTGCACCTAGCAGGGGTTAAAGGCATGCACCTGGCCTTCCCTTTTACATTTTAGACAGGGCCTCTCACTGACCCTGGAACTTGTTGACTCAGCTCTACTGGCTGGCAAATCTACTGTCTCTGCCTCCCAGCACCAGTGTAAAGGTGCACAATGTCTTGGCTGGTCTTTTCATGGGTGTCAGGATCCGCACTCAGATCCACACTTATACCTTTTATTATGGTGACAGAGCCTGAATCCAGGACCTTACATGTACCTGTCAATCACTCTACTTGATAAAATTTAATTACTTTGTTCTATATGGATTACACAAATGTATTAAATAGAATACAAACTTTTCTTAAATGTACAAATCCTTAAGAAAAAAAAAAAGACCTTACTTCTATTGCTATAGTTGTAAAGATGGGGAAAAAATGTCAAATTATTATTACCACAATCTCCAATTCACTGTACAAACAACAAAATATAACAGGCAGAATAATAAAGTAATATATACATTCATTTTCCTACTCAAACATAACCCAGTGGAACTGGGTTCAGCTGAGGTAACTCAAGCTCGAGAACTCAAGTCTGAATTCTCTTGAAAGGTGATGTCTGCCCTGCGCAATGCTGGTATAGTAAGAACTGAGCCAGTGCCCAGTCACCCTCACGGCAGAGCATACCCACTGTTCCTTTTCACCATTCTATAAAAACAAGACAAACACAATGAGAACTGATGGGATTTCTCACCGCCCAACAGGGAGCTAGGTATTGTTGGCCATTTAGCATGTGTTACTTCTACCTCCCAACCTCCCAAGAGAGACATTTATTTACTGTTTTACTGCCCAGAAAATGAATCTCAAAGAAGTTAGGTGTGCTATTCAAGGTCTCCCACTCAATTCACTTTGAATTCTTATTTTTTTCCTTCCTTTTCATGAGTTCTTTAAATTATTATTCAAGATTATATAAAGCATTTTCATGCACGTCTATAATGTACTTTGAGCATATTCTCTCTATTATTTTTTATTGAAACATACAAACAGCAAGTCATAATTTTCTATAAGTAACTTTTAAAAATTCACATTAGAAAAGTAGATATATTTTACAAAGACTGAGGATAAATTAAGAATTTGTTTTTTGAAGAAATTCATAGTAGGTCCCTGGATTTGTTTCTTAAAAAAATATTTTGATTAATTCTTCAAGAATTTCATAACTGTCTTTTGGACATTTCCATCTGTCTCACCCACCTTCTCCCAAATCTACCCTCCATTCAACCCACTCAGCTTTGTTGCCCTATGAAAAACACCATTGAGTCTCACTAGTGCTACCTACATACTCTTAAGAGTTCGGCTATTCACTGGAGTTAAGTTAGACCCACCAGGGGCCACAGCCTTAAGGAGAACTAATTCTCCCTCTCCTGGCAGCTCTCAGTCACCAACAACTCCTCAGCGAGGGGCGGGACTTCATGTGCAACTCTGCTCTGTGTTTGGATTTTGTCTAGCTTGAGTCTGTAAAGATCTTGTGCACACTGTCACAACTCATATGTGCAACTGCCCTATTGTGTCTAGAAAATACTATCTTCTTGTGTTTTTAGTGTTCTGTGACTCTCTTTTCCAGGCAGGGAACCCAGATAAAAAAAAGAGCTGTTTTAAAAAATATTTTAATGTTTTTGGTATGTGTGTCTGTATACACAGACGCATGTGCCACAGCATAGGTGTGAAGTTCAGAGGATAACTTGCAGAAGTCAGTTTTCTCTTTCCACCATGGAGGTCTGGGATCAAACTCAGATCTCCAGGTTTGGAAGCAAGTGCCTTTACCCACTGAGGCATCTCACCAGCCCTGAGTTTGTTTCTTAAGGAATATCCTCAGATTAGTTTCAAATATAGAAATGTATATTGTCCCAAAGTGTATCCCATTCTAAGAAAAGACTAAGACTCCCATTCTAAGAAAACACAAGTTCTCCTTAAAGTTCTTCAAAGGTAGACTGATACCATCATTTATAAGAAAATAGCCTGTAGATTATAAATCTTATATTCTTGCATTCCTAGATGTTTACAAACTCAAAACCCTATTCTACTGTGTGAATTCTAGAGTACAAATCCCGAGAGCTGCTTTTGCTACAGCCTAGGCTTCCCAGCTGTGCAGCACTGCAACGATCCCTAGAGTGTTACGAGCTCAGTAATAAGGCAGCTTCTGGAGAGCACAGGCTGAGAAAGACCCAGAGCTAAGCAGGACTGCCTTTTAGGTCTCTAGGAGGTAGAACAACAGGAAACAATCCTCCGTTTGTTTTTTTTTTTCCCTATTAAGACAAGGGCTCACCACACAGCATAGGCTGGCCTTGAACTCACAAATCTTCCCAATCCTACATCAGCCTCACGAGTTCAAGGATTGCAACCTGTACTATTAAACCTAGCTGACAAATTCATGCATTAATCTTGATTCCACTATTTACTAGGTATGAGTTTGAGTTCAATTATAAGCTAAGCCTCTACCAAGAAAGGAAAATATAACTAGATCATTGCATTATCCTAGGATAAATGAAGTAATTGTTATATACTACTTTGTCTAACATATACCAGTGAGTAATGGTGACGAACTAATACTCTGCAGTTCTTCCCAAGGGCATATAAACCACATGGTGATAGTAACACTTCGGTAGCAAGAGTCAATTGGAACAATGTCATTCACATAATTACAAAAGCCAAGACAGAAGTTGTATATTACTATTCTAAATTAATATGGCTTATGTTATACAATTTTAGTGTGTAGAAGTAAATGAGCAAAAAAAAAAATGTAATTTCATAAGAAATTTAGGTAGTAACATGCAACTTAACACAATTCAAGTATTAAAAAGAAAACAGAAGTCCCAGAGAGTACAAATGGCAAGTTTCAACTCCCAGAACAAACAACACCTTCAATTATTCAGTTACAGTAGCAAGGGATTGCCTTGAAACCATGTTTTACACCAGGTACAATGGCACAAACGTGTGATCCCAGCAGACAAGAAGCAGAAACAGGAGGATCAGGAGTTCAAGGTCATTCTCAGCTACATGCATAGCAAGTTTGAGACCAGCTTGGGCTACATAAAATTGTCAAAAAGAAAAAAAAAAGGTAATCTTATCAACTGTACAATTCCACTAATTCAAAGTCGTTTTTGAGCCTAATAAGAGCAAACTTACATTATAAACTTTGCAAAATCAACTCTACCTTGGTGGCTCAGTAATAAACATTTATTTTACAGGCAGAGTTAGAAATAGAATATAGAATAATGGAAAGGAATGTGTAGTATAAATAGCATTTTACCAGGAAACTAGGAAGAGTCAAATTTATAATAAACTTGTAGTATAAAATATGTAAACAGAAACAACCTGGAGTCTTTGTGATTGCAGCACAATAGGGCCACAGTAGGGCCACAGGTACTTTCCCCAAGAGAGATGCAAGCACGATATGAAAAGATACTGGAACTAGACTCCCTCTCTTCTTTCTTTGAGGTAGTGTTGCACCGTGTAATTCACACTAGCTTGGAACTCATTATGTAGCCAGGCTGGTCTCAGGCTGGTCTCGAATTAACAATCCTTCTGCCTCAGTCTCCAAAGTGTTAGGATTACAGGTGTGTGTTGCCATCCTTGGTAAAACACAGGTTTATAAAATACGTATTATATTTAGTATAAAACAGTGAGCCCGAGGATTAAGATAGGACTCTGACATGTAAGAAAAAGGCACTAAATAATCACCACTATCCATTCACTCAGTCGAGTGTTTCACAAGCAACTACTGATTTCTAGCAACAAAGCATTTTGGTCTACGGCACATACCTTTATAGGTCTCAGGAGGTAGTAAAATTAGTAGTTCATAAAGCCTCTGTTTATAAACTACTGATGGTGTTTTCAAAGAATTCCCATGTGTTTTTAGTATTGAAGAAAGCCTTAAAACAAAAAGAAAGTGTATCTTAAGTGTGCACATTTTATGAAAATGTACAAACATGAAACAGGTTGACATATAAACATAAGATAATGAACATTAGTGGTAATTTATGTTTTTAAAATAAGATGGGATCATAAGCCTAAGTGGGATTCTAGGAAGGGAACTCAGGTAGAGCACCTGCCTAGTATATATGCGGCCTGGGTTTCTTTCCTGGCATTGCAACCAAACAAACCAACTAAACAAAAATGACAACAATAATAGATTTTCTAACATCTTCATAAAGCAAAACTACAAAGTCAATTTTCATTTCAAAGGTCACTAAGTATTTATTGTAACTGAAACCTTAAACTCTTAGTATAAAATTTCAAAAGTTACAAACTTGCATTTGCCCAAACCAAAAATTAGTAGAATTCAATAAATAAATGAATAAAGTAAAATCAACACTGTTCATTTTATAACCGTCAGCTTGACAATCACAACAGAACAATTCCAAAACCCCATGTAGAATATTTTAGTTATGGAAGCTAAGCTAATCCATGTTTCCCCCCTTTAAAGCTGGATCAGAAAATTATAGCTAACATATGAAAACTATTCCATTCATATTCACTATGTCAAAAATGATCAATTATATTTTTAGAACTCTGTGTCATTCACTTGGTTTAAATACATAAAGTTTAGTTCAGAGGAGTATGGATTGTTTCTGTAAATTCAGGTGAGTAGAACAAAATAACAATCTACGAAATCATCCTTTTTTGGTTTTTGCTTCCATTAGAAGGAAAGGTTACAGAATACAGGGAAATAAGTGTACATAAGTACAGATAAAAGTACAAAATTTGCATAGTTAGACCCGAGAAAGGGACTTTTCAAGACCAAACACTCCCTATGCAATAAATATACATTAACATTAACCAGAAGTAGGGGAGGAGGGGGCGTGAAGCCAGTGAGAGGGCAACAGGCAAAAGGGGTTGTTGTGTAACCCTGACAACCTAAATCTAACACCTAAGTATGATCCTGTAACCCCAAAGTGAAAGGACAGAACTAACTTTGACTCCCAAAAGTTGCCCTCTGAAATCTACTCTCACAAACAATAAAAAAGAAATTAAAATCACAATAGAAAACCTGAGCTGACTCAGTAGGAATACGAACATCAGTGCCAACATAAGGACCCACGGCCTGCACCCATGTAAAGTAAGGACAAAAGGTGGGGTCTTCTTCAGAGGGGTTAATGTGGTTCTAGGCTCTTGCAAAGGTATTTTAGATTAATTCGACTAGTCAGGAAAGTGTAATTCTAAATTCCTATATACCTACCTAATTAAGTAATTTTAGAATATACAAAGCTAAAGATGAAAATCTTATAGGAAGAAACTGACAAGCCCAAAATCAAGGAGGAAGCAAAGAGCACAATGGCACACATGTAAAAATTCTACTCGTCACAGAGCAAAGCCCCACAGATTTAAAAAGACAGGCAAAATGTGATAAATGTTTATCTGATAACTATGAGAAATTTTATGAGCTAGACAGCTTAAGATTTGAAAAAGAACAAGAATTTAAGAACAGAGCTTTATAGAGAATGATGAAGTAAAAATCAAATTTCAGTATGAACAAGGCTTTTTTCACAAAGATGAACAGGTATACTATTAGTGAGACTAAATAAGAAAGACAAGAGAAAGCATATGAAGGGACACTGAAGTTACAGCAAACTTTAAAGATAAGATTTTAAAAGCTAATTCTAATAATATCTCCATGTTAAAATGCTTGAAGACAAAGATGCATTATGAAAACTCCTGAAAAACATTTACTTGCCAAATTTTACTTAAACAGACAAAGAGCAAAAAAAATCTCCCAAACAGATCTTACAAAATTAGAAATAAGGAAATGAATTTTGCTGTATTAAAAAAAAATCATGTAGAAATTTCAGACAGATGGTCTCTCAGAAAGTTCCACGTAGCAGATCACTCCAATCACACAAACCATCCTGACAAAAGCTCATTCTATGAGGTCAATAAAATTTTAATACTTGATGAGGAAGACAGTATAAGAAAGAAATAGAAGCCAGGTGGTGGTGGCACACATCTTTAATCCCAGCACTCGGGAGGCAAAAGCAGGCAGATCTCTGTGAGTTCAAGGGCAGCCTGGTCTACAGAGTGAGTTCCAGAACAGCCAGAGTTACAACAGAGAAACTCTGTCTCAAAAATACAGACAAACAAACAGAAAGAAATAGAACAGTCTCACCTATGAGTATATATGAAGAAACCCATAACAAAACCATATCTACAAGTTTATAAAACTGATCAATAAATTTCTTAGTTTATCACATGAAACAATTTGATACCAATCAAAATTTTCTCATATCAAAAAAATGAAACAAAAACCATGGCCTAATCGACCATGTACTTTAAAAAGTAGTTTATAGCAAATATAACTGTTAAGAATAAAATATCAGAAGTGGTTCTTGAAACCTTCTGATTAGGATTCTTGTTGGTTTATTCTTGGAGAGGCTCTAGGTTGACCTAGAATTTGCTCTGTTGCCCGGACTGGCTTCAAAGGTGTGCTCTGCCTGACTCCACATCCCAAGTGTTGGGATTACAAGTGTCTACTCATCACATCTGGCTTTTTGAAAAAAAGAGATGAGGTGTTATATTGCTCAGGCTTGACTCAAACAATGAGTAGCTGACACAAGAGCATGCATCACACATCTATGCTATGTAGTTGTTTCTGTTGGTTTTTTTTTTTTAAATTTTTAAAAAAGATTTATGTGTATGTCTGTGCACCAGGCGCATGCCTGGTGCCTCTGGAGGCCAGAAGAGGGCATCATGTCATGAGGAACTGGAGTTGCAGGTGGTTGTGAGCTGCGTGTCAGTGCTGACAACTGAACCAAGGTCCCATGGAAGAGCAGCCGCGCTTTTAACCACTAAGCCATCTCTCCAGGCCATTTGTATGTTTTTTGAGACAGGGTTTGAACTATGTAGTATAGGAACCTGCAATGTTATCTTATGTTAACCGCTTTGTAGCCCATGCTAGTTTTAAATTGGTGATGATCATTTTGCTTGCTATGTGTTGGAATTACAGGTGTACTCTACCACAATCTGCTTCTATGCAGCTGTAAAATGCACTCACAGAATGAATAAGTACTTGAGACAGAATATGAATAAATAAGGACTGTGAAGAAAAAAACCTAGATCTACAATTTAATTGTGTGTGTGTTAGCACCTGTGGAGGTATAGCTGCATGAGTGTACTTGAGTACGCAGAGCCAAAAGCTGACATCCAGTATCTTTTTACATCACTCTCTACTAACTGAGGCAGGACTGATGCGAAGCCAGAGCTTGCCAGTTCTAGCCAGTCTAACTGGCTGGCTTGCCCCAGGGATCCCCCATCTCTGCCTCCTGAGTGTAAGATACCCTGATAATGGAGTATTGCATGTTCATAGTGTTATAAAAATTTAAAGTTTCTTCAAATTTATGTGTAGATTCAGTTACAAACAAAATTTCAACAGGAGATGATCCACAGTGCAAGAATGTAAAAAAAAAAAAAGGTTGAAGGGCTTGCTCTAAAAAGTACAATTCATTATAAAGATGATGTGTTGGCACAGAGACAGGCAAGCAGACCAATGGGCAACTATGAAGAGCACAGACAGAATCACACGTTTGGGGATGTAATACGTGATATAAATGATGGCAATCACAGAAGGAAGGACAGACTATTAAAGCGAAGCAGAAGACAATGAGCTTTCCACATGAAAAAAGAAAATATCTGGTCTGAACTTCTGTCCTTGAAAACTCATGTGCTGAACACTTACTTAGCCCTGCCTCAGTCAACAATGGGCATTCGTCCAGGATGAAGATGGCCCAGCCACACCTCCAAGCCCTGGGGCATCCAGGTGTGGGGAATGCTAGTATCACGCATCACCAGAGTCAATTTTGACAAGTTTTAGCCAAGTGACTTTGAGGGAGCTGCTATGAGGCATTACTACTGAAGAGGATCCAGAGCTTCTACAATTAACCTCGATAAATCGTGCGTGCTGGTTTGTGAGCAGATAAGGGCAAATGTTACCAAAACAAGAATAGAGGTACCTCTACCACTGACAGGGCGTCACCAAGTTTCTACAAAGTTCCAGAGGAGGGGAGCTCAAGGAGCAGCCTCATCATCAAGTCCAATTTCTTTCTAATTTTTTTTTTGAGACAGGATCTCACCATGTAGCCTTGGCTGGCTCGGAACTAGCTATGTAGCCCAGGCTAACCTTGAATTTACAGAGACCCACCTGCCTCTGTCTCCCTGGTATTGGGGCATGCCTCGCCACTTCTGGCTCCAAAGTCTTCAGTAGAAGAAGTAAGGGAAGATAAAATGTGTCCTGGTGTCTTGAAGCCACACAGAGGTAGTTCATTAAATGCTATCCATTGAACCCAAAGAGAAAAACTAATGAAAACTTAATTCCCAACTCAACACTGTTGGGAGGTTGGGCTTTTTGCCTCTGCCTTTAGAAATGATTAATGATTTTATGAATCATTTGAAAAAGGCATCCCGGTTCCTTCTGCCACATGAGGACACACCATCTATCCTTTTCAAACAGTGGATGAACAAGGTGCTATGTTGTGATGGAGACCTGGCTCTTACTGAACACTAATCTGCCAGCATCTTGATTTCAGACTATCAGAATCAAAAACTACAAACATATATTTCTATTCTCTATGACTCGCCTGGTCTGAGGTATTTTGTCAGAGCTGTATAAATCCACTAAGACAGATGTCTACCTCACTCTAAGTAGAAAAATCAAGTTATGATGGATTAAAGACTTAAACATTAAAGATAAAACTTGAAATAACAAAAAAATCAAGCAAAATATGCAAGATGGGGGCCAGGTATGGAGGTGCATGCTTTGAATCCCAGAGCTGGAGAGGAAAGGCAGGTCATCTCTGTGAGTTTGAGGGCAGCCTGGTCACACAGAGCGTTTTTGGACAGGCATGGCTGCATAGAGAGACCCTGTTCAAAAAACAAACTCCCCTGTCCTCCCAAAATACACCAACCAAAAAATAAAAGATGGATAATGTGACATTTAAATTAAGAACACATTAATAAAAAAGACATTTTTAGTATTTTAATGGACAGCAGTAATGCTGCAAATATAAAAGTCTTACAAATCAACCTAAAAGGAGAAAAAGCTCTCAGATCAAAGGCCCATCTACAGCTAATGCTCTAGTTCAGTGTTAAATAAGCACATCTGTTGGTCTCCATAAGCCGAGTAGTGTTGGAATACAGTCACACCTGTTTATCATTCAAGTATCATGGATTCCTTCTGAGCTGTAAGACTTGAGCGATTTCAACACAGACCTCATTGCCTATAAATATTAAAATATTTACTGTGGCCCTTCATAGGAAATGTGCTCTAGCCATGTTTGATTCACGATGTTCACTCAATTGTTATATTTTCCAGGCCATACCTTAATGTATTTTTCTTTATACACAAAATGGTGTATTTAAAACCCTTTGGGAACATTTTTCTCTATACCTTATTAATTTGGAAATTACAGTGCTTATAACTGTAAGTCACACACACACACACACACACACACACACACACACACACACACACACACTAAAAAAACAAACTGTTGGCTTCTTCCTGTGTTTTATCAGCTAGATGTTAAATTCAACTTATGAGAAGTATAAACACACAAAAACCTGAAAGTGTTAACAAGCATCTAGCTCTCAGGAACATAGAACAGCACTAACAAACTAATATAATGCATTCTGCAAAGTATGCAGGCTTAGGATTTAAGTTCTTGTTAAATTCCCTTTTTATATGCATTTTTCTCTCAAGATTCTAGCCTAAAAAAAAGAAAAATCACACATCTAAATGATTGCCTTCTCCTGCAACAGAACCAATCATATCAGCTTGCTTTATCAATGCATCTAAGGGATAGCATACAGAGGGTAACTAACTGCTCTTAGAAAATTCTACCAGTCTGAACAGCTGATCCTTACTGAGTCAGCAAATCCACAGCGCAGGGAAGCGGCGGAAGAAGACGCTGAATTACTTCCTCAGTAAGGAGATCACCACAGTGGGAAATGAAGCTCTTGACAGCTGAAAATAAGAAGAGACATTTACTCATACAAAGTAATCAGCTGAGAGACAAGAGCATTCAATTATGTATAGCATCAGCAATGTTCAAAGAAGTGTGCTCAAAACAAAAAATATCTTGAAATTCTAGTGATAAAAAAAAGCTGGTATCTTCCATCTCTAATTCTGTTTTTCAAGAATTTCCTGGGATTGCTGAGAGACTAATAAATTAACAAAATGTTGTTGTCCTGGGGTTGTATTTAGCCCTTGAGCTCAGAAGTTTAAAAAAAAAAAATGCTGGGCATGGTGGCTCTAGCATTTAATCCCAGCACTAGGGAAGCAGGCAGATCTGTGAGTTCAAGGCCAGTCTGGTCTACACAGTGAGTGCTAGTACAGCCAGGGCTACATAGTGAGACCCCGTCTGTTTCTGTCCCCCCCCCCCCACTTCTCTCTCTCTCTCTCTCACGCACACACACACACACACACACAACCAGAGATCAGGAACAGGAGAGATGGCTCACTGGTTAAGAATGTGTGTAGGATCTAAGTCTGGTTCCTAGCACCATGTCACTTTGATTCCCATTCAAGGGGAGTCAGGCTCCTCCTCTGGCCTCCACAGGCACCCTCACACACGGCATACACACATACAGACACACTCACAAACACATAAATAAAAATAATTTTTTTTTGAGACAGGGTTTCTCTGTATAGTCCTGGCTGTCCTGGAACTCTCTCTGTAGACCAGGCTAGCCTCAAATTCAAAGACCTGCCTGCCTCTGCTTCCTCGGTGCTGGGATTAAAAGGCATGTGCCACTACCATGCAGCTATAAAAATAAATCTTAAAACAAAAAAACAGCCTAGATTTCCAAGTCTGCCAAATCTTCATTAATTCTACAGAACCATGAAGACTCTAGCCAGGGATTTTACAGTTACTCAAATAATTCAGACTGCTTCACAAGAAGATTAAAATAAATACTTAAAAATTACACTGAGTTTCAGATTGAAATTAAAAATTGTTTTTTTTTCCCTTTTGAGAGTAAAATGCTATGAATAAACAAAAAAACCAACAAGTCTTTCTAGGAAAGTCATCTTAGTTCAAACTTTCAAAAAAGATCTTCAAGCCTGTATACACTGTTACACATACTTACTAGAAGCCTTCATCTTTAGGATTAATTAAATCAGGGCCTTACTATTTCTGAAAAGAGGAATGGATATCTACTTCAAGCAATCTTACCAGTTTCCAGCTGGAGAATTCAATGAAGCATGCACTAACCAGTCTAAAGATAGAGCTCTCCAATCTGGCTCATCATCACACTCGTCAGTTAACACCAGCTAACTAGTTACATTCAGGTATGGACAACACTAGTCAGATCCCTGTCCCCTACACTAAATGAGACATACAGAAACATCACATACAGAAGAGGAGAGAGAAGGCAGTCAACCTACCACAGAGAGCACCGGCTCGGCCTTCCAGAGTCACTTGCCATGTAAATGAATCTCCTCGGCTTTTTTCTGTTTCCAGATCTTTGGGAGATGCTGGAAAGACACACTTCCACAACAGCAGAACTCGAGCAAGATGATGACTAACCACTGCAGGACCTGCAAAAAGAACCTCAAGTGACTCTTTAAGGCTCCATGATGAAGCAGGGATGTCTTTTAAGATGAACATACCTTAATTCACTACTGCAATGCTTTGTATAAATGTATCACTATTTGAAGTGGAGTACAGGAAAGAAACGAGGAACCAAAGAGCAAGCCTGGGCTGGGGTGTCAGCTTCTAGCTACTGTGTCTTCTGACAGAATGCATTTCAGTGTACTTGAAAAAACTGAGAAGTACCACGTAAATGGAAAGTACAATTGCTATGGCAACAAGTAACATTGTGATAATCCTCAGAATAACTTTATTTTTTAATTAAGTGCATGTGAACGCGTGTGTGTTTGGGTGTGCATGAGTGCAAGCCGCCCCTGGAAGCCAGAAGAGTTTGTTAGATTCCTGAAGCTGCCTGACTGTGGGAGCTGGAAATCAAGCTCAGGTCCTCTGCAAGAGCAGTACCTGCGTGCTGTTAGAGGTGGAGCCGTCTCTCTAGCCCCGTATATTCTTCTGCCTCATTCTTCCAAGTGCAGGTATTAGAGGTTTAAGCTAACACATTTGGCTCCTAATGTTGACTACTACTTTTTGTTTAAAACGAGTTTTTAAGATTTATATTGTGTGAGTACTTTGCCGCATGTATGCATACGCACCATGTGAGAACCTGATGCCTGTAGAGAACAGAAAGGGCATTAGGTCCCCTGGAACTGCAGTGTCCTGGATAGTTTTATGTCAACTTGACACAGGCTAGTCATTTGGAAAGAAGGAACCTCAACTGAGAAAATGCCCCCAACAGACTGAACTGTGGGCAAGCCTAGGGGACATTTTCTTGATTGCTGATTGACATGGGAAGGCCCAGCTCACTGTGGTGGTGCTACCCCTAGACTGGTGGTCCTGAGTGCTGTAAGAAAGCAGGCTGAGCAAGCCAGTAAGAAGCACTCCTCCATGGCCTCCGTATCAGTTCCTTTCAAACTATAAGCTGAAATCCTTTCCTCCCCAAGTTGCTTTTAGTCCTAGTATTTTATCACCGCAATAGAAACCCTAGTTTAAGACAGAATTACAAATGGCTGAACCATCACATGGATGCTGGGAGTAGCACCAGAGTCCTCTGCAAGAACAACAAGTGCTGTTAGCTTCTGAGCCTGGAACTCACGATCCTCCTGCCTTAGAACTAAGATTATAGTATGTACCACAATGCCACGCCTCCTTGTATTAACTTCTGATAACAACTTGGTCCAGGTCAAAATTCAGATGCAATAAAAGGCAATGATGGCTAGTGAGCCAGCTCAGCAGGTAAAAGCGCTTGCTACACGACAGCACAAGACCTTTGCTCCACCCTCGAAACAGAGGAGGAAGGAGAGGACCAACTCCAAAAAGTTGTTCTCTGACCTCCACACATGTGCGTATCTCCACAGTAATAAAGAAAATAAAAAAATTAAAGGCAATACATAATGATAATGTTATTATTTTAAAACACAGAACACCCTAAGAAGCGTAAGAAGTAAAACACACGGCTTTTCCTTAAAGTATTCTTTAAAGCTCAGCTGTGGGCACGCACTCCCTTCACTGGGTGCCTTTCTCTGTACTGTGCAACATGCTGAAGGGCTGCAATGGCTTTTCTGGGAGGCTTGCCTAGGTTCATTCTGGTTCTGCCCACTTAAGATATGTAACTGGATGAATAACAACTTTTTGCCCTTAGTTTCCTTAATTTTTGTGAGAGAAATAACAGTATTTTCCTCATAGAGCAGTTTCTAAGACTTCTAGGTTCATATAGATTGTAGTACAGGGCTCAAGGTAGGCATTTGTATAATAAGTAATTATGTAATAAATAATAAGTAAATAATAATGTAATTATTATTACTACTACCATTATTATTATTATTAGGTGTTTTGCTTTTTGTTTTTGTTTGTTGACAGAGTTTCTTTATGCAACCTTGGCTATTCCAGAATTTGTTTTGCAGACCAAACTAGCCTCAAATCCTCAGAGATTTGCCTGCCTCTGCCTTCTGAGTGTCAGGTTTAAAGATATACACACTACCACACCCAACATAAAATAATTAAAAATAAAGAATCAAGACTTGATAAAGAAGCAGTGACTGCAGCTTTGGGAGGAGGAGAACAATGCCTAGGGTGTTTTATAATGCCAACACCAAAGAATGCCAGGGTTACTTTAGAAGGACTGTGAACAAAAGCTGCAGGGCCTTCAGCTGGCCAGAGGTGAGGCTCAAAAAGAATAATGACTCATTGGCTTGAGACAAACAAGTACACAATATTCCATGAGTTTTTAATGGTACCAAAAAGCAAAAATATCACTCATCTCCTTTAGAAGCAGCTAGGATTTTATTTATTGATTGATTTATTAATTGATTTCTGTAATACTGGGTATGGAACCTAGGGCTTCATGCATGCTAGGCAACCTCTTTACCACTGAGGTAAATCCCTAGCCCTAGGATTTTAGAATATTCTAAAATCTGATAACAAAAGAAATGAATAAGGGTCAGGGAGATGGCCTGATTGTTCATGTGTGTGCAGAACACACATGAGGATGTGCTAGGATGCCCAGCACCCGTGTAAAAGGCTGGGCGTGGTGTGTGTAACCAGTGGGGGAGGGGAGACTCTGGAGCTAGGAGCCAGTCCAGCTAAAGCAGGGTGCTCCAGTGATATACCCTATTTCTAAAGACTCAGTGGAGTGACTGCCAGATCTTGGCTGTCCATCTCTGGTGCCCACATGTATGTTCGCCTCCTCTTTATGTGCTTATACACTCACACACAAAACAGAGACTCTAAAAACAGAGACCAAGAAAATAAAGTAATTAGATAACCATAAAATTAAAACTTTTATATGGTGATTATGAATATAAAATAAAATATAATGTACAAATCTCTCTCATTCTCTCTCTTCCCCCAAAACCCCTCTCTGACACAAGATCTTGTCCACTAGCCCAGGCAACCACAAATATGCAGTCCCCATATCTCAACCTAGCCCTCTCTGCAACCATACCAGGCTTCCTCATTTTTTTTTTTTAGGATGAGAACATTATATAACCTTCTTCCAATGCATTGACATTGGAAGGATTTTATCAAAATACTGAATTTACTGGGGCCAGAGAGAAAACTCAGGGGTCAGGAGTTCTTGTTGCACAAGTGTGAGGACTGGAATTTGGATCCCAGGACCCACGTAAGAGATGGGGTGTCCCATGGCCTGTAACTGCAAAACTGAGTGTCATGGAAAAAGAGGGTCACCAGAGTTTGCTGGCTGCTAGCTTAACCAAAAGAAACCCCACTAGCTCCAGCTTCAAAAAGAGACCCTGCTGCAAATGAAAAAGGTGCAGAAGTAGAGGAAAGTACTTGATATCCCCTGAGCACAGACACACATCCGCACATATATACACACCCCCTGACATACACAAATATTGAATAACTTAATGGGAGAGTGTGGAGAGATGGTTCGGTGGTTAAGAGCACCAGTTGCTCTTCTAGAGTCTCCAGGATCAATTCTCAGCACCCTCATGGTGGTTCACAGCCATTTATAAGTCCACTTCCAGGGAATTCAACACCTTCTTCTGCCTCCACAGGCACCAGGCATGCACATGATGCACAGACATACATGGAGACACAACATGCACACAAAATTCAATTATAAATAACTTATTTGGGGGTAGGCTGGAGAGATGCTCAGCAGTTAAGTGCACTGGCTGTTCTTCCAGAAGACCAGGGTTCAATTCCCAACACCCACATAATTGCTATAAGGTAATAACATTTAAAGTCTTATACTTACTGGATGTAAGTAGTCAACCCATGTTGCCTAGGCTGTTGTTGAACTTTTAAGCTACTTCTAGGCTGAAATGTTTGATTTGTGTCAGGGTATCTTTTGGTGTTGTTCTTTGAGACAGGGTCTCACTATGAAGCCCTGGCTGGCTTTGAACTTACAGAGATCCATCTGCTCTGCCTCCTGAGTGCTGGGATCAAAGGCATGTGCCACCATCATGCCCAGCCAGGGCATCTTCTTAAAGCCAATATAAGAAAAATGTTTGCATGGTTATTTAAATTCTGATACACACTAGAAGCAACCCATTGATCCAGAAAACAAAATCATTTCATAATTATGGAAACTCCCCATGGAACTGTTACCTAACGTCATGAGAGCAGCAATCAACAACCATCCCGCTTGTGTGCGCTGGAGCGACAGGCGACTGTTTTGAGCAGCAGAACACAGCAAATCCTCTGCTAATGTCATGATAATCTGTTTGTGTATAGAACAAAGTAATAAACATCAGCTTACAAATTACTAGGCAAATGAAATAAACTAATTACAATCTCTTGGAAAACTGGCTCTTATCTAAATAATAAATTACAACGATGGTCAATTGTGCAGGCTACATGATAGGACAGTATCTCACAGGAAACTATAAACAATTAAGTTGTCCAAGGTTAAAACTAGAAGATTAAACAGTTCACAGATAGGCACAATTCTCTGTGAGGCACAAGAGACAACACTGTAAGGCTATTCAAAATGTAGCTGTCCGGAATTTTCATTTACTTTGTTCTAACAATTAACCTCTTTAGGATCAGTAATTACCAGAAAAAGTTTCATTACGCAAGTTTCCCTATATAAAATTCTATATATGAGTTTGATACCTTAAGGGCTCATATGGTCTTACCAAAAGCACTGGGGCAGGATTCCATAATTAAAATTAAATTAAAATTAAAATTCCATTTTAAAAGTCTCTGGCTGGGCAGTGGTGGTGCACACCTTTAAACACTGCATGCAGGAGGCAGAGGCAGGAGGATGTCTATGAGTTCAAGGCCAGCCTGGTATACAGAGTGAGTTCCAGAACAGCCAGAGTTACAACAGAGAAACCCTGTCTCGAAAAACAAAACAAAACAAAACAGGTCTCTATACAGATGTGTAAACAGCAGAGAAATAAGCAAGTTATTTCAAATGTGCCCATCCTGTATGTTTATGGAGTTCAAAGGAAAGAAGAATGTATCAGGTCTGAGAAAGTATCTGTTACCAGTCACTTCTGGAAAGATGGTGAGCAGTAGAAGGTGCTTACAGAGTTCCTAAATGAAGCAGTTATACTAATCACAGCCTACACAATCAAAAAAAAGGCCAGCCAAAACAATCATTTGAGTCAAATCAGGACAAGCAGGCATTTTCCCAGAAGAAATTTCACATATGAGATGTCAGAATTAATGGGATTTGAGGACAAACTTAATTAAACACACACTGTGGTGCTCACACGTTAGCTCTGATTAAAACGAAAAAGAGGGGGCTGGAGAATGGGTTCTGCAGTTAAGAGCACCTGTTGCTCTTGCAGAGGACTCATGTTCAGTTCCCAGCACCCACATGGTGGTTTACAATTACCCATAACTCCAGTTTCACTGGGATCCAACACCCTCTTCCGACCTCCGTGGGCACAAGGCATTATGAGGCACACATACATAAACTCAAGCAAAACACTCGTACAGATAAAGTAAAATAAATAAATAAAAAAAAAGATACTTTCTCAAGTTGTCAACTAGTTTATTACAATGACACTGATGACATTAAAGATATGTTTGGAATTTTTGAAGTTGTTGTGGAGGATATATTATAAAAAACAATAATAAAGTAATAAAGTTTTGTAAAACTCCTTAAAATAGAACCCTGATTCCTTTTTGGGGGAAGAGGTCAGAAAAAGGCATTTGGAGTCTCAGTCTCATCACTAAGGTATTCTCTATAACTGATTAATTACTGCTTTTAGGCATTCTTAGTAGAAAGAATGAGGCTATAAGTATTTATTTTGAAGAAATAAAATTATGAGTTCATAGTGATAACTTCAATTTAACATGTGCTTTTATTTAACTTCCTTGATTCTACAACTGTAGCTCTCTTTTTTCTTAGATGGAAAAATCTCTGCTCCTTAAAGTACTAATTATCTACTTTATACAGTTATATGTAAACTAATTCAGAAGTAACAACACCAATATTGACAATAACTGTAACTTTATTAAATGACACTCAGGTTTTCTTTCATAAGTCTATTTGCACTTTGCAATTTTTTTTTTTTTTTTGAGACAGGGTTTCACTAAATAGTCCAGGCTAGTCTCCAACTCCTGATCCTCTTGCCTTAGCCTCCAGAAAAATGGGCATATAGCCAAGTACGACCAAGCTTATAATGGTATTTTAAAAGGCAAAGGATTTACGCACCGCTAGGAGAAACCAAGAGTATACAGTGGGATTTCAAATAGATGTATGTGGCAAGGCTAGATACTAGATAACTAGATACTAGATAACTGGCCCTTCCCAACCCCAGGACTGAGGTCAAAGCCAGGTCCTGTGCACTAAGCAAGTACTCCATCTGTGAGTTATATGGTCTAGATCAGAATATTCCTTGAGAATCATGGGGCCAACCATCATCGCTCAGACAGACTGTATTGCTAGTGTTCACCATATAAAGAATAATCGGGCAGCTGCTTAAGAGGCTGCCCCACATGACTTTAACTGGGTAACAAACCAAAGGCAACCCATTCTCAGGGAAACCTGAACACGTCACTACATAGAGAATGAAATCATTACCTTGCCTTTTCCATGAGGAATCCCTAAAGGACAGTGTGTCACTGCACCTAGCAAAGCAGCCACGGCAAAACTAAAGCCAGTCAGTGCTTCCGGTGAAGACTTAAGCACTGTGAGGCGCTCTAGGCAGCGATCCAAGAGAGGCGTGAGGTGGGAGGGCAGAGCCACAGCAATGCAGTGCAGGCACCAAGCTGCCGCCAGCCGGACAGAAACGCCAGGGTGCACGATCACTGAGATGACGCTGTCCAGGAAGCCTGAAGGGACAGAGCAGAACAAAGGACTTCAGTATAGACAGAACTCATTTATGCCACAAGACAGTCAAAAGAATGGATGCCCACCTGGATACTACTTCTACGAAAAGCCAAATTACAATGAAAGAAATGAGATGTAGTTAAGCTGCTTTTGTTGTTTAATGTAGAGATCACTTCTAGTATTATCTCATGAAAGTAGGCTTAAGCTAAGTCAATACACAAAGAGAAAATTTATTTCTTTATGTTTTTCATATTTTACCCTGAGATAATTAGGAAGTCAGCATTGTACTAGGAACTAAAATTACCAATACTTTTAAAAAGTCGTACCCTGTCCTAACTCCCTTTAAAAAAGATTATTTTTATTATTTCTATTATGTGCATGTGCATGTGAGCTGCCTGACCTGGGTGCTGTGGGTGGAACTCAGGTTCCACTCTTCACTTTTCCCAGCTCCCCTGCTCCTCCAGCAAAGTCGCTAGCACATCACAGACATGGCTGCTGCACGGCTCTTCTGAGGACACATTCTAAAATCAAAGTTTCACTGGGACCTCAGTGGTCTAACCCACTAACTAGCGTACAGTGAACAGCAAAAAAGCTTCTATTTACTATGATTCTAGACAGACCTTCTTCGAAACTTCCAAGTTTCCCATCTACTGGTACAGAAACTTAAAGAGCTTCCAGACATAAATGTGGTATAAACACAAGGCACTCAGCAGGAAGCATGACAAAGAACAAAGACACAGAATGATTATAAAAAAGAAACCAGCCACTAAAGACCTCAACTCACAGGATTTCATTGACATGAAATGTCCTCGGTAAACTGATAGAATTGGAATGTAGATGAGCAGTCATCAGGAGCTGGGAAGGACAGGTGGGCATGGCCACTAACAGATACTCTTTGGGGGGGTGGTTATACAGTTGTGAACTTACAAAACCAAGTTGCTGTTTTAGAGAGTGAACTTCACTCCTCTAAAGGAATTTAGAAAACAACCTTTTCATTTTTTGTAAAGATGGGGTTTCACTATGTGGCATTTGCTACATAGTTTAGAGTGCTGAGATTAAAGGTGTGCATCTTACCACATCTTGCCAGAGAACAACCTTCATTTACAAAAGGGGGGAAAAGGCAAGCAAACCCCCAAACTTAAATATCCAGAAAGCCTCCAGACAAATCTTTTTATCTACCCATCTACTTACTTACTGATCTATCTTATTTACTTACCTTACTTATCTATCCTATCCATCCATCTATCCACCCATCCATCTACCTATCTTTTTAAGATTTATTTTATTTTTGTGTATATACATGTGAATGCATACAATGTATGTACAGGTGCCTATGGAGGCCAGAAGAGGGCATTGGGTCCTCTGAAGCTACAGTAACTGGTGGTTGTAAGCCACCAGATACAGGTGCTGGTAACTGAGCTCAGGTCCTCCGGAAGAACAGCAAGTGCTCTTAACCACTGAACCATCTCTCCAGGCCTCCAGTATAGATGTATACATTCTATAGATGTATAAAATACACCTATATTTAAAAAAAATCTTGATTATAAACTTCCACAAAACATCTAACGAATCTATAGTAGCTATGTAGTTCTAAGCTTCTTAGTTCTAGCTTACTTAGATTTCCTTCCTCAAGTACAAGTGAAGTACATTATTGAGATGGTCACTAACAACAACTCTACCTGTACTGGAATCCTGTAGCAAAGGTGCAGCTGTAGTGCTGAGACTGTATATGAGATTTCCAAGTTCTTGTAATGCACAAACCAGAGCATGCTGGCTGGCTGCTACATCTGTGGAACTGAGACGAGTCTCCAAATTACCATCACTTAGTACAGCATCTGACAGAAACACAGGAAATTCTTATGCATAACTTTTATAAACATATATCATAGAAAGTCAGCATCAGGAACAGAAAGGCATAAAGATCAAAGTGGATACAGTGCATCCATTTGGTCAGCAGGAAACTCAGTGGTGGTAACTGGAATGTTTAAACAAGCAATCACAGAGAAAGAATTGAGCTGGACTAAGTTATATCCTGAAATGTTTTTAGATCATTTATTCTATTATTTTATGTATATGAGTATTTGCCTGCATGTGTGAGTGCCTGGTGCCTGAGGAGGTCAGATGAGGGTGTCAGATCCCTTGAGACGGGAGTTACAGGAAGTTGTGAGTTACCATATGGCTGCTGGGAATTGATCCCAGATCCTTTGCAAGAGCAGTATGTGCCTGGTGGTAGTGGCACAGGCCTATAATCCCAGCACTCAGAAGGCAGAGGCAGGAGGATCTCTGTGAGTTCAAGGGCAGCCTGGTCTACAGAATGAGTTCCAGGACAGCCAGAGTAACAACAGAGAAACCCTGTCTTGAAAAACCAAATATCAAAACCAAACCAAAAACCAACCAACCAACCAAACAAGATCAACATGTACTCTTAACCACTGGGCCAATTCTCCAACCCTTGAACTAAGATTCAATTCAAACAATATGATCAGATCCCTTGTTACTCTGTCAGCTATGGACAATGAAAAAGAAACCTCAGGATATCACTTCCCCACCTTTTAGCTAAGACCAAGTATAAGAAAGTTCGATGCGATCAGAGTACACAATATAACCTGAAATAGCCTGTTTAAAAACAGCAATCATCCTAACTTGTATAGAAACTGTAATATGAATTCCAAGGAACTGTTAGGACCAGCCTTTAAGATTTTTTTGTTATGGGGCTGGAGAGGTGGTTCAGTGGTTAAAAGCATTTGCTGCTCTTCCAGAGGACTTGGTTCCGAGCACCCAAGTTGGGTGGCTCACAACCATTCAAGCTTCAGAGGATCTGAAGCCCTCTTCTGGCCTCCTTGGGCACCAAACATTCATGGGTGCATACACATGAACATGAAAATATACACATGTATATATACACAATTTTTTGAAAAATATTTTTGTTGGTATAATAATACGGTAGCATTGCTTTTTCAAAGGGGTGGTTTCTCTGATACTGGTAAACGAGACTCTTTCAGTAGATCCATACCCACAACTTTCTTTAGCTTCCAGATGGCCTGGCAGATTTCCTTTGCAGCAGCAATTTGAGCCTTTTCGCCAAGGAGGCCTCCTACAGTCGCTCGGAGGATGAATGAAACACAGCGGCGACAGCAGACAGCATCTATCTGAGTTTGGGTGGCTTTAGGATTCAACTGTGATACAAGGCTTAGGACATGAGAAAGAAAGACAGCAAAATTCTTCTCTAGCCAAGCTCCTCCTAATGTTGAAACAAATACCACGTAAGCCTAAAAAGAAAGCAATTTCATCTTCAAAATTCAATCACTTCAGTTGTGAACTAACATTTTTCTTGTTTATAAAAATATGCAGAGTTTCTCCTACACGTTGTATTCTTCCCTGAATTAGTCACTTGATACATGTTAGTGTAGTTTTTGTTTGTTTGTGGCAAAATTGAAGCAACAGCCTTCCAATGCAGATTCCACCTATGTTGCACCTCTATTCTACTTTGGTTTGGCTCTGCAAATGTCCAGTAGAGATATATTGCCAGATAATTTGTAAAACATGTCTGTGGTTTCTGGGAACAAAGACTTTTAAGCTATGTAAACTTCTGAACAAGCAAGCTGAATTCAAACACACGAACATGTTTTATTAGCTACACTCCAATATCGTAACTCCAAAGGACTGTTCTAGACACCCAAGGAGAGTTTGCAGTGATGAATTGCTGCTCTTTAGCTCCATGACTGCTAAGGGTTTGTCTTACTCAGATGCAAAGACAAGCAGTCTTCCCAAGGAATATATAACATGGAAGCACAGTTTTCAGTCACATGGGGAGCTCTCACTTTCATTAACTAGTTATGCAGCACAACCCATCAGGATGCACGTGGGTTTTGCTTTGTTTTAAATTTTCATTTAAAATCTTCAGCATGTACTGACTTATTTTTGGCTGGACTCAGTAGCTTTAGGGATCTAGGCAAGGATCCCTAAAAAACTGGAGATGACTGAGCTTCATCTCCAGTTCAACATCAATTTTTTTTTTTTTTTTTAAAAAGCACAGTTTGTGTTGAATCATTTAGGAAAAAGAAGGTTTGGCAGAAAAATGCAGTGGCCTTTGCACTGATTTATTCTATGAAACCTTTCTAAGAGTTTAGCTTTAAAATTTGTGTTTAGGGCAGAAAATTACACAGCAAAAAATATAGATTGTATGTTATAATCTTCTGTAGGAGTTAAAATCATACAAGATGGTATCTTGACACATTAAATAACATGTACTAATATTTAAAGTGTACTGCACGAGCAAGCATCAACACAAGAGGAGCCATCTTAAGCCGCACGACACATGACAGCACCAGGAGACGAAAATGACTGTAGTGTAAAGGAACAGGTAGAACCTCGCACTAAAGACTGAAACCACACTTGGGTTATGAGGTTTTCCTTCCCTCCCGCCCTCCCTCCCTTCCTTTTGTTTTTTTGGTTTCTCAAGACAAGGTTTCTCTGTTGTGACTCTGGCTGTCCTGGAACTCACTCTGTAGACCAGGCTGGTCTTGAACTCACAGAGATCTGCCTGCCTCTGCCTGTGCCTCAGGCTGGGATTAAAGGGTGTGCCACCACGGCCCAGCTTTTTTTTTTTTTTTTAAGTTCTCTGAATTTGTAACCTTGTCTTCAAAAAGAAGTTTTAGCTTCACCATAGCTGATTGCAAACATGAGCACAACCAGCAAGCTCGCACTGTGCAGTCAGATGGGAATTATGTGTAGGTAACCAGTTTGTGATTCCGACCTGAGTAACTCCAACTCGAACGTCCCTGCTGACTGAACTGCTTCCTTTCAGCATATCTCCACTGGCACGAAGGAATCCTGAACTCCCCCGCAGAAACCCTGTCCCCAGCAATTCCAGGACTTCCTCCAAGGAGACTCTGCGAGCACTTTGCCGAGAAGCTGCAGTGACAAAGGACAAAAGAGCAATTCACAGTTTACTGATTAAATTTTAATGCACAATCTTTTTATTTTTTGGTGCTGAAGATCCAAACAGGGACCTGTGCATGCTAAGCACATTCTCTGCTACTGAGCTGTACCTCCAGCCACATTTATACATGGTCTCTACTTGCCAAAAGCAAGAATATTGACAGAAAAGCTAAAAATCCAAATGTAATGCAAAATTCACAGAAGATTTTATATTAATACACAAAAAAGTCACAAGACAATTTAATGGTCCATCAGAATGAACCCTGAAAGAGCCAGGGATGTTGCTGTGTGGTACAATGCTCGCCTAGAGCACACAGAGCTGCAATCGTTAGTCCTGAGGAAGAGGAGTCTGAAGTGCCCTTTCATGGACATCTTAAGTCTATGGCCTTTATGATCCTGTTCCACTACTTCCTTCCCTCTAGGAAATTAAAAGGCAAAGAATCTCTCAAAACAAGAGAAAACACAAATAAATAAGGAAATAATAACACGCACATGCATCCTCATAAATGAAAATGCAACAATGCTTTGAAAATCTGAAACACTGAAGAAGGACCTGGGGAGACGGCAGCGTCTGCTTCAGCAGCTGCAGCTCCAGCCCCAGGGATCCGGCGCCCTGCGTGGAGGCTGCGCTCACGTCGCAAACTCCCACGCACATACAACACACAATTAAAAATATCTAAAACAGAGAAATACTAAAGAAACGAGAACATGAATTTCTCCAAATATAACTTTTAATGAAATTTACATAAAGTAATGGTCACATTTTCTTGTTAAAATTTCTCAACTGGCAGATATAACTTTGCATATATTATAATTAAATCTTTATGCTCAAATACCTCCTCCTTGCTTAGAGGAAAAAAAAATCTGCTTAGAGAATATAAACAGGGAATAAAACTAACAATGACAACAACAGAAAAACTGTCCAAACAGAATACATTCCAAACATTTGCTTGAAATTATCCGTATCAGCTGTGTTCTTTAACCAACCTAGACAATAACAAGCCAAATATAATAAAATATAGCCTTAAAAATAATTTTTAAAATGTAGGCCTTATATCTTATTGAATAATACAATTATTTCAAACAAAAATTTTTTTTGTAGCCTTGTCTAACCTGGAACTCGCTCAGTAGACCAGGCTGGTCTTGAATTCAGAGATCTGCCTGCCTCTGCCTCCCCAGTGCTGGGACTAAAGGCATGTGCCACCATGCCCAAATTCTTTTTCTTTTTTAAAGACAACAATTGAATAAAACATACTACACTTCAAGAACTTTTTGGATTTTTCCTTTAATTTTTTACTGAATTGTTTGAGAATGAATCTTATGGCCTATAGCAGTGTTTGTGAACTGCAACTGATTTTCAAAAATTAAGAATGGGTAGCCGTAATGCTACATGTATTTATCAACAGGAGAATTAAAGAAGATACTCTGAAAATGTAAGTAACTTTACCTGGTCCTGGATGCTTAGCAATCACAGCTTTAGCCAACACCGTGCCCAGCAGCTTGGAAACTGAAATCCGCACATCATAATTGGAACCTTCAAAGGACTTAAAACACAATGTGGCCACACTGTCCAGGTCTGTGCTCCACATAAAGACAGCCTCATTCTGGAGTTCAAGAAGACACTATGCAAATGTACATACAAATTAATGAAAAAAAAATACTAATGTCAGGCTCAGATCTGTGTAAGTTGTAGAAATAAGAAATATAATGGTCTAACAAAACCAGAATTTCATAGTATTTTATATGTCTACAGGAACAATCAAGAACTATTAAAACTCTTTTATAAATGTGATAACCTTCCACTAATCACCAGAAGCACATTAACAAAAAGCCTTTAGAGTCAATCTATTAAATATGAGCAACTGTGAGAATAATTCAAGCAATAATAGGTGACTTCCTCTACTGCCTAGTAAACTATGTCCAGGACGATTAAAAAAATTTGTAACAATAATATCTCTAAATACACATTGTAGTTCACACATGTACAGGGCATGCACAGCAAACAGAATACATCCATGTGGAAGCTTGACCTTCCTGCCCTGCCAATGCATACAGTATGGCTATAAACCTCGGGAAGTTCACCTAACCCTCTGGCCTGCGGTTCCTCACATGTCAGCACCAGACCCCTGAACTGACTTCCAAGGCCGCAGCTCTAACATCCTGTTGATGATCTTAAAGCTTTCAGAGGAGACTTCACTGTCTTTGTACACAATTTTGGAAAGTGCAATTAGACCATTTTACCTTGGCAGCAGCACAACGGACAGCCATGGATCTGTCGGTTAGGCAGGACCGAGCAGCCTTGTAAATGTCCCTGTGGCAAGGTGCAGCGACAGCCCCCAGGCCAGTCAGTATACTCTGCAGACTCAGCATGATCTCATAGCGACCTTGAGACTGCCCAAAAGAAAAAAATGTAAATAATGGGGAAAAGCCACACAAAGAGCAGCACTAAGCACTATGCTAATTTCAGATTTAAGAAAATTCAGGTTTCTTTATATACTGACCAACTTACTCTGACCTCAAGAAATACTGATAACTCAATTTTTTTTTTTTTTATTTTAAAGAAGTGCTGTCTGTACACATTACAGCTCAATACAACAGCATCCCAGCACTCCATGAGGCTCAGACCTGGGCTACAGCTGCATCTCAGTGACAGATGCACTTGTCTAGTGTGTACCAGGCTCTGAGTTCAATCTCATTACCATAAAACAAGAAGGGCTGAAGAGATGGCTCATGGGTTAAGAGCACGAACTACTCTAGCAGAGGACTCAGGGTCAGTTCCCAGCACCCACACAGCAGCTTACCAACATCTGTAATTCCAATTCCAAGAGATTCAGTGCCCTCTTCTGGCCTACAAGGAACACCAGGCATGCATGTGGTGTACATACATACATGTAGACAAAACATTTATACACATAAAATAAAAATAAATAACTTTTAAACACACACACACAGCCTCTAAAACTCCACAAAGCTATCTGGATCTTATTTCTAAGTCTCAAAAGCTGTGTGACTTTGAAGTTGTTAATTCTATATCCTCATTTATAAATTGAGGGTGAGGGGGATTAACCTGAGAGCCAGTGAGAGTGAGGCATAAGCTCCTGTGGACACAAGTCAAGAAACAGTAGCTCAAGCACGGATGCCTTTGATCCCATCACTCAAAAGGCAGAGGCAGGCGGATCTCTGAGTTTGAGGACAGCCTGGTCTACAGAGTGAGTTCCAGGACAGCCTGTTCCAGGACAGTTACAACAGAGATACCCTGAACAACATAAAAAAAAAAAAAGAAACAGTGGCTCCCTTGATGGTGCTTTACTGAATGTTCAAGATGTTTCTGAAAGTGGAAGCCACTGAAGGGAGGAAAAGTTGACTGAAGACCTGTATTAGCACCAAGCTGCACTTCCATAGCAATGCCACCAATATTTGTTTAAAGGAGCACAGAAGTCGCAGGTGAACAAAATAAAACAGCACAACTGGGGAATGTGGGAACTTTATCTCTACTCCACAAGTTTTACAACACTGATCGGTGTGGGTCAAGGTAGGAATGACTTCTGATATCTATGACATGATGTGGTACCTAAGTAAATAAGCAATAAAATACTTAAAAGAAACTTAAGAACCTCTAGTATTTACAGAGTATACCTCTGTTAACCATGGGGTCCCCAAGGAAGTATAGTTTAGCTGATAGAGATACGGGGGGGGGGGGAATATAAAATGGCTTCAGCTATATTAAAGGTCATACAGACATCCAGTTTTAATAAAACCAACTTTTTATGTGCCTTTTTTCATTTCAAAAAAATTAATTAAAATATAATTATATCATTTCCCCCTTCTCTTTCTTCCCTCTAAACCCTGCTGTGTTCTCTCCCTGCCACCCTCTCATGTCCTCCCCACCATACTCTCCCCTCAAATTTATGGCTTCTTTTTCTTTTTCTTTGATTACTGTTAGCTGTACACACACATACACACACACACACCCACTGAATCTTTTAGTGTTTGCTCATATGTATGGTCCCTGGGCTGACGACTGGTACTGTCTGGCACTGGAGAGCAAACAGGGGGCTCAACACTGGTGAAATCTAATTCTCTTCTCTCAGAAGTCATCAGTTGTATGTAGTTCTTTGTCTTGGGGGTGGGGTATGTTGAGAATCCCCCCTTCCAGGAATAAAACCAAACTTATTGATGCAGAAAGTCTCCCCAGTTGTCATCACTCTTTTGGAAAACACTGCTGGAAGTAATCTGCTTGGGAGCTTCCTCACCAATTTGGTAATGCAGACTTCACACCGTTTTGACTCCAGTTCAAATCTTAAATTTAATAAAGCTTGGTTTAATTTCCTCACGTCTGTCTTGTCTCATGTCAGAACTGTGAAGCTAGCCTATTTTTCTATAAAAGGCTTCAGAGCTGTGTCCTAGACTGCTTCTCTAAATAAGAAAGAAATGCAACTGTCGTGATCTTTTAACATTATCTCTAAATATTAGGAATAAAATATTTAATTTTTTTGATTAACATTTTAATTTAATTTCAAAACAGTTAAACTACAGTTGTTGAGAGACTACAGGATCTTGGAAGTTAATAGTCAGTCTTCAAAACAAAAGGTGCTCCGGGAGCCATGCTGCATGCACTATCAGAGGAAAAGACTGAGAATGTCCTCTATCGGGCCTGGCATTAAAAGGTCCTCTACACCGCAGTCTCCTAGCCCAATGCTCTTTCCCTCCAACTACACATTGCTTATTCCATTAGTTAGATGATAACTAATCTGTTTTCCAGGCATTATATATATTCTAGATATATTTAATTTATAAAGTTATGCTTTATATGCTTGCATACTCAAAAAATGTAAACCTCTTTTATTAATTTCAGAAAGTACAAACATAGAAGATGCTATTGCACTTACCTCTGCACTCCTCATGGCTTTAAGAATATTTCCCACTGTATCAGTAAAGGCGTTAGCCAGTATTCTACCCAACTTCTTGTACAAGGAACCCAAACACACCACAGCAGCACTGAAACAACAATTAAATCAGAAACAAAGTCACAACCAAAGGGGGAAGGGGCAGTAGCATAAAATCTTAAGACTATTTAAACGTAACTATTGAAGCTTCTGCCATTCTAGTGGTTGTATTATTACTTTTTTGGGAGTACCTTCAGATATTAAAAATTTTTAAAGATTATGTGGGTATGTCCAAGCCTGTTTATGGGTTTGTACATGTAGGTACAGTGCCCACAAAAGCCAAAGGGGACATAGGTTTCAGTTACAATTGTGAGCTGCCTGACCATGGGTCTTCTGGAATCTAACTAAGGTCTTCTGAAAGAGTAGTTCATGCTCTTAACCACTGAGCTAGCTTTCTACCTCCTTAAAATGCTTTTAACTGTGATGAAGTGTCATTCACCTATATTTTCTTTTTGTCTTAGTTTACTACTAAGAACTACCAAGAACTAAAAGAATAAACAAAATCTGAACAACTGAAAACACATTCTTAAACATTTACCTATTAAAAACTGAAGAAGTTTTCAATCTCAAAGCTAGACTTACTATATCTTAGTGTCTTAGTTGTTGCCATTATTAATTACAGCATCAGGGATTTAAGACAAGGCCCTTTGTGCATGCTGGGTCATGAGTGACATTACAACCTCATTCTTATGTTACTGAACTCAGGGCCTTCTGAATGCTAGGCATGTGTTCAACTACTGAGCTATATATCCTTGGCCCCTGGTTTTTTTTTCATTTATTTTATATGTATGAATGTTTTGCCTGCATGTGCATATGTGCACCATATATATTCCTTGTGCCTTTTGAGGTCAAAAAAGGGCACTGGATCTCCTGGAACTGGAGTTATATACAAGTAGTTGTTAGACAACATATGGATGCTGGGAACTGAACCTGGGTCTTTTTGCAAGAGCAACAATGACTTTAACTGTTGAGCCATCTTTCTAGCTCCCCTAAAATACTTTTAAAAGGACTTTTTTGACAGGAAAAAATATTAAAAAAAAAAAAAAAGATTAGAAATCAAAACAAGCTGGGCATGGTGGCAAGTAGTGCCTTTGTTCCCAAAATTCAGGAGACAGACACAGGTGGATCTTTGTGGATCAAGGCCAGCCTGATCTCTATAGGAAATTCTAGGATAGCCAGGACTGCATAGAAAGACCCTGTCTCAAAGTAAGTAAATAAATAAATAAAACAAAAGCCAAAACAAACAAAAAAGGAAATTAAATGAATTATGCTCAATTTCAAAACAACTGTCAAATAGGTTCTATACGTTAGAAAAGCCATACAAGGAAAGAGTATTTTGTATTGTTAGGCTTTGTTTAACTTACAGTTTGGTAGGAAGGTAACTCGGAGAGTCATCTTTGCTACGAATAAGATCATTACATTTATCGATTGTCTCATAAACAGAAAATGTGTCTCCGATACTATAAAGTATGGCGAGATTCTGAGCAAGGAGTTTGCGAGTGGGAGGCCCCGGGGAGCTGTTCAATATGGACAAGAGTTGCTCAACGAGAGTCTTCTGTTTCTCCTTTAAATCGCTCTATAAAGGAAATAACAAGAGGCAAGGAAAGGTTAATGTAACCTGTAACCACGCACTATAAATCTTCCCCAGGAAAACCCTAAATGATGTTGAATGAGGATCACACGTAAGTTGGTGACTCAGGCATTGTGGTGTACTAACAGGTGGTTTGTGCTTTGCAGGTGTCACCAAAAAGGAAACTCCGAAACACACTCTTCCAGTCCACTAACAAAGAAAGGATTCTACTTCATCTAAGTCTCTTAGAAAGACACGTACATTTGTGATTTTATAGTTTCTTTCTGGGCCAACTTTCCTACATTTATTTAGGTGAGCAATGTAAGGCAGCAAGCGGCCTGCAACTCAAAACAAGAGCTAAACCTGCAGTGGCTTCTTGATTTATTCAAGTCTTTTCCTAAGTCCAGTACATTTTTCTTTTTATAAGGGAATGCATAGAAATGCTAATACTCAATTTTACCTGTGTGCTCTCTGAAAAAGACACTGAAATGCTAATGGCATTCAGAAGCTCACTGAGGCCTCAATTCCACAAATTAGTGTTAGTTCAATTAGTAAATAGAATTTTGTCTTTAAAAAAACTTTTCCAGCTGGGTGTGGTGGCACACGCCTTTAATCCCAGCACTTTAGGAGGCAGAGGCAGGCAGTCTACAGAGTGAGCTCCAGGACAGCGAGGGTTACGCAGAGAAACCCTGTCTCAAAAAACCAAAAACCCAAACCAAAACAAAAAAACGTTTTCCCCTCTTATTTACTTTTAAAATTTTACGTGTATTAGTGTTTTGTTTACATGTATGTATACTGGTGTACTACATGTGTATCCAATGCCCCTGGAAGCCAGAAGGGGACACTGGATCCCCTAAGGCAGAGTTACAGTAGTTGTGAGGGCTGGAAACTGAACCCAGGTCCTCTGGAAGAATAGCCGTACTCTTAACCACTGAGCCATCTCTCCAGCTCCAGAATTTTATCTTTTGTTAAGCTTATTTTCCTAGAAGTTGCTTTTAATTTCTTCTTGAAGATAAACAAATTCATCAAATCTTTATATTATAGAGCCAGATAACAATAAATTAAAATAGAATGGTTTTCAAATGATTTAAAATCAGTTTTTAAATCGACAAACATTTGTCTTTTGTTAAATGCTATGTGAGCGTGCAGTGCCGGGTATGTAAAACCCAGAACCCCCAAGAGCACTGTGTGTATATCGCTTTTGCATTACATACGACAGTGTGATTATGTAAAATATCTTCATTTTAGATGGATGTTAGAGTGTCTAGAATTGCTACCTCACATCTATGAATGCAACATGGCCAAATGTGTAGGCACATAGTATGAGAAATAATTTTTTTCCTTTTTATCTATTTCATGAGCTTTATGAAAGGGGCATGTTTATAGAAGGGCTTTTCAATTCATATCTCCTCACACTTCTTACAGCTTTTGAAAATAAAATTCCAACTGGATTGTTTAGTATCACAGGACATTAAGACTTTATGTATTTGGAGAATCACAAAATGCAAAAGATAATGATGATAAAACAAAATATACTGTGGTTGTGATTTTTTTTTTTTGTGTGTGTGTGTGTGTGTGTGTGTGTTTGTGTACACTTTGCAGTAGTAACAGAGACTGAACCCACAGTTTCATGCATGCTAGGACAGCACACTACTACTGAGTTATATTCCCAGCCCAACTGTTACATGTATTTTTAAAACAATATAACAAATATTGGCTAATTTCTTCCCATTTTTTTTAAACTTGCAAGATAAAAAGTGACATTTCAGAAGGGGCAAGTCTTAAGAAATTGTACCTTTTTACAAACTAACAGGTGCATATAGACAAAGCAAGAAAACAAACAAATGGAGCCAAATATTTCTGGCACATAACAGAAAAAAAAAAACAACTAATTTTACCCACCCTGCTTGATGCTAGCAAGATCTTCTCCAAGTATCTCAACCATTCAAAAATAAACTCAGCCTTCTGAACTTCACCTAGTTGATTATATGCTTCTTCATTGAGCAGCAAGCTATGAGCTAATTCCATTCCTTGCAGCAAGTTCTCTTAGCTTGTCAAAAATCTTCTCATTTGTAAATGCAGTCAATATACCTAAGGAACAATTCCTGCGATGGAAAAACACCACATTTGGAAAGGTAAGTAAAAGGAAAATAATCAAAATGCTGGAAATTTCTATGAGAAGTAAAAGCATAGCTAAATATATCTTTAAAATTGCTGCAGGGTGAATCCCAGAAAGGTCCCAATAGTAAGTTCTAGTTAGCTGACCCAAATTCATCTTCCCACTCAGTATCTATTTTCAAAAGGACAGAAGGGCAGATTGTCAAATGGCAAAAACAAAACAAAACAAAAATTACTAAAACCAAGAGATAATCCACTTAAATTCTGAAAAGTATTAGGGTCAGCTAATGCGCTCAATGTTAGATTTTCAGTATTCATTGACTCTAAATACTTTTTTATTAGAATGTGTCACAGGTATTAACAAGTGACCAAAAAGCTGGACATCCTACTAAAATCCTGCAGTGAAGCTGACTTTCCTAGTCTCTGGTTTGTGTCTACTTTTGGCTGAATAAAGAACAACTTGCAGCTGTAGGTGTTTTAGGACTGTCCTGTCTGACTTTAGCTGTGGCACTTGGGGTTTTTCTCCAGAACTGTAAAGTATGGATCTCTTCTGTCTGACCCAGATTCAATGTAGCCTTGGTAATAACAAGACATACTTACCAGCATCACCTTTCTAGATTATACACAACATACAAATTCACACGGATTTTAACAGGTATTATGAGTATGGAGCTTATTTTTAAGGAAGTACATGCTTAAGTATGTTGTAGTAAAAGTATTTTTAAATGATCAACCCAATCAACCTAAAAATATGGCAAAATGTGAACAGGTAAGTAGTGGACGTGAGAGGGAACATTTTACTAGTCCTTTTTTTTTTTTTTTTGTACTTTTAAAAAGATCACAATAAAATGCAGAAAAATTATTCAAGTAATTTTTAAAAGTTGGCTGAAAAAAAGAAAATAATAATAATACTATTCGAGGGCCAGAGAGATGGCTCAGCAGGTAAAGGCATCTGCCAGCCTGACAGCTTAAATTCAATTCCCAGGACCCACATGGTAGAAGGAGAAAACTGACTCCTACAAGTTGTCCTCTGATTTCTACACAAACACAATGTGCACAAGAGTGCGTACACACACACACACACACACACCAAATAAAACTAATTTTTTAAAAAATACAACTCCAGTGTGATGACACAAACCTCTGGTCCAGCTACTGAAGTAGTTGAGAGATTAGGATCACCAAGCCCACAAGCTTACCGAGTCATAGCAGCTTCCAGGAGAAGCAGCTGTGGTTAGGACAAGAAGCACATGTGAGGAAACAGACACATACACAAACTAAGCATTTTAATAGAAAAGCCAGGAAGGTATATTAGGAAATCAGATGTGAGATGCAGGAAGGCTTTTATTTCACTTTTTTCCTGAGTGCTTCCTAGTATAACATACATGCCAGATCAGTAGAATCCCTTGCTCTCTGAAAGGCCCTTGAAAAGACTCGAGTGAACTCCCACACTTCGTCTTACTCTTGCCAGCTGCTCTGGACCCATGTCTAATTCTGGGACACATCCCTGACCAAACAACAAGCACCTCCGTCTGGCTCTGTCTCCTCACATCTGTGTGAAAGCCATCTGGGTAGCCCCTTCCCAACCAGTACTGCCAATATGTCTGCTACTGTCCGAGGCATGGCACCCAGAGTCACTCAAAACAAAACCAAGCTCAACTTAGTTTCTTTTCAGAAGTGTCACTTTTAAGGGATGAAGAACAATATAAAAATCCAGGGATGGTGGTGTGGCTAGTAATCCCAATACTTGGGAAGCAGAGCAGTAGTTAAGGATTATCTATCCTTGGACACAGGACTGAGTGGAAGCACCCTGGGCTATGTGAAATCCTGTTACAAACAAACAAACAAACCAAAAGAACAATATAACCATGCTGCTAAGAATTCATTTTTACACAGATAACACAAATTCAGGCTTCTTGCTTAAAAGCTCTTCCTTTTCTTAAATTACCAAAATGGGGCTGATGAAGTAACTCAGCGGCTAGTGCACACTGCACAAGTGTGATAGCCTGGTGACCTGCCTATCATCCCCGCACTTGGGAGGGAGAAACATGGGATCCTTGGAGCACGCTGACTAGCTAGACTAACCATATGAGGAGCTCTGGCTCAACTGACAGGGCCCACCTCAATGAGTAAGGTAGGAAGCAACCGAGGAAGAATCCTGAGTCAACTTCCGGCCTCCACAGGCATGCTCACACGTTTGCCTGTACAGCCCCTCACTCATGCCTCCCAGACCCAGACATGATTATATGCATGCACACAACATACACACGCACAAAAAGAATTATCAAATTGAACTGTCTAATATTCACAATTAAGGATAGAATTTAGAAATGCTAGAGAAATACTTTCTTAGAAGAAACTACTAAGCATACAGTACTTTTATCTTTCGGAAGGTCAACAGTACTGCTGAAAAGACATTTTTTCCCCCTTAGACAGCAGCAATGTTGTGGTGTAAAATGATCTATCAAAGCAGCAAAATAGCTAATACAATGTGGTAATAAATAATTCAGCAAAAAAGCTGAGCCCATAAGCAGGGCACAAAGTTACCACTAATGCCTCCCATACAGTCATCATAAGCCACTCTCAAAGGCAGCAGCCAAGTCCTCCAGCGGTCTCACCTTCCCACCTCCAGCTAAGGGCACCTGAGAGCCGCATACCTGCACTCGGGGAAAAGCAAGCGCACAGTACAGTCAGAGACTCTGACTGATGACTACAGATGCAGTGTTACTGCCTTTAAATTTTAATAGAGTCATGTCCTACATACATGGAGGAACTTCACTTTCCTAATTTTCTTCTTCCACTCATATTTCTGCTGAGATTATAAACTGATTTATCTACTAAAAGTGAACACATTTAGTAATATGTTTAGACATACATTTGTAGATTCATGCCAGATACAGACATTGAAACAGGTTCAAAACTGTTTATTCTTTTGTCTAATTAAATCACTGGTTCTAGGTCTGGAGCCCTGGAATTCTGGAGCATTCTGACTTCTTTACATTCTACTCTTAATCCTTGAACTGGAAGGCTTCAGCCTTCTGACAACCTAGAACATTTAAGCTGTTAGTCCAGACCTAGAAGGCTTCAGTCTCAGCCTCCAAGACCTACTGCCGACTAGGCCACTCTGAACAACTGCTTTTGAACTCTGAGTCTTTTCAATCTGGCTTACTCTCTTCTCCAAACTGCCCGGTTCAAACTGACTCACTCTTCCTATCTGATACTGACTTCTTCTGCCAAGTGCTGCTGTGTCTCTCTCAGTGAGCTCTCACTGCTCCATCCTGCCTCTGTAACTGACTCTGCTATAACTGACTCTGTAACTCACTGACTGAACTGACTCTTGTAACTCTGAGCTGCGAGCCTACCTTTCTCTGGTGAAAGTCGGGCATGTCCTTACTCTGACTCACTCTAACTCTTCCTCTGATTTGTTACTTTGCCTGTCCTTTATTCTGACTTATCTCAGAGGTCATTTCTCGTGTGACACTGAGTCCTTACTGAGCTCTGCTTCCTGTGTCTGCTTCCATTCTATTTCTGTCTTAGGGATTAAAGGCATGTGCTACCACTGTCTTCTGAATACTGGGATTAAAGGTGTGCTTACACTCCATCCATACCACACAGGCCTCCAAATGTAGACCCCTGGAATACGCACTATCTTTCACACAGGACTATTCCTCTACATTCATTTCCATTTTTTTAAGGTGACGTCTTGCTATACTATCTAAGCTAACCTTAAACTTGCAACCCTCCTACTTTAGCCTCTTGAGTAGCTGGGACAATAGTCATGCAGCACCACACCTGAATGAGATCTATTTTCAAAGTACAGTTAGTAGTTGCTTGAAAAAAAAAAAAAGACTTCATAAAAATGCAGCAATTTTAACAGTTGCTAATAGTTACTGATCATTTACTATGGCAGCTGTGCAATATGTTTAAGTGTGTAACATTTATTTCCTTGAATAAACCTCAAAACTATCAATAAGGCAGCTATTTTTTCAAAGATTTATTTATTTTTGATTTTTCAAGACAGGGTTTCTCTGTGGTAACTCTAGATGTCCTGGAACTCCATCTGGAGACCAGGCTGGCCTTGAATTCACAGAGATTCAAAGTTTTATTATTTTTTTTAAGTGTGTGTGTGTACACATGAATGCAAGAGGCCAGAGATGTTGGATCCCCTGGAAGTGGAGTTACAGATGTCTATGAGCTGTCAGAAGTGGGTGCTGGGAACCAAACTTGGGTCCTCTGCAAGAGCAGTGTGCACTCTTAACCACTGATCCATCTCCCCAACCCCTTGTGTTATTCCTATTTTAAATTTCATGGGCGTTCAGAACTGAACTTGGGTCCTCTGCAAGAACTATACATTCTCTTAAGCACTGAACCAGCTTTCCAGGCCCATGGAGTATTTTTACTGCTTTCTCTTACAAGAGAAAACTGAGATAGAAAATTAGGTAGCTTTCCTAAATCCACATATAGCCCTGTTAGTTGTTTTCATTTCTTAAAACTGTTTTGAAGAAGGAAAGAAAAGATTACAACAAAGAGAACATCAGACACAAGATAAATTTACTGGATTAGTCTGTCACTGTTTCTCCCAGAGAACATGAAGAGTAATGAAGAAAATGGAAAGTCACCTATCAGTGAATGGTACCAAGTACAGAAGGGATCAAGTGCCCCAAGTCTTGCATGACACTTTGATTAAATTTCAAACACTCTTCTGTCACTCTCACTACTCAGAAGGCCGCATTGCTCCTTCTGTTTCTCTGGTTTCATTAAAAAATAAGGCTGAACAAACACCAACTCTACATAAACCATTTTTACAAATTTAAGCCTTTCAAAAATGAAGCAAACCCCCAAATCAACAGTAATTACCTATAACACAGCAAGAAGCTGAATCACTCTAACCTGGGATTCCCATCTGTGATCGGGGCTTTGCAAAAGAACAGGTCACAGAACAGGACCTTCAGAGGCACAAAAGGCATTAGGCTAGTGCTTGATCACGAAGAGAAAGATGAGGTGATTTCTTCTTGACTGTGCGTATCTTGAGGGATGGGTAACTCTGTGCCTCAATGAGGAAAAGTAAGTACCAGTAAAAGAGACCCTAAGAAGGCACGAGGCAGAATATTATCATGTGTACTCTGTGCAAATTTACCAAGAGGTATCACCCAGGCACATCAATTTCTTATTTGTGTTTCTTTTGAGACAGGATTGCAGACTAGCCCAGGGTAGTCTTGGACTCCTGATTCTCCTGCCTCACCTCTTAAGGCTATAGTCAATTTCTGAGAGGTTTCTAATAGGTGGTGGCTACAAAAAGATGGAGAAGGGTGATTCCAACCCTTGGGAGATGGAGACAGGAGGATGGAGACAACCTTATACTTGGTAACACAGAATTTAATGTCAACCTGGGCTACACAAAACCTTGTCTCACAATCATGAGTGAGTAAATAATTAATTAAACTATATTTATTTAGATAAATTCAGAAGCTGTCACTAGACAGCGGCAATTGTTTTTCTTTTGCAATCAGAAAATGGTGTTGTCACTAGAAGGAATACAGCTTCTACGTGCTGACCCTAAGGAAATACTCCCCAGAAGATTTCACCTCAATAATACTGGCTTCTTGTTGATTCCAGCTGATTTTTCAGCCCTATCTAACTGGCATCTACATAGCAGGCATGAGACCTGGTTTGATCACTATCAAAGACAGAAAAGGAAGAAAGGAGGAGCAAGTGAGGCAGGAGAACGGGAGGAAATCTGTTCAAAGATAAAATACTATTTATGTAGAAGAAAGTAACATGTACGTCCAGTTTCAATGTCTGCGCTCCCTTCACTACTTTCTACAATGCTTTCTATCACTGCTGTCAGTGACGACACCACAGCTGCTGAAGCACCCTAATAAACCTTATAAGCTGCTCTTTCTTTTCTCTCCACTCTGCTCTATCTCCAGTCTTTGAAGCTTTTCTTTTAGTGCTAGGCTTTTCAAAGACATTAGCTTCCGGAGAACCTTCTCAGCCTGGATGGTGGGTCAGTAAGTACTGAAAGTATTAGCTCAGCTTTGGTATGCCTTGATAGTTATTTCTTTAAAAAAAAATCATCTCCATTCCACATACCAGACTCTCCCATTTCCTTTTGTTCTGGACACTCAAGAACCCAGAGGCACATTTTTAAGGTGAAAGAAGTTTTACTTGTCTGGACACCCCCCCCCCCCCCCCACTTCTAAAAGTCACCATGGCCAGCAGCCTCACCACTTGGTACCTACTTGAAAATCCAGTACCAGAAAGTGAAAAACAAAAAGGTCTTAACAGCACTTAATTGTTTCAGAACTCATGAATTTGACATAAAGCCCTCAAAGCCTATTCATTCCATTTTGACATGATTAACAATCCAGTTATCTCAATTTCAGCTAGAGTGGAATAGTGCACTACATTAAATGCGAAAGGGCAAAGCCCCTGAGAGCAGAATAATCCAGAGCAGGCAGGTAACAGTGATGGAAGAGATGGAACAGTATTCAATAAAGGTATCTTTAAAATAAGGCATTGTAAGGTTCACAAGATCCCATCACCCCTCAGCACAGCACAATTTGCAAGCCAGGACAGGAAATCTTACTCACTTTTCAAAAAAGAACCTCTATCCTCCTACTTGCTGCTTGTACAGCCTGACACCCAGAACTTCCTTGTTTCACTGTTAGATGCAGTTTACTTAAGATTCCTTTTCCCTTTCCCCACTTATAGCTCGTATTCCAGTTGACATTCACAGATTCACCCTTTACCACACTATGGTCCAATATTCCAGCTTGTCTTCATGGTTCCACAGTTCCATGGTTCTACCTGGTGGCCAAGAAGTCAGGATGGTTCCACTTTATAGTTTATAACACAACTTGCTCAGAATAGCCAGCACAGAACTTGGGCACATGTCTGACATCCTGGAGCCGAACCTTCCTGAGGGTTTTCCTTGGCAGACACTGCTTCTCACTCCCTGCCAGATGTCCAGCTGGGCTCTTCACTTTGCAATGACAGCTCCTTGGAATAACTCCTTTTTTCTCTGCCTTCTGGCAGCTACTATCATGGCCCACCCATCTTACAGGGTAAATATACTGTCTATTGCATCAAACCTCCATGTTGGTATGGGAAGCCTTCTGTCATCAAACCTTGTTATTTCTACATCAAAAAAATTAAGAATATCTACACACAGTTAGGTACATAATGACTTTAAATACTGGAGGAGGGAGAGATGAAGACTGACACACACACACACACAAAATCAAGACCAGATTGAAATTAAAACTAAAAATCAGTTGGAGAAACATAAAAAGTATCCTTCCTTGTCTTCACTCCCAACAGACCAAAGCTGCTGAAATAATATAACCATAAACTAGATAATTGAGGCAGAAAAGCCACATCCCTCATAGCACTACACTAGATCTAGAATTCCAGAGAATTCTCAGAAGGGATTTTTGGCTTTATTTTTTCATGGTCTTTGTCAAAAAGTCACTCAAATTTATCATTGAGGTTGTGGGAATGTTAATGCATCACATAAGACTAATTATCACTAAACAGGTTATCAAGAATTTAGAATAACTGAATTTACAGCATCCAGAAGTGAATCCCTTATTTTATTCTTAAGACTAATAAAGGTTGTTAGCAACTGCCCTTTAACAAAATTAAGCTAGGAGGAATGGAGGGAGGAAGATAAAAAAGCACAGGGCAAAGACAAAGAACCTTAACTTTTCCCACAGAGAATATGTTCATTAGTTCAAATTGATGAGGTTAATTTTAGATAGTTATTAAAAAATTTTTAAAGGTACTTTGGGATTCTGGGGAGATGGTTCAGCAGGTAAGAAGGCTGGCTGAGCAAGAATGAGGGCCTGAGTTCAAACCCACACAAAAAGTGGACGACGTAGGCGCTTCTAACTGCATGGCTGTGGCCCACAGAGAGAGGAAGGTTGTTGGGGTCTGCTGGCCACCTTGTCTCCTGGTTTAGGGAGAGACCATATTTTAAAAAAAGGAGGAAGTGAGGGTAGGGCACCTGTTCTCTGACCTCTGCACACATTTAGGGGTACAAGTGCCTGCACATACATGTGCACCCCCTCCCCACCGAGTTATTTTGAAATTCTGTATTTTTCTGTTGCTAAAGCTTAACACTTAAATAATTAAGGAACAAGTAAAGGTGACCTAATCTAGGATCCATAAACAGTACCGAAGGTTAAAGTCAGGAGTTTATTCCTAACCTACAGCTATCTGTGTAAAATGACTGCTTCCAAGGCACAACAAATCCAGTATCCTCGGCCCCTTAATATTACATTTAACTTCCTCCTTGCTTTTGTTTGGGGAAACCAAGCTCACTACTTAGCCTAAGCTGGTGTGGATCTTTCTACATAAACCCAGCTGCTGGCAACTCTCCATCCTTTTGCCTCAACATCCTAAACACTAGAATTACAGGTGTGGCTTTACTTGCTAAAGAAAAAGTCAACGGTTCTAAAACAAGTTAAGTCTCAGTCTGGATGCTTATCTACAACCTCATTCTCTGCCCCGGTGTGTTAGCACACTCCTTTAATTCTGGCACTCTGGAGGCAGAGACAGGGTTTGAGGCCAGATGGGGCTACACATAGGGACCCCGTTATAAATAAATAAATAGTAAGTCAAATCTCGTTCTCAGGTATAGTTCGTAATATGTTTGGGAAATAAAACGAGACAATTCTGGCCACATCCATCTAAAGCCCTGCGCTAAAGACTCGTACCCTAACTTAAGTTAGTCTCTTAGTATTGTTCTAGCTGCAAGTTCTAGTTCTAGTTGAAAGTTTTCAACTGCATAGGGCCTTTTTTACTTCCTTCAACTTCCGGACATTTCTAGGCTGTAAATTCCTTAAGGGTGCCTAGTACGCAAGTAAAACACTCACAACCCGAAGGACCGCAAGTCATCTGATTTATCTGACCTGACAGTTCAAATTACCTTAACTTGCCAGATGTACACGTTACTGTTAGTAAGTACCACAAAGTGCTTTACGAAGTTCCGAAAGATTTCCTATCACTTGAAATGATGTCTTGTTGGCATGCAGGAAGGTAAAATAAGGAAAGAAATAAAAATAAAAGCAAACGTTTCCTCCGATTACGCAAATGTCCCCAAAGGTTTTCCTTTCTTCCTTGGCAGACCTGGAAACTTCTGGCTACGGAAGGCAACATCCATTCCCTGCTGCTGGGGGCCACCGGGCTGCAGGGCGGGTCCCCGACTTTCCCCGACCGCTTCCCGGCCCCGCAGCGACCGTCCACGCCTACCTGTTGTGCGGAGGGGGAGACTCGCCACGCCGCAGTCAGCCCGTGTCCGGGCTGTGGCTGCTGCCGGGACCCCGGCGACCTCAGCTCGGTCCGACCCGGGCCCGGTCCTCAGCCCCCGGCACCGCGCCCACCGGGGTCCAGCGCCCCCCGGCTCCAGCCGCCCCTCCCCGGGCCCACAGCGCCTCGCCCTCAGCCGCCTCTCCACACTCCCGGCTCACCTGCAGAGATGCCGCCCCGAGCTCGCACCTGTCCCGGCAGTACCACGTTACCGGCTCCGCGACAGCACAGCGACACCCGGCTCACCGCAGGCGACTGCGGGGCCGAGCGGGCGGGCGGGGCTGACAGCGAGGCGGGAGCGGCCATTGGGAGCGCCCGGCCCCTCCCGCGCCCAGGCGCGCCAGCCGCCCGCCGAGCCAGAGAACGCACGCTGTGGCAGGCATGACTGTCCACCACCGAGAGAGCGATTGGGGGATGCGGGCGGGCGGGGTGGGGGGTGGGGGGATGGTGGCACCTGAGCCCGAAGCCACGTCTTGGACAGCCGTCTTGCAGTCCGGAGATTCCGGCCACAACTATTTTTGTCTGTTTCTGTCGCCAGCCAGAATCTGCGGTTGTGGCTTTGGAGCTTCAGAGGCAAAGACACTTCAGGAGCCTGGAAAAATTCAGGCAGGGCCCGAGCTGTAGGAGGAGGTGATGGAATCTTACACGGGGAAGGGACCCTAAAGATGGGAACTAAACTAAAAGAACTGTATGAAGGTCGCACGCCGAATCTGTGGCTCCAGTTGGATGTGTTTTTCCTCTATAATCAGGAGTTTGAGTGTAATTCCTTGTTTTGAAACGAGCTTACAAAAAAGTTGCAAACATAGTACAAAACATCCTGCTGAACCATTTTGAGATTTAAGTTGCTAACATTACAACGCAACACTGTCCCTGAGCGTCCTCTGTCCACACACACATAACTTAGCCAAGATCTTTATGTGATACATTCGTTTTGTCTCAAGAATGTTCTTTATAGTAAAGGTCTTCAGTTCCAAAATAAATGTTCTAGGGATTGGCAATACATCTTTAGCTGCCTTCAATCTGGGAATATTTCCTTAGTCTTTCTTTGACTTGTACATCCTTGACCTTTTGAAGATTATTAGCCCACTGTTTTTATAGAAAGGTGTTCATTTTGAGGCTGTCTGATGTTTATTCATTAGATTTAAAATAGGTATCTTTGAGGACTCTCACAAGTGATGGTGTGTTCATATATGTCCGTTTTTCATTGCTTCCCAGCAAATGGCACTGTAAAGTTACTTTTTCCATCTTTATAATAATGTGTATTTCCTAGGAAGATTCTCTGAAGCTCTCTTGTTTCAAGATACCTGTAAATGACCTTGCTTAGAAATTCATAATTTATATCACTGGATTCAGAGTTCTTCACTTCATTATGTTGATTATAGTGTACTTCCATTATCTACTTACTTTTTACATTTATATTTACTTTTGTTTATGTGTTTGTGGGCCTGGTATGTGTACCACATGCATGCAAGGCCCACATAGGCCAGAAGAGGGCATATTCCTTGGAACTGGAGTTACAGACATTTGTGAGCTTCCCTATCTAGGTGCTGGGAACTGAAGAGGAGTTCTGTGAGATCAGTGAGTGTCTTTCTTTTTTGTTTTGAGCTGTATCCTGTACAGCTTGGTCCTAGAAACCTGACCAGGGCAGTGAGGAAATGAAGAAAGAACAGATACAGATAGAAAAAAGTTAGGGTAAGGTGCGGCAGTGAGCATTCGATGGAATGGCACCAACTGTGCAACAGCCCACTGGAACCTCAGCACATGCACAGCACAGGGGGAGGGGTTAGACAGCCTTGATAAGAGGCCTCTGTAGGCAGCAGTGTCAGTTGCAGTTGCTAGTTTTTGCATGCACTGGTCAATCATTAGAAAACTTTGCCAAGCTGGGCGGTGGTGGGGCACATCTTTAATCCCAGCACTCAGGAGGCAGAGGCAGGTGGATCTCTGTGAGTTCAAGGCCAGCCTAATCTACAGAGTGAGTTCCAGGACAGCCAGAGTTACAACAGAGAAACCCTGTTGGGGTGGGGGGGGGCTTTATCATTCCCATGGGTCCTTTTGTTCATGATATGGCCATGCCCATGTCAACAGTACACATTCTCTCAGTTTCTTCCAGTTTTGTTTTGTTTACATGTATGTATGTGTGCTTGTCTTTATGTGTACCACATGCATACAGGTACCTACAGAAGACTGAAGGCACTGTTGGAGATTTGAGAAGTCAAAGGCACTTACAAGCTTCCTGATGTGAGTACTGGGAACTGAACCAGGGTCCTCTGAAAGAGCAGCATGGAGCTATCTCTCCAGCCCCTTCATTTCTTTGATGATCCAGTTCTTCTAAGTTTGCTCAGTAGAAACTTCATTCAACCTTGCTTCTGTGTCTTTGAATTTCAAGTTATTTCCCCACATTCTATTGCATTGCAAAGCCTTATGCACACACTCTACTCATCGTCTAGATTCTAGGTGTCTTTAGACATGTCTCTCTATTCTTGGCACACCTTTACTTTCTGGCATAATTAAGATACCCCAGGCTCGCCTTGCCCCAGACTGACGGCAGCCACTTCTTGAGGAGCCCTGGTTTCTTTCATGGATAATTGTGTTTTGCAGCAGTAGGTTTGTTCGCTGCCGCAGTAGCTGCATTACTGCTTGGGCTGTCTCAATAGATAAAGCTAGGAAATATTTATATATTCATCATGGAGCCCACGGGTATGCATATACTCATGTACACACAGTTACATTTCTTTCCTAACCATATACATTTCCAATATGAGCATAATGCCTTTGGTAGGATTCCCTTAGTAGGCAAAGCACCATTATTCAAAAGAGGTGCGTAAACATATCAAGATGGATTTTGACCCACAATGGCAACTGAGCTAATATGATGAGTAATACTGAGCTGTTTAATCTCAGAGGAAGCAGTTAAAGGCACTAGTACCTCTCCACAGGCATGCTGAGCAAAGGTAGATATCACCATTATGTATTTAACAATATTTTACACAAGAAATGACCACAGTTCCATTCTTATTTGGTCCTAAGGGCATTTAGTTCCTCCCCAATCCTCAATCTCTGATCAGATGAATAAATAGAGTACACATGCATAAAGTTTATGACTGTCCCAAAGTAAGGCATTTGACCTCTTAGAATTTTCCTCCTGTGGAAAATGAACATGTTGTGCTCAGAGAGCCTTCTCCACTTTATAAAATATAAATTTCTATTGTTACTTTTACTAGAAAAACTCCTCAAAGTAAATGGAGTAGCTGTAGTTTTGAAGAAAAAGCTCAGAAAACAAAGTGATTTGTATATAGTTGGAGTAAGATTTCAGATAGAAAGTTTTAAAATTTTAAAATCAGGCCTTTTGAATAACCACTGGCTATATTTTCCATGTTATCACAGCACAGGTATTAAGAATTCCAAAGAATGTATTGAACTAACACTTTTAAAAATAGGGCTAGACCAATGGCTTAGTGGTTAAGAATACTGACTTCTCTTTGAGAGGACCTAGGTTTGGGCAGTGGCGGCACTCTTCTTTAATCCTAGTACTTGGGAGGTAGAGGCAAGAGGATCTCTGTATTTGAGGCCAACCTGGTCTGCAGAATGAGTTCCAGGACAGCCAGGGCTACACAGAGAAACCCTGTCTCAAAACAAAACAAAACAACAACAACAAAAAACAACAACCAAAAGGATCTAGGTTCAAGTTCCAGCACCCATATAGTGACTCACACCCATCTGTAATTCCAGTCCCAGGGGATCCAATGCCCTTTTCTGGCCTCCAACGGCACCAGGCATGTGCACAAATTACATACAGGCAAAACACTCATTACACATAAAATAATAATAAAATTAAACTAAAAAGTTTTTTAAGTATAAAAAATATTGTACAGGCATGTAATCATATTTTAAAATATCAACATCAACTTGAACATAATCACACTACCTCTACATGGCAATTATTTACACCTATTTAGCTTTCTTTCAACAGTTGTGAACAGTGATATGAATGTGGCATATCAACGCTTGCTTCATAGTTATTTCATTGCTGTTGGTCATATAAACAATAGTCTATAGGTATAATGTTGCTAGCACTTAATCACATGAGCCAGACAGGAAAGGAAAAGCAATTTTTGTCAACACATTGGGGAGAGGAGCCTTAACTTCTTTGTATAGGCACACATAACTGTTGAAGAGTGAAACGCACTTCAAAATGATTTTGTAATCTCCTATGATTTTTCTTTTACCTTGCACTTGGTATAATGGTTTTGTCAACTTGACACAATCTAGAATCACCTAGGAAGACGGTATCAATGACAGATTCCTAGACCAGGTTGGTCTACGGGCTTTATCTGTGGGGGACTGTCTTGATTATGGTGTCAGTGTGCTACTGTGGGTAGCACAATTCCTTGGGTTCTAGATTATGTAAGAGTGGAGAACATTAGTTGAGAAGTAGGCATGCATGAATGCACTTTTCTCTCTGCTCTTGACTGCAGATGGGACTAGCTGTTTCAAGTTCCTGCTGTCTTGAACTGTGAGCTAAAATAAGCTCTTTCCCACTTAGGTTGCCTTTTTATCAAGATATTTGTATCAGAGCAACAGAAAGAAACTATGTTGTGACCCTTGAGGCTTTGGTCCTGAAGTCTGGCTAGGGGTGGGGAGGGAATGAAGAGAGGACAGGCACACATTCACACAGTGAAGCTGGGGTCAAGTGGGGACAACTCCAACCTGAGCAGTGTGTGTACAGGGCTGGCTATTCTGTAGGAGTTCTCCATAGCTGAGCAGTCTCGGGCTATAAAAATCCAGGAGAAGAATGGTGCAATTGCCAGTTTTTGTACCCAGTGATCAATCGTTTCATAAACATTCATACTTGGACCCACTTTGCCATTTCTCTTGAGCCTGGGCTATATGGCCATATGGTAATTAGCTTTGCCGATTTCACATGGGTCTCAGGCCTTCCAGTACTTAACATGCCCCTGCCCATGCCAACAGTGCACGTGCACTTAGAACTTTAACCAGGGCTTCCTCCACTCCCCACAAAACTAAAACACCAGACTTCACATCTCAAGTTAGAACCAGAAGGCCAGGGAGAGATATTTAGGGAGGTCTGTGCAAAGATGCTGTAAGTGTGGGAGAGGAGCGCTCCGGTCTTAGGCATGTTGCTTTAACACAGTGTACAGTGGTACCTTGGAAGATGGGGAGGAAATGACCCTGAAAGGGCAAGCAACAAGACAAAAAGTTCCAGCAGCTAAAGGAGGACCTGGCAGCAACACACCTGCAGTGGCCAGAGAGCAGTCTGGGTAGTGGGATCTAGAGTGGACTGTGGGAAAAGCTTGGTGTCTGTGGGAAATTACCAAAGTGGGGCTGAGAGGAATTGGACAACAGCCCTTGGTCTGCTTGTCAGTTGGTTCCTGCCACAGAGTCCCTGATAGAGAAACCACAGGAAGCACCATTCTGTACCAAATTAGTCACAAAGTTCATGTAGCAAGGTGAAAGAACAAAATTTGATAATACTTGCTTGCAGCTCCGTTCTAAACACAAACCAAAACCCAGGGAATAGAATAGGCCAAGCGAGCTGGAACTGAGGACTGTGTTAAGTACCACACAAACCCTCTGCTTCTGCTGCAAACTCTGCAGGCAAGCTGCTTGTTTACCTAGAGACAGGTAGCTTAAAAATAAGTTAGTGCTTTCATTTAGGGATGCTTTATCTTTACCAGCAGCAGAGAAGGCACCCCAGAGAAATCTTATTTACCAACTGAAGGTCTATGTGAATATGAAACTGATGGATGACAGGGGATCATCCACTTAAAAACCAAATATGATGTAATAATTTACAAGCTAAAGGCTCAAATAATTCACAATAAAATTAACAATGTAAGGTTACTAATTTTACTTGTCTAGCTCAGGAACTGGACTGAGTATAGGGTCCATATAAATTGTATTTTGCTGAATTATCAAATATAAATAAAAATATATAAATATTATTTTTAAACTCCTATGGTTTAGGGCTGTGTGCTCCCTCTATGAGGCAATTTAAACAAAACTTACGGTTTAGGGCCAGTGAGCTAGCTTAGCACGTAAAAGCATTTGCTATGCTGGTCTGACCATCTGAGTTCAACTCTGTAACCAACACTGAAAGGAGAGAAAGGATTACTGAAAGGTGTCCTCTGACGTCCACACATGCACTGTGCCTGCATTCACGTTCCCACGTATCACACACCATCTCATTCTTTCTTTCTAAATAAACATTTAAAAATACAGGACAGTAATGGTGGCCATATCTTTAATCCCAGCACTCAGAAGATGGAGGCAGGAGGATCTCTGCGAATTCAAGGCCAGCTTGGTCTACACAGCAAATTCTAGGACAGTCAGAACTACATAGAGAGACCCTGTCTCAAAAAAACAAAAACAAAAAAACAAACAAACCAATGGTTTAGAAGTTACTGTTTGTTAATCAATACAACTCTCTCGCTAGCTTCTTTAGGATTCATTATTCTTGAAGCAGATTCTAATAAAAATAAATTTCTATGTCAAACTCCTTCAGTAGCAACAAAACTTAGGGAAGAAGAACTGGATCTGGATTTCAGTATTTATCTGACCAGTATGAACAATAGCTGGAAATTAAGTTACACATGAAACATGGTTACACTAATTTGTAGACTCCGAGTCATCCATCTGGATGAAAAAGAACAATGTTAGTAATATGGAATAGAATTATACACTCTTGAACTCAATTTACCAACCTACAGGCATTGTCAGACCAGAGCACAAATCCATTTACAGGCCATCCCTGCTCATGTTAGGAATGTTTTATTTGCTTGTACATTTTATCCATTTGCTTTCCACTTCTTGCTGAAATTCTGAGTCCAAAATCAAGAAAGACATTTTCTTATTTATTATTTGTGATAAAATAGTAACTTTTTGGTGTTAGTTCTTTTTTGAAAGACTAGTGGAAATTTTCAGTGAATCCATCTGGTCCTGGACTTTTTTGGTTAGGAGATTTAACGTCGTCGTCCTCCTTCTTCTCCTCCTCCTCCTCCACCTCCTCCTCCTCTTCTTCCTTCCTTTTCTTCTACTTCTTCTTCTTCTCTTCCTCCTCCTCCTCTCCTTCCTTTTTATTTTTCTTTTGAGACAAGGTCTAACAGCCCTGGCAGTCCTGGAACTCACTCTGTAGACCAGGCTGTCCTTGAACTCACAGAGATCCACCTGTCTCTCCCTCTTAAGTGCTGGGATTAAAGGCATGCACTACCACTGCTCAGATATCTCATCTTTTTAAATTTTGTTAGGTCATAGGCATAGAAATGCATCCATTTGGGGTTTTCAGTTTGGTGGAACATAGTTTTTTAATACAATATTATTATTTATTATTTGAGATTTTCATGGGTGTATACAATGTATTTTGATCATATCTATCTCTATTCCTCCTCCAACCCCCCCCATATATCCTACATACCCCCTCCCAAATTCATGTCTTCCTTTTGTTTTATAGCCCACCAAATCCAATTAGTACTGCCTGTATGTGTGTTGTAATGCCATTCACTGGAGCCCAAGTAACTTACCAGGAGTTGCCCAAAGAAAACTGACTCACCCTCCCCTAGTAGTTCCATCAACTGACAATAGCTAGAAATGGGGCCTCACAGGCCCCTCCCCTCCCTATGCTGGAATCTCTAATGGCTTGATCTTGGGCAGGTCTTGGGCAAGTAACCACAATTATTTTGAGTCCAATGATCATGTCATATCCAGAAGACAGAATTTTACAGCAGACCTCTCCATCTATCCTCCTGATCTCACATTTCTTCTTCTCCCTCCTCTGTAGATGTTCCCTGAATCTTGGGGGAGAGAATTGATATATAAGTCTCATGCAGGGCAGAGAACCACAGTCACTTATTCCTAGAATGAAACCAACTTGATTGCATAATATCATCTTAATGTATTATTGAATTAAGCTTGCAAGTATGTATGTCTGTACTTTATTGAGAAGGTCTATGTGTATATTCATCAAGGAAATTGGTCTATAGTTTTCTTCCTTTTGTTGTATACTTATACAGTTTTGGTATCATGGCAATGTTGACTTCGTAGACTGAGTTTGGTAACATCCCTTCTCTTTCTGTCTTACGGAACAGTTTAAGGAAGGAACATTGGCATTAGCCCTTCTTTAAAGGTTTGATAGACTTCATCCAGCCCTGAGATTTTATTTGTAGACATAGATATATGCATTTATCTGTATGTATGTATGTATGTATGTGTATATATATGTGTGTGTGTGTGTGTGCATGCACACAAACACACACACACATATATAAACACACATATAAACAAACAGATACATATATCTGTTTCACTCTTGTTGTTTGTAATGGATCTATATAATCTACCAATAGCTCCTTAATTTTTACAGATAATACACATGCCTAGCAATTTATCCATTTCTCTAGATTTTCCAGTTGTTTTGAATGTGCTTGTTTTCCTCTTTGTTTTTACTAGTTTTTAAAGTTAGTAAAAAAAATAAGGGTTGCATCACAGCATTCTCACAAATTCTCTGTTCTTATCAGTCTCTTCTCTTCCCTTGCACTAAGCCCTTGCCCTGCCCTGGTCTCCCTTCATTAGTTCCCCCCTCCTTTCATTTTGCATGTATTCTGTAACCCTCTTCTCTCCTCCCAAAGTTCCCTTAGTATTTCATTCTCCTTTTACTGACCTCTTTCTAGCTTCAGGAACTACACACACACACACACACACACATCTGCATGCTTCTTCCTCCCAAGTGCTGAGACTAAAGGCTTGCACCACCAGGCCCTGCTCTAGGAGTCCATTCTTGGGTTACCTGGAGCCTTAGGGAACAGACTGACTTCCTGTAGTCCTGCTGTCACCTCCTTTCTATCCCCTGACCCCAAGTTGCTATGGACCCACTTTTCTTTCACCAAATCCCTGCCTACTCAGGCCCTTTAACAGCCTAGGTCCCTAGTTGTCTCTCAGCAAAATCCCTTTCTGACATGACCAGTTTTCTGCACTAACGCCCACCTGACAAAATCCCTTTCTGACATGACCAGTGTCCTGCTCTAACACCCACCTGACAAAATCCCTTTCTGACATGACCAGTGTCCTGCTCTAACACCCACCTGAAGATCCTGCCCATCAGTGTCTGTGCTGCTTTCAGGAGCCCAGTTGGACCCTCCCCTTGGATCCTAGCCTCTCACTTAGACCTTAGATGCCTAGGGCTCCCCTCCTGACATCCCTGCCCAGCCCTAACCCAGCCCTGTAAAGCCGGAGATATACATGCTCTGGCTATTGTACTCACCAGCTTTAATTGCTACCTTGAAGGACTGCCTGGAGATCCCAGTTCACCTGCATTCTGGTGGGATAGGCGGGGGTTTGATGCTTCCTGGTGCCCTCTGACACTTCCAGCAGGCAGTCATAGGAGACTCTGTAGCGCTCAAAAGGAGCTTTTGGGGGCCTAGAATCTCTCCCCCACTTTAGTGTTACCGAGGCTTGTCATGTGCCAGAACTGAAGCACTTCAGACTCTCCCGAAGGAGCCAGCATCCTCTCCACCTTCTGGCTGTGTGGCTGGGTTGTCTAGAGGTCCCCAGGCTCCTGTACACTTGGTCTCTGATGCTCCTGAGGTGCCTGCTTCTGGCTTGCTGCTCACCTGACACAGGGACTTTCTTTCTTGGGGAATCCCTTCTTTCTCTGAGCCCCTGTGAAACAAATTTCTTCATGCTTCCATAACTTAAAATAAAAAAAAAAAAACCCAACAAACAGTTAAAAGCAGGACCACATGGTTGTGGTGATGCATGCCTTTATTAATTGCTGCACTTGAGAGACAGTGGCAGGGGTATATCCATGAGTTCATGGGCAGCCTGATCCACAGAGTGATTTCCAGGCTAGCCAAGGCTACATAGCGAGAGCCTGTCTAAAACAAACAGAAGAACGATGTTTATCTCAGCATTTGCTGTTTGTGTTGCATAACTGCTTTATTCTGAGATTAGATGGGGGTGCTAATAAAGCTTGTTGCATCGAAATTCATATTTGTAAACAAGATTCACACATTTTTGTTTCATAGTTTATTGTACAAAAGATTCAAATATACGTTTTCTTATATGGTACTTAACTTCTATATTTTGAGAATATTTGCTTTCTGAACACCTTTTTATGGACAAAGCTTTCATACAAATACAGCTGTACTATAGTAGAAAGATACTATGGAGTGAACTTTGAGAAAGCACACAGATCCTTTGCTTTTGCTGATAAAGAACTCTTCTGGTGTCTTATAGGATAGCTAGGCGCGGCTATATTAAACTTGCTTCTTGTAGCTCCAACCTCTATTCCTTCATAATTAAGAAATGCACTGTGAATTAACAGTACAACTGAACCAAAATCAAGAGTATTGCCTCAGATAAAGCTCACTGAGAACTACCAAGCATGGTAGCAGGCACAGCACTGGGACAGAGCTGTAGAAGATAAACTATTTAGACCGCGTGCTGTCTGCCCACTATTATTCTGTCTCTCCATGTTGTTATACTCCTACAGTGTAGAAATAAAAAGTACTCACTCTCATAACACATCACGGGTTTCAAGAATGGTACAAGTATAATATGAGGATGGCAACAGAAATTACTGTGGGGATGAAGGAGGTGGCCTGAAGCTACAGAGCAAATGACGATGGATGGAGGAGAGGAGAAAAGAGGGTAATGGAGTAAGGGTGCGACCTGAAAAGTGATGATACATTCATAATGAAGAAGTCCTGCGGGCAGCTGTGGGACAAAGGGAGCCAAGTTAGACTTTTCTAACCAGGGCAGATGAGGTAGTTCCGTGAATAAAGGTGCTTGCTGCCAGGCCTGGCTACCTGAGTTCAATCCCTGGGACCCATATGATGGAAGGAGAGAACCAATTCCCACAAGGTGTCCTTTGACGCCCACACTGGCTTTGTGGCATGCACCCCCCTTCGACCCCCATAAATAATTGTAACAAAACCAAACAAAACCCCTTGATGTGAGCCATAGAAGTCTGGGCTTGGTTGTGAATGATGGGCCTGGGATTCTGATGTGTGCAAACATCACCTGGCAGGATGACTTTGAGTCTGAAGATTCTGATTTGGAACTGCATCGTAAGAGATTCCCTAGGTGAGTCTGGCGCAAGTTGAGATACCGTCTTCTACAAGAATTTAAGAATCCCTACTGTTGCAAAAACTCTGTGGTGGTTTGAATGAGAATGCCTTCCACAGCCTCATGTTTGAATGTTTGAACCCCAGTGGGTGGAACTGTTTGGGAAGGATTAGAGGTGTGGCCTTGTTGGAGGAGATGTGTCACTGAGGTGGCTTTGGGGTTTCAAAAGCCCATACTATCCTTGTTGGGTCTCTTTGCTTTGTGGTTATTGTCTCAGTATGTAAGCTCTCAGCGACTGCTCCAGGGCCATGCCTGCCTGCTGCCTTGCTCTCACCATGATGGTTATGGGCGCATCCTCTGAAACTGCAAAAAAGCCCTCAGTTAACTCTTTATAAGTTGCCTTGATCATGGTGTCTTGTCACCACAATAGAAAAGCAACTACTACAGACTTCAGTTGTTCTAAAAGCTCTGAAAACTCTTTTAACTTTAGGTCCATTGGTCTTTCCTCTGACCTCATGTTGTTTAATTTTTTTCTTTAGTATTTGCAGTTGTTTGTTTTTCATATTTTATTTATTGACTTATTTTTTGTATGGGTGTACTACATTATTCTCTTGTGACAACAGCATGGTCGTTACTCTCCAAGGCAGATGGCAGAGAATCCTGTAGCATTTGATTTGTGTGTGTGTGTGTGTGTGTGTGTGTGTGTGTGTAGGTCAGAGGATAACTTGTGGCAGTTGGTTCTGTCCTTCTGCCACATGGGTTCCAAAAATTGAATTCAGATCCTTAGGTTTGTAGCAGTTACCTTTACCCCCGAACCATCTTGCTGACCTCTTGTTTATATATTGAAAACTACCCTTGCTCAACAATGTTTCTTGTGTCACTACCTCTCTGCTATCTGAAGAGTTTTGGGCCTCTTAGACTTTGCTCTTTCTGTGAAACTTATTTCCCAAGGCCCTGACTTAAGAATAGTATCCACATTAATCACTTGTTTGCTCCATAATGACAGAATAAAAGTTACCAAATATCAAATGCTACAGGGTTCTATGCCATTTGCCTTAGAGAGTAATAACCATGCTGTTGTCACCAGAGAATAATGCCATGTAACTCTTGGTGATCAGAACTCAGTAGTTCCGATTGATTGTATTGGGAGCCTTGATTCCAACCTAAGATGTGTAGGCTTTGTCCTAAAGATAAAGAGTTACAGCAGCTTCTAAGCAGTGCACTGTTGTGGATAAAGACATGTTTTAGGAATACTGCCTTTAAGATAACTTGCAAAGTAAGTATATGAGCCATCAAAATGAACACGTATTTAAAGTCATTATCAAGTTAGGTGTTCACAATGATAACTTTACTAATAAGTTTTCCCTTCAAAAACTACTCTTATTTCAATAAATTAATAGATTTTGGGGCTGCGGAGATGCCTCACTGGTTAGAACCACTGGCTGCTCTTCTAAAGGACTTAGGTTCAGTTCCCAACACTAAGGTGGCTAAGGGCCAGCTAATAATTGTCTTTAACTGTAATTCTGGAGGATCTGATGCCCTCTTTGGGCCTCTATGGGCACTGCATGCATGTGGTGCACAGACATAATGCAGGTAAAACACCCATACACATTTTAAAAAATAAAACCTCATAAATAAATAAAATTTATATGCTGGACTGGTAATTAGGGTCCAGGCCGGGTTCTTGGCCTCTCAGACTAAGAACTGGAAATACAGGCTACAAAGATTTGGAGAAGAAGCAAGGTAACTTTGCTTCTCTCAAAGCAGAAGTGTAGATTATGAACGGTGACATGCTGTCATGGTGGACAGCTGGCCACATGAGAGTACTCAAGGGCCCAGATTCTTGTTTGATTCTTCTTATGGGGTTCAAGAGAAGGAGAGTTGGTTATTAAGGGGAGTGGTGGTTCTCTACTTTGGCCTATAGGCCATGTATTCGTTTTTCCTACTGTGCCTGCCCCTTCCAATAATGCATAATTTTTAATTTTAATCATCTGTATGTCCAATTATGCATAGGCATAAGTTGGTAAATAGGGAAGGCTCTCTAAAGGTTTACTAGAGGACAGTTTTGTCTCACTGGGCGTGGATCCAAAATTAGTTCAGGTCAGACTCTATTCTTCCTACTCTGATACTCTGAAAATAAACTGGAATAGAAACCACCTAAATTTAATTGTTACTAGGGGTTGTGGAAACTAATGCTATTCAGAGAAGGGAGGATGGTAGCCTGAAGCAGGTGGCAGTTTGAGGGAGTTCTGAGGCTTTTAGATGAACTGTTTGGAGATGGGCGTGTGAGCATAGTATGTGCAGGTGAAGGAACTAGGCTGCAAAGTGCTTTACAAGAGGGTGAGTGTGCACGACCCAAACCAGTGGAGTACCAAGTTAAAAGATCTCCTGATTCATAAACACGCTGCAGTTCCATCATGTGTTTTTGTTATATAAGAATCATGTAGCAGGTCCTCTGCAAAGTTGGTACCTGAGAGTAAAAATCTGACATGGCATTTTCTCTTGTAACAGCAACAAGGTTGTTATTCTCAAAAACAAGTGGCACAGAATGCTGTAGTATTTGATATTGATATTTAGTAACTTTTACTAAATCATTGGTATAGAAACTATTATAAATAGCTTGACTTTTTTCTTCTTTCAGGTGAAAAATCCTTTAGTAAAGCTACCATTCACAGTGGGGAAGCTAGGATAAGAGACCTAACAGGGACCCACTGAACAAAGGGAATTCCTTACATTTATAGACTTTAGAGAGGAAGGGAGTCTGAGTTTAGCAGATTTATGAAAGTGCTAAGTAGAATGTCAGGTTGTAATTTAGGGAGCTGACCCTTTTGCTCCCCCATCTCAGAGCTGCTATGTGCTAGATGTTTTGTAGCTTAGGGAAGGTACTACACAGGGTCTAAGGTAGCAGTTCTCAACCTGTGGGTCATGACCCACGCAGCTCCTCTGCATATCAGATATTTACATTATGATTAATAAAAGTAGCAAAGTTACAGTTACGAAGTAACAACAAAACTAATTTTATGGTTGGTGGTCACCACAACATATGGAACTGTATTAAAGGGCTGCAGCATTAGGTTGAGAACCACTGGTCTTATGACAGCAAGCCTTCTTTTATAATTTGAAGCAATGAAGGAATGATAAAAATGTGCTTCATTTGTTAAATATTAAAAAAAAAAAGATATGTGTGTGTGTGTGCGCAGAGCAGACTCCTGGAGCTGGAATTGCAGGATGCTGTGAACTGCCTGATATGGGTGCTGGGAGCTGAACTCTGGTCCTTTGAAGAGTGGGATATGCTCTTAACCACTGAGCCAACCCGGTTCCCGGTTCCACTCCGGTTCCCCATTTACTTTATATGGATGTGTTCAAGACATTAAAACCACATCTGTTGCATCTGCATCATATATATATATTCTCCAAGTGGCTCCCAGTTTCTAAATTGAAAGACTAAAAGCAATTGAGCGGAGAATGGAGAGATGGCTCAGTGGTTAAGAGCATACATTGCTCATCTAGAGAACCTCAGTTTGAGTCCCAGAACCCAGCTCAGGTCAACCAACTGTAACTCCAGCTCCATGGGAACCTTCTGCCTCATGTGAACAAAGTCACAGACAGACAGACAGACAGTCATACACACACACACACTTAAGTTTAAAAATAAATTTTAAAAAATATTTAGGAAGTATATTGTTTGAAACATTCTAAAATCTTGAAAACTGAAGCATATGGCATCTAAGTTAGGGACAACTCCACTTGTGCCTAATTTAGTAAATAAACCAATTAACTGGCAATAAGAGAAGCAAAGCCTTTACCAAGGTTAATTTCAACAAGTTTCACTATGAAAGTTAGAGGATGGAGATGATTCCTCCGTATCGGAGGACCTGGCTTGTTTTTCTTTCTACATTGCTATCATTGTTACAGATATTTAAGTAAAATAACTGTGTATATTGATGGGTTTCTGAGTCTGTTGGGCTGTTAAAAGCTAAGGTGAAGTTATTTCCAAATCTATTATCTGCCATCATTTCTAATTAACGACCTTTCATGTACTTTGAATGCCATTCTCCACAAGTATCTCAGGCAACTTTTGTAAGAATTGTTTGCACTACATCTAGGGCTGTGAGTCAGCATTTTACCTAATCATAAAATCAAAACGATTTAAAGTAAGTAATGTAATCTTTTTGAAAGACATACACATGTCCTTGGAGAAGCTTTAAGAAAAATTTGGAATTTTAAGCTTATGAATAGTTTATTACATTTCAACAACTGTATTGTGAATCAATAAAACAAAAGTTAAGGACAATGAACTCAAGTTATTGATTCTTAAGTTCCAAAATAGGACGGTACAGGAAAGCTATGAAAAAGGGATTTGGGTGTGTGTGTGTGTGTGTGCAATAGGAATTTAAAGTGTCAGAACACAGACTAAGGAAAGTTTAAATCACCAGGGAGAGTCCAGCAGCTACCTCAGGTGTCTAATTCTGGTAATTAGAATCTTTTATTTTTCACTTTAAAAATATCTTAAAGTTTCTCATATTCATTTTTATTTTTTATTTACATGTACACTATGTGCATGTGGGAAGCCGAGTATCCCCTATAGGTGTAGGTGCAGGTGTTAGGGTCATCCATGCTGGGCACTGAACTCAGGTCCTCTGGAAGAGCAGCAAAAACTTTTTACCATGGAGTCATCTCTACAAAAAACATCTTTTAAAGTCAAGTCAGACGAGTTTGCAAAAACCAATGTTGCCTTTTACAATTGACTCATTTATTTTCCCAATTTCCTCTTTTATTTTTTGAGACAGGGTCTCTTGACATAGCCCTGGCCATCCTAAAGCTCACTATGTAGACCAGGCTGGCCTCCAGCTCACAGAAGAGCCCCTGCCTCTTGAGTGCTGGCATTAAAGGAATGTGCCACTATCCCCACCGTGGATTTTCTTGCCTAACGTATTGTAGATCAGTGTCTTCAAGATGAAGGGAAAAAACTAACTACAGTCCAGATACTTTTATACCAGGAAGCAACTGTGGAAACGAAGCTCTCAAAACTCAATTAGGTGCGTGTACGGTCCATTGGTATCCAGCTGTAACACTTGCCTGTTCCCGTAAGTGCCATGTGCCACTACAGCCCCAGCTTCCGCACACTTGCTGTTGGTGGCTAATGCTTCTTCACACAGACACACGAACTGGGAATACAGTTCTAGGCCTTCCTCCTTTCCAGAGTTAGAGTGATACTGCATGTTTCTTCCTTTCACTCTGCCCCCGAGGGTGGCTTGAGGGATGATAAGAACGTCCCCAGGCAGATCCAGAATGGAGACGTGCTTGCCATTTTCTGTTTCACTTAATTTCACATTTAACAACGTATTAACTGGGTAGGGAAAAAAAGTAAAACATTTTGAAGTAAAAAACAAACATGAAGAAAACCATCAGTCTTTTAATGGTTATAAAGTTCATACTTAAAACCCAGCTTTAAAACCCAGTCTCTAGAAATTAAAAAGGGTTTCACTAAACAACACAACCCAAGCACAAAAAAACACAGCAAATTCTGAATTTCATACAGACGATACCAAGGTCCTTCACATCTGACCCTGCAGTTAGGCTCACCTACACAAAGTTCATTCGAAAAGGTCTCCATTCAAAAAATTAACTACACATTGGCACTTCACATATTGTTGCTTCTGGGGAACACATGGATGTTTGCTTCTCTGCTCTTTTTATTTCAGAAGAAAATTCACCAGTTCAATTTCATTATAAACCAGATGAATTTAAAATTTCACAATTTAAGGCAATATTAACATGGATTAACATTTAATAATGTTAAATTAATAGGAAATACAAAGGTGATATTCATTATTACAAATGAACAAGTAAACAAAAGATGTAGAGCTTCTGGCAGCATATATGTGTATGTGTATGTATGCCTATGTGTCTGTATGATGTACATATGTATATGATTTATATATGTATATGTGTATTTGTGTGCATATGCATATGTGTATGTATACAGTAGTCTGGAGGAGAGTCTGCTGGAGAGCAGACTCAGTTGTTAAAAGTACTGGCTACTTTTCCAGAGGATTGAGATTTGGTTCTCAGCATTCACATGGCAGTCAACAACTGTTTGACTCCATTCCAGAGGATCTGATGCCCTCTTTTGGCCTCTGCAGGCAACACTTGCACATGGTACACAAACATGTGCAGGCAAAACAGCCATATACATAAAATAAAAATAAAACCTCAAAACAAACAAACCTCCAAACATCTCATGATGTTTTTATAGCATGTGAGACTGTTTACCCATGCCACCATAAACATCTATGTGTACTTAAAAACCTAAGTTTAGAAAGCTTTTGTATCTTAATATTAACCATTTCAAAGTAATAAACGAAGATGTATAATATATCTAGATTTAGGTTCTCCCTCACTCTACAAATGTAAAAAAGAATTCTTCTTATAAAGAACAGAGTAAGAAAGGAATTTTAGAAAACTTGCAGTCCCGTCCTGATGCCTTGAAAGGCACACTTTCACCACCAGGCATGGTGCAGCGTGCCTTTAATCTCGGTACTGGGGAGGTAGAGGCAGATCTCTGTGAGGTCCAGCCCAGCCAGGGCTACACAGACTTTTTTTTTTTTTAAGGTATGCCTTCTAGTTTGGTTGATTTCAAATACTATACATTCTGTAGTAAACATCAGTGAGGACTTGGTATGATTGTCCTACTCTATAAATCATGTATGTAAACTGGTAAAAACTGGTCGATTCCTAACCTATACTGCAAGCCTCATCACTTTTCATTGGACTAACATCTCTCTTTTAACACTTTTGTAATTCTCTGTAGCAGATAGGTCTCTGCCCTACGGCCAGAAGCCCTACTGACTACATCTCAGGAAACAGGAGCACTTCATTCCAATGGAAATTACTAGTTAGCTACCCAGGCCTCAGGCTTATGACAGACTAAGTTAGCAATTTTGGATCAGCAGGTAAGGAGTGGTAATAGCATTTTATTATACTTTCATATACCTCCCTCTGCTGGCTGTAACTGAGAACTCACATTATCTGTATGTAGAAAGTACAGTACAAAGAGAAATAGAAGCAAGTTGAATTGAAATGAGACGATGATTAATAGCATGTTAGAAACTTAAACATTTTAAGACAGGTTATTAATCAAATACCTCCAGTGACACAGACAGGAAATAAAGCTTTGAGTGATCCCTGATCTCAGTACAATTATACTGAAGATGAGCTAAGGAAGATTCTACACATTTCTATTTTAGCTACAATATTTCATACTTCATGGACATAACTTGTTATATTCCCAAGGCATGTAAGGCTTGATTGGAAAGATTTGAATCCATTTAGTAAGTATAAGGGGGGCTTTAAGAGAACCTCATCATATTGGATCACTCATAGAATAGAGAGAAGTACAAACTACTCTCTCAATAATAAAGGTTTGTTTGTACTTTAACCCTGCTGAATGTGATTCTTAGTCATACAGTCCTTTACTGAGAACAATAAATAAACTTGTTTGTTAACTATTCACTAAAAGACTTAAGGTAGGTATTCTCTGTGTTTTTAATTCAGCACAATCTTACACATGTAGTTAGAGTGAACTCACGAAGATAAAGACAGAAGCACATAGGTTTAGTCACTACAAAACAAAATCCAGCATGGGTTTGGTGGGCTGATTTTACCTCATTATGATTAAGACATCATGAGACAACTTTGCAAAGTCAGTCATGAAAAGGTCAGAATGACCACTGTTTTATTTTTGTATTTGAAGAATCTTATTACATTCCTATGGATAACAAAGATAACCACGGTAAAATAATAATTTAAGAAAACAAGCAGAATGTTTGACACCTCAACATCAGGACCTCACAAATACTCTCTATAATGGAAGGCGTTTCATTTCATTTTCTTAAGCCTTTAAAGGCTCCTTATTATCTTCTAGATTCAAATTTCAAAGTATTAAACTTATTAGCTTTCTATCCTTTCCTATCAGGGCCTTTCTTAAGTATAGTTTTTATGCTTTCACAAGGTTGTCAAGCAAGTTCGATATGTAAAATTTCCTCTTTAGTTTTGACTTTTTGGCTAAGGTGTTGTCAATGGGCTTTCATTTTCATTAATCTTGTCTAGGTTAACATCTGTAAGCTTTAGCTATCTGCTTGTATTATTCTTTCTTTTGTGACATGGCTTGCTCGGTTGTTCAGGCCGGTCTCCAGCTCCAGGCAGGGATCAAGGGATCCTCCTGCCTCAGCCTCCTGAGTAGCTGGAACTACAGGCACATGCTATGGTGCTCAGCTTAAATTTCTTATTAATCTAACAGGTGTTGTATTTTACTAATGAGGATCATAAAAACTGCCTCCAACCTTAGGAATAGTTCCATTATTTCAGATTCTGAACTGAATACTGCTTTGTAACAGTGTGTGACTCTATTCAGTACATCCGAACACATGGAATTATCTACCATAAAGAGTGCAGGCCTGTGGAAGCGTACAGATCACTGGAAAGCTGTAGCAGGTAAGTCACTGTTTTGTGGCCCCTGAGCATTTACTCTGCTTTCTATATTCTTGGAGGAACTCTGACTGTGATAACACTACTTGGACAAAGAACCAGGAGAACTACTATATTTATGTATTTATAGAAAACCTACATAAATGGTTGCTATAAATTCTCCTGTATCAATGATATAAGCCTGAGTTGTTCAGATTTGGCAGACACACTGTCATCTACTGCCTCTGTTAAGGATATTCTTATCTGATGGGGAGAGGGAGGGAACATGGGGATGAGGGGACAAGAAAGGTAATGAGGGGTAAATACAGTCCAAGTACATGATACACTTCTATGAAACCTGTAATTTTGTAAAATGACGCACACACACACACACAGAGCTGATGTGGTAATAAAGCAACACAGCGTCTGCTTGGAACTCCATAGCTATTCTACTCTTACAGCCTCTCACACTCCATATACACGGTGCTGTGTATATGGGCTTACGTGTCTATCCTCTAAACCAATCTACAAACCATCTGCAATACTGCGGTATTTCAAAAGAATTCCACCAGAAGTACGTCCTTTAAATTTTAAAAAACGCAATATAGTTAATACACCAGCACAATTTAGGATCATGCTTCTTGAGGCTGCAGAGATGGCTCAGCAGTTAAGAGCACTGGCTGCTCTTCCAGGGATCCTGGGTTCGGTTCCCAACAGCCACATGGCAGCTCACAAACATCTGTAACATGGGTTCCAGGGGATCTGATGCCTTCTTCTCAACTGAGGCCATCAAGCATGTATGTGGTAAACATACTTGCAGGCAAAACACTGATACACATTTTAAAAAGAAAGAAAGGAAGGAAGGAAGACAGACCAACCACCTCATGCTTCCTGAGCTGGGCCTGCAATCTAGCTACTCCAGAGGCTGTAGCAGAAAGACCACATACTCAATGCCTTCCTTGGATACAGCAGGAGCTCAAGGTCAGCTGGGTAAACTGGCAAGACCTCAATTTAAGATTAAAAATAATAATAAAAAATTTATTAGTTTACAAAGAATTAGGTCTCACTATGACATCTTTTCATTCAAAATGTTTATGCTTGGATGTTAATTGCTAAAGAGGGATTAGGATACAGTGCGTTGCTGGAGCACTTTCCTAACATGCTCTAGGCCCCAGCTTCAATCCCTACCACTTCAGCAAAACAAAACAAAAAAGTAAAAATAAAACAAAAATTATGCTTCATAGCTGAGGTTATAGGTCAGTGGTAGAGCACTTGCTTAAAATGTACAAGCCCTAGGTTCAATCTCCAGCCGCTCAAAAACAAAACAAATCCCCACCAAAACCAGCAGTGGTTTTTGCAATTTTTTGCTCATTTGCTCACTGATAGTCCCATCCTTTGCATCTTTACTCGTTCCACATCATACTGAGTTCCAACAGAACATTCTCAAACCCCTCTCACTGTGAGAAGAAAGAAAAACACATACCCATTTTGGGAAGAAGGTCTTTGTTAGCTCCCTTGAAGAAACACACATAGATCACTAATCCTCTCTGAACCTGTGAGAAATCACCACAGGAAGCTTAGATTAGGAAGGAGACTACAGAGAAACACCTTGATGGGGAGCATTTCACAACATTTACAAGCATGGGGGTTAAAACCAAGGGAGAGAAGTAAGAATCATTTTGAATTATAAGTAAATTATGGGAAACAAATCTTTCTCAAGTCTTAATCACACGATTATTTACTTCAAAAATGAAGATTACAATACACTCAAGAGCAGTGAAGATCACAGATCACATCTTCTTTCTGCTAAGTCAGCAGAGCTTCCAACCAGCCTCCTTTATGCCAGGCTGAGAGACAGAGAAACTGAGTTTGCTGGGCTGATTATTCAACACCAAATGAACTCCTGTTGTACCACAGGGGGTACAAGCAACAGTGTCACTGATGTCTTTTGATGTCACTGTTTATTTCCCCCTAAGGCATTTATTTAAAGAGAGTGGGTCTTATCCTATTTTTGTGTTTACTAACTTCAGGAAACTGTCCAGTTGTTTTTTTCTGTTACTGTGGCTTAAGTAAATAACTTCAAGTAAACCCAATGATTATGCTGTGAAAATTACATTTATGACAATAAGTTCTATATGAGAAGGTTGGTTGTTATCAGGAATCTACACTTACTCATTTTACATAATGACTTGGATATGTTTTCCTAGTTCCTGTAAGACAGACTACAAGAAGATACACAAATGATAAATGACTTGGCTGCTGCTGTCCTGCGAGTCTGTTACTCTCCTTGACGCCAGCAGCCTCACTCGATTCAGGACAGACCACAAAGATGAAATTAGTCAGTAACCACCAACTACTTAACACAGTGTCGAGTTCGTGGCAAATATGTCACAGGGGCTTATCAACTGAAATACACAGATAAATGTAAAGACAGTTTAGGCACGGTTTACTTCACATTTTAATTTCCAAAGCATTTTGTATGCTTTCTACAAGATTGGGACTGAATTTAATCGTTAGTTGCATTAACATTAAACTATGTAACATTCAACTTTCTGGCTCTGTTTACCTAAATGGTTTTCTGTGTAAATATAGCTCTGCACTCATACTTGAATTAGCTGGAAAAAGATTTTAATTGTGTGTGTGTGTGTGTGTGTGTGTGTGTGTACAACAGCAGGTGCCTGTCAAGCCTAAGGCAGACCAGCAGAGCCCATGGAGCTAGAGTTACAAGTGGCTGTGTGTAGACATAGATTTGAGTTCAAAGATGTTTATTCTTTGCCTAATTCAATCACTGGCTCTAGCCTGAAGCCCTGGAGTGTTTCAGCTTCAGTATAATCTAGTCTTGCTTCTACTGAGCCACTCTCACTAACTCATTCTGAACTCAGAGTGGTACTGATCATCTCAACTGACTTGTTCTGACTCAAACTCTTCTCCAAGCTGCTGCTCTCTCTGTCTGACCTTCTCAGATGGCTTACTGTTTCTGACCAAACTCTTTGACTCTGGCTGACTCTCTGACTGCCTCAGACTGAATTGCTCTGCTTATCTTCAAACTGACTCACTCTTCCTGTCTGCTACTGACTTCTGCTGAACTGTGTATCTGTCTCTCCCCAAGCCTTCCAGCTTCTATAATTCACTGTTCCACACTGCTTCAGTCTGCCTCTCTGCCTTATTGTCAGTCAGACCACTTGATTGTCTCTGTGTCCTGTCCTGTCAGACTGCCTGCTTCAAATTGCTCACCTCATACTGCCTCCCATATTGCCTGTGTCTGACTGCTTCTATACTGATTTCTTCTGCTGAGCTGAGAGCCTGCTTTTATATCGTGAGAGTTGGGCATGTCCTCACTCTGACTCATTCTGCTAACTCTTCCTCTGATTAGTCACTTTGTCCTTCACTGACTCATCTCAGATGTTACTTCTTGTGAAGTAACTGACTCTTTCTGAGCTCTGCTTCCACACTCTGTTTCTGCCTTAGGGATTAAAGGAATGGATCACCACTGCCTTCTGAATATTGGGATTAAAGATGTTTGCTACCAATGCTTTCTGAATAGTGAGATTGAAGATGTGTAGCAACAATCTTCACATTCTTTCTACATTCCATCCATACTACAGAGGCCTGTAAATGCGATTCCTTCATATAATATACACCCTTCCTAGCTTTCACACAGGCCTATTCCTCTACAGCTGTGAGCAGCCCCACATGTGTGTTGGAAACTGAACTCTAGTCTGCTTCATGAGCAGCACTTGCTCTTAACTGAGGAGCCCTCTCTCAAGCTCAGAAATCATTTTTAAAAAGGGCAGCAATAGGCAAGTACAGGAGCAATAGGCAAGTCCCTCCAATCACAGCTACAGTAAAGGGCTGGCAAACTGAGTCACAGCACACTATCACAGGTCTCTTTATCCACCAACAGAATTTTGAACTTGAGCCCAAATCTTCCACAGTCATATTTGGCACCTGCGATGCCAGAATTACGTACTTAATTATTAACAGAATTACCCACACTTCCCAATCACAGCATTACTACCTCCATATGTTATTTTCTTTTAATTTCAATAATAGATCTTAATTTGTAACCTAAAAAAAAAAAAATCGTTTCCCTTGAAGCTTCTTTGGTATACATTACTAATACATTGGAAAGTAGGTAATTCTCACTGTAGCTTTAAAACATTCAATTCTCAAGAAGGAAAATATTCCTTTGGGACAGTAAAGTCTACAGGAATAAAACTAAGAAGAAGCAAGGTAACTTTCAAACAAAATGCTGTTTCATTAAAAAAAAAATCAACTTTGATAATAGAGCAGAGTAAAGGATGACTTGTCAGCTCTCTAAAGTGTGGGAGGGAAGTTAAAGCCTTTGAAACAGCTTTTACATGTTATAAACACAAAGGGATAGTTTGGAAGGCTGCAATAAAATGTGTGCTTCTGCACCAGGAAATGTGGGAAAAGCAGAGAAATGATAAAGGACGGACTCTGAACGACTGGATTTGGAATTTATCAGGCGGTGACAATTAAAATCGGTGATTTTTGAGACAGAAAATTCCAAAGCCTCAAGGAAAAGCCCTAACACAAAAAGAAAAAGAATTTTGAGAAAAGGGAGCTAGTGAGCATACTGGAATATTTATTTATTTAATTACAGGCGGGTCTTCCCCAACGAGCCCTGGAACTCAGTAGGTGAAGGAGCACCCTCAGGTTGAGGGCTGCAGACAGAGCCAGTCGGACACAGGCCACCAGAAGCAAGTCCAAAGAGGCAAGCAGCCGCCCACCAGGGAGGGCAAACGGAAAGGGACAGGCTCTTCCTCCCACGAGAGATGGAGAAGGGCCGGGCGTTACCTCCACCCACTGCGCCGCGGCGTCCCCGTCAGCCGGGCGCACCTGCAGACGAGCGTGCAGGCACTGCTGCAGAAGCGCGCGGGCACGTACGGCGTTGTCGCCGTCCGCCATGGCTCCCGTCCGCGGTGCGCAAGCTCGGTTCCGGCCCCTCCCACTGCCTGTGGCTCCGCCCTAGAAGGGCGGGGCCTGTGCCTGGCTCTCTAGAGTCCCGGATGTGCAGTTGACTCGCCAGGAAGCCCTGAGGCCGAATTCTCCCGTAGGCTTGAGGAGTTGTGTTTAGAGAGAAATCTCTTACTTAATCTCATCCCCGGAGACCTTGCTTTAGTTTTGATTTTGGAGGTAGGGTCTCATAGAGTTGAGGTTGACCTTGAACTCCCCCTCCTCCTCCCTAGTATATAGGTTACAGGTGTACAGTGTACACACACACACACACACACACACACACACACACACACCCCGACACACACACTCACACCTATGCATCCCCCACCCCCGCCTCTCACAGGTACACACACACACACACACACACACACCTGTGCATCCCCCACCCCCAGCTCTCACAGGTACACACACACACACACACACACACTTGTGCATCCCCCACCCCCAGCTCTCACAGGTACACACACACACACACACACACACACACACACCTGTACATCCCCCATCCCAGGCTCTCACAGGTACACACACACACACACATACACACACACACACCTGTGCATCTCCCACCCCCAGCTCTCCTACCTACTTCGTATCTTTTGAAGAAACATTTTTCACCTCAGAAAGCTTAGTTAAAAAAGTGTAAGTTAAGTAGATACGATGTTCTAATGAAGACAAGTAACTAGAATGAAATCAATTGATCTCAAAGCAGGCAGAGATGGAACTAAAATGTAGAATCTTTCAAAATATTTCTTGCCCATTCAACAAAGCAATACTACATCTTATATCAGGAATGCTACAGATCATGTGAGTCCATTGTTGCAGAAGGGTGCTGCTAAGACCAATTCTTTATTATTATTATTTTTAAGTTTCCACTTATTTTTATACATTTTTAATTAAAATAAAATTCTATCACTTTCTTCCACACCCCCTCCCAAGTCCTTTTCCCCCAACTTCTTACATCCCCCCACTTACATAACTAACCTCTTTATTCTTCAATTATAGTTACATGTACATGCTTTGTATGCACAAATATATAAATATAGCCTGCTGGGTTTGTTTTTGTTGTTTGTGCGTATATGGTTTCAGAGCTGATCCCTTTGTTTTAGGTGACCAATTAGGGGGCTCATTCATAGGAGAGGTTAATCCTCTCTCTGTAGTCATTAACTGCCTGTAGTTCTTTGTCTAGGGGTGAAGTCTGATGAGATTTCCTATTCCCTTTGCTCGGGCTTCATTTATACAGCCATTTCTATGGGAGATTGCAGACATCCCAATGTTCTCAACTCTTACAGTCTTTCTGCTCCCTCTTCTGAGATGCTCCTTGAGCCATCGATGCAGGAGCTGTGATGTAGATTTAGCTATTAGGGCTGGGCTTACCACAATCATTTGATCTCTGCCTTGTGTCTAGTTGTAGTTTTCTGTGCTGATTCCCATTTGCTGCGAAGAGAGGCTTCTATGATGAGTAGTGATGTTACACTTGTCTGTAGATATAAGGACAGAATTTAGAACACAATTAGGAATTATGTTGCTCTAGCAAAGTGCCGTGTAGTATTTTCTTCTGAGATCCATGACTCACCACCCCTGGAAAGTTTTGAATGACTACGTTTTTAGCACCACTCTCGTTGAGTGGGTTGTAAGTCCAATTAGACAACTGTGATCACCACAGGCTTGGGAGTGCCGCTTATTGCACCTTTATGGATATTCTGCAATACTGGTAATTGTTGTGCTTCATAGGTGCCACTGCTGGGCTGGACTGGTTGGAATGCTTTCCTCCTCTGGCAGCTTGCATAGCATTTTCTGGTAGCATAGACGCCAGACCCCAGAAAGGAGGCTTTTGGGTTGGACAGTTTGAACAGTGTGAGTCCTGTGTCCTAAGTATATGGTGTCTTCAGTAATAGGACTTACCTTCAGCCTTTGAGAGGTATCTGAGGGTAACAGCAATAGTTTATTTTGTTTTGGAATTCCCTGGACTACCCTGATCTTATTATTTTACATTTGCCTAAAATTATACACAATACACATAAGTGCATGTATGCACACACACACACACACATCTTGAAATTATGCCATTTGGGCTGACAATGCTCCCCACAAAAACCACAGACTCACAAACCTCTCAGTACCAGGCACGCGAAATCTACTTTTGAATGGAGGAGAGCAATTCTGTAGAAAATATCCTTGGTAAGAATATTCTTATTTAAGAGTGTGGTTGTTCATCAGTTACTAGCCTTGATACTTACACAATTCTACAACAACAACATATTCTGATGTGCACAATGACATCAAATTCTGTGATCCATTTTCTTTAAGCACGTATTAGAATGTAAATAAAAGTAAACAGGGCTTGGTTTTTCTTTCCCACGGTATCTGTTCCTCGAATGTGCATAGGATTAGCATTTATTTTTCACAGACATGGAGGATTTAGAGGGAAAATAATAGTGTTACCCTGATTGCATTACTCAGGTCATTGATTTGGGCTCAGTTGGCACAATATATTCATGTCTGTTGTTTTAGAAGATGACATCACTGACAGTGTTGCTGTCCATACAAAGCGGTGTGACTAGAGAACATAATCCATGCATAATCAGTAGTCCTTTGTACACAAACTGAAGCTGCTTGTTGGCTGGTTATTTTACAGCCTCTCTTACACTTTTAGTAAAAAGAAAATGAAAAATCTCACATCATCTCTAATGGCTGCATTACAGGGGCTCCCACATTGGTTGTCATTCGTCTGCATGGCATTCACAAGTTCAAGTGCTTATGCCTGCACCTGTATGTCACTGTAACTGTTGAGTCTGTATTCTGCCATCCAGATTCCAATTTTACAAATCAAAAGGAACATTTCTATAGAGACCCAAGCCACGATCCGGGATGAGTGAAGACTTCGGTGTCCATTTGTGTGTGAGTGTGAGATATGGAGACCTATTGCTAATAGCATGTGTGGTTCCCAGGGGTCTTTGCACAGCCAGGAACAATAGGAAGCCCTTTCTATGATTAGATGGTGTTTGGTTGTTAACGGTTAGTGTCTCAAAAAATCACCAATTACTTTTAACTTTCCCATTGGGTGGGACCCTCATGGGCTTTCATGAGAATGTTAGTAAGAATCTATCCCAGTATTCTTTCCTTCAGCCTGCAGAGGGCAGTAAGAAGTAGACATTAAAGAAAAGCATTTTCTGTGTTTTAGTTTATAAAAACTGCTCACAAAGAATTCATAAAAGCAGGACATGTATGCAATAAGATAGTAAAATGTTAATAAAGCAAAAAAAGTAAGAGTAAAGAAAATTAAATTTCACTAGAAAGTCACAGTAGAGTACATTACTAGTTAAGATGGTAGTTTTTGACTGGAATTCTGATAACGGTATGTAGCAAAGTTCTAATTTTTTTGAGACAAGGTCTCATATTCCAGGCTGACCTCAAACTCACTATGTGCCCAAAGATAACCCCGAATTCTTGATCTTATTCCTGATCCTTCTGCCTTCTGAGTGCTGAGATCACAGGTATGTATCACCACACCTAGCTTAGTGTAGTGCTGGGGATTGAACCCAGGGCTCCGTGCATGTTGGACAAGTGCTCTATCAACTGAACTACATCCCAGTCCTGCATTTTAATTCCCAAAAGGCAAACAGTCCTATACATCCCAGGAAATGTCAAGGTGAAGCAGACTATACAGTATGCTTTAGAGATAAAGGGAAAATATAGCATTAGGTTGATTTTAGAGGAAGATTGTGACAGCTTTTCCTTGGAGTATAAAAAAAAATCACTTTTGGGTGCTTGAGAGATGGCTTGGTGGTTAAGAGCACTTGCTGCTTTTGGAGAGGACCAGGTTTGTTTCTCAGCACCCACATGGTGCCTCACAACTATCTGTAACTCTAGTTCCAGGGGATCCAGCGCCCTCTTTTGGCTTCAATAGGCATTGCACACATGTAGTGCATGTACATACATACAGGCAAATATTCATGTACATAAAATTTAAGAATTTCTATGTGTGTAAAAATACATATACATGAAAATGTAAAAAATAAGTGTTTTTTTTTAAAAGAAGGAAGACATTACTCCTGGGCAAGAGAGATTTTTCAGCTATATGTATAATATAATAATATATGTAATATATTATATTTAGCTATATTAATTTACAGCTGTAGTAATAAAAGGGGCCATATGGATAGTGAGTTAATTGTGTGTGAACTCTGTATCCCCTGTGATGGTCTAATAATTGATTTATATTTGTTTTCTGTTGCTTAATTCATTCAGTTTGGTTGTCCCCCATTCTATCATTTAAAAGTAGTTTACAAACGTGAGAAGTTTGAGAACCACTTCTAAAAGATCTTGTGCCATTGACATTAAGGTTTCTGGTTCTGAAGAGGGAAAATGTGGACAGGAGGCAGAATCTGTTTCATAGTTCTTGGGGTAAGCAGAGGTTTCCACTGATTTATTTCCCAAGTGAGCCTCTTACCTGAGACTCTACTGAGGGCTATGTTAATAAGAAGTGCATCTGGAAGAGATAGATCTTTTCAACTTACAGAAGGCAGATAAAGTCCACCCTTTCATTTCAAAATCTAGAGATTTTTTTTTCCCTTTTAGCACTTAGGAAGGTGATTTGGTTATAAGAAATTGGGTCACATGAACTAAAACACACAGAACACTGGAGTGTTGAATCAGTAGAATCAGAAGTCTAATTTAGTCGTGAATAATAAGAAATACTGCCATGACATGGAGTAGAAAATATCACGCAGGGCATGACTGGCACCATTTGCCCCCTAAACACAGGATACTGGAGCACATTCATAACTGTCCTGGTTAGCTCGTTGGAAGAAGTACTTAAAGGTCTGTGAATGATGCATTCTTTTCTCGTGGGCACAATAACAGAACTCAGAATGTTGCTTGGTAAATGAAGAGCCAGAACAACGGAGGGAGAAAATCTGTATTTCTGGGGTGAACACTTAAATATGACCCTAAGTACCAACAACAAGAAACAATAAGAAATCCACTGAGCCTTACAGAAAATGTAGTATCAGATTGTTCAAAGCAATTTCTTAAATTGTCCCTTAATAAAACAATAATGTCTCAATGCAACCCCAGAATGAAAACGAGTACTCAGAGATAATGTAGGTCCAATATACTCACTGGACAATTGCACTCTGCTGAAGATTAGTGTGACCCTGGCCCACTTCATCTGATCCTAATAAATTCCCTCACCTGGGCTTTTGAGAAGTGCTGAATAACAGGGTAATTCCAGGGTTAGTCTCTGTCAAGGGATTGTAGAATAGGGTATTCTATATTATTGATCAGAGACGCTCTAATTTAGAGATCAAAGAGCAAATGACTAGGTTACTTTCTTTTTCTTCTTTTCTTGTCCTTCTAAAAAACATGTGTTTCATCTGCATGTGAACCATGTGCATGCCTAGTGCCTATTGAGGCCAGAAGGAGGTGTCAGATCCTCTGGGTACTAGAGTTACAAATGGTTGTGAGTCACCATGTGGATGATGGGAATTGAACCAAGTCCTCTGGAAGAGTAGCCAGTGCTTTTAAGTACCAAAATAACTGAGCCATCTCTCCAGCCCCCAAGAATATTTTCCTTTATTGAAAAGTGAAAGGCCAAACCAGGACTTTGGTTGGCTGACTAACTATGAAGGCTCTACACTCATGAAGGTGGCTTCAAGGGCTTTGGAAGAAGGTCTATGTTTACTATAAAATATAAATGTAAAACCAGATTCCTAAAATTCTATTCAATGGCAGTAGTAACTTGGCTTGGACAAAATCTCAAAGCAGCTGTCTTGATGGGAAGCAGATGGCTCAGTTTAGGTGGCCAAAGAGGGTGAAAGGTGAAAGGTGAAATCAAACCAGTGGGGGTTAATGAAGGACCAGGGCGAGCAACAGGAGGAAGCAGTTACCATTCTGAAGGACTCAGAGGAAGGAACGATTTTCTTCAAGGCCCACCAAGTTCTGTAGCTGGAGGAGAGGCATTTGACAGGACCTGTGACCTTCTACATAAATGTGCAGCCCATTTCCCTTCTCCTTCCTTTTGACTGTCTGCCATTTCTCATACTGGCTGATCCCACTGTAAGGCAGAAGGCAAGAGTTGATACACCTGGAATACAGAAAACTGTGCAGCAAGGAGCAAGTGGGTCTGAAAGGGCATTTGGAGAAGACGCAGAGAGACAACTTCCCTTACATATTTATTTGCACAGCAGGAGGGGACAAACATTCACCTTACATCCTTGTAAAATATACCCCTCATTCCTAGATACCCAGAACTTTAATTACAAAGTGGCTATTTTGTTAAACAATTTGGCTGGTACCTATACAGAGTGATTATTTTAATTTAAGAATATGGAGGCCAATCAGATAATGCTAACAAAATTGTATTTATAAACGTGACGATTGAAAGTTTCTGTCAATCATGCATCTCACTAGCACCACAGAGGTGCTTTGGAGAGTCTTACTTGGCTCATGCCAATTTCACTTTGGGAGATTGTTCTTAATTGAGTCATTGGAAGATAGTTGTCCACCAAGGTACCTGAAAGCGAGATGTGAAGGATCCATGTGAATTCTGACCTTTAGACATTTGCCATCCACATGAAGACTCTGAGGAAGAGGAAACAGATTTTCTTTTTAAAATTTGTATTTTAATTTCTAGGGATCCCACCCAGGCTTGGCACTGGCTAAGCAAGAGTTCTGTTACTGAGCCACACCCCAAGCTTGAAACTGATTAATGAGAGTTTGTAAGCAAAAGTCCAAAGGCTGCAGTTCAGTCACAGACATCTATTTTGCCACAAGGCTACTTCTTACTCTAGGTAGAGACTGAGGCCGGGGTATCCAGTCAAAGCCCTTGCACATGGAAAGACAAGGTCTAGAAAGATGGCAGATCCTACTTAAGAGCTGAAAGAGTTTTTAAAATCAAGTTGGGGCATAGATTTTAGTTTATAACTTGATTTTGACTTTTTCTGTTTTTTTAACTTCCATTTTAAATTCACATTTTATTACTGCATTTATTTGCTGGTGTGTTGCCTAGGTATCATAATATAGCAAATACTTTTAACTCTAAGGCAATGCTGTATGTCTCTGGCAATCTGTAGATTTCCCTAGGGCGGGCTGATAAATTATCTTGACCTTTGGCTTTTCAGTTTATAGTGTTGTGATATCTTAGTAAAGCATGCCAGGACCTTTAGAGTTATTTGCATATGTCTGTTAGCCTTTTCCCAAGTCAGGCTAGCCTGTTTTATAATCTTGGCACATATATCTATTTCAAAATTAAAATTATGAAAGACTGAAAACTGGGCCGAAGAGATTTCTGACTACGATTTCAGGAGATGTTGAACTCTGAGTAGTTCTTGATCCTTTAGGGCTGTGTAGAATTTGTCTGTGATCAGAATACCTTTTAATTTGGTAGAGATAACTAACCTCTACTTCAAATTGTTCCTACCTACAAAAATATGAAACTGTCTCCAATGGAAGGCTACCTTGTGGATAGTGACTGGTGTTTTGTTTGTTTGTTTTTATTTCTATTGGTTTTAGATCCATTTGTAAACTCATTTCAGAATTGTTTTCCCAACTACAGACAAGAAACACCTTGATTCTCTCCTTATTTTTTTTTAAAGGAATAGATTTCGATTTCAAAAAAAGTTGCAAAAAATAGTACAGAAAGCTTCCATGCACCCCTTACCAAGTTTCTCAGTTTTAGACCAAATTTAGCATCTTAAGTTACTCCACTTGCCACAACTGAAGAACCAGCTTTTCATAATTTCACTCCATAATTTATTCAGATTTCTCCTGGTGATGGAGCCATCCTTCGCCGGCACATCATCCAGAATTCCACTTTACAGTTAGTCGTCAAGTTTCTCTAAGCTGTGGCAATCTTAGACGTTCTTTAAAAAATATTTTTTAACATGTGTTGTTAGCGTTTTGCACCATATGCATGCCTGGTGCCCGAGGAGGCCAGAAGAGGGCACTATATCCTTTGGAACTGGGGTTACAGTTGTCTGAAAGCTGCTGTGTGGGTACTGAAAATTGAACCCAGGTCCTCTGGAAGAGCAGCCAGTGCTCTTAACTACTGAGCCATCTCTCTCCATCCCCAGACCTTCGTTTTTAAAGCATGTTTGCATATGTGTGTGTGTGGCGGTTTGCATGCACATGAGGTTGAAGGACTTCAGAAGTCATCCTCGGAAACAACATCCAATTTTTTGTCACTTAGGATAGACTGGATTAACAGTGAGCTACACGGATCCTCTGTATTCTCATGCTACTTAGTTTTTTCTCCACTTGACACAAGCTTGGGTCATCTTGGGAAAAGGGAACCTCAGTTCTCTTGTTTCCTGCCAGAGCCCCCCCTTAGAAAAACCTATAGACTGTAGAAAACTTGGGGACTCTGATGAGATCCATAAGAGGTCAGTCTGCCCAGACAGAGAGCAAGGTGATGGATGCTTGCATAAGGACATGGAAGATGGTTAAAACATGTCTGGTACACTGACTTAAGTGATCTTAAAGGACACAGTGGGTTTTTTTTTTTTTTTATTTGTTAGTGTTGGAAGATGGCAGCTCGGAAGACAGTGATAACTACTGCTAACATGTCTTTTATTTCTCCAAGAGCTCAGAGAATCTGATTTCATGAGTTATCACGGTAAGATGAAACAGTCTTTGACTTTCCTTCTTGTCTCCCTCGTTTCCTAGCCACTGAAATTATGGCAAGACATCCAAGGAGAGTGACTGCTGGATTCTGAGCCTAGGGGTCAAGTCTCCTACGTGGCCCAGTGATCCATGATATGGATGGGTGGAACTACAGTCTTCAACAGATTGTGAAGGACTAAATAGACATATTAGTGGGGTCCACTATGAACCCAAAGCTTTAGGGATCTCTTGAATTCTCTGCGGTATATGTTTGGCATTTGATTTCACATGCAGAAAAAAATACAATAGCATATATATATATATATATATATATATATATATATATATATATATATATATATATATATGTGTGTGGTGTGTGTGTGTGTGTGTGTCTGAGTGTATGCGTACTGCACATGTGTAGGAGCCTGCAGAGATCAGAAGAGGCACCGTGTCCCCTAGAACTGGAGTTACAGATGATTATAAGCTACCATGTGGGTGCTAGCATCTGAACCTGGGTTTTTGCAATAGCAGCCAGTGCTCTTAACCACAGAACAATCTCTCCAGCCTCTAATGAACAATTTTTATTGTCTTATAATAAACTTGTGACTTACTGACTGAATACACGAGTTACAGTAGTGAATTGTTCACCTAGATCCCAGTAGCGTTTGCCTAGGATGGAAAGTGAGAACAGTCTTATCAGACTCCCTGCTTGTTTGGTCACATTGGTAAAAGGAGAAAGAGACAGACTATAGGTCTTTAACGTCAGGCTGTGTCCCACTCTAAGTGGCTCTGTATTGTGTGAACAGTGAATTTTCAGTCTATGACTTGCCCTGAAAGACTTCATTTTACAAGCAGCTTTTGACTCTATTTTGAGGTTAGACGATGATTGTGTACCTCAGTGGGGACATGAACTTGAACCACTCACATGACACAGATTGATAAGTGACTTATTCCTAGGAATTGAAAGGGCGACACTATACATCTCTTGGTGTGAATTGGGACTGTAGAGGCACATAGGCATTTTAAAAATCATGTCAGCTAGATATGTAAGAAATCTGTAAGAAACACCAGACCAAGGAAAGTGTGCTACACTGTCCCCTGGACTCCATATAAAGGTGTCCACCATATAAAGGTAGATGCTATATAAAGGTGGACACCTAATATTGCCATGGCAATGCCCTATTAATCTGTCATCTGACCACCTGGTGTACAGATCAAGAGATGGTCAAACAGAAAACACCAGATTGTCCCTAGAGCCTGATATGGCCTACTCAAATCGCCATCTTCTCATCCCCCTGTTTGTTCTTCAGGACCTGTTGTTCATTTACATCAGTGGTTCTAATGTTCCTAATGCTGTGACCCTTTGATACAGTTCCTCATGTTGTGGTGACCCCAAATCATAAAATTGTTTCCGTTGTTACTTCATAACTGTAATCTTGCTACTGTTATGAATCGCAATATAAACATACGATATGCAGATGGTCTTAGGAGACCCCGGGAAAAGGGTCGTTCAACCCCCAAAGGGGTCATGACCCATAGATTAAGAACCAGTGATCTATATTCTCATTTGTTTGTCTGTCCTCGTCCTGTCCTTTGACTTCTGAAGCTGGACACAACTCAAGCTCATTTCTGACTCTGCAGCCTAGAGCAGCAGCAACAACATCACTCCAGAGATCTCCAGCTGGTTGGTGATCTCACGCCCTCTCTGGCCCACCTGACTGCTCTGCATTGTTCCCGGATTTGGCCTCTCATGCTTCCTCGCCTTTCCAACCTTTTGCAGCTATTCTGTCTCCCTCTTCTCCCTCTCTCTAATATATAATATTTGATCTGAGAGTAAAAAAAAATCAAAAAATAAAATTTTAATAAGGGAAACTGTGTTTATCTAAAAGAAAAAGGGGAAATCTGGCAAATAGCTGCCATTGAAGCCATCTCACCTGGTGAATTTATTGTTATTCAATGCATCCTGACATTGCGGGAAGACACAAATGCGTGTTTCTGAAATAGCATGCTCACAGCACTTAACATGGTTAAGTAAGGACACTCTCAAGAGCCTACACACAGAAAACACCAGAGTTAGGTGAGAACTGCATTCATGTGTTTATCCAGTTGTTGATGAATGTGTGTCAGGGGCTGAGCCAGGTGTGCAAATGTTTGAGGTGGAGTCTTCTCTTTTTCTTATGAAGCTCAGAATTTAGTGAAAAAAGGAGAACAACAAGGTTCATTAGAAAAACTCATTTCTTTCCAAACCATTCTTCTCTTGTCTTCCTGCCTCTCAGTGGGGGGAAGGACAAGTTGAGAGGGAGCCATTGCTTGAGAAGCTGGAGTTAAACTACACTGGGGGATCGTCCCCTAATTTAGGGAGAAAAGACAAGGTGTGCAGTATACCTAATTTGTCACAGGATGACTTCTCGGTCCTATCACGTCTGGTAAATATTTTTCTTAATCAACAGGTGAGTTTTCTTCCAACCACGACCCCTCTCTTTCTTTCATAGCTCCTTTTTAGACAGACGATATATTGCCTTTGGGGCCTATAAACTTTGCTTCAGGCTTGACCGCCAACTGTAGCTGTATCTTCTTTTTATTTTAGGCCACAATAAAAATGTCTAATATTTTAAATACTGTGTTGAGCCACATTCTGCTGGGTGTGAAGCTCATTAAAGGAACTCTCATCAGCCTGTGAATGAAAGTCACCCTTCCTAAAAGGTGTATTTGCATTTTAATAGCAACCCTTTAGCACAAATTAATTTCTAATTGGCAGAATGTGTAAATTAGTTTTCGTCGGAAGAGGAGAATTATTTCCTACTGTTCTATGTTTAGGAGTTGTTGTTGGTCTCACCTCTCAGTCAGGCCTCAGCAGGGTGTCATTTAGCCTCTCTCCCTGAAGTGAACACATTGAAAGGCTTTTTAGGTTAAATTCTGAGTGTTTCAAGCATCTCCCAGTAGCCAATCTGTACACTCTACATCAATGGTTCTCAACTTTCCTAACGCTGTGGCCCTTTAATATAGTTCCTTATGTTGTGGTGACCCCTAACCAGAAAATTATTTTTATTGCTCTTCATAACTATAATTTTGCTCCTGTTATGAATTTAATGTAAACATCTGATATGCAGATGGTCTTAGGAGACCCCCTGAAAGAGTTGTTTGACTCCCAAAGGGGTTGCGACCCAAAGGTTGAGAACTGCTACTGTACATAGTGATTCAAAATCATCTGTAATGCCAGTTCCTGGAGATCTGATGACCTCTTCTAGCTTCCACAGACACCTGCATGTAGGTGGTGTACATATATATACAAGCAGTTTAACATGCTCACACATAAAATGCAAATAAGCAGATCATTGAAAAAAGGTTAATAATCACATATGGACTATTTCAACCTATGATGACAGTAATTTTAGAAGAAAATCGCTACGTGGTCATGAAGATGTATAGAAATAGGAACTCTCATACAGTTCAAGTGGGACTGTGATGTGGTATAAATTGTAAATGGTTCCTAAAACAATTAAACACAGAATTATCATTGGAGCCAGTAATTCCTCTCTAAGGGTGTGTACTCACAATGAGTGTAAACAAAGGCTCAGATACTTGCACACAGATGTTTGTAAGTAGCATTGTTTATAACAGCCAGAAGATGAGAATGGATTTTTAAAAATGTGTATCTGTACACAATGGAATATAATTCAGACACAGAAGAGAAGGAAGTCATGAAATACCTTATAACATAGATGAGCCTCGGAACCATTATGTTAACTGAAAGGAACCCAATACAAAAGGACAAATAAGAGTTCACGTGGGTGGACTGTCTCCCTAGAGTAGGGCACTCACAGAGACAGAAAGTTGATAGGAGGTCCTGGGCCTGGGGTGGCAGAAGAGAGAGATATTATTTGATGGATACAGAATTTCTTTTTGGAGAGACAAAAATTTTTGGCAATAGATATTGATGATGGTTTCACAACATTGTAAATACAATATCAGTGAGGTACAAAGTAAATGACGGAAATGCCAAATTTTATGCTGCATATAAAAAAGAATTTAAAAAAATCCCACACTTGCATTATGGCCAGTTGCTTATTTTCTTGGGGCTGTATTATTATTATTATTATTATTATTATTATTATTATTATTAATTCACTCATTTATTTATTTATGTTTTCAAGACAGGGTTTCTCTGCTGTAACTCTGGCTGTCCTGGAACTCACTCTGTAGACCAGGCTGGCCTCAAACTCACAGAGATCTGCCTGCCTCTGCCTTTCAAGTACTGAGATTAAAGGCATGCACCACTACAGCCTGACTTATTAATTAAAAATTTAAGAAGAGGATGCTAGATCCTCTGGATCTGGGGGCTATAGGCAGATGTGAGTGTTGGGAACTGAATTCCAATTCTCATGGTGAGCAGCAAGGATTCTTAACTACTGAGCCATCTCTCCAATCCAAATGATCCAGAATTTAAATTTTGGTTTCTGAGTTTAGGGTTTGTGTTCTTTCTGTAGAAGAATTATCACTGACTGTTGACTTAAACAGAGCAAGAGTAGATTTTTTGAAAACCTTGAAATTCTCCCCAGTAAATAGATAGAGAATAGGAGAAAAAACAGTATTGAAAGAAATAGTCACCACTGTAAGTACCAGAGTCAACTGTAAAAGTAGTGACTGGTTCTTAATGAGGACCAAGCCATTGTGTATGTGGAAAGGCATCCAACACACAAAGAAAGAGATGACAGCAGTCATCATGACTTTGAAGGGCTTGCTGGATTTAAAGAGTTTCTTCTTTTTCATCTTGGTGGCCACTCTTCTGTAGCAAAAGATGATGACAAGGAAGGGCAGAAGGAAACCCAGCAAGAAGCGGCCGATGAAACAGGCTGCATGAATCCGTTGTCCCAACGCTTGATTCTCCCTGCTCTCCCAGTTCGGAGATGCCACGTAATTATTTTGGCATATTATTCTTCCTTTATGGTCATCATGTGTCTCCCTGAAAACCAAATAGGGTATGCTGAGGATAGTGGCACAGATCCAGATTCCCAAGACAGTTTGGGAAGCCCAGCGTAGGGTTCGGTGCTGCTGGGACCACACTGGGTGAAGAGTGAGAAGGTAACGATCAATACTGATGGCGCAGAGGAAGAAAACTGAGGCAAACATGCTCACAGACAAAGCGCTGTTGAAGACTTTGCATAGGGTGGTCCCAAAGGCCCAGTGATTGTCCTGGAGGTAGGAGGTGGCCATAAATGGTAGAATCAATGTCGAAATAAAATAGGAGAGAATGAGATGAAAAAATAAGAGAGTATTGACAGTCCTCTGCATCTTGAATTTCAACATCCATAGGTAGAGGCCATTGCTGATGGTACCGATTATGAATGACACGAACAAAGAAGCAGCAACGATTATTTTGGGGAAGGAGTTGCAACGCCGGTACTGTTTCTTACTAAAGTAGAGATATTGATCACATAGCTGGAGGAGTTGGTCTGATCCATACTTAACTATGGAGAGAGGAACAGAGGGAAAAAAATGAATAACAGCAACAAAGATTAAATGAAGAAATTAAAATAGTAACGTTGGCACAGCAGTAGTCCAGAGGGTAATATTTGAATAGTGGCAAGCATAATGTCACTATAATAATACGTATTAATTATTTTCTAATGCCTGTTCTTTTATATCAGGAATTAAGGTCAAATTAATCTTATTATATAAAAATTATAAATACTTCAGATGGCATGCATTGAATAAACATAAATATCACTCTTCCCAGCAATGATTGCATTTTTCTAGGCATAAGATGCTACGATTAGCTTTACCTAAAGATCTAGTTATATAGTATTACCTAGTATTCTAATACTTAGTGTATAACAGTAAGGACTGACTTTCATAGAGTAGTCTAGGGCTACCACAAGATTAACAAATGTCTTCTGAATTACAGATAAAAGAAGGAAATGTGTTTTAGGATACAGGAAGCAATTTCTTTCTTGGGGAAGGGAGGAGGGGGACAGAAATAAAATAATTTGTATTTATCCAATATTTGTGAAAGTCAGGATCTTCCTATAAAAATAAATTCTTTGACTTTTCATAAAGCCTATGAGACAGATCTTTTTTTTTTGTTGCTTTGTTCTGCTTTGTTGAGACAGGGTCTTATAGAGCCCAATATAGCCTCAAACTTGCCATGTAGCCGAGGCTGACCTTGATCCTCCTGATACCACATCCTGTGTGTTGGGATTACAGACGTGGGTCTCCACACATAACATTAAGGCAAATCTTCAAGCAGAGGGAGAAAGCAGGGCTTAACATGGTTAGATTTCTTCTGTCCATTCACCTCTCCCACTGTCTCCACTGTGGCTTGTGGAGAACCCCACGACCCTTTTATGTGCTTACTCTGAAGACTGGTAACTTGTGGAAAGTATCTTTGATAATGCTTCTTAAATCAGTGTATCTAAATTCAAAGTATTTTAAAATACCCAGTTTCTTGAATAATGGTTTCTGTAGTATCAAAAAAGTAAATCTGAGAATGATTTAGAAAATAGCTGTTATTACAAAGTCATATCAACAAATTGTTTTTGGTAAGTTGGGTAAAGGAATGAAATTATTAAAGATGATCTTTTTTCTTCACCAAACAGAAACATCCTAAGAAAACAAAGAGAAGAGAAATAAAATAATTGCTATTTAAAAACACAATTAGCCAATGGAGGTGGCTCAGATAGTAAAGCACTTCCCTTGTGAGTATGAGAATCTGAATTCAGGCCCCAGAACCCACATACAGATGTGAAATTCTGGGCATTGGTGGTGCACACCTTTAATTCCAGCGCTCAGGATCCTGTCTAAATATGGTAGCACATGCTATATTTCCAATGTTGGCAGAGGTAGAGGCAGAGGCAGGAGGCAGGCGCAGGAGGATCCCTGGAACTTGATGGTTAGCCAGTCTAATTGGTAAACCTCTGGCCAGTGAGAGTCCTCATCTCAAAGGGAGTGTGGATTGTCTTCCTAAAGACGGCACCAAAGGTTGTCCTTTGAGCTCCAAATTAATTTGTACACACACACACACACACACACCCCAAAAAACAAAAACAAAAAAAAAAACACACACAGAGACACAGAAAAGAAAAACAATAGTATGAAAACTACAATTTCCTTAAGTTAAACAAGCCTTCTAGTTGGGCTTGGTGGCACATGGCTTTAATCCAAACACTTGGGAGGCAGAGGCAGGAAGATCTTTGTGAGTTTGAGGCTAGCCTGGTCTATATAGTGAGATCCAAGACAGCAGGGCTGTCTAGAGAAACCCTGTCTAAACAACAAAACATCAAAACAAAACAAAAAAATCCTTCTAAGGAAGTGGCGAAATTGTTTTGTAAAGCAGAAAATGGTTCTCTTTTTATAGGAAAATACTTTAGTAGTCTTTGGGAATAAACAGTGAAGTTATAAAATGATAAACAATGGTGAGTGAAAAAGCAACACTCAAGAAAGTGGTTGCATGAAGGTCCGGGGACCTCGAGAAGAGCTAGAAAGAGGGAGGGTGACCTTGGGTCTGGTGAAAAGCCAGGAGGAGTGCAGAAGTTCTGCAGAGAAGAAAGGATGAAGGTAGAGATAGCTCTGAGGATCTCAGCACAGGGATTTTCTAATTCTCAGTTTTAACCCACTTGCTGTGTCTTTATGTATAAAATGTTCCTTCTCCCAGTTAACCTACAAATACCATGTATTGGGGGGAACAAAGGAAAAGAGCTAGGGTTCTATATCTGGAATGAAGGGAGATGGAGAGAAAAGGCAAGCAGGGGGAGCTGAGATGTAAAGGACCTGATGCACATGGTGGAGAGTGCATAGATACTGGGCTTGAATGGACTTAAAAAAATGAATATTTGTACCAGCCATACAGGGAGCTGGGTCATGTAAGTTCCGTGTCTTAGCCAATCTTCAAAAAAACTCTTAGGAGTTAAGGAGGAAAAGGTCTAAAGAGTCAAGAGGATGAGGGCACAAGGCTAGTTGTTGGTAGAGTAGACTCAAAACCCAGGACTGTGGGATACCAGAGCCCAAGTTCTACTGTCCCATTGATTTATACTCAAGTGCATAAAGTCATCCTAAAAGATGTTCAAGACTGAACGGGCCTTCATATCACAAAGTAGCACGTGTTGGCCTGCATTCATACACATCCACCATATACACACAACAGTAATCACGGTTAATACTAAAATAGTGAAGAATTTTCTTAGTATATGCAATAATACATCCGAGCTCCAGCCTCATGGCTCATGGCAAAGAGTCAATTTTTAAAAACATGTTATTTTGTTTATTTTGCTATAGTAAAGCCAGTAAGAGCCTCATTTAGCATTTTCAAAGCACCTTCCCGAGCACCTGTGCTGAATTTTGAGAACCTCTAGAGATTTCTACAAAACTGAAGGTCCATCTCCTTAGGTCGAACTCTCAGATTTTCTTACCTTGAAGCTTTGGCGACTCTTTTGGCCTGAGCAGCTTCCTGAAAGATGCTCCCTCCACTTGGGGACACTGAGATGCTTTTGGGGAGCTCGGAAACCTTAGACCGTGAATCTTTAGAAAGCCCAGAGAGTCTGTTTATTCAGAGGATAGTGCTAGGGAGTTTACCTCAGAGCTGTGACTTCATTCCAGGCGTTTCTGAGATGCCACAGTGGCCTACAGCTGCAGTCTTCTCTCTGGGAAGAGACAGCAGTCAGGGACGCTTTGCCTTCTTGTTTCTCCCCTGATGGCTGATGCTACTCTTTATTCTCAACCTTGAGATGCTCTGTGAGTCTCTCAGCTCCTTCTGGTTCTCTTTTCAGTAGAATGTACTGCGGCGGAGGGTGGAGTCAAAGAAGGGATTATTTACTTCTTCAAATCATTTCTCCATTTCCAACCCAGAGTCCAAACATTCCGTGAGCAATCATTTCAGTTAAGGCTAATATAATTTCAGGTATTAAAACACTGGTTTAAATGATATCCTTAGGTTTGGTCATCCCATCAGAGGCTCTGGTTTGATCCTGGGAATTTTAATGGCATATGACCCAGCAGCATTAGGTACATTGCAAGATGGTAAATATGAGACACAGGTGATATAGAATCTGGAAATTAGCTAAAAATCGTTAAAGAGAAAAACTTAAATGCTGATGAAAACAGAGTGAATGCAACAGGCCAAAGATTGATGCCACTCAGTTTGGAAAGAGGAAGCATGGCAGGCAGAATGGTTTCTGGATAGTTGTTGAGGACAGGACAACAGCTGATTCTTTAACTTATAGCACAGAGAGCTGTCTGTGAACCATCGTTGGCTCATCCCTCTCTTTCTCTCTCTCTCTTTCAGACCCACCTCTGCTGACCCCAGTGTCCTCATTTCTCTCCTCTTCGTCTCTTCATTGCCAGGGTAGAAAATACATCAAAGGCACAGTGTAGTGTCAGTGGTGAGAAGCTGGGGAATAAAAACCATTTCTACTCTGCTAGACTCAGAATCTTAATGCTTTTACTGCTAGACTATAGACTTACTTGAAATAGGCTTAAATGTTAGTTCTTAATTCATTCCTGGCTGTGACCTTCAGCCTTGCTAGTACAGATCTTGGTAGGTTATGACAAGTTTCAAACTTCCTACTACATTTTAGAAAGAATTTCTTCTTCCTCTTTTTTTCTTCTTTTTTGTTCATGTACAGATACAGATGTAATGAGGAATTATTTGATCCAAACCTATTTGCTCTGAAGATTAGTGGATGGAGTCCCAGAGAGGTTAAACAAATCACAATGGGATTCTCATCAGACACCTATCCCACAGGTGAAGGAGTCAAGACCCTGGAAACCATCTGATAGCTCACCCTAGATTCTATTATCAGTTAACAAAGAAGTTGAGGCAAAAATGATGTGCACTAAAAATTCTGATGCTCTGCTTTTGGGGATGATATTGACTGCACAACCCAGCACAGAGAGGGGATACTAACCCCACATAGAGATCCCAGCTCTGCCTCTAGCTCTATCTCTGCTATAGGAGCATCGATCTGCATCTCTCTGTACATCACCAGTGTCTCAGGTTCTTCATTTGTCAACATCAAAAAGAATAGCAATGCATAATTTTGAACTATCCTTCTGGAAACTAAATGAAATACTGTCTAAAAGTCTCAGCCCAAAGGCTGGCACAGGGCAAGTATTAAGTGAATGACGGCTGATATTGGCATTATGTAAGTTGTAGTAGAGAGAACCCCTGCAAGTCCAGTGGGCTGGAGCAAATGTATCTGAATGCTATAATTCAAGAAATATTTATGAGTACTACAGCCTGTCGGACGGTGTGTGAACTAAGGAAACAAAATAAATAAAGTAATTGCACTTAATGTTTGTAGTTATTAAAGATGATACCTGAACTGAATAGTTGAGGGATGTTGGAGGGAGATGTTCTAGGCCTTAGAAACAATACGCTTCCAGGCTCTTCAGCAGGACCTCCTGCTTCTTCATTTCTTAATTTTTTTAAAGTTATTATTTTTTTTATGTGTGTGGGTGTTTTGCCTGCATGTATATCTGTGCACTACAGGTGTGCCCGGTGCTCTCAGAGGCCAGAAGAGGTGTTAGATCCCCTGGAACTGGTGTTATAGAGGGTTGTTGAGCCACCGGGTGGGTGCTGGCAGTTGAACCAGTGTCCTCTGCAAGAGCAGTCACTGAGCCCCTGCCATTTCACTTCTGTATAGTTCATCCTGTGGTTGATCAAGCAACACAAAGCAGGCTCCTAGGAGTTCTTGCCTCGAAATCACCTGACTTAATTCAAATCAAAAGTAAATGAATGAAACCACATCACCGTCTGAATTAAAAGCGAAAGTGAGCTGAATGAAGTCACATCAGCAAGGAAGCCACAGAAGGGAAGTTATTCTTCAAGCGGCCTGTGTGCTTCCTTACGATGTTTCAAATGGAGGAGAACACCACTGAGAGTATTCTCAAGGAGAGGTCACTTTTAGGTTTTCTAGTGATGTGAAGAAAAATTAAGCACTATTCCATTGCTTCATTACTTGTGAATTTTGTTAATTATGCAATTGTCAAAGTAGAGTCTTTAGTCTAAATTCCTGTGTTTTTATTGGTGAAACAGCATAAGAAGGAGCTTTGGAAAAGAATTACCCAGTGTTTTACAGCCTTATTGAAGTCATAACTACCTGACAGTCTTGTAAAGCATTGTAGAATGTTCCTGAGATTCAGCTCATTCACAATCTAGGATTTACTGAGTATCATTCGTGGTAATGTTAAAGACTAGTTTTACTACTGGGTATATAAAGGAAATGAGGAGAGCTGTGTTATTCCGGAAGCTTCATCTCAGAAGGGAAAGATAGACAATCAACCAGTTGGCGAATGAAGAAGAGAGCAGAGGTATCCAGACCACTAAAGGATAAAAACGTGTTGCGTGGGCCAGTGCCCAGTCAGGAGGAGTGCTTGTCATGCAGGCCCAGCAGCCTGAATTCAATGTCCGGAAACCACATAAGAAAACTGGATGTGATGGCATGCCTATGTAACCCCAGTGTTCCTACAGTAAGGCGGGAGACAAGAGACAGGAGAATCATCCAAAAGCTCATGGGCCAGCTAGCCTGGAGCCATGTAGTAACAGAAAAGTCAGACTCTGCCTCAGCAAGGTGAAAAGCTAGATCTCCCCCAAACTTGTTCTCTGACCTCCACACCCACGGCACACGTGCGTGTGAGGATGTATGAAAACTATGATGCTTAGTTTTCTGTCAATTTGACACAAAGTAGAGTAACCCAGGAAGAGGGGACCTCCGTCAGATTGACCTACAGGAGCATTTTCTAAATTAATGGTTGACACGAGAGGGCCCAATTCACTGTGAGTGGTGCCACCCTAGGCAAGGGAGTCCTGAGTTGTTCAAGGAAGGTAGTTGAGGAAGCCATGGGAAGTGAACCTGTAAGCAGCGTTCCTTCACGGTTCTGCCTCATTCCAGTGCCTCACTCCCGCTTAAGTTCCTGCCTTGCCTTGCCTTCACGTAATGCTGAACTGTGGTGTGGAAGTGTAAGCTATAATACCCCCACCCCTTTCCCCTAAAGTTGGTTTGGTTACACACACACACACACACACACACACACACACACTGAACATTTCAGTGACGTTAGATGAGCTGATCTGGGAAAAGGCTCTCCTGGATCACAGTTGATAGGATTGGGGTGACAATGGAGACATCTGTGTGGTGATGTAGAGGAACAGATCCACTGTGTCACTCTGCCCGAACTGGGGGATTTATTCATCAATACCTGTTTCCTCCTGCCAGTGAAGGATGCTTCTAGGGGTGTTTCAGCTTCTTAGTATTTCCCTTCCCACTTCCTCCTTCCCACTTCCCCCTTCTTCCCCTTCCTTTCTTGTGTGTGTGTGTGTGTGTGTGTGTGCGCACATGCACCCCAAGGTCAGAATCAATGTCCATGTCTTTCTCTATCACACTGTACATAGTTTCTTAAAACAGGATCTTCAGAGGACATGCAAGTCATCACTTTGTCTAGACTGACTGGCCAGCAAACCTCAGGGATCCTCGAACATCTGCCTCCCCACCCCTGGGATCACATGCTTGCATCACCGCATCTGGCCTTTATGTGCATTCCGGGCACCAAACTCAGGTCTTCATTCTTGCACAGCAAGCACTTTGCTGGCTGAACCATCTCCCAGCCCAGTGTTTTGGTATTTTTCTCTGCCACTCACATAAGCAAGGCATGATCTTGTGACCAGAGGAAACTTTGGGGCGGGGGACATGGTTTCCAGCAGAAGAATCTGGCCAGCAAGACGGCAAAGACAGAGTCATGGTGGGCGTCACAGCAATCCTCCGTGTCTGTTAAATAGCTATTGCTTTAGTACCGGCAGGAGATGAGTGGCTAGGTTGGTGGAGGTGGGGAGGAGAGAGAGGGTTTCACAGGGACCTCTGCGCTGTTTGTGTGAACTTTCATGTCACACTCTTTATTTGCTAATCATAGTCCAAAATTCTAAACTTTTATTTTTCTTAAAGTAAATTGTAGATGGGTGTGATAATGCATGATGGCACTGATGATGCTGAGGCAGGAGGATTGACAGCATAAGGAGGACAGCCTGGGATTCACAGATGGAACCTTCCTCTAAGAACTCGGTTTTCATCCCAAGAGAACTAGAGTAAAGTCATACTTTTCCTTTTGATTCAGGGAAGTATTAGAAGTGAAAAATCTCCAGCAGAATTGTCTAACAGACACAACGTGCTTGCCATACTCAAAAGCAGACACTATACTAAAGAAGTTTAAAAGGAGGTAAAATTCGTGTTATTTGTCTATTTTATTTACTTATAACTCAGAATCGCTAAACACTTAAGTTCCAATAAATAGTCAGTACAGAAATTGTTGATGAGACATTTTGCACCTTTTGGTGTTAAATTTTTAAAATTTCATGTTATTTACATGTAGAACACATTGCTACTTGAAGCATTTCTTGACCCCTGTAGTGATCGGTAGTGGCCCTTTTTTTTGTTTTAAAGAAAAGAATTTTTGATTTATAATGTGTTATGAATATCCACTATTTAATAGAAGGGAAATATTTTGAATTTGAATATTGGATGTTAAAACTAAATTGGAATGATCAGTATTAACAGAATTTCCATATTTAAAAAAAATCTTATTTATATGACTCTGCTGGTCAAGCAGGAGATGGAAGTTTAATGCTTAGTGTGGTTTTCTAGAACCATGACTTTCTTTATTAGGGCCTTAAAATAATAGGGATGGGTTCCCGAAAGTGAACATTCCTCACTACTTGTCAGCGGGGCAGGAAGTCCCCTTTAGGACTTGCAATCAGAAACAGCTTTTAAAATGTCCTATTTTATTTTATTTCTTTTAGGAAAGTTCTCAGTGCCCTTGTTTCCTTTCCAAATTTCTGGTAACCTTCTGTTAGTGATACAAGATTGGAATCCAGGATCCCTGGGTTCTAGTTTTATGAATCATGTGTCTTTTTTTCACTTTTTTTCTGATGGAAATAGATCTCTATCACCAGATGGGTGAAATAGCTTATAGCAACATAAAAGGCTCCTTGACTGAGATTGTGATCCAGTTGTTGAAGGTCCAGTGATACGCAGATAAATGAGGTTAAATATTTTTGTATACTCTGACACTTAGAAATTTCATCCTCAGGTTGGCAAAATTGCTCAGTGGGTAAAGGAACTTGCAACCAAGCCTAATGGCCTGAGTTCAATCTCTGGGACCATAATGGAAGGAGAGGACCACCTACCATAAGGTGTCTTCTGACCTTTACATCTGTGCTATGGCATTCACGCTTCCACACACATACACTGTAGTTGATAGCAACCGGGTGGCTCGGCAAGGAAGTACTTTCATAGGTGCAAACCCTGCCAGACTTCTGCAGAGGGAACCACTACCATGGCAAGCACCATATTGGATGGTGGAATCCTGAGCGCCACATCTCAGGGGTTTTTATTGATACCTCAGCTCCTCAGGTGTTCTATTGATAGCTCGTGCAGATCATGAGCAATCAAACATCTTTACCTAAAGCCAACACCTGCAGATAATGCAAAATGCCAAGACAGCTTATGGTAGGTGGTCCTCTCCTTCCATTATGGTCCCAGGGATTGAACTTGGGCCATCGGGCTTGGTTGCAAGTGCCTTTACCCACTGAGCAATTTTGCCAACCTGAGGATGAAATTTCTAAGTGTAAGAGTATACAAAAATATTTAACTTCATTTATCTGAAGAACCTAGACAGCTCTTCTCTCAACAATGCACAAAACCATCATTTTAAACATAACTAAAACTTCCACAACAATACATGCACGACTTAACTAGGAAAACCCATCCTCTAAAATACTCTTATGAGAGCTAAGACCAAATGTGGCTCATTTATGATTTTCTATCAATTGGATTATAAAGACAGGATAAAAACTAAGGCAAGGGGACAGGAGAGATGGCTCAGTGGTTAGGAGCATTGGCTGCTCTTGCAGAGGACCCAGGTTCAGTTCCTCCAGCCTGCACATTGTGACTCATAGCCATCTGTAACTCCAGTTATAGGGGATCTAACAGCTTTTTCTGGCTCCTAAAGGAATCAGGTACTCAAGTGATGCACAGACATGCATACAATAAAAACATACACATAAAACATACACATAAAATAAAATTTAAAACAGACAAAAAAGCTAAGGCAACTCAGTGCAATTGTGTTTTAATTAATGTAAGAAATATAAGTATGCCTAATCTGAACTCAAGAGTTCACTGTTGGATATGAGAGCCTTCTTTTTACGAGGCATTTAGGGAGTGTGAAATAGCCTTCTTATTTATAAATAAAGTATTCCTCTAAGAAAAAGCATGGGCCTTCTTATCAGGAGTGGCCAAAGAACTATGATGTGATTAAGCTGGAGAACACTTGTCTAAGATGCACAAGGCCCTGGGTTCAGTTTCCAGCACAAAAACAAGATAATACACACAACACACACACACACACACACACACACACACACCAAGTCCAAAGAGAGACCAGAGAAGTAGCCTGTCAACTGAACAGCAGCGTCATAGCACTGGCCTCAGACAACCCAGTATACATCTCGCTTCACTGTCTTTAGAGGACAGGGCCTTGGTCATGGTGTCAGAGGCCCTCTATTATCGTAAGAAGCTTTAAAAAGGCACTTGACTCACTAGAGTTTTTTGTAGTGACATATACATCTAAATATGTATGTATATTTCAAGAAAGATGGAAGGAACCACACTACACATCCTGTTTGGTGACCATTTCCACTTAGCACTGTTGTAAATTAGATGTGGTGGCGCATCCCTATAATCCCAACATTGGGAGGTGGAGAGAAGAGGATCAGGACCTCAAGGCCATCCTGGGCTAAAGGAATCCCTGTCTCAAAAACAAAAAACAAACAAAAAAAAGTTACAAGTGTTTTTCATGTCACTAACTAATGGGTTAATAGATATACAGCTGCACACCATTTTAGTAGCTGTCTTTTTGTCTGTTGCATAATATTTTGAGGATTGAGATAAAATACGTGGCATACAGTAATTCAAATTTCCAAGTATAAGGTACTGCAACTCAGGTTTCATTTAAGTAAGCTGCTAGTTGGACTTCCCACGCTGCTCTTTGTTAGCCAGCCATGATCATGCAGGCAATTTCTAGCTTCCTCTTCCGCAAAGGAAGAGCTCTTTACAGCAGTGAGCGATACAGCAGAAGTACTTTGTCTTTGATATCATTGGAGTCACTGGGAAGCAGGAAGCTAAGGAGTCTGCAAAGATGATGAGGGACACAGACTCACAGACTCTGTCATGGCAGGAAGCAGAATATTGAAGCCCTCTAATGATACACAAGGCATATTGTCTAGATCTAAGACCTGGGACACCAGGTGATCCCAAAGGAAAGAAAAACCGAAGAGATGGTGTAGGGGGCACAGAGGTTCTTGTGCTCACTGATAAGCACTAGGGAAACCTGGAATGTTAAACACTCTGGGTTGTCCCTTCAAAGGAAGAGATATACAACCTGCTTTCCACCCGGAAGGCTGGGAGTGTATGTGGTTAATAGTCTGGTGACTTCTGTGCTAAGTGTACAGCCAGGCCACGCTGCATTCCCCAGGACTCTTATGTTGATCTCGTGCATTCTCCCTAGGGACCTTTATCTAGAGCATTGTTTCTCAGTCAATAGAACCTGTCCTTATTGGAGATGTGACATGTACTTTACAAATGGGAGTGGAGTGTTGGTAGCGACTGCATCATGATGACAGGAGAGAGAGGCGATGTGCTGGGCCAGTACCTTGGCCCATAGCACATGCATGCATGGCCTTTAAATGGAGGGCCCTTGGTACACTACTTGAAAAGTCCACCAGAAGAGAACCCAATTTCTCTGTCTTTATGGAAGGAAACTTTGTTCACCCATATTTGCTACTGGGCCTTTAGTGACCTTTACCATCCCTCTCTGATTAACAAGCTTTAGGTAGGCTGACTGGAGTGTCTAGTAAGCATAGACCAATTGGACCTCCCTTTCTGCCTCCCTACCTTCTCCATAAAAACTCACTTCCCTACACAATGAACGGATTTGCACCATGGGATTGCACCATGGAGGTTTTCCCCAGAGTCTGTTTCTTGGGCAGTACATGACTCTGAACTGCTCCCTCCCTCGAGAATTCTGCACCCACCAAAAACCCACAGTGGAGGTGGTTAGTAGCCTGGTGACATTTGTGCTCTCTGTATGACTGAGACCATACCAGACCCTCCCCCAGACCCTTAAGATGTTACATGTAGTCAATCTATTGAACCCATCTTATGGAGGAGGTCACATGTACTTTATGAAGAGTTGTAATGTAACCACATCTCAAGCTTTGTTGTATACACACAGGATTGAGTTATTATCAGGAAATCTTTTTCCAATTTGTGCTGTGCTTAAATGTGCTTAAAATAAACTGCCTGGGGTTAGATTCTTGAAGTTTGTGCCAACACCAGCTACTGAATCGTGCTGAACTGCACTACCTTCTTGCCTACGTGGAGCAACACTCTGCTGGCCTTCGTGTTTGCAGAGGCCTCCCACAGGGTGGCTTTTACCAGAAGGTTACCTTTTGTCTTTTATTTCTAGCACCTTGGAGGTGTTTGTGTCCCTCATCCTGGAACAAAACTCAGCTAATGACCTCCCACTTTATTGAGATTATGAGAACATGAGGAGTACCCTAGCTCACCGTTTGAATATGTGTGTTCCTCCCACTGGTTCACATTTTAAAATAGCGCCTCCCAACCTTCCAAGTATAGCTTTTATTAGTGATCTTGCTCATGATTCAGAACATTGCAGTGTTCCTTAGGCAAGTTCTTAGCCTCACTCTAAACACCCTCGTATGCAAATGGTCTCAGAAGGTTTGGGAGGGGGACACATCCCAGTGGCTCAGCGTGCACCCACCAAGATGCCTGGGGGAGGGGCGTAGGAGAAGAAAATTAGGGCTGCATGTGCCATCAACCATAGAGCCCTCTGGGAAGGAAGGCTGCATATTTGGTACTTTAGGCTTCAGTCCCAGTGCTTCTCCAATGAGCCAACCGATGCTCCAATTCCTGCACAGGGGCAGCTGCTGATATTGAAAGAAGCAAATCAGTCTTACAGGTAAAAGGTGTAGTGTATGCCAGGTGCTGTGCTGGCACTGTAGATAAAGAAGTAAACCAAACAGAAATTGCTCCTCCGTGTTGGAGCTTCTGAATTAGTGGTTGTCTTAGTTACTGTTCTATTGCTGTGCTGAAACACCAGGACCAAGGCAACGTATAGAAGAAAGCGCTTGATCGGGGGCTTGCTTACAGTTTTAGAGATTTAGATCATGGCTATCATGGTGGGGAGTGTGGTGCCAGGCAAGCATGGTGCCGGAGCAGCAGCTGAGAGCTCACAGCCTGATTCTCAGGCAGGAGGCAGGAAGAGAGAGCAAGACTGATCTTGATATAGGATTTTGAAACTTCCAAGTCCATCCGCAGTGGCACACCTCCTCCAACAAGGCCACACCTACTAATCCTTGCCAAACATTTCTACCAACTGGGAATCAAACATTCAAATACATGAGCCTACGGGGGTGGGGTGGGGGGCATTCTTATTCAAACCACAAAAGTGGTAAAACATCAAGTATGCAAATGGAAAGTGTGTGACTGATACCAAGGGAAAATTGACCTGGAGCAGGGAGAGTTTTTCTCAAGAAAGGGACACTTGAGCTGAAACTCAGTGAGCATGGGGCGCTGCTGCTGCCAGCAAACAAAACACCTTGCGAAAAGGCCCCAGGTGCGTTTGAGGATGGAGAGATGCTCAGCGCAGGTGGAAGGCAGAGGGTTCGTGAGAGGGAAGAGGCACACAGATGCAGTAGTCATCTAGGGCTTCGGAGCCGTGTTAATTCTACTGCATTTTATTTTTAGAAACTGCATTTCTAATCTCTCTCTCTTTCTGTGCACGTGTGTGTGTGTGTGTGTGTGTGTGTGTGTGTGTGTGTGTGTGTGTACAAGTATGGATATGCCCCTGCATCGCTATCGTTTTCTACTTTACTCCTTTGAGGCAGGGTCTCTCCCAGAACATGGAGCTTGTATTTTTTTCAGCTGGGCTGGCAGACAACTGTTCCATTAATTGCCCTGCCCTCCATCTCTACCTCCTGTAGTACGAGTGTTACAAGTGTGGGCAACACTATGCCAGCTTGTTACGTGGGCGCTGGGATCTGAATTCTGGCCCCCATGCTTGAGCACCAAGTGTTCTTAACCACTGAGCCGTCTCTCTTGCCCCAATTCTACTGCATTTGTTTTTAAGGTGACTAGACTGGAGAAAAATACCATATGCATCTATTTTCTGGCTCTGCCATATCAAAACACCACAGGTGGCATAAATAGTAGAAACAAATTTTTCATACAGTTCTGGAGGTCTCAGATCTAGTGCATATAATTGGCTTTTATGCAGGCTTCTCTGCTTAGTTTGAAAATGGCCTCCCTTTTGCTGCCTTTAAGATCATTTGTTTGTTTGTTTTCTTGTTGTGTGTGTGTATGCATGCTCTCTGGTTCTGCTGCTGTTGAATTTGAGGTGCATCTCAGACATCAGGTGGATGACGAATAGGCATCACCTACCTCCGCACGTGTGCCATGGCATGTGCCAGACTCTGTGACACTCAGAGCAGGTATTGGAGAGATCATGCTCCGTAGTGGACCAAGTTGCTTGGCATATGGCCCTTAGGATTTACTTTTGGTAGGACTGTAGCTCTTTTCAAAAACATGCTTTTGACATCCTTTGAAATTCAATCTTTTCTAAACTAGGGTTTAATAGCATCTTGTAAACTTTGCAGACTATTTCTTTAGTAACCACTTTCCACAGTCAGCTTGGCCTATGAATATTATAAGGTGCCCAGAGAGATTACCTATCACCAATACCCTCTTTTTGAGGATAAAGTCACTCTTCATTTTCGTCCTAAATATCTAGTAAAAGAGAAAGCCTCAAACTAAAAACAAAATCTGCCTGACATAGATTGTAAAAGGGAAAGGTCTTCCCATGACAACACAAAGTCCCAGCAGGGGAGTTGTGGACTTCACGAACTCTCTGTGAGAGGAATGGGTGTGGCTGACAGAGGGTGAACAGAGAAAGTGTAGGAGGCAGAATGTGCTGTGGCACCAAGTTCACAGTCACTTTGATGCTTGGGATGAAGGTTGTGCCTTGAGCGACCTGGGCAGGTGGGCTGGTCAGAGGTGAGGAAGGAGGAAAGATGGAGAATGGAGGATCGAGGTGAGTACCCCACCTCGGACCTATGTGTTAAGGGTGACTAGTCCTCTTGGTGTCCCTCGGTTGATGGTGCCTACATTTCTGAATTTCAGTTTTAAAACTTGCAAGGTTCCAGAGAAACAGAAACAATTTTGTCACCCTATAGAAAGAATCTGAAGAATTTAGAGTCTTCAGTACTTCAGTGGTCGCTAAACACACTTTAACCTACAGTGATTAAATGCACCTATGTGATTTGCTGTAACCTCCTTAATAAAGGAGCTACTATAATTGCTTTATTTCTTAAGAAAGCAAATAAATTATTATCTTAATAATCAGAGATTATTAGAGTGATCACATTATAAATTGCCTAGGAGAGTCCCAGCTTATACCCATCAGCTGGTGTTGTTAAAGGTGTTCTCTTTGTTTACAGAAGGCTCCTCATTTGAATGACAAATTGGAAGATCACTGTTCTGGTTGTGTGTGTGTGTGTGTGTGTGTGTGTGTGTGTTTTTTGAGTTGACACAAACTAGATTCTCTGAGAAAGGGGAGCCACATTTGAAAAATGCCTCTGTAAGATTGCCTATAGGGCATTTCTTGATTAATCATTTATATGGGTGGGCCCAGCTCACAATAGGGTGTGTGTGGGGTACCACCCCTGGGCCCATGGTCTTAGTGATATAAGGAAACAGGCTGAGCAAGCCATGGAGAACAAGCCAATAAGAGCACTCCTCCATGGTTTCTGCTTCGGTTCCTGCCTCTCGGTTCCTGCCCTGAGTTACCTCAGCAATGGAGTGTGATTTGGGAATTGTAAGATGAAATAAACTCCTCCCCAAGTTGCTTTTAGTCATGGTGTTTTATCATAGTAATAGAAAGCAAACCAAGACACTCACTCTGTCTTTTTAAAAAATTATTATTGTTTTATTACTTATTATTTTATTATTTATTGTATGTGATACAAATTGGTGTTTTGTTTGCATATATGTCTGTGTGAGGGTGTCAGATCCCCTGGAACCAGAGTTACAGATAGTTGTGAGCTGCCATGTGAGTGCTGGGAATTGAACCTGAATTCTCTGGAAGAGCAGTCAGTGGTCTTAACCACTGAGTCATGTCTCCACTCCCTACTCTGTCTTTAATAATATAATCTTTCTAATTCTTAAACCAAAGTACTGTTTTGGCAAAGTATGCCAATCTTTATTCCTGAGTTTCATGGTGTTCTTTTTGAGATGATTCTCTAGTTACCATGTTTAACAAATAAAATGAAAACCATTTTATATTCGGAGGTACTTGTTCACCATTTCACTTAGACAACCAGAAATTCTCATATAGCCACAAAGCTTCTGTATCTCTTCATACTTGACCGTCTCACTGTTTGATGGATGATCATGGAATTTTAAATTTTGCTTCTAAAAATTTAAAGAAATTTTTATGTCTTAATACATAGTAAAACTAGATGTTTAAAGGAGAACATTACAGAAGAGCCAAGAGTCAACACCGATTAAATTAAGTGGAATATGGAGGGAGAATTATCCAATTAAAGGAAGATTTTCATTTTGTTTTTGACAGAGTCTCATGTAGGCATGAAAGCAACATTAAAATTTTTTGCATGTATGTATCTTATTTTGTGTGTCTGAATGTTTTGCTTCCATGTATATATATCTGGTACCCTTGGAGTTAAGAAGAGGACATCAGATCTTTCAAAACTAAAGTTATGGATGATTCTGAGTCACCATGTGACTGTTGGGAATCAAGCCTTGCTCTTCTGCAAGGGTAAAAAGTGCTCTAAACTGCTGAGCCATCATTCTAGTCCCTAAAGCAACATCGTTCTGAGCAAGGAATTAATGATGCAACATACGCCTAAACAGTTAGTGATATAGTAATAGAGGGGATTAGTTAAGAGAGTATGTATGGTATCTAAAGAAACTCCCAAACAAATCACTTTTCAGACAGTTAGACATAACTTCAGATGTGGTCCACATTTATTTATTGTAGGTGTAGATGTAAGTGTTGATTTTTTAATTATTCACATTGGTTTATGGCAAAAGGCAGTTTATTCTGGTCCTAGAGGGTTTCAGCCTCCATACAATCTAATCGTAAGCCTAGACCGAGAGGTTTCAGTATCCGAGACTTACTATTGACAGGGTTCATTCACTCTGACTAGCTGTCTTCTGAACTGCATCTTTTCCCTCTGATCTGTATTGTGAATTCTGAACTGTAAATCATAAACTGTCTGCTTCTGACTCTTTGCTTTCTCTCTGCTTGTTCTGGACTGGCTCTGCTCTTCTCTGCGTCTTCTTCTGAACTGAACTTTCTGTGATCTGACTGCACTCAGACTGCCTGACTGAACAAATGGTTTTCTTGGCAATTCTTCTGAACTCTCCATCTCTCCACTGAACTGGACTCTCATCTGTTTGAACTGAGCTGTCTGTGAGCTGAGAGCCTCCTTTTATATCTTGAGAGCTGGGCATGTCCTCACTGTGACTCAAACTCAGTCTCCACTCTGATTCAGTCTCAGAGTTTGGGACTAAAAGTTTCATTATCATTGCCTTCAGGGCATTCCATCTGGATCACACAGGCTTCTGAATGTGATCCCTTCACACAGGCCTTTGGATGTGATCCCTTCCTAGCTATCGCACAGGCCTTTCAATGTGATGCTTTGCTAGAGCAGCCATGCTGCTGGATTAAAAGATTAAATGTTTCCTTTACAATGAAATTGAATGTTTATCCTCACATGTCACCCACATTAATATCACTTGTACATGCTTCTTCCATTTTAATGAAAGTTACTGACCACTAGAGGGAGAAGCAAGAAAAGCTTTGCAAAATTTTATAAATACAGTAGGTAATTTAAATGCTGGCAATGAAAAGTGCTAATTGTAGAATGTAGATTCATAGGCGGCATTAGCATACAATGTTGATTGAAGAGATTTGTGTTTGTGGGATGTTGCAGAAATAATGTAACAGAATGTGATTTCTATAAAAAAAAAAAAGAGGGTCAACATATTGCATGGCTGATTGGATAAATTATTGTTTGGTTCAATCTGTTCCTTTGCCCAAGGAGTAGGTACAAAAAATTAACCTGTGTTAAGTGAAGTGAATCGAAGTGAGTGAAGAAAGTATTAAATGCTCCAGTGTTGTGAAAGTTTAGTTACGCATAAAGTGTTTCATGCATTGTTGGGTGAGGGTCTGCCTAGGTCTTGGTGTTTTGTATTGTCTACAGGTGTTGGATTTCTGTGGGAGATGTTTGATTGCTTATGATCTGCACCTGAGGAGTTCTGAATCAATAACACTCCTGAACTGAGATGCTCAGGGTTCCACTGTCAATCAAGTACGGTGCTGGCAGGACGGTGGTTCCCTCTGCTGAGGTCTGGCAGAGTTTACACCTATGAAAAATACCTCCTTCTCATCCTTGCTGAGCTCCCACAGCAATGTACTACTACACTCCAGAATTCAAAGGTGGGGACAGTGGTAGCACTTGAAAACTAACACAATCAAAACAATTTTCTTACACTTCACAGTAAGTGCATTTGATGATTAGTACTCAATATCATGAATATATAGATTTTGCTAGAAATGATGGGAATTCTACTTGCAAGTTTATTTAATCTTAAAACTACTCAATATGTGAATATATGAAGATACAATTATTCAAACTCTTATTTCTGTTTAGTTAGAAAATGTCCTTGAACCATGTTCAAAAAAGGTTATTCTGGCTTACAATTTAAGAGTTTGACCCATCACACAGGGGAGTCATGGTGGTGGGAACGTGAAGCATTTGGTCACATTGCATCCACAGTCAGGAAGCAGAAAGCAATACTCTGCTCTTTTTATTTAGTCCAGGATCCCACTTGAATGATGCCACTCACCATTCAGAACGTCTTCCTCTCTCCATGAGTTCAATCTAAAAGCTCCCTCACAGTCACGCCAAGAGGTCTGTTTATTACTTTCTATCGCATCAAGTTGACGATCAAGATTAACCATCATAACATCACAATTAACCACTCCTTGTCAATTTGACCCTCAAATCATCACTTTAAAATTTAACATCCCACCATTATCCTCTAAAGTCTCAGTTTCATCTCATGATTCAAACTACGTGTAAAGCATCTCTGGGTATCTCCATGTCTTAAATGGTCCCAACGTGGTTCAAAAGTTTCCTGAACTACTTTTTATTCAAGAAAATATTGACTACTTTAGTTGTAAGGAAAATATAAAATATATCAATTCAACAAATAAATGTTGAAAATCCACTCAATATAAGGAACTCAGGAAATGCCAGGCTGAATTGGACATGGTTGCTTTCTTAAGAAGGAATTGGCTAGGTTAGTGAGATGGCTCAGAGGGTAGAATTTCTGGTCCTAAAAGCCTGGCATCCTGAGTTTGAGCCTGGAATCCACATAAAGGTGGAAGGAGAGAAGCAATTTGGAATGCATTCCCCTCCCTCCCACATCATGAGCATGTGTGCCTTTGAACCAACATCACTGTTTCCCGATTCCACATCAGCTTGCTGGCCTTTAAACTTGAACTATGGCATCAACTCTGCAGATTCTCAATCCATCAGCTCCCTAATTCTGGAAACCAATTACTTTCTGTCTACCTATTCATCCATTTATACGTCGTATCAATGCTATTTTTTCTGGAGAACCTTGGTATTGGTAACACTAATTAAAAAATAAGCAATTAATAATCTATTAACAAACACTTATTAGGTAACATTTTGATCTGACTGCTATGCTAAACAATGAGAAAACTATTAGAATGATACAACTTTATCAGGAATTTGAATAAATCTGATTGCTATTTTAAAGAGGGATATATGCTGGCATGAATGATTTAATATAATGCCTTACTTTATTAATTTATTATTAAGGTGATGGAAACAATTAGAATTGTAACTTGGAGGAAAAAGAGGAAAATGAATTGCAATCTCAGTAGCCAAACACACTGGAAGCATTTTCGTGTATCTTTTGGAGACAGGGTACCAAGTAGTACAATCTGGTCTTGAACTTGTTATGTAAATAGGATAACCCTGAACTCTTGATCCTCCTGCATCCACCTCTCAAATACTGGGACGATAGCATGTACCACCATGCCATACTGGTGTATTTATTTTTCCTTCGTAATTTTATAAAACAAATTATTTCTGGTGTAGTCCAGAAGCCTCGAAGCTCAACTTGCTCTCCAACTGAGGCTGGCCTAGAACTCCTGATCTTCCTGCCTCTGTCTCCTAGTTGCTGAGATTATAGGCATGTGCTACCATCACATTTCTCTTTCATAACTTTTGATGTGCATAAACTTTGGTGTATATAGAATCATGTCACTTTTTGTGATGTTGTGTAGACGTAGATGTGAGCATTGATTTAGTAATTATTCTTGTGAGTTCATGGGAGAAGACAGTTTATTCTTTGCTAATTCAATCCCCGGTTCTAGAGGGTTTCAGCCTCCATATAATCTAGTTTTAAATCTAGACCTAGAAGGCTTCTTCCTCCATATAATCTAATCTTCAAGATGGGAGCCTAGACCTGGAAAGCTTCAGCCTCCATACAACCTAACCTGCAAACCTAGAATGTTTCAGCATTTGAGACTTACTGCTGACTGAGCTGATTATGGCTAGCTATCTTCTGAACTACCTCTTTTCACTCTGGACTATATTGTAAACTCCAAACTGTTAAGTTGTAAACCATCTGCTTCTAACTCTCTGATTATTCTGGACTGCCTCTGCTCTTCTCAGCTTCTCCTTCTGATCCTTCTGAACTGAACTGTCTGTGAGCTGACTGTACTCAAACTGCCTGACTAAATTAACTCTCTGCTTCTCTGAGCTCCTCTCTGCTTCTTGTCTGCTTTCACCTCTGCTTCTATCTGGTTTCTCTCTGAGCTCTGCTTCTTATCTGCTTCTATCTTGCTTCCCTTTCTGAACTCTCTGCTATCTGCTTCCTGAGTGCTGAGATTAAAGACTTGTGCCACCACTGTGTTCTGAGTTGGGATTAAGGGTGTATATTATGTCGCCTTAACCACGGAAACCCCTTTCACCTAGCATTAGCAAAAGAACTTGCACATGCTATGCAGATGCTCTACTACTGATCTTCATTACTAGACCAGTTTTTGTTAGTTGTCCCTTACCTTACCTTACCTTACCTTCCTTACCTTACCTTCTCCTTTCTCCTCTCCAACCTTTCTCTTCTCTTCTCTTCTCTTCTCTTCTCTTCTCTTCTCTTCTCTTCTCTTCTCTTCTCTTCTCTTCTCTTCTCTTCTCTTCTCTTCTCTTCTCTTCTCCTCTCCTCTCCTCTCCTCTCCTCTCCTCTCCTCTCCTCTCCTCTCCTCTCCTCTCCTCTTCTCTTCTTTTCTCTTCTCTTCTCTTCCTTCCATCCACAATTTATCTATTTATTTATGTACTTGCAATTATATTTCTATCTTTGTACATAAAAGTTGTATCTAAACAGAAATAGTCTTTTTTGAATGCATCTGTATAGGAAACACATTCTATTTTTTTTACTTTATTAATAATTTGAGTTTCATACAGTGTAGATAACACCCTCTTCCCATTCTTCCCTGTTCTGACCTCTCACTCCTGTGCCGTCAAAAAAGAAAGGAAAAAAAAAAACCCAACAAAATAGAAAGAAAGAAAATTAAGTCAAGCTTGTGTGTTAGAAGCATGGATGGTCGGCTTTACAATGGTTTGGAGGCAGAAGGCTGCTCTGATTGTGTACTTTGACCTGGCCTATATTAGCACAAGATGAAAAATAACAAACTTTGACCTGAAAGTTGGGCCTCACCACCCAAACCTGGACATTGAGCAGGCTTCCTGGTATCTTGCAAGCACCAGGCATCCCACAGGGACCAGGGCCTCCTGCATGCAACTGATCATTCCTCAGGGACCTAGACCTCATATAGGCACCTGGTTGTCCAGCAGTCACCAGGACTTCCCACATGCATCAGTGTCTCCCGCATGCACTTGGATAGTCTCCAGAGACTCAGATATCCCACAGGCACCCAGGCATCACACAAACACCCAGCAAAACATCATATAGGTACTCAGTCTTCCCACAGACAACTGTGGGCAGGAGAAGTATTCTATTTTTTATTCAGTGCACATGTTAAAATGTGGGAAGGTGTCAAGTAGAGGAGAGGAAGTTGGAGCTCTTGGTAGTGTTCCTGTGTTAGGATCAAGAAGGTGAAATAACTTTTTCAGCATACAGTCCTCTCTCTTGGCTTGTGGTACATTTCACTGTGATACCTTAGTGGTATTCTGCTGGTGAGGTTTGTATGTTGATTTTTTTTTAAATCCCTTGTCCTGGATTCAGAGATGTATAATATAGCCTTAGCAGGAGCTGAATGTTAGATCGTTTGGAAATTAGAAAGCAGATGGGCCAGATTAGAGTGCTTGAAGGTCTCCTGAAGTCTAAGGTCATAGGTGTGATTACCTAAACATTATTTGTTCAGAGAAATGTAAGAGCCCAGAGTGAGTTGGAACCCAGAATCCTTAGCATGCTAAGAAAGTGTTCTCTACCACTGATCTATATTCCCAGCCTCCAATTATCTTTTTTTGTTATTAATTTAGTCTTATGACTGCTCCATACATGTATATAATGCATCCCAATTACTTTCTCCTGAACCCCCTCTTATCTACTTCCTATCTCTATCACCACCCCCAATGTTCATGACTTTTGGTCTTATTTTGTGGCCCACTTAATTTAACCAAAGCCATATAAATCACCATTGGGTTGGGACTATCCACTAGAGTCTGGTTAGCCGCAAGTAGGGACACAGTAATGACTTCTCTCCCTGAATGTATCAATAGCAAAGAGTTCAGCAGTGGGGGTAGGGCTTTTCCCCTTAGCCTCCCCTCTAACCCTATCCAGCTCTTGACAGGCCAAGCACAGACATCTGCAGTTCTATGAGGTCATGACTGCAGTGGCTGTGTCTTGTTCAGAAGCTGGCATCTCACAGCCCTCCTCCCTGTTTTCCAGTTTTCACATTCTTTCTGATCCCTTTTCTGCAATGTCCCCTGATACTTACAGGGGTGGTAAAATGTCTCGTTTAGGGTGAGCACTCACCCATCATTTATTCTCAAGAACTTGAGCAGCCATGAGCCTCTTCATTCACCACCATTGACTGGAAGAGAGGCTTCTACTGACTGAGGGCTAGGACAGTAGTTGTTGGGTGCTGACAGCAGAGTGGGCTGGGTGCCTGAGAATCCCAGGTTAGAGGGGAATGGAGCTGAGAGGGGAAGCTGGGACTGTTACCGGTGTTAAAGTTAGCATTATATCTCCAACATTTCCCCATATTGCTTCTTGTTATGAAGCTTTTGTTCTTGTTATAGGACACAGACTTGTAGCCTAGGCTAGCCCTGACCTGACATATAGCCAAGGATCATTGTCAGCTTCTAATCCTCCTGCCTCCACCTTCCAATGCTGGGATTACAGCACAGTTTTAACAACTGTGTTTTAATATACGTATGAATGGGGCTAGAGAGATGGCTCTGTGGTTAAGGGCCCTGCCTGTTTTTCCAGAGACACAGGTTCAATTGTGAGCCACATAGTGGCTCACAATCATCTGTAACTCCAGGTCCAGGGATCTGTCATGTCCTTTTGGCCTCTGCAGGCATCAGGTGTGTGTGTGGTGTACATACATACATGTAGGCCAGGTACCCATACACATTAAAAAAATTAGAAAAAAACTACTTGTGCAAAAAATGGAAAATTTACTATAATTTTCCTTATTCTTTCTTCATTTTTAGACATTTAGGTTGTCATGTGAACTTTTTCTATTTAAATGAAAAGTTATTTTATTTCATGTGTGTGACTATTTTCCTGCATATATGTATGTGTGTGCACTATGTGCTCGCCTAGTGTCCAAGGAGGTCAAAAGAGGGCATTGGATCTTCTGGAATTGGAGTTACTGATAATCGGAGCCACTAGGTGGGGGCAGGGAACTGAACCTGGGTCCTCTGCAAGAGCCGCAAGTGCTTTTAACTACTGAATCATCTCTCCAGCCCCTCATTTTACTATTTTTAAGATCGTGAATGTATCTTTATTGTTATAACTTTTTTATATTTTGAATTATTTTAGAATAAATTGACAAAAGAAACATTATTGGATAATCAAGCGTGAACATTTTAATATTAAACTTAAATTGTTTTTTTTAAAATAAATAAGCTAGTATTTATAAGGCCACCAAGACAAACTCTGTATTTGCCACCAGTATGGATCTCATTCCTACCTAATACTAGGAAACCTTTTGGTGGGATTGTGACTTGTGAAAGCCTCACTTCCTCAGGCATCCTGGTACTTGTGCTTGTCCAGAGTTCCGACCACAGTGGATTTCTGGGCTCAGTTTCTAGAAATGCTTTTTCAGTTGTTTTACTTTTTTTTTTGATACAGAGGCTTGTGTAGCTCAGGTAGGCCTCGAACTCCTGGTACTCCTGCCTCTGCCTCCTGAATGCTAGGACTACAGACCTGTACTCTTGGCTTCTCCAAGTAGTTAAAAAGACCATATGCCCCAAAGCCCCCCAAGACAACACAGGCTATTGCCACTACTGTTAGTTGCTCCAGAACTAGTTGGTAAAATTCTATTGCTAAAGATACCACAAGCTTTTTCTTGCAGGACACAGAGGAATCAAACCAGTATTGAGTGGAATCCTGCCTGCTGGCTAGTTTTCACAGTGCGGAGTGTTTATGCAGAATACTGGGATCAAGGTGTGCCACTTGCTGGAACACTGGCATGATTGTTATGGTGGTAACCAACTGCTTTCTGATTGTATTTGAGGCCTGCTTCATATGAGAGTCTTCACATATGGTACTATAAACTTGGTTGAAAGCCAGAGGCTGGGAGTGGGGCGCGGTCATAGGCTTTAGTGGGTAGCTACTGCTGTTGATTGAGAAGTGGACATGATGCATCTGTTAAATTCTTTTCTAAACATTTGTCTGTGATAATAGATTGTTAGTATTGCTGTCAGCTTTGATCAGAGATTATTTTTGCTATGGATGAGGGTTACCATAGAGACTCATAATTGGTCAAAATGCTGAGAATAAGTGGCTGTTGAATGCTTAGCCATCAATGGAACATCCATACTACAACCTCAAGGTTCAGGGAACATCATGGATGATGGGGTGGAAAGAATACAAGAGCCAGTGCAAAGGGGTAGAATGTGGTGGGCCTCTGTCTTCCAGGCATGTCATGGCCCTTGCTCTCTTGAACTCTCAGTAACAAAGATTATCTATATAAGACCTGCACAGGATTAGGCCCATCAAAACTCCATCATGGAGGTAGGAGGGGCTCACAAGGCTCCATTTCTACCTCAGGCTCTCTAGTAGGTAATGGTCTTGGGTAGTGAGAGTAATTTTATTCAGCGATTTAGTCAGGGGTAAGTTGGTCATGCTCCTGTAAACAATCCTAATTTATACTCATTGGTTCACCAACCAACCAACCAACCAACAAACAAATAATAAAAGAAATGAAAAGGGAACAGGGGCATGGCTCACTCAGTAAAGTGTTTTCTGTATAAACATGAGGACCTAAGTTCAGATCCCCAGCACCCATACAAAATCAGTATCTGTAACTCCAGTGCTGATTAAGCAGAGATAGCAGGATCCCAGAGACTTGCTGACCAGCTAGTCTAGCACAGTGGTGAGCTCCATGTCCAGTAAGAGAACTTATTTCAAAAATAAGGTAGTGAGCAATCGAGGAAGTCACCTGATATCAGTCTCTGATCTCCACAGCCACATGCACACGTAGCCACAGATAAATGAATGCTTACACACGTGCATGTTTAGCTAGCATATACCTTTTTTTTTTTTATCTCCCCCTCCCTTCTCCCTGATTGTGGGTAGGAGCAGTCTTCTTACAGCTTTATGATAGTAGAACAGAAAGCTAGAAGGGACTTGGGACCTTCTTAAGTATCCATATCAGCTCTAGACATGCCCCTTCCTGGAACTCACATGAGTAAATTAACTCATGTTTTAGTTAAGTAATTTGCATAAAACCAGAGGAAAACTTAATAGTATAAATGTGTCTATTTACTTTCTCACAGTAAATATTGTTACTAAAATTGACAAGGGAGCTCTGTGATAGTATTCTTGATTGCAAGGAATTAATACTTAAACTAGCTCAAATGACAAAAGAAATTTTTTGGGTCATATGCTGGAGGAAGCACAGGGACTGGATTTCTGGATTTGGACTTTTCTAAACAGCTGATTATTGTAGAAGTTCATTTTTAGCTTTGTATAAAATAATTGTTTTGTGTACTGTTGGGTGAGGGGCTGCCTAGGCTATAGCATTTGTATTGTCTACAGGTGTTGGATTTCTGTGGGGGATGTTTGATTGGTCATGGTCTGCATGTGCTATCAATAGAACACCTGAGGAGTTCTGGATCAATAAAACCACCTGAGTTCAGATGCTTGGGGTTCCACTGTCCAGGATGTGTTTGCATGATAGTGGTTTCCTCTGCGGAGGTCTGGAAGCGTTTGCACCAATGAATATGCTCCCATCTCATTCATGGTGAGACGCCACAGCAGCCTAACAACTACAACTGATGATGCTTTTAGGGTAGGTCATGTCCTCCTTTCTCTTTTTTCCCTCTTTCCCTTTGAGTTGACCTCTGTTCTCTCATATTTCATACATGCAACTGGACAAGCTGACCCTGAAGGAACTCTAGGCTTATGTTGGCCCCATGTTGGGGGAAATATATATATATACTAATAAATATAATATCATACACACACACACACACACACACACACACACACACATATGTAACACATGCACACACACACATTGGAAAGGTTGACCAGACTGGAGTCAAGTGCTCATGTCATCCAGTGGAGGGTGGGGTAGAACAATGGTGTTTACTAGCCCCACCAACATCACTGGAATTGGGAAGGACAAGTCCTAGTCTATATAGACATAGTCTAAACACAGTGAGAATAGAGCAATGGTGCTAGGTATAAATTTAATCAGTAGGTATGCCTCAATAACATGTTTATGATGGAGTAGTAATATAGATTACCCCTTCTGGAAGCTAATTTAGTTGATTTTTAGTATATTAGTCTATGAGAAAGTTTCTTTAGCTATTATACTAGTATACTGGTATTATGGGCTGTTCCAAAGCTTCTGAATTATTTAAAATAATGTTTAAAAGCACTTTCAGGATTTAGATTTTAGATTAAGTCTTAGACTTGGAAGTAAAGTTTAAAAAAATAGCCTAGAGGCTCTTTTGGCAAACAACATAAATATTCTATTACTTTTTTATTTACTAAATATTAATTCAGTTTGTGCTTATAGGTATCATTTTGTATGTTGTTATGGTCCACATGGGATCTTAGGATTTTGGAGAGCACAGGCAGTAGCTACAGATTCTCTGCTCCACCCCTAGGCTTTGGTGTCAGGGTGGCTCTGGGCTTCTGTATGAGACACAAGGGTGAGACTAGGTCACCACAGCACGGTGAGGCCCATATCATCCTATCTACCTGAATAATTTATTTATTTATGAAACAGGGTCTTGTTACTTTGCCTAGGGTAGACTGAACTCTTGATCGTCATACATCAGCCCCCAAACAGTCCTCATTACGTATTCATTACACTGAGAGTGTGATATCACATTCCTCTCCCCAAACGGAATTTAAATATCTTTAAAAAGAAAAAAAAAAAAAGAATTACAGGGAAAAACCCTGTATTATGGCAGTAACAACTGCCTAACTACTTTTCAGGGACTTGAAGGCAGATTTTGTCGGAAGTTCTGGCTCTTCTACAGATGCCTGACGGGTGACTGGAACAGGGTGAGGGGCGTGGCCTCTCTGTATTGTATTTTCTCGGTCTCCTTTGCTGCTTCAACTTTGGGGTCAGATGCTGCTCGGCTCTGCAGATAGAAACGCTGCCACTGAGAGACCGCTTGACCTAGATGACTCTCTCTCAACTTCTGCACTAAAGACCTACCAGCCACTGTGCCTGGAAAACTAGACTGTGAAACACGTAAAAGGAGGAAGCATCTAGTCTCCGCCAATTCCCAGAAAATGACTATTCCTCCTCTTCACTGGCTTCTGCACCTCCTTTTCTTTTACTCTATATCTGTAACCTCCCAATTGCCCACGGGTGATCAAGGCTATTTGCAAGTCTACTGCCCATTTCTGTCCCTCACCAAGAACAAAGATCTTCACTGCTCAGTTGGCGTGTGGTCTTACAATTAGTTCTGTGATTCTGACGGGCGGAAAGGACCCAGTTTCGGCTCAAGAAATTGATAACAGTGGGAAGACCGAGACCTAACATTAGTAATAGAGTGAAGATACCAGGTACCAAGATGGTAAGTCAGTTTTGAGTCCTCTCATCTTGTTGTGAAAATGGCTGATGTGAAGCTCCAGAAACTCCAACCACAGTGCTCCAGCGCCGCGGCCACCTGCAGCCGGGCACCTGGTGTACTTCCAGTGGCTGAGAGTTTCCTTGTTTATATGCTACATGTGCCTCAGCTGATACATATTAATTGCATCTGGATTTATTCATGAAAGTTTGCAAACTTGCTATTTGTCAACCACATTTAAATGGAGCCCAGAGGAAGTGATATTTCCTTTCCAATCGACCATATGCAGCTGAAAGCCTCCTTATAACATCGTGACTTTCTGCTTCTATACCTTGCTTATGTTTTTCTCACCTTTCTAGAATCCTGGATTTTGTCCTTCGGGATTTAACACATATTTGTGTTCGCTTAGAAGCATTTCCTGGCCGCCCTCATTTCATCCTGGCTTGGATGCTCCCTGTCTATGTTCCTGGAGGACCATGTGCATAATTGTACTGGGGTGGTTTTCCTATCTGCACTCCCCACTGTGGTTTCAGGGCAGGCTGCGACAAGATTTGGTCATTTTTGATAAACTACAGTTTATCAAGTTATGTAGTTATCAAGATACTTGATAAACTACAAGTTATCAAAATATCAGGCCCCTAAAGAACCCAGTGAGTATTTGTTGGATAGATAAAGCACTTGCAGTCTATTTTAGGGGTGTCCTCATCTCTTTATGTTTCCCTTTTCCTCTGTGGTACCCCACTGACTCATCTCATTGTATGTCTTTACCCATGTCTCCCTTTGTTTGCTTTTGTCTGAGCTTAGAAGTAAGTTCATCTATGTCCTAAGTTACATACCTCTGGAGAGCTGTCTGATGGTTTGAGTTTTAAATGTTCCCCAAGACTCCCTGCTTTGCAAGCTTGGCCCCAGCTTATAGCACTATTGGTAGTCAGTGGGAATTTTAGGAGATGGGGCCTATGCCTTTTTTGTGTTTGCAAAATCAGAATTACTCTCTATAGACTCCTTTACCCTGACCTTTCTAATTATCATTAAATACAGGATTGGAGATTTAGCTCAGTGGTAGAGGGTTTGCTCCGCAAATGCAGAACCCTGAGTTCAGTTACCAGCACTTGGGGGAAGGCAGACTCTAATTACTTTAAATCATGGCCTTTTTATTTCAACATAAGTATTTTAGATGTCATTTGTTAAATACTTTACATATTTCCAGACATTCAGGTAATTTCTAGTTTCTTGTTTTATAAACAAGCCCATGAAAAAATTGTGCACCAATCTGTACCTTTCCAGTTATGTCCTTACAATAAATCCCTAGAATTATTTGCTCCCTCTGTGTGACTATTTTAAGAAACATTGACACACATTGCCCAAATAGCTTCCAGATGTGTTAAACATCCATCCATCCGTTTAGCAGGTATTTATTATCATATCTTTACAATATGCTTGGCAACGAGTGGGAGCTAACATTTTAATAGAAATGACACACTTGGGGCTCTTGCCATCAAGGGACTCATGTGCCACTGAAGGACACAGATGAACAAGCAGATGAGACAGAGCGAATAATGAGAGCTTGCATTGGTGTTCTGAAGGAAAGGAAAGAATTCTGCTGCAGTAGCTCATTTATCAGCAACTTCAAACACTGAGAAGATACCAGCCTTGCAGGTGGAGCGGTGGTCCCCAGGGAGCAGGAGAATGGCAAGAAATGAGGTTGAGGATAGAGGCAACAGGGCCAGACCAGGGTTCTCATTGAGGTGATAGGAAGCTGCTAAAGCCAACTGGGTTGTTTATAAGTATCACCAGGTCAATACTTTACCATCTTTTAATGATATATATTTGTGTTTGTTTTTGAGACAGGATCTTTCTATTTAGTCTAGGCTGTTCTGAACTTTCTAGGCTGATCTAGAACTTACAGAGATCCTCCTGCCTCTGCCTCCCAAGGGCTGGGATTAGAGGTATGTGCTACCGCACTCAGCCTTCACTTGAGTGAAGATACATCTTCACTTGAGGGGAGATGGCTTGCTGTGGAGTCCAGGTTAGCTTCCAAGTCTTGCTCTTCTGGACTCATCTCTTGACAGTTGATTATGTTCCACAGTACCCAGTCAGCATGCCTGCATTTTGATTGACATCTCCTAGACCTATTCTTCTTAACTCCAAATAATGGCCCCAGGGCAGAATCTGGGACATTGTGGTTAGCAGGCATCAAATTGTCTCTCAGATCACATTTTTACAAAGCGTGGCCTACATTTTCCACACAGAGTTTCTTCTTAGGTTTGTCCTCTTCCGTTAATGCCCAAAGGTCTGTGAATAAACACACACAGCAGATACGTGTGAAATGTGTTTAACTTTTTCCTCTGTTACGATTGATAAAAACTGCTTGGCCATTTGTTGTTGATTACACCTCTAATAGCAATAGAATTTGCTAGGGTAAAATTAAAAATACTTAATTCAAATATGCTGACCACATTTGTATTTTACAATATGTGTGATTTTATACATAAATGTATTAGATTTATAGTACATATTTATAACAATTATAAATAATATAATCTATATAAATATATAAATAATATAATAATCACATATTGCATATAATTGCAGATTATGGATATATGAAGATAATGATACCATATGGTCAATGAAAATAGTTTTTGTACAGAGAAGGAATTAATTTCCCCCAAAGCTTCATAGTTATGTCCAAAATACATATTTACATTCAACAGCAGGAGCTGTTTCCAAATCTCCAATCTCAGCTTTGATGAGTTTGGGTTTTTATTGAGTCAGGATCTATATTCAGAGGTGTGTTTATCTTCTGAGTATTGTACATTGATGTTTTCAGAGCAGTTTCAGATTTACACATATTTATAAATGAAAAAAATATTTATTCTTTTGGGGCCTAGATGTAACTTATTTCTTCCCATCAAGAAGGGAATGATCTTTTATTAGAATTTAGTTCCCTTAAAGACTACTCCCAAATCAAACAAGATTGTAGCGTGGAAGCATTCTTCCAATTCTTTGCCTAAAAATGTGTTCTGTACAATGGTATTCTGATTGTTCAGTTTGACAAGATGTGTTATTGCAAGCAATCAAAACAAACTGTCTTGCATAAAACCAACAAACACTTACTGAATGTTGCAGTATTCCAGGACCAGAGCAGGCGGTGCCAGGGTGAAGGAGAAATGCAGTGTGTAATCCTCTCCTCCTGGGCACTGCTGAACATGGGTGGGTGGGGTGGTGCAAATCAGAGGGGTGGGAGCAGACCTTGGATACTGACATCTCCGGGGTACTTCTTATAATCAAAGAATTGTGTGACACTCATGCACAAGTCACACAGGCTCACTATTGTCCCATGTTCTTCCATGTTCCCTTTCCTACTATCCATGCAGTGACCCAGCCTTCAGGTCTTTCTCAGTCCCTGCCAATCTCACCTCCCACATCGAGGCAACACCCAATTCCCAACATCCTGGATCCTCCCAATCAGCCCTGACTAGCTTCATTGGCTTCTCTTCTTTCTTTATGAACCTGCCGTTCTTCCAATTGTATAGAGGATACACGCTCCACAATGCAAATAGGATTAGATGAATCACAGTTCTTTTGGTGCAAGCTTTGTATCCATTTCCTCATTTCTTCTTGAAGATCAGCTTTTTCTCTTTTCATTTATGTAACTGATAAAGACAGCCAGCCTAAGCTTGGACTTTTTTTTTTTGGCTGGAGTTCTCATTTCTTTGTTGGACCAGCTCAGGTTGGGTGTTATTCATGGAGCAATCATCAATGGTGAAACAGGACTACCTTGTCTTCTGGTTAGCTTCAACTCTCACCCTGACACAGCCCAGAGTTATCGAATTGAGTCCAAACTGGGGGCATGCCTTGATCAGATTGGTCTGTGGGCATGTCTGTGGGTACATTTTATTAATTGCTTATTGATGGCCCAGCCCACTGTGGGTGGCACCACCCCTAGGCAGGGGACCTGAGCAGTATAAGAAAGCTAGCTGAGGAGACATTAGAGAGCAATACTGTAAGGAGCCTTCCTTCATGGTTTCTGCTTCAGCTCCTGCCTGACTTCTCTCAGTTGTGGATTGAGAAAGGAACAGAGTAGTAGCATGCGTACATTCATCTCTCTGCTTCCTGGCTATGGATGTGATATGACCAGCTACCTCAAGCTCCTGCTGCTCTGACTTCCCTGACATGATGGACTGTACCTTGAACTTGGAGTTAAGTAAATACTCTCTCTCTTATGTTGCTTTTGTTGAAGTGTTTTATCACAGTAATGGGAAAAGAAATTGGTGCTGAGAGTGGGTCATTGCTGTGTTAAACCTGAGGATGTGTTAAATCTAGTCAGTAGAGATAAAGAAGGTGACCTCATATTGACAAAGGGGAAATCCATCAAGCAGACTTTACAATTCTTAATATATATGTACCAAACACAGGTGCTCTCAATTTCATAAAACAAATACTTCAAGTTATAACATGCCAGGTCAACTCCAACACAGAAACTTTAGAGCTAAGTGACACCATGGATCACGTGGGTTTAACAGGTGTCTCCAGAACATTCTACCCAAACACTGCAGAATGTACATTCTCAGGGGTCTAGGGAAGACTCTGAAAGAGAGCACGTATTAGGACATAAACTAACTCTCTAGGAATATACAAAAATGAAAAACCTCTTTTATTCTATATGACAACAATGAAATAAAGCCACAAATCGACAGCAAAGGAAACTACAGAAATACAAAAAGTCATGGAGATCAAACAGTTCATCATTAAATGATGAGCATGTCACTGAAGAGATTGAGAGGCAAATAAATATGTTCTTAGAGTTGAGTGAAAATAAATATACAACATACCCCAACCAATGGACAGTCCTCAGAGGAAAAGTTACTGCTCTAAGTGCCTACTTCACAAAATCAGAGAAATCTCAAATAAATGACATCGTGATGAACCATACGACTTGAAAAACAAAAATAAACCATACCCTAAAATAGTAGATGCAAAACAATCAATAAAATCAATGAACTAGAAATAAGGAAAACAACAAAACAGTCAATGAAATAGAATTGGTTCTTTGGAAAGATAAGTGAAGTTGAAAAATCTCAGCTAAATTAATCAAAAGAAAGCTAAGATGCAAAATAATATTTGGAGAGGAAAAAGAGACACTACAACAGATACTAATATTCAGAAAATCCTGAGAATATACCTTGAAAGCAGATATTTTACCAAATTAGAAAATCTAAAGGAAATGGAAGAATGGATAAAATTTTAAATGCATATGACTTACTCAAGTTAAACTAAGATCCATAACAACAACCCTATAAACAATTTAAACAGGTCCATAACAAGCAATGAGATTGAAGCAGTAATTAAAAAAAATCTCTCCACTAAAAATGCCCAGGCCATATGGGTGCAAAACAATTCACTGCAGAATTCTATCAGAACTTTAAGAAGAAAAAAAATCCCAATATTTCTTAAATTATTCTCTGTGGCAGTTTGAGAATGACTCTTATAGGCTCATACATTTGAATACTGGGTCCCTAATTGGTAGAACTGTTTAGGAAGGATTAGGAGGTGTGGCCTTGTTGGAGGAGGTGTGTCACTGGGGACAGGCTTTGAGGTTTCAGAAGCCCATGTGATTTTCCAGTTAGCTTTCTCTCTTTCTTTCTTGTGTTTCAAGTTGAAGGTCTCAACTACTGTTCTAGCACCATGCCTACTGCCACGCTCCTCATCATGATGGTCATGGACTCCCTCTGAAACTGTAAGCCTCAGACTCTTTCTTCTGTAAGTTGCCTTGGTTACAGTGTCTTATCACAGCAATAGAAAAGTTACTAAACATTCTGGAAACTAGAAATGGAAAAAGCTCTTCTATTCTTGTTCTACAAAGCTAGCATTACACAGATAGCAAAACCAGATTAAGATCCAGACAACAACAAAAACTTTAAGACAAAAATTTTAAAATCTTCCTGATGACCATTAACACAAAAATTCTCAACAGATTACTTGCAAACATATTCACAAACACATCAAGGAGACAAGGAGGTAGTTCATCTGGCAAAAGCACTTGTGTGTCCTATGGTTTCTATTTCTGTGTCAAAATACCAAGACCAAAAAGCAAATTGGGAGGAAAGGGTTTATTTGGTTTACATTTCCATATTTGCTGTTCATCTTTGAAGGAAATCTGGACAGTGTTCTAGAAATTTATTTTTAGTTATGTGTAAAATAATTATGATCTAAATCCTTTGGAGGAACCCAGGAGATCGTGAATGAATTTCAGATAATTGGACATTGATAATGTTTTTCTGCTGCCCATAGATGTTGTGGAATCTTGATAGATGTTTGGTTTCACTTGGTCCTGTGTATTAGGAATTCTCATGGTTGTTTCTCTTGTAAATGGTTTTGCTGGTGTAGTGTTAAATTGTGTTATAGAGACAAGGCAATTTTTTGATTGGCTTATACAAAAAAGGGTAATTGTGTAGAAGTTTATTTTTAATTATGTATAATATAATTGTTTTGTGCACTTTTGCTTGAGGGGCTGTCTAGGTCTTGGAGTTTTGTATTGTCTGCAGGTGTTGGTTTTATGTGGGGGATGTTTGATTGCTTATGATATGCATGTGCTATCAATAGAACACCTGAAGGGTTCTGTATCAATAAAAAACACCTGAACCCAGATGCTTGGGGTTCAACTGTCCATTATGGTGCTTGCCCTGATGGTAGTTTCCTCTGCTGATATCTGGCAGGGTTCGCATGTATGAATATGCCTCTTTGTCTGCTTGGTGAGCCTGCACAGTAGGTGAATTATTACAGGACAGGAACTCAAACAGGGCAGGAACCTGGAGGCAGGAGCCGACGGAGAGGCCACAGAGGTGTGCTGCTTCCTAGCTTGTTCCCCATCCTTGCTCATCCCACCAGCCCAGGGATGGCGCCATCTACAATGTGCTGGGCCTTCCCCCATCAACCACTAAGAAAATGCCTTATAGCTGGATCTTATGGAGGCATTTTTTCAGTTGAGGTTCCCTCCTATCAGATAACTCTAGTTTGTGTGTCAAGTTGACATAAGAGTAACCAGCACACTGTGCAAGCCTAACACCTTAATTTGGATCCCTGGAACTCTATAAAAACCAAACATAGTGGTGTGTGTCTATAATCCCAACACTCTTATACAATATGGGGAACAGAGAAAAGACCTCAGAAGCTCATATGCCAGCCATCCTAGTATACATAGCACAGTAGCAACACTGTGATTGTGCGCGCGTGTGCGCGCACGTGTGTGTGTGTGTGTGTGTGTGTGTGTGTGTGTGTGTGTTTGAGAGAGAGAGAGAAAGCAAGAGAGAGAGAAAGAAAGATGTTTGTCTGAAACAAAGTGGAAAGAAAAACTGAGACCTGAGGCTGCCTTCAACATCCACATGTGTACTGTGGCACATGTAGGATGTCACATAATATATGAACAAACACACACACAAATCACTCATATAAATGAAAAAGAACACATCAAATAGATAATCCACTATGGTCAAGTTGACTTCATTTCAGAGCTGCAGGAATGGTTCAATATTCACAAACTAACATGTGGAACTCATCACATAAATGCCATCAAGGACAAAAATCACAAGATCATCTCAATAAATGCCAAAAAATCCTTTGTTAAAATCTAACAGACTTTTTTAAAAGATATATTTAGAGGCATCTCTCATAAAGAAAAGTCCTAGGAACAGGGCACTGGGGAGAGACACTTCAGTAAGTACTGAATGGCCTCGTGGGCTATCCCAGGCCCTGGACGAGTGGAGAAAATGGGGAATGCAATGTAAGTCAAAGGCTGATGCTGCACCTTAGACCAATCATTTATTGTGTGCTCATATTCAAAGTGAAGTATTCTTATTTTCTCTATCACTTTGAGAGTTTGGTAACAGAAAACATCGGTGATAAAAACTCCAGGAAGACTAGAAGTAGAGGGAACAGATCTCTACATAATAAAAACTATATATATGACAAATGTGTAGCTAACCTTGTGCTAAATGGAGAACATAAAACATTCCCACTAAAATCAATAAGACAAGGGTGCCTGTTCTCTCTATGTCCACTTAAGAGAGTGCTTGAAATCTTAGCTTAAGCAATGACGAGAGAAGGAAGTAAAATGGATACAAATAGATAAGAAGCCAACCCATCTCTGTTTGTAGATTATATGATTCTATACAATAAGAGTCCCCAGTGAGCGCACTAGAAAATTCTAGAACTGATTGATACTTTCAGCAAAATGGTAGAACATAAAATTAACATACAAAAATCATTAGCCTTCCTATACAGTAATGAAAATACGTTGAGAGAGAAATCAGGGAACCAATTCACAATACCTAAAAATAACTTTTGAATAAATCTAAGCAAGGGAATAAACGTCTAGTTTGTTTTTTATTGCTGTGATAAAGACCATAACCAACAACAACTTGGAGCAGAAAGGGGTTATATCACCTTAGAAGGTTACAGTTTGTCATTGAGGGAAGTCAGGGCAGGAACCTGGAGGAAGGAGCTGATGCAGAGGCCATGGAGGAATGCTGCTCACTGGCTTGTTCCTCGTGGCTTGCTTAGTCTACTTTCTAATACAACCCAACACCACCTGGTGACACTGCCCGCAGTGGACTGGGTCCTCCCACATTAGTCTTTAATGAAGAAAATATCTTACAGATCTGCCTACAGGCCAATCTGTTGGAAGCATTTTCTGAGATCCCTCTTTTTAGATGATTCTGGCTTGTGTCAAGTTGACCAAAAAAAAAAAAAAAAAAAAAAAAAAACCTAGCCAAAATAGTGCAAGGCCTATGTAGCGAAAGCTTTAAAACACTGAAGAAAGAAGTTAAAGAAGACACTAGAACATGAAAGCATCTCCAATGCTCGTATACATTCATATCGTGAAAATAGCTATCCTACTGAACAATCTACACTCAGTGCAATCGCCATTGAAATTCCAGGGTTGTTCTTTCCAAAATTAGTAAAATCAGTCTTAAAATTTACATGGAGGCACAAAATACTCCCCCACCCTAAGATAGCCAAAGCAACCATGAGCAAAAATAAAAATGTTGGCAATATGACCATGCCTGATTTCAAGTTATATTTACATTAATGGAAAGAGCGTGGCATTGGCTCCCCGATAGACATGTAGCTCAACAAGATAGATAGCTCAGAGAAGCTATATAGAAGCCAATGCAAGTCTAGTCTTCTGTTTTGTTTTTTTTTTAAACTTGATTCATTCTTTGACAATTTCCTGGATCCAGGAATTAAACCCAGGACCTGAGGCATGACCTACAGCTGCTTTACCCCCATGCAACACCCCCATTCCTTCTTTGACAATTTCATACCTAGATGCAATACATTCTGATCACACTCATTCCTCTTCCCCTCCCACCAGTCCCTCTTCCTTCCTCCCGGTTTCCATCACACTTTCAGGTCTCTCTTTTTTTTTTGTTTGCTTTGCTTTGCTCTGTGACACATTGGGTTTAACTAGGGCCACTTTCCTGAGCGTGAGTTTGAAGGATGGATCCACCACAGCGTGAGTGACTCACTAGCAGCTACCTGATTTTTGATAAGATGCTGAAATACACATTGTAGAAAAGAGAACGTCTTCAGCAAATGGTGCTAGGAAAACTAGATGTCTACAGGAAGAAGAATGATACTAGATTCTTATCTCTTGCTCTGCCCCAAAACCAACTCTAATCTGATAAAAGACCACAACATAAAACCTGAAATCGCTAGAGAAAAAGGTAGGACATGCACTACAACATACATATGTCAGGACTTTCTAAATAGGACTCCTTTAATCCAGGAAGTAAGGTCAACAATTGAAAAATGGTATCTTGGGAAATTAAATTTTTTCTGTACAGCAAAGGACACTAGCAACAGAGTGAACAGAGGCAGCCCCATAATGAGAGAAAATCTTTTCAGCTATATGTTTGCATTAGTTCCTTTATGCATTGCATAAAGGAACAGGACTGATAGAAAGACTATATATGGGATTTTTCAGGGTGGCTTATGGGGTGTGGTTTAGGGTAGTTCAGCACTGGCTGTCTTATGACAGAAAGGCCAAGAATCCAGTGGTTGTTCAGTCCAACAGGTTGGGTGTGTCTGTAGTTCCACTCTGGTGCTAGAGTCCTGGAGGGTTCCTGGAGAGGTTCCAGTGTTCAGTGCATGTTGGAATCCTGATGAATTTGGATTTAATACTTTCCTTCAGCAGCAGGATAGATGAACTTGTCAGCAAATGTGGGAATAAGCAGGCAAAAGGCAGTTTCCTTCTTCCAGGTCCTTTTATACGGGCTGCCATCAAGGTCCAGATTTCAAGTGGGCCTTTCTCCTTCAAATAATAGGATTAAGAAAATCCCTTACAGGAGTGCCCAGCAGTTTGGGATTTAGTTGATTCCAGATGTAGTCATTGGATTGGCCATCACAATATCTGACAGAGGAATAGGATCTGGGATATAGAAACAACTGAAGAAAACTAAACATCAGGAAAACAGCCCTCTTTAAAGAATAGAAGGGCTGTGGACCTGAATAGAGAGTTCTCAAAGGAAGAACAAGAAATGGCAATCATTTAAAAAAATGTTTAACATCGCTAACCATCAGGGAAATGCAAATGAAACTACTTTGAGCTTCTGTCCTACCCCAGGCAGAACATCTACTACCGAGAAAGCAAATGATCACAATGCTGGTGAGTATTTGGGGAAAGAACCCTTGTTCACTGTTGGTGAAACTGGGGCAGCCACTATGGAATTGGGTGGAGGTTATTCAGAGAGTTAAAAATAGAATTATCATATGACCTAGCTACACCACTCCTGGATATATATCCAAAGGACTCCATATCCTACTACAGAGATACTTGCGTGCCCATATGGGTTCACACTTGCTAGGACATGGACTTACCAGCTGCCTACCAGCTGATGAATGGATTTTTAAAATGTAGTACACAATACAAATGGAATTTTATTCAGTTGTATAAAAATGAAATTGCAGAATAATTGATGAAACTAGAAAATATTATGTTTAACAAAGTGGACCAGGCCCAGCAACACAAATACTATATGTTCTCTTTCACATGCAGAGCCTAGCATTGAAGTTTTAGAATTCTGTGCTTCAGTTGGAATGTATAGACCAGGTTTCCTGTATAGACCAGGACATAAGATGGGAGCTACAGTGAGGGGTGAGTGCTAAGGTTGTGTGTGTCTGTGTGTGTGTGTGTGTGTGTGTGTGTGTTAGAGAAAGAGAGGGGGGGAGAGACTGACAGACCCAGAGACAGAGATAACACATGTGATATGAAAGTGAGAGAATACTGTGTGTATAAATGTTTAAATGGAAATGAGCTGTGAGGCTGGGGAAGGAGGAGGTGGGGCTAATCAAAACTAAAGGTGTATGAAAAAGCCATGTACAATTCTATTGCTTTATATGCTAATCAGATTTTTTAAAAAAGAGTTCCACTGGAGGTATCCTGCATAGTTAGATAATGTCCTCCCAGAAGCCATAGTTTTTGAAATGAAAACCGCAGTGCTAGATATGGGTTATTTCCCTATGTGTTATTGGCCGGAGGATTGCAAATCAAGATAAGCTATTTCCATTATTCTTGGTGGCCCACTAGAACTAGAGGGTAAAGTCCCCTGCAGAAGACACAACACATGTTGGATACAGGACACAGAGACATCAGGCTGGAACTGAGCTGGAAGCTTCCCCGGTGCTGGCTAGTATTCAGAGTGCTGGAAGTTGCCATAGAGGCTGTTGGGCGAGAAAAGTCATAGGTGATCTTACCCATTGGTGGATTCTGCATGGTACAATATTGCAATATTGATCTGCCAGGCAAGATATGCTCACTGGTAGAACACTGGTGTCTTTATTTCTGATTGGATTTGTTGCCCACCTCATGGGAGGGAATGGGACACATGCCTGTTACAAGATCAAAACCCCATGGCTAAGGAGGTCACAGGCCCTAGGGGAGAACTCACATGGATGCTTTGCTAAATGGACTTGTTGTCAAACTGCCTTCTAAATGTTTAGGTTTATTATGTTTATACCAATAGCCTCCCCTTGTTTCAGGTCAGAGAAGCTTTTATTTGCAATGGGTTATTATCACAAGTACTCATAACTGGTCATAGTGCTGAGGTTAAGTGACTGTGTGCTCAGCTCTAAGTGTGATACCTGGATCACCCCCTTTCAGGGCTAACGAAACACTGTGGAGGTGAAAAGTTTGTAAGAGCTGGAGGATTGAATAGTACTGTAAAATGCTGCTGTTTGGATACGACGAGGTCTTTGCAGTCATGAACCCGCATCAGCTGTGGTTCCCTGCATGAGACATCAGAGTAGGAGCTGAACTCACTGGGAGGCAGCAGGCCGCCAGGAGTTGAGGAGGACAGTAGGGGAAAACGGAGGCTGAGTATTATTTATATTGATTGATTAGAGACGGCCTTGCTATGTGGCACGGGCTGGCCTTGATGTTATAATCATTCTCTCTCACACTCTGTATACTGGGAATGTAGGCTGCATTTAAAAAAAAATATTTATTTTGCTTAGGAATTATATTTAGGGATCTTGTGTATTCTGGACAAACACTACTATTGATTTTTGTATATCAATCTAATGTCTAATGTGTTGAAACCTTGTTGAACTGCTTGGCTAGCTCTAGTGGTTTTTTAGTGGATTTATTATGATTTCCTTGGCAGGAGCTCACACTATCTGAAAATGGAAATAGTTTCACTTCTTTTCTGACTGAGATTATTACAAGTCCTGGTCTTGGTCTTAGAGAAATAACAATTTGTGTTATTTTGTACACACACACACACACACACACACACACACACACACACACTTTTTGTTTTAAGATAGAGTTTTGTTATGTAGTCCCAGCTGTCCTTGAGCTCATGATTCCCCTCTGTCAACCTCCTGGGTCTGGAACTGCAAGTGTGAGCCATCACACCTAGCTAATAGTGATAGTTTTGGAGACAGAGTTTCACCATGTTGTCTATGGTGGTCTGAAACTCATGGGTTCCAGCGATCTTTACCTCAGCCTCTTGAGTGCTGGGACTACAAGTGTCAGCCAATACACCTGGGTCTAGATCATTTTCCTGCTCATAATCTAGGAAAGTAATAGCTTACATTTCACTCCATGAGTATTACATTAGCTGTGGGTTTTTCACAGGTTCCCTTTTATAGTGGTGTCTGAGAGAGGCAAGACAGAACCGAAGCAATGAAAAAAAAAATGGGAGGTCTCTCACTGAAGAGTCTATGGCCCACTTCTTGGACTAAGCACCAAGGAAAAGATGTAACTGATGGCTGTTCAAGTTCTCCAAGAAGTCAGCCAGATAGTGCCAAGTCCATAAAGGCAGAATTAGGCTTCAAAATACACAACTTGATTTGTAGGAAAGTAAAATTGTCTTTCTTGCTCACTCAAAAGATAAGCTGAGATTTTTCATTGCTGTCATTATTAATTAACACAAAGCTTTTAAATCAGGATTTCTTCCTGTGTAAGGTAACAGGTACAACAACAGTTTCTACAATGAATATTTTTTTGAGTGTCTGTCCTCAAGATGAATCAATCTAATGTTAAACTGAGTAATTTTTAAAATGCTAAAATATTTTTGAGTTAGCACTACTGTTTTGGAGCCTCCTATGGATATAGTGGGGAATCTTTAATTGATTTGGACTCAGAATTATTCATGGCAAAGACAATGCCATTGTATATGGAACTGAATTATGTTTTCCCATGTAAAGACTTTTGGAAAGCTGAAATTTTGAGCCTTGAAACATCTTCTTTACATATTAGGAGAAACGTTTACTCATTTATATGAAATTAAAATTACACTTTCTTACAGTGTAGAATGAGTTCTATCAGAAGTAAGAGCTTATACAGCATGCAGATACACACTGTGAGCTTCCTAGGGAGAAAATTACTATATACTGTTTTAATTTTCGTTATTTTTAATTTTTATATTTTAAAGAGAGGTCTTATGTATCCTAGGTTGATCTTAAACTTGATATGTAGCCAAGGCTGCCCTTGAACTCCTGATCCTACAGCCTTCTAAGTGCTGTGGCTGCCAGCATGAACCACAATGTCTGGCATGTGGTTTAATTTTTAAAAGTACATTTAAATTCTTGAATTTTGCCTTAGAATTCAAAGCAAAATATTGTCTTTTCTACTTTTTCAACATTTTTTTTTTGTTTTGAGCTGCTTACATCTTTGTATCCATGGAGAGGTTACTTCTTTTTTTATTGGAAACTTAAAGCACGAGGGAAAAGTGCATTCTTGAAACCAGTGGATCATGAACCTGGCAATACATCAGAACAAACTGAATTGCTTTAAAAAATTACCAAACACAGGATACCTAGCCATCAATATTACCTAATTTTGATGTCTCTCATTCTGTGATCAGCAAGCCAGAACAATCTGTGTCCTAGATTCCAACATGGAGTTTTAGCAGATACCTTTTATACCTAGACAATTTCATTCATGTGTATACTTAGTTCTTACCCACCCAATTGTCCCTCATCATTCCCATTTTTCCTCCTCCTGAAATCCTTCTCAGTCAATACCTTCCTACCTTGATGTCTTTTAAAAACCTCATTGAATTTAATCATGATTGCTTGTGTGAGCAAGAGTTGGGGATCATTTACTGAGGGTCCTGTTTGATCTTAGGGTCCATATGATGGAGGGAGAAAACCATCTCCTACAGGTTGTCTTCTAACCTACACACACATACGCACACAAATGTAATAGTAGTAAAAAAAAAATTCCTGTGGCAAAATATCTGACAGAGAAGCTTACAAAAGAGCAGTGTATTTTGGCTCATAGTATCAGAGGAACAGTGTAGTGAGTCCGGCCCTGCGCAAGCAGGATACGTTACGGAAACACCACACAGACACTTAGACGCTTGGTACAGAAAGACACAGAGACAGACAATTAAGAGAGAGACTGGCACATGTGCTGCCAGGGAGGAAAGGCTCACCAAACCAAGCCTTTCAGTGGCTTAAATAGTAGCGGTGCCTCTTGTTTGTTTAACAGTTTATATATGTCAACATGTTTCAAAGACCTTGCATGATTACATTGTAGGCAGGAACGACCTTCACAGCTGCAGGCTTAATCTCTAAGGTTTGTTTTCACTCAGAAAACTTTTAACACAGTGGTTCATTAACAGTTTGCTGGGAGTCATGCTAAACAGATTTATAGTTACCAGATATCTCAGGCAGATGGGCAAGAAGGGCAAGAAGGGCAAGAAGGGCATGAAGGTGCCAAGAAAGAAGTTTACGGGTTTGAGCTTCTTCTTTGTTTATACTTTATTCACCAAGATCACAGCCATAAATTCCTAGCACTTTATTTCTCTTATCTTTTTGACAATTACTGATTTAGGAGGCTTCCTGCGTCTTAAGTTTAGTATGTTGACTCAGGCAGTTTCAATCTCTAACAGCCTTTTAAGCTTTGAGAATATTTACATCTATCCTAGGTTTCTATTTCATTATAGATTTAGACAGGCTTACTATTTCTTCATTAATGAGGGGTAGGCATTCTCAGGGGTGATTAGCTTGTTTTTCCAGGTGTGCTAACTTTCTTATCCAGGCTCTTTGATTCTTGTCTTATTGAGGGGATTGTCTCTTCCTGGGGAAACCAGCATTTATTACTGTGTCAGGAATAGTTTTATGATGTGACACAAGTAGATATGAAATAGTCCTCACATATGTCAGGGCTTGAAGGTCAGTAAGATTGTTATAATTATTTTTTTTTGAATTGAAATCACTATGTTCTATAACGTGTCCCTTTCCCAGTCAGCAAGAGCTAGTTCAAGGATCAATTTTAGTTTCACTAATAGATACCATTATCGATGAGACTGTCTACGACTGTATAGTATAAAGGAAAGGGGCAGAATAGCCATGAGCCACTACTCTCTGGCTTTTCAGCAGGCTGGAACCTTGTCATGCAACCAGCATCTATTGCCTAGATGTTGTGGACCCCAGAAGAACAGTCCATTGTGGGGGAAGACCCTGCAGCTGGTATAGGTCTTTCTTGGTTACTGTTATATTGCTGTGATAGACACTATGGCCAAAACAACTTATAAAATAAAACATTTAACTGGGCTTACTGTTCCTCGGGGTTAGAATTTATGGTGAAGGAGCAAAGGCATGGTGGTAGATGGCATGAGCAGCAGCTGACAGCTCACATCTCCGTTTGATCTGGAAGCAGGAGGCAATGAGAGCTAACTCAAATGGTGTGAGTCTTTTGAAATCTCAAAACCTGCTCCCAGTGACATACCTCCTCCAACAAAGCCATGCCTCCTAATTCTCCCCATACAGTCCACCAACTGAGAACCAAGTAGCCAACCATATGAGCTTCTTCATTCAAACCATCACGGTCTCCATCCTAGTCGTAGGAACTTGAGGTCACCTCTCTTCCCAGGTTCCCCATTAGGAAGCAGAGAGCAGAGCTGGAAATGTGGTTGGGCTATATAGCCCATAGAAGCCCAATCCCAGGATTCCCCTCTCCATTAGTCAGGCCCAACAACATACCAAATCAGTTCTCCCACCCAGGGGCAGGCGTTCAAACATGAGTCTGCACAGGGCACTATGGATTAAAGCCATAATAGCGATGGCATAAGTGCAGAGTGGAGGAAATGTAGGATCTACCAGCACCTTGCATGGTTTTGGCAAATCTCTGTATTTTCAAAGCTCCATGCCTTGAACTTTTGCATCCCTCTGACATCTGGTCCTTCAGAGTCCTACTTCTTTGCTTCTGCTATAAAGTGTGACCGTCAGGACTTGAGAAATCAGTCCCTTAGCCTTTAAGCTGCAGTTCTTCCTGCTTTCTCACTTCTAAGATGTTGACGTCACTTGTGGCTTAGTATCTCTGTTCTCATTCTCTTCACCTTTATCAGTTTGTATCTTTCACATTTCCTTTACCTATTTTGTGGCAGGAGATAAATGAGCTGTTCAATTAAGCGTGTTTAACTGGGAGAGTAGCTCAATAAATATTGTATTTATAACTTGTTGAGTTGATCTAGGAGTCCTGGAGTGCCAGGAGCAGCAAGTGAATCTAGTCAATTAACTGGCTCACTCCTGGATTATTTAGTAGATGACAGTGTTCCAGACAATAAGATATTTTCTTATATCTGAATGTTAATCCAGAATATGGTTCTGTGCTCAGGGCTACACTGGGATCCTGACCAGTGTAGTTGCTAGATAAAGACTTTCTATTGGCTTAACCTCATGTGCAAGCAGTCTTCACTGGTGAATACCTCACAAGAGTGTGTTAGCATAATATTATGTCCAGCGATTTATTAATAATGAGCAAGGACAACTCTCAGGGATGCAATACCCTGGCGGCTTAGGCAGAGGTCCATTTTACATCCTATCACATGGCCTCACATGGCTCTTTCTGGCCTCTCTGTTTCAGCCCATAGGTGCTAATTCATTCACAACTCTCTCCTTCCTCCAAACAGGCCTTAATTATACAAACGAATGGGACGTAACACTTCTCAAGGTCTGACAGTGGATTTGTCACCTATCCCGGGGGGGGGGTGGTGTCCAAACTGGGGGTGAGCCTGAGGCTTCCCTGGTCACATGGCTACAGACCACTGATGGCAATAGGGATCCTTCTTCTGTATTAACATAAACAAATGGCCTGTTTGTGTGGCGATCTGGTGGGGATGGGAGTACTCCAAGGTTTTTAACACAGAGGTATTAAGAGGTGTAGAAAGTAAGTCCTTTACATGCTGCAAGGCATCAGGAGGCACCCTTCTCCCATGTAGCACATACACAGGAGTATGATCCCATAATAACTATAAAATATCTAGTTCAAACATCCCACAAGAGTGAGCTCCTCTTCTCCACTGTGTGAACCTCAGCACATTCTTCTACGTCACCAAGGCCACCACAAAGGATCCAAATGACCATAAACTAAACTCTTGAAACAACGAGCCAGAATGAGCCTTTCTTCCTCCTAGTGGGTCTTCTCAGGCATTTCGTCACAGAGACAGGATGATTTCATGTACCTTCATTATAAAGGACACAGATCGGTACCATCCAAGTGAAGAAACACAAGGCAGGCCAAGATTTCAAACATGGAACTTTCATGTCCCCTCACCACAGATCAGGAGATCACACTCTCAGAACATGAACCTGTCAATCAACTGGGAAGTACTCCTCAGCTTTGAGCCAGGGCTTATCCTAGGTCAGCTTATTTGAATCACTGACTGTGTCTGACTCAATCTCCAGCGTTTCTCTCCTCCGTGGAAGAGATTGGACTGGGCTGATATCCTTGGCTTAAAGTTCCCAGCCTTCTAGCCCATACGGCCTCACCCCCCTTGGCTGACACTTCTACCATGGCAGCCTCCATCCTGAACCATCTTTGCACGCACTCAGATGTGGCCTGAGGTGTTTATGAACCTCCAAGCCACTTCCATTTCTTGGAAAAGTCCAAGGATTTCATCTCCTTCTCAGGAACCAATGATGAAGACCAGTCAGATTCTTTGCTAGGCATAGGCCTGTGCCATCAACCTGACTTGTCGTTGTTGATGTCAACCTTGATTGCCTGGCTGAGGTAATGTATCAGGTTTTCTGGCAAACTTGTTCTCTTTCTCTCTCCTTTACATACTCTGCTCTTCCAAAGGAAATTGCTGTGGGCACTTACAATGTGGAAAGTTAAGTTAAATCTTCTTAAGGGAGAGGAATTTATATTAACTCTTCTGAGAAAGGAAATGTATGTCTTTTCCATTTATTTATTATTTACGTCACTATGGGTATGTATGCACTGTATTCCTTGTGCTATGACTTAATAGGACTTTGTTTTGTTGTACATGTGGGTGCTAGTCTTGGGCACTGGGAGCTCGCAAACATGGAGCACCTGTTTCATCGATGTACTCACATCATTGTGTTTGGTTTCGCTTTTGCTTTTATTTTTATTTTATTTTATTTTATTTTATTTTATTTTATTTTATTTTATTTTATTTTATTTTATTTTATTTTATTTTATTTTATTTTATTTTCAGTTCATTTTTGTTTGTGCACCACGTGCGTGCCATGTAGTGCCTGTAGAGGCCAGAAGAGGGCACTATATTTCCTGGGACCAGAGTTACAGATAGCTATGAGCTGCCCTGTTGGGGGTGCTGGAAATCAAAGTGGGGTCCTCTGGAAGAGTAGTCAGCTCTTTTAACTACTGACCTATTTGCCAGCTCTTATTTCATTTCTTTTGTTTTTAAAATAATTTATGAATATCTGTATCACCAACTTCCTTTCTTTCTTTCTTTCTTTCTTTCTTTCTTTCTTTCTTTCTTTCTTTCTTTCTTTCTTTCTTTCTTTCTTTCTTCCTAAATTGGAGAATGATATTATTCACAACATTTAAAAAGCCTTTCTTTCTTTTCTACCCCATTCCTTGTTTAAGCTTTATTTTTGGGGTACAGTTACTAGTTGGTGATCATCCCCATCCAGATTTGTATGTGATTACCAAGATATAAAATTTGTAAATTAGAGTCTGCCTTTTTCCTGAAAGGGCAAGAAAGAACTTTTAAGTAGAAACTGCACTTTCAAGCACCCTGAGTGTTTCTTTTTGATAACACTCAAAATCCCTGAAAGGAGTGGAGTTCTTATGTGAAATAGAGAATATCATCCCAGGCGTTTGGAAGATGAATCTATGGCAAGGAACTAGAGGAACATGATTTTTAGCTCATGACTTTTATTTCTCCCCACTTTCAAAAGCCTGTCTCACTCCCTGGTGGGCAGTACCTCTCCTAGGCAGGTGGTCCTAGGTTATATAAGAAAACGGGCTGAGCAAGCCATGAGGTATAAGCCAGTGAACAGCACCCCTCCGCGGCTTCTGCTTTAGTTTCTGTCTTCAGGTTCCTGCCCTAACTTCCCTCACTGATAGAGTATGAGCTGAGAGTTAAGAGATGAAATAAACCCTTTCCTCCCCAAGTTGCTTTTGTCTTGATGTTTTTATCAGACTAACACAAACTCTGACTAAGATAGACAAAAGAACAGTTCCCTGACGGCCTCGTGCCTGTGTGTGGATCATGTACTTTGGTCTTATTCATTCGTTACTCTTTTCTGTCTTTCTCCCCACTCCTGTTTGTCCTCAACTCAAATAGTGTCCAAGTTGGTATTAATACGTACTCGTTAGTGTTAATAGTACTCGAGTTGTACTGAGAGAACATTATCACTCAACTTTAAATCTGTCATTTATTTTTGCTATGGAGGTGTTAAGAGTTCCTTATGTTTTCTGGATATGTAATCCTTGTCAGAGTGTAGTTTGCAACTATTTTCTCTCAGTCTTTCTGCACAGATCATGATTCTCTTTGTATGCATGAACTATGAGTTTGATGTAATTGCCCTTTTATTTAATTTTGCTTTGATTTTCTGTGCTTTCAGGGTCTTATACAAAAAATGTTTTATGCTATATATAATTTTAGTAGTTTCACAGTTTCAGGTTTTATATCTAAGCCTTCAGAACATTTTGAGAGTGATTTTTCTTTTTTGAGGCAAGGGGACATGTAGCCTAAGATGACCCTACCCTTGATATGTAGATAAGGGATAGCTTTGAACTTGGTATGTAGTCAGGAATGGCCTTGAACTTCCTTTGCCCACCTCCAAAGAGCTGGGGTTACAGGCAAGTGCCATGACACCTTGTTTGAAAGCTGAGTTTTACAGCTGGTAAGAAAAGGGTCTAGTTTAATTCTATTGCATATGGATATTCAATTGTCCTACTCATTCATTGGAAATGTTGTCCTTTCTCCAGTGTTCTTAATGCCTTCGTCAAAAATCATTTGAATATAAATGTCTTTGGCTGAACCTGGGCTCACCATTGCAGACTACTTGGATCACGAAAAGGTAAGAATCTAAGTTCCAAAGCACAGAACAGAAGAACATTTCTGAGATAAATTAATTACAATACATGGAAAAAGTCACACACAATATTTGATTTGTGTCCTATTTAACCAAGACATTTTGTTCCCTTCTTGGTCGGAAGTAGTTTCTAAACTACTTACACTGATCTTTCTCAAAATTATTTTACGAGCAGTCAGTCACACACATTTGTTCTCTCACTCCTCATTTTTACTGAATGTAAAAAGAGAAATCTACAGATTATTTAGCTGAATACCTTCTTATGTGGAAGAGATAAATCTATAGAGTTATATGATTTCTGAAGAGTTTTAACAATATCACAAGATTTACAGCCTTTTATGCCACTGATAATTTTACGATGAAATACAGTAGCTAACCAGTCAGGAACTCCTGAGCCCTTACAAATGTTCAGCACTCTGGTATGAATAGATAGCACAAATTATATCAAATATTATATATATATATATACATATATATATATATATATATATACATAATATCCAATACCACATGGTCCTATGTAAGACACAATTATAAAACAGCAAGAATGGTATGTAACAAAGTTCAAAATTTGATAAAATTAAGGGTGAATGATATGGATAATTATATTATAGAAATTTTATTGTGCATCATTTTAAATAAGCCTAGCTGTATAATGACAATATTGACTTGTGACTTACTTGTAAAAGGTAAGAACTAGCAAATTAACTTAAATGCGAAAAATAAAGGCAATTTAATGATTTATGCTTAAATTTATGCTCAGTTAAGAAAATGTTAAAGACCATTAAGGAACGTGAAGATCAATACCTGATGAAAACACCAGAGAAGTCTTTTTGGGAATAGTAATGTTTGAGGCAGTGTTTCAAAGAATGTCAAAATTAGGGAGAGCAGAAAAATTATAAACTACCATAATCAGGACATGAGCAACATTTTAATGAAAACTTGAATACCTTATAAATTAAAACAGGGTTCCAACGCAGTTCAAAGGGAGGCCATTAAAGATGCTTATGGGCTTCTGAAATAAATTGCTGTTATCTAAAACTAATAAAACCTAAATTTACACAAGTGTTTAGAAGTGGAGAGAGGCAGATCTCAGGGGTTCACTGGCCAGCTAGTGTAGCCAAACTAGTGAGCTTCAGGTTCAGTGAGAGACATTGTCTCAAGGGACTATGGCTAGAATAAGAGCACTTAATGTTGTCCTATGGTCTCTGCGTGTACATATGTATGTGCACTTATATAAATGCATACAACACACACACACGCATGCACGCACACACACTGCCCTGCTGACTTCACAGCATGAATAAACCTCTCTCCATCACCTCAAGCCGTTGACGATTCTTGACAGTCTATTTTTAAGGATCAGAGGAGCTAGCTGATTTATTTTAGGGCAACTTGTTGAAATCAAATATGTTTCTTAATACTCATACAGATGAGCTGCTGAGAAATGGTGTTCCATTAGGAGTGGCCACCACCCGAGAGGCATTTAAAAGAAACAGATTCATCTACACAAAATAAAGTCTAAATACCTGCTCTCCTGCTCAGTGCAGTGCACATCTCCAACGTGGTATGAAACAAAGTTTAAAATTTGATAAAATTAAGGGTGAATGATATGAATAATTATATTATAGAAATTATATTGTGCATCATTTTAAATAAGCCTAGCTGTATAATGACAATATTGACTTGTGACTGAAAAAACCACGTTGGTAAAGGCACCCAAATTATGCCTGTAAATTCAAGCACTTTGAGAAACAATGGCGCTAAATGGAAAACAGATGACAGTGATAAACTTCATACATTTTTGCGTGTGTGTGTGAGTGTGGGTAGAGGGGATTGAACAGAGTCCAGTTACAAGAGAGGTTATAGTGATGTGTAGGAGTTCTTCCCTGGTATAAATAAATCAAACAACATTTGAGCCTACTGCATTATACATCTAAGTTTTACTATCTCTGTGAGTGGTTAACAAATCCCAAGTAGAAAAGGTTTTGACTGGATTGGGTACCAGAACACCAAACTGAGTAGGATGTCATCCAAGCCTCATGACTGTCAAGGGCAGCACACACGCTGTCAGCAGTGTGAAACAGACAAAACTACAGGAAACAGAACTTCACATTCACTGACGTGAAGACTCGGCATCTTGGTGGGGCTCTGCTTTGTCATCGGCCTTGGTGCGTCCTCTAGAATGAGACTGAGGGAGTTCTCTTCTGAATACACAGTGAAGTGAGCCTTGAAAAATCTGTGGAAACTCTAATCACTAAGAGTTGAATAATAGGAAGGGCGAGGCTAAAAACAAAACAAAACAGACATGTTCGGTATTAAAGAAAATAAAAGAGGAAAAGCGTGAGCACACCGAGGTCCTGTGTATTTGACTTGAGGGACAAACAATTTTTCCAAAGTCTGCTTGTGTGGCTTCTTTTTTAAGAAAGGCTCTACTTGGAAGCTTTAAATGCAACACATAGGATATGTTCAGCTCTAAAGCAAGGCTGTGACCTTTGTCTAAGGATTCAGTTTAGTCTTAGAAATCACAGACTCAGATGCCAAATCAACTATGATTTATACAGCTTCAGATATTCGCATTGAAAGCCCATCTTGTCACATTCTTGAGGCAGATATAGCAATTTGAACACATATTTTCAGAAATCTAGCCAGCCTAATTATATATCTTTTAAATTTTTAATGAATAGAATCGAGAACTTCTTTGATAAGGATAGCTTATGTGAATTGAGATGCTGAAAAGCCAGCAAAGTTTTTGATATGGGAAAATCCACAAACTTCCTGGACCAGATTTTCCACAGACGGATGCGCTCATTGGAAAGCTGTTTATTTAAACAGAGCTATTCTAGATTTCAATGTGTAAACTTATATCAGATATAACTAAGGCTTTTATGCTTAGTTTTATGCTTAGAGTCATGAACAAAGATGTTTGGAAGCAAATCACACTTAGGCAAAATGGAGTTAATAAAGATGCCACTTGGACAAGTCCTCTGGGTGTGCAAACCTTTGCTTTTGGTGAGCATATGGGCAGGGTTAGAAGTCTTGTTACAAGAAGACACCATAAACTGATGGAGTTAGCAGCATCTTCTGAGCTTTATTCAGTGTACTCTACAGAGATAGGGAAATGTCTTTGATATTCTATTCTTTTCTTACTGGTGTCTGAGGCACGATCCCAGATAACCCAGGCTAGCCTTAAACTCACTGTGTAGCTAAGGATGACCTTGAGCTTCTGATCCCCCTGCTTGCCTCTCTTGAGTGTGAGATGCTCTATTCTTTCCAAGGGAGCTAAGCAAGGATGTGAAGAGCAGGTTCTCGGTTGCCACTGAGGCACACCTAAGCTTGCAGACAGGGAATGAGGTAGATTCCTCATCTATGTAAGTACCTGAATTTTCAGTGAGTACTTGGTCACTTATTAGGGATTCCTTTAAAGGGACAGGGCAGAGTGTCAGGCTAGAAGGAACAATAATTTCCTTTCTGGAAAACAACATAAGATAGTACCATAGGTGCTGGCTAAGAGGTCATTCTGAAGACTACTCTCTTGTGATCAGCATTTACTTGTTTATTTTATAAATTTCTGTGGAAACAAATTTTGTGCAATACAGGTTCTACCTGAGTTGTAGTTAAGGGTAGAAAGTCTCTGCAATATCCAGATGTGAACATGGTGTGGAGAATACATCCCAAAGGTCTTCTGTCCATACTATGGAAATGCCAACTATTTAATCATCCAGTTGTTGCCAAGAAGACTTTGAAGTCTCTTCAGGATCAGCTTACCTTCAGTCCCCTGGCAGAGCAGCCTGACAGTACACTCAGGGATGTGTTTTCCTGAAAGGGCTTCTGTGCTTTTCAACTCAGAGCCGCTGTAATTACCAGCACAAAGTCTACACGATATTGTTTCCCTCAGCATCATGTCATGGTTAAGGAGAGCTCACCAGGCCCCATTTCTTCCTGAGGAATTATACACAGCTAATGGTTTGGGCAGCAGTTCTTGACCATCCTAATGCTGTGACCCTTTAACACAGTTCCTCTTGTTGTGGTGACCCCCAGCCATAAAATTATTTTCCTTGTTACTTCATAACTAACTTTGCTACTGTTATGAATATGATGTGAATATCTGATAGGCAGATGGTCTTAGGCCACCCCTGTGAAAGGGTCATTTGACCCCCAAAGGGGATTGTGACCCACAGGCTGGAATCACTGGTTTAGAGGAAAGGGAGAGATATTTTCTTTGGTGGTATAGCCGCTGGTGAATTGCCCATGCTTGTGTAAATATTCCCAATAAAACTCATTGGGCCATTTCAAAAGGAAGGACATCAAAGTAGGTGAACTAGGTGGGAAGATTAAGAGAGATCGGTGGGGATGAGTGAGGACAAAAGAGGATAAAGATTGGCAGCAAATGCGATCAAGATCCATTTATGTGAATGCACTTACGTGTATTATATTTAATGTATACGCTAATGCGAGCACAAGGAGAACGTGTTCTCCTGCCGCACTTCCACTTCATTATCCTTAGATGCTGGCTTTTGCCACAGTGTTTGTTGGTCACCGTTATGCTCAAGCTGACTGCCACATCTCCAGGTAAATATCCGTGATCAAAGTGAAGTAATAGTAACAGAGCAACACCAACTATGTTTCATTCTACCAGAAAACAAATGCTTTACCAGAAGCCGCCATAGAAGGTTCCTTGACTCACATTAGCTGGATCTGTGTTTACAATTTGTACAGGACACCGTGCAGTGAGTAAATGGCTTTCTAGGGTGGACAGCTGAATGTAGCAAGGAAGGGGAGCTGTTTCCTCTGGTGTAGACACGATCTTCACTGTCTTGAAGGAGAGCAGCTGCTATCACCTGCACAAGACCCTCGCTCTATATGATTCCCTCTTGGAGGGAAGAGGAAGGATTGTGGGACTAAAGGGCCTGGAGAGCCCTGGGAAGTCCTCACGAAACTCCTCCTTTTCTGAGCTTTCAATTGCTATTGCGTGAAAGGCAACAATTGACTGGAGAGAGACTTCTGGGTAGTCAGCTCTCAGCAATCACCCAAGGGACTTCCCAGTGGTGTGGCTGCCTTTGAGTTACCTGTGCTCCTGTAGGGACTCTCATAAACTCTGGTTCACCAAGCTGGACTAAGGCGGAATCTTTGGTCCGTGGTGCCCTCTATATATGGAGTGAATAGAGAGATGTTCTTTTGTGTCTCTAGGAAAGCCAACAGCAGGAGGATGAAAACTATGGAAACACCCACTTTTCCCCACATTCGGAGGAAGTTTAGCTCACTCACTACCCATCTCTGGTCACCTTCTTTGTTTCTGCTCTGCTCTATAAATTAGACACATAAAAATATGTGGTTTCTCATCTTCTTTTGCATCTAAGAGTGTCATGTGACTTTGTCCTATCCAATTTAGGGATGCAAATGTGCTTGTGCATGCATACATATGGGACTTCTTTTCCAAAATAAAATGTAGAGAGTCTTGCCAAGGGAAACTCTCTATCCTTGTCATGCTCTTCTCTTCCTATATGAAGCATAATCTTGATTCTGGGGGCATTGCAGAATTTGGGGCTGTGAGGGAATACTAGTAAAGATACCAAGTGATGTCACTAAAAGAATTAGGTTGGTATATGATGGTACTGTGGATCCATTTCCGCCAGTTTGTAGAGTCTACCTCTGGGCTTTTCAGATAGAGTCAGTATGCCCATATTGCTCAACACCATGACTGTAGAGTTTTCTGCTTCTTGCAACCAAATGTAACCCAACAAAGGCAAGAAGTCTCAGTTTTGTGTGATCATTCAGACCTTTCAAATCTGTTGTTTTGCCAGCGCTGTACCCATTCAAAGGCAAGAAAATGATCTTTGTTTTCTTACATTTTGCTGAGTCAGAAAATGATGCCACATATTTTCCCCAGATCGAGGAAGGCTTGTATGAAATAGAAGAATTACAGAGAGAAAAATTCTGACAAGTTTAAAACAGGTATCTTACCATAGTTAACTAACAGACAATGATCTACCTAAAATAGACTAAGACTCAGAGGCAATTTACTGGGTGATAGAGAATAATTTTCCATAGATGTAAGATCAGAAAGTAAAGCTGTACCTCCCTACAGACTAGAACTGGAAAGATGTTAGGAACCTGTTCAGTGGTTCTCCCTCCCTGTGTCTCATGATCTCTGCTCACATCATGTATGATATTTCTTCCTAAGATTGCCATTGGCTGTTACTGCTGCCTATGTATGGAGCAGAAAAGTCATTTAAGCTCTAATCATGTCAAATGCAAATTTAAACTTAGTAATATTTATTATTTTGACTCTTGAAGTTCTCAGGAAGAAAATTCTGATTGGCCCAAGTTTTTGCCCCAATCAATCTTTAAGCAAGGAATTATTATGGGAATTGGACTAAATGACTTAGCTTTCTTAGGGTGTAAGGGGTAGAATAATTGAGAAGGAGCATGGATGTACATGTTGTAGAATAAATCATGGACATCTCTATTCCTTTTCTGAAAATTTAATATGCCCAACAGTTATACATTAATGCCATTTTGTTCAAGTATATTATGTGGTTTGACCAGATTCACTTGCCAGAACCCTCTCATGTCTCCCCTCCCCTCTCCTGCTAGTCTTGCTTGTCTTTCCCAATACTCCTCTTCTGTGTTCATCTGTGTGTGTATTTGGTTTCGTATATGAAAGCCAACATTCTGGTTCCATTCTCATAATGGTCTTTCTAAAACACGAACCTGATTATGTATCAGTCCCATTTGAAGCCTGTTTATCTCTGTCCATTTATGCCACATTTCAGTCACCCTATCCTCACAAAATTGTTAAGATTATTTGTAATTCTTGCTTTTGGCTTGTTTTATGTCTTTTATTTTATAGTTGTGGGGTGTACATTGGCAGTTCCTAACAGTCCATTTTCTATTTTTATACAGCATCCCCAGAGCTGTTCTTTCAGCTCTCAGGATTCAGTGCAGTTGTTTCTTCATTCAGGACATCTCCTTAATTAACTGAGTGCCTCATACGGTGCTCAGCACTTTTTTCCTATATGTATTGTACCATTCTGTAATTGCTGTTTTTTGTTTCACTCTGGGCTATCTCTTTTAGTGGGGTCGTTATATTTGGTGCAATGTAGACTACTTTGAAACTAGTTTAAGTGTTTGACACATAATGATTGCTCATAATCAGTAGTATTTGTTATTTATTGAACAGATTATAGTGACAGTTTAGAGTTTCATTTTAAGCTGTATATTTTGCCTATCAGTTATAAAAACTGAGCTGGAAATAAATCTAAAATTATAATTAGCTGAGAAAACATGCCACAAAAGAATATGTGAGAGAGGACAAGCTAAAAGTGTCAAGCCTAGTATAAGGTAGAGAAAAGGAAATGAAACAGTAAGAACAGGAGCTTGAGGGGGAGCGGCAAGAAGCAGAAGGCCTTTCAGAGCTTAAGACATGGAATGCACGTTACTGGTAATGTTTAATCCTTATGGTAATTCTTTGATGTTGTTATGCTTATAATAAAAATATGAAAATTAAGAATTAGATCAGAGAAAAATAAACGGATTTTGAATCTTTGATATGACAAATACAAACAAGAAGCAAATGAAAGAAATACTCCCCCCCTCCCCCCAGAGTCTTCTGAAGATTGTTGAAGGCAAAGCAGAGCCATACCTCTGGCCATCTTTGACTGGGTATGGTTTCTGGATAAGCTTGAGCTATTTTTCTTAATGTAATTGCTTTCACTCTTTCATCTGCTTTGGATATAGGGATGTGTGTCTAAATGGATATGTACACATCCTTACTTCCACCAGGATAAATTCCCCTCCCCCCTCTGTCCCCCCTTTCCCCTCAGCCCCCTTCCCTCAATGTCTGTTTTCACTCCATTCCCCTTGCAGATGATTGAACCCAGGTTCTCAGACATGCTACACAAATGCTTTACCTCTAGCCCTGCCCTAAGTTCCTTCTCAAACAGGCTTCTTTATTGGTCCTATTTTCTGGTTTAGCCAAACTGTTTTGAATCTAGTACAGCATCCTCACTTCTCTTTTGTGAACTGTCAGCAACACAAGCATACACATGGTGACTAGATTAGCTCAGAGTATTACTCTGTGTGTGTGTGTGTGTGTGTGTGTGTGTGTGTGTAGGTGAGAGAGAGAGAGGGAGATGTGTAATGTAAATATCTTTATGGCATTGTTGAAGTGACCAAATACAGTACTATGCAAGATAAAAATCCTCAACAGTGGTAGTATTTAAGTGACTATGCAGTAAGGAAAACTTAACCTTCAAGTGTCAGCATTTCCAATTTCTTTTAAAATGGGGTAGGTCTTATTAAACTTTCTAAATCTCAGTTTTTATTAATAACAAAAGTAGGATTGGCGATGTAGCTCTGTTGGTAGTGTGCTTGCCTTGTGTGGAGGAGGCCTGGGTCGATACCCACCATAAAGCCATCCTCCAAACACCAAAATAAAAATTTCTAGTAATCCTCCTTGCCTACTCAGGAAGGATAAAATAAAATGTTATATGTGAAAAGGCTTCGGGGATATCTGGTCAAACGTGCAAAAATGTTTGTAGTTGATGACAATCAGAATTAAATCAAAGGGGCTCCTGAGCTGAAGAAACACCAATCAGGTCCGTCTCCAGGCAGAGGAAGCCATGGGTTGCTACGTGACGTCATCACGCCGCGCCCGGCGCGACGTGCTTCCATCCCGGCCCGGGGAAGAGCTGCGCGCCATGGGCAGCTGGCGGCGGCTGTTGCTCTTTGGCGGGGTGTCCCTCCGGGGTGGTGGCGGGGCCGCCGTCCCGGCCTCGTGGGCCCGAGCTTTGGGTTGTAGGCGCCAGGTGTGTGCGGAGTGCGGGCGGGCGCGGTGCGGGCCGGCTGCGTGCCGCCCCAGCGCGGGGAGCCCCGGAGCCCGCGGGTGCCTGCGCGCCCCGGTCCCCGGAAGGCAATGGGCGCTCGTGGTCCCCAAACTCTGTTGAGCATGGATGTGTGCAATGCACGTTCCTGTCTTGGCTTGGGGCTATTTAGTGAATAGATTAAGGAAACTATGCGAAGGCCTAAACTCGGCAAAAAAGCCACTTCACGGTTTTTAACATCCTCGTTTAACCTGGCAGACAGATTTCAGTTTCAACTATTTATTTTTGCAGTTGAGATTAGCAGTCGATAAATAGCACCTAAATGCTAAATTAGTGTCTATGAACAGACTTAGAAAAGAAAGTCTTGTTAAACCCAAACCCTGGATTCTTTTCACTTTTACAGCATAGTAATCCAGTAACGAGGATGATTGATTTAAAACACTTTTTTTTTTTTTTAAAAGCTATCAGGAACTGAGAGTGAGGCCATGAAACAAAGAAGAACACAGATCATGTCCCGAGGACTTCCTAAGCAGAAGCCCATAGAAGGTGTTAGAGAAGTTATTGTTGTGGCCTCTGGAAAGGGTGGAGTTGGAAAGTCTACCACAGCAGGTATTACAGAAGTTGTACTGTCAAATGCATACCAGTAAAAGATCACTTTCTCTTCAAATTCAATATTCGTGATGTTTCTGACTCGGATACCACTTAGCCCAGTGTCTTTTCCATAATAGTGCTCAGTAATTGGTCTCTGGTACTTTTAAAACATCTAGTAATTTTATACTAAATTATTTCCGTCCTTTTCTAGTCTACCAGTATGCATATAGCTGTATATTTGCAATGAAGATATTTGTTATTTGGACTGTTTTTCACTGAATCACATCTTTTGCACCATTTGTAAAGTCACCAAAAGCTATAGTCTTTGAAAATGCTTGAGAAGGTTTAACATTGTTTTAGTTTTTTAAACATCATTTAGTGTTTTGGTGTGTGCATGTGGGTATTTATGTGTGTGTATGTTCCTGTATTCTGGTGCATACGTGTGTGGAGGGTAGAGAGTAACACTAGGTGTCTTTATGGCTCTCCACCTTTTCCCAGTGGATGATTGGCTGTTGAACTCTGGGGGTCCGCCTCTCTCTTCCCCTGTCTTTGCCACTGCTGTGGTTACCCTCAGGTTCTTGTGCTTGTGTGGCAAATACTTTACTCATTTGAGCCATCATCCTACCTACTCATCTAGTTTTCATATCCCCTGTATTATACTAGTGATGGAGAAATTTTTTTTGTGACACTTTTTGGTGGCTGTAGATTTTTTTTAGTAAGATGGTATTTTAGCACTAAGGATTATGAGTTCTAAAGTAGAATTAACGCGGAAGACATCGTTATTTCCAAAACAAATCTTTTATTTCTAAAGAGACTATAAAGTATAACAATGTGAGAAACTTCTTGCAGTCCTACACATTAGAAGTCATTTATTTTCTTCAGCCTTATTGAACTACATTGGCCAGTAAATATGTATTTTGAAGGTTCCGGAGATACACAGCTCTGTGCTGTCACCCCCAGCACCCGAGGAGTTCCCGATCTTTTTTTCTTAAAAGTTAGATGATACTTAACTTATTATGTATCTGAAATTCAAATTTATCTTGTAACATGTAAGAATGGATTTATAAGTACCATGCCCTAGATTAAATACTTTATATACGGTATTCTTTTAATCTTCACAACAGTTACAAAGTAAGAGATATCTTTATTTTATAAAGGAGGAAGCAGACTGACAGATAAAACAGCAATCAGGGTTATACAATGATAGAAGACGGTGGAGCTGGGTTCAGATCCAGGTCTGCGTTGCAGTTTCTGCCTTCCACTGCTTTCCTACTAGAACTGACAGTGTTGTTCTACAAGGAAATGGGATTCGCTCTATGGAAATGGGCAGTACAAGAGCCTGTCTCTATCTAGCCTCACACGTGTCCTTTAGGCTTTCTTCTCAGATGTAGCCTGTCTGCAGAGCTGGTTAACTATGCTTTTGGGGATACTATGTTGCTTTCTTTTGGCTGTCGCCCTTTACCTCACCATTTATCTTCTTTGCTTCCTTCTGTGCACAGTGTCCTAGCTTTACGTATACTTGTGCACGTATGAGTTACGTACTGGGATACCTATAACAGCATCCATTTTCAAAAGGAAATGGAATATATGTATATATATTCATCAAACAGCTAATTTTTTAACATAAAATTTGAAGGTAAACTGTGTATTTTATTACCATTACTTTTAAGAAAAACTAAGTAAAATATTTGAACAAAATCATATCCAACTTTAAATGAGCTACTTAAAATGTTCAGTATGGGGCAGACATCTATTGGTAGTTGCAAAATCATTTTTTCTTTTGTTTTTTGTTTTTTGTTTTTGCCTTTGGCACCCTCTCTCCATTCTTGAGGAGGGAAATGAGGGAAATGATGAAAGGTTAGTTATCTTTCACAGATGGGAAGTTACTAAACCGAATTCTCTCTGTTTCTTTCAGTGAACCTTGCTCTTGCACTGGCAGCGAACGATTCGGTAGGTATTTGTCAGTAGGAAATACTAATGCATTACAGTGTTTTTAAGGCAGTGATGAAGTGCTGTTGCCTGAAGCTGTATGGTCTAGTTTCAGTCATTGCACATTTTTAAGGGACTAAAAATGCTGCCATTAGTACTGCTTCATTTAGTACCAGTGGTGTTGCAATTAAATGTTGACCTTGTATACTGCGATGAGTTTTCATGTCCTTACACAGAAGCCAATTTTAAAATAAAAATTTAGTATTATAGACCATATCTGTGGTACTAATATTCTTGGTTCAACTCTTTTTTTGAGGCTAGGTCATAGTATGTGTCCCAGGCATGCCTAGAACTTAATTTTGGAGCCCAAGCTAACTCAGAGTCTTTCAGCTCCCAAGGTCCTAAGATTACAGATCTGTGCTCCCGTGCCTGCCTGGTTCAGTGTTCAGCTTATTTAACACAGAAAAAAAAAAAGTTGAAAGATACTCTAAAAGTAGTGTTAGTTCTTTGGAACTGAATTTGAACAGAAGTTGAATGTAAGACTGAAGGATTGATTGTACACTCTCCCTTTTATGCCATAGGATTGTTTTGTATGTATTTGTTCAGCTTTTCTTCACTTCATATAAAAGTTAAATTCACATGTGCATGCATATTTTTGCGATAGTCCTCATTCTTTTTTTTTTTCCTTTTAATATTTGTGTTTTATTTATATGTGTGTTTGCATGGGTTTATGTCACCATGCATATGCAGAAGCCCGAGGAGCCAGCTCCCTGGATGGTGTTGCATGCAGTTGTAAGCTGCCATGTTGGCTCTGGGAACAGAACCTGGGTCCTCTGCAGAAGCAACATGTCCTCCTAACTTCTGAACCATCTCTCCAGCCCCTATACCTCATTCTTAATGGCTGCTGCTTTCGGTTGAACAGTTTTCTTTTGAGTAAATATTTAAGTTGGTTCCCCCTTTCCCACTAATTCCAAGTAAAGGAAGGACAATGGGATTTATTTTTTCCTGGGACTGGGGTTGAATCCACATACATCCTAGGCTGGTGGTCTACCACTGTTAATTTATTTTATTATTTTTTTACTTTTTATTAAACAACAATTTTGATCATATTCATTCCCCTCCTCCAACTTCTCCTAGATCTTTTCCATCTCCCTACCTACTCAACTTCATGTCCTCTCTGAAAAAACAAAAATAGGATTAACAACAGCAACAACAATAACTACAAATGAAAACCAAAACAGACAACAAACTAAAAAATAAATAAAATTAAAAAATAAAGAAAACCAATTAAGACAAAAACAAAACAGAAACAAAAACCAAACCAAAACAAAACTCCAAAGAAACAAAACCAAACCCAAACTGAAACAATAAGCCACAAAATCCAAAACAAAAGTCTGAAGTCTATTTTGTGTTGCCTAGTCACTCCTGGGCCTGGACTGTTGATATCCAGTGACACGTCATTGGAGAAAACTGATCTTATGGTTTGCAGTCGGTATCCGTTGCAGATAGCTTCTTGGTTGGGGTGGGACTTTGTATCCACTTTTCCTTCTCAGAGCAGGGTTTTATCTGGTTTGAACCTGTGCAGGATGTTTTTGAGTTTATATGTGTATCAATCCTGTTGTGTCTATAAGACACTATTTCCTTGGAGCAATCCACCACCTCTGGCTCTTAGAATATTTCTTCCTCTCTTTTGCATACATTCCTTAGCCTTAAGGGAGTGGGAGAAGGTTGATGAAGACGTCCCATTTATGGCTGAATGCTCCAAAGTTTCTGACTCTCTGCACAATGTCCAATTGTGGGTCTCTGTGCTAGTTCCCATCTATTGCAAGAAGAAGCTTCTCTGATGAGGGTTGAGTGATGTATAGGTATAGCAATACATCTATAGAAGTCATTTCATTACTGTGTTCCTTTAGCAGAATAATAGTATTAAGTTTTTCTCTAGGTCTATGACCTGTATAGTCTAAATTCTTGGCCACTTTGGCAGGGTCACGTATGTGTTCCATCTCATGGAGTGGGCCTTAAATCCAATTAAAAAGTGGTTGGTAACTACCATAACATTTATGCCTCTATTGCACCAGGCAGGAGTAGGTCTCAGAATTTATAGCCGGGTGAAATTGATGATTACTTTTCTTCTCTGGTAGTGTGTAAAGTACTTTCCAGCACCATGAATACTAGTTAGGAGGGGTGAATTTTCTAGTTGGTACCAGCTCGATTTCTCCATGTTCAATGACATAAGTAAGTGTTATCTTTGGCAATAAGGTCTTAGCATAAGGTAATGGAGAGTAACCAGTAGCCTTGGCAATAACCTATGATGTTTGTGTGTGTGTGTGTGTGTGTGTGTGTGTGTCTGTCTCTGGGACTTTTTTGGCCAACTACTCAACAAGATTTTACCATTCCTGGAACTGTAGATGCCATAAGATGTCTAGTTGGGTATTGCCTTCCCCATTATATGGTAACTCCATTTAAATTCCATATATATATATATATATATATATATATGGATATATATGGAGTATATGTATATGTAAATATAAATAAATACACACACACACACACACACACACACACACACACATATATATATATACACGTACATACACATATACATGGAAACTTCTTTGGTAATAGATTTCCATATGAATTTATATGAATTTTCAAATATTTAGGTTGGTTCCTCCTTTTCTCCTTATTCCAATTATTCCAATTCCATACTAATTAAGTTATATATATGATCTCCAGAAAATATGCTTTATCTTTTATTTTAGCTATAGTTTATAGGAATATTCCTTTTTAATACTCTCCTTTATGATAGGTACTGTTTTTTAGATATTAAAAATAATAATGGAAATGAACACTGAACATATTAAGTAACCCTGCAAGTCATTAGTTAATAACACACACTTATTTCATAATTTATTTCAATTTCTCATATATATGTATATAAAATATATGTTTTATATGGTTTTTTATTTTCTATTTACTGTTTTAAAATGTTTAGCATATTTCATACTTAGATGTGAAATATATAAAGATGTGGATATGTAAAGTATAAATTCATGTGTATATGAAACACAGGCACGAATTGCTAATGTGTTTAGCTGTGGCTGTACTTCTCACTTATTTGCTTCATTATGCAGTTTTAGTTCCCAGTGGACAGCACATAGGGAAAAATGACGTGTGTTATGTATGTAAGTGTTCTGCTGTGGTAAGGATCCAGAATTTGCTAGAATGCAGAGCTAGGCATGTTCATGTCTTAAGATTTTGGCCCTTATTTCTGAAAATGTGAGGATAGTACATATTTATGGTATTTGCTTACCTAAACTTCATTCACTGTGGAGCCATCTATCGTAACTGGACTTGTAGAGAAACGTGCTACAGTATTTCTTTAAAGTTGTGCTCCTGCATTGGGGAAATTAAGTCGAATTAAAAAAATCCATTTCCTTACAGCTCTGTTCCTTTGTGGGGGGCACACTTTCTTGCTTCTCGTGTCCCTTTTCTAGGATTTAGTTTTGTTTTTCTGGATGCATCCTGTGTTTGTCTGTGGTTTGGTGGGCAGATTAATGACTAAAAGTGTCTCTATCTTACTTCATGAAGCTTACCTTTAAAGGCAAAAGAGAATTGATAATTAAGGAAAAGATCTTGAGATAGGAAGGATACTTTACATTTTCTGGTAGGTTCAGTAATCATGAGAGGATGAGGGGCAAGAGTCAGATGTTCGTATGAGAAGAGCCTGGAAGGGACTGGAGATTTGATGTCATTCTGCCTACACCACAGTTGTCACTCAATGAAATCCATTTGAACTTCTGGGATCATTTCTTACAAAAAAAGTAGCAAACAAATTCATAGAGGAAGTCAACTTTCCTACTTCTTTAATTTCTGAAGATGTCTTCATTCTGTCTTTATATTTGATAATTTAAATGTAGATGTAGAATTTTAGGCTCAAAATCACTTTTTGAACTTTGAAAACAATATTCTACTTTCTTCTGACATGCTAATGAAAATGTCTGATGCATTTCTGATTCATATTACTCTCTAATAACATGTGTTGTTTTCCCCTTAAAGCTTTTAAGGTTTTTCTTTTTCTAATGGCTTTTAAAGTTTAAAATCATCACAAATATGTGTCAAGTTGCTGGCTTTAAAAGTTGTTGCTTGCTTGGAAATTGGCCTTGAGTGTTTTCAGTTTAGAGGAAGCATCTCTTCATTGATGTGTTTGCTCTCATGGTGGAAACACATCAGGTAGGTACTGGCCCAGCATGCAGTTCATTTTCTCGAATACTCTTTGGCTCTTTATTATTTGTGTTTCCCAGTGGTCCTTAGTACAGTGGTTCTCAACCTTCCTATGCTGTGACCCTTTAATACAGTTCCTCATACTGTGGTGATCCCCAACCATAAAATTATTTTCCTTGCTACTTCATTAACTGTAATTTTGCTACTGTTATGAATCATAATATAAATGTCTGATATGCATGTGGTCTTAGGCAGCCCCTGTGAAAAGGTCATTTGAGCCCCACAGGGGCCACAACCCACTGAGAACCACGGCCTTAGACTCTTTTACGTAGTCCTATATTCATTTTTAGTTATTTAGCCCTTCTAAAACTTTTAAGTTTGGAGATTGCTTTCTCCAGTCTCCTAGATTGTTTCTTAAATAAAGGAGGGGGTGTTTATAGCATTCTTTTGACTCTGTGCCTACTAATTAGAATTACGAGAAATGTAGCTTTTTTCTTTTTCTTTTCTCTTTTTGGTCTTTGTTTATTTAGGATAGTAGGATAGTTGCTTTTATAATGCCTTCCAACCAGCAAAATCAGATCACCTGGGAAATTTTTGGACACATAAAAGCTTATCCCTACTTCAGAACTTACAAAATCAGGAATCCTAGATGCAGCGGGGGCCGAACAATCTGTTTTGACCTTCCATGTAGATGGTTCATTGCTGAAGTCAGACACCATGGATCTAGAGGTCTAGCGTTTTCTTAAAACATTTAATCTGCTAATAGCCCTCTTTCTGTAGGGCAATGATAGTTCAGTTTTAAATGACTTTTCCCCTTGTCATTTCAGTGGAGTTTGCTTCTAAAGGTAAATCAACATGCATGTTTAGGTAGCCATATTGAGGTAAGAGCCAGTGTTCTCTATCTTCATCCATCCAACCATCCATCCATCCATCCAACCATCCATCCATCCATCCAACCATCCATCCATCCGCTTTTGCTTTCCGAGTGCTGATATTGCAGGTGTATACTACCGTGTTACACTAGTGATATGTTTAAACAATTTTTTGTGTGTGTGTCTGTGAGTGTGGTTTGTGGTCATATGTATTTATGTGTTGCAAACACTGGAAATCAAGCCCTGGCCCTCCCTTTTTAACATTTATCTGATATACTACTGACCATACATATTGACAATCATATTTCTTGAGTTTTAGCCTATTTTTTTAAACATTATGGGTTTTATTATTCTACAGTATAATTTTAAAAAAGTCTTTAAAACATTTATTTTTTTTATGTATATGGGTGTTTTGCCTGCATTTATGTCTTTGCACTACATGGGTGTAGGTAATATCTGTGGTTGCCATAAGAGGGCGTTAGATCCCCTGGGACTGGAGATACAGACAGTTGTGAGGTGCCATGTGGATGCTGGAAATTGAACCTGGATCCTGTAGAAGAGCAGCCAGGTGCTCTTAACTACTGAGCCGTCTCTCCAGCCCCTACAGTATTATTAATGCACACTGGGAAAGAGCACTGAGTTTGAGAGAAGGAAACATAAAGGCCATCAGAAGCTCTGCGAGCTTCTGAAGACAATTCATTTTATTTCTGAAAATATACAGAGTACCTGTAACATTCATTGCCAGACTTCCTGGGAACATAAAGAAAAATAAACACACTGTTGAAGCTTGTAGCCTGCCAAGACTACATTTGTAAAAGTGTATTGGACACACAAATGTCTATGCAGTATCTATATATATATATAAATCTATGCATATATGTATGTTTTTTATCTTAGCTATCTCTGTCTTTCTCTCTCTCTCTCTCTCTTTTTTTTTTGTGGTAGTAGAAATTGAAGCCAGGTCAGTTATATGCTAGGCAATGCTGTGCCACCGAGCTGTGCTCCCAGCTCTAGCTATGGTTTTTGATGACATATAGCTGAAATTGTTCTTAATAATTTGTTTTGTGAATGAGAAAGTGTTAATCAAAACCTTTAATAAGATTTTATTTTGTAAAAAAAGATTCCATTTTGTTGTGTAACAGTAGAAACATATGTAATCCTCAAGTTTTAAAAAGTAGCAAAGATAAAAGGAAGACAAATGCCTGAAAATGATGAAGTAGATCAAGGGCAAATACTCACGAAGCAAATCTTCTCATGATGATTAACTTTTATTTCAGACAAAAACAATGTTCCTCGGCAGATGTTTTCATGCAGTTGTGTTTGAGTCTCATGGTCTTCAGTACCATGCTGTGTTGGTCAGCTTTATAGCCTTCATTGATTGTGCCCTGATCTGGCTGCGTTTTCTCAGCCAGCACATACCCTGCCTCTATTTTTCCAATATGTATCTGTTTCCACTGTTCCCATTTTAATGACAGCTCAGTTGCTGCTTTTGGCTCATCCATTCATTTAGACTGAGTGCCTACTCTGTCTCAGATACTGTGTTTGGAAGCTGTAGAAATGGACAAGACACAATCTTTGCCTTTGGGGAGCTCACAGACTAGCACAATATAGTGTGACCCCCATCCTGCCTGTGCTCCAGTTCTTCCTGTAACCCTGCCAGATCCCTCATAACTGATGGGATCACATAGCTGCCCTGCTCAGATTTACACCTGAAAGCCTTTGCTCCTATTCAAACAAAGCATTCTATTATTTTTACAACCCTCTACATTTCTACAGGAATGTTCTGTCCTGTTTTCTTCAGCTTTCTGTGGCCTCTTCTCCAGGCTGCCTATATGACTGCCTGGTATATTCCACACAAGGGTGTGGGTGGAAGGGGAATTGCTTACAAAATCCAGCTACTGTTGTAATGTGCATCTATGGGTTGCTGATAGGTCATACATATAGTTTATCAGCTAGTCTTTCTCTGAGGGCAGCTCAGCTAAGTGTTCCCTGAATTCCCTCCAAGTAAGGGTCTCTTCCATGTGTCGTGAAATTCAGTGGCACTGTTTGTTTGTGTTATTATTGCAATCATGTGACCATTCTAGTATTTTTTTTAATAGCAACACAAGTAACAGTTATTGAGCACTTATTATATTAGCACAGTTAGTTAGCACTTTACATAGAATAATTCCTAGCGTTTCTAGCTCATTTCCTCTTCATAGTAATGGAATAGGACTAGGTACTGTTAGGACTCCCGCCTGCCCCCTATAGGAGAGTAGCCAGTCTTTAGAGGCCAGATTTCACTGCCTGAAGAGACAGGACACTTGTCCCTGCTGCTCTCCCTGGGACAGAGCATTAACAACCGTCCCTAATTTATGGTTCTACCCAGCATCTTGCTCTTTCATGCTCTTTGTTAGTTATGCTGTGTTGAACGAAGAACATGATGTAAAACCTTTCTTCCCTTTCCCAAAGCTTATAAAAGTCTGATATTTAATTTGTTTCTGGAATTGCTGTAGGATTTTCACAGGAGACTCCCAGCTGGGTCTCTGAAGAGGCTCACCTGGCTTCCCTCTCATGGTGTCTCTGTCTGTCTGCCTGTCACTTCTTGCCTCTTATTATTCTTATTCTTTTGTTCTAACTCTTAATGAGGCTCCTTTTTGGGGTTTAAAGGTCAGCCTCTCCTTCTGTTTAAGGCCCCCATCATGTTTGGCCTCTCTTATACATTGTACTGTTTTTGGGCTAATGCTGTCTTCCCACCTTGAGGCCCAGTCATGATCTCTAGGCCCTGATCTCCTAATAAACTATGTTTTCTGCGGTGAATTATGTGCCAGCTCCTTTCTTGGACTGACTGATGCTTCTTTATTTTCTTTATTATTATATTTAACAGCTACTATTACAATCCCTATTGTAGACAGGAAGTAAAAGCACATAGAAGTTAAGTGACTTGTTCAAGACGGTCAAGGGAGAAAAATAGCAGACTAAGATTGCTTGACAGCCTACATCTTGTACTTTTAACATAGTGCTCCTATTTTGTTTCAATTCTTAGCATTAAGAACTGGATTGTAGAGCTTGGAGAGATGGCCCAGTGGTTAAGAGTGGGTACTGCTCTTGCAGAAGACCTGAATTTGTGTGGCTCATAGTCATTTGTAACTTTAGCTTCAGAGATCCTTGATGCCTCTGGCCTCCAGGGGCACCTGTACTCACATGCACACATCTTATACATAATTAAAAATAAAAAAAAGAAAATAGGTATTGCCTATGTAACATAGTGAAACTCATCTTAAATCAATGCCTGTGGTGTGGCATGTGCCCGTAGTCTCAGCTACTACAGATGCTGAGATAGGAAGTTTATTTGAGCTAGGTATCTGAGGCTAGCCTGGGCAAAATACTGAGATGCTATCTCAATCAGCCAGCCAGCCAGCCAACCAACCAACCAACCAACCAACCAAATGAACAACCTCACTCTTCCATCCCAAGTTGGTTATCTCTAGTCTTCGCTACCTCCAGCAGCAGCTAGAACAGTAATTACGGCTTGGAAAGCACAAAATACATCTTCATTACATCGCTGAATTGAGTATCTAGTTATATTTTGCAGTGTGTAAGTACAAAGTTTTTTATTTAGAAATGAAATGGGATGTGAACATTGGTGATAACTTAGTATTTGATTAGTGTTAATTTCCAAGTTGGCAGGATCTGGAATCACCAGATAAGGCTCTGGGCACAACTGTGAGGGATTACGTAGCCCATGGACATGCCTGTGAGGACTATGTTGATTGGATTAGGTGAGGTGGGAAATGTGCCATTCCCTGAACTTGGACCTGGACGATATAAAATGGAGAGAGCTGAGTAGCAGCATTCATGGCTCTCTGCTTCCTGTTTGTGCAGTGTGACCACCTGCTTCAAGCTCCTGCTGTCTTGGCTTCCCTGCCATGATGGACTGGACCCTTGGACTTTGGACTGAAATAAACTCTTTCTCTCCTGAGTTGTTTTGTCAACTCTATGATTCTACTTGGCCTTCTCATTTTATATGATACTCAGTCATTTTAGCTCTTTGATCTAATGTGTTGCTAGTCTAGATACCACTTCTGGGCACTAGACCTGTATTAGCCATTTGCTGCAGATGGCTACTTTAACACATTCTTAGCATTTCCAGCTCAGTATGGGTAGAACAAACTCCTTTCCCTATGGCTGTCTTTGTCCTCTGGGAATAGCACAGCTCCCCCACATCCTGTGTCACAAAGGTTTACTTATCCCTTCTGCTGGTTTGTGAACATTTGTGGGAGACAGCGAGTTTGGTTTTTTCCCTTTTCCTTTTAATCCTTAATGTCTAAGTCTAGTGATGGTGAGCATTTTGTTTGTTTCTATTTTTTGAGACAGGTTTCATAGCCGAGGCTGATTCAGGCTCACTGTAGCCCAGATTGGGTTTGAATTTGCTGTGCAGCCAAGGATGACCTTTACCTTCTGTTCCTACTGCCTCTATCTCCCAAGTGCTGGCTCTTGATTGGTGAGTAATGACCATGGAAAGAGTTCAATAAAGAGTATGTGCTTCTCCAATACAAAGTATACACAGAATGAAGTATTGAGCAAGTTCTATAGCAGGTTCACTATAAATTGTGCTTTTTATTTTATGTAAACAAATGAAATAATTAAAATCTAAATGAGATAATGCATATAAAATACTTAGCACAATGTCTATTCTATAGTAACAAATTCTTAAAGTAACATTTTCTATAAACAGTATTTCAAAATAAACATCAATGTATATTTGTGATGTCACATACAGTGTATACTTGACTATGTTAGCAAAACTTAATTTTAAGTTCTTACATTTCATTTTAGAATGACTCATTAAGTAGCTTTTTAATTGGATTTAAAAATGGAAAAAGAAACAATATTATCTTCAAAGAGTTTGTGTTTTTCTGTTATTTTTCCATTGATGTTTATCTCAAAATATTTGTGTTTTCCTGTGATCACATAATGCCTTTCCATGCATTCTCTCCAGATGTACTCCTTTTTCACAAGTGTCCTTTCAGTGTGACTAATATTATCCCAAGCCTTTGAAGTTCTCTGACCACATTAGGACAGACTAGGGAATTTTAGCTCAAGAGTCAGTGTTGGCTGTGTGCAGTGGCACATGCCTGTAATGCCAGCTAGTACTTGGGAAGTAGAGGGAAGAGGATCAAAAATTCAAGGTCATCCTTACCACATAGCAAGTTCCACTTCAAGGCCCGCCTGGGTTACATGAGACCCCTTTTCAAAAACAAAAAAATAAACCCCTCAAATTCCCAAATGATATAGGTTTGGTGTTTGGAAAAGTTGGGCTTATTATGTAGCTCTACTCACAACAGTATTTTGAGTTAAGTAGTTCACGTTGTAGCTTTTTGTTCTCAGGCAGAGCTGGGCTTGTTTCTGGCTCTGCTCCTTTTACACCGAATGGCATTTGCCTCTAGCTTCCTTGTAGAGTTGTATAACAAGCATACACATGTGGAATGCTCGCATAGTGTCTGGTTCGTGGTAAATGCTAATGATGCTAAGATGAACTCAAGCTCCTTGTCTTTGCTGTTCCAGGACTGCAGGTCTTAGCCTGTGCACATCACCATGTGCAGTGTAGTTAGGGTGTAAATTGAGAGTAAAAGCATGTTTCTCTCGAGTTCACATGGGAAATTCTGATGCAGCCACCCAGCTGAAGTTCAGTTTATCATTTTTTAGCATCAGTATTCTAAGAGGACCACATTCTGTAATGTTAACCCATTCCTTATTTTAACATGATATTTTTATTAATTATTTGAGAATTTCATACAATGTATCTTGATCACACCCACTTCCTATTCCTCCCAAGTCCTCTCACCCTGTGGGCCACCTCCCCCCCAAAAAAAGGTCAATCTATGTTGCCTTATACTCGTTGGAGCATGCTCAGACTCCCAGTGGGCCGACCTTTAAATAAAACGGACTCCTTCCTGCTCCACCCCTTATCCCCACCGGAGCTCGTTAACTGTGAAGAGCTACACCTCAGCATCTCCATCACAGTCTTAAAGGACTCTTTTCAATAGCTTCATTCCTGGGCTATTTCTCTTTTTATTGGCAGAGGAGTTGCTGAGGGAGGGGAGGTTGGCACAGAAGCCCTGTGTCTCTCATTCTTCGTTATGAATCTTTAGTCATCTCTACTACTGCAGCAGAAGCTTTCCTGCCCGTAGCTTCTGGCGGCAGCATGGATCACGGACATCCGCATGTTTCTGGTGGGAACACCGGTCACTGACATCCACATGGTTTCTGGCAGCAACATGGATCACGGACATCCATATGGTTTTCAGCCACAGTCCAGATCATGAATGTCAACATGGTTTCTGGTGGTAGCACGGATCACGGAAGTCTTTTGAGGAGACTTAACCCAGAAAATGAAACATTCTTCAGCTAGGTTATCTTATTGTTGCTCAGAATCTGAGTGGTCTTGCAGTTTGGCAGCGTATTCCAGGACAGGATCTGTTTGAGCACTACCTTGACCTCAGCAACGGCTGCCCTTCCGTACTCCAGGTGCTCGCACTCCGGGTACTCCTAGTGCTTGTACCTGCAGCAGCGCCAGGCCCTACGAGCTCCTGCAGCAGACCGTAGCAGCAGCAGCAAGCGTGGCAGCGGCAGCAGCAGCAGCGTGGACCAGGCAGCGGCTCAAGCCTCCCGGCAGTCCTAGAATCAGCCCCACTCATCAACCACATGCTCCTTGGCTGATGCACTCCCATCCCCTCCCCGTCTTCACTGCTGGGTGTCTAGCTCCTTGTCTGTCCACCTTGTGCCTTGATCTGTTGATTTTTCCATCATCTTTCCTCTCTCTACTCTACTCATAGCTAGTTGACTTTCTGTATCTGTTTCTGCAACAGTGGCAGCATGAAGGCGGGAGGGCAGGCCCCACTGTCAACAGTATGCTGAGCTCCCATACCAGTCTCTGCTGCTGGGTCTCTCGCTCCTTGTCTCTCCGCCGCGTGCACTGCTCTGTTCCACCATTTTTCCACTCTCTACTCATAGCCAGCCAATCTGTGGCTGCCATAGTGTCTCTCCAACCACCTTTAATTCTTAAAGTTTTCCCCTCTGGACCCGACACCAGAATATCTTCTCCCAGCCGGTGAGCACTTGAGGAGCCAGAGGTGATGGAGTGGAGGAGCAGGAGAAGCCACGCCCAGCTCTGCCTCCCACACGGCCGCCATCTTGCAGTATCCCTCATTCCTCTTAAAGTCTGGCTTGAGGCTGTCACCTTCATGCAGCCATTCTCTACCTCCTCTGACTTCTTACATATTATTTAAAGCACTTACGTGCTAGCGCACAATTCATTACGCTGTCACACCTGTGTGTATTAACTGCAGGCAGCTTGGGGACAATTCTCACCTTTACTCCAACATGACTTGAGAGCTTTATTATCATCATATTCAAGTATAATGCCTTCGAAAATGTATTTAGAGGTTTCTCAACTGCTGACGCCTCAACACCACTAGTAAGTAAGGAGGAAGGAGAGGACCAGTTGAGAATCTACAGGACTCCCACATAGTGTCCTATCTTAATGCTTCCATACTCCAGATAAAACTGCTTTGTCCCTCCTGGTGGCCCGAGGATGGCCCTGCTTGTCGACAACATGCTCCTTTGTCCTCCTTGGCTGCACTCCCATACCCTAGCTCTGAGTCTCTGTCCTGCTCCGCCATTTTCCCTCTCTCTCCTCACAGCCAGTTGCTTTCCAGGTCTGTCGCTGCTGCCTTCTGGTCTCTCCAACCATCTTTAATTCTTAGAGTTTTCCCTGCTGGACCTGATGTCCGAATAGCTTCTCCTGGACCATGGGCACATGAGGAGCCAGGTGGCTTCACCTGGGGGTCTCTGCGCCACAGTGGCTTCTGGCAGGCAGAACCTCACTCTGAGGTTTACAAATCTGTCTCTTCCCCACGGCACAATACCACAGCAGCCATGTTACCCTATTCTTAATGTTTTTATTATAGCAAGGATTTCTTAATGAAGACATTTTGTTTAGGTAAGCTATTTTTGAGGAAAGATACACTCTTTATGTTTGATGTATAATTATTTTAAAGGCGTACCCAAACACGTGCAGTCTTCACATCGCCCTTATGTCATCTTTTCTCCCCTACTCCATTGTCATCTGCCAGTCACTAACTAATTTGAGAAATACCTCATTTCTCTATTGTGACGAATCTAGGTAAAACTTTAAAAAATGTGCTAGGCGCAGTGGTACACACCAATACCCAGAACACTTTGGAAGGTGGAGGCAGGGGGATCAGGAGTTGAAGGTCATCCTCCATCTACATACCAGGTTTGAGGTCAGCTTGGGTCTCATGAGGCCATGTCTTCAACAAACAAAGCAAAACAACCCCCTCTCTTTTACTTTGGTCACTTTAATCTCCCTCACCTTGAATTAAACGATTTTGTCACATTGATGTTCTTATTGCATTTAGGTCTCTGCCCAAGCTGTGTAGCTCAGTTCCTAGAGTTGGTCACGCCCAGTCTTGCGCTCTACACTTGGCTTGTTACTTATCGTTTGCACTGACCAGATGTCTTCCTTACCTTCTTTGTCAGCTCCCGTTATTTCTCAGGTCCTTGGTGGATGTTACTTCCTCTGTGAAGCCTTCTTGGTGATTTCAGACCACATCACCTCCTTTTTGTCCCTTCGTATGTTCTTTTGCCATTAGAATGAGCCTGATGTCAGGAGCTGCATCTTAAGTGAGCTCTCATTACTGCCTGGCCCATTGCTATGTACCCAGTAAACTCTTGCCAACTGATTGAAAATAGATTACATTTGGTGGAAATTTCCAAGGTTTGAGTAAGTTCCAGGGCTTTCTCAAATGCCCATAGATTACTAGCAATCATTTTTGTCTTAGGAGAATTATGCTTAGAGAAGCTTTTGTATTTCAGTTAAAACATATGCAGCAAACTTCCAAAGCTTATGTATGAAATGCTATATGCTAGAAAATACAGAGGATTGGTTAAGTACACATAAAAGAAGCTTTGATAAGATTAAAGGCTATGAGAATAAAGCTGATTTAGAATTTAGATTTAGAATGGCATTGTTTTAGGTTGTAGCATTTTAAAGCTTTGGTTTTGGCTGTGGACTATTTCACATAGTAGACTTTATTCCAGCCTATTTCTTTCTGGTCAGAACGTGTGCTAGTTCACTTTGGCAGATGTACTGTGTGAAAGGGCTAGGGTCAGCACCGCCTTACAGAAGTGGGTCAGAGTGCTCAGATGAAGGGGAAGCAGTTTTAAAGAGCCTTTATTTATTGTTGGCACAATCAGACAAAAACAATTGTGAGCTTGAACCTCTTGCCATGTCTTGCTTCCTCTTCCATCTCTCATAGGTTTTGCCAAATTAACCACATCAACCAATTTTACAAAAAAAAAAAAAAATATGGATTGCTGTTTTAAATAGTTCTTTTAGATTCTTAAGAAACTTCTTGAGAAAGTCTCTTTTCTTGTCTCCCCAAAGGATAAAAGTCTCCTTTGTACTTCCTCAAAGTCTTAAATGGCTAGTTAGAGAACATAAGGCATAGTCTGCACCAGTGAGCGATAGAGTCCAACTCCTCTGAATCAGGAACTCTATTCCACTGCTGTTAAAAAGACGAGTCCATTTCCTTGGGACTGATAACAAGCTGGGGGTTGCTAAGAATAGTAAATGGCAAGTTGGATCACTGCCTGTGGCTCCTAGATGATGGAACATTCTTGAGTTAAGGGAGGAAAGTCCTTAGGCAGTCTCAGAAGGCAGTCTAGGTCTCCTACATGGAAATAGGTTGCTTTCCGTTTCAGTTTTTCCTGTCAATAAAACAGAAAGCATATGACTTCTCAAGCCTGGAACAGCTTTGGCCTCAAATATGTACCAAAGTGTTATCTGCACTGTGATGGGGCTTTTTGCTAGTCACCATGGAAACTGATCGAAGTGCCAGTCTTGTCCTGTGGGTTCTGTGAGGTGGCTTAAATAAAATAATGACTGTGTCTAATCTTCAAATACACGTTTTCTTTAAAAATGATTAAAACTCAGCATACTTAATTGAGAAAAATAAATCTGTATCATGTTTCTAGTAGGCTATTTTAGACATTCTGTACAGCTGAAGAGTATCTGGATCAAGAAATATGAAAGAAAGTTGATGTTGTATATGAGCATACTTTCTTTGATTTGTGATTTTTAGCTGTTGAGCTCTGTGCTTATATATGAGTATATATATATATATATATATATATATATATATATATATATACACATATAAGAGTAACCTGTTCAGTCTCACCTACCTAGTGATAGAGGACTTGTCATAGAAATTAAATCATGGCTGTTATTTTATCATATCATTGCCAGCTAAGATGTGGTTGAGATGATGATGCCAGAGACTTTAAAACAAAAAGCAGTAAAGGAATTAAATCAATTAAATATTCAGATCTTATAGACATCCAGTAATATATCTTCTGAAAAGACCTATCTGTGCTGAAGTAGGAACAGCTATATGGTGGTCATCTTTAGAGAGGTCTGAGGTTTGACTGTCCCCTCATTTCCTGAGTGGACTGCTAAGCAAAGGAGAAGTCTGAGCAGAAACATTGACATGGTTGTGATGACAGAAGAGGTGTCCTGTGAGTCCAACCAATTGCAATATGAAAGGTTTGCTTATTGTTGTGGTCTGACCTTGGTTGACAAATAGGGAGCTTGGATGACCACAGTTTCCTCTTGGTTTTTCAAATAAATTGCTTTCCTTCAAGTACAAAATAGTCCATGTTTTGAAATGAAAAATCAAAGGAATAGAATGCAGTGGCTCCACAGGTAAAACTAACTGTGCTCAATTGTTTATTCCAGGAATTACTGGGTACTTAACCATGTGCTAAGCACTTCTAGGAATCTGCATATATAGTGGTGAAAGTAAAGGTTTCTGTCTTTAAGGATGTTATAGTCAAGAGGGAGAGTCATAATAAATGAACACTTTTTTAGGTAGTAAAAAATAGTAAAGCAGTGTAAGGTCAAGCAAGTGCTGGGAGATGTTCTTGTCAATGGGGTTTCAGAGGCAGGACCTCTAGAGACATAGAATTTGAACAGATTTATGAAATAATTGAGATCTTGAGCTACAAGAGCAAACATCCTTTATCTTGGACTGTTGGTGGAGGAAACAGGAAGAAGGTCGTGTGATAGAATGAACTGGAGGAAAGGTAGATAGATGGATGCATGTCCAGGAAAAACAGGAAAGCAAGAGGCAAATGCAGGATTCCAGGCTGAATGAGATGATTTGAACTGTGATGATGAAGACATGGTAAGTTGACAGGTTCCAAATATACCTTGAAGATCGGCTTTGCTGGTAGTAGGGCGAAGATGGTGAAGGAAAAGGTAGTGTAGGTATCTGAAAACATCTCTTTTCTTTAGTATAGTAACATGTAGTCAGCATAAATTCACCATAATGCACCATAAATAAATGCACCAGCTGTATTCACACTGTTGTGCAGCCTTCACCACCGTCTGCCCCACAAGCTTTACTGTGTTCCTAACTGAAGCTCTTCAGCAGTAACGCCCAGTCCCTGATAACGGCCCTCTGCTCTGTGAGGCTGATGACAGTTTCATACAGTTGGAATCATAGAGTGTTTCGCCTTTTGTGTTTGTTTTCACTGAGCAGGGTTGTTTCAAGGTTCATCTATGTTGAATTTAATTTCTTTTTAGGATTGTTTTACTTTTAGCAATTTGTGTGAATGCTAGTGGTCTTTTCTGAAATGGAGAAGATTTATGAAGACTGGGGATTAAAGTCACTTCTCTTTTACATGCATTAAATTTCGAATGCCCAATAAACACTTGAGTGTGTTGAGGAAGTCCAGAGCTCAGAGGGGAAGTTATGCTGTGGATTTAAACTTGAGCACCATCAATGTATAGGTTGCATTTAAGACTACTTAGAAGGAAGAATAGATTTGAAAAAATGGTCTTTTAGCTGTCCCCATATTTGTGGTGGAGGAACATGTCTATTCTAAGACTCAACCAAGTTGTTAGTGAGTTAAAAATGACATTGGTTTTAAATATTCTAATGGTTTTAAGCAGTTTTTTTCCATATTATTATTATTTCAATTCTCCTACTTTCTTTGGCTTAAAACAGTGGTAAGCTTCGCTCTTTTAGATCTTCTTTGAAGAATTAAAAAACAGTGTCATTGCCAGCAGTGGTGGCGCACACCTTTAATCTCAGCCCTCAGGAGGTAGAGGCAGGCAGATCTCTGTGAGTTCGAGGCCAGCCTGGTCTACAGAGTGAGTTCCAGGACAGCCAGAGTTACAACCGGGAAACTCTGTCTCGAAAAAAACAAAACAACAACAACAAAAAGTCATAAAAAATGAAGTGAGTGTTGCCTAGAAGGATTGCTCCCCAATGGTACGCAGACTAGGAATATTATCCTGGCAGAGACATTTGAAAATTTAGAGCTGCCAGTGCTGATAGGATAGAAGGGCCTTGTTCATGCACAGAGCATCGTAGTGCGCAAACCAGCTATGGGGACTAAAGGTGGTCTCTCCAGGGGAAGGGCGCTCTGGGGGAGAGTTGTGTGCTTGCTCTTTTACCAGCAGAGGCTTTCTAGTAGATGACTTGTCTCGTTTGTTTTCCAGAGGGTTAAGTTTCAGAAGAACGACCACACCACGCTGGCAGGGCGGGGAGCGGAGGGCATGTATAGATCTGGGAAGGACTCAGAGGCACTAGTTCTTAGGCATGTGACCGAGGCCTTAGTGTTATTTGTTTTTATCCCTTTAATAAAGATCAGCTTGAATAGCTCCCAATTTTGTCTTTATATTCTTCTCTCCATGGGGCTTATAAATTCAGTTCTTTAAAAATCTTGCTGCACTTTTGTATGTTTTGAGTATCAAATCATTGCAAAAGTAGTCTGCTAGAAGAAATTGTTCCCTCTATTATAAAACAAACAACAAAGGGAATATGGTTTCATGTTGGAGAGAGGATATTATGAGCAAAGAAAGGAAAATTTGAGAATCTTAATCTACTAAATGCTGTTTTTCAAGGAGGAAATGAAGTCAGAAAGAATAGCCCTGCTTGGAAGTCCTATAAATGGATCTTGAGTAGCTAACATCTGCCTCTGACGAGATCCTTGCAAGGCGCTGCTCGTCCTTGAGTTAGGGCTCTGGCATTTTCACATGCGCTATAAAAATGACTGTGATAATATAGATGATGTTTTATTTTTATACGTGATTAGACAGGACGATGGGAGCCAGCTGTTGAGTGCATGTCTTGTGAGGCACTGTAGGAAATGTGACAGAAGCAGTAGTAAATCAAAGGCAGCAGAGCAAGGAAGGCCGGGCGACCCCTCTTGTTTCTCTTGGTTACGGTTGCTTTTGGCTCTGGCAGGATTGGGAGGCTAGCAGATTACATCACACAGTCTGTGGTTTTCTGACTCACTTTGTGAAACTGAAAATAGCAAGGCATTCCTTTAAACTGGGTTATTAACTAGCTGATCGATGTCAGACCCTGTGGTAGGAATTATGGGTGGAGGGATGAAGAAGACCATCTAAGCTGTTCACTGAGATCCATGGTAAGTGTTATGGAAGAGAAGTTCTGGTGTAAGGGAACATACAAGAGAAACTGATCCTAACCCGAGGGTTTGGAGAAGTGTTGCCCTGGGGCAACATACTGTTATCCCATGACACCAGGATACCATTCCATCTGCCTTCTACAGCTGTCGTCACTTTCTCTCACAGCTCCATTATGCTCTTCCAAGATATAATTGCTGTCACCCTCACTCCCTATTTATTTATATGTTACTCATGTCTTCCATGTCTCTCCCCCATTTAAATGAAGACTTTGGGAAGCTAGAAATTTTGGAATTGGAATTTAAAGTTTCTGTTATCATAGATTTGTGTTTTCTTGGGGATGGGGAATGTGTTTCTGTTTTGTTTGGAGACAGGGTCTACTAGGTAGATCAGGTTGGACTTGAACTTGCTATGCAGGCTCAGAAAGATTTTGAACTTCCAGGTGTCTTGCCTCAGCCTCCTCTATGCTGGGATTAGAAGCATCTATATTTGTCTATTTTAAATTTTATTTTGTGTGTATGGGAGTTTTGCCTGCATTTAAGGCTGTTTACCACGTGCATGCAGTACTTGTGGAGGGCAGAAGAGGGCACTGGACCCACTATTACTAGAGTTAAAGATGATTGTGAGTCACCACGTGGGTGATGGGAATCTGCAAAGGCAGTAAGTGCTTTTAACAGCTGAGCCATCTCTCCAGCTCCTTAAATTTGCCTATTTTAGATGTATAAAATGGAAATTTTTAGGCTGGGCAATTGTAACATCATAGTCTGAGTGGCTTAGCACACATTTATTAGTTACCATTTAGGAGGCTGCAGATCTGGTGTTTGGTTAAGGGCTTGCTTCCTGGTCTGCATATTACTTTGTCATTGTATGAGAGAGAGAGAGAGACGAGACGAGAGGAGAGGAGAGGAGAGGAGAGGAGAGGAGAGGAGAGGAGAGGAGAGGAGAAGAGAAGAGAAGAGAAGAGAAGAGAAGAGAAGAGAAGGGAAGAGGAGATCGCTCTAACCCAACCCCAGAGGCCTCTATTCTTATGGCCTAAATGTTTCTCAAAAGTCCAACCCCTTCCTTAATAGTTTTCACAGTGGGGCCCAGGATTTCAACATATGAAGCTGGGGAGAGGGGAGCAAGCATTCAGTCTAACTCAAGAATTGCTATTTTCACTTAGTATGCTTTGATAACTTATGACTTTTTATACATTGTGACATAACCTTTGTAGTTTGAGTTATGGCAACAAAACTAGCTTGAAGTCTTCTCCATACTAAACAATTTGTGACGATTTTCCCTTTCACATTTACACCTGAAGGAAGCACAGCACCACTGTTCCTGTGCTGGGAGACCACCTTCAAGTAATAGGGGCTTCTTAAGCACAAGCTCTGTGATGCTGCCACAGTTGACCTGGTAACCAGCATTGCTGCGCAGTGACTGCTGCGTGGGAAGCATGGTTACAGAGGACAGGAGGAATGGTTCTTGTCTCGGGTGGGTCGGGTGGGCTGAAACCAGATGGTGTGTGATTTTAGCACAATAGTTAGATAATGTGCAGTTTAAAACTTATTATTTGTTTATGGATTTTTCCATTTACTATTTTCTGACAGTAGTTGACCGTGAATAATTGAAAATATGGAAGGTGAAACCAAGGATAAGGGGGAATTACTGTGGATTTCAGCACCTCATTTCTTTTTATTGTGAATAACGCTCCATTGTATGGCTCTTTCACATGCAGTTGTGCTGTTTCGCCTTCTGGCTATTATGAACAGTGTTACTGTGGACATTTGTGTACAAGTTTTTGTATGAATGCATGTTTCAGTTCTTTTGGGTATATACCTCCTGCTAGAATTGCTGCATCCACTGAAGAATGTAGGTAAGCTATGTGAGGAACTACCTCACTGTTTTCCAAAGTGGCTTTCCATCCAATTTTGAGATGGTGTCCTATGTAGCTCAGACTAGTGTGGAACTCCTGACCCTCCTACACCTCCACCCCAAATGCTGGGATTGCAGGTGTGCACACCATTCCTACCTTCTTGAGTTCACTTTGTTTTGGTTTTGTGGCATTATTGGGTATCAGACTTAGCTCCTTTTGGTGTTCTGCTGCTGAGCTATGTCTCTAGCTATGATTGGGCCATGTTTTACTTCCATGGTACATGTGTAGAGGTCAGAAGACACTATAGGAGTCAGTTCTCTCCTATCACATGGATTCCAGAGATTCAACTCAGGCTTGGTGACAAATACTATCCACGGAACTTGCCAGCCTGGATGTGACTTTCATAATACTTCCAGCTTATGTGGGAAAGAAGATATTTATTTGTGTATAAGAAAGAATATAGCAAGTGTAGGAGTTGTGAATACAGATTATGCTAATAACAGATCAAGGAGAAATTAATTCCAGTCCTTTGAAGGCTAGGCAGTTTTGCTGGAAGAAAAATAGATTGAAGAACTATGTGAGCAAAGTAATAGCAGGAACTCATGAGGTGTTTGGAATGAACAATGTTTATGTGGCTTTGGGAAAGCTAGAATTAGGTCCAGAGGGCTGGAGCAGAATCCATCTGAAGATAGGCTGGTGCTAGTGCATAGTAAGATTTTGGATTTTGAACCTTGATAGTGGGATACCTTAGGAAGTTTTCCACTATTGCATAGCTCAAGCTATAAACATGTACTTTTCAAAGTTAAGATTTATAGTGATCTTGAAAAGTATGTGAGACAGAGTTACTGGGATTGCTGAGATAGGCAGAGTGATAATTGAATTAAAAGATTTTTTTAAAAAGTAGGGTGCATCAGTTCATACAACAGAAGTCCGGAAGTTACAGCATTGCTATTTTATATTATTATTGTGTTTTAGGTGCCTATTCATATTCTAATGAGAGAAAGAAAGGATGGATTTGGGTGGCTGGTGAAGTGGGGGTGATCTGGGAGGAGTTGAGTTGGGGAAGGGGAACCATAATCAGAATATATTGTATGAAAAAATTTTTTTCATTTTCAAAAACAAAAAGCAGGCAACTCAAAGGTTCTGAGGTAGCTGTTGTAGTCAGTTGAAGTGGAGAAGAAAAAGAGAGTGTTCACTTGTGGTTTTGTTGTTAAGGAGGAAAATTTTCATTGGTTCTTTCTAGCTTTACTGATCTTGACTGATTCATATGACCATCTTTTAGCAGCAAGAGATGCTAGGCAAGTATAGAATCCAATACTTTCAAAGAGGTAAACTCCTTGTAAAGGAGGGAATGGGAGTAGGGGCTGTGGTGGTTTGAATGAGAAAGTCCCATAGGCTCATATATTTGAATGATTGGTCACCAGTTGGTGGAATTGTTTGGGAAGGGTTAGGAGGTGTGGCTTTGTTTGAGTAGCTGTGTCACTGGGGTTGGGCTTTGAGGTTTCAAAAGCTCTTGGCATTCTCAGTTCGCTTGATCCCATTCTCTCACTCCCACCCCCGCCTTGTGCTTGTGAACCAATATGTAAGCTTTCAGCTACTGTTCCAGCATCATGCCTGCCTGCCTGCTGTGTGCCCCTTCATGATTGTCATGGACTCTAACCCTCTGGAATCACGAACCCCAAATTAAATACTTTCTTATAAGTTGCCTTGAATATGGTGTTTTATCAAGGCAATAGAAAAGTAACTAAGATAGGAATTTTGAATTCAAAGGTAACCATAGATGGTCATGTCTTCTTGTTAGAAGCAAAATGGCCAAGAAGATCTGTTTAAGAGATAGAGAAGAAGAGAAAGAGGTATTGAAGATGATTTCAGGTTTTAGAGATGAATGAAATGATCATAATGCCACTTTCCAAATGAATTTTCACAGTGAGGGTGAATTTCATCCTTCCTGTCATACTTGAACCACTCACTCGAGTGTAAATCTTGATGCCTAGGACCTTATAATTCACTCTCAAACCACTGACCCTAATAGGAAATGGAGAGGCTGGTGGAGTTGTGTAGGTTTTAAATACTACTTTTATGACGAACATTCGCTTGCTGCATAAGGATCACCTGGGAGCTTGTTAAATAAAGCAGAATCTCTGGGAATTGTTATTTTTAGGTCTGGGACTTGGCCATAAATTTTGTTAACAAGCTCCCAGGTGATATGGCTAGCTTATTTTGGGTACTATTGACAGGAAAACGATGGTCTTTGGATTCCGATAAACCCGAATTCTCTTTGCCAGCTTTTTACTTATTAGCTCCATAAACTTGGACAAGGCATTTGACTTCTTAGAACCTAGGTTCTTTATCTTGGAAATGAGTAGAAATAATAATGACAGCAACAAAATAATAGCGCTACTCTACTGCGTTTTGTGAAATGTAGAGATAGTATATGCTTGATACTACGGTATAATGCATAGAGCTAGTAGTGTGGTTCAATAAATGGACACTTTTGTATGTAAGCTTCTAAATACTTTGCATTTAATTTAGTATAGAAACACTGTATTCTGTACAATTATTACAAGAGAATAAATAGTGGCATATTGTAAATGCTTCTCTTGTGGCTTAGCATCTGTTCTAATAAACAGCTGATTTCCTGTTGGTTAGCCTAACATCCTCTGGCTTCAGATATGATTTTTATTTCTTTAGATATAATTTTGGGTATATCTGATCCATGAAATCTATATAAGTATATACCTTAAAATTGGATAATGTAATAAAGTTCTCTAAGCCCAGTTTCTATAAAATAGAAAATATGTTACTTATTATTTAATAGAGACTATTTTTCACAGATGTCTCAAAGCTTTAAGGTAGGAATAGTTTTTGCTCTTAAAATGGACAATATCAATTCAGATAAAAGTAGTATGTGCACATTAAGGACAATTTTGCTGTTTTCAAAGTTTATATTCTGTATTTTCTGAGTTAGTAATTGGGATGTTATTTTGGATGGTAGTTTTGTGTGGTAAATAAATAACCACTTGCTGATAGTGAGTGCTTATTTCCCCCTAGGGCACAAAGAAGTTTTGGTTGAAGGGAGAAATACAGTAGCACTAAGTCTGTACTTTTTGTGAGGACTTTGACTTAATTTGTCTCTGGAGAGAAGTAGCATGTTGTAGTGGTTACCTGCAGACTGAGAATATGCTGCTTGGGTTCTTACCATTTCCATTGCTAACTTGTATGTGGCTTGGTTTCTTCAGGCTTATTGTACACCCACTTCATAGCATTGTTATTAGTGTTAGATAAATTGACATGCAAGCTATTGCCATTGCTTTTGGTTGCCCACCAGAACTTGATGGTAAGACCCTATTGTCAAAGACACCACAAACTTTGATCATAGCACATGGAGAAATCAAGTTGGTACTCCAGGAATCTTCCTTCCTCATGTGGCTTTATAGTACCGGATGGAGCTATGTAAGCTCCTGGAGGAAAAACAAAGTTATCAACAGTCTTACCCAACTGTGAACTACAATAATGACCATCATGGCAAGATATTCCTGTGGGTGCAGTAGTGGCATGGATGTTATGGGCTAGCCAAACACTTTCTGATTTTGTTTAAGGCCCACTTCGCAGGTAGAAACATGCATCTTATACTTTAATTCTGGCCAAGAACCCATGGTTGGGAATTAATTATAATGATGCTTTGGGAATTTTTTTTGTAGTTTTTGAATCTTATTCTTAAGTTGATAGACTTTTATCATTATGTTTATATTTGAATACAGTACAATAGCCTATTCCTCACATGATTTAGATGCAATCTGTGATTAAGTCAATTACCACTGTCTTCAAGGTTCATACATTTAAAAAATATTTATTTTTTTTCATACAGTTTATAAAAATAAAAACGATCGTGTTTGTTGATTGAAAGCTGCTAACATGTTAATAGTATTGTCTTGAGATGTGTGTCCATCTCTGTGGTGTTTTTTGATAAGAATAATTTAGTGTGCTGAGTAAGGAATAGAACATCAACCATTGAAATAAAAGGTTTTAAAAACACATAATAAAGAAATAAAGTATTAAGCTCCACCTTAAAGCCATCTTGTGAGGAAATTTTCCTTCCTTGCGCTCCGTCCCCTCAAGGACTTGACTCCCACACCATATCGCCCAGTGCGGTAAAATGAAGGCTATCTGCCGAGGTGGAAGCAGAGAGCTCTTCCCCCACTTTCTCCATGCTCTCCATGGGAAGCATTCTGCACAGCGAAGCAGCAGCTAGTTTGTTTTGAATGATTTGAAAGAAGCTATTGGATGGATGCTTCCTGCTTTTGACCTATCTTTCAAATTTCTTTTGATAAAGTGTAGCTTGCTGCCAATAATTGATTCTCTTACTTTGTTCCAGAAAGTTGCTGAATTGGCTTTTGAGTTAGAGAAACTACCTGAAACTTACATTTAATGTATTCGTTTTCTTAACTTCCTGTAGGTGGCAACACAATGAAAGGGGCCTTTAGGTTTTCATCAGCTGACCCTGATACAACAAGCTTATCTGGATTTTTCTAAAAAACCAATTTCTCCTTTAATTCTTCTTAGTCCCTAACTTGGTTCTCACCCAATTCATTTTCCCTCAGAACCAGTGTTTATTCTCAGTGAATTATTTCCCTCCCTTTCCTCTGCTGAGGAGGGACTTAACCTCAGCAGGGCGCTGCTGAAGAGTTAGAGAGAGGAAGGGAGCAGAGCTCAGGGATCCCAGGGTTGCAGAAGCTGTCTGGAGAGCGGTCAGTGCCCTGTGGGTGTGCCATCCGAGTCCTGGATCTGCTGTCAGAGTCGCGAGGCCGCTGTTGGCACTGCAGTCAGTGGAGGGCATCTTGAGGACTTCCGCTGGAGTGCTTTGTCCGTCTGGGAAAGGTTCTGGGGTTTAGATAGGTTTCTAGGTTCCCAGACTGAGAACCCAGCAACAAAAAGGCTAGTTACTGTCACCAGTGAGTTGATTGTTATTTTTAGGGCTTAGTGCCTATAAGCATCTTTCCTGCATTTTTATAAGCATTACCATGGTGATAAAAAGCTCTAATTTTTCTGCATATTAAAACTTTACTGACTAAGCACATTAATACTGTAAAAAAGCAGGCCAAGCATTTAAGATTTTTCTTAATCTTGTATTTCTCCATTAGTTCTTAAATAAAAATGTAGGACTAAAGGTAGTTTCTTCTTGTTTTTGTGTAAGCTTGTCCTTATAAAGGATAAATAAAGCAAAACAGACATATGTAGCCCTTTTATATTCAAAACCCTATTGTACCTAATTTTGCCAGTGAGCAGATTTAAAATTACTCTTTTTAAATTAGCTTTTTAGATTCCTTGTGTGGCTTTAGATGGTGTATACCATTTTATCATGTTTCTGTATCAGCCCGCTGTTCCCACTACATCCTGTCCCACGAAGTTCCACATTCTAGCATAGAGAGATCTATAGTGAGGTGAAGCTCATAGAATTTCTTGGGAAGAATGTGGTGGTTAGGAGTAGACTGCAAGGAAACTTGTAATACAGTCTTGTTCCTGTAGCCTAGGTTGGCCTTGAACTCATGATCATTCTGCCTTAGCCTTATGAGTGCGAGGATTAAGCTATCCATTAGCATACCCATATAACCTTTTCTTTAATACTAAAATATACATCCATGCACATCCATATGCGCGGTGTATTGGTGGGGGAAGGTTTGGTTTGAGATAGATCCTCACTATATAGTCAGGACTGGCCTAAAACTTACTTTGTAGCCCTGGCTGGCCTTGAACTTATGAGCCTCTTGCCCCAGTTTCCTGAGTGATGGGGTTGCCGGCTTATACCACCATACCTTGCTAATATCAAGGTATTTTAAAGCTTACCTGATTTTTGAGTCCTCCATCTTAGCACACCATCATAGAACTATATGGAGGGGGAATTACATGAAATCTTTGACTCTTAAAACCTAAGTGGGGGCCTTCTAAGATTTTAAGGAGGAACAAATGGAGGTTTGTTTTTCCATTTATCAGTTCATTTACTCACGCAGACATTATTGGAGGATAGCTCTGTCCTTACAGTGCACTATTAATAGTATGTCAGAAGGCAAAAAAGGTAGCTTGGGATAAGGGAGAGGGTCTTTTTGTATGAGACTGAGTGTGGGTTTGTAATGAACAGAGTAAGCGTCATTGAAAAATCACATTTTCAGGAGCAGAGATTTGAGAGAGGTGAAAAAGTGTGCCTTGAAAGGGAGAGTACCAGGAGGACTAGCTAGTGTACAGGCTAGTAGGTACTCTGCAAGGGACAGTAGGAAGGCTTTTGACTTCTAGACGAAGTGGGAAGTGAAATCCATTGAGTTAGGAGGCAGGAGATGAGTGCGAATAGGCTGCTTATGTGAGGTCTTGTGAAAGGTATTGGGGGCTTTGGCTCTTAACGGGAACAAAACGAGGGGAGTCGGGCAGTGAAGGCTGATGAGTAGAACAGTATGACCCAACTTAAACATTGAATCATCCTGGCCTCTCTGTTGCTATGTGCTGGGCACTATTGCAGGTTTGAGAAACAAAAACATAGGGCACTGTCTTAACCTATTTTCTGGTTTCTGTGATAAAATGCCTTGGGCAAAAGCAATTTAAGGAAAGAAGTGTTTATCTGGCTCACAGTACAAGGGTATAGTCCATCATGGAAAGCAAGCAAGGCAAGAGAAGCAGGGAGCAGTTGGCCATACCCTGTTGACAAGTAGGAAGCAGAGAATGAGGAACCCATGGTTTCTCACCTTCCTTTCTGCACTTGCGCGGTCCAGGCTCCCAGCCAGCGAATGATGCCATCCACATTAGGTAGTCTTCTCATCTCGAGTATGCTCAGAAGATGCCTTCCTGGGTATTCTAGAGTCTCTCAAGATTTTAATTAGCACTAACCATTACAGATACCCATTTTAATTTGAATTGTAGATAAACAGTGGGTAATTTTGTATACATGTGTTCCATATAACGTTAAATGACTATACACATGACAATGTTCACTATCTTAAAAATTCATCTAAAGCTTTGTATGGCAGTGCATACCTACGATCCCAGCACTCAGGGGACAGGACAAGAGGAGTGAGAGTTCTAGGCCAGATGGCTTTAGATAGTGAAGTCTAGGCCAGTTTGGGCTACATATTGAGTCCTTGTCACAACAGAAAAACAAACATACATACATTTAAAAAAGAACCTCTACAAATTTATTTTTGAGATCCTTATGTTATTATTACCATGATCCTGTTGGCTCCATGGCTTTGGTCTTAAAGCAGACGTTTCTCTCTCTCTTTCCCTGTACTATGTGCATTTCTGCTTTTCACACTCTGTTCATCTTATGCCCTAGAGTTTTGTGCAAGTACTTTGAGTGTCCTCATCTGATTACAAGAGTATCAGAGATACAGGGATGGAACAGGAAATCCCCATGGCTGCCTATTGTTCCATGTTCTGTGTGAACAGTAGTGAACAAAACCTACAAAATCACCCACTCTTATGGCATTTACATTCTTTTGGGAGAAACACAATAAACAAGTAAAGGTGTAGAGTTGACTACTCACACATATATAGACTAAGAAGAAAGAAAAACTGGGAAAGAGAGTAGGAAAAGTCAAGTGTAATAGAGAAGGTATTATAATTTTAAGGTAGCTTAATGAATGAAGGAAGTTAAGGGGGGTTGAGGTTGAGGGCTGGATGGTAGAGGAAGGAGGTGCAGGATACAGGCCAGAGTGCGCACACACACACACACACACACACACACACACACACACGTTCAGCTTTTATAGTAAGTTGGAGAAACAGCTGAATCCTGGGCCTGTCACTTCATTTTTGGCCTCAGTTTTGTTATCAGTTTCTTTAAACAAAAGATTTTTTTTAAAGCATTTATTTTGTGTGTGTGGTAGAGGAGGGCATGCACTTGCCATGGTGCGTATATGGAGGTAGGAGGACAGCTTTTGGGAGTTGGTTTTTCCTTCCATCATGTGGGTTCTGTGGATAGAACTCAGGTGGTCAGGTTCGGCTGCAGAGCCTTTACTCACTGAGCCATCTTGCCAGCCCATCAGTTTCTTTAGAAGACAAAGGTAACCTCTTAGGTTTGTTTCTGCTCTAAATAAAGTTTCAAATTAGAAATTGTTGCTTTTTTTTTTTTTCATTTGTGCTTTTTCAGCTCTCTTACAAGCAATGACTTTGTCATTTAAGAACCTTTTGTATATCCCACAAAGTATCTTTGGTTGTGTTCCAACCTGTCAGGTGAACCTTTTTCTTCATAATGCCCTTGTTCCTTTGTCTTTCTTGACTGAATGTGGAGATTTAGATATTCCTTTGATAAGCAATAGAAACTGTTCTCTGTACTTTGCTGAACCATTAGTTCGTCTGACAGTCAGATTCTCATTTAATCCCAGCTAACAGAATCAGGAAACATGCTTTTCTCTAATAAGAGACTGAAATTCTTTTGAATGACAGCTTGATTTAAAGATAGGCAGAAAGACAAGAAAGAAGAGGCTTGGATCAACTCCAAATTGAATAATACCAATTACAAGTCTAAGATTACATTGAATATAATATGCAGGGAATCGGGAATCTTAGCTGGGTATTTCTGTGTAAAGGACAAGCTTAAGGTAAGTCTGAAAGGAATATTTAGGAATAATTGGGTGGGAGTGCTCTAGGATGTTGTTTTGATGGGTTATATTAGTAGACAAGAGGGATAAAAGGAACATGTCAGAAGCTTTACAGTCTTCTGGATAAATTCTGCTGGAGAACAAAGCAGTACCAAAACTGTTGTTGCTGCCTTTGAAATCCAACACGAAAAAACTAGGACGTGTAGGCTCTCAAATTGCAGCTTTCATGCAGTAGTAATGAAACGGTACAATCACTGAACAACTCTGCACCTTTTGCAGCTTTTACAGGGTGCTATATATTATAAAGGAACAATCAAAAATCTAACTAATGTCTTGAGGTTTGGTCTACCTTATGCTGTCTGCTAGGTATTGAGACCTGCAGGAGAGTCAGAAAAAGAGCTTATTGCTAGATGACAGTATATTTACCGAAGTTTATGATGATAAAGATGACAATTACATTTTACAATAGTTTGAAATTGTTTTTGCTATTATTAATTTCATTTGCTATGTATTTATGAGGCATTTGTGGTTATTATTTCTTTTGAGTCTGGATAAACTTAAAGAAAATCCTAACTGAAGCTTTCTTAATTAAGTATAATTATTTGGGAAGAAGGAGGTGGAAAAATATTTTGAGACTTAGCTGAACACATTTACCTGTAATCTACCTTGTTCATGTATTATCCTATAGTATAGAATCGCCTTGGAATTTAAAATTTAAATTTAAATTAAAGACTAGATATTTAAAATAGAAGCCTACCTAACAATTGTCAGAGTTAGCTTCAGTAGTCAACTTGACACACCTGGGAAAGAGGGACCTTCAGTTGAGGAATTGCCTTCACTGCTTGGCCTGTGGGCATTTTCTTGATTGCTCTATGATATAGGAAGGCTCAGCCCATTGTTGGCAGTGCTAGCTCTAGGCAGGTGGGCCTGGGCTATGTAAGAATGGTAGCTGAGCAAGCCAGTGGAAGTGAGCTAGAAAGCAGTGTGCCTTCATGGTCTCTGCTTCAGTTTCTGCTCCAGGTTCTTGCTTGAGCTCCTGCTGTGACTTCCTTCAGTGATGAACTGTGGTCTTGAAGTGTAAGCCAAATAAGTACCTGTTATACATTTAAAGTCTATGCTGACATCCTGGTTCTTCTCCTCCGGCCCTTACCCTAAACTTCTCCAGCTATGGGCTTCCCTCCCCGCAGCTTCTCATTGTCCTTATAGGCCTGCTATTTCAGCTGTGCTCTCTTGCCCTCTCTCTTGCCCTTCTTGGTTTTCTCTTTCTCTTCCCCTCTCATTCTTCCTACTTACCTCTCCTCTCAAGGCCAAGTCTGGTCTGCTGACCTTGTTCAATCCATTACTTTCTCTCTCTGCTGTGGACTCTCCCAGAAGTCTCTGGCCATTCTCTCTCTCTCTTATATCTACAATAAAAACCTTCTGTGTATCCGTTTGTTTTTGTTTCGCTAGAACAATTTCAAAGGCTGAGCCCCCCCCCCTCCCCCAGGCAGGGTTTCCCTGTTGTTGGTAACTCTGGCTGGCCTCACACTCACAGAGATCCACTGCTTCTGCCTCCCGAGTGGTGTGCGCCACCACTGCCTGGGAGTAAGGCTTCGTTATTTTGCTTGACAGGAATAATTAGAACACTTTAAACTTAGCGCCTTACTCCTTCAAGTTACCGTAAAACCAATATTAATAGAGATAAGAGAAGAAAGAAGAAAAATTTACATTTTTAAAATTCAGATTTATTATTTTGTAGTAGTTTTTTAATCTTTGGAGTTGTCACAGGAAAGAGGTAAATTCTACAATGAGATTAGAAGAATCTTAGATATTTGTGTCAACAACTGTTGGAAAAGTTTATTTTTAGTTATGTTTGAAATTGTTTTGTGCACTGTTGGGTGAGGGGCTATCCTAGATCTTGGAGTTTTGTATTGTCTGCAGGTGTTGGATTTCTGTGGGGAATGTTGAATTGCCAATGATCTGCACGTGCTAACAGTAGAACACCTGAGGAGCTCAGACACTCAGGGTACCACTGTTGATTGAGCATATTGCTGGCCAGGATGGTGGCTCCCTCTGCTGAGGTTTTGCAGAAAGGTCTAGCACTCCTATGAAATGTCTCCTTGTCTCTCTTGCTGAGCCCACACAGTGGCATACTGCTACAAACAATCTCATTTGAAGTTATGTTACTCAAAGTAAATTTAATTCTGTTGTATTCCAACTAAATTCTCTTGTTTGTTAAATGTAGCAGAATTTCTCATGAAATTTTTACAGCTTTTTTTAACCTTTTTACAGCTGCTACTTTAGTGCATTAAAACTAAGTTTATGTGTAATCATCTTATTAAAAGCAAAATATCTTTTTTTCCCATTCTCATTTATTTTAAATTAGTGTGGGATTTCAATACAGACAGACATCCATCTCCTCTCCTCAGAATCAGGAAACCAAGTCACTTAGGGTTACTAAGTAGCTTTCTTAGAACTTCAAATTAAGTCAGTGTAAGATTGGGAACTTAAATGTTGAGTTTTCCTTGTTTTGTTTATTTACAGATTCAGATGATAAGGGTTGAAAAGTAATTGTATGTCTAGAAGCATATGTCATGGAAGATTTAGTGTTGCTTCAGTTTCTTGAATTTCTTGTTGCTATTGAGTGGTTATGAATGTAATCTTGCTAGGATTTGAAGTTAGTGGGTGGAGACGCAGTTACAGTATTCCATGCTGCTTCCTTGTAGATGGGGAAAACCAACAGATACCGATTTGGAGGTAGAGGGAAAGGATTTACCAGTAGCAAATTTTGTTTTCCATTCCTTGACTAAGTTGCTGATTAATTAGCACCTGGCAGAGACCCATAAGGATCTTCTGCCTTCTCAGCTAGACCAGCCATCAAAGAAGTCAGTAGTTAGTTGTTTCTGGTTCCTTTAGGAGGCCTTGTGTATTTAACTGAGGTTTGTATGCAAGGGGTGGCCTGTATTATATTATTATGAGTAGCTTTGTGGCCATATCCCCTCCTCCCCTTTTTTTTTTTGCCAGATATGCAACAGAATTCCTTACTTCCTATAGTAGAGTCATTTCCATGCTTTTTTTTTTTTTTCATTTTGTAATTTAGGGCCTTCCAGAAGTCAGTGTTTCATCATCTTGGGATTTTGTTAGGCATTTATTAATCATGCCAATTTTGTTTGCATCTTATTTGTTAGTTCTCAAACAAAAATAATTCTTAGACCAAAAAGGTCTTGGTTTTCTTGAGGCTGTACAGGAGGCCTGAATAAGCTAGTTGTCTAAATATAACACTAATTTAAAAAGTACCTAGGAAATGCATGCTTTTACTTCCTGTTGCTTAGGTTATAATTTTGGAATATTTTACATTTTCTTTTTAATAGGTTTATTGCTGTGTAGACTTTTTTGGAGTGTGAACATAATGAATAATCTTATGATGAATTTTGTTTTCTTACAGTCCAAGGCAGTTGGCTTGTTAGATGTAGATGTGTATGGTCCTTCCATTCCAAAGATGATGAATTTGAAAGGAAACCCGGAGCTATCACCAAGTAAGTACAGAAGTGAAGATGAATAGCACCTGCTGAGGGCCAGGCACTTGGCAGGCACCATGTGCTTTACGTGTCATGTAGTGTAGCATTTCAGAAATCACACTGGCACATTCCCTGGGTTTGAATCCCAGTTCTGCCATTGAGAAACCTTGTGGCTCTGAGGAATCTGTCGCATCTTGCTGTGCCTTGGACCCTACACATATACAACAGGGTCACAGTTGTTGTAAGGAATAGTGTAAGTGCAACATTTAGCACAATTCATGGCACATAGTACATGATAAAAATATTAAGTATCTATTGTTTACATTAAGTAGATACGTGCATGGGAATATGTGAGTAGAAATATATTTGTATTAAATGAAAGTCACATTTTACAAACAGATATTTGTCAGATTATTCTTAGAGTATTTATGAACTCCCCAACACAATGGCTTGTTGCTCTGTAGTTTCAGTGCCATCACATGGGGAGAAGTAGCTCTTTGTATAAATCTTGAGTATTTTCACTGGTTTTGTTACGTTTGTAAGGCTACCAAATATAAAGTCTTAAGTATAGGAAATGAAGTCATAAAAATGGTAAAACTGGTTATTAAAAATGGTTTCATGTAAAATTGTTCTATATAAAATTGGTTTCTAATTGTGATAAAATATAAAATTGAATAACTTTTTAATACGCCTTTTATTTTCAATGGGTCTATAACAAAATATATGCCCTGATATATTTTTTAGATTATTTAAGTCATAGTATTATTTTTATTGTAATTAAAATTGATTATGCATTATTCGCTCCTTAAGGTGGCTATGTATAAGATTTATTTGCAGGAACCGATTATGCTGAAGTCTGGATTATTCCTTATGAGACTGTTGACCCTAGGGATCTTATATCGCAAGCAACCATTTATGTATTACTTCTTCATCTCATGAAAACACTGGGAAAAGGCTTCTCCTTTTGGTGCAGCACACAGTTTGCAAACATGTGACGTGAACCATGGTGTTCACCAGGGAAGAGTGGTGATTGGTTCAGACGCTCCGTGTCTTTGAGGGTCAGTGTGAGAACTGAGGCACATCACACATGAGTGACACAAAGTGCAGTCCTCCTTTTCTCAAGCAGTCTGTTCAGCATCCTCCTTGGTGAACACTTGAAGTGGCCTTCAGTGTACTAGAGACCTTAGAAAGCTTGAAAAACAAAAGAAAACAACAATCCAAAACTCATTTTGTACCAATAGGGTGATCTTAGTTTCCTGGGAAATAAATGGGATGTGTTGTAGTACATCGCTGTGGCAGCTTCCCAAAGACAAGGAGCATTTCATAGATGCAAACCCATCCAGACCTCAGCAGAGGGAACCACTGCCCTGGCCAGTACTATACTGGCCAGTGGAACCCTGAGTGTCTGAGCTCAGGTGTTTTTATTGATTCAGAACTCCTCAGGTGTTCTACTGATAGCACATGCAGATCATTAGCAATCAAACATCCCCCACATAAATATAACACCTGCACACAATACAAAACGTCAAGACCTAGGCAGCTCCTCATGCAACAGTGCATAGAACAATATTTTAAACAAAACTAAAAATAAACTTCTATAACAGGGATGACTTAAGTGTTCACAAGTGTGAATTCTTAAAGCCTCAGCAGTAAGTTAATTTTTAAGTCGTAGAAAAACTTGCTGTCAAAATACTAATAGGCCGCAATTTGACATTTCTGTGCTTTGTTATGTTAATTTGTCCTGTTATACTGTTACAGAGAATATAGCACAACATAAAATTATCCAATTAACAATACAGAAAAACTATGAGAGATCTGTTTCAGCAGTTTAGGCTTTAGAGAGATTCCAGTAAACTGGTTTCCTCTTCCTGGACTAAGCTGGACCTTCCTGGATGGAGGCCAGATGGCTTCAGTATTGCATCTTTTCTTCATTATTTAAAACAATGCATAATAATGTAGTTTTCATCGATTTTCTCATTTAAAACCCCAGGGTAAAATGGGTAGATTATGTGTTATTCTCATTCTCCTCTATTTTTTCTCCCTGTTGAGGGAATTCCACAACTTGTGTAATTATGACATTATAGATTTAATTACCAAGAAAAATTTTGTATTTGATGTAGAACAGTGAATTCAGTAATTGATGGAAAAAACCAAGTTTATAGTAGTTTTGATTTCTTAATCTGAGAATGTTTGTTAGCTTAAAATGACTTGTGATTTTTCTGTTATGCAAAATTAGTAGTGTGGTGTCTAGTTAGTTTGTAGAAAGGGTATTGTGCAAGAATGTCAACAGGTTGACATTGTTTTGACAGACAGTTGGTAGCTGCTGAAACTTGTATTTATGTCTGAATATATCCTTGTTTTTAAAAAGAACAAATGCCAATTGTTTTTCATTTTAATTTTTAAAGTAACATAGTACTCAAATTCTGTATTATAGTCTAGCCAAAGTATAATCTTAGGCATAATTGACTAGAAGGTTTTCAATTAAAGTGGCAATGGTATGCATATGTGTGTATGTGTAGAGGACAGAGGTCAACACCAATTATCCTTGATCACTTTACACCATATTTTTTGAGACAGGATTTCTTACTGACTCTGGGGTTCACTATTTCAGCTACACTGGCTAGCCAGCAAGTTTCCAGGAACTTGTCTGTCTAGTGCTGTGGTTACAGATAGTGCCACCACACCTGTATCTCGTGTGGATGCCAGGCATCTGGACTCAGGTCTTTATACAGGAAATCTTTACAGAGAACTGTTGCCCCTGCCTCTGTATAATAGTCTTTTTGTGTAAAGATGAAGTTTTTCCTCTAAGTTTTCTAAAATGCCATTTGTTGGTAAAAGTGTGTCTGCTCTCTTTCATGTTTTGTGATACTAATTCACTACCAGAATGCCAGTGGATTTATTGAGTTTAGTTTTATTGAGGACTGTCTTTTTTAATGTAATGAGTAGGAAAATTTTTTAAAAATTTAAAAAATCTACAGAAAGGGGTAACTAAAATGGAAATGTCAGAGGATTTTATTGAGGGTGTATAGTGCATGCTAATGACTAAATAGGAAAAAAATTGAGGAAGATTTATACTAGTCTTTTTTATTGGTATGAGATAGTAACTTTGCATTAGATTATGGTTTTCTGCTTTATCTAGGGGTGGATGATGTATATGTGGCTTATGGGAATTTATGAAATTTGTGGAAAATTAGCTTGAGAAAAATAACTTTCTGTAATAGCATTTAAGATTTTGAGGAAGGGGCAAAGATTTCTTTTTTCCGGGTAATAAAAATGTGTGAAGGATGAAAGCCAATTCTAGTTATTTCTAGCCAGGAAGAGATTTTAGGGTGTTGGTAAAGTTGTCAGTAGGTCTGTCTTAGTCTGACTCCAGGGTGGAGAACCCAGAGCTTCTGACGTACAGTTTGTTTTGGCCATTGTCCTGCCTCTGATGCCAGAGGTCCTCTGGTCGTCTTCAGGGAAGATTCTGGGGGTACACTCCAGACCCTTTTTGTTTTTGTTGTGCCTGCTTGTTGGGATCCTGCTCTTATTTTCTTTTATACTTGGAATATTATGGCAAGGTGATGTTCAACAGAATCAGGGGAAAGAATCGTGTTTTTTTTTTTGTTTGTTTTTGTTTTTCCCCGAGACAAAGTTTCTTTGTTGTAATTCTGGCTGTCCTGGAACTCACTCTGTAGGCCAGGTTGGCCTCGAACTCACAGAGATCCACATTTCACTGAGAGTTAATTTAGCTATTACCCTTCTCTAATTTCCACTGTGGAAACTTCTCTAGACCTACTAGTTGTTATAAATTATAGCCTAAAATTATATTAGTTCTTTTGTTCTCATGAACAGTGACAATTCAAACCCTCGGCATCATTGCCAGTGTTACCACTGTGCCCTTGCCAGCATCACTGATCCCGCGACTGCCTGCTGCTAAAGCTTCATCCCGTCAGTGTGGCCTTGCTGCCTAGGGAGGCCCTCTGCTTCTGATCATGTAGGCTCTGTCCTGTCTCAGGTCTTTGGGTCTTTATTCTTTCTTTGTAGAAAGCCTGGTACTGTCCCTGCTTTTGTCTCCCAATATTTCTTCCTCATCAGCTCTGTTTTAATTTTTCTTCTTATATTGTTTCAAGGTTCTGGCTATTTTGTTTGCTTGTTTGTTTTTCTTTTCTGAGGCAGGTTTCTCTGTGTACTCTGGCTGTCCTGGAACTCACTCTGTAGTTCAGACTGGCCTTGAACCCAGAGATCTGCCTGCCTTTGCCTCCCAAGTGCTGGGATTAAAGGCATGTGCAACCTAGTCTTTCAAGGTGCTGCCTTTTTTGCTAGGCTTGTTCCTCTTGTCCTTCATGTGCAACATGTATGTACTAAGTCTTAGTTGAATACATATATCTTATGTATGCTAACTGGAGAGTTACTTCTCTGCTTTGTATATTTTACATAAATTGCCGATTTTTCTCCCCAAATAATAGAGGCAATTTAAATACATTATAAGCAGTTAATCTTTGTGATATATTTGACTGCCTATCTTAGACTGCTTTTCTGCCTCATTCTTTTAAAAACAAACAAACAAACAAACAAACCCATCCCTGTATGGTTAGTAATTTCTCTTTGAGCATTGTGTTTAATGGAACAAAATACTTTCTAAAGTTATTTGTTTATTCATTTACTTATTATTAAGACAGGGTTTCTCGGTGTAGCTCTGGTTGTCCTGCACTCCCCCTAGCCTTGAACTGCCACACCCATCTTAAATGATTTATTTTTATTTTATGTGCATTGGTGCTTTGCCTGCATGTATGCTTGTATGAAGAGTGTCAGCTCTCCTGAAATTGGAATTATAGACAGCTGTGAGCTGCCATGTTGCTGCTGAGAATTGAACCTGGGTCCTCAGGAAGAATAGCCAGTGCTTTTAGACACCGAGCTCCAGCCCCATGCTTTCTAATTTCTAATAAAATGTTTTCATTTGCTAGATAATGTCACTCTTGTCTAGTATCTTAGCTTTGAGGTGCTTAGCATTGCTGTCTGCTCGTTATAATGGGAAGGGTTCATTTGGACCGAGTTTAAGCCATGATGACAATAGTACTGTTCAGAATTCCAGCCCCAGGGTCTTGAACATCTTGGAAAGAGAAAAGGAAGCGGTAGGTGATACCTATAATTGTTTCTCAGACCATCCTCATTGCCAAGTTAAGATCATCATGCCTAGCTACTGTGTGAGTTGCTTTTCTCATTGTTGCAACTAAATATCTTACCAAAAGCCGCTTAACAGGTTCACAGTTCAGAGGAATGTAGTCCATCATGGTCAGGAAGACAAGATAGAAGAAAAAGCCTTTTCCCTTTTCCCTTTTCCCTTTTTATTCAGTCCAGGTCCCCTGACACCAGGATAGTCTCACTATATTCAGGGTGGGTCTTTTTTCCTCAGTTAAACCTTCACAGACATACCCAAAGGTGTGCTTTATTAATGCCATAGGTCTGTCTGTCTCTTTCTTTTATTTTTTCTTTACTTACACACACAGACACACACACACACAAGTGAGATAGGGTGCTATCATTCCCAACAATACCATAATTATATTTTTTGTTATTTTGAGACAGATTTCCACTGTGTAAGTTTTGGCTGGCCTGCAAGTTGCTATATAGACCAGGCTGCGTTTAAACTCACAGAGACCAGCCTGCCTTTTCCTCCAGAGTGTTTGGATCAAAGGTGTTACCTTGACTCTTGTTTAGGCACTGTGGTGGTGACCAGTCTTCACAGGCTCTGAGCAACTGCGGCAGATGGCTACACAATAGCTGCTGCTTCCGGCCTGCGTGTTATGTGTACCTCATTTCTTCCCATCCATGTGAACCCTCTCTAAATCACAATGCCTGGGCCTGAGAAGACATACATTCTCCTCAAATATTGTTGCCCTGAATCCTAAGAGAGTATAAAAGACTTGGGAATGATTCCCCAAATCCGTTAAATCAGTACATTTCAAAGTTTTATTTTAAGCAATTATATGCCTCAAGGGATATTTGTATGATTTTTCAGAAATAGCTTAAAAGCTGTCTTAAGAAGTTATACGAAATAAAATGGCTGGTATGTTTTTACTGTTTTTATCTTTCAGTTTGGTAATTTTTGATTTTTTAATGTAAATTTGGTAATATTAAAGTCTAAAGCTGAAAATTTAGCTTCTTTGAGAACAGCCTAGTGGCTGTTTGTTTGGCGTGTGTGTGTGTGTGTGTGTGTGTGTGTGTGTGTGTGTGTGGTGCACACATGTGTCTTATGTGTGTGCAATGCAGAAGCAAGAACAGGAAACTGATTTGTTTTTTATCACTCTGCTGTACTGATTTGAGATAAGGTCTCTCAGTGAACTGACAGCTAGCTGATTCAGTTAGGTTGGTTGACAAGTGAGAGCTCAGGAGCTGCCCATCTCTGCGCCTCCTCTGTGTTGGGTTACCGACACTGCCACAGTCCAGCATTATGTATTTTTATTTTTTTTTAATGTATTAGGGATTCAAACTAAGGTCCTCAGGTTTGCAGTGCATCTGTTTTACTGACTGAGCTGTTTCCCCTTCCCCAGGGCGAGGTTTTAACTGATGGCCATTTATAATTTGGCTTGTCATTTCAAACAAATAATTGTACAATATGATAGTAGATGTTGTGCATTTAACCCATAAGCCTCAAGTAGCAAGAATACTTTGTTTGATTTAAACAAAATAGTGACTAAAAGTTGATATTGTAATCCTAATAGTTGGGAGGATCTGAGTCCAGATGGTTGTATTTGGTTTTATCAGTAGGCCCTGTAGACACTGAAGAGCAATTAGTTTTTTATATAAATGATTTTTCATATAAATGATCACCACAGATTCTGTGACTAAAAAAGAGCACAGAAGCACATATTTAAGCAAAACATTGTCTTTTTGAAAAATCTTGTCACTTGCAACCTAATTATTGAAGTGTTGATAAAGCATCTCGCTGCAGCTTCCCAGTCCCACGAGGTGGCTCTGCTGCTGGTCAGCAGCAACAGACGCTCCCTGGAAGGAAGCAGGAGTGTGGCTCTTAATGCGTGGAGTGTGGCTCTTAATGCGTACCCATCTGGTTCTCGAGCGGAGAGTGGCCTGGACTCTCGGGACAGTGTTGTCAGTGGAACTCTTCGATTATTGAAGCGAGGGTAGTTACATTTATAGGATAAAGGAAGGGGAGGGTCTTTGGTACCCAGGGACAGGGGCCATTGGTTAAGGCAAGGATATTGGAGTAGCTCCGTTTCCATGTGGAACTCAAGTCTAAGGGTCGAGGTTTTGCAAGGGCATTTTCTGCATAAGGTGTGGTCCACGGGGAAAAGAGGAAGATACCATATCAGTAAATGGGCTCAGCCCTAGGCTTCCAGCTACAGTGAAGATAAGCACCAACCAAGCCATTTTCCTATGCCAATAACCTTCTGTGAAGCAGGCGGTATTTAATATTTAGCTGGGTTTTGCCAGGGCTAAATAAGTGGGAGCAACTGAACTCCTCATGCTCTCAGGGTAAGAAATCTGGGGTTCAAGGGACACTAATACCCACTCTTAGCTCTAGGACAGCCCCACATTGAAGGAGGTGTTTTTATTAGCAAACATTTACTATCTTCTCTAAATAGTTATTAATAAGAACTATAATAGTTCTTCACAATGAGATCAACTCATTTTTGATCCCTACTCTTGTAAGGACAGAACCAAAGTTGCCAAACTTTAGCCAGGCTTTTAAAGATCTCTGAAAAGAATAGGCCTAAGTTTCTTGTTCCCAGAAAAGGAACAGCCAGTTCTCAGAAAAACCACAAGGTATGGGCCGTTGCCCAACAAACGACCCCAGGCTTGGAATTTCCCCACCCCACACTTGTTGCCAAATGCTTAGAAAGTCCCACCCAATCAGATTATGCAATCAGATTATGCCCCATACTCAGTTACCTAAGCCACTTGTAAACAACTCTATAAAAACGGTATGAAATTGTGCTTCTGGGTCGCTCTCCTATTCTGACTTATAGGATACATGAGAGCTGACCCCAGCGTGTTGGTTAATAAACCTTTTGCTTTTGCATCGATCTCAAGTCCTGGTGATTCTCCGAGGGTCTCTTTCCGCTGGCCCCTTACACTCTGAGGTTATTGTGGTAGGGACAGTAACATGGCATTTGGATACCCAAGAATGGTGACTCTAAGTCAATATGGAGCTTTGAGAAGACTTCTTGGAGGGTGCTGCTCTTGAGTTAGCCTTTGAAAAGTAACCAAGCTGTCATGGGAAGGGTTGAGGAGTTAGAGTGAGGAGGACAGTGGTAAGAATAAGTGTTAAAAGCTGCAGAGAATAAATCAGTTAGCATGGTTGAAGTGATAGTTTTTGTGGTGACTTGAAAGAGGGAGAAGGGGGCCTTTCAGTCACAGAAGTTCCTATCATAAATGTCTTTTTGTGTTGAAGAGCTGATGTGTGATTCAAAGGCTGTGAGAAGCCATCATAGGTTTTTTGGTGGCTAGTAACACAGTTTCACATTCTAGGAGGGTTTCTTTGGCAGCTTTGAGGTGAAAAGTAATAGGACCTGAGGTGAAGAAGGGACCATGGTAAGCTAGTTCCATGATCTAGGCGAGACACGATGGCCTCATTAAATATGTGGCAGTAGAAGTGGGGAGGGCGGGCTTAGCTGGGTGGTATCAAAGAGACCGAGTGACAGTGGGTGTGATAATACTCTATCACATGTCTGTAATCTTAGCACTCTGGGGCTGGGGCTAGAGGATCATGCGGTTCTCGGTTGCCTGGGATCTATAGCAAGAGTCTGAGAGAAGGAGAGGAGAGGTGGTGGGTGGAGAATATGAAACAATGAAGGGGAGGTGGAGTGAGAATAAGTGGTTGGTAGTTTATTGTAGATGAGTAAGATAAAGGTGCTTAAGATTTTAGACAGTTATATCATTAATCAAAATAGAGCTGATAGAAAAAGAATACATTTAAGTTTAGTGATGAATTAAGGCTTAAGTATGTTGATTTTGACATCTGGAGAGTCAATAGGTGGTTGGTTGACTCTTAGATTTCAGGAGCATTCAAGAGAGGATTGGGTAAAGATAAGGATTTGGGAATTAGCTGTGTGTATGTGTGTGTTGTTAAAATTCTTTTCCAGGAGAGACTTAAACAATCTTTTACCCTCAATTTAGGGAAGGGGAAAGGAAAGATAGAAATCTTTACCACTTTTACAAACAGCCTTAATACAGAAAGAGAGAAAGGTAGGAATCTTCACAGCCTCTTTTTAGGCTGTCCTAAGCTTGAATCTCTCCAACCTTTGTTCTCACACTAACTAAGGACAGCAACCCAACTAAAGAACCACCAGCCAACACCCAAGACTCTCTGGGCTTTAGACCTTTTATGCCGTAAGCCAAAAGTTCCCATAAACCCATGTGGCATGCAATCTTAAAGACAAGCTACAGGTGCCAGAATGACTGCACCCAACCAAATTATAGCCACCAGCATCAAGCATTCCAATTCCAACTCATAAACAACTATACCACAGCTGGGGTGGGAACATGAACCTCTAGTGATCAGTCAGTTAAATCAAGAAGCTTTTCTTAACATAAAAATTCCAAGTATCCCTCTACATACCCCTTCTCCCAATAACAAATTGAGACCTGAATCCACCAAAATTCACTCTGGGAAACCAGTGAATTTATTGAGTCTACTTACAGTGTGTGTTCCTCCCATAAAAGGCCATACCTGGAAAGCTTTTACCCAGCAGGGATGAGGACTTCCTTTTAGTCATGTAGATGGAACACCCCCCTCCCCACCCCACCACCAAGTCTCCTAGTCTTCCTAGGACTATATTCTTATTTTCCTTCCCAAAGCAAGGCAGTTAAGGCTGAGTTGCAAACAACAGGTGATTAGGGAACAGCTGGATATTCAGATGAACATCTTGTACCACCACTCCTTCAGGGGCTGTAAATAGTCAATGAAGTCCAGCTAGCATAATCTTTCTGCAAAGGTGTGCAGCTGAACTCCCCAATATAGTAGTTGTTTGGCTCAAAGGATACTCATGCAGCACAGTATGCATATATGCATATGTATGTGTATTTACATGTATACATCATACATATGTATCTGAAGGAAGTCATTAAAATTGTTAGTTTAGATACAGTGGGCTTCAATCAATGATACTCTTGTCACTCAGGAGAAATGTGGCAATGACTAGAGATATTTTTGATTGACATAACTAGAGAATGCTGTTGGCATCCCGTGGCAGGCGTGCTGCTAAAGATGCTATAAGCTCAAGACATCCTCACCCAGCAACTTATGTGGCTTAGAATATCAGCTGCTGAAATTGAGAAACAGACTTAAGGTAGTCCAAAAATGTTAGTACATCAACTATTTGACTAAGATTAGTACTTTGGGAAATATGAACACATGGAGACCTGAGAAAGACTGAGAAGAGTGATTGAACACACAAAAAGAAGACAGAAATAGTGGCACTCTAAAAGTTAGGGAAGGAGATAATTTTAGGAGGAAATGCATGATAGTTTTAAGCAACTAGAAATGAAATGAAAATGGAATATATTATAAGCCTGACCATATGTTTATGTTTTCAATGTACATAGCAACTATTTTGAAGACTTCTGAGTATAGCTTGTATTGGTCATTTCTGTGAGTCCTGTCATTGGAATTTTTATGGGAATTCTATTGAATCTGTAGATTGCTTTGGTAGTGTAGCTATTTTCACAATATTAATTCTTCTAGTCCATGAGCATGGGAAATGTTTCCATTTTCTAGTATGTTCCCCAATTTCAACAGTGAAGTTTTTATTGTAGAGGTCTTTTCTCTTTCTTTGTCAGTTGGTAGTTACAAGATCATGGAAGCACAAGGTTCACAGAGTTTACATTTTGTGAAAGTACAAAGTACACACTTCTGATTGGTCTGTCACAGTGGGCTAAACCACAAAAGTTTCCAAAGAGTTTTACAAAGCTATGTGTTATATTTCTGATTGACTGTTGCTAGGGGGTCTGCACTGGAAACTTGGAAAAGTACACCTTGTGGTTGGCTACAACGTACAGAGAAGTGGGGTGAAGGTCTGAGAACAGGGAAGTCACCCTTGGAACCTGGAAGTTACTGGGGGCATTCTCTGAGAACAGAGAAGTGGTCAGAGGGTCCCTGAGATCAGGGAAGTTACCTTGGGCATAAGGAGGTCTCCGGAGGTTCTGTGGTTACCTGCTAAAATAGGAAAGTGGGTGTGGGGCCTTGCCCATGGGGTGAATAACTAAGCAAAGAAGATTTACCAGGGAATGCATAAAGCCTATCTTAATATTTCATTTATCATTACCATACAACATAGTATGTATGAGCCTCTGGAATATGATTTGAAATAAGATATGTGGCACCTCCAACGTTATTCTTTTTGTTCCAGATTGTTTCTGGTTTCTGTGGTCTTTTGTCCTTCTGTAAGAACTTAAAGTTTTCTTTGGTCATTTCTGTGTGATTCCTGTCATTGGAATTTTTATGAGAATTCTGTTGAATCTATAGATTGCTTTGGTAGGGGAGCTATTTTCACAATATTAATTCTTCTAGTCCATGAGCATGGGAAATGTTTCCATTTTCTAGTATGTTCCCCAATTTTATCAGTGTTTAAAGTTTTTGTTGTAGAGGCTTTTCTCTTTCTTGGTCAGATAACTCTAAAATATTCCTTCCTTTCCTCCCTCCCTCTCTTTCTGTCTTCCCCTCTCACGGTCTAGGCAAATGTGTATCTCTGATTTCTTTCTAGCATGTTACTTGTATATATAAGGCTATTGATTTTTGTATGTTAATTATGCTGAAAGTGTTTATCAGATCTAAGTTCTTCTTGTTGGAATATTTAGGGTCTCATATATATAATTTTACTACATGCAACTAAAGGCATGTAGAATTCTTTCTTTCTTATTTGTATTCCTTTTATTTCCATCTCTTATTGCTCTAGGTAAGATTTCTAGTATTACATAGAATAACAGTGGAGAAAATGCACACCTTTGTCTTGCTCCTGATCTTAGTGGGAATGCTTTGCATTTTTCTTTGTTTAGCATGGTCTTAGCTGTAGGTTCCTCATGTATAGCCTTTATTATATTGAGATACGTCCCTTCTATGCCTAGTCTCTTCAGGAGTTTTTATCAGTAAGGGGTGCCAGATTCTATCTCAGGCTTTTTTCTTTTTCTTTCTTCCTTCCTTCTGTTTCTCCTTCTTCTCCTCTTTCTTCTCCTTCTTTCTTCTCCTTCTTCTCCTCCTTCTTCTCCTCCTTCTCCTTCTCTTTCTTCTCCTTCTCCTTCTCCTTCTCCTTCTCCTTCTTCTTCTTCTTCTTCTTCTTCTTCGTATCTAGAGATAATATGATCTGTACTTGAGTCTGTTGATATAATGTGATTTACATACAGTGAAAAACACCCCTGCATCTCTGGAATGAAGCCAGCTTGATCATAGTGAATGATGTATTTTATTTATTCTTGAATTCAAACTGTAAGCATTTTAGTGAGAATTCTTTCTACGTTCATCAGGGACATTTGCCTATCATTTTCGCTTTTCTCGTGTCTTTATCAGGTTTTGAAATCAAGGTACTACTGATTTCACAACATGAGTTTGTTCCCTTTATGTTTTATGGGATGGTTTGAGATGTATTTGGTGTTAGTTCTTTTTTAAAAGTCAGGTATAATTTAACAGTGAATGTGGGTGAGCCTTGGCTTAAATAAAGAAAAATATATTTAGACTTTTGAGTTGGATCTTAAAATGCATTTATTTATTTGTGTATGTCTGTGTCTGGGCACATGTGCCACCCAGTACATATGTGGAGGTCAGAGAACAACATGCAGGAGTTAGTTCTGTCCTTCCACCATGTAAGTGCTGCGGGTCAGACACAGGCTGTCAGGCTGGGCAGCAAATGCACTTGCTCTCTAAGGCATCTTGCTGGAAAGTTCTATCTTATACATGATTTTATAGCATCATGCATTCATCATTTGAAGAATATTAGCTAATTGACTTAGACTAGACTTCTAAAGCTTTGTGTATTTCATTATGTGATATTTTAAAATCATATTTGTTGATTAACGTTATTACTTACCTCATCGAATGATTCTTTAAATATTAGGAATTTGTTGAGTTTTTAGATACAGGCTTTCTAAAGTTTTATTTACTCGAAACCTTTCTTCCTTCCTTTCTTACTTTCTTTTTTCTCTTATGGGCAACCAATTGTGTCAGTTGTACTTTTGAAGTAATTGCTTTATTGTGTATGTCTATAATCACCCAGCTCTCAACAGCCTTTCTTGTCTGTCTGCCTTCTAGGTAAAGACAATGCCCCATGAGGAATGGCTCTAGTTCAGCATGCAGCTCAAACCATTGTGCTAGGGCTTTCTGTGGGGCAGCCATTGTAATTCAAAGGTGTCTTATTGTATTTCCCCTTGTGTCACACAAAACATCAAGACCTGCTCTCCAGGGTTGAGAGTTAGTAGTTTGTACTACATAATACAACACATTTCAGCAGGTCTACTTTTTCCTGTGAGTCCCTGACAGTGAAGAACACAGTGGCTACAGGCAGTGCAGCTGCTGTTGTGATGGAAGGATTGCCATCGTTTGTATTATCAGTGAAAAGGAAAGCTGGACTAGCACCAAGTACTGCGTCTTTCCTCCACTTGACACCAAGTGTTCCTGTGGAAACAGCCATGCCTGTTTGTACCATGTTGAAAGGTTCTTGGTGATCTCTAGGGGATCAGTGACCACAAGTCAGAGGTCTCTGGTTTAATAATGGTTACGGATTTCAGGGTATTGTAGAACAAGGTTGTGTTTCTGAAGTCCCAGGGACTTTATAAGCAAAACAGTTTTATCTGGAGTATGGAAGCATTAAGATAGGACACTATGTGGGAGTCCTGTAGATTCTCAACTGGTCCTCTCCTTCCTCCTTACTTACTAGTGGTGTTGAGGCGTCAGCAGTTGAGAAACCTCTAAATACATTTTCGAAGGCATTATACTTGAATATGATGATAATAAAGCTCTCAAGTCATGTTGGAGTAAAGGTGAGAATTGTCCCCAAGCTGCCTGCAGTTAATACACACAGGTGTGACAGCGTAATGAATTGTGCGCTAGCACGTAAGTGCTTTAAATAATATGTAAGAAGTCAGAGGAGGTAGAGAATGGCTGCATGAAGGTGACAGCCTCAAGCCAGACTTTAAGAGGAATGAGGGATACTGCAAGATGGCGGCCGTGTGGGAGGCAGAGCTGGGCGTGGCTTCTCCTGCTCTTCCACTCCATCACCTCCGGTGCTCACCGGCTGGGAGAAGCCTGGACCATCTGCCTTTCTGCTCCCACTGTTGCTGCCACTTGAATTGCTAACTCTGCTGGAGGTGGAGAGCACAGGACCTGGCGCTATGACAGTCAGGCCCTAGGTACCGATGGTTGACGTTTGCTGAGGTGTGTGTGCAGCAGTCTGGAGCTCGCACAGGTCCTGTGCTGGAAACCAGGTCAATGGCAAGAATTTTTTACACGAATGGTATTGATGACTGAAGATTCATAACCAAGAATGAGATACATTGAAGGCTTCTGTGCCACACACCTCAAAAAGAGATAGAGATAGATAGATAGATAGATAGATAGAGAGAGAGAGACTGTCCAGACATGAAGCTATTGAAGAGAGTCCTTGTAGTTGATGGCTTCTGGGGTGGGGTGGGAGGGAAGTCAGTGTTCTTTAAGGATCTGGCCATTGGGAGTCTGAACATGTCCCAGTGAGTACACAGCAACACAGATTAGACTACTTTTAAAGGAAGGGACAGAGGTAGGAGGGTGGACCTGGGTGTAATGGGAAGTGGGTATGATCAGGATACACTGTATGAAATCTTAAATAATTAATAAAATATTATATAAAAAACAGTAACGAAGAAATAGGTCTGTGACTTTTTTCCTGATATGACAGGGTGCTGTGGTAGGAAGACCTTGGATTTTTGAGTTAAACTGACCCAGTCCCCAGTTATGATGATGCATTTAAACAGCATTTATGAGCTGAGGGCCAGTTCGCCTCTTTCTGTGAATCAGGAGACTTTCCTCTTGCTGACGGGAACACCAGCTGTTCCCGTCTGTGTGCCGCGTCTGGGGCTACGCAGCTTTCCCCGTCTGGCGATCTTTTTCATATCTCACTCGTCGAGGCTTGCCAGGTCTCTTCTGCAGTTCAGGGGTTTTCTATAGGTAGCGCCCACCCCTTTTGTGTTCTGTGCCCTGAGTTCTAGCTGCCTTGACTTCCCCTGAATTTCATTCTCTTTTTCTCAATGTATGGAGGACTTACTGCCCTCTGCTCTGGCCTGGAATGGCCAGGGTGGTGAACTTGGGGTTTTGTAGGTCTTGTGTCACTCTCTCTTCTCAGAGCTTACAGTCTTCTTGCTTATTGACCATGGCGTTCTGTGTACTTTTGTCCAGTTTTATAGTGTTTTAAGGTGCCTTTGTGTTTGTGTGCGTACAAGGTTTCAGGAATACATCCCATTCTGTTAACTATTTTAATGTTTTTCTACATCATCTATCTATCTATATCTAAATATCTATCTATCACCTATCATCCATCTATCATCTATCTATCATCTATCATCTATCATCTATCCATCTATCTATCATCCATCTATCATCTATCTATCTATCTATCTATCTATCACCTATCATCCATCTATCATCTATCTATCATCTATCCATCTATCTATCATCTATCTATCATCTATCTATCTATCTATCTATCTATCTATCTATCTATCTATCTATCTATCTATCATCTGTCTATTTATCTATCTATCCATCTATCTATGTATCTATGTATGCATGTTACAGCATGCGTCTGGAGGTCAGAGGACAACTTTTATGAGTTGACTTTCTCCTTCCTCTATGTGGGTTCTGAGAATCAAAATTAGGTCATGAGACTTCACACAGAGTCCTTTCTGTCACTGGGCTATCTCCCTGACCCCCCTTTTAGCTCTTTTATGGTCAAAAGTGAAGTTCTGTTCATAGGTTTCACCACATAGTTTTTCTATAAATGCTTTCTATAGAATAAAGAAAGCCAAAATAGCCGGGTAGTCTACTATTTCTTTCCTTTCTTTCCCCTGCCCTGTCCCCTTCACAACCCTATTCTGTGGCCCAGGATGGCTTTGAACCTTTTTGAACCATGAGACTAATGCCTCAGCCCCCTAAGTGCAGGAATTATAGGTGTGGCTTACCTACCACTTCTGAGTCCATCAACGTTATCAGTTGGATTTCATGAAGTCGTACACACACACACACGCACACACACACACACACACCCCTCATTTTATTGTACTCCATATATAGTGTGTTCTTTTGAAGGTTTGTGCCAAACCTTAACTGCTTGCCTTAAGTGACACTCCTGGTATTGCTTTCCAACAGCATATGAACTTAGGGCTGTGTCCCATTTTGGTAGTTCTAGTAATATTAACTTTGTCATTGATATATTTATCATGGCGGAGTGTTGTTACTTTGTTGTTATTGTTGTAATTATTATAGGGTGCTGTGAACTGAAGTCATCTTAAGATGGCAAGTTTAACTGATAATTGTGTGTTGTTTCTGCTTCACTGACCAGCTGTTTTTCACCTCCTTCCCAACAACCTTCCTATGCATTGAGACACAACATATTGAATTAGACCAGTCAATAACCCCAGTGATGGCCTCTAACTGTTGAAGTAAAAGGAAAGGTCACAGCTCTCTTACTTCATATCCAAAGCTAGAAATGATTCAGCTTAGTGAGGGGCATGCCAAAAGATAAAAGGGGTGGAAAGCTGGGCTTCTTAACACTGGGCAGCCAGGTTCTGAAAGCAAAGGGAAAGCCTGAGAAGGAGACTAAGGTGCTACTACAGTGAGCAAGTGAAAAAGTCAGAATCCAACAACCTTGTTGCTTATGTAGATCAAGTTTAGTGGACCAGAAAGAAGATTGGACAGCCGCAGCAGCATTTGCTTAAGCCGAAGCCGACTGCAAGGATTCTGCGAAGGCTGAGATGCATGAGGAAGCTGCCCAGTTAGAGCTGGAAGCTATCAGAGGTGACTCATGAGGCTTAAGGAAAGTGTCTTCATAATATGAGAGTGCAAGGGAAGCAGGCAGAACTGATGATGGTGTTAATCAAGTTATCCAGAGGTTCCAGCTGAGCTAATGCTGTGGTGGCTGTGCTGAACACCAGATCTTGCAGTATAGATTATATAGTTGTATACCGTTAGAAGACAGAGTTATCCTTTTATAGGTCGGTACCTGGCTTCAAAGGACTGGCTTCTTTATAAAGGTAACTTATTTTCTGGTTTGGTCTTCATGAGAACGATCTGTTTTAATTCTGTTTCTGTAGCAGTACGATACTGAGTGCTCAGCAATAAATACAAAGAGACATTTTCATATATGCAAATCCTGCCAGACCTCAGCAGAGGGAACCACCTGTCATGGCAAGCACCATAACTGGACAGTGGAGCCCTGTTCATCTGATCTCAGAAGTTTTTATTGATGCAGAAGCTCCTCAGGTGTTCTATTGATAACATGTGTAGATCATGAGGAATCAATCGTCGTTTACGTAAAGCCAACACATGCAGATAATACAAAATGTCAAGACCTAGGCAGCTTTTCCCCAACAATGCACAAAATGTTCTTCGATAAACTTTGAGGTATTTGTACACTGTGATCGTGACTTTAATTTTTTTTCTTTGCTTAGCAATTTCAGGTCTTTATTGCTTCCTTATATGATATATTTCTCATTTATATTTTGGTTACCTGCATGACTATGCATCACTTTAACATTATCACACTTAAATGATATTGCCCAGATATGAGCCTTAGTCTTGGCACCTGCTGAAGGAGCTTAGTCACTGTGCTTTTAATCACCCAGCACTAAGTAGTGAGCACCACAGTGAAATCAGAAAAAGCACAGTTTCTTCCTTGTACTACTTCACGCCTTGTTGTTACTGTTTTTGTGTATATGTAAATATTATATCTCTTGAACTGGTTCAATAAGGAACAGAAGACAATAACTGTGATGTAAAACCAGATCCACCTTACAGAGGGCCTCTCTCATGGTTCTAACCCTGAACACACGGTCTCCAGGTAAATTATTGAGGAAAGGCACTGCCCACCAATACAAAGATCTTAATTGCTTTATTGAACAGAACTTCCACAGTACAATGACCTCTAACCTCTAGCCGGCTGACTTGACACCATTTTACAGTGAAGTCAAGACGCAGGGCAAGGTATTCTTTAACTGGTGCTTAGGCTGAGGGAGGAGACCACAAAGAGTTCCTTCATTATCAATAATACAATCAAATGCTTTCAACATAAAGATCTCAGTGGACAAGTTAAATTTGAACATATAATTGCTCCATCCAAGGGTATTGAGTAGAAAATTATCGGTTCGCCAAACTAGCATTCTTTCTACATTTAAGAAAGCTGCAGCCCATCCATACCCATAAAGCTGGTTCTAACAGCAAAGGAAGGTGACCTTCTTGCAGCAGTTTCTGTCAACAGATACAAAAGCTGATTAAGGTTCATATTTACTGCACAGAGTGCAGTAGCTTTGTAACATTGGCGAATAAGCTTAATTCCACTACATTTTCTTTTTTTGTTTTGATTTTGTTTTTTGAAACAGGATTATGCTGTGTAGCTAAGGCTGGCTTCAAACTCATGGCAACTCTCCTGCCTTATCTTTTCACCAGCTGGGACTATAGGTGTGTGAACCATATGTTGCTATTTTATTTCTTTATGCTTAAATTTATGTAACTCCCATAGTTATAGAAGTAAGGAAATGCAAGCTATGTTAATCACATTCTTTCATCTTTTCTCCTCCTATTGGTTATTTCTATTCTCTACCCATCCATGACCCCAAAAATCTAAGTTTGTCATCTCCAAGGAAGGAGTTGTCCAACAGCTATCTACTGCGGGATACTCAAAACTATATATTGCAATTCCATTTATGCATATTCATTACAAACAACCTTGGAGTCTTGGAAGTTTGATAATTATGATATTTATCTTTCTATTTTGCTATCTAGTTAGTTTTTCCACACTGAAAAATGTGGACTGTTTCTCAGTATTACTTAGTTATCTGGTTTTCCTTAGAAAGAGATTACCTTTTATGGTTAGTTAGACGGTGTCAGGAATCATCCTTGAAAGTCAGGTAATCAATATGGTAGACATGTCAGGGTCAGCTCTTGGAGCCATGATTTAGATCATCTAATTGCTGATTATCATTTTCCAAAAGTTACGGCAATAAACTAGAATCTGATTTCTCTATTGCATCTTTACTGTCAGCAAAATGAATGTGATGTCGTGGCATTGATCCAGATGAGAAAGCAAAGAAAAAAAAGCAGAAAAGCCAGTAAAGAAGTTAGGTGAGTTTGAATATTATGGAAGATCAAATACCTCACTATTTAGAAAGCTGAACTCTGATTGCAGAGGACAGGTTTATAACTCTCACATGTTTTTCTGTTTCTCTGTCCCCATTAGAACTATATAATTCTGCTTTTTTTTTTTGATAACCTTTGATATATTTGTACAATGTGACCTTCAAGTCTTCAAAGAATGTCATCAATTGAAAGCAGGCAATTACAAGTTGTGTTGACAAGCCATTTAAAAAATTAAAAAGGTTCATGCTCTATTGAGTTGCAAGAATATATATGGATTTGAGCATTCCTAATACCATTAGCAGGAACTTTACAGGCAGGACGATCTTGAAATAAACTCCTCACTCCTGCAGTTCTGTCTTGATTTTCTGACTAATAATTCAGATTCCTACAGTATGTCTTGATACTACTTTTAGAGATAAAGCCAATAAATACATTATTTTTTAACATTTGTCTATTAATAATCACTGTGAAACTACACATGTCTCTTATTAAAGATATTTGAAGCCTTTAAGAGAGCATCACTGGAGAATCTGGACTGTTAACTTTTGTTTGTTTTTGAGACAGAATCTCAGTCCAGGCTGGCTTCAGCCTTGCTATGTGAGTGAGAATGACCTTGGCCCTCCTGGTAGGATCTCAAGCACAATCCACCATGCCCTGTGCAGTGCTGCACATTGAACTCAGGGCCTCTTGCATGGTAGGCAAGCTTTTTGTCACTGTGCTACATTCCTCAGCAGTACCTTGGTCATTTTAATTGGAAATGTTTAATTAAATTAAAAATAGAAGCTGGGTGGTGGTGGCACATGCCTTTAATCCCAGCACTTGGAAAGCAGAGGCTGGTGGATCTCTGTGAGTTCGAGGCCAGCCTGGTCTACAGAGTGAGTTCCAGGTCAGCCAGAGTTTCAACAGAGAAACCCTGTCTCAAAACCCCCCCCCAAAATTAAATAAATAAAAAAAATAGATTGTGTGTTAATTGAGATGACAGTTGGTTGCACGTGAAAGAAAATCCAATCCCATATAGTAAAGACAAGATCCCTGATTTCTCTTCCAGGTGAGACGTTGGTAGACATTCAATACTGATGACATTTCTATTCCTCAGTCACTAGGAGCCCAAATCTCTTCTACTTCACCATTTTATTGTACTCAGGAGGGTTTTAATATGAAAGATGTGAAACAATTTGGCCAAGCTCTCCAGCCGTGTTAGAACACTTAAGATAAGCTGACTTTGAGATAATTGGATTTATTCCGTTTATTAGCTTTATTAAATTTACACGGGCTGTTTATGTGTTTAGGGAGATTTTTGGTTGTCAGGGTTTACAAGGCAGCCATATGACACAGTCGAGAGGCTTTTGAGAATTACTTTCCTTGATTTGTAAATGTAGTTGTGAATGTTTTAGACAACTTAATTTAACTAGTTTTATAATGAAGATAATTGTTTAGGGGAATTTAATCTATAATGAATTGATTGAATATGAATAAAATATCCAAGTAATTTTTTATTTCAATACTTACATTATTAACAAATACCAAGATTTACGTGTCAAGCTAAAGGCTTATAAAACAGCTAAAAAATGTGCTATTTTATATGTCAATTATAAGGAAGAATATTATAATGGTTAGTTTTAATTGGCAGCCTGACACAATCTAGAATCACCTGGGAAGAGTGTCAGTGAGTGATTGTCTTGATCAGGTGGCCTGTGGCCATGCGTGGGAGATGGTCTTGAGTGCTTTGATTGTGGAGGAAGACCACCCACTGTGGGCAGCACTGTGCCTGTGTGCTTGTGTTTGGGTCCTGGGCTGTATAAAGTGTAGAGAACAAGTTTGTTCCTCTCTGTTCTTGATGCGGTGTGATGTGACTAGCTGCTTCCAGTTCCTGCTTGACTTCCCTGCTGCGATAAATTGTAACCTGGAGCTGTGAGATAAAGTAAACACTTTCCCCCTTGTTGTCAGGGTGCTCTGTACAACAGCAGCAATGAAACTAAGGCATACAGATAGCAATTTTTGCATAAAAAGGTGTCCTAAGTTAACATTAAAGAAGCAAACATGAGGAAGTAGCATGAAATTAGGTCTTCTGAAATTAAAAAAAAAAAATCTTTCCTATATACACACACACACACACACACACACACATATAAATCTTTGTATATTATATTTATATTTATGTATATACATACAAACATAAATACATACATATATAATATATATACATGCATACATATATGCATTCAGAAATCCAAAAAATTCTTTCCTATATATTTATATACATACATACACACACAAATATATATATGACAGATTTTTAAAAAAATTTAAAACATGTGTATATGTATGTATATATATGCATAATATGGAGGACCAAATAAAATATTTTTTAGTCAACATAATAGTTTTTGTTTTTATACTTTGGAGAGTTTAGGGTTTTTGCTTTTAGGAGATTCAAATTAAAGATTCACTTTTTCATGGGTGACTGTATTGTCAGAAATATCAGCCACTTACAGAGGGACTAACTAGACATGAGTAGACATCCTCATTAGTCCAGATGATTGTATTTATATGTAAAGATGCTACATAATTTAGCATCTTTTGGGAATGGTTTTAGTTGAAAAATATTTTCAGATTTAATATGCATTGACACTTCTTACAGACCCAAGTCTTACTAAAACATTCATGTTTTAAAACTTTTGAAATATTGACATAGTTCCAAATATCTGGATGTTTGTTCAAGCTATCTCTTATACTTTAACCTAGGTTTTTAAAGAATGAGTAAACAGACTGTTTAATTCTCTTCACTTTTTTCCTCTTAACTGATGGAGTGGGAGAATCGTGACAAAGGGTTAATACTCAAAACATGTGAGGGATTGAACAGCAAAGAAACAAATAATCTGACTGGAAGGTGGGCACAATGTTGGAATAGACATTTCTCAAACAAGATACACAATAAATGGCCTCGCAAGTATATGAGAACATAGAGTAGCACTAGTGAGCAGGGAGACATGCAGAGGAGGTTCTGTAAACAGTTAGCAGTTCTGCTCTCACAGTGTTTGTCCCTGAAGTCGCAAGGCCTCTGGCCTTACTTACTATCGTTCTGCTTGGCAGGTTTCACTTTGTGGTGGCGTCACCAATGTTGGTGACTCTGTGCTCATTTCTTCTGTACTTTGACTTCTTCTCTACATATGCTGCCAGACAGCCATGCAAACTCTCAAACCTCTAGCAGAGCCAGATGGTAGGAGATTAAGGCTTATGATGTCAGTACTAAACACTGTGGCAAGGCTTGCCTCTTAGTATTTATTAGTAATGTGCCATCCATTATACTTTTCATTATAACAGTTTATTTGCATTCTGCAGCTGTACCTTGTATGTTGTTTTTAGAATGTGGTAATATTACGTTATAATTCTCAGCAGTTTTTAAATAATTTTTAATTTTTATGTCTTGTATCTGTTCCCTCCCTCCCAATCAGCTGTATTTATATCATTCTAGTAACCATATGTTCTGTAGGTAACACTGAGACCAATGTCATGTCATTGGCTCTGTGTCTCAATTGTCTCTTTTTGTTGGCAGTCATAATGTTGTCAGACTTGTGTTACTGTGTACACATTGGCTGGCATTTCAGTCAGCAGGAGAGAGAATACAGTCTTGGCTTGGACTGTCTTTCCCATCTTCCTGTGTCCTACACCTCTCTGTTGTCTCTTTGCTGCATCCTAGAAACTTTCAAATTTCAGCTTCGGAATCCCTTGAACCCATAGCTCCCCTTTCCTACTGAAAGGAATTGTGGTGGTTTGAATAAGAATGACCCCCATAGGCATATATATTTGAATGCTTAGTCATCAGGGAGCAGTTGAGAAGGTAGGAGGTATGTCCTTGTTGGAGGAAGCGTGTCACTAGAGGTGGTCTTGGGGTTTCAAAATCCCAAGCCAGTCCTGGTGTCTCACTTTTCCTGCTAATCTGAATGTAGAAGTCTCAGCTACTTCTCCAGCACCATGTCTGCCTGCATGCCACTGTATTATGCCCCCCATGATGACAATGGATTAAACCTCTGACTGTAATCAAGCCCCAATTAAATGATTTTTTTAAAAAAGTAAGAGTTGCCATGGTCATGGTGTCTTTTCACAGTAGTAGAACACTGACTAAGACAGGAATTTTAGAAGAAAGACCAGTTTAGGGCTCTCAAAATGGTACAGGTGTGGCAAGGTGAGTTTGATCCCTGAAACCCATAGAAAGGGAGAAAGAGAGGATGGACTCCACAAAATTGTCCTCTGATCTCTGCACTTGTATTATCACATATGCTTGCCCACCCACTGTATCAACCCCAATAGAATAAATAAAAGTAATTTTTTGTGGGTTTTTTTTGGAGCCAGATCTCTTTATGTAGTCCTGGCTGTCCTGGATCTCACTATGTAGACCAGGCTGGCCCCAATCTCACAGATATCAGCTTGCCTCTGCCTCAGAGTGCTGGGATTGAGGATGTACACTTCCATGCCCAGCTAATAAAAATAATTAAAAAAAATTGAATCCAAAAAGGACACCAGTTTTGTATTTCATATAAATTTGATAAAAAGGCTAGAAATGTTACCTTATAAGCAGAAAGATTGGGGTAATAGAAACGCAATAAAAATTTGCCCAAACAAACAAAAATGTCAACTGCAATTTTTTGCCAATAGTAGCCATAGATAGAACCTGTTTGTTCATTAAGTTCACAGACAAGAATGTGAGATGTTGACATGCTTTTTATGTTCTGCTAATTTATATTCCAGTGAGCTAGCAGTTTCTGTTTAAACAAACTTGTTATTTTTTAGGTCAGCATGCAAAGTGATGGGTTTGAGGAAAGCATCTTCATACATATTGGCTTTTGTGCTATGGGTTTTTATATGTAAGCCACCCTGCCCAGCCTCTTCTTTTGAGAACTATTTAGTTAATTAGCTCATTCATCGAGCACATAGTTCAGTATAAAGGGTTTAAGTTTTGCATGTCTTTATATATTCTTGATTTTCACCCCTGTCTGATCAATTGGCAAAGATTTTTTTTTTTTAATCATGTAGGCCACATCTTCACTGTGGTAACTGTTTCCATTGCTGTGCAGAAGCTTTGTAATTTCATGTAATCCCATCTGACAGCTGTTGGGATTATTTCCTGAGCTATTGGAGTCCTTTTCAAAAAAGCTTTGCCTATGCTTGTATTTTGAAGTGTTCTCTCTACTTCTTTCCTTTAGCAGTTTAGAGTTTCAGCTCTTACATTAAAGCCATTGGTCCATTTTGAGTAGATCTTGAATGGATTATTTTTGGGGTGAGGTGGGGTATAAGGTGAGAAAGATGGATATAGTTTTCCTGGTACCTGCAAACTTCAGTTTGTAATGTAATTTATTTAGTCAAGTTGTTTTCCTTATAGGATCTCTCTACCTGAGAAAATGAGTTTTTGTTGAGTAACAGATAGTTGGGAGAGAAGGGAAGTGTCTTTTATTGGGAAAGTGGTGGACTGGCTTCCAGTTTAGATGGTCACGAGACAGTGTGAGATGGCAGGGTAGCAAGGTGGTACACAGGGAAAAGAGAGGGGAACTACAGTTACCTGTGAGGATAAGGGTACGTACTTAGAATGCAGTTAGGAACTATGCTGGCTTAGTGAAGTGACAGTAGGTTCTCCCCTAAGATCCATGAACTCACAAGCCCAGGGAGGCTGGCTAGGTTTCAGTACCCAGCACGTTGATTCCTTTGGGCATATGCTGAAGAGTGGTATAGCTGGGCCATATGGTAGATTTCCTTTTAGCTTTTTGAGAATTCTCCATACTGATTTCAAGAGTGACTGCGATTTGCGGTTCTGCCAACAGTGAATGAGGGTTCCCCTTTTCCCACACCCTTGTCAGTATTTGTTGTCTGTTTTGTTGATCTTAGCCATTCTGACTGGGATAATATGAAACCTCAAGTTGTTTTGATTTATATGTCCTGATTGCTAAGGATGATGAACATTTTTTTGAGATATTTCTTAGCCATTTTAAAATTTCTTTTTAGAACTCTGTTAGATCCACTCTTCTTATTCTTCTCCTCCTCCTCTTCCTCTTCCTCATCCTCTTCCTCTTCCTCTTCCTCCTCTCCTCCTCCTTTTCAATGGGCCATTTTGTTTTTTATGACTCTTTGATTTTTGAGTTCTTTATACATTCTAGTTATTAATCCTTTGCCAGATTCTTTCCCAATCTGTGGGCTTCTTCATTTGATTACTTCTTTAGTTGTGTAGAGCTTTTTAACTTTACTAAGTTCCACTCTTTAGTTGTTGGCTATAATTCCTGGGCAAATAAGAGTCCTATTTAGGAAGTCCTTTCCTACACCTACATACTGTCTATGTTTTCTTTTAGCAGTTTCAGTATTTCAGCTGTCAGGTTTAGGTCTTTGATCCATTTGGAGTTAGTTTTTGTGCAAGGAGTAGAAACAGGTTTAATTTCATTCTTTTACATGTGGACATCCAGTTTCCACAGTACCACTTGTTGAAGGTGCTATCTTTTCTCCAGTGTATCTTTTCAAAGCCGTGGCCAGATACTAGTTGGCTGTAATTATGTATACCAATGTTTGGGTCTTTGATTTTGTTCCATTGTTCTACATGTCTATTTTTGTGCCAGTACAATATTGGTTGTTACTGCTGTGGCTCTGAAACATGTGGAATATGGAATGGTAATTCCCCTTGCATTGTTCTTTTTGTTCAGGATAGCTTTGTCTGTTCAGGTCTTTTGTGGTTTCAAATGAACTTTAGGATAGTTTTCCTTATTTATGTGATAAATGAGATAGGGTCTTTGATGGGGATTACATTCAGTCTGTAAACAGCTTTTGGTGGGATGGTCATTTTCATAATACTAACAATTCTACCAATCTATATGCTTGTGGGGGGTCTTTCTACTTTCTCATGTCTTTCTCAATCCCTTTCTTAAGAGATTTTAAGTTTTCGTTTTAGAATCTTCCACCTCTTTGCTTAGTTTCATTCCTATGTATTTTATTTTCTTTGAGGCTATTGTGAATGGGAATGTGCCCATGACTCTTTCTCAGTGTGTTTGTTGCTGGTGTATAGAAAACCTAGCTATTGCTTTTTGTAAGTTGATTCTACATCATACCATATTGCTGAAGTTGATGGTCATTTCTATAAGTTTTCTGATAGAATTTCTTGGATCTTTTATGTATATCATATATACAAATAGGGACAGTTTGACTTCTTTTCTTATTTGTATCCCTATAATTTCTATCTGTTGACTTCTATCTGTTGCTCCAGCTAGTGCTTCCAGTACCGTGTTGAAAAGGCACAAGGATAGTAGACAGCCCTTGTCACATTCCTGATTTTAATGAATTGCTTCAACTTTTTCTCTACTTATGATGATGTTGGATGCTGGTTTGTCATATTTTTTATTTTATTTTATTTTATTATGATGATATATGTTCCCTCCAGTCATACTTTCAGTAGGACTTTTATCATGAAGGCATAATTGGGTTTTGTCAAAGGCTTTTTCTGCATCTATTGAAATGATCATGTGATTTTTTAAATCTTTAAGTCCACTTATGTAATTTATATGTATTTATTATCTTTTACTATCCTACCTGTGTGTGTGTGTGTGTGTGTGTGTGTGTGATTCCATTATTGTGGTGGTCTGAATGCAAATGGCCTTCACAGGCTCATATATTTGGATACACTGACCTCAGCTGGTAGAACTGTTTGGAAAGGATTAGGCAGTGTGGCCTGATTGGAGGAAGTATGTCACTGGGTTCTGGCTTTGAGGTTCAAATGCCATGCCGTTCCCACTTAGCTCTCTCTGTCTCCTACTTGCAGATAAGTATGCGAGCTGTCAGCTACTGACTCAGTGTCATATCTGGCTTCCTGCTGCCAGGCATGCTATTTCCTGCCATGATGGTTCATTCTCTGAAACTATAAGCCACCATTCCTGTAGAAATGTTCTCCAATAAGAATCCCTTTCCTTTCTTCTGTTCAAAACAACAAATGGATTCAGTTCCTTTCTTCAGTTCGAAGTATTGTATCTCTTGTTTTTAGTATTGGTTTGGTGGATATAATTTTTTAATGCTTTTAGTGTCTTGGAAAGTTTTTCTTTCTCCTTTAATTGTGGCAGATTGTTTTGCTTGGTATAATAGTCTAGGCTGGCAGTTGTGGTCTTTCAATATTTCCATTGAGAAATTAGCTTTTATTCTGATGGGTTTTCCTTTATATGTGACTTGTATTTTTTTTCTTGCAGCATTCAGTACTCTTCCTTTGTTATGTATACTTAGTGCTTTAAATATGATATGTGTGGGGAGTTTCTCTTTTGGTTTTGTCTATCTGGTATTCTGTGTGCTTCTTATATTTGTATTGGTATCTCTTTCCTTAGTTTGGGGAAGTTTTCTTCTGCGATCTCATTGACCACGTAGTCTATGCCGTTGACCTGGGATCTTTCCTCTCTCATGTATGCCTATGATTTGAAGACTTGGTTTTCTCATGTGACCCACAGTTCTTGCATGTTCCTTTCCTTTGCTTAGATTTTTTTCATAGTTTTGCCTGTGTGTCCTAAATCCTCTATTTTAATTTTGAGTCCTTATTATTGCTAACCTCTCCTTGATCCTTTCTACTTGTTGAGCTTTCCCTTGAGTTTTCTGGTTGGGTTATTGAGCTTTAAATTCCATCTTCGTTTCTCTTTGAGCGCTCTTCCATATTTCTGTCTTTTATTGAATTTGGTTTTCAAGTTCTGGATTGTATTTGTCATTTCATTCAGACTTACGTTCGTTTTTTCTTGGTCATAACACGCTCACTTTAAGGTCATTCTTTTAAAACTCTTTGAGCTGTTTCTTTTGGAACTTCTTGAATTCTTTGATGATGTTCATGATTGATCTTTTAAATTCTGTGTTTTGGGCATTCTTTTCTTTTTTTCCTTTTCATTTCTCTTTTCTTTTTCTTTCTTTTCTTTTTCTCCTCTTTTCTTTTTTTATTTTGAGACAGGGTTTCTCTTTTGTAACTCTGGCTGTCCTGGAACTTACTCTGTAGACCAGGTTGGCCTCAAGATCACAGAGATCTGCCTGCCTCTGCCTCCTGAAGGGATTCTTATTGGAGAGCATTTCTATAGAAATGGTGGATTTTTTTGGGGGGGGGGCGTTGTGTGGGAGATACTATTTTGATCTTTCACATTGTTTGTACTTTGGCAATGAGACCTGGACATGTGAATATCTTTTGTTAGTTCTGTGTTTGATATGAATACAGCAGTCTGGGACAGAGCACAGGCTTTGTAGGACAGGGTGAGCCAGATGGTTAGATATGGTATGGTGGTGATAAAGTCAGTTGGACACAAGAGACTGGTCTGGTATAGAGAGGATGTGGGTGCTTGTCCAGTTATGAAGCTTTGGGGTGGTTGCTTGGGCTGGCCAGACTAGGCCAGGTCACAGGATGTAGAACCAATCTGAGATCTGGGGATGGGAGAGGGTGCATGGTGGGCAGGGTCTGGTGGGCTTACTAGGCTGGGTCCTATTGTAAAATGTGCAGGGTTGTACTGGCTAGAGAGGGGTTGGATGTGGTAGAGGAGGGATGAAGTCAAGTCATAGGAGGGTACCTCTGTTGGTGGCAGGATGTATATCCTGGTACAAAGTCTGGTACAAAATCTAGAGGTTAGGGGTAGCTTATGTACTGGCAAAAGCTTGGAGATTGGGAGTGGTGCTGCCCAAAGTAGCCTGGTGTACCAGGATGCTGGACTTGGGCTAGAACCAGTCATTGAGGAGGGTGTGTGAATGGTGGGATTAGGCCCAGTCTTCAGGGTGGGCCTTGGTGCAATGTACGTAGGAGAACCAGACCAGTCAGAGAGGTTTGGTGTTGGAGAGAGAAGTCCTAATACTGTTTGATAAGAGGCTAAGGATTGTATTAGTCACTTTTCTTATTCCTGTAGCCAAGTACCTGACAAAAAGCAGGTTTATTTTGGCCTACAGTTTGAGGAGATTTAGTCCATTGTGTTGAGGATGGCATGGCAGCAGGAGTGTGGTGTGGCTGATCACAGTGAATCCACAATCAAGGAACAGAGAGTTGAATGTTGTGGATCTATTTTTTTCTCCTTTGTGTCCAGTCCTGGACCTCTATACAGGGATTGGTGTTGCCCACCTCCAGAGTGGATCATCCATCCTCCTTAAATTCCCATGGAAACAATTTCTTAGACACAGCCAGAGGAGTGTTTCCTGGGTGATTCTAACCAGTCAGTGACAATGAAGATTAATCATCACCAGGGTGAATAAGGAAAGGAAAGATTTTAATCCAAGGGTGTAAAGGATTTTTCTTTTAAAAAGGACGTATATCTGTTTTCTGTGGTTTGGGTCTGAGCTCTTAAAGGCTGCAGCTGTTTCTAAACGCTCTATCTAAGCTTTGAAGCCTTTTGTAACTGTTACTTTTTCACTTGTAACTGGACTCCTAAAGAAACTCCCCATCCCCCACTCTCCACACCCCAGGTTCAGCTTCTCCTAGGAGTTTCTGAGAAAGATCGAACTTTTAACCTTTTTTAAAACCTCAGTTAGTTCAAAGGGTTAAGAAGGAAAGGAAAGGAAAAGAGAAACCTTTACAGCCCTTCTGGCTGTCTTTATCTGTGTCTGAGGCTTCCCAGCAACTGTCTGCCTTCTTTCTTATTCTCTAGAACTTATCTATCTGAACCTTGTTCTGTCTGCTTTCCTATCATCAGCTTTTGGAGCTCACTTTTTTCCTGACACCAATGTTGAAGGGACTTTCGATCGCTTAGTAAGAGTCCATCGATGTATTTTCTAGTGCTCTTTATTAATCACAAACCATGTCAAATCTCAGGGAATTCCATACCTGGGCGGCTAGGCAGAGACTTCATTCCTTCCCCCAAAAGCTCACTCACTTAGCCCCTTAAACCTTTTCTGTAGCCCCCCTCTCCACATCCAGGCCTTCACTACAACACAATAGTATCTTAGCATACTTAGCTGGGGGTGATCAGAGTCTTCTCTGCAGTTCTTTCATGTCACCTTCTACTGTAGAGATCTCAGCAGGGCTAGCACAAGGGTGTGAATAGGTAGGAAGCAAGGCCTGCACTGCTACAAGGCATCTGGCTTCCCAGCTACAAGGGATCAAAGCCCTTTCCCAAACCTTAACAGCACACAAGAGTAAAATACCCCACAACACACCAACTCTGTGATTACTCTTCCTTGATGCCACCCAATCTGATGCTTGCTCCTGCTATTTCCACCGCAACTGAACTTTTCAATGGACACACTGTCTCTTATATACCTCCCTCCAAGCTGTTTCCCGAAGTCCAAGTGGCACATAACCATAAGGAAGGCTGCACAGCACAAAAAGGCTCCTGGCAAAGCATTCCTTTCCACAAGGGTACATGGTTTCCTCATCAAAAGACTAATGGTACCATTTAGGCAGGGGCATAGCTCCGGTGATCTGTTGTATAACATTTGTATGTACTGCAGCATTGTCCAAAGTAGATTGAAGTGTTTTTACTAGAAAGAAAAGATAAAAGTAAGAGGTAACAGATATGTTAATTAGCCCAGTTTAACCATTCTACAAACCACATATGTATAAAGTAAAGAAAATGTGCTTATGCGCAGTGCTATACTCTTCTAAGAGATTTTCCCTCCTCTTATTTCAGACAACCTAATGAGGCCTCTCTTGAATTACGGCATTGCTTGGTGAGTGTATTTTTAAAATTTTGTGTTTTCAGAAGAATGCCTGCCTGCTGTTACCAATGAGTGATAGTTGTGGGTTACCGTTGCAGTATGTCTATGGGCTTTTTGGTTGAAGAGACCGCGCCAGTTGTGTGGAGAGGCCTTATGGTAATGTCGGCCATTGAGAGATTATTGAGACAGGTAAGAAAGTTACGTTAAACATTATTTTACTTTGACAGGGTTTCAGTTAATGTATTTGCTGATGGAAGAATTACTAAAATTTGCCGTCAGCGTTGAGATATCTGACAAAAGAACCTGCTTGATAGGTGGAATGTGTAATGGCTAATGTGGCACTGAGACCACATTTCACCAACTTAATCTTCTCACTGCGTGTGAGTGTAACAGTCTGCTGTTTTACTCTATACTGTTTTCTGAGGCTGTTGTAGGAAGAACAGATCTATTTTGTCATCTTTTTAAATTTATGGTTAATCTCGTGGTGGCCAGTAATGAATCATAGGGACCCTGTAGAAATTCTTCAGATATACATGAATGATTCTTGTGATTTAAATCCCTTCACAACAGGCATGATATTATTGTTATTTTTACTGTACATAGTTATGTAGTTGTATTTTTAGTGTATGTTCAGTCAACTTCATTTCTAACAAAGGATAACACATATGACTGCATAATCTAAGTTTACCAGGTGGACTCCATTTCATTTATAATTTAATTAGAATAAACTGTACTTTTTCCTCAGTAGATTAGAAGTTATAATTATGTTTTAGGTAAATATTAAATCTGTCATACCAGTTTACAGCTACCTCTTATTTGTTCATCTTCTACATTGGATCTGTTGCCCTGTTATGGATTGCCCACTGTAATGATGAATATTTCTGTTTTTATTGTCAGATGGTTGTGCAACTGATGAAATAGGCCATGATCTCTGAGACTCTATTTTCACTATAACATTTTCCTCTTTTTAACAGTTGTGTTAGTAAAGTTTAAAAAATGCCCTTTTTGATCTTTGGGCCTGAGTCCTGTTGTTCCTATTGTTACGCCTTTGACTGCCTTTCCTGCTCTTTCTACCCAGGTCCTATTGCTTATTATAGTTATGTGACCCAAATGCCCCCTCCTCACCAATTCCTCTGTGCCTGAGGTCTCTATTTGCCTGAGCCAAGCCTCTTTTTTCCCTACTGCTGAATACTGTCAGAGAATATAGAATAATTGCATTAATTGCCTGCATTGTACAAGTCAGATCTGAACACTTCAGTCAGCTGATTTTACTCATTCTCAACAGTTGGCAAAAGCTCAGTTTAGAAATCTTTCAAGAACTTAGGGAAAAGGAGCCAGCGTTTTATAAAAATCACAACTAGTGTTGAAACACTTGCAGCAACCGTACTGCAGAATTCAGGAATGTAGGCTGGAGCGAGACGATGGACCCTCATGTTGGTAGGGTACTCAGGAGTTTCCTGGACTAGTGAATGAGCTGTGTATCTGCTTCATATTTGCTTGTGAAGTCCGCTGTGCCTGTGCTTTATTTATCTACTCATTTGTCTTTTGTGTACAGGCATAATAAATGAGTATTTTAGGGTATGGGCATGACCATGCCACAGTGCAAGTTTGAAAGCCAGAGACGAACTTGAGAGCTGCTTCTTTGCTCTTACCATGTTGGTCTTGGGGACTGAACTCAGATTGTCAGGCTTGGCAGCAGGTGGTCTTTTGTTTTGTTGCTCTCCCTATCAACATTTCAATGCGATATACAAAATTTCTGCGAAATTGTCCAGTGATTTTTTGATAGCAGATATTTCCATTTTCCCAAGGTTTACTCTGGCCTGCTTCTGTTCAGATCCATGCCCATAGCAGTCAGTGTTATGATTTCTGCCACCATGAGTGAGTTTTACATGCCCTTTTTATTTCTCATTTGAGACAAGATCTTGCTGTATGACTGTATGGCTCAGGCTGCCCTCAAACACACGGTCCTTCTCATGAGATCTGAGATTGCAGTGTGTGCCACCATGCTGAACTGACATGCTCTTTGTCAAATAAGTGGAATCATACAGGACGGTACCCTTTATTGAGTCTGATTTCTTTCACTTAGTCTAAAACTTTTGAAATTAATCACTATTGGAATTCTTTTATTGCTAAAGAGTATTTTGTGGTGAAAATACAACAGAATATTGTTCATTGTTCTTATTGAACTCTAGAGTCGTTTCCATTGTTTGTCTGTTGTGAATAATGAGGCTCTGAGTACTTCACAGGTCTTTGTAAGAGTTCTAATTGTTCCACATCTTTGTGAACATTGTCATATCATTGGTGACATGCATCTAAGTTTGGCCATTCACGTGAGTGCAAAATGATGTCCCGCTACGGTTTGTCTACCTCATGCCGGTCACATGCAGCCCCTTTTACATGTAGGAGACCTTGCTCTGTCTTCTTTTGTGAATGTGACTGCCTTTTACTTGTTACTTTTTTATTTATGTAATTGAGTTGTTTTCGTGTGTGCTAACCATGAGTCCCTCATCAGAAACGTGTATTGGGACTGCTTATCCTGTCTGTGGCTTGCCTTTTGGTGTGTATCCCAGTCTGGCCTCAAACTCATGGTTGAGGCTAATCTTGAACTCCTGATTTTCCTGACACTATATCTCAAGTGCTGAGGTTATGGGCGTATCTACCATACCTGGTTTATTTGGTGACGGAGATTGAATTCCAAGACTTCATGCATACTAGACAAGTACTCTACCAACTGAACTGCATTCCTGGCACTGAAGTTTTAAATTTTAAATTGAAATGCAATTTGTTATTATTATTATTATTATTATTATTATTATTAGTTTTTAAAGATTTTTATTTTTAATTGCGTGTAGATATGTTTGCCTCTGTAGGTATATGCACATGTGATTGCATGTGTCCTGGAGGCCAGAAGAAGAGGGTATCGTACACCTTGGATCTGGAATCATAGGTACCTATGAGCTGCCGTGTCTGGAGGCTAGGAACCAAACTTGGGCCCTCTGGAAGGGCAAAGTGTGCTCTTGATCACTGAGTCACCTTTTCTGCCCCAATCATTATTTTTATTTGAATGCTTAGTAGCTGTTGTTTTTTAACCACCCCTCCCCAACATGCTGGGGATTGAATCCAGGGCCTCATTCACACTAGGTGAGTGCTCTGCTGTTAAGCTAGCTTCCCAGTGTGTCCTCATGACAAACACTATCTGCTTGCCACACAGCAGGGAGATGTTGTCATGTATTTTGATCTAAAAAAGTTGTAGTCTTGGCTTATATTAAAATATTTTTAATGAATGTTTTGTGTGTGAATGTGATAAGGATCAAGTTTTATAATATTTATTTTTTATATTTGTAATTTTTTATCTAGCTTTGTAGCACCACTTATTTGAAATATTTCCTTCCTAATGAATTGATTAGACTCATAAGGTGGAAATCACATACATATATGTGTGTGTATAGTATGTCTATTTGCATACTCAGTTGTATAAATTGATCTATTTATTTACTCCTTATAGTGAAACCATAGTATCTGAATTATTATAGCTCTATGGAAAGCTTAAAGTCAGGAAATGTGAGCCTTCCAAATATGTTCATTTTCTAGGTCAATTTTGGCTACTTTATGTTTGTGTGCATTTCTATATGAATTTTAGATTCAGTTTTTCAATTTCTATAGAAAAACCTGTCCATTTTTTGTTTTGATTTTGTTTTTTAACATCTGGATGGTATTTAATGTACAGACCAATTTTGGGTGAGTGGAAACCATGGTATTGTTGAATCTTCTACTTCATTCTGACATATTTTCACACGTGTTTAGATTTTCTTTTTCTTTTCTTGTACTCAGTCTTTTATGGATTTTATGTTCTTTGACGATATTGTAAATAGACTTTTGTAGTTTGAAATTTTTGGTACCACAAAGAAGTATGTATTAGTGATTTTCATGTATTACCTTTTAGCTCTGTGATTTTGTTGAATTCCCGTATTCTAGCACTTGCTTTCTTAATGTTTGTGTGGCATGATTATATAAATTGTGAACTGAGTGCTTCATTTCTTCCTGACAGTCTGCCGCTTTAGATTCATCTCCTGGGCTTATTGCACTGGCTGGTACAATGTAGTGTAGTGCTCAGCAGAGACGATGAAAGCAGAGGATACTGACTTGTGTTCTGATTCTGCCAGGGCAGGGCACGGAGATGAAATATTTCATGAGTAAGAATCATGGTAGTGGATGCTCTTCTTCAGGAAGTTTCTCTGCTGCCCACGCCACCCACCCCTTTACTGCTTGTTTATTTTTTCTGGAAGCTTTTCCTGTAATAGTGTTGAATTTTGTCACGTTTTTCCTTTTTAAAATGATCATTATAGCTTGTCTCCATTACTCAGTTTATGTGCTAATTTATGTCCATTTTCTTATGTTTAGACCAACCTTGCATTGCTGGGGTGGATTCTTTTGGTTAATGATATTTTAGTTATAGTTAGTCATGCAGTTACTGTTATTGTAGTGCTTGTTTGTCTTTGTTAGAAATTTGTTGAGGACTTTTGTGTCAATATTCACGAGGGATATAGATTTGTAATTTGTGTTCTTTTCCCTATAGGCTTTCCCCTCAAATGTTTTAAGAGTTGGGAAGTATCATCCATTTTCTTCTATTTTGTGAAAGAATGTATATAAAATTGTTTGACTCTGATGGAATTTACTAAATAAATTTGGATCTGGAGTGTTTGTGTTGTTATGAGTTGAGAGTATGTTTTTGATGACTGGTTCTATTTATTACTTCAGTTTCATCTTCTTAAGTTTTAAGCCTTATTAAACAGTGATTGGCTTATCTCACCCCAGTTGTACAATGTGTGAAATCTGACCGTACTTTAAGGCATGCTGCAGCATGTGGCAGTGTCTTCTTTATTCCCAATAGTACTTATTTGTCCATTTTTCTATTTTATATTCTATTGTTCCATGCTTTTATAGTCCATGCTTCAAAGAACCAACTTTTGGCCTTTAAAATATTCTGTATTATATGCCTATTTACTGTCTTATTGCTTTCTGTTTTTCCATTTTTTTTCCTGTTTTTGATCATTGTGGGTTTTATTTACTGTCCTTGTTCTAGCATCTTAAGGTACAAACTTAAGTCGTTGGGTTTTAATGATATATATTTTAAAGTTGGTATTTGTTTGTTAATTTTTTGTGTATAGATGTGAACCTATATGAATTTGTGTGCACTATGCATGTACAGAAATCCACAGAGGCCAGAAGAGGGTATCACATCCCCTGTAACTGGAATTGCAGGTGGTTGTGAGCCACCATGTGAGTGCAGGGAATCAAACCCAGGTCCTCTACAAGAGCAGTAAGCACTCTCAATCACCAAGCCATCTCTCCAGCCCCCTGGAGAATTTGTTCTTTTTAAACTATATGTAATTAAGCCAGGTGGTGGTGGCATATGCCTTTAATCCCAGCACCACTCTGGAGGTAGAGGCAGGTAGATCTCTGTGAGTTTGAGGCCAGCCTTGTCTATGGAGCAAGTTCCAGGACAGCAGAGAGAGCAGGTCTCAAAAAAATCCTACACACACACACACACACACACACACACACACACACACACTCTCACTCACACTCATAATCAAGGATGTACCTTTATCACTGGGCTTTGCTCAGTATCCCACAAATTCTGAATTTCTTTAGGTTTTGTTTGTTAATTAGTTTAAACTAATTTCTACTTTCCTTTCCCCCTTTTATCTATGGATATATGTAGTATTCTAAATGGATTCATAAGAACTTATTTGTATTCCTTTCTAGTATAATTTGTCTTGGTAGAGAATGTGTTTGAGAATGCTTCAACAGGTCTGGGAGACTTTGTAGATCAACGCGATCCATCTTTGTCAGTATTCTGCGTGCTTTGGATAGTTAGGATTACTGTACAGTTATTGTGGCTAATGTTCTGAATTTATCATTTAGATTAGATTTATCGACAGTGTTGTTCAAATCTCTTATGTCTTTATTGATTCTTTTTGCATTGTCATTCTATGAGTTTGTAACAAAGGAGGTTTTGATTTTGCTTCATATATTTGAAAGCTCTATTATTAGATGTACATGTTTAGAATTGTTACACCTTCCTTGTGAATTGACCCTTTTATTGTTATGAATTTTTCTTCCATGTATCTGGCAAACTTCATATTTTGAGGTCTGCCTGATACTGACTTAGTCACATAAGAATCTTTTGCACATGTTGTGATGGTTAATACCGACTGCTAGCCTGACAGATCTAGACTCACAGAAAGAAAGAGCCGGCTTTTTAGCATGTCTGTGAGGCACTGTAGATTAGCCTAATGGAGGTGGGAAGACCCATAATGAATGTGAACAGTATCACAGTAAGCGCTCTGGTCCCAGACTGAGTGAGAAGGGGAGTCAGCTGAACACAGGCCTTCATTGTTTTCTGCTTCCTGACTGGTTTCAATGCCACTAGCTGCTTAAAGCGCTGCAGCCGTGACTTCCCCACCATGGTGGACTGGACCCTGGAAATGTGAGTCAGTGAACCCTTCTCCTGAAGTTGCTTCGTCAGGTGTTTCATTGTTCGTTTTCATGTAATTAAAAAAAAATCCTGCTTCTTTTAACTCCTCCTCTTAAACCTAGATCAAACCCAGGGCCTTGTACATGTTCGGCAAGCTCATTGAGCCACACCCTCAGACCATTAAACATCATCTGCATTATATTTAAAGTGGGCCAATAGACATTTAGTTGTGTTTTGTTTTACGCAGTTGGATGATTTTTGCCTTTTAATTGGATGCTGAATTGATACATGGTGTAATTGTTTCTATGATTGAGTTTAAGTCTTCTATTTTGACTTTTCTTGTATTTGTTGCATATATTTTTTCCAATGTAATTTTGTTTTCTTGTATTCTTTTGGATAAATGAAATAATTTTCTATATTCATTTAAATTCTCTTTAGCTTTACCTCCTGGTATTATTATGTTACTTCCTTGGGGTTTATAATACCTTTTCCTAGCTTATCGCAGTCTTCAAGTTAATATTTTTAAAATTCCATTTAAATTGTTTTCAGTTTTAACGGTTAGTATTCTTCTCTAGCTGCTTTAGGGATTATAATATATTTTTCTTAATTTATCACAGTTTTCTTCAAGTAATGTCAGAACAGCTGCGTGTGGAGGTGCACACCTATATTCTAACATTCTGGATGTGGAGGTCGGAAGATCAGTGGTTCACAGTCATCTTTGCTACGTAAATGTTTCAGATCAGCTTCTGCCATTCGAGACTGTCAGAAATGGGCAAACAGCCAGCTCTAATACTGTACTGTGTACTATAGTTAGGATCCTCGCAACAATATCCCCATTTGCCATTTACTGTACTTCATATACTGTGTATATTCTAAATATTCATACAAGAATCATCTTATAAAACACAGCCATACTATACACTTAGCTGTGTTTTAAGTTAACTAAGAAGTCACTCTTGTGCTCCTTCGCAGATATTTTTTTACTTCAGTAGCTTTCACTTGTTTAGATATGGTTTTATTTTGTGCTTATTTTCCTTACGCACAGAATCTTTCTGTATTCACTGTGGTGTTTATCTGCTGGTGGTGCGCTTTCTTGCGTCTCATTTATTGGAAACACATTGTTTTTCTCTATATTTTCACTGTACCTAGAATTTTGAGGTGATGCTATTTTTCTATTCTCTCAAGCTCCTAAGAGATGTTCTGTTGTTTTCTTGCCCTGGTTATTGTGAGGAGAAATCTCCCATAGAGTGTTATCATGTGAGCACTGCATTCTTAGATGTATTCTTTTGTAATTTCCTTTAATCTTTTGTAATTCAACTTATTTATTTATTTGTTAACTCTATTTGTAATTTGTCTTTATTGTTGCCTACCCTATAAACATTGATGTATGAGATACAAGTCCGCAGCACCATAGCTAGGGACAGGGACTCCGGCCTTGTCTGCCTGATTTTCCACCTTCTGCACATTTTGTAGTTGTGTAACTCAGCCATACTCCTCCGAGCTTTGATTTCCTCATGTGTAACATGGGGTTAGTGTCAGCTTCACCTTGAAAATTATGAGAATTAAAATGTTCAGAAAACACAACATCATTTAAATGTGTTACTACTGTATTTTATCAGTCACAATGTAACTTCCATCACGTGTTTTAACATTTCTCATGTTTTTAGCCTTTTAGGACTGCTTCACTCCTGGGGCAAGTCAGGTTCTCTCTAAGAGATTATGTGACACCTCTTCCCAGGGGGACGGACAGTCATTCCTTTTCCAAGGAACTGAAAGTAAAATGAGAGGGTTAATGAAACAGGAATATTACATAAAAGGGAGTGGGATTAGAAGTTAGACAAATGAAATATTTTTGGGAAAGAAGTCTGTAATTCGAAGTTCAAACCTGAAATGGGAAAAGGGCAGGTGAGATAAAAATAGCATTAAACAAATTACTCTTGCCTCGACCTTCCTAGGAGAAGGAAAAGAGCGGGGAGTTCACCTAATAACACTGGTGCACAGGCTTCAGTATTTTGAAAAATGCATGGAGAGCTGACCTTCCACTTGTTTTCTCCACTTGAAAGAAGTTGGTGAGTTGAAGGTAGGGCCGTAGAATTAGCATTTCTAATATTAGGCTATTCCAGATAACTCTAACCACATTCTGATACCAGTCAGTAGTGTGGAGGAAATGCTTTTAAATTCCTTCCAGAGGAATAAACGAAGATAAAGAGTTGAACAACAGGATCCCAATGTACCAGCCAAGGCCCATTGGATGCTGAGCATCAAAGCATTTGTGATTACCTAGAGTAACTCTGTAAAGCCTGTAGATTTCTCTACATGAACAAACCTGTTGTTGGACCTACTTTAGAAGTAGCAGTACAGGAAATCCAAAGGGGAAAAATATTCTAAATATTCTGTCAATTAATGAGAGAATCAAGGAAGTTAAGTTCTATTTTCTGCAAGACTCATAGTTAGGAGGAAGCCAGGGTAAAACTGATGGGATCAAATAATTGAGACTCTCCTGTGATGTGGAACGGTGTGAGAAAGTGGCAGCTAAATTGTTTGTGTTCAGAGAAGTAAGAGCCTTAGGAAACTGAGGCTATCTTAGAAATATGTAGAATTAAGTAGAAAGTGGAAGTGAGTTTGTGTGAGGAACGTCAGGTCTAATATACGGAGAAGAGAGTCAAGGATCAAGGCATCACACAGTGGAGTAGGAGGTCGACAGATAAACTGTGGGATACCTAGCTAAGTTTGAGTTCTAGAGATCCAAAAGATAATTTAGGACATGTCCATACTTAATAAAAAATTGATCTAATATTTAAACTTGATTGAATTTCCTGTAATTTTTCTTTTAAATGTGGCAGCCTTAGTAGGAAGTGATCCTGTTAATATGGGAACAAAAAAAGAGCCTGGGAGAAGCTGAGCATGCTATTTCAGTAAGGCAGACTTCCTTGAGAACAAATTCAAAGTTACACCGAGGACCATTTATTGAGTTCAGAATGCATTTGGGAGTCCCTGCAATGCCCTGAGCATGAGTGGGAGGTGGGAAGAATTACAGTGTGTGGATCCCTGCCAACAGCATTCTAACTTCATGAAGGATGGTTTTCCAGCTACTTTAACCAAGTTGCATGGTTTCTGGAGGATATCTTAATTTTTAGAAGACAGAAGTGGTGGGATTGGAAGTCTTTTGGTTTCAACTTGCCAGTTTCTAGTACTGTATCTGAGGAGTTTCACCCTACCTTCTTGGAACCTCACCTGTTAAAAGGAAGAGAGAAGATTGGGGAATAAATACAGTGTATGTTTGGGAGTGTGTTTTGTGATGCATTGCAGAAAAGCATGTCAACATACAACAACAGAAGTAGAAAACCAGGCAGGTAAATGCTGGGATGTCATTTCAGAACTGAATTTATTACTGTGTTTCTTTTTATTCTCCCCATATTTGAAATAATGTTCTTATCTTCTGTTTTGATCTTAACTGTTAAAGACAGAAACATCTAGTGTCCTTCACTCAATGAATAACTACTGGTTTTTAATTTCTCTGTTAAGATTCCCAAGGAAGTTTTTTCTTAGAATCTTTGAGTTTGGAAATATAGGATATTAGAAAAATAATTTTAGTCATTAGAGAAAGAAGTAGAGAAGGGAAAACTTCAAAGGCTGTTGGATGGGGACCCCTGCTGCGGTGCACAGAGCCCAGGGATTTTGGCAGCAGTTTCAGTGGTTTCAGTTCAATCTCTAGTATCCCAATGTGGAACAGATGCCAATTTTCTTCTCTAGGGTTCTGATAATGGCATATAATGAGTGGTTGTTTCCTAGCAACTAAAGAAGCATTTCACTTTAGCTGATCCTGCAATAGGAATGAGACATTTCCCCTTGATAGTTGGTATTACTGATTTCCCTGACAATGGAATTTCACTTTTGAATGAGGAATGTTCTCAGCCCTTGGTTTCCTAAAGAATTTTGCCTTTGAGTTGGGCTAAACTCTGCTTAATCCTGTATAAAATGAAAAAAGAAAATGTTCGAACTCCCCTAAGTACCTCTCATGGGAAGAGCCAAAGGAGTTGGATACATAGTTTTTCAAATGACGGGTGATTATACAAGAAGCTATAATAGGTATGTTTTTCCCAGTGTTTAATAGGATAATTAACAACTAAGTTCCTTTCTGTATTTAATGTTTGCAACAATAGAGGTTTATTAGGAAATGACTAATATGTTATAGGAATAAATATGTATAAAATTTTATTACCAGTACTATTTCAGTATAAAGCCTACATAGCAAAAGCATGTATTCATTTGAAGCAAAACATTTTCTCTATCAAATAAATCATTGTTGTACTCAGAGATTATAGGTAGGTACCTATTAGAGTTCAGCTTAAGGTTAGTAGTTATAAGTATTTGTGCTTAACTGAGTCTGATTCTAAAATCCTTCCTTTTGGACTGTAGTGATAGCTGTTGGAGTCTGTGACTGGCATGGAGGCAAGAGAATATTGCAGCGCATGACTTTCTTTATTGTCATTCAAAGTTATCCAGTTTCTAAGGAAATTATCCATTTTTCTCCTATTGACATATAAATAATACAAAATACTTTGTTATAAAGTTTCAAAGGTTCTTAGAACAGTAGGCAGAGATACAATATTAAATGATATTCTTAAGATAATTAACTTAGCTATATTTAAGTATGCCAGGAAAATGTATTGCCTTGCAGGGGACAGGTTCTCTGGGGGTACACTTACAGGTGAAGTCACTGGGTGTCTTATGGTCAGTCTGGGGTGTCTGACCATGTTCATTCCTCCTTGTGCCTTTTACTTCATCAGGTAATCTTTGTATTTAAGTCACTTCATAGGTCTCTTCGAAGCATTAAGAGTTAAGAACACTGATTCAGTTGGACAGAGAGTAGTCTTTTGGGCACCTAAAACTTGTACTTAATGAAATCTCTTAAAAAAATACAGCATGATTTCTAGATAGACTAGCTCAATTACTGTCATAATTCTTTTACGAGCAGAAGGCAATGGATGGAGCTTAGATGTGTGCAAGCTGACGAGTTTTATGTAGGAAAGGTTTATTAGTTACAGGGGAGGGGAAGGGAAGCTGAGTGGTATAAAAGGACCCTGTAGGCAGAGAAAAAGGGGGAGAGAGCTGAAGGGAGGGAGGGAGGAAGAGAGAGAGAGAGAAGAGAGAGAGAGAGAGAGAGAGAGAGAGAGAGAAAGAAGAGGGAACAGCAGAATGAGAGACCAAGAAGAGAAGAGGAGGGAGAGAGAGACAGAGATAGAGACAGAGAAGAGAGGGGGGAGCATGGTGGGAGAAAGGCAAAAGAGAGAGAGCCCGAAGTCTACCAGGGTTATATGGGACTGATGACACAGTCCTGCTGATGATGTAGGACTGGTACCTGTTCTGTGGCAGGTACAGAGCTCACGGAGTGGTACCTGTCCAGAGGGTGGGAGTGCCAGGAGCCTGGGAACTGGGTGCGGTCCAGGGAGGGAGCTTTGGCCAATTCACAACAATTACTCCTATTAGATTTCTTTGAAAACATAATCTAAGGCTAAAGAGTCAATTATGCTGAGCTGAGTGTTGAGTTTCCCTTTCTGTTTTAAAAGTATATATTAGAATAAGACTATAGAAATATATTATGACTAAAACCATTCTTTGAGGTTTTTTTGTTTTTGTTTTGTTTGAGACAGTCTCTGGCTGTCCTGGAATTCACTCTATAGTCCAGGCTAGCCTCGAACTCACAGAGAACACCTGCCTCTGCCTCCTGAGTGCTAGAATAAAAAGTGGGTTTCACCATGCCCAGCTCCTTTGAGATATTTTTAAAAGGCAGTATTACCACTAACAGGCCCAGTTTGGTGCCTGGGGGATGTCCAGGTGTCTCATTGATGTCTGGGTCCCTGTGTGTTTGAGCAGTGAGGCCCAACTTCAGGTTGAATTTTGTCTTGTTTAATCTCAGTCTAACATAGGCCAAAAGGTTGTCCATGATTCGAGTTGCCTTTTGTCACCAAAAGCCAGGATCATTCCCCTGATCCATGGTCCCACCACATAGGCTTGGCTCACTCTACCTACTTACCTATCTACCTATCTATTTATCTATCTATCTGTCATCTTTTTTTGCCCTTTTCCTTTTCCCTTCCCTTCCCTTCCCTTCCCTTCCCCCTTCCCTTCCCTTCCCTTCCCTTCCCTTCCCTCCCCTCCCTCCCCTCCCCTCCCCTCCCCTCCCCTCCCCTCCCCTCCCCTCCCCTCCCCTTCCTTTCTTTCTTTCTTTCTTCTTTCGAGGGCACAGGGGTGGGAGGGCAGACTTGGGAGAGGGTGTGATCAAGATAGATTGTATGAAACTCAAGTAATTAATAAAAGTATTATATGTTAAAAAAAGAAAGGCTAACATATTGGATATGTTAGGTAAAATAATATGTATTAACATTAAAAAAAAGAAGCCCAGTTTGAAATATCATGCACTCATTCAATAACCAATTATTTTTTTGTTAACACTTGATAATTTCTGATAAGCTTTCAATATGTCCTAAGACTTCTTGTCATCTTCAGCAGTTGTCTCCTTACATGTTTGGGGTGCTGGCTAGATGCCAGAGATGTAAGGATACACAAGGCTAAGTTAAGAATGTCACAGTTGTAAAGTGAAGCTTTCCGTTCCAAACCTACTTTTGATCTATAAGTGCGGCATTTACATAGACTGGGTGTTTGATGACTTCCACACACTGTCGGACAATGTTTTTAAAGGCAATCAAGGTTGGAACGTAGAGAACAAGCTTTTGTGCAGTGTTGGCCAGTGGGGTTGCTATAGGACAAGAGATGTTGCAGTCTTATTTAGAATCCATGTCGGAGAAGAAACTGGTCAGCTTCCAAAGATCAAGTTGTTGAAGGAGTTAGAAACAGCTTATGAATATCGCTATTATTTTCCCCTACGAAAATGCCTTTTCCCCTGTTAACTGTCGGAGATAACTTTCTTGAGAGCCTTCAAATCACAGGGTGACAGCGCTTGTTTTGGATACTGTACTGCACAGTTGTTTCTGCATGTTGCTGTTACAGATTCTAAGAACACAGGATGCTGCTGGCACCAACTCTTTCCAACTCATTTATGCAAAATTGCTCAAGCATTAGAGTAGCTCTGCCATTCCTTCACCAATCTACATCTGTCTTCTGGCCCCCATTAAGGCAGAGGTAGAGACACTTTTTTCCTAGTAAAACTACTTAGTGATCTGAGGCTTTAAATGTTTTTTTTTTTTTTTTAATCAGGAAAGCAATAGAAACAAAGCAAAGCAATAAGATGTGAAAAAAGGGAGTGTTATTGCTTTACCAGGTCAGTCACTTCTCATTCTGTGTTTCTGTGTAGCATTACATTTGAGCAGTTGTGGGACTGGGAGCACTCTGGCTCTGAGAGCTCAGGGAAGGCCGTGTGCTATTGTCCTGATCATGTATGAGTGAGCTGGGTTCTGCTGCTCTATGTCAGCAGTTGGCCCCACCTTGGTCTCTCCCTGGGCCCCTGTTGAGATGAAGGTACTTTATTCTTCCTGGCCATGATTTTTTCCTTGGATGTTAGGTCTCTCTAAGGGCATGTTGTGCTATACTGCACGTTAAAACTAGCATGTTACCTTCTGTTCCCACTCTTGGTATAGTGTTAGTAGGGGTTTCTTCCACTGACTTCTGTGCCGAGGTTGGCCTTCTTACCTTGTTACATCGTCTTCTCCTGCAGAACTTTTTACTGCCATATTATGTTTCCCACCCTGGTTCTTTCCCGTACTTTTAGCCCAAAGTATTTGCTTGCCTTGGGTATAACTTCCAGGGGCAAATATGTTCTGAGCCGTTGGAAGGCCTTTCTAGACTGTGAGCTTGATCAAGGTGTGGGTTTGCTTCCCTGTTGTTTATACAAGTGCTTCCTAAGGAGAGATTGACTTGGCCTGGGCTTTATCCCATCATATCAGCTTTCATTCTCAGCAAGCACAGGGAGCCAGTCTTTACTTTCACAACAGAGCATTGCCCCCAACTAGTTTTAGATCCAAATATATAGACTCTAAAAACAGATTTCAGTTATTGATATTCCTGGTATCTTAACTACATAAATAAGGGAGATCTAAGAAAAACAGTCTAATAGTAGGTCTGAATGTAGAAACAAAACAACAGTGTACCAGGAAATTGAAGTTAACCACTGTGGCTTCACCTCTGCAAACCTTTCCCATTTCCTTCATGTCTATGTACCAGAACAAAGTAATGACACAAAGCTTGTGGGACAGCCATGGTAGGTAGCTCTATTTTTTTTTTTAATGAAAAATGATAAAATGGCAGTCTCTCATTTAATAAAGGCCAGTCATCAAAAGTAGTGCAAAATGAAGTGTTATTAGAAACTGTGCCACACCAGTGGGATGCAATGATCAAAGGAGGGTGAAAGGACTAGACATCACTCATTAGCAGCAGAAAGCAGTGAGGCTAAAATAATTTCCCTTTGAAATGAATCAATTTAAAAAAGACGCTAATTGCTAAGCCTTTATTTAAGTCCATTTCTCCCGTGGGTACGTCCAGAAGATTTCCCCACTTTTCCAGGCAATCCTTTCCTTGGGATAGATGTTGAAGAATATCTTGTAATGGTATGAACTGAATCTGTGTGGCAGGAGTAATTATGTCTTGTCTACTGCTGTGGTAATGAAGGAGCCCTCATGAAGGTCATGATGATATACTGATACTTCAAGCTTCCTGGAGCTGTGGTCTCTGGTGGACAGGCAATGGCTTATCTTGTTTCTGGGTGCAGGCAAGGGATCAGGGATCAGAGTCAGATATCTGATGCCTTCTGGAGTTCCTCAAACTATATAGAGTCTTGAACAGATCCCAGGAAGGCTTGGAGGAAGGAGGAATGGTACTGGGGACCTTGTAGGACTGAGACTGCTTTTTACTACTTACACAGATACTGTATTTTTTACTCTTATGATACATTGTTTCCATTTTGATATTTCTGAAACTAGAGAGAACTTTATGATCAATAACATCATGGCATTGTCCCAGTGTCACTGTTAACATTTTCTTTTAATTTTATTTTTTACTTTCTGGATGCTACATAAAGTAGAGGTATATTTTAAGCCCATGTTTTTTAGCTATGATGAAATACAGCATCTTTTTTCTGGTGATTATTTGAATGATGATAGACATATACTTTGATCTTTGTCACTTGTTCTAGTTTGGTTTCTGTTGCGTGGAGAGCTTGGGGAAGAAATGATTTATTTGTCTTAGTCTTTCACCTCACAGTCCATTATCAAGGGAATTCAGGACAGGAGGTCAACTCAGGAACCTGGAGGCAGGAACTGAAGTAGAGACCATGGAGGAAGATGCTAGCTGGCTTGCTCCCTCTGGCTTGCCCACCTTATTTTATTTCTTCCTTTCTGCCCTTTGATCTCCTTTGAATAGGTATGGAGAGAGGAGAAAACCTTGTCTTGTTCCTGATTTTAGTGGAATTGCTTTGAGTTTTTCTCCATTTAATTTGATGTTGGCTATGGGCTTGCTATAAACTGCCTTTATTATATTGAGATATGTCCCTGTATCCCTAATCTCTCTAGGACTTTCATCATGAAGGAGTGTTGGATTTTGTCACTGATCTTTTCTACATCTAATGAAATGGTAATATGTAGTTTTTTTCTTTCAATTTGTTTATGTGGTGGAATATATTTATTGATTTTTTTGTGTATTGAATCATTCCTGCATCTCTGGGATGAATCCTACTTGATCATGATGGATGATCTTTCTAATGTGTTCTTGGATTCGATTTGCATATATTTTATTGAGTATTTTCGCATCCATGTTCATAAGGGAAATTGGTCTGTAATTTTCTTTGTTGAGTCTTTATGTGGTTTGGGTATCAGGGTAGCTGTGGCCTCATAAAATGAATTGGACAATGTTCCTTCTGTTTCTATTTTTTGGAATAATTTGAGGAATATTGACATTAACTTTTCTTTGAATGTATGATAGAATTCTAAAACTGTCTGTCCCTGGACTTTTTTTTTTTTTTAGTTGGGAGACTTTAAATGACTATTTCTATTTCACTAGGGTTTGTAGATCTGTTTAGGTTGTTTATCTGATCTTGATTTAACTTTGGGAAGTGATATATGTTGAAGGAATTATCCTTTTCTTCTAGATTTTCAATTTGGTGGCATACAGGTTTTTAAGTGTGTCCTTATGATTCTCTGATTTCCTCAGTGTCTGTTGTTATGTCTTCCTTTCCATCTCCAATCTTCTTAATTTGGATATTCTCTTTCCACCTTTTAGTTAATTTAAATAAGTGTCAATTTAAGTTTCTCAAAGAACCAACTCTTTGATTAATTGTTTCTTTGTATTTTTTGTTTGTTTCTATTTTATTGATATCATCCCTGAGCTTGATTATTTCTTGCCTTCTACTCCTTTTGGGAGTGATATCTTCTTTTTGTTGTAGAGCTTCATGTGTGCTGTTAAGTTGCTAGTGTAAAATCTCTCAGCTTTTTTTTTTTTTAATTTTTTTTTTTAATGTAGGCACTTATTTCAATGAACTTGCCTCTTAGGACCTCTTCCATTGTGTCTCATAAGTTTGAGAATGTTGTGTATTTATTTTCATTCAATTCTAGAAAGTCTTTAATTTCTTCCTTGTCCCACTTTTTCATTCAGTCATGAGTTGTTCAGTTTCCATGAGTTTGTAAGTGTTCTGTTATTTCTGATACCCAGCTTTAGTTCATGCTGGTCAGATAGAATGCAGGGAGTTAATTGCTTTCTTGCTACTGTTATTTCTTTATGTTGAGACCTGCTTTGTGCTTTTTGTATGTCCCATACAACCAATGCTATTTTCCCCTTATCCCTTACTCAAATGTAGCCAGATAGATTATTTTTCATAAAGCAAATTGTCCTGTTGTCATTCATTTGAAAGACTGTCAGTTTTACTTAAGACAACCTGCTTTACTATGGCTTTACACATTCCTTCAATAGTTAGATTTTGGGATTATTTCTATAAATAAAAAACATTATGAAACCTGGTCCCAAAGATCCTTTTGCCTACTGTCAACCTTTTCTTATGGATTCCAATACTGTTAATGTTGTGTTGAGAGTAATAACTATGCTGTTTTCATTCATAGGTGTTTGATGATTGCTTTACATAATACTGTTGGTGTATATCCAACAAAATAAATGGCAAATGGACATTTTGAAATCTCTTCCCATTGTTATTTCTCTTGTATGCTTGGTGTTATGCCCTACCTGTGTGGCCATGTAAACCAATGATAGATCTTTATAGTTCATGTTTTGGTGGAGTCAAATCCTCGGAGCATTACCTGAATGTAGAAACCATCAATTATATAGATTAAAGTAATATACTATTATTGGGTAATTCTATGCTGCAAAAATATCTATTCATTAATAAATACTTGCTATGTGCCAAACCTTATTTTGTTTATTTATATTATTTCTTTTAACCCATAGAATTCTAATAGTACTGTCCTGATTTTAAAAAATAGGGAAACTGAGGCAAAAGGACATAATAAATGAATGTGACTGGGCGCCACAGTGTATCTCACCAGTTCTCTGGGATTTTAACACATGAAGTTTTAAAAGCTTTAAATTTTCTCTTAAATGAGTAAAAGCACATCTGCATAATCTTTGAAATGTGAATTGCTATTAAAACAATCGAGATTTTGTTATTGGCTGAAATTTTTGTTTTGTACTAAGTAACGTAAACACTTTATGTTTATTTTTTGTGGATGTGGATGTGTATAGATGTGTGTGGATGTATGGTGGCCAGGGAGCAGCTCGCAGGGGTCGTTCTCTCCTTCCACCGCGTGGGCTCTGGAGATCGGACTCGGGTCTCCGGGCTGGGGGTAAGAGCCTTTACCTGCTGAGACGTTCATCTGGCTCTATACTTCATAATGTAGAGGGCATTTCTGAGAAATGTCTGTGTAAATCTCTTTACTTAGGTATTCATTATGTAACACTCCCTCTTCATGCCTTGTCAACTGCAGTTTTATTAACACAGATAATATTTTTATATAGAATTAATTATAAAGTCTCTTCTGTTGTGTCTGATGTCAGAAAGCTGATGAATTTTTATGTTATTATTTCAGTGACTGTAGTAATCTAATTCATTTATTAGTATAGTAGCTAGAAGATTAGATTTTAAGTGTTCTTGCCACTGAAAGTATATACACTGAAGGATATATTTGCTAGCTTCATTTACTCATTCCACGGTGTCAAAACATGTCAGAATTCTGTATTATACTCCATAAAATATCATTATTATAAATTAAAATTAAACTCACAACACTTGGATTTGGTTACATCACACTTAGACACTTAGACTTAGCGTTTCCTAGTTACCTAGAACAAGGAGGGAAGATCAGTGAGAGTAGATACCCACTGTATATTGGTTCCATCGATATTAAAGCAGTAGTTTTTTCTTAATTGCTGAGATTCCGAATTAGTTACTTTCTCTCTTGTTGTGACAATCAATTTAAAGGAAAAGTGGTTTGTTTTAGTTCCCAGGGTGATGGTGCAGTCGGTCACGGATGGGAAGTCATGGCTCCCAGTGTGAGGACAGTCAACCGCAGTGGGGAAGTCACGGTAGTCAGAACTGGAGGTAGCTGGTCACATTGCAGCTGCAGTCACACCAGAGAGTGATAAATTCAATTCTCACATCACTTTCTTCTCATTCAGTCCAAGACCATCAAACCGTGGACTAGTGCCACCTACCGTCAAAAACCTCATCTAGGTAAGCCCTCACAGATGTGCCTACAGGCTCTCCTTACCTAGGTGATACTTTAGAGACATGCCTAGAGACTCCTTTCCTCAGCTCACCACAGCTTCTGTAGTGGCTCCAGGGATTATGGAAGCAGGTAGCCATTAGCAGTCAAAGATTAGTTTCTATTTAGTGACATTTTTGACTAACCTTAGTCATTGGGTTCTTTTCAAATCACCGTGTCTTTGAACACGTAGATTCAGGGAGAACAGATGTTGTTAAAAGTTTAGACCAAAGAGTGAATTAGAGGCGACAGTACCTACAAAACTCTGACATTGAAAGATCAGGGCTTCCCTTAGGTTTAAGAATTTGCTAGAAGGCCTCACTGAACTCAGTGAAAACTATTTACTCCTATGGTTTATTAACAGGAAAAGGATACATTTTAAAATCAACCAAGGGAAGAAATGCACGGACCGGAGTCTGATAAAATTACCAGATGTAGAATTTCATTGTCTTCTTTTAGCAATGATGTATGGCAATACCACAGAATGTTGCCAAGCAGAGGAGACTGCCCACGCTTTGATCTTGAGGGTTTTACTGGGACTCCAGGGCTTAAGCATAATTCATTGTTCAGGCGGCTGATCGCTGTGTCTAGTCTTCTGTCTTTCATGCATGACTCAGAGCCATGCTCTCACATGCTGTATGGCTGGCTCCAGGCCTGCAAGCAGCAGACCTTAGAGCTCTTCTCAACCTTCTCGAAGTGTCAAAGGGACTTTCACAGGGGTCACTTAAGACCCTCTGCATATCAGATATTTACATTACAATTATGTTACAGTTATGAAGTAATAATTAAAATAATTTTATGGTCAGGGGTCACCACAACATGGGGAACTGTATTAAAGGGTTGCAGTGTTAGGAAGGCTGAGAACCACTGCCGTAGAGATTACTGCCAGAAGCTGAGCTCGAAAACTGGTGATTTGTGGCCTTTTAAAGAAGGTTGAATTCCTCACTACAGAGAAGCACAGGTTGAAGATCTCAAATTGGAAAATTTGGGAAATTCAGTGTTCCAAAATTCAAAAGATTTTGGTGCAAAAATTCAAAACATGATTGCTCAAGTGGAAAATTCTTATTTAACCTCATATGGCAGTTCATAGTAAGCATGTAGACATATTAAAACTATAAAAAGTGTTACTAAATATACATACTATGTACGTAAGGTATGTGAGAAGTATAAATGTATTTTATGTATAGACTGGTGTTCCAACCGAAAGGTCTCATTATGTGTGTGCAAGTATTCCATATTTTGGAAAAAAATGTATGTATGCATGCGTATGTGTGCATACGTGTGTGTGTTGTGTGTGTGTGTGTGTGTGTCTTGCTTTAGTCTTACTCCTAGGCTGCTAGAAGCTACTAGAGAAATCTTTATAAGTGCCTGTTTGGGTAGGGAGTATGTATTAACTGTTTTTAATTTGAAGACTTTTATTTACTATATAGCATATTAGTGAATACACCAGATCATGTTTCCTTAATTGCCAAACAAGACATAGGTTAATGTTTTTCTTTGATTCTGCTGGTGATGAAGACCAGTATCATGAATCACTAGCCTTTTGGAGGGTTCGGTTTCTCTCAGCGTCTAAGGTGCTCCTATGAGAACACCAGCAGTGTTTAGTAGTAAAGAATATTTTCTAAGTTCTGTCATTGGGCTTGGTTCAGGGTGATCTTGATTCTTCTGACCTGGTTTTCAGTGCTTGGTTATATGTTTCATTGTTACGCACAGGGTCTGGTCAAGGATGGTTCTGTGTGTTCGCTTGGAGTGTTCACAGAGGGACGGGAACATGCTCTAACTCTGCACTTATCATCATCTGGAACTGAAGAGTCTGTGGATTTGTGGCAAGCACAAGCTAAAGATGCCTTTCGGTTGGAAATACACATGCATGCTTCAAGCTAGTCTGTCATTTCTCCCATTTTACTGCTGCTGTGTGGTGTATCAAGACCCTTTTCAGGTGATAGAATAAAAGATACATGAGGGAAGCTGTCTTTAAAATCTGCTGCCAGGGGTGCTGTTTTTCACATGGCTCAGGCCACGATTACTGATCTTCATCTACTTGGGCAGAAGAACTTCATGGCAGTAGTAATGTGAGCAAGAGGAAGCTGTGTCTCTTCACAGACAGGAAGCAGATAGATGATTTCTATTTTTTTATTTAAAAAAATTTTGTTTTTTTTATCGAGACAGGGTTTCTCTGTTGTAACTCTGGCTGTCCTGGAACTCACTCTGTACATCAGGCTGTCCTTGAACTCACAGAGATCCACCTGTCTCTGCCTCCCCAGTGTTGGAATTAAAGGTGTGCACCACCGCCACTGGGCATCAGAGATGATTTTTAATATTGTCCAACAATCCTTAGGACATGTTTATTTGGTTCTATTTTTTTCTCTTTCTCTTCCTTAGAAATTTTAAAAATTGTTGTTATTATTTTTAGTTATGTATGGTTGTGTGTGTCTGCCTGTTGATGTGTGTATGTGAGTGCAGGTGCTCATGGAGGCCAGAGGTGGCAGAAACCTTGGAGCTGGAGCTACAGCAGTTGTGAGCTGCCATGTGAGTGCTGGGAACTGAACCCTCATCAGTCCCCTGGAAGAGCAGCAAGTGCTCTTGCCCACTGAGCTATCTCTCCAGCTCTGCGTAGAAGCCTTTTATCTGGGTAGTCTACACTTGCATTGTAGGTAGGAATTGTTCTTAAATCATCTTTGTTATTCTGAATATCCATGTTTCTATTGTCCCCTGCCCTGGGTTTTAATGAATAATTCCATTTTGTCCTTCATAAAAGAATGATATGGTTCCAGCTTTTTATTTCAAAATTTCTGTATACGAATTAGTACTTTTAGTCTTTGACTATGTTCCATTTTATCAAATCTTTCCCATCAACATTTGTGCATGCATGTGGCAGACAGCATTTGCTATGTAGAAGTCATTTCCAACCCCTGTCTTCCTTCAGACTTTAGTGGAAAAGTTTGCTAAACACACACACACATACACACACACACTCACACACACACATGCTGCTCTTATAACGAAGACAGCCATATGGCACATTTGTAGCCAGTAGTATGAGGGAATTGCCTCAAGGTAGGTTGTTTGTGTTACTAACAGAGGGTACACTTTGTTTTCTTCCCTTTATTCTTGTGGGTGTCTCTGAAGGACATGACACCTGCAGTGTAGTCATAGCACCAAGACTGTGAAAAGAAAAGTACAAAACCACTTTAGATTTGTTTACTTTTGATCAGTAAACAGGAAGTGCTCTAATGAGCTAAGCGTCATCAATTAGGCTTTCTTTCTTGCCTCTGAAGGTATTGCAGGATGCATAAGTTGGCTCCAGTTAAAACAAACAAACCAGAACCAGAAAGAAGTTCTGACTTGACTTGGTGACTTGTACTAAGTACCAGCATAATTTTCTCCATTATTGTGAACTCTTGAAAGCTTTTCACACATTTGTTTCTCCCCATTTACCATACTTTCATCAGGGTCTCCAAAGAGTCCTTCAAAAAATAAAATTCCGGGCTGGGGAGACGGCTCGGTGGGTAAAGTGCATGCTGTGCAGGCATGGGACATGAGTTCAGATCCCTAGTTCTCACACAAAGCGGATGTGCCTTTGTCACACTGGCACTGGGGAGGCAGAAATAGGCGGCTGCCCAGAGTTCATCCAGCAGCCATTCTAGCCGGTTAGTGAGTGAGTTCAGGTTCAGTGAGCGACCCTGTCAACAAAAGTAGGTGGAGAGTGATAGAGAAAGACACCTAATGCTGACCTCTAGCTTCTATGCACATGTATGTATCCATGTATACACACACACAGGCAGGCATACACACACAGACACACACACACACACACCCCTTTATGTACTTTCTAACCATCATCACCACCTTCATCATCGTTGTCTTTTTTATTACCACCATCACCACCATCATCGCCATCATCATTTTTGAGGCAGGATCTCACCATATAGCCCTAGCTGTCCTGGAACTCACAGAGATCCACCAGCCCCTGCCTCCTGAGTGCTGGATTAAGGGTGTGTAGCACCACTCCTGGCTCTGACCAGCTTTTTTAAAGCTGTCTGCAGGATTTGATGTATTATTCTTAACCATGAACTGCTCTTTACATGACATTGCTTCCTTCTGTGCTGTCTACTCTTACCTTTCTTTCTGCTTCTACTTGTCTCTTTTCTCTGCTTATTTCTCAGATACCAGTCCTCAGCCTGGGAATATGTATTCAAATTTTGCAGGTTTAGAAATTACATAGCTCCAGGTCATTCATTAACTTAGCAAATGATCCAGTCAGCATTTAAAATACAGTCTGAATCCTGGACTGAGGAGGTGGCTCGGTCAGTAAAGCACCTGCTGTGTAAGCATGAGGACCTGAGTTCGGATCCCCAGACCATGCAAAGCTAGATGCTGTGGCACACGTCAGTAATCCCAGCTACAAAGGGATGAGAGGCAGAACCAGGACAGTCACTCTCGGGCCAAGTAGGCTGGCATACACAGGGCTAACAAGAGACCTTGTTTCAAACAGGGTGGAGGTGAGAACTGACCCCTGAGCTTGTCCTCTGACCTCGTACTCACACGCGGGCATGCATGTGCCCCTCCACTCCATATTTACACATACAAATAAAATAAACATAGCCTGTGCAGTTCATCTCTAGAACACCTTGCGATTTTTGTCTCACTCCCCCTGCAGCTTATCCAGTTCTCAAGTCCAGATGCATATGCTGAGGCCAGTGTACTGAGTTGTAGATCTCACAACTGCCTACCAAATAGCTCTTCTTGGCTGTCCTGGGGATGCCTAAAAATCCTAAAAGTCTGCGTGAAAATACAACACTGTGTTCGTGTCAGACGCTTGGTAATTGTAACTGGATATCATCTAGATATCCAGGTCCAAATCCTTGACTCCTCTTTCTTGCTCTATTGCTAGTATTCACTGTATCCTGTTTTTCCACTCCTGCTGCCCACCCCCACCCCAGCCCATCATCGAGGTAGCCTTCCCTTTACACCGTTTCTGTGCTGTGTCTCATGTGAGCTAAGCTAGCCACACTAACCTTCCAGGCTGCAGATCCTGCCAAGCTGCTTTCCTGATTCCCGTGCTTTAGCAGCGCCTCGCTTTCTGGACAGAAGTTCAAAATCTAACTCTGGAAACCAGGCCCTGATGGGTCTGGCCGTGGTGCATCTCCGTACCTCCACTCTTCCAGCTTATAAACATCTGGTGCTTCTCAGTTCATTTTGCTTCCTCTCGCCTCTGAGTCTTTGCTCTTTTTGAAGTAGTTGCTATAGCTTCATCCCATGCTGTATGTCTCAGTCTAGAAGCCGAGTCCTTTGAGAAAGCCTCCTGCCACACTCTCACCCCACATAAGTGCCCTTGAATGCTTGCAGCGCCTTGAGAGAGGGTGCACTCTTGGTTCAGGGGCCCTGCCTTCCCACTGCTGGGTCTCCCTCGCCTCTGCTCTTCATCACCACAGTGCCATGTGATGGGCCAGTTTCCTTCCTCATGGCAAGAGGGTCTTGTCTTCAAGGCATTGTGAAACTGGAAGTAGTATCGCTGTAATTTCATGTTTTATAAATTTAGAATTTCTAACAGTTATCTTTTAATTTGTCTTCTACCTTAATTTAAGCTTTTAAAAATAAAATCCAGACCCTCTTTCCAGCTTTATGCTTCTCCAAACAGACTGACATTGCCCAACTTGAGAATTGATTTAGTGCCAGAAGTCAGCTGATTCTGTTTGTTAAAAAAAAAAAAAAAAAAGAAAAAAGGGTATTTTCAGCTCTCAGCCCCAGCCACTGAACCTGACAAGTTCTGACATCTCTTCTCTTGGCTGCCTCTCACTCCTTTTCCTGTTTCCATGGAAATGGACATCAGACCACAGAAACATAGTGAGGTTCTGGTGCCTAATTGCTATTGCAGATTTCTGAGTTCTGTTTGTCTGTAGTGCGGTTATTTCAGTGACTGGCGCCTGCTCCATAGTATGTGATAGTTAGCCAAATATTTGAGGCAATGTCTAGGGTTGAGAGCTATATTGTTTGCCCCAGGTGTCACTGACTGGCATCCTAAGCTGAATTCCTCGCATCATTCTCTGGGAAATTGCAATCTTGCTGTGGAGGGGCTCCAGACTTCAAGTGGGAGGTCTGGCCATCCTCCCAGATCTGCTACAAGCTCTCTATTTGACCTCCATCAGTTTTGTTATATTTATTTAATGAGCCAGTTGCTGCTGCTTATTTCTAGGCTTATTTATAAGAGACCTAGAAAAAAAAAAAAAGACTGTCCTCTGCCAGTGTGTTTTAATAGAAAACATACAAATAAAGTAATAACTAATTTGAGTCAAATAAATCAAACTGTGTTTCCAGTCATCTAAAATGGAAATCCACTTTTAACTGTAGCCTTCTCTCCCCCCCCCCCCCGCCTCTCTCTCCCCTTTTGAGTGGCTGAGAATGTTATTCAGACAGCATCTTTTTGTTACTCAAATAAGTACTACCCCACTCTTACAGCAAAGTACTGTGATTAAAATTATATTTAAAATGCATTTTCGTTTAGTGATCATACTTACTCACTGATTGTCCACCTTGACTTCGTTTCACATTCGGAGATGAGGTGTCATGACTGCCTCTGTGACAGGCTTGTCTCTGCTAGGTCCCTATTATTTGTATCTCTAAACTTAGAACTTGAAAGTCTGGGTTTTGTTAAATACAAAAAGGCCCTGACATGCACAGGTAAAAAGATTAGTATTTGCTGAGCTGCTTCTTCAGCATATAGTGTCTGCTGTACATCAAATGAACCTGAGTAATTGAAATTGAGTATGGACAGAATAAGTCTCTTTTTTCCATTACTACACAGAATAAAACAGTAGGCTTATACTACATCCCTTTTAAAGTTGCTCAGAGCCATACTTGTGGTTTGAGAGAGTTCTCATCTAAGTCAGGGTTCACTACCAGCCCTACCTAATGGGAAACGAAGGGAAACCAATCATGGGGGTTTGCAGTGTACCTTTCACAGGATTCTGTCTTTACCTGACTAACAGCCTAAAGTTTCACTTTCAGCCTGTGATCAGATGTTCCTAACATGGTGGAAACATGTTTATACCCATACATATTCTTGTGACATTTGACACCTTTCCAGTTTATGCTTCCTGACCATCAATCACCCTGTTACTGAAAGCATGATCTTATATTCTCCCTGGAATTCCAGGTTTAAAGATTTGTTACTTACAGATCCTGGGCTAGGGGTCTTAGCCATGGAGGCAGTCCTTTGCCACTGAGTCAGAGTTGGGGATTGACGGGGGAAAGAGGAGAAGGAAGAGGAAGAGGAGAAAAGAGGCCTCACAGTTCTTCTCTCTGGCTGTTGACTTAAGCCATTTGGGAAATGGGTCTACTTTTCATACCTAGGAAGCAACTATGACAGGGTAGTAACTATTGAAAAATGCTCAGACATTAAGAATAAATGATAAATAATCTATTTTATACATTTAAATTAAAGTAGCTTTTTCTAAAGGAAAGAGCAAAGCAAAGCACAACAAACAAAAAAACAAACAGAAACCCTGATTTTCAGTTTTTGCTGTGAACTTAGTCTCCCATAAAGAGCCCGCAGGGACTCAGGTTTGGTCCCATCAGTTCTGCAGTGGAGCAGCTGTGGGCTTCAATAACTCCACTTGAGGGACTGTTTTCAGATTCTCAGCCTCAAAGCAAATGTTTAGTTTACTGTGTAAATTTAAAAAAAAGAACCCATACTTGTATTAATCAGAAAAAGGTGAAAATAAGCCACTGTTGATTTGATACACATTTATCAATTAAAAAATCTATGAATAGACTCACTCTCTAACCCCTGTTTTAAGGGAGGGACCCTAGAATCTCTCTACCAACTCCATCCTCTTCAAGTAGATTCCTCAGACTCACACTGCCACCTTGGCCCATCCCTGCGGTCTGCCTTCTGCTCCCCATCATGTCTAGTTTAGACTCACACTGGCAATTCCGTTTCCTGCTGCCTAAGAAGTACAGAGGACCTCTCTCGGATGCTGGAGGATTGGCTGAAAGAATCTTCTAACTGTATAGAAGGTTTCTCTTGGACTTGAAAACCATACCTAGCCTGAGCTGAGCTGAATATTTCTGATACTCATTTCAAGCAACAATATTGAATTGTCCCAAGGCTGAACCCTAAACCCCATTCAGCTGATTTATAACCTCACAATCTAGAGTAACAGAAAACAGAGATCCAAACCCCATTCAACAAAGGAGAGACAAGATTTCTATAATAAGAGACACTACCAGTGACTTAACTCCAGACTAATATGCCTTATAGCAAAAGCACAAACAATATGAGTAACCAAGACAATAGGTCACCAGAAATCAAAGCTCCCGCAGCAATGTTCCCTAAGAAAAAAACTTAGTTGATGTAGAAGGCAAAGGCTTCTAGGTAGCAATAAGTGATATCAAGGAACAAAAAGAAGCTATGAATAAATGCCAGAATTAAGACTGAAAACATAAACAATTAAATGAAATAAAACTATTCAACATATGAAATGCACACTGGAAAATGACAGTATCTTCAAATGGTGCTGATCCAGTTGGATAGCTGCATATAGAAGAATGTAAATAGACCCATATTTATCACCCTGCACAAAACAACTCCAATTGTATTAAGCACTAATAGGCCAGATTCCCTGAATCTGATAGAAGATTAAGTGGGGGATAGGCTTGAACTTATTGGCACAGGAAAAGACTTTCTGAACAAAATACCAATACCATATGTACCAACACCAACAATTAATAAACCTCATGAAATTGAAAAGCTTCTGTATGGCAAGGAAGAGCATTATTCAGACAGATCAGCAGGCCATAAAATAGGAAAAAGATCTTTACCAATTATATATCTGAATGAGGGTTAATATCTAAAATATATAAAGAATTAAAAAATCTGGACCTCAAGAAAAAAACCCAATTTAAAAATGGGGTCCATAACTAAATAGAATTCTCAAATGATGAAACACAAATGGCTGAGAAACACTTAAAGAAGTCTTCCATATCCTTAGCCATCAGGGAAATGCAAATCAAAACTACTTTGAGATTTCATCTTACACTAGTTAGGAATGGCCAAAGTCAATAAGACAAATGAATCTCATGTTGGCGAGGATGTGGATTAAGGGGGGCACTCATCCATTGCTGGCAGGAGTGTAAATTCCAACCACTGTGGAAATAAGTGTGGCAGTTCCTCAGGAAGCTGGGAATGGATCTCCCTCAAGATCCAGCTATATCACCCTTGGGCATATACTCAAGGAACTCTATATCCTACTTCAGAGACACTTGCTCAGCCATGTTCACTGCTGCTCTATTCATAATAGCCAGAAACTGGAAACAGCCTAGTTGTCCAACAATAGATGAATGGATAATGAAAATGTGATATTTACACAATGGAATATTAGTCAGCTGTTAAAAAAAATCATGAAATTTGCAGGTAAATGGATAGATCCAGAAAAATAGATAGATCCAGACCCTAAAAGACAAATATGTATTCTCTTATAAATGGATGTTAGCTGTTAAGCCTTTGATAAGCAGGTTACAAGTCATATGACCAGAGATTAGGCGTAGAGTAAGGGACTACGGTGAGGGAGGATCCCAAAAACAAGAGAAAATAGGATATATAGTAGGGGGAAGACTGGAGCAGGAGGATTAAATGGCGAGATAATGGGAAAATAGGGAAAAGTAACACTGAGGGCCATTGAGGGACCACATGGAAACCTACTATGTAGAAGCTTCTTAAAAGATATATGTACATGAAAGAAATCTAAAAGAAGTCACCAGGTAATGGGAAGACTATGCCTGAATTAGACATCTCTCACTACTAAGTGAAACTTCCAGTGCCAGTGGGCCCCATGGAAACACCCAAACAACTCACACTATTGCCAAGGATATTGGTTGCTCTCCACAAAGTGATGTCCTATTGCTAAAGACAATACTGGTGTCTTAACTAGAAGCTTTACCCCTATGACTAGTGTTTATGGTATTGGAAGGTACTCTGTAGGCTTCCAAGATTAAAGGTAAACACCAACTCAGCTCTAAACCCTGCAACCTACAATGCTGACGTGCCTGTATGTAACGCTGGTTCAATAGTGGCACAGCCATTGTGGCCAACCACTATCTGATTAGATTTAAGGCCTACTTGGTGAGATGGAATCCATACCTGATGCTGTTTGAGTTGCTAAAAACCTGAGACTAGATAGGCCACAGGCCTAGGGGAAAACCAGATACTATTGTTCTGGCTAAAGGAATACAGCAAGAAAATGACTCCCAAGAACATTTTGATATACCCATACATCAGTGTCTCACTCAGCAGTCATCAGAAATGCCTCCTCTTGCAGTATATGGGAACAAATTCAGAGACTTGAAACTGGACAATGTGCATAGAGATTTTGGGACACTCAGTTCTAAATGGGACGTTGCAATTTAACTCCTTCTCTCAGGGCTCAGTCAACTATGCAGAAGAGGAGTCAGAGGATTGTAGGAGCTAAAGGGAATGGATAACACCAAGCAATAATTAAAAATCTCCCAACAACAACAACAGCAACAACCTCAGAACAGATGGATTCAGTGTAGAATTCAACTAGACCTTAAAAAAAGAACTAATACCAATACTCCTTAAACTATTCTTCAAAATAGAGAAAGAAGGAACATTTTCAAATTACTTGTATCTCTGATATCATAGATATAAAATTTTTTGATAAAATATGTGCAAACCAAATTTAATACCACATCTAAAAAATTATCTGCCATGATCAAGTCAGCTTCATTCCAGAAATGTGCAAATAAATAAACATAACTCACAATATAAATAGACTAAAGTACAGAAACCACATGATTATCTTATTAGATGCAGAAAAGGCCTTTGGCAAAATCCAACATCCCTTCATGATAAAAGTCTTGGACAGTCTAGGGATACAGGGACATATCTCACTTAACGTAATAAAGACAATGTACAAGAAGCCACATCATGCTAAATGATGAAATACCTAAAGCATTTTCGCTAAAGTCAGGAACAAGATAAGGATGCCTATTCTCCCCCTTTCTGTTCAGAATAGTACCTGAAATTTTTACTAGAGCAATAAGACAAATGAAGGAGATACAGGACATACAAATAAGAAAAGAAGTCTATAAAAGATACCCCAGGAATCTCCTGCAGCTGATAAATATAATCAGTAAAGTAGCATCCAATGGTCTCTTGATTATTGATTTTCTGTCTCTTATGAATTTTTGTCATGAGGTCTAGTTTGTCTAGTATTATTATAGCTATTCTTGTTTGGTTTTGGTTTCTATTTGTGTAGAATATATTTTTCCAACCTTTCATTTTTGGTCTTTACTGGTAAAAGTGAGTTTCTTGTAGTCAGCATCTTGTGGAGTCTTATTATTATTTTCTTTTGTTTATTTAGGTAACAAGTAGCTTTGAATTGGAAAATCTAGTTCATTTATGTTTAGTGTTATTACTGTTAAGTAAAGTTTTGCTCCTCTATTTTTGTTAATTTTCATCTGTTTGCTTCAGGTATTCTTTTCTTAAAAGATACTTCTTTTCTTGGTTGTTTGGTATTTTACTGTATTGATGTTTCTGTTTCTCACATGTGAAAATGTTTTGCTACTGGGTTTTATGGTTTTTTTATGTATTTTTAATGACAGTAATTATTTTCTTCTGTTTCTGGATGTATTGCCATTCATGTGATAAAGAATTATCTGATTTGCTTGTCTTGAAGTTCATGTCTCCTTTTCTGAAGGACAGCTTTGCTGGGAAATGTATTTTTCTTTGGCAGGTTTTATCTTTCGGAACTTGGAATATGTTCTCTCTCCTATCAGTATGGTTTTTTTTTCTATCAAAATAATATGCTGTCAGATCACCAAGAGTGCTATTTCATATGATGTGCTCTTTTCTTGGCATTTCTCCATATTGTACTTTTCACTGTTTGACTATAATCCTCTGCAGCAAGATCTTTTCTAGTCATGCGTATTTGGATTCTTATCTGTAGGGCTCCAGATGGTCTGCAGTTCCTTTCTCAAACCCAGACCTAGGTATAGTCACATGATGGTAGAAAAATTGTAGGCATGGAGATAAGGTCTAAGAAGAATGCTCTCCAGGGCAAAACAAGGGCACAAGGGCAGAGAAGTGGGGAAGGAAGAGCTCAGATAAGGGGGCCAGAGAGACTGTTTTCTCAAGTTCTGTTTGCAATGCTATCTTCAGAAGCTAGTTAAACAAAATTCTTACATATGTGAGCATAAATTACCATCACATTTAGCCTTATTGTAAAACTAGTTCCCAATGATGAGAGCTAAAATGTTGGTTTAAAGCATGGAAGTTACCCTATCTTCAGACAGCACAGTACGATGAAAAGAGTAAAATGTGTGACCTTGGGAAAATTATAATTTTCTGAGCACGTATTTTGACATCTAAACTGAAGATAGAATCGTGTACTTCACAGGATTGTTTTTACATGTGACAATGTGTCTCAAGGCCAGTCATACTGTTTTATGCAATAGGAGTCGATAAATATTATATTATTCCTTATAAGAATAAATATTGTAAGTTTAAGAAAGATCATTCAAAATGTATATATTAATTACTAACTAACCAGTACATTTTTATGGAACTTAAGTTCTTACTTATTTCTTTGAATCTTAAAGATCAGTTTTTGAACGAGCTGTCTGAAGCACCGTAGAATATATTAGCTCCGAGGAGACAAAAAACGGAGTGGTGTGAGAGCTGCCATAAAGGACAGGAAACTGATCTCTAGGACTCAAGAGCAGGACTATGATTCAAGGGTGAAAATTACAGGGAAGATTATTTTAGCTCATTAAAATAAAACCATTTCTGGAAATAGAAGGAATGGTGTCAGTAGAGCTATTTGTGAATAGTTATATCAGTTGGTAGCCTAAGATTCGCCAAAACCTAATCTTGCCTGGGAACCACAGTACTCTCAGTGTGCAGCACCGTGCTCCGGGCACCTGTGTAGTGAGTCAGTGAGCCAATTGTTTTCCAAGCGGTCATTTTACTCCTTTTTTCTACAGTCAATACTGATTTTGGTTGGTAGCTTGAGCATTTATTAGGGTCACAGAGAAGAGCAACTATGGCCAATCCCTGCTTGGTGATGAAACGGCCGTGTAAGGCCAGTGGTAATGTTGATATTTTGGGCTAATGATGCCTTTGCAGGAGCTCTACAGTATACATTGTTATAGCTTTAGTAGCATCTCCGACTGCTAAATAATGAGCTACCAATAGGACGTGAAATACACCAGTTGTGACAATAGAAGACGTTCCAGACATTGCCAGGTGCCCACTTTGGGATCAATGGCCCCTTGTTGAAATCACTGAGTTCCCCAGTAACTCACTAGAGCAGTGGTTCTCAACCTTTCTGATGCTGCGATTCTTTAATACGGTTTCTCATATTGTGGTGACACCCCCCACACCATAAAATTATTTTCATTGCTACTTCATAGCTATAATTTTGCTACTGTTATGAATCATAGTGTGTCTGATGTGTAGCTGTCTTAGATGACCCCTGTGAAAGTGTCGGTTGACCCCAGTCAAAGGGGACGTAACACCCACAGGTTGAGAATCACTGCACTAGAATGTACCCATGCCAATAGACAATATTTTCATTAGATAAAATTATAGAGTATTATGAAAGCCCGCTTTAAATTATTTATGATGAATCCTGCAGTGGTTGATTTGTGTGCTGAGGATGAAAATATTATCTGTGTACTGATTATGAATTTCTAGTTTGCTTTGAAATATAAATTCAAGTTGATTTTTTGGTTTTAGCTTCTCAATAGATGAAGGCTTTTATTTATTTACTGGTAGAATTCCTTACACTAGGTTTTCAATCTCAAATTGCCTTAGAAATCATTATGTATTTCAATGTAGATGTGACGAGTTCAAAATGGCTGGTAAAAATAGCAGCTTTTAACTCTCGGTGCCACAGACACACGAGGCATGATAGCAGAAGGTGTAGCGGTATTGATAAGCTTACCAAGAATTCTAGAAGCATTTGAAACTTAGTGGATATATGTATTACATCTCTAGCAGTTTAAGCATCACATAGTGGATGTGGTATCACGAGTCACTATGGGATGCATTAGCCATATCGGAAGTTGGTCACTTCCAGACCATGCTGTGTTTGCACTTGCTGATTCCCCTCCCTAGGATTTATGTTGATGTTTTCTGTTGTTTAAATTTAATTTTAAGCTTTTATAAATCTCTGCTTGCATTATATTTTAACTCAGTGCATTTCTTGTCACATTGTACTTTCTTTATAGTATATTATACTGAGCTATTCATGATTCTGGTTTAATTATGGTCCAGGCATTCTTACATTTTAATACACAATACTTGCATACATACTGTGATGAAGTTGTTTCTAAACTATAGTCCTACTGTACATTATTATAAAGAAGCATCTGTCAGCATTTCCATTATAAACCTTCAATTATTTTTAAGGAGTTTTTGATTTGTCTAAATTGCTTGGGCTAAAATCATGTATAGAATTGTCAACTGAAATCCAAGTTTTGTTATATCATAAAAGGAAAAATTGAAGCTCATATTTCCAGCTACTTTCTGTCACAGCCCTTAACCACTCATTCAGGGGCTTTGAACTTTGTCTGTTTGTTTCCCATAAGCCCAGGTGAAGAAATGGAAACCGACAGCCACTTAGACAGCATTTTTTCCTTTCTTGCTCTGTGCTATAATATTTTTGATAGATTTATTTGAAACATATTTGCCAAGAAGATGCAGTCAATATTTTGTTAGAACCGTCATAGAACATGGAAATACGTAAAGCCTTAGATAACTAGATCCAGCTTTCCTGCGAGCAGAGAAACTTAAGCAAGTATCAGCTCAGCCTCACTGCTTGCTTTTAGTCCTTTTGTCCCTCCTTAAATGGTATATGTAGTCCCTATCAGAATTGTTTGTTACTTCTTTTTTTTGTTTGTTTTGAGATGATGCTATTAATAAATGCTTCAGTAAGAGTGATTTCATTGCCTTTCAAAATACTTGAAAACCAAAGTTGTTATTATTTGTTAATAATAATTATTACTATTTTGAACCTGAGATTTGGGGATTGTCTCATGAAAGTGAGCTTCTAGAAAAAGTAAACTTTGTAACTATAGGATTTCATATGAAATTAAAAGTATTGTGAAGCTTGTCATAATGTGGATGAGTCCATTCATTTATAATTATTCAAATACCTTGTCTGCTGTACGCAGAATATTTAAGTAACTATAACATAGTCATAGTCTTTATTGTCTCTGATCTAGTAAAGGAGTTGGGTGATATGCAAAATACCATAAAACAAAAAATATCCAATTTTTTTTTTAACAAGTATAGTAACATCCTAAAAGGTTCCCCCTTTACAAGTGAGCTATAATACAGACAGAAACCTACACGTAAGTTATAAGGATCTTTAAAATTGGGAATGCATATTACAAAGTGTGACTTGACTTAAACCTAAACTCGAATTTGCACGTCTCTTTCATTAATTGTGTCTTTATTAGTAATTGGTATTCTCTAGGAACCTGCTTTTTGTGTCGTTTCCTCATATTCGGTCAGTTAGTTCTAACAGTTTCAGTAGCCATCCCCGGTGGGCAAACCTTTCTTCTGCGGAGATTGTACTTTTTGTTTTACTTTTCTTATTGCATCGTCCACCATCAGCAGCTGAATTTTCAGTGTGAGTCGTAATCATACAAAACCTTGTTTGTTTTGTGTTATTAATTGTGCTCTTTCTTCTCTTTCACTGTTAAGTAATGATGCTTATTGTAGATTTATAGTAGGTCCTTTTGTTGCCAGTTTACAGAGATTTTTTTATTTAGAATAAGCAAGAGTCTGTTTATACAACTGTAGTGTGGGTGATAATGACGTATAAAAGACTTGGTTAAACTGTGACAAACATTTTAGAAGCTGGAGGAGCTTCAGAATCTATAGAAAAAATCCTCTTCTCTCAGAACACTTTAAGGATGGCTATCATTCATAGCTTATTAGCTTTGAACCTGAGTTCTGAGTCAGGTCAAAAGGTCAGCATTTGGGTTCTGCTGTGGGTAGGAACTCTGTCTCTTCCTTTGAGCCAGAGCCACAAAAACTGTTCCCTGGGAGCAGGAGTCAACCAGCTCTTGGCTTTTCCAAAACTTCCTGTATGACTTTCATGGCTGTTGGTCAAGGAATCTTAGGCTTCCAACTTGGATGAAGATCATAGCCTTTCTGGGAAAGCAGCTAAGTGCAGAATTCTTGCCTAGCATGTGCAAGACCCTGGGCTTGACCACATTAAAAAACAGAGAGAAAAAAGGTGGCGGCGCTTCCAAACTCAAGCAGAAGCAAGTGGGAACTCTCTACGGAGGAGGATATCCTCATCCAGTGCAACAGCTTATTCTTTTCAAATAATAAAAAAAAAACAAAAACAAACCATGTCCTCAACACAGGCAAAGACTGGGAGAGGACAAGAAAGACTTTAAGTACCGGGGGATATACACGTCAACAGAGTGCTTCAGTAGAGCGGGGTGGAATTACTAGACACAGACTACAGAGCAACTCGCTCACTACTGTATTCAGAGAAGTAAAGCCAAGATTGAAACTCCAATAAGGAATTTGTAAAGGAACCAGAAAATCCACAACCTGAAAAGGTGTCATTTGAAATTTAGTGTGAGCAGCTCACTTTTCAGCTGCTGGTGTCACTCAGGCATCTTTCTCTTCTTGGGCCAGTTTTGAACATTTCTTTTTCTCTTAGTAAGTGATCCATTTTATTCTACTTTGAAATTGACTTGCTATCGCATTGGTTATTTTCGTATAATATCAAAAACTTGGGCGAAAGAGGTAGCTCAGTGGTTAGAGTGTTTGTTGCACAGGTCTAGAGACCCAAGTTGGGATGCTCACTGCCCACACAAACCCAGTGCAGTGGCATTTCATGCAGTCACAGTTTGGGGAAGCAGAGCTTGAGACCCCAGCAGCTGGTAGGCTAGTTTCTCTAGTCAATCTGTGAGATCCGTGGTCAGTGAGAGAAGTGTCCTTAAAAAGTGTCCTTAAAAATAAAGAGGAGAACTATAGAATAAGGGATTGTCAGCCTCTTGCCTCCACATACACCGCACATGTGCACATGTGTGTGTGTGTGTGTGTGTGTGTTGTTCCTTCTTTCTCTCTTCCTCCTTCCCTCCCATCCTTCCTTTCTTGTGTGTGTTTTTGATGTATGCATGTGTCTAGGCATGACACACTTTCCTGGGTGTATGTGGAGGCCATAAGTTGACATTTGGGACATCATCCTCAGTTCCTTCTCTACTTGCTTATATACATTTGTCTGTCTGTCTGTCTATTTGAGGTAGGGTCTCTCTCCCTGAACCTGGATCTTCTATTTTGGCTAGGAAGCTCCTGGGATCCATCTGTCTCTGTCCTTGACCTCAGTTTTGGGGTTGCTGGTGTGCACCACCTCAGCTGGCATAAAACGTGGGTGCTGGGATCAAACTCAGGTCTTTGAGCTTGTGCAGCACATACTTTACCTGCTCTTCTTTACAATTGCTCTTCAGTTGTTGGACAGCTATGCTGTTAACACTTTTAGGGCCTATTATGAGCATAGCTGCTACTACACAATTCCTGTGCTAACTTCCTTGTAGGCATATGCTCTCCCCTCCCTTCCCTTCTTCCTTCCTTCTTTCCTTCTTTCCTTCTTTCCTTCCTTCTTTCCTTCTTTCCTTCCTTCCTTCCTTCCTTCCTTCCTTCCTTCCTTCCTTCCTTCCTTCCTTCCTTCCTTCCTTCCTTCCTTCTTTCTTTCTTTCACTAACATCTAGCAGTAGAAGTGTTATCTTAATTGTGTTTATAGGTTGACATTTCTATGATAACCAATGGACATGAATATCTTTTTATGTAGTTGTATGCTATTTGAGTATCTGCTTCTGGGATCAGACTTTTACACATTTTGAAAAGCTGCCAAGTTGAAGAGGTTCTTTTATATTCTGTATGTGAGCTGTTTTCCCCCTTGCATTCTGGGAGAGAAAGTGGAAGGAGGGAGAAGAAAGAAGGGAGGAGAGAGGGAGGAAGGAACGCATCTGGGATATTTGTACTTCTGCCTTACCTATTTATTTTCTAATGTTTTAAGAGTTCTGTCCATGTTCATGAGGGATATTGGTCTTTAATTGCCTTCTTTTATAATATGTTTGAAGTGGTTTATTTTCAAGTTTAAAACTCATCCTTTTCACTTTTTATTTTATAAATTTCTTTATATTAATTTTTCTGCTTCCCCAACATTTATTATGATTTGGTAGTTTTTCTAGCTGAATCTCTTATATTATA